>OZ014525.1:8607339-10093005 GCA_963966055.1 Lathyrus aphaca
GAATTGTAATTTTGTAAGATGCATATTTTTTCCAGAGCAACAAAAATCAAAATTAAACTAAATATTTTATCATTTTAATAATAATCAAAATACTTGTCATTTTTATTTAATCTATATTTAAAAAAAAAATTCTAATAAATTCACTATATTAAGATTAAGAAAAATGATTAGGTAGTCAAATTATTAAAAATAATGATAATAAAATAAAAGTTTAAATAGTCTTTTCGACCTTGTAAGTTGACTTGTTTTTGTTTTCAGTCCCTAAATATATATTTTTGAATTAGTCCTAAATGTTAAACTCATTTTTGTATAGTCCCTAAAGTGAAAACCTGCAGGAAAATTCAAAGGAAAGTCCGCATGAAACCTACAAATTTTAAATCCACGAAAAAATTCAAAGGAAACTCCGCAGAAAATCTGTAGATTTTCCTGCAGATTTTGATTTAGGACTAAAATCAAAAAGATTTAACATTCATGGATTATTTCCAAAAAAATAAAATTTAGGGATTAAAATAAAAAACACGTCAACTTACAGGGACAAAAATATTATTTAAGGCTAAAATAAATTTGATAAGCTTGGACGGGACGAGAGTGGGTGCGGAGCGGGTACTAGCATCCACCCCATCCCCGCTCCAGTAAATGAAAACAAGATTCTCCTCGTATTTAACCTCACCTCTGCCCCAAGTTAAATATGTTTTTCCTTGTTAGATTCGGGGTGGGGGCTGTCGGGGAGGATTTTTTTGTTGGATTAGTTTATTAATTCAATAATTATGAGTCGTGTAATTAAAAGTTTGGTTTAAATAAAGGATACCCTAATGTGATGATTATTTGGATGGAAGGATAATTAGATCAAAGGAGTTTATTTTGAAATTCAAAATATAAATCTCTCTTCTCTCTCTTCATGAATTATGAGATATGACTCTTGGGATGAAAACTTGACGTAGGAGTAAAAGCCTATAAATAAGGACCTTTAGGAAAAGCAACAACACATTTCTTATTCCTTCTAAATTTTTTCATAATTATACAAAAGTGTCTTCATCATCAAAGGCACACAAAATGAAGAATGAAGAGAGGAGAGAACAAATTAAGATCAAGAATCAAGAATCGGACAAGAATCGACATCATGGATCCGGGAACGGTTTTACTGTTTTTTCTACGAAATTATAACACTGTGAAAATCATGATATCAAGATCATCAACCTATAATTATCTAACATTTTTTTGCCATGCCTACAACTAACATTGTTAAGTTGAATCCACATTTTTCTTGTCTCGTTGGAGTTTAAGAGGAGATGATGTAGTTAAAAAAATCGTTATGGAAAAATGATGTCTTTAGTTTGGTTTAGTGGAAAAATATAATTTTCTTAATGAAAAATGATGTTTAGAAGTAGAAGATGAAGTTCGTCTTAGACACATACGATTTTATTTATTTAAAAGTGAATGAATATGGCGTATTTTATATCTTATAAAAATAAATATGAGTAACTTTTCCCCATAGTTGAGATTCCCAACCCTAGGGAAATGTAATTTATTTTTAATTTAAAAAAAGGTAGGTGCCACCTTTTTATACATCAAATTCAAAATTATTGTCGTTCACAGACGAATCTCATCTCAGTGTATCTCTTATCTAAGGTTGTAATTCACAAATGTGGAGAGACGTAATTTATTTTAAAAAAGAGGAAGGCATCAAATTTTAAAGTTTTTGATCCTTTTAACAATTACGGTGAACAATGTGTCCTATAATATATTGAGCCGGTTTGTTTTAGCTTTAAAAAAATGGATTTTTTTCTTTGTATTTTAAAAAATGGATTTTGTAAAATTGTTTTTCAAAATATTACAAGTTTTTTTATATTCATTTTTTTATAAATTGTAAAGTTAATTTTGACATCGTCCAACATAAACATACATTATTATATATCAAAATATAGTCGAAATCATAATTTTTGAAAAAAGTTGTATCTCAAAAATGATTTTTATGAAAATCTATTTGAAATAGCTTCAAAAAATTAAGTGATTTTCTGAAATTTTGATATCCAATATTTTGTCTTGATAAAATGATGAAATATCTAAAATAGCATTTTAAGAATAACTATTCAAACCAAATTTTTATTTGAAGCTTTTATAAAAAAATTCTTTATAAATTTTATTTTCACTAATTTTTATTACACATTATTTGTTTTAGCGTATAAATGGAAATCAAAGCCAATGGACAAAGGAAGTATGAATTGGAATCAAGGAAAGCCAAAGATTTTAGGCTAAATATGCTGAGATAGCATCCCCCAAATCAATGGTTCTAAGGCAAAATCAACCCTTGTGAAACATGGAAACCTTTCATTAGGACATCTCGAGAAGGAAAAATTGTATTCATGCTAAAAGAGGCTGAGCTACTAATCATGTCATCATTTGATTAGTGATTGAGGCCATAAATTAAATATATAAATATGTCGTTTAATTTGTGTTTCACTTAAATATATTTGAATTTTTCGACTCTTTATTATAAAATTTTGTTTAGACTGTTTGCAAGTGTGTATATTATGACCCTAGAGGCATTTGGTGTTTGCAAAATTAAAAACACAGTAGATTTGTGGTGACTAAGTGTCTTCATGCTAGACAACTTCACCCACTCATATGCCTTAGTGTTTCCCTTTAATGGATGTGATGGATACTAACTTCTTTGAACTTATCCATCAATGTGTAAACCTTCGTCATGTAGCTGTCATTCTTTCCTCTATTGCATAATACCATCCACTAACATTGTTAACAACTAGTTGGGGTTGTTGTTAACTTATAAATGGTGATGCCCCAATCTCTTATGCTAGAAGAATTCCTAGTATTAAGTTTCATATTCTTCTTGGTTGTCACTCACTAGTCTTGAAGTTAAATTGTAAATTCTGATGTACATTGAGACCTTCATATACTTCAAGAATATGGTTAGCTTATACATCTTATGACATCACTCTTTTCTTATAATAAGAGATTGCTTACGAATTACACATGGTATTTTGTTTCTTATCTTTCTTCTATTAAAGTCGAGTTAACTGGTTTTTTTTAGGCTACTAAAGACGTGTTTGGATTAACGATGAACAAAATTAATTTTAGCAGAATTGAGTTTGGTTGAATTGATTTTAATATAATTGAATTTAGTATAATTGATTTATATTTGGATACATTTATGTAAAAAGTGAGTTAAACAATAAATTTCAGTGTAAAAATCACCCATAATCAATTTTGAAGATAGAAGCTACAAATTCTAGTTTCAAATAGAATTAATTCTACTTTTGATAAAACAAACACCTCATAATCATTCAGAATCAATTCTACACCTCTAAATTTGATTATGGGTCCTCCAAAAGCCAATTCAATGCTATAAGTATATGATTAGCTTAACATGTATGTTAAAAATGAAGGCGATGAAAGGAATCTCATGTTCTTACATGAAATTCCATCAGAAACATTTAGGATTTTAGAAATAAACCACAATAAGGATTTTATTTGTATTGTAAAAGATTATACCTCTTCATGGATGTTAAACTCTATATATTACGTATAACACTACACTTGTTAAGATTAAGGTTGTTTATGTAACAATGTTTTTTCACTTGCTGATCCTGCGGGCATGGTAGTGATCTTTCCATGGATCTTTCCCACCTCCTTATTTTATTTGCGGGTCGAATCAAGATTTTAGGAATTCACCTTCTACTATGACAGCCCTGTCTCGCCCTATTTTTTTATGATGCGAACCTAAACAGGACAAACATGCTCGTTTGTCACCCTTAATACCTGAAAATTCTACCTACATTCCAATTTAAGATTTTATGACTACTTCAATAATCTTTATTTCTTATATGTATTTAAGACTATTAGTATTATTTATTAAAATTTTACCAACTGCTAAGCTCATGAAACCAGAGGTAAGGGATGAAGTGATAGAATGAAGCTCAGACACGTTGGATCAGACCTTTGGTGTGGTAGATCGAACTTTCAGTGCGGTGTAAAGAGTTAGTTTTCCTTTCGCTAAGATGTTATACTTTTTCCTTTTCCGGGAGTGGTATACTGGCGAGCTACGAGGATGCTAGGCCTTTGGTGGAGTATGGTTGCTACCTCTTCTTCTAGAGTCGGTGGAAAAGTCTAAAGTCTTCTATTTTGGTAACGACTTAGTGACCTCATAATTGCTCAGTGTAGTGAGACTTGATATATTAGAGTCGACTTCTATTTTGGTAACAACTTAGAGACCTCATAACTGCTCAGTGTAGTGAGACTTGATATATTAGAGTCGATTGGGGTATGAATACGCGGTTGCCATGCAAAGTCGCCTCGTGCATGGTGTTGGCTCTCTTATGAGTGCAATAAAGATTCTCTTCAATTATAAGTATAATGTTTGCTTAGGCTTAAGAGGTTGGCTGCTATACCAAGTTATATACACTACTCAGTAGGCCGACAACTTTCTGAATGCCTAAGTTAACATGCAATTATTGATTATTTGAGAGCATCTCTTGTCCGGGTATTAACGGTTGTCGTGGAGGTTATTATGAATGTAGCATTTGGCAAAGCTATTGTAGAGGTTGGAAAAATAGAAGAGCTTGGAACATTCCTCGATCAACTATTGGAAGAACAAGATCTTGTTGTGAAGGAACAAACATAAAAGTAAATAGTCATTCATCATCCTCTACTAGAGAAAGAGGTGAAATCTTGTTAGCTTTAACGACTACAAAAATGGTACGACGTTAAATGACAGATCTATTAATCTTTTATGTCACTGTGACTATAAGAATTCAATATCTATTCCGTTTGAGAAAAAGGTTGATGTTTCATGAGAAGAAGATCAATGATCTGTTATCAGATAAAGATAATGATTTTTATAGAAAAATTGAGTGAACCAAGAATTATTTCCAAGAGACAGCACCAGGGAACCACAGATAAGCGTTGAAATGATGAACAAAGCTTAGATAAGTTGTATCGTATCTCCGGTGGGGTGAGTCCAATTTTCAAAATAGTAAAGAGTTGATGAATCTGCAAGATGAACACTAACACCCAAGTCAGTGACTAAATAAAAAATAATTTTAGATTTGAAATGTAATGAATACTTAAAATACGTAATCTATTATTTATATTATAGGAGGGTTAACAATCTTTTGTGTGATTTGGTGCTTTATGTAGATTGCCACTTGATTTGATCTAATAGTTAGAGATGCAATGAATTGTGTGATAGTAGATTCTTGGTAGAGATGAGAATCCTTATACTCTAAGTGTTTTCTTTTCAACACTTGTTAGGGGGAAATAGGCTTTTGCAAATTTTCCCAAACACAACCCTTTTAATACTATGTTTCCCGTCCTATAATGAATGTTTACTATTTTACATATATTAAAAAATAAATAAATAAGAGAGAATAATATCTTTACTAAAATATCCATTACCAAATTAAGAATGATAAAAATAATATTAATAATTAAAAAATAAAATTGAAAATAATACATTAGAAATTAATATGAATCATATATTTTGAACATTTGGCTATATTTTAAACATTTGACTATTTTAAACATTTGGCCATATTTTGTTCTAGTAAGTTTTTGAGATCCAAATTGTATGAACTCATTTCAATTAAGAAGCAAAATGTTAATTGGCATGTGTGGATGTATATGGCATATGGGTAAATGTAAAACAAAAGCGTGAGATCTATTTTGCTGGAAAAAATACAGATCTATAAAATATAGATATTAAAGTTTTCTTTCCCATTGAAACATATCCATAAGTATAAAATAAATTAAAGTATAGTTTTCATTGAAATAGATCCATAAATATATAATAAATTAAACTTTTCTTTTCCATTGATAAATAACAATTCAACAACCATACCAAATTAGTTAGTAGTATTTGTGTATTATACACCAAATGTGTATATAGAATTTTAGTAGTAAAAGGAACAAAATCAATGCTACCACAGAATTCTTGTTAGTCCTGTTTTTGTTGTTCAATCTTATCAATACCTCTTTCTGTTTTCTCTGCTTCTCTATTCAATTTCAATGCAGTCCTTTCTTACTTTCCCTGTCTTCATAAGTAAAAAAATATTAACCCACTGTTTTCACTTTTCTTCAGATTCTTCTTTTCTATAAATTCTGTTCAGGGAATTAATAACCCCGTCTGAGATTTTTGGGAACTACATCATACCTTGTTGTACTACTTTTCTCCCTTTAAAACTTTTATCCTCTTATAAGCCACAACAAAACACTCACTTTCGTTTTGATTCAAGAAACCAAAAATGGATGTAAGTTTATTTTCAGTGATCATTTTGTTAAACTAGTTGTTAAAGTTGATGAAAAATGATTATGTCTGTCTTTATTGTTAGGAATATTGGAAGAGAAATGGCCAAATACCGACTTTTGGAAACTGGGATATTGCGAACGAGTTGCCAATAACTCAATACTTCGAAAATGCAAGACAGGCTGGTTTGATTCGTTACAGTTCTTCATCTGGTGAGATTGATCCTTATTTCCATGGAGAACAAGATTATAAGAAACCAGTTGGAAAGGTAGTCACATTTTGTTTAATTATGTAGTGACGAGTGATTAGGAGGGATTGTTATTAATGTGATGTTTGAAAAAGGACATGATGTCTGAATAACACATGGGTTGGGTAATTTTTTATTTAGTACTGTACATGTTGTTTGGTTCAGATAAGAACAAGTGATGTAGAAAGAGTGTGATGTTTTTATCATGTGCAGGCGACGAGGAATAGAGAAACAAGAATGAGAAAACAGGGGAAAGTGTACGATGTAACGGAACACCCAAAGAAACCAATGAACAACAACAAGACATTACACGTAAACGACGTCGTAGTTCGAAAGACTCCTTTACCAACCAGACTTCCAAAACCAGTTGATGAAGATCTCTACAAAATTTCTCCTCAACTTCTTCGCACTACCAAGAGGGTTCGTTTTTTTTTTTTTAGTATTAAATGTTGTGAATTGTGTTATCCGTGATTTGATTTATTATTTTGACTTTATTATTTATTGTTTTTGCAGAAGAAATTGTTGGGTTTCATTTCCAAGTGTCTGGTCCCTACTGCCTGTGTTTCATGACCAATTAACTATGTTGCCGACGTGTCAAGGAAGTTTTATATTTTTTGACTTGTTTTTTTTTGTTAGCTATGATGTGCTGGGTTTCTTGTGCACTCCCATGCTAGATGGATGAATGAATTAATATACTATAGTTACTGCTATCTTAAATTTAATCACTATTGTTTGATTGCATGACATGAGTTTGGTTGAATTATATATTTTATAGGTTTATTAGGTTAGATAATTATAGATTGATGATCTTGATATCATGATTTTTATAATGTTTTAATTTCGTTGAAAAAAGCAGTAAAACCGTACTCAGATCCATGATGCGGATTCTTGTTCGGTTTTTGATTCTTGATCTGAATTTGTTATCTCCCCTCTTTTTTCTTCCTTCCTTTTGTGTGTCTTTGATGATGAAGACACTTTTGTATAATTATGATAAAATTTAGAAGGAATGAGAAAAGTGTTGTTGTTTTTCCTAAAGGTCTCTATTTATAGGTTTTTACTCCAACGGACACCTTTTATCCCAAGAGTTATATCTCATTATTCATGAAGAGAGAGAAGAGAGATTTATATTTTGAATTTCAAAATAAACCCCTTTGGTCTAATTATCCTTCCACCCGAATAATCATCACATTAGAGTATCCTTTATTTAAACCAAACTTTTAGTTACATGAGTCATAATTATTTAATTAATAAATTAATCCAACAT
Organism: Lathyrus aphaca; assembly: GCA_963966055.1. NCBI lineage: Eukaryota > Viridiplantae > Streptophyta > Magnoliopsida > Fabales > Fabaceae > Lathyrus > Lathyrus aphaca. Next base: position 8,615,110 of record OZ014525.1, read on the forward strand.
TCTCTCACTTGACTTATGTGAAACTTGATGTTTCAATCTTATACTATAATTGTGCACTATTCATTAAAAGCATCAAGTCATTATCTTTAATGAATTGAAATAATCAGATCATGGCGGTCACAAATTATTCATCAACTTGATTCCTTCCATGTATCATGAATCAATTCAATTCAAATAATTTTTAAGGGGTACATTAATGTGTCTTTCATGTCCTTACAAAGACACTTTTGTCATCATATATCAATAATAATAATTATAACATAATATGGATAACGAAACTCAGCAGAAACATAATCTTTAATTGAATTCACAAGTGTCATATAATACAAACATTAAACTATACATGTGTATATACAAATCATATTATAATGTGAACAAGGACTTTTACATAATGCCCATTCTTTCTACATGGCCACCAAATGTCTTGGACGGTAAACCTTTAGTTAACGGATCCGCTATCATTAAATTTGTACCAATATGTTCAAATGACATTTTTTTGTTTCTGCACTTCTTCTTTCAGTGATAAGTACTTCAATTCCATGTGTTTAGCACCTTTGAAATTTTATCATTCTTAGAGAAGAAGACATCTGTAGAATTATCACAATAAATTCTTAGTGGCCTAGCTATACCGTCAACAATACCAAGCCCTAAGATGAAGTTCTGCAACCACAATGATTGAATTGTGGCCTCAAAGCATGCTACAAATTCCGCATCCATAGTGGAGGTAGCAATGATGGACTACTTTCCACAATTCCAAGATATCGTTCCTCCAGCCAAAAGAAAAACATACCCAAATGTGGATTTTATTGAGTCCACACATCCTGCAAAGTTTGAATCTGAGTAGCCAACCACTTCAAGTTGATCTGATCTTCTATAAGTGAGCATGTAATCTTTGGTGCCTTGTAAGTACCTAAGAACTTTATTTGCAGCTTTCAAGTAATCCATTACGGGATTACTTTGATATCGACCCAACATACCAACGACAAAACTGATTTATGGTCGAGTACATGCTTGGGCATACACCATGCTCCCAACCACTGATGCATAGGGAACATACTCCATTTCCTTTCTTTCTAATTCATTTTTGGGACATTGCATTTGACTAAACTTGTTCCCTTTTCTGAATAGGAACTATCCCAGCAGAGCATTTATCCATTCTGAATCTCTCTAATATTTTATTTATATAGCCTTTCTGAGACAATCTCAACAGTCCTTGTGATCTATTACGGAATATTTATATTCCTATCACATATGATGCCTCGCCCATATCCTTCATTTCAAATTTATTGGAGAGAAACTTCTTTACATCATGTAACAAACCAAAATCATTGGCAGCAAGTAAAATATCATCAACATATAAGACCAAAATTATAAATTTGCTCCCACTGACCTTCATATAGATACATCGATCTACGGTGTTCTCTACAAAACCATATGACAAAATAGTATTATTAAATTTAAGATACCATTGTCTGGAAGCTTGTTTTAGTCCATATATTGAATTCTTTAATTTACACACTAAATTTTCTTTTCCCATAGTAATAAACCCTCCAGGTTGAGCCATATACACTTCTTCCTCTAAGTCACCATTTAGAAAGGCGGTATTCACATCCATTTGGTGAAATTCTAAGTCATAATGAGCCACCAAAGCCAAAACAATTCTCAAAGAGTCCTTATTTGAAACAGGCGAGAAGGTTTCTTTGTAGTCAATGCCATCCTTTTGAGTGAAACCTTTGGCGACAAGTCTAGCTTTATATCTTTCAATATTGCCTTTGGATTCTTGTTTGGTCTTAAAGACCCACTTACAACCAACTCATTTTGAACCTTTGGAGAAAGCAACTAGATCCCCTACATTATTGTAATCCATTGATTTTAACTCTTCTTTCATAACATTGATCAAATTTTCAGAATTGTCAATTTCCATGGCTTGTGTGAATGAGACTAGATCCTCATCAATGCTCAAGTCACATTCATGTTCAAGTTAGTAAGTAACATAATCTTTCAAAATAGATGGTAATATTTGCCTTTCAGACCTTCTTACTATTATTTCTTGTGTTTCTTCATTCACTTGTTCTTGCTCATTTGTGACTTATACATTGTCAACCGGTTCATCAACTATATGTTCATTTTGTGGGTTTTGAATATTAACTTGTTGTATATGTGTGTTGTATGATGGTACCACAACCAGAGGGACAACGACTTGAGAAGACTTTTTAGGCGAATAAGGTTCTTCATGAGTCTTCGTAATACCCATTTTATGTGATTTTTCACTCTCGTTGAACTGGCCATTTTCAATAAACCGAGATTAATAGACTCAATTATTCTCATACTATGATTAGGACAATACAATCTATACCCTTTTGATTTTTCAGGATACCCAATGAAAAAACCATTAATGGTTCTCGCATCAAGATTATTTTCATGTGGATTATACGCCCTTACTTCAGCTTGTAGCCTTTGCCGTAGAAGAAAAAGAACCTGAGAATATTCAGGACCATGATCCCTCCAGTCCAACAAATAAAGAGCTAGAGAATATGGGAGAGCCCTAAGCTGATGCTTAAGATGATGTTATGGATGTTGAAGAAGAAGAAGAAGAGAGTGAAGAAGAAAAGGAAGATAATCAGTACAAGGACGAAGTCACCAAAGAAAAAGAGTCTGAAAAGACTCAACAAACTTCACATGTGCTTGAGAACAAACTTCTACAACCTTCAACTCTTAAAATTTTGATCCCAAAAGAAGTCGCAACTGAGGACTAGCTGGTGGCTCTAAGGTGGTCGAATCCTCGGGAGTATGCTAGAAGGAAACTTGGAAAAAGTCTTGGCTCTTCTAGAAATAACGCTTCGAAAGCTCATGAGAATTCACCTTCAAATGACTTCACTAGTCCTATCCTAAAAATGATCGAGGACAAATTCTTCAAAAGGGACATCCATATTATTTTGAACGCAGATCCAACTGCCCCCTTTTCCTGAAGGATAATCTGTAAAAGCTAGATCTTTCGACTCTTGATCCCAAGGTCTCCATCTTCCTCATGGAACTGACTACCCTGGTGAGCCAAATGTATGATGATTTCAAGTCTCTTCCAAAGATCAAAAATATCATTAAGACAACTGGTGTAGAAAGGGGTTCAACATGGGATCGAGCGCAAGAAGCTAAGTCTCATGTCGAAAGCCTAGAGATCGTCAAGGCCAAAGAGGAAAGATAAAAAACTGCTAATGAAATAACCATTGAAATGTGGAAGAAGGAGATTAAGGAGCTCCAAAGAAAAATCTCTTCAGCTGAACAACGCAACCTTGAGTTGAGCAAGTCTGATGATACTGAATTGGAGGTTGAGCTAAAGAGCACCCTAAACCTCATTGATTCTGCTGAACGTCTTGACAAAGAGCTTTCGACAACCAAGTTTGACAGGGCTCGATGCAAGACTTGACTTCAAACTCAAAAGCTCAACTTTCTTCAGCTACAAGAGAAACTCCCCTTCTGATTCCAATGACTTTTGTAATATTTAAAATTCTTGTTTCCTCTATGTATCAATCTCTTGGCCCTAACAAGGCCTTTTATGTAACGCCATTTTGGCCATTATTTTAGCCTTTTTTACTTTATGTTTCAAGCCATTTTATTATTCTTCAACTTGCATTTTAAATATCTCTGCATGAAATAAAATTTTAAGAAACTATTGAACAATCCTTCAGCCGAAAACTGAATTTAAAACTTGGATCCAAAGCAATTTTGCCTTGATCTTGGTTAATGTGGCAACGTTACAACTTTAAATGTCTTATGTAATTGCATCGCACAGATTACCATTTACAGGCTATATCTGCAACCTGTCTTTTAGGATTTCATTCCCAAGGAAGAATTCACGTGCTTTTTAGTTGCCTTTTGACTGGCCAATCAACATATGTGAGCTTCCTCTATAAATAATTCTCCACTAAATTCATCTACTTCACAAAACAACAACATGAGTAGTTATATGAAGAAAGTGGGTGATGCTGAACCAACCAAGCAAGCGAAGACCACTAAAAAGAAGAATACTTCTTCTTCCAGCACTTCCATTGGGATGACTACTCGCTCCAAAACTGAAGAGGGCATGTCACAATCTCCCAAGAAGGAACCTCCAAAAGGTGAAGATATGGATGATGAAGCTGATGAAGACTATATCACTTTTATCAACTCCCTTGACTGGGAAGATCTATGAGTAATGTAGTTTGTCTTTCTTTTCTGGTTATTAAACCATGTTTTTAAATTTCTGCATTTGTAGGCCCTTTGTGGCCCCTTAATGTTTAATGAAATTTTATGTTTTTATTTGAATATCTTGAAATATTGTCCTATATATCTTTAAATATTTCCCATTTACTTTCAAGACTCTTAAATCATCCTCAATCTCATGTATCTCATAAGCATTGTTACTATATACCTTAGCAACTTGGAAGGGCCCCTCCCATTTGGGTGACCATTTCCCTAAAGATATGCTTTTTCAATCCATGGGAAAGATTACCTTCGAAACTAATTCACCAATTGAAAAAGTCTTTAACATGACCTTCTTGTTGTATGATTTATCTACTCTTCTCCTCTGCCTTTCTAGTAATTCTAAGGCATGAAGTCTTTCTTCACCCAAATCTATCAACTCATATAGCATCATATTCCAATAAACCTTAGATGGAATCTTATGATGCCTTTGAATTCTTGTGGACTGAAGGTAGATTTCAAGAGGCAACACCGCATCATAACCATAAGTTAGTCGAAACGGAGTAGCATTGGTTGCTTCCTTAGGTGAAGTTCGACAGGCCCAAAGGATTTGGTCCAATATCTTGTGCCAATTGCTTGGCTTCTTACCACGTGTTTCTTAATCAAACCAATGACTATCGTATTTGTTGCTTCGACCTGGCCATTAGCCTGGGCATAGTAAGGTGTAGATGTCAAAAGTTTAAAACCCATTTCAGTGGAAAACTCCTGCATCTTTTGACCAGTAAACACAGATCCTTGGTCAGTAGTAATTGTTTCTGGGATCCCATATCTATAGATGATATGCTTCTGAATGAAATCAATTACATCCTCTTGATCAACATTTGACAATGGAATAACTTCGACCCATTTAGCAAAATAGTCAATCCCTACCAAAATGTATTTGTGATTCTTTGAAGATACTGGTCGAGTTTCTCTAATTAGGTCCAAAGATCATCCTTTAAAGGGCCAAGGTTTCATTATGAAGTGTAATTCACATGCAGGTATATGTTGAATTCCATCATGCACTTGACATTCTTGACATCCTTTAGCAAATTCAATGCAATCTTTCAACATAGTAGGCCAATACATACCCTGTCAAAATAACAACCACTTCATTTTATGGCCAACTTGGTGTGCTCCACATGCCCCACTATGGACAGTCGAGAGAGCTAAATATGCCTCAGCTTCACTAAGGCATTTAAGAAATACTCCTTCAGGAGTCTTTTTAAATAATTCATTCCCTAAGAGAACATAACTTAAAGCTTGGTATCTGATCTTCCTTTCTGTCGTAGCTGTTGGATTCTCAAGATAGTCCACTAAGGGCTTTCTCTAGTCCTTGTCATTTGTGCTATCGACTACCAATATTGCAAAACTATCTTCATCAGCATATCCAAGCTTAGTCTCTTCTAAATCAGATGAGGTAAATCCTACTGACACAAATTTTCCTCTGATCTCAATTTCACTTTGTAATTTTTCTTTTGAAATTTTATACCCTGATGCAATTTGAGCCAAGTCATTTGAAACTTGATTTTCTAGTCTAGGAATGTGTCGAAAGGTAACTGCTTCGAATTTTTTCAGCAGTCTATTTACTACTACAAAATACATAATTAAATTTTCTTTTATGCATTTGTATTCTTTGGTGACTTGTTTTATTACCAACTCTGAATCTCCCATTATTTCGACATGAGTTGCCTCTAATTCCAACAATACTTCAAGTCCATCTATCAAAGCCTCATATTCAGCTTCGTTATTAGAACAACGACCCTCAATCTTATACTAAGTGTTGTTGGAATTTTATTAGGAGAAATAACAAGTACCCTTATTCCAGTCCCATTTTTATGACTAGACCCGTCGAAGTATAACTTCTAGGGCTCAATCTCCAGATAATTTAAAGGACTTTCATTTATAGAGGGGTTGACTATGAAGTCTACAACCACTTGCCACTTAACAACGTTTAAGGGTTTATAAGTTAATGAATACTCAATTAATGCTAGTGCCCATTTCCCAATTCGACAATGCAAAATAGGTTTGGACAACATATGTTTTATAACATTAAAGCGAGAAGATAGATAAATATCAACTGGTTTTATATATTGCTTCAATTTAGTACAAGAGTAATACAGATATGGGCATAATTTCTCTATCATGCTATACCTAGTTTTTGCATCACTTAAAACTCTACTAAGGTAATAAATGGCTCTTTCGACACCATTATCATCTTCTTGGGCTAACATACTCCCTAAAATTCTATCTGAAGCAACTATATACAATCTTATACTTTTCTTTCAACAAGGTGGACAAATAATTGGAGGATGACTCATTTATTCCTTGATCTTGTCGAAGGTTTCTTGTTGAGCTTTCCCCTATTCAAATCCTTCTTTTCCCATTCGCAACAAAGGTGAGAAGGCTTGCGTCTTGCCACTTTGGTTTGATATAAACCTCCTCAGGAAGTTTATTTTGCCTGATAGTCATTGTAACTCCTTCTTGGTCGAATGCGCTGTAGCTTCTATGATAGCTTTGGTCTTATTTTAATTGATTTCGATCCCTTTCTTGTGGACCACAAATCCCAAAAAGTTCCCTTCATGTACATAAAAAGCACACTGTAGAGGATTCATTTTAAGACCATGCTTTCTCATTCTTTCAAAAGAACGTCGAAGATGATTGACATGGTCTAGTCTTGAAATAGACTTTACAACAATGTCATCAATATAAATTTGCATAAACGTATCTATGAAATCATGGAAAATTGAATTCATTGCTCTTTGGTAAGTTGCCCCTGCATTTTTCAAACCAAAAGGCATTACTACCCATTCATAGGTGCCCAAGGCTTATGGGCATCAAAAAGTAGTTTTGGGGACATCTTCCTCAGCAATGAATTTATAGTTATATCCAGAGTATCCATCTAGCATGCTTAGATACTCATGTCCTGCAGCATAATCAATTAACATTTCTGCCACATGCATTGAATACTCATTTTTAGGGGTTGTTGAATTCAGATCTCTAAAATATATACAAACCCTTAGAGAGACATTCTTTTTAATAACTGGCACAATGTTCGCTAACCATTCGACATACCTAGTTGCACGAATGAACTTGCATTGAAGCAACCTCTCAATCTCCTCTTTGATTTTCGTGAGGATTGTTGGGGCGAACCGTCTTAGATTTTGTTTAATTGGTTTCTTCCCAGGCTTGATTAATAGCTTATGTTCGACAAGATCTCTCTTCAAACCAGGCATTTCATCATAGTCCCAAGCAAGAAATCTTTACATTCCTTTAGCAGTTGGACCACTTCGACCTTAAGTTCTGGGTTGAGATTGACACTAATATAGGTAGGCCTCTTTATCTCTCATTCTCCTAGGTCAATTTCTTGTAAGGGATCCTGAGCCAACATTTTGGCACTCTCTGACATAGGGTCATTTTCAAATCCCAAAGGCTAATTATCATATATTGCATCAAGCCTTTGCATCAAGATTGTAGTTGGCCTTACTTTCGACAACCATAAAGAGAGTGGGCCTTGTGACCGTTCCAACGGTTAAATCAATTTGGAGGAAACCTAATGTTTCCCCAATCTTGCCTTCATAATTTGACAAGACCTTGCTGTGAGGCTTAAGGTTAGTGTCGAACCTCCCAATTTTGGGTAGCAAGAAGTGTGGCCTTATGTTCACCGTTGCGCCACCATCAACCATAATTTTGTTGATGGCCACATAAAACACGACAAAGACACATAAAACACGACAAAGACACAACATACATGCAATCAACTACAACAACTTATTATTATATTCACAAACAAACCCACTAAATATAATGGGATGAAATTACTCCTTGGAAATCTGTCCCGTAATTTGACTAGGTTTCAAGATAAATTTACTCCTTGGAAATCTGTTTGCTCCTCAATCGAATCTGGGATGAAATTAGCGGGAAACTCCATTACTTTCTGTTCCAAATCTTCCATTCAAGATTTTGTTGTGATGAAATTTTTTTATATATTCATTCATCCTCCTAAACCGAAATTGGTCAAGGAGGTTTTGTGGTGTCCCCCTCAGGTTGGTTGGATAATGGTTAACAATGACGGGGCTTCCATTGGTTTTTTAGGAATCATGCTTACAATCATTTTGGGAGTTTCGCTTGTAATTTGGACCCGGTTGGTGCATTCTCGGTGGAGTTAATGGGAGTGATTCTGGCCATTGAGTATGTCTCTTCTCAAACTGGGCTAGTTCATGGTTGGAAACAGACTCAATGCTTGTGATGAAAGCATTCAGTAAACTATCTGTTGTTTCTTGGCAGTTAGGGAACAATTGTATGCTTAGGATACAAAATTAAATTTTTTGGCGACTCATATCTACAGGGAAGGAAATCAATGTAAAGATAAGCTTGCTAACTTAGGTTAGTCTCTAATTTTATATGGTGGTCAGATATACATATAGACCATGTTTTGGATTTTAATTGAAACAAGCCAGACTAGGAGTTTTATAGTTAGATAGATTTTAGATTTTGGCAAAATGTCCCCCTCACTTTTATACCTATTATTTTCACAGGGTGGGCTGGGAGTAATTGTGCTTTCTCTTGAAGGATGGTGGTATTGTGTTTAAAAGGGTCCATGAGTTTAATATTAGTTTACTATTAAAATGGAGGTGGAAGTTAATTAAACTTTCCGACTCATTGTGTGCTAATATTTTGCAGGAAAGATACAATAGTTTAATTGGTTCTGGAAGCATGTTAAAGCATAGTTGTTCGAGTTCAACATGGTGGAAGGACCTATTGTCTTTGGAAAAGAATCATAGTGAAATTTTCTTTTATGTATCTGGCTGGACAATTGGACTGATAATGGTTGTTTGAAGAATTTATATCCGAATTTGTTTGTTGTTTCGATTATGCAGAAGGATAAGGTGTGCGAGATGGGTCGATGGGAGCATTATCAGTGGTTGTGGACGACTATGGAATCCCTTTGGCTGCTACTATTTCGATGCAGAATTTTGTGATTATTTTGTTTGATATGTTGTAGAGTTTCGCACCAGTACGTGATGGTACTGATTGTATGCAGTGAAAAAACTTTTTCTCTGACTATTATTTGGTAAATTCTGGTTATAAGGCTTTGTGTGCGGATTTGTAGTCGCATGTTATTGATGACAATATTAAATTTGCTTTCAGAAATATTTGGAAGGTGCAGGCTCCTTATCAGATGAATGCTTTTGGGTGGAGGTTTCTTTTGAATCGACTCTCGTTAAAGAATTTGTTGGTTCAAATAGGAATCATTTCTGAGGCGCAATATCATTGATTATTTTGTAATTCTCAAGTCGAGAGTTTAGTTTATTCTTTTCTTCTCGTGCGAGGTTTTCAAAAAGGTGTCGACGAATATTGTTTTTTGGATAGGCGCAGCGGATTCGATGGAAGACAACGTCTGCCATGTTCATTTTAAGAAGTGGTTTGAGTTTTGTAAATGGAGGAAGATTGGGATGAGGTGTGATTAATTACAGGGAGATTAATTATTTAAATTTGTAACCTTTATATCTTTAGCAAAGACCCTTTACATTTTTAAGCATTAAGCTATACTTGGTGTCTAATTTCTTTGTGCTTTAGGAGCTTTTGCCTCAATTTTTGTATTCGAATACCCTTAGTATTCGTATAATTAATTCCTTGCTTTTTAAAAAAATATTTTCTAATAGATTTCTTCGGCTTTTGCCCTAATTTCTGTTTAAAGAAGAAAAAAATATACCTTAGGAGTTAAACATGAAAATTCTAACAACCTTCCTATTTAAATTTTAAGACTAGGTTGATAGTCCTAATTTTTGTATGCTTTCAAGACATTTAATACTTTTATCTTGATCTTTCAATTCTTTTTCCCCAATTCTTTTCTTTAAGAGCATCTCTAACCGTGAATCTATTTTTGGATTCCTTGTAGGATCTATTAAGTCACGTCAGCTAAATAACTTCTTCAATTTTTTACTCCAATGATACAACTTTGAATAACTCATATTGAGTCTCACAACTTTACGTTATATATTAATATATTTTTTATATTAAATTTTATATTAATTAAAATAATAATTTTAAATATTTGATGTGCCAAGCTTTTGGGTTTCTTTCATTAAAAAAAAGAAAGAAATATGACTTGTTACATTTACTCTCTCTTCACCGATTGCCGTGATGGTTGTAGCATGTGATGAGCCAGCTGAAAGTCCAAGGGAAGAACCATGAAGAATCCCGCACTAAAACTGGTCTAAGTCATCTCTCTTTTCTTCAAATCTTCAAACATTGTCTAAATCTTTTCTTTTCCTTAATAATATTTTTCTCTTTTCTTCCTATCTCTTTTATCCATTTCCTTCTTTTCAATTTCTTTTTACAACCAATCACACTATTAAATCATATCTGAAATATTCTACCAACATTCATATTTAAGATTTTATGACTATTTCAATCATTCTAATTTTTTATATGTCGTGGAGATGATTACTATATTTGTTCAAATTTTTGGAAATTTGTAATGTAAAGGTTTTTCTTAAACATTCTGGCTATATTTTATAGTAAGATTTTAATCCTTCAATTAATTAAATATTAATACTCTCATTCAATTAACTAAATAATATTTTTTATATCATATTATTTTATTTTAAAATAAATCAAAATTTTAAATTAATTTACATTTACATTATTCAACAAAAACCCGAGAGGGTTGACATAGTGAGAGGAAACTCAAGTTTCAAAGGTTTATTTCTCTTGAGATCTGAGTTCGAATGAATTAATCAGTATAGAATGAAGGATACACTCTATAAAAATAACTATTCAAACTAAATATATGATGCGTATGAGAGAATTAGCAATATTAAAACTCTTTTCGGTTAAAAGAAGGAAAATGAAGATTGCCATGTGCGGATGGATAAGTAAAACAAAGTATATTTTGCAGGAAAAAACACAGATCCATAAATATATAATAAATTAAAGTTTTCTTCTCCATAGAAAAAGTTTCGAAACTTTATTACCAAAAATTCTATTAGTGGAAAAGTGAAAGTAACATAGTCAAACAGTGACAGTTTTATAGCATTAAAAGTTCATTCTTAGTCTTTTCATACATTTATCTCAAACATACTCTTCAACAGTACCCCTCAACAACTTCTCAGCCACACTCATTCCTCATTCAATTTCTTTAATCTTTCCTTACACATAAATAATAATTCAACCACCACACCAATCTCTTTTCCTACTAGTATTTCTGTTTGTGTATTATACACCAAATGTCTATATAGAATTTTAGTACTAAAGGTACAAAATCAGTGCTGCAACAGAATTCTTGCCAGATCCTGTTTTTGTTGTTCAATCCTATCAATACCTGTTTCTGTTTTCTCTGCTTCTCTGTTCAATTTCAATGCACCCCTTTCTTACTTTCTCTGTCTACGCAAGTAAAAAAAGTTTAACCCACTGTTTTCACTTTTGCTCAGATTCCTTTTTCTATAAATTCTGTTCAGGGAATTAATAACCCCGTCTGAGGTTTTTTGGGAACCACATCATACCTTGTTGTACTACTTTTCTCCCTTTAAAACTTTTATCCTCGTTCATTCTTCTTATTAGGCACAACAAAACGGTCACTTTCTGGTTGAAGCAAGCTCTTTTGTTTTGATTTAAGAAATCAAAAATGGATGTAAGCTTATTTTTCAGTTACCCTTTTCCCTTTCTTTTTCTTAAACTAGCTGTTAAAGTTGATGAAAAATGATTATGTCTCTCTTCATTGATAGGAATATTGGAAGAGAAGTGGCCAAATACCAGCTTTTGGGAACTGGGATTTCGTGAACGACTTTCCAATAAGTCAATACTTCGAGAATGCAAGACAAGCTGGTTTGATTCGTTACAGTTCTTCGTCCGGTGAAACCGATCCTTACGTGCGTGGAGAACAAGATCTGTATGCGGTTGATTATAAGAAACCAGTTGGAAAGGTAACATAATACAAAATTAATCATGAGTAAAGATGTGATTATGGAGAAATTTGCAAATTTTTTTAGTAATAAATATTTATTCTGCAATAGTGTTTTGTCACGAGTGTGGATGAGGGATGGTTAATAATGTGATGTGTGAGAAAGGACATGAAGTCTGAAAAACACATGGCTCCTATTTTTTAGTACATATTGTTTGCTTTCGAAAAAAACAAAATATCCTATGTAGAAACCAGAAACTAGAAAGAGTGTGTGATGTTCTTTGTGGATTTTCATCTGTAGTCGACTTGGAACAGAGAAACAAGAATGAGAAAACAGGGCAAAGTGTACGACGTAACAGAATATCCAAGAAAACAGTCGATGAACAACAAGAAGGTACTACATGTAAACGACGTCGTCGTTCATAAGGCTCTTGTACCAACCAGACTTCCAAAACCAGTTGATGAAGATCTCTATAAAATTTCTCCTCAACTTGTTCGCAAAACCAAACGAGTTAGTCACTTTTTGTTTTTTTTACTAGTATTAAATGTTGTGAAATTTGTTATCCTTGATTTGATTAATAATACATTGAGTTTAATGTATGTGCAGAAAAAAATGTTGGGTTTCATTTCCATGTGTCTGGTGCCTGCAGCCTGCGTTCCATAAACATTTAATTATGTTGCTAACATGTCAAGGATGTTTTATATTTTTTGGTTTGTTTCTTTTTTTTTTGTTAGTTAATGCTGCTGGCTATGTTGTGCTGGGTTTCTTGTGCAGTCAGATGCTAGATGACTTTTTTGTATGATGAGGATGAATGAGTTAATATAGTTATTGCTATCTCAAATTTAATTGCTAGTATTTGATTGTATGACATCAGTTTCTTTGGATTCTATATTGTAAATAACTTTAAATTAAGTTATTTTTCGGATTCTTGTTTTAAAATGTTACGAGAGTAAGAGAATATAAAATATTAGGATTAAAACCACGAAAGTGTGAGATCATAATCAAATAGTTGAAATCGAACATTTGTTTTAAATACAGCAGAAACACTTTAAAACCAATTAGAACCTTTAGATTTACAAAAAATATTTCTAACTTGAATTGACATAGCGAGAGCGCTCAATTGAACTTAGGAGTATAGTAATAGGCAAGACCACGAGAGTGTGAGTCAACGACTTTTAAACCGAGAGTTTCTACGGAAAGATAATTTAACAAACTTTAATAAGCCGAACCTCTATTGAATTCGCGAAGGCGAATCAATTACGTACCGATATTTTTACCATTAATTTAAATTAATTAATTCTTCACCTTTTAAAACCAAAAACATCGTTCGCCTTAGTTAAACTTAGTAACATCTGATAACACTAAGTTGATTATCGAGTCTCCGTGGGATCGATATCTTTTATTACTACGTGATAGACTGTGCACTTGCAGTTAGTAACCGTCAGACTCAGAAAGTCGTCACCAAGTTTTTGGCGCCGTTGGCGGGACTTAGATTTAGTCAATAGTGCATTAAGCTGTTGCATCGTCTAGACTAAGGCAACAATTCACTATTGCAATTAAACCTTCACTGTTGAACCTGAAACGATTTTAACATCTCCTTAAATCATGATGAACCCGAAATGATTTTGAAATCAAACATTCACTGTTGCAAGTTGTACAACAGAACCAGTTTTCTGGAAACCCGACGGACAATCCAAATGAACACCTGACGATGTTCGTACAATACGCAGATACTGTGAAAGCAAATGGTGTAACTCAAGACGCAATTAAACTAAGACTCTTTCCGTTCTCTTAAAGAGATAGAGCTTGGGTTTGGTTACAATCATTACCAGTCAACTCTGTCACGACATGGACAGAACTGAAGAAAGTTTTCTTATCTCATTATTTCCTGTCAAGCAAGACAGCTATGTTGAGAGCTCAAATTAACAGATTTCGACAGAAAGATGCCGAATCACTTTATGAAGCGTGTGAAAGATACAAGGATATGTTAAGATTATGTCCACACCATGGGTTTGAAAATTGGGTAACCATCATAACCTTCTATAATGGACTTCTATACAACACTAGGATGACAATAGACGTTGCCGCGGGCGGCGCTCTTATAGATAAATATTACGAAGAAGCCTATAACCTCATTGAGAACATGGCTCAAAACCATTGCCAATGGGGAGGAGAAAGAACACATGTAGAGAAGAACCAGACTAAAGGAGGAATGTATGAAGTGAGCAGTTTCAATCACGTAAATGCCAAGATGGATGCCATAGTTCAGAAAATCGATAACTTGACCATAACACCACCAGCCACTGTGGCTGCCATAACTCCAAATTGCGAGATTTGTGGAATTCCATGACACACATCGCCTGAATGTCAATTACTTGCAGGATTAGCCACAAATAAGGTGAACTACGCTCAAGGAAACCCTTATTATAATACTTACAACCCAGGATGGAAAAATCACCCAAATTTCTCTTACAAAAATAACAACGCCTTGTATGCGCCTAATCAAGCACCAACCTTTGTCACCAATTGCTTTATTTGTTCAAGTAACCCAACAACAAGCATCCACTGTTGCCCCAACTGGAACTTTTCCTGGACAGCCACAACCAAATCCTAAGGGTCATGTGAATGCAGTCATACTAAGGAGCGGAAAAGAGTTGGACGGTGTAATATCTCAAAATTTGCCCTCATATTTATTACCTTAACTGGCTCGTGGTTCACATTCATCTGCATTCTCCCATTAGGTCATAACATTCGCAACTGTGCATTTCATTAAACTCCTAAGGCATGTTGTAGATGTTAGAAATTGGCAGAATTTTTTACAAACAAAAGGTTATGAACTTAGTTCAGGACATCAGGATGTCACACCAGATGTTGTGACATTGACAAACAAAGTAAAAATTATGAACTTAGTTCAGGACATCAGGATGTCACACCAGATGTTATGACATCGCAAACCTGTTATCTGACTTAAATGATGCGTAACAAAAGTGATTAAAATCAGGAGAAAATATCTGGAATTAATTGTAAAAGGATAAGCTCTCCAAGGCGCATCTTTAGGAAGCTTAGTTATCTGGTTCCAAGATAAAGGAACCAGAAAAACGAACTCACCTTGATTCAAGGAGATGACAAACTAACTCATCTTAATTCAAGGAGATAACTGTGGGATTTATCAAAGTCTGGATAATTTGCAAAAAGCTCACAAACCAAGCATCTATTTAAGAAACTGAAACACTCAAGAAAATCTCACGAATTTAAGAAGACTGTCAAGGGTGTTTGTGAAGCTAGCAGGTTTTAATTGTTTGTTAATCACTTTATAAGCTTTTAAGCAAAAAGTGAATTGTGTCTTGATTGAAACTTTTAAGTAAGATCAATCTAGTGTGTCTGAAGTGTGACTTCAATTTATTAATCATCCTAAGTTAAAAAATCACTGTGTGATTGAGGGGGAGTGAGTAGGTACTCATATCTAAGTAGAGTCTTAGGTAGAAATTGCCTTGGGTAGACATTAAGTGAAGGATTAAACTGATTGGTTTAACTCCAGAATTAATATTACTTATATTGGATTTCCTTCCTGGCTTGGTAGCCCCCAGATGTAAGTGTGGAGATACACTGAACTGGGTTAACAATTTCCTGTGTTATTTAATTTACTAGCTTATTAATTTTTGTTTGGGATATCAGTGTCTAAACATCTGATTCGACATCACATATCTGATTCCAGAATTTCAATTGGTATCAGAGCAGGCACCCTGCCTGTATAACTGGGTGAGATCTAGGGACTGCAAATTTTAGGAACATGGACAGAGATGTAGGATCTGTGAATCGACCACCTATCTTGGATGGATCCAATTATGATTACTGGAAGCCAAGAATGGTAGCATTCTTGAAATCTCTTGATAGCAGGGCTTGGAAAGTAGTTAATAAAGGATGGGAGCACCCTGTCAAAGACAATAAGGATGGGGCAAATGTAATGAAGCCTGAAGAAGAGTGGAGCAAGGAGGAAGAAGAGTTAGCACTTGGAAATTCCAAAGCTTTAAATGCCTTGTTCAATGGCATTGACAGGAACATATTTAGACTTGTGCATCACTGTGAGCTAGCCAAGGATGTTTGGGACACCCTCAAAACTACTCATGAAGGAACATCAAAGGTGAAGATGTCAAGACTTCAACTTCTTACCACCAAATTTGAGAACTTGAGGATGAAGGAAGATGAGACCATTCATGAGTTTTACATGAACATCTTGGAAATTGCTAATACTTCTGGTGCCTTGGGAGAGAAGATGAGTGATGAAAAGTTGGTAAGAAAGATTCTCAGATCACTGCCAAAGAGGTTTGACATGAAGGTCACTGCCATAGAAGAAGCTCAGGACATCTGCACAATGAAAGTTGAGGAGCTCATTGGTTCCCTTCAAACCTTTGAGATGGGAATGAATGATACTATTGTAAAGAAAAACAAAAGCATATCCCTGGTCTCAAACACTGATAAGGAAGAAGAGAGTCATGAAGCAGGCTCTAAGGACAACTTATCAGATTCAATTGCTATGCTTGGGAGACAATTTAACAAAATTCTCAAAAGAATGGACAACAAGCCCAGACCAAGTGGAAGAAACTCAACCTCTGAGAATTAAAGATTTTATGACTCATAAAAGGTCAAACTATGATGAGAAGACTAACCAAGGAAAAGGGATCCAATGTCATGGATGTGAAGGTTATGGACACATTAGAAGTGAATGCCCAACCTATCTAAAGAAGCAAAAGAAAGGTCTTTCTGTGTCCTGGTCAGATGAAGACTCAGGTAATGAGTCAGAAGAAGAGTCTGCAAAGCACATTGTAACACGGTGGGAGAACTGACTTTAGTTATGTTGCGGATAGCAAGAGTCGCCACCGACTTTTATTTTATCCAAAGGAAAGGCATAAAAGAACAGGAAAGACCTTTTAAAAGATTTTTGGGTCCGGGGGGTAGGTTATGTAAAGGGAAGGTGTTAGGACCCTTTACATCCATGGTTATCCATGGGCTCTTAGTTACTTAGCTCACTTTAAATTGTTTTTGAAATGTGAAGTGTGTGAATAGAAATTTTCTTAAGAGTTTATAATGGCCCATGTATGGATGTGTATAAACCTTTGTTTTGAAAATTTTTGTTTGAAATTGTGAAGTGTTTGAAAAGTTTTGAAGAATGAGCAAGTAACTATGAGGAACCTACCCTAAGTTTAAGTCTCTTATGTTCTTGGATCCTTTAAATGGTAAGACTATCCCTATTATTAAGGAATAGGTAGTCATTACCTTGGATGTGTGGGTCAAGTAAAGGGTCATCTGTTTATTTAGGCAACTGTGGGGTGTATAAGCAATTTTGAAGGGACTGTCATCTTTATTCGAAAGGGGACTTGATCTTTTATTGTTAAGGGACTAGATGACTTTATTTTGAGGGACTTTTGCTTTATACACCCTACTTGACCTTTTGTAATAGGCAACATGAGAGGTATCCCTAAGGAAGTGAGATGGCGATCAAAGATCGACTTACGTGTGTGAGTGTACAATTTAATATTTATCTTTAAATTTAAATGATCTAAATTAATTTTAAATAAACATACATGTTACACTCCCTATTTACTAATCATGGCATAAATAAATAATAAACATTATAAAATATTACATCCAGGAGCAATTACAATAATAATAATAAAAGCAAATTAAATATAATAAGCAAAATAATAAATAATAATAATATAATTGGGTTAGTAATAATAATAATAATAAATCACAATATATATAAATGGGGTTAGTAATAATGAAATAAATATGAAAATAAATAGCATTAATGATAAAATAAATAAGAATATTAGCATAATAATTAAAAGATCAAATTTTTATGAACAATTATTATTTAAGATTAAGAAGAAAATATAAACAATTAATTATCAGAAAGTTTTAAATGCTATAAAAATTAAGTTAATTATAAACATATTATGAAAATAAATTATATTAAATTAACAAGTTTTAATTATTTTTTAAACATATATTAAAAATTATTTACATGCAAGAATTAAGTTATGAACAAATTATAGAATATATATATATATTATGAAAATAGGATTAATTATAATTGAATAACCATATAATTATATTCACAAAAATTAAATTAACAATTTTTAATTAATTTAAACATAACCTAAAATTATTTACACATAGAAAAATACATAATTAAAATTGACAAATAAATTAAAAGTCATAATTAAATTGAATAAGAAAATTAGGGTTTGACTATTTAGAAAATATATTAGAGTTTATTTCTTAATTAGAATATAGACAAAAATTTATGACAAATAAATAAATAAATAAAGAAATAGTATTTATAATTAGGGTTCATAAAAATAATTAGGTTTTAAAAATATTTTAGGGTTTATGAAAATATTAGGATTCTACATATAAAATTTTTTAGGGTTAAGTATTTAAAACATAATTAAATTATTTATACAAAAATATATAATATTAATGATATACTATAAAATAAATATTAAATAATTTCACTAATAAAAATTTGAAATTTAAAATATAAGTTTTTGTTAAATTATATACAAGAAAATAATAGTAAATATTTTTTATTTTTAATATTTATTCATTAAATTGATTAAATCAAAATATAAGCAAATTAAATGAAATGAAATAAAATAAGTGATAAAAAACTTACCTGGGGCTGGGATTCGAACCCAGGCCCTAGGCTTTGAATATCCAAGACCAAACAGCCAACCACTGGGACAAGCCATGCGCTTGTGCTACGGAATGAGAGCCAAGGCGTTTTGTTTCATAACCTGTGAAAATCATAAAAAAGAGCAAAACAATACAAAAATGGCCTGGGGAGTATTCGAACCCAGGACCATTAACAACACGCATACGCACACAAACCAGCTGAGCCAACACTGTCTTTTGAAACAAATATCAACACAATAATATAAAATATAATATCAAATTTTAAAATATGAATTTGGCGCCAGATGATCATCTTCAACCTTGATTCCTGCAAATTCACCTGCGAAATCTCCTACAAGTTTTCCTGCGAATTTATTTTTGTAGCTAAACCTGCGAATCTTAATCATCATTAAGACTGCAAAGTTTCATCAAATTAATTGTATAAATATGATCCAGAGGTTGATTGGCATTGATCCATGGTCTTAGAATTCATTTATAATTGATAAATCGTAAAACCCTAAAACGGCCGAAGAACCCTAGCCATGGTGATTTCTCCATCTTGAACCTAAAATCAAATTAACTTATCCAGAAAGTATCCAAGCATCATCATAAACACAAACCAACAGTTAGTTTTCGTTAATAACATGTAAATCATTCAAATCGAAAAAATTTAAAACATGAACAATGTACATTCGGTTTTCACAATTTAGGGCATGAATGAATGATGTTATGATCCAGAATCAATCCATGAACTTCAAGGAACAAGTTGCAACCTTTGGTTTGTCTTGAAAAGGACTCTAAGTGCCAAACCGAATTGGAGTTTTTTGTGTGAATTTTGAAACTTTGCTCTTACCTTTGGAGGCTGAATTTTTTCGTCCCTATGCATTGTGATGAGTTTGTATACTTATAGAAGAATGGAATTAGGTCAAAATAACATGGATTTATGGGCCTTGATGGATACCTTGAGTGTGAAGAAATCTCCTTGCCAAATTAGTCAAAAAATCAAATATTTTCATGCTATAATGCCTTAGCACGAATTTGGATGGTTTTGAATCAACTTAAATGGTCATTAAGAGTTTCTAGAAGAAGAATCACTTTTAAATATTCAATTTTCGTATTTTATTTTGATTTAAAATGATTTTAAATGAATAAAATCAAAATAAATAAAATCAAAATAATAAAAATCTGAATAAATGAGGATTGGGTCGTGCATGATGTCATATTGAATTTTGGATCACAAAATTGCAAGCCCATTTGGAAGAAATTGGTTTTAAGGCCCTATTTGCTTCATAAACCTCCCAAAAATTTCCCAACTTTGCAAGGGCACAAATCCTTCAATTTTAATGCTATGAGGTTGTTCTTGGACATTTTGGAAAGCTTAAAGAGTCCTCTAACCAACCTCATTGTTTTCATGTCCATATCATTTACCATTCTCAAGTTATGCCCTTTTGAAGTTGTTGACTTTTTGTTGACTTTTAAAAGGACCTATAATGTCTTAGCTCATACCCTCCAAATGAAGCATTTTTGGGCTTGGCTTGTGAGACACAAAGTTGTAGAGAATTCAATTTCCTTCAAAATGAGCTTTGGATGGAAAAAATTTGATGAAGCATGTGAAAGTTATGGCTGGTCAAAGTTCAATTGACTTTTCCTGAGGAAACCCTTAATTTAGAAACTCCTGATTCTTGATGATCTGAAATCTCCTTGATGAATCATGATCAACCCTTGATCAAATGATGAATTTTACTTCATATACTTGATGTTGGCAAAAAAATCATGAATTTTGACTTTGGTTTGACCACAGTTGACCTCAGTTTGACTTTTTAACTGCTTTGACTGATTTTGACTTATCTGATCATCTGACTGAGCAAACCTTTGAGAAAAGTTCTGAAATTTGTCATGGGGATTCTTAGACACATATAAGATGTTATGAAGCTCATTTGAAGTCTTGGAAATCCATTTAGCCTGATTAAAGTCAAAACCCTAGTTTTGGATGCACTGCTTAGGAGAATGCCTTGTCTGAGGGAATTGTCCAACTTCTGACCAATTGTGAACTTTGTGAACCTTGTGAACCATCATAAGATGTCTTGTGAACCTTGTGAACCTCATGGAGGGTCTTTTGAACCTTGTGAACTTCATAAAGTATCTTGTAGACTTCATGAACCTCATGAAAGGTCTTGTAAGTATTGTGAACCTTGTGAACCTCATAAAGTGACTTGTAGACTTCATGATCTTCATAAAAGGTCTTATGAACCTTGTGAACCTTTTTAGCACACAAAGTCTTGTATTGTGAGGGCAAATTTTGGGGTGCAACACACATCACTGCTCTAGCTGGAGTATGTGAAACTGAAGGGGGATCCAGTGATGAGGATCTGACTTTTGAAGAGCTTGAAACATCTTACAGGATGCTGTGTAAAAGGAGCACTGAAGTATGCATGGAAAGTAAACAGCATAAGAAGCAGACTGAGGAATTAAAGGCAGAAAAGGCAAGTCATCTAGAGATCATTGACACTTTGAAAAATGAAGTCAGCCTACTCAACTCCAAAATGGAACATATGTCCAAATCTGTCAGAATGCTGAACAGTGGCTCAAACACACTGGATGCCATTCTCAACAACAACAAGCACTCAGGGGATAGGACTGGGCTGGGATTTAATAAATCTCAAAACTCTGAGACTAGCACCAGCCAAACAACTCCAGATCCCATGAAGTCAAACAAGATGTTCAAGCAGATGTCTCAACATCATAAGAAAAACATAATGAAAAAGAAATATCAAAGATGGAGATGCCATCACTATGGAAGGTTTGGTCACATCAAACCTTTTTGCTACAAACTGCATGGATACCCCAATCAGAGTTCCCAGCACCTTCCTAAGCAAAGACAGAGGTGTTGGTGTAAGCCCTAGAGGCCAATACTTTTTAGTACTTGTATCGGATTATTCGTTTAATAATAAAAGGCATTTCTTTATTATGTTTGTCTTTCAGAATAATAAAGTCCCTAGAATAGTTAGTCTGTTTAATGAAATGTTAAGTGTGACTTAATCATGAGATCCCATTAAACATAAAGACATTATTCTTAAAATATCCGTAGTCAAGCTTTATTGCAAAGTGGGATAACATTAAAACATTGAGACTATTATGAAGATAGACTGATGATCACATCTCATGGATCATGGATAAAGAGTTATCAAGTCTTGACATAGGTATAAATATTAGGAGTAATATTTATACCGGATTGACCCGCTATGAGAATACTACATAGTATGTTATGCAAAGTGTCATAAGTTATTCTCATGGTGATAATGGTGTATTACCACCCTTCGACCTGAAACCACTATGGACCCTAGATGTAGAGTCGGGTGCTTTATTGCTGATCAAACATTATCCGTAACTGGATGATCATAAAGACAGTTGATGGGCACTCCACGAAGCATGCTGAGGGACATGAGTGTCCTAGATGGAATTTGCCAATCCTGCATAACAGGAGAAATGTCTAAGGGCCCAATATTGAACTGGACAAGGATGACACAGTGTATGCCTTGTGTTCAATATAGACATAGGGGCAAAAGGGTAATTGTACAAACATATATTATCACGAAAAAGGTTTTGTCAGATCACATGACATTTTCGTGACTTGGGTAGCAGTGATGTGTTGCTAGATACCGCTCACTGTTTATTATGTTAAATATATAATTTAATATAATTACCAACGTTACGAAATCCTACAGGGTCACACACATAAGGACAGTTTGATGAGAGATAGAGAAATCAAAGGAACACCGTAAGGTACGGTGCACTTAAGTGAAAATAGAAATTCGGATAATATAATAATAATTATTGTTATTTTATAATGGTTATAAAATAATAATAAAATAAATATATTTATTATAATAATAGTTATTATAATAATATATAATATTATTATGGATCATGTGAATTGGGCTTTTAGCCCGCAGCCCACAAGAGAGTCTATAAAAGGAACCCTTGTGATGAAGCTTTCACTTGATGCAATTTCGTTTTGATTCTCTTTTCTCACTCAAATAATTCCGTTCGTAAGCAGCTAGCACTGTGACCGGAAGCTGTTCGTGTGGACTGAGTAGAGGCGTTGCACTTCATCAACGCTTGTGATCGCTGCATCAAAGATCTGAATCGCCACAAAGAGGTAACGATTCTATCACTGACCATGCTCATTCGTAAGGATCACTAAAGGAAAATTTTGTTTTTCCGCTGCGTTTAGATCGCAATTTTCCTTCAAGAGGTCACCAGAAAGATTTGGATACCTAAAGCTAGACTTTATACTGATCAAAGCTACCAATACATGCCTAAGCAGAAGAACAAGTTCACCAGGCAACCTTGGAACTCTAGAGATGGACACTACCCAGGGCAGATGCATCAAAGGAAAGCTCACAACAGGCACAAATGGTCCAAACAGGTTGTTGCCTCTATAGCACACACATCTCTCAGAGTATCTGCTAAGGAAGACTGGTATTTTGACAGTGGCTGCTCAAGGCACATGACTGGACTGAAGAATCTGTTGGTAGACTTAAAGTCACACTCATCCAGCTATGTAACCTTTGGAGATGGAGCAAAGGGGGAAATCAAGGGAGTTGGGACCCTGGACTGCTCAGGTGTACCAAGTCTAGATGGTGTGCTGTTGGTAAAAGGATTAACTGCTAACTTGATCAGCATAAGTCAGTTATGTGACCAAGGTTACAGTGTCAACTTCACCAAAGCTGAGTGCATAGTTTCTGACAAAGAGCAGAAAGTGGTCAAGAGAGGAGCCAGATCAAAAGATAACTGCTATATGTGGGAACCCCAAGATTTCAGCCTCACATATACTTGTTCCATAGCCAAAGAAGAAGAAGTGAAGCTGTGGCATCAAAGACTGGGTCATCTCCATCTCAGAGGAATAAAGAAGATCATATCTATGGAGGCTGTAAGAGGGATCCCAAGACTTAAGATTGATGAAAGTAAAGTGTGTGGTGAGTGTCAAATAGGCAAGCAAACCAAGATGTCACACCCAAAGCTTCAACATCTGACAACTTCCAAAGTCTTGGAATTATTGCACATGGACCTTATGGGACCAATGGAGGTAGAGAGTCTTGGTGGAAAAAGATATGCCTATGTGGTTGTTGATGACTTCTCAAGATATACCTGGATAAGCTTCATCAAAGAAAAGTCTGATGTGTTTGAGGTATTTAAAGATCTGTGCCATAGGATTCAAAGAGAAAAAGCAAGTTGTGTGGTCAGAATAAGAAGTGATCATGGAAAGGAGTTTGAGAATAAAAAATTCTCAGACTTCTGTTCTTCAGAAGGGATCAACCATGAGTATTCTTCTCCCATCACCCTTCAACACAATGGGATTGTTGAAAGGAAAAACAGAACTATTCAGGAGTCAGCTAGAGCCATGATTCATGCCAAGAAGTTACCCCTGTATTTTTGGGCTGAAGCTATGAACACAACATGCTACATCCACAATAGTGTCACACTAAGAAAGGGAACTTTATCCACCATCTATGAAGTCTGGAAGGGTAGAAAACCTACAGTCAAGTACTTTCATGTATTTTGAAGTAAGTGCTACATTCTGGCTGATAGGGATCAAAGAAGGAAGATAGACCCTAAGAGTGATGAAGGGATATTTCTTGGATACTCCATAAATAGCAGAGCTTACAGAGTATTTAACTCCAGAACCAAGGTTATAATGGAGTCAATAAATGTGATTATTGATGATACCTATGCAAAGACAGATGTTGCTGATGATGTTGGAACATCTGCTGACAATCAAACTGAAGTTGAAATTGAAAGTGATAATCTTGACTTCACTGAGGCAAGATCAGAGCAATCCAACAAACCTCCCTCCATTAGAATCCAGAAAGATCATCCTAAATAACTGATAATTGGTGATCCCAACAGTGGTGTCATCACTAGATCAAGAGAGATGATCTCAGGCTCCTGCTTTGTTTCAAAGATAGAACCTAAGAACATCAAGGAAGCTCTGAATGATGAGTACTGGATCTCTGCTATGCAGGAAGAATTAGGCCAGTTTACAAGGAATGAAGTATGGAATCTTGTTCCTAGGCCTGATGACATTAATGTGATTGGTACTAAGTGGGTGTACAAAAACAAGTCTAATGAGCAGGGAGTAGTTACAAAAAAAAAGGCTAGGCTTGTAGCTCCAGGATATACACAAATTGAGGGGGTAGATTTTGATGAAACTTTTGCACCAGTAGCAAGACTTGAATCCATCAGACTACTCCTAGGAATTGCTTGCATCCTGAAGTTCAAACTATTTCAGATGGATGTTAAAGTCAGAAGTGATCATGGTGGAGAATTTGAAAACAAAAAATTTTAATTACTTTTAACGAAAATGGGATCTATCATAATTTCTCTTGCCCTAGAAATCCATAGCAAAATGGGGTTGTAGAACGTAAGAACAGAACATTACAAGAGATTGCCAGAACCATGATCAATGAGACTAACATGGCTAAACATTTTTAGGAAGAAGCAGTAAATACAACATGCTACATTCAAAATAGAATCTCTATAAGATATATACTGGGGAAGATTCCTTATGAATTGTGGAAGAACAGAAAGCCCAACATTTCTTACTTTCATCCATTTGGATGTACTTGCTTTATTCTAAATACTAACGATCCTCTAAGTTTGATGCTAAGGCACAAAAATATTATATGTTAGGATACTCTGAACGTTCGAAAAGATACAGAGTATACAATACATAAACACGAATTGTGATAGAATCCATCTATGTTAGATTTGATGATAAGCTTGGTTCTGAAAAACCAAAGCAGAATGAATCTCTTGCAGATATAGAAGTTAAAATCACTGAAGAATGAACATCTGAAGAACAACCATCCTCAAAACAAGACAAGACAATCACCTCAACAAGTACTGAAGAACCCATTCAGAAGAAACAATCCAGAAGCATGTTGAATCATCCAGAAGATAAGATTCTGGGAAAGAAAGATGATCCAATTAGAACAAGGTCTTCATTCAAAAACTCTAAAGAATCTCTAATGGGATTAGTCTCTCTAATTGAACCAACTTTTGTAGAAGAAGCGCTTTCAGAAAATGATTGGATATTTGCGATGCAAGAAGAACTAAATCAATTCACCAGAAATGACATTTGGGATTTAGTTCTTAGACCAAAAGGATTCAACATTATTGGCACCAAATGGGTATTCATAAAAAAGCTCAACAAACAAGGTGAAGTTTTCAGAAACAAAGCACAGCTGGTTGCACAAGGTTATAGTCAACAAGAAGGAATAAACTATACTTAAACCTTTGCATCATTCGCAAGGTTAGAATCTATTATACTTTTAATCTCATTTGCTGTTAATCATGATATCACTCTCTATCAGATGGATGTCAAGAGTGAATTTTTAAATGGTTATATTGACGAAGAAGTTTATTTGCACCAACCCCCTGGTTTTGAAAATACTAAATTTCCAGAACATGTTTACAAACTTAAAAAATCTTTATATGGTCTGAAACAAGCTCCCAGAGCTTGGTATAAAAGACTAAGTAATTTTCTTCTGGAAAATAAATTTATCAGAGGGAAAGTGGACACAACTCTCTTCTACAAAACATTTAAAACTAATATTCTGATTTGTCAAATTTATGTAGATGGTATTATTTTCGGTTCCACTAAAAATGCATTGGGAAAGGAATTTGCTAAGTTTATGCAGGCAGAATTTGAAATGAGCCTGATGGGAGAATTAAAGTTCTTTCTGGGAATACAAATCAATCAAACATCAGAAGGAACGTATATACATCAAAGCAAATATGTCAAGGAACTTCTAAAGAAATTTGATATGTCAGATAGTAAGATTTCCAAAACTCCAATGCATCCCACATGTATTATGGAGAAGAAAGATGTAAGTAAGAAAGTAGATCAAAAGATCTACAGAGGTATGATTGGCTCTCTTTTCTACTTAACTGCCTCAAGACCAGACATTTTGTATAGCGTGTGTTTATGTGCTAGATTCCAATCAGATCCTAGAGAAACTCACTTAACAGCAGTTAAGAGAATATTTAGATATCTGAAAGGCACTACTAATCTTGGTTTATGCTACTGAAAGTCCAAAAATTATAAGCTTGTAGGGTACTGTGACACTGATTTTGTTGGAGACAGAACAGAAAGAAAAAGTACTTATGGAAGTTGTCAATTTCTGGGAGACAGTCTAATATTTTGGTCCAGTAAAAGGCAATCAACCAAAGCACTATTAACTGTTGAAGTTGAACACAT
Source organism: Lathyrus aphaca (assembly GCA_963966055.1). NCBI lineage: Eukaryota > Viridiplantae > Streptophyta > Magnoliopsida > Fabales > Fabaceae > Lathyrus > Lathyrus aphaca. The sequence continues at coordinate 8,642,176 of OZ014525.1, forward strand.
AGCAGCAGTTGGATGCAGTACTCAGATGCTCTAGATGAAAAACCAACTTGAGGAGTTCAATATTTATAAGAGTAACATCCTCATCCTCTGTGATAACACTTATGATATTTGTCTTTCTAAAAACCATATTTTACACTCTAGAGCTAAACACATAGAAGTTAAACACCATTTCATTAGGGACTATACTCAGAAGGGAATTCTGTTTTTAAAATTTATAGATACAGACCATCAATAGGTAGATATTTTTACAAAACCCCTTGCTGAAGATAGATTTAATTTCATTCTGACTAATCTCTGTATGGAATTATGCCCAAAATGAGAAATTTTTAACTTTATGCATTTAACTCCTAGAAGTTATGTACTAATTTATTTCCTTCTAGAAAGAAAACTGGTTCAGAAGTTTTTTTAAGATGATTTGACTGTTTACTTCTCAGACTTTTGTATCAAAAGAATAACATGCAGATCATAACATCAACACGTGTCAATAAAGCTATGAAGTATCCTAAAGAATCAGAATACATGTTCATACTCTGAAGATGGACAGAACATGCATTCCAGCACTTGGATAGATGTCCCTCTGCAGAAGAATACGTGTTGAATTTCTGGGAAACTGAAACGGCTGAAATGACACAATTCAGACGCTAGTCACGTTGGTAACTGTTCCAAAATATTTACGCCACTCCCCTGTAAAAATTCATTTAATGCAATTAATCATTATGTTTTATGCATTAATGTTTTCCACTAATTGTGCTTTTCTTTTACCGCCTCATAACTCTATATAAATGGTTGTTTTTCACCTCATAAACATTATTCACACTTTCACTTTCACCATTATTCTCTTGTTTCTATTTTTCTTTGCACCCTTGTTCAAACCTTCATCTTGGTAACAAATGGCTTCTTCATCTCAAAACGTTCATCAAGCTTTTTCCTCTCAGCAAACTCAACATGATCAACCTTCATAAGAACTCCACATTTCTCCTATCAGAACCCTTCTTACTCCTGTAGACAAGCTAGAAGTTCTCTGTGAGCTCTTTGTTGGCTTTGACAGTTTGAAGGAAAATGGGTTTGATCTTACACCTGCAGTCAAGTTTCAAGGCTGGGAGAAATACTTTGATCGTCTGATAGGTCCATTCTTTCCTAAATTAGTCAAGGTTGATACAATCTGATGGAACTGGGATCAAATGCAGTGAGATGGATAAGCTTTCTGATACTACACTCGTCTCTAATGAAATCTTCTCAAATGGGTAACATTCCAACAAAATCAAAGATCTGAAGGATCATCTGAGAATTTGGGCAAAGATAATTCTAGGTTGCATCAGTCACATGAAAGCAACAAATTCCCCAGATTACATCAATATGGATCAGCAATTTCTGTTGTACTTCATCTCCAAGATCAAAAAGGTTAATCTTTCTCATTCACTTTTCAATCATCTGAAGAACAACATAAGGGAAACTAGAGAAAATGAGAAGACCAAAAGAGATTGGATTCCTCTAGGAAGACTCATTTCAGACATTCTGACCGAAAACAAGTTGGTTGATCATCTGAATGAGGCTCAACAATTTGAACTTTTGGAAGCAGAAGCTGGGAAGCCTCTGAATGCTAAGAATCTGAAGAAGATGAAGTTCATAGAAACCATCAAGAAGGATCCAATTCTTCGCTCTAGAGAAGTCATTACCACCAGGAAAATTCCTCTGAAGGACTTCCCTATGTTCTCTGCTGATACACCACCAGAGGTTGTAATCAGATACTTGGAATCCTGCAAGATGGATGGTGTTGATCCTCTGTTCAAACCATAAGAGCTCAGAAAACCTGCACCAGAAGTTGCTCAGAAGAAGAACAAGAAGAGGAAAGCTTCTGAAGGCACCTCTCATAAGGCTCCAAAGCAACTCAAAAAGAAAGGTACTTCTTCTTCTCAGTTTGAGTTTATTTATATTGTAGAATCTATAATAGTTGTCACATCTGAAAACCCTCCTTCTGATACCACTCCTTCTGTTACACCTACACCTTTTATTCCTATAACTTCTGAAACCCTACTATGCCTTCTCCTTCACAAAATACTCAACCTGAAAACACTTCATCACCATCAAAAACATCTGAACATCACTCTCCTTAAACTCTAGAAGATTTCGACATGCCAATAGACCCAACACCACCTTTTGATCTAAACACATCATCCTTTGTTGAAACCCATTCAGAACTTCAACAAGTTCTGTCAGATATTGACGTTTTTCCTACCTTTGTTGCTGCCTCTGAAGTTCAGTCCTCTAATCCACTTCCAACGGCATTCACTCAATAAACACATGACTTTAATCCTCCTCTAAAATCTGACTCTCATAGAGTTGTTTTTTTACCTATCCCCTATTTGTGAAGAATCATTATCTTCTTATGCATCAACCCCTCCAAAAACTCCCACTTACATTAACATTCTAGATAGTCCCTCACCAACCACTGAACCTGAGGACCCTTTTAGAACCTTTATTGATATAGAAGCTCTACAAAAACTATCCTCTATTACAAACAAAATTGCCATACCCAAACCTAAACCAACACCAACCAAATCAGATATTGGTACACTGTTTCTAGCATTTGAAGCAGAAATGAAACTTAGGCTGGAAGATCTGAAGATCGCCTGTGCAGAAAACCTTGATCCTGCAGCTTCTGACTTTTTTTTGACCTCCTTCAGAAAGTGATTTAATTCTGAGACAAAGAAGTTGAAAGATATATGTTATGATATTGCTCAGCAGAATTTCTGTGAAAGTCTGAAAGAAGTGGTCACCAGTCGTGAGAAGAAGAGAACTCACCTTCTGGATGACAAGCCTTGGAAAGAACATGAACCAAAGGAATCATCTTCTGCACTTCAGCTAATGATTGTTCCTTTTGCTGAAGACAAAGGCAAAGAAAGTGCTGAAGCACCTTCTACTGAAGAATCTTCTGAGGAACACTCTACTCAAGTTGCTGCAACAGTTGAAGAACTAACTCCAACATCCTTGGTGCTGCAAATTCTAGACGAACTAAAGAAAGAAAATGAATTTGTCAAGCAGAGGTTGGACAAGCAAGATGAGACTAATGTTGAACTCAAATCTATAATCAGACAACAAGTTGAATCAACTTCTCAGTTCAAGTCTCTTTTGGAAGCTTTAGCTACCAAGATTAACCCCCAACCTTGAATATGTCTTATGCCTTTCCTTCTGTTTGTTTGTTTGTTTTCTTGTTTTTCTGATATTTCTATGTTTTGTCCAATGTTTTCCATGATTATCTGATTAATGAAGATCTTATCTTTTGACTCTGTTTACTTTCATTTTTTATGTCTTTTTGAGTAATCACAAAAGGGGGAGAAAAGTAAATGATTATAATATAATAGTTTATCAAGACTAAGCCTCAAACATATTAATACTCTGATCAAACTGTCTAAGTTTTTTATAGAACAGGATAACTAATCAACTCAGGGGGAGCATAAGCTAAAGAACTTCTTATGAAAATTATGAAAGAATATATCACCATCTAAAGGGGGTTTCCTTAACTTTTAATTCTTTGTTCTAAATTAAAATTAATGTTTTGTCATCATCAAAAAGGGGGAGATTGTTAGAACAAGATTTTGATTCTACTTCTCTGATAGAGTTTTGATGATAACAATATTTTATAAGAACAAATTATAGCACTAAAATTATCTTCTATGTGCAAGAAAGAAGTTCTTATGAGAAGACAATCTCTATGTTGCTCAGAATATTTTAATGATATACAAGTTAAGTGTATCTCGTAGAAGATCTGATGGTAGAAAGAAGTTCTCATCAAATACATTTTTATAGCTGCAAAATTCAAGCATGCTCTGATGTGAGTTAAGTACATTTTGATTCTCATAATAAAGGTAAATTAAGAGGGAATCAAGAATAATGACTGGGAACAATATCTTTTATTTTTGGAAGGACATTATGACTATTTACAATCTTCCAAAAATGGCACCAGATGTTCTCAACGGATCTCTCCATCAAACGCTTATAAAAGAAGATCATTTGAAGAAGTTGAAGCTTCTTCTTCCGTGTGCAAATATTTCTTATCAATTTCTTTTTATCTATTCTTAAATTTGTAAAATCTATCAATGTGTGATAATAGCTTTTTGAAGCAATTCTGTTACAACTTTTGTAAAACTCTTTGAAAAATTCATTGAGTGACTAGTGTAGTCAGTAGACTCAAGAAGACTTTGACTATAGGTCTTAGTGGTTGTATTCAAGTTTTGAATAGTGGATTAAGACCTCATTGAGAGAGGCAAATCACCTTGGCGGGTGGACTGGGTGTAGTTTGCGTTCAAACGAGTCAGGATAAATTAAAGTGTCTTTTATTATCATTGTTTTTGAAAACCCAATTACAACCCCTCTTCCTTGTGTTTTTTGCTCTTTCACGTGAGGCCTACGAACCTATAAACGACACACTCATTACCTAAGGACGGTCGTAGATTAGCCATCATTACACATTAAATGTGCATGCTTCCCCATACGCAGATGTGACGCAACGTTTCCACTAAACGGTTGGGATCCTCGTTCAAACGATCACGTTATAACGACCAATCTTACAAACGACCAGCTACACTGAACCAGGAACAATGAAGTGTCACAAACTTCAGATTTATCTTGCACACAGTCGGCCACCTTTAAGTCATCGCTTCTACGACCAAAATCAACGACTTGGGGGCTCCTGTTCTGGACTTGACTAATGACTAGGTATGGCCCAATCCTCTCTTGCCCATGAAACGGTCCAATGGCCCAAATATCAAAGGGATCCACCATATTCATGCCCCCTGGATTGGTCGCGGCTCGTCGACCATGCTTGGTCGTGGTCTATCCTTTCTCCTCGTTCTTGACCTCTGCCCGACATCGGCAGGGATCACCCATATTCGACCAAGACGACTCTTTCTCAGGCGATCGTGTTCTCAATGCATCATTATCACGACCAGAACGCTCGTCTGACGGTTAGTTTCTGGCAGTTATCTATTTTCAAGGGATTCACGATCCAGACCCATAATAGGAATTGTTAGCCACGTGCTGGGGGCTCTCTATATAAACCCTCACTTGAGAGGGCCATGTATCGAATATTCATTCCCTTAACACTTTTACTTGTACTTGCTATCTCTTATGCCCATTCTGACATTGGCATCGGAGTACCTTGCATGTACATCCTCGTTCTCCTCGGCATCCAAGCAGACTTTGAAGTCCACGTCAGCAGCCATTAGAGATTCTGATCTTAGGTACGATCAGGTAGGATGATGTGTTAGGGGAATATGGATATTTGATGTTTTGATAATAATCATCTTGTTGGTGGTGGTATGGGATATGTTTTTGGTATTGTGGTTGGGTGTCTGACATATTTTAGCTATGGTTTTGTGTGTTTGTGGGTCGGTAATTTTGTTGGGTAGGGGTTGTGAGTAAGTGATCTGGTTATTTTGTGGGGGTTAGACGTTGAAGTTTCTTATGTGTAAATGGTTTAGTGTGGGTCATATAAATGTCTATCTTCGGAGACAACCCCAATTGCAAACGACATGTACCAAGTCATATAATTGTTAGTTTGTTTGATTTCAGTTGGCATCACAGCGTCACATAAGACTCGTTTACGATGGTGCTTTCATTTACGACACTCAGATTTAGCAAAGTCGTTTCAGTTTTCAAAGGCCCATTGTTCATTAATTTTGCATTGATGTCATTGTCTGAGTCACACCAGGGGATCTGACATGTTTTGACGCATGTCAAAGTAGAGTTTAACATTGTCATTATGGTGCATCTTGGCTTGGACATGCGTCATGCATCACTATGACGCATGACGCATTTCCAAGCCTATATGTTGTCAAATTAATTGTAGAGGGAAAATAGATTAGATTATAAAATAAGTAAAATTAAAAATAAAAGATGTGTGGAGTAACACACATGATAAATAGAGATACTGAAGAAAAGAAAATAAGGATATGAAAAGAGATATGGAATAAATGGTAGAATACACTTTTATTTATACTAAAAAACACAATACACACTAGTGTCAGATGAATTGACGCCACCATTTAACTCTTGCATGCAGACGCTAATTGAATTGACAATATCACATACTGTCGTCAATTCAATTGACACCACTATAATTTTAAGTGAAATCATCAATTCGATTTCCATTAACTTTGTACTCCATTTAAAAAAAAATGGGTTAATTTGAGAAATATGTGAGAAAGTAAATTATTATAAAAATATATTTAAAAAAAATGAGTTATTTGAGTAAAAAATTCTCATGTTGAACATGCTCTTTAATAAACAAGATACTCAATAAGCAATAAAATTTTGTCAATATTAACATAAAAATAATTTGGATTTGTGTGATACAAGGAAGAAAACCTTAAAATGTCAATTTGGAGGACCCTTTGTTTTGTAAAGTGCTGCATGTTGATGAGTGATTGGTGATTCATTGTATCATGCCCTTTTTACTTGTCAATCTCATTAGGATGCACCCATATTCATTGGTCTTGTAAGGACCACCACCTAACAAAAACAAAAACAAAAAGGCTATGAAAAAAATGTAGTAGTAAAAATTAAAATGCTACTTCATTAACCAATTCATTAGATTTAAGTGGTTGATAAAGTTTACTTAAAAAATAATTATTTTGTAAAATCTATATTTTTGGTGGAGCCAACCATGTTATTAACCATCATTTACTTGAGAAAGTTCATTTTAAGAATATATTTTATACATTTTTTATCAATTTAATTTCATACACATTTAATTGCATAAAATTCAAAGGTATCATCATAATCTCTTATATACTGTAGCCATAAAGTGATAGTGCAATCCATTACTAAAGATTCCAACACGAGTTTCCATCTTGAGCCATTGAAATAATTAAAGGTGCGTTGCAAATAGTTTTACTTTGTGTGGACCCCGTGAAGTGAAGGATTCATTTGGAAACTAACATAGCTTGAAATAAATAATCACTTTTTATGACAAGTGATTTGCATTATTTTTGTTTCTATGAAAACGACGTTGCAAATTCTCCACCCCATTTTTCCACACTTGTTTTCTTTTCAACTTTGATACGTAATTTCACAAAATTTACATCATGACAATTTTATTACTATACTTTTCATTTCACCAAAAGTTCTATACGCGTAGTATTAATTTGGTCATAATCAAAAGAGTGTTGTGCAAGAAACGTGTTTCAAATTAGCACTTAGTTTTAAGACCACTAATAGTATTAACCAACCTTATGCAACAATTCTATTTTAAATTGAGACTTATCAATTCAGTTCCAGTGATCTTTTATTATGATTTTGTTTGGTTGGTTCGGTTTTTGGACTTTACCGAGAATAACCCTAATTAAACAAGGTATAAAAGTATCATTATTCTAATCATATATATACAATATCCCTTTGGCTAATTGGCCCTTTAACAAATAAAACAGTGAAAGTTGGATAAAAAGGAACAATGATTAAGGTGCCGACACTCATCAAGGGGGAAACAAAACAAAGGAAAGGGAGACCCTACACAACTCTAAGTCTCACACTATAATTAGGCACCCCTATCTTCTTAATGATACCGAGTTACCAACAACAAACTCACATGCAATAGCGCCATAAGCAAAATACAAATACACAATTTGTCAACACTTGTAATTGGTTGGCTAAGGGACAAAGAAATTATGAATAGTTACAAATTTAGGTGTCATAAACATCAATCACGAGCAGAAAGACAAATGGCAAAATAGAAAAAATAGTAAGGAATCAATCAATCAATGATAGAGTAGACACTGAAATGTAATAGCTCATGTATTCATTATGCTTGATTGCATGTGAAGGAACGGTATGCAGTTAATGTACATGAAATATGTGAACTTTTATCTTTCCAATTTGTACAGAGCAAAAAAGCAAGAAATTCATTTACAGTGGTGACTTTTTCTGATTTTTGGAGGTTTAATCTCACTCACTAAGCAGTGTGAGTTAAGGATTGAGATCTGTAGAGCCTCTCGAGAATACTGTTGGCCTTCCTTTTCGCTCTTGAAGTTCCGCATTGTGCTAGCATAGAGAGTGTGCCATTGGCCTTTTCTTCTTCTTTGATTTCCTTCAACTTTGTTCTACGGCTATAACAGATTGTATACAGAATTGCAACGCAATTTTCCTTGCATCTTTCTGATGTGCTTTCCCTTATATTCCTCAATAAGAAAGGAACGGCGTTGCGATTGCCCATTTCTTCAACAGCATCAGGATGACTGGAGAGGAGAGCCAGTATAGCCAACAGCTCGTCGACTAGAATGTGGTTCATGATCTTGTTCAAAATGACCTTAACCGCCCCTTCTCTCACGGTCCTCTCTTTATTATCCTGCACCAGACATAGGTTATATATGGCTGACGCAGCATCTTTCATGGCAAATGTATGTCCCTCGTCTAGAAGGCCGAGCAAATGTTTGATAGCTCCAGATTTTCCAATAATGAGCTTGTTTGAATCAAGAGCTGATAATGTGAAAATGGCTGCTGCAGCGTTGCTTTTCGTTGAAATGGTTCCCCATTTCAAGGCGTCAATCAGCAGGCTAATGAGAGTTGGATCCTCCGCAAAAACTTTCTTATTATCGTCAAGAATTGAGAGATTCAGAACAGTTGTGATCAAATCCTCTTGAAGATCGGGGTGAGGACAAGCACCGCCTGGCGATAACGGACGAAGCAGCTGTGTGATCACATCACCAGACTCCTTAAAAAGGGTTCGAAACGAAGGCGTTCGCTTTGTTAACAAACGAAGCTCTTTCGCAGCTGCTTTCTGATCAGAAACAGACAACGACAACTTATGAAGCAATCCATTTAAACGGTCTCTGTCAGCATTAGTCACAACTTCATCCGTATCCCGAGTAGGCTGTGGTAGCTTAAGTCCATGCTCCTTACACCAATGCGCAATCATGTCGCGAACAAGGTAATTTGGTGTGAGAATTGTGTGAGATAGAACTTGCTGGGTTTGAGGGCATGTTCTATTGCCTTCATTCAACCACCTCTGGATAAATGGCCGATCATAAGTCTACAACAGTAAAACAATAAATCAGATCAAATTAACATCAACACAAACATCAAATTATAAAGCCACCAACATAACCCTCACACTCAAATACACAAACATATAATAATCATAATCAATAATCACATTTATTTATAAACAAGAACCCTCCAGTTCCCATGTGAAGGACTTCAAAATTAATTCGGTCAAAAGTAAATAAAGTCGGATCAAAATGGTTCCGAACAGAATTTAAATTTGAATTCTCCGAAACAATTCAGATTCTTCAGAACAATTCGTCCTTAACCAGTTGACCCTAATAACATGGTTCATAATTAGTCTACTCTATAGTAAAAAAAGAAGTATTTGTATCTACCACCTAATACAAATCTCCGTAACACCGACACATCCGAAAAATATTATGTCTGTGTCAGAATGAGTGTCCGAAACTGACAAAGACACTTGTGATAAGTATCAAACATGTCAGTGTCGTATTTCCGGTGTCAGTCCTCCATGCCTCACAGATACTTATTTTTCTAACAGGATACTATTCAGGCGTCAACTAAACTCTAAATCAAATAATAAACATAAAATTAGAACTCAATTTCCAAATCATTCATAATAATTGAATCAACTAAACCAAAATACAAAACTAATCAAATGGATTAGAAAAACCTATGTCTCAGTTTAGGCTACTGTTGTATAGATTAATAAATTAACAAAAATTAACAAAAATAAAAGGAAAACTATAAATTAATACTCCTATCTATCAATAATAATAACAGAAAATTAGGCAAAATTAAATATAAATAAAAATAGGAAAAATGACGAAATTGAACCTGTCCGGTGCACAAGATAACAGGATCGATCATCAACTGAGTAGAAATAGGGCAACGAAATTCAGCCGGAGGGGCAAATTGGTCCAATTTATCGTCAAAAGAGTTCGTTCGATTTGAATTCGAATTCGAATTCGAACGAGACTTGAAATCCTTGAGAGAAGAAAGAGCAGCGATAGCATCATCGGCGTTTTGCAAAGTATAGTCATCGGAGTCAACGATAGTTTTCACGATTTTCCATAACCGTTCCTTCAATTCCGATGCGGTTTTTTCCTCTATTTTCGCCGCCATAACCGTCACATAAACGCAATGCATTGCCCTCACTCGCCACCACTACTACCATTCATTAACGGTTGCTTCTTTTTTTTTCTTTCTTTTTGACTCTGTGAATGGTAATGAATTAAATAAAAAGTAAATTATGACAGATTCTGCACACTAGACAACACTTTTTTTAATAAGCGCTTTTTTTATTAAGCACTTTTTCGTTCTCACACTTTATTCCATTCATTTCTCTCTGTTTGCAAAATCAGATAGATAAAACGCAGCGTAGGGTGTCAGAGAAGAACTAGAGTGTAGTGAGAAGTATTAATATAATCTATCGGTCCGGTCTGCTTCGAACCAGTTCGGTCCGGTCCGGTCTGGTCTGAACCGGTTCGGCTCAGATGGTTAGGGTGAGTAAATGAGTCCAAAGTCACGGGGACGCAGTTTTTGGATGTTTCGACTTCCAACCGCTTCAACGCAACAAACAAACAAACCACCGGTTTTAAGGAAAATACAAAAGTGAAACAATTGTGTTTGGTAAGTTAATTAACGTGTTCAACTTAATTTAATTGGTTTAATGCTAATAATAATTATAAACATATTAAATGCTTGCATATTTATTATGAGTAGGAATATAAATTAACATCCGGTTTTACAATGTTTATACACCAATTTGTTGCTTTAGATTATAATTTAATAAATTGTAAAAGAGATTAATTGATATACGCGTTCAATGTAAATAGTTTTACACAACAACCAGTATATCACAATCAATCATATGTAATACTTTGATGTAATTAAAGTAAGCTTATAATTAATTGTCGGCATATATCAATTAAATTCATTATAAAATAATTTTATATTAAAGAAACAATTTTCTTATCAAATAAATATTATATTTGAGAAGAGAGAATATTAGATTGCCGGTGTTTTGACGAAAGTTTAGTTCAAAAATTAGTAAGCTTCAATGTAAAGTTTACTAACTTTCAATTGAAGAAAATGGAGCTTTAGTGTGGGTTGGGAGAGAATTGAGAGAAATTATAGATAGATGAATTTGACTATCAAAAGCGTGTGAAATGAATGAAATGAAGGTCTATTTATAGAATTTGGGTTTGAGAATTTTGGTGGCTTGGAGTTTGGTTTGGGATTTTAATTAGGTTTGGAAATATGATTAAAAGCAAAAAAATATGATAAAGTGGTAATTAATGAGGGTGTATGGTGGTAATTGATTATGATGAGGTAGGAGAATTAAAATGAAATTATTTAGAATATTCTCATGATTACATAAGTGAATTTGGTGTCAAAAATGTTGCAGAATTTGAATTTGCCTAATTTTCTCAAAATTTAACGTGGTTAATCGATTAATCATAAAATGTTAATCGATTAACACGACAAAAATTATGAAAAATTACTTTTTTGTTACATTGTTGTGGCTCTGACTCGATTTTTTTACTCGTCAAAGAAGACATGGAAATAAACATATAAACATTACAATCTCTTGAATAATAATCAATCAATTATTGGGAAACTCCTGATCAGATGAATTTGAATTGGTTACAAATCAATTTTGACTTTGTTTAGATGAATTTCACTCGAGCTGAGGATTTTTTTTATCCAGACTTCTCCCTGAAAAAGTTAGTAAAGGGGAAATAACATATTTTTGGATTTTGATTAAGGGTTAGTGAACATAAACAAAACATAAAAGAAAATAAGAAACACACAGACGCTTGGTGGTCTCTGAAGATGTGAGAAAAACACAATAAATGGGGGATTGAATTGAGATTTTCACTATTGACTATTTTTCTCACTTTGATAAGTTGTGTCAAGTTATGTTATGAATGTGTTGCGAAAGCATAAAAGAATGTAAAGCATAAAGCAAGAGTAAAGAACACACAATATATCTTGGTTCACTTGAGAACTTCTCAAGCTAGTCCAGTCCACAAGCCAAGATGATTTTGCCTTGAACAAGGACTTAATCCATTATAACCAAGATCCATGATTACAATCGCATAACAACACTGTGACTCACTCAATGAACCGTTCAGGGATCCTACCAGATATAACGTTCATTGACCGAACAGATCCTCTGTCAGGATTTTATCTCAACTCACAGCTAGACCGTTCAGGGATCCTACCGGATATAACGTTTACTTGAGGAGGCACTTGCACGACAACCTGTTGTGACTAACTGGACAAAACCTCTGTGATTTCCACAATGAACTGTTCAGGGATCCAACTGGATATAACGTTCACTGACCAAACAGAAACTCTGTTGAAATTTCAACTCAACTCACAGCTGGACCATTCAGGGATCCCTTCAGGATATAACGTCCATTTGAGGAGTCTCAATTCACAGTTGGACCGTTCAGGGATCCATTCCGGATATAACATCCACTTGAGGAGATTTAATTCATTAGGTAGAATTGACATATCGGAGCTAACTGAGGTGCTTCTTTGCAAGCATATTGTTTCGGATTGGCCCAATGACTAGGCGTGGTCCAATCCACTCTTGCTTCCAAGACGGCCCAATAACCCAATGTCAAAAGGACCCACTGGCTTTATGCCATCAGCCGAGGAGGATTCGTCGACCACGGTCACTCGTGGCTGGTTTCCTCTGATCCTCCTAGACCTTTGCCCGTCATCCGGGGAAGTCGCCCAGATCCGGTCGGTGAATTGCTCTTGCTCAGATTGGCCTTTGCCCGACGTACTCATCTGACAACGCAAGCTTATTCCAACGGCTAGTTCTGACAGTTACCTATTTTTGGGGAATCCGCAATTCAGGCCCAAAATAGGGACCAATGGTCAAGCGTTGGGGGCTCTTTATAAACCTTCTAACATGAGAGGGTCAGGTATCAAATATTCACTCCCTTAACTCACTTACTCGTACTTACATAATTTTTTGCCCGTTCTTACTTTGGCATCAGAGTACCTTGCAGGTACACCCCCTATCTCTCCTTGATGAGCGAGTATCTCCTTCATCATCCACGTCAGCATCTGGGGCCACTATACCTTCTAATCACATGAACAATCAGTGACGCCGTCTGTGGAAATCTGTGTTACCCCGTTTCTCATCCTTAGATCATAAAAACCAAAACATCGCAATTTAACTTACTCAATGGCTCACCACGACGACTCTGTTGATGTCTGAACCATCACCAACATCCTTGTTAAGCAACAGGAGAGTGATAGGATCAATCCCCCGCTCGGGGAGCCTGACCGTTTCCAATATGAACTTACTGCCTCCTCGTCACCACAACCATCCATGCAACCTGAGATCACACCTATTAATCTCCCCCTAATTCTTATTTCCGAAGGGACCAATCAGATGCTCGCAGCTCTGGTCGAAACGAACAACAACATCAACCTTCTGCTATTGCGCCAAGGAAAAAGACTAGAAGCTTTGGAAGATGCGCGACGTACCAGATCTCTCTCCCACAAGGAGGCTCCGTAGGTCCAAAAGCAGGTCACCTGAATAGACAAAGACTCACCACCACCCAGAGGCAGTTGGGTCCATCAAGAAACGGGCTCGTTCGTGTCCTTGACGACACAAATCCCCGTAAGATCAGGAGGACTCTCCAGGCGGAAACGTGACCGTCTCCCGAAGGCGCCAGAAATCGATCAAGATCCTCATCCCCTCGTCGGCACTGAGACAATCTCTCCGTTTCCCATGATTCTAGCGAAAATGATGAACCTCGCATGCCTCTTTCCAACGAGATCATGTCCACAAGGATATCGAAGGGGCTCGAGAAGCCTCCCCCTTTGGGGACCTACGATGGGACAACAGACCCTGACGAGCATATCGAAAACATCGACGCTCTCCTCGATTATAGATGTGTTCGAGGAGCGATCAAATATCGTATTTCCTCACAACCTTGAGGAAGGGAGCTATGAATTGGTATAAAATTCTTCCTCATGAATGTATCACCTCCTGGAGACATCTCGGGAGAACCTTTTCCCAACAATTCATCACATCATGACATCATCCTAAGACCGAGGCCTCTTTTGAGGATGAACCCCTGCGGGTGTACATCGAAAGATTTAATAAAGATTCAGGGCAAGGATGAACCCCTGCGGGCGTACATCGAAAGATTCAATAAAGAAGTCTTCCAAGTCTCAACCACGGACGACATGAAAAAATATCTTCTTGAGCGCGGGCTCCATCCCTGTAGATATTTTAGGAGGTTCATCGGCAATTAGACGTCTGCCACGCTTGATGCTTTTCTCGTCAAAGTACAAGCATATATCCAATATGAGGAGAAAGAGGCAGCCAACACTGACCGGGATACGAGGCGTCATGAGGATGCCAAACCATCCAAATCTGAAGACCCATCGACATCCCGTCGGGGAGGTGAAAAACGAAAGGAAGACCGCGTCAAGGGAGAAGATCTTGTACGAATGTGCTAACTTTGAGTTTCGCCAGGCCGACGTCAGGTTTCCAAAGCAGCTGCCGACCAAGCCAAATATGGATAAGATAAAGTACTATAGGTTTCACAATTCCCACGGGCATAATACTGACGATTGCATCCATCTGAAGGATGCCTTCAAAATACTCATTCGAGAAGGCCATCTTAAGCAGTTTACCAAGGGGAATGAAGCTCCCCGACAAGAGGTGCAAGAGGCTCGAAAATTCGAAGAGACCGCCCCTCCAGCCACAGATGCCAATCTCCAGGTTTCCCTCAGCATCACACAGCCAGAGGATTTCTACGTCCCTGAACCGTACACTGGTCCTACTTATTTCGCCGCCTACAGCTCGTGGGAGTTCTTCCCTTCCGCCATAGTAATTTCCGGAGGCGGACACAACAAAGTCATCGTGGGGTCGGTAAAAAGACGTTTTGATCAACTAATCAGCACCGACTCCAACCAAAATCCACTCTTGATACTCCTCGTGGGAGATCAATGCCCATCTCCTTTTACAAGGAGGACCTCCTCGGCGGGGTACCTAACGCTAGTACCCCCTGCTCATTCGGGCACAAATGGACAACTTTGACGTTCGGAGGATCCTGGTCAACCAAGAAAGCTTCGTCGATATCATGTACTCCCAGCTTTTCGCAACCTTGCAGCTCAATGAGACACATATGACACCCTACGTAAGGTCAGATCTCCAGGGGTTCAACGGGACAGTATCTAGGCCCTGGGGTTATGTCAACTTGATAGTAAATTTTGGAGAGGGAGAGACTGCTAGGGCTATCAAGGTGCGGTTCCTCATGATTGATTGTCTGTCACTATATCAATGCATCTTGGATCGCCCCGACCCTTGCTGAGCTCATCGCTGTACCCTCCACGGTACACCTGAAGATGAAGTACGACACTTCATCGAAACAGGTAACCACTCTCCATAGGGTCATTGAAGCTGCTCGACGATGCTTTGAAGTTGCGTCTAAAGAGCTCAACGCCATATCTGCAAAGCCAAAGCAAGACACCAAAGCGACGCTTCCCTGCAGTTCTGAGGAACCAAAGTCACTCCCTCGGGTCGATCCAATTGATCTCGATAGCAGGTTTGTCGAGGAAGAGAATGAGGCGCAAATGGCCGCAAAGAGTTCTTCATTTACTCGATCGGTGCTCGACGAAGATTTCCATCTAGTTAAATTATGTGAGGACCCTACCAAAGGAGTGAAGATCAGAGTCGACCTCCCGGACCTCGCAAGGAAGCAGCTGAAGACGTGCCTTAGGGAGAACGCTGATATGTTCGCGTGGAGCCCTGTTGAGATGCCCGGGTTGGATCTAGAAACAGCGTGCCACCACCTGACCATAGATCCCTCCGTCCAAGCAGTAGCACAGCGCAAGAGGAAACAATCCCCAAAAAAGATAGAGGTTATCGAGTAGGCTGTTAAAGACCTCCTAGAGGCACACTTTGCAACTGAGGCCATGTATACAACCTGGCTCTCAAATGTTGTATTAGTAAAAAAGAACAATGGAAAATGGTGCATGTGCGTTGACTACATTGATCTCAATCGGGCTTTCCTGAAAGACGCTTACCTTTTGCCTAACATTGATAAGTTGGTCGATAACTCTGTATGTTTTAAATTATTGTCATTCCTCGAAACTTATTCAAGGTATAATCAAATACCCATGGTCGTGACCGACAAGAAATACGCCGCTTTCATGACCGAATCAGGCAACTATTACTACAGTGTAATGCCCTTCGGCTTGAAAAACACGGGCACAACCTATCAACGCATGATGAATAAAGTCTTTCGAGAAGAAATCGAAGACATGCTCGAAGTTTACATGGATGACATGATCGTTAAATCCCACGAGGAAACCGATCATGCTCTCCACTTAAAGAAAATTTTCGATCAAGCACGTAAGTACAAAATGCAATTTAATCCAGAAAAATGCACGTTTGGGGTACACGCGGGAAAAATTCTCGGTTTCTATCTAACTGAAAGGGGAATCGAAGCTAACCCCGACAAGTGTCGAGCTTTCGCCGAAACGCCCACGCCAAAATCCAAAAAATCTATCCAATCACTAAACGGGATCCTCACTTTTCTATCTCGCTTTGTGGCAAAATCCGTCCAACACGAGCTCCCCCTCTTCAAGCTCCTCCGCAAAGAGGTTGTTTTCTAATGGACGGAGGAGTGCAAGCAAGCTCTGTCACATCTCAAGAAGACTTTGTCGGAACCCCCAGTTCTCTCCTGACCAAACATCAGAGAGATTTTGTTCATATATCTGGTCGTCGCTAACAAAGTCGTAAGCGCCGCCCTCATACGAGAAACACCGACGGGAAAAAACCAATCTATTTCACGAGAAAAGTCATATAGGTGCCCGAGCTCAGATATCAACAAATTGAAAAAGTCTCCCTTGCGCTCCTCCATGTAGCGAGGAGACTCGTACACTATTTCCTGGTGCACACGATCGTCGTTAGAACTGACCAACCCATCAAATAACTCCTCGATCGACCTGACATGGCCAAAAGGATAATCTAATGGTCCTTGGAACTGTCTGAGTTTGACACCCACTATGAAAGCAAGTCAGCCCTGAAAGCACAAGTCCTGGCTGATTTCGTGGCCGAAATGACCACCCTAGAGAGCAAAGCTTGCACATCCAGGAAATATACCATTTTCATAGACGGAGCATCAAGCTCAATGGGAAGTGGAGAAGGAATTATTCTAGAAAATGAGGAAGGTATCCTGATAGAGGTATCCCTCATACTATATTTTCCCACCTCTAATAATCAAGCAGAGTATGAGGCTTCCCTTGCTGGTCAAAGGCTCGTCGACGATCTAGGGGCCGAAGAAATAATCATATGTACATACTCTCAGCTTGTTGGCTTGCAATTCAAGGGAGAATATCAGGTTAAAAGCAACAAACTTGTCAGAATACCTGACACTTGTCAAGGAAAAGATTACAAAGTTTACATCTGTAGAAGTCAAACATGTTCCACGTGAACACGATGTACGAGTAAATGTGTTATCCAAATTCGCGAGCACAAAAAAGAAAGGCGGAAACAAATTGGTTATACAGGAGATACTCCCTCAGCCCAGCATTGAAAGGAAATCCTCCATGATAGACGTGAACATCATCGGCGATGCCAACTACTTGATAACCCCGGACTACAAATTCCTAACTAATGACGAACTGTCCCAAGACCCAAAGGAGGCAAGTATAGTTAGGTGATGATCTTGCTCGTACGTGTTAGTCTAAGGGAAACTCCACCAGCGAGGATTTTTCATTCATCTACTCAAGTGCGTCGAGGAAGAGTTAATTCCACACATCCTGCGTGAAGTCCACGAAGGTATCAACGCCCAACATCTGGGCGGGAGATCACTGGAAAGGAAAGCCCTTCGGGCAGGATATTATTGGCAAACAATGAAGAACGACGCCAAGGAACACGTGAAAAAATGCAATAAATTCCAACGACACGGGGACATGCACTTAGCACCTCCAAACAAGCTTAAGACAATGTCCTCTCCATGGCCATTTGCATGGTGGGGCCTGGATATCCTAGGTCCCTTTGTCGTCGGTTCAAACCAAAATAAGTACTTAATCGTTGGAGTCGACTATTTCACAAAATGGATAGAAGTCGAGGCCCTTGCCAAGATCACAACCCTCAACATATTGAGTTTCTTCAAACGTAACATCCTCGAGGTCTTCTTCCCCCTGATCGATCTTCGCGATCAACTCAGATCGAGTCATCAGCGATCTCAAGTCCTCAGGTTCTTCCTCGGAGGGGGTCATTGCAGCCTTAAGACGATCGACTTTGTCCTTCGCAGTTTTTGCCTCAGAGGTAGCAGCGGCCAGAGACTCTTTCAGCTCTTTATTCTTCTTCGAGGCCTCATTCTCCATCTCAGAAGCTTTGTTGACCTTGTCCTCGGAAGCAGATAAAAGGAGCTTCAGCCTCTGGATCTCTTTCTCTTGAGTAGCGGTACCCTTGGCATACATGGAGGCCATCGCTAAGACCCTCATCATCGAACTCGCATCCTGAGATAGAGACAGCCACATATTCGGTCGACTTATCTCCTCTAACTTCAGTGTCTCCTCTCGATGAACCTGGAGCGAGGTCTCCTCTAAGAATTTTGGTTTGATAAAGCAGGTGGGAAGGTCGAATGACGGCTTCCTGGGAGTCCCCGTCAAGATTATAACATCATCAACCCTCGACCTCTTCCCCAGTCTGGAGGCGGTGCTCGGCGAACCTTGAGGAGTTGAAAGGAGTTTCCTGAACCCATGCCCGCTAATACTAAGCGGTCATTCAATCGGGTTTGCTTCAACTTATTGGCCCATCTTCTTTTGGCAGTGTTCACCATCACCTTGTCTTGCAAGTCCACCATCTAATCTGAAAAAGACAGAAAGAAACTAGTTAGGGCGTAAAAAGTATACGAACATATATCCAATACAAACAAATAACTCTAAAAGCTACCAAGATAAGCTATAACGTCCTCGTCTATCTCATAGAAAATGAGCTTGGACATTTATATAAACCTAGGGGTCACTTTCGCACCCCCGTCCTTATCTAAAAGCGCATGACCCTGCTCGTCCACATGAGCGGTCATAGTAATTCTGGAGACATAGTTCATCAGGGCATCATAGCTGGTCTGATCCTCGTCACTCAACTCAGACACGATGGCCAAGTATTCGTCTGTGCCATGCGTGAAATGGTCGCACGACCATGAAAAATGGAACTTCAGCATGAGACGGGGCCCCTCCTTTCCCTGATCATCAAACAGAACTCTCCCTTCATCGTTAGTATCCACCCCCCAAAATTTCATGAAATCCTGAGCACAATCTGAGATCGGTTCGACCAGATAATATCGATCCTTGAAATCACTAATCGACTCAGAATAGGCTTTAAATATCTTTCTTTTCTGTTTGAGGGAGATCCAGCCATATCTCCCCTGAACAACCTGCCTCTAAAGATGAAATATACGGAAGAATAGGGGGAGAGTCGCTTCAATCTTCAGATATCTGCATGTCAGCTCGAAAGCTCTCATAAAAGTAAATGAATTTGGATACAGTTGCGATAGTGAAAGCTCTAAGTGTACGAAGACAGAGATCCGCAAATTCGAGAAAGAGAGTTTGAATCCGAGTTCCTTAAAAAAGATGTCATACATGGGAAACCTATTGGAACTGTAGAACGAGCATATGCAATCCTCCTTGTCGGGATATCTAATGAGCCAATCCCTGGGATCCCCGACCATCGGATCCGGACCTTCTAAGGGCTTGGAGTATATTGACTAGATAATTAGCGGCTCATCAGCAACCCATTCTCCGACAGAAATATCTTGAACTTCGTCATTCTCTCCAGGGTTGTTAATTTCAGCATGATCAGATGTGGTTTCCTCGGAATCACTCGAAGCATAAGCAATTTCTCCCGATGTCGTTTCCTTGGAGTGATTCGGGGACAAGGTCGTGTCGCTAAAAATTTCCTCCACGTCTATGTGGGTTGGTTCATATGCAGACATCTCTACACCTGAAAAGTAGCGAAAGTAAACTTGAATTCGATGAGTTAAATCAAATCCACCCTTCCACCGCTGATCAAGTCAAAGGGCGTGCATAGGAACGAGGACGATGTCCCTGACCTAAGCCCTTATTCAAAAATACCCATGACTGTTATAACAATCAGGTACTTACACGAGAAGGGGAAAACTCGAAGATATCAAATTACCGGCTCATATAAAACGCAGATGACTGTGTGTTGAAGCCCAAAACTCCGGTTGAAGCTCAACCGGAGCTGCCGCACAAAGCTACAAGGAACGTCGCTAAAGGCCCTAATTATCACAACGACGAAGGCACACCACACGTCAACCATCGTACAAAAATGGGGACGACGTACCAAAAACCCTAACAGTCTAAGTTATGAGTCCTATAGAGCCTGAAATTTATCCTAACTGCATGCATCTACATATCCAACAAGAGTCAGAGGCAAGAATAGATAGATAAATGAAGAAACTTACAAGTTTTTAGAAGAAAAGGTTGTGGTCGTTTGGTTTTCCTCGTTGGCAACGACGGTAGACGGTGGTTTGTGGCGGAACTTAGGGACTTATCTTTGTCAAGCAGAAAGATGATGAATGAAAAGTATGAAAATGAGTCCCAACGCCCTATTTATAACCTCTTTCAGCACGTGTGCGAGCACGTGTGCGCTATAACCTATTAACGGCGCATTCATTGCCAAGGGACGACCGTAGAGTAATCATCATTACGCATTAAATGCGCACGGTTCCCAAGGCACAAGCGTGACAAGACTTCTCAGCACAATTATTGAGATCCTCGTTCGTTGACCACATTTTAACGCCCAGGTACACTCAAGCTCTTACATATCTAGATGGTGATAAAGGAATTTCACAAGTCTCGATTCCTCCTCGTACGTAGCTAGTCACCCTTAAGTCATCAATTCTACGACCAGAAGCAACGACTTAGGGGGCTCATGTTCCGGACTGACCCATAGGCATGGCCCAACCCACTCTTGCTTCTAGGAAGAAATGTTAACCTATATTTTTATAAGCATATTTTTGTTGATAATTGTGTTGTGAAGAAAGTGTGAGCTTTAAGTCTCACATTGCTTAGAAAAGTGGAGGTTAAGCACTTTATAAGTAAGAGGACTCATACATCTATCACCTTAAGGTTTTTGGTGGATATGTGGTATTTCTCTCACTTGTTGGGTGAGTCTTTGACCTTTAGGTAAGTGTCTGACCCAATGTGAATTTTTCTCCCTCATGATGACTCATTTATGGTATTAGAGCCCCGTTCGAGTAAGGGACCATCTCCTTGTGTTGAAAGTCTTCCTGACATGGTGGTCAGGCAGTGTGTTTCGTTGAAGTGCTAATGACGAGATAAGGGTGTCTCTCAACCGAGGTACAAGCATGTGGATGAAAAAGCTTTCGCTTGAGGGGTAGCATAATGGATGAATTCACACTTGAGGGGGAGATTGTTGAGAGTTATGTTGTGAAACAAGTGTGAGTTCTAAGTCTCATATTGCTTAGAAAAGTGGATGTTAAACATTTTATAACTAAGATGACTTATACACTTATCACCTTAAGATTGTGGGTGAATATGTGGTGTCTCTCTCACTTGTTTGGGAGAATCTTTGACCTTTAGGTGAATATTTGACCCAATGTGAATGTTTTCCCCTTGTGATGATCCATCGGTTTTTCTTAAAAATAAAACACACAAAATCATAATTCAATTTCTAATCTTTACCAAACAAAATTACAAACTCTTTCATTAAATTGCAATTTTTAAGGAGGAAAATGAAAACCATCCCAATTGCAATCAACCATCTCTCAATTACAATTTTTGGACGGAACTCAATTACAATTTTCTGACAGAAAAATTGCAAACTTATCAACTACAATTTTTGGACGGAAAAATTGCAAACCATCTAAAAAAACTATTTTTGAAAGGAAAAATAGAAAACCCTCCCAACAAACTATTTTTGAACGAAAAAATAGAACTCTCTCTCTAAACACACAACTATCCAAATCTCCAATACACCCAAAAGACTATATTTTGTTGTGTAGAAAACTAAAACTAACTATCTCTATTTTATATTAATGTTCAAATTTTATTATCTTCCTACCACTCGATGTGGGGCTTTGATGAATATACTATTTGACCCAACAAATCCTTCATTCATCCAAAGTCTCACATATTTTCACTTTGCCTTCAACTTCATCTTTAAAGCGATCATTATAATTATAATGATTAGCCACATTTGTAAAATTATTACTCTTCCATCTTTTTGTCTTCTTCCTTCTTTATCAAAATAATTGTTACTCTTCTTTATTGGAATCAGACTCTGATACCAGTTGTTGAAAAAATAACAACAAAAAAAAACAAATTTCTACGCACGCAGAAGCATATCCACAAAAAGATACAGAACAAACAAAAAATTCAAAGACAAAATTCACAAATTCATTATTCAAATTCAATTGTTGAGAGTTGTGTTGTGAAAAAAATGTAAGTTCTAAATCCCACATTACTTAGAAAAATAGAGGTTAAGCACTTTATAAGTAATAGGACTCATACACTTATCACCTTAAAATTTTTGATAAATATGTGGTGTCTATCTCACTTGTTTTGGTGAGTCTTTGACCTTTTGGTGAATGTTTGACCTAATGTGAATGTTTCCATGTGAATATTTCCCCTTGATGATCCATCACTCCTCTTTTTGAATTGTCCATCTCCATTTCCTTCTTTGTTGTCTTATTCAAGATTGGATAAGGTGGTTTAACATAGTAAGGTAGTCATGAGTTTGGTTCATTTAAGATATGTTTCTTGGTCCTTCTCAAATGTGAGTTTGGTCTATGAATTTGTCAAAGATATCCTCCTAATTGAATCTTAACTCCTCACTTTATTTTACCTTCCACCTTATCAACTTCTATCTTTTCTTCAATATTTTTTCTCACTCCCACTTTTTTTCTCTCACCATTAGCCTTACAGTCCCAAGATACCACTCTATTTTCCAACTCAACGGCTTTGCTACTCTCATTTTTCGGATTCGAAGAACTTAAATGCAATAGAAAATAGGTTGCATGATGAACCAACCCAAACCCATAGTAGAACTCACCAATAGAACATGGAGTAAATTTGATTTAAGAACTTATTCTTATTTATGATTACATATGGTACATATCAAAATTGTAATTTCTATTTTTTTAATGTTTCTCGTGAATTTTTTTTTTCTTTCTATAAAAGTAAATGCAGTATTATCAAATGCTAAACTGTTATACTCTGAATAAAAATTCATGTTCATGAAACATATACATCATACTTGTTTATATTCTATCTATTACATACACCACAACAACGTTACAGGTTACATATACAGAACTTAGCAGAAGTCTGTAACTTGCACTCGTTTAAGCACCTTTCTGCGGGAGAGTTTCAAACGCTGAAACGGTGTTTTCAAATCTTATACGATGTAATGGAGCTCCACTTTGCTTAATAGCACATGCTGTCTTTTCTTCAAGGGGGCATCGAGCTTTTAGCATAGAGAATACATGGTTATTTAATCGTCTTGCTTTTTTCATTGCCTCTAATATGGCCTCCCATCCCTGTATATGCAATCAATAACAGCATAAATGATATACTTAATCATAGAATTCTAGAGATAGCAAAATGAAACATTTGTATAGCAATGAAAGATTATTTGGCTTGATCCGGAGAAGCAATATAAACCTGAACAGCAAAGTGGGAGTTCTTGTGTGTTTGCACAACAGAGGCAGCTTCCACTTCTGCGATATTGAGGATCTGATACGAGAAGTCAAAGAGCTCAAAATGCAGTTGTTGCCCGAGCAAATAAATTATGGTGCAGCCTCCCCAAGCGACTGAATCCCCCAGCCTTTCAGGACTACTTGATGGTACTTGGACAGACTCTTCCAAATATCCCTAAGTAGCTCAAGCAAAAGCACATGTCAAGAAAATTAAGAAACAAAAGAAAGAAAAGAACACTAGCAAATTCATTAATGAATTGACCAAATGTTACAAAGTGGTTCAGGTTAATTTTTGGTTTACAGATGAAGCCAAATAGAGACAGGATCGGTAATTGATGTTTATCCAATGACATTAGTGTAAATAGTGAAATGTAATAGCAGTAGAAGGTTGTTACTTACAATTTGGAGACCACTATATATTCTGTAGAAATCTTTTGAAATTGCAATGTCAATGAAGCCTGTCTTGGGTGCAGCACTCCATTTACTACAATATTTATCTAATGCAGCACTTGTGAAAGCAAGCGCATACTCCAGAACACTTCCAGTATTCAAGTTAGCCTTATATAAAAGATCTGTAATGAAAGAGACAATGTGTGAACCATCGATAAAACTATAAAATATCATAAAGGTAAATGTATAAAAAAACATAGCAGAGATCTCTAGAAGTAGTGACAAATAAAATGAGGAATGGATCTAAATAAATCACAAACCCAGTACAAAAAAAAAAAACGATGGACCATGAATGATGCAAACAAAAATGAAAACAAACTTTTCAAAAAAAGAAGTATATTTATAGCATGATAATTTTAACATTTCTCATCAAGATCATCAATCAGCTTCCTCGGTGACTAATAATTTTTCATTTCGTTTGAGAAAATAACATAAAAAAAGAAAGTGAGGATTGAAGCTGTAGTGTTGTACTCATAATATAGACGACAAATTGTATCCCTGTCACTAGACAGGAAATTAGAAGACAAAAATTCTTGTTAGTAACCTTTTTTTATAAGTTTGACAGGTCAATTATAAATTGAGAGGATAGAAGAAATAAAGACCTGGAAAACATGTGAAAGTCAAATGGACATGCTTTGTTTAAAACATATAGTCATTTTCATGATGGGTAGGGAGGGTACTGCCAGAGCTACCAAGAAATTATGGAAATTCATTTTTTGAACGTATAGCTGGCCAGAGCTACCAAGAAATTATGGCAATTCATTTTTTGAACGTATAGATGATAGCTCCGTTTTGACAAAGTTGTTCCACTTTCAAAGCAGCTATGTCTAATGTACAATGCTAATATTCTACTAATTTCAGTTATAAATTTTTTCCTTACATTTTTTTAAATTCCGCCATGAATCTATCATTTTGAAATACCTGAATGCCATTAATTTTGTATTGTTACAATATAAGATTGTTCTCAACTATATTTTAGCATCAAAGATCTGCATCTTTATTTTTCCAGCAAACAAACCAAACTAACAAAGAACACAAAATATCACACCTGCAGCTTCTGCTTGTTTTGACATGATGTGGAAAGAATTAGGAGATGGACAACCCGGATATGAAACCATTGCAGCAACCGTAGATTTAAAGAGACTGACAATAGGGCTATCCCCACCATCTTGAGAAGGTAATATTTGTCCATCTGGTCCCGGAAGCAAGCCCAACCAGGGAGCAGTTTGCATGAAATTTGTTGTATCTGTTTCTCTCTGCCAAGAATGCAACATTTGCTAACTATTACTCACAAACTAAAGTAATGTACAGGAAAATGTCGATAAATTACAGTTAAGGGAAGGGAGGCTATATCCTCCCCCTTTCTTAAGTAACAGAATCACCATTGTGTGAATTTATTTTGCCATATTCAATATCCTTGTAAAATTCATTTTAGGAGTTTAATGATAATTAGTTATCATTTGTTGACTGATATTAGATCTCCTTTAGAAGATTGTCAATCAAGGTTGTCAGGTCCAGGTCTTCCTACATCTAAAATTTTACAATGCATGCTTGTCTTTGTACATTTTGTGTAAATATAGAATCGTCCCAATTGAAATCTAAAATATTGGCTTGATCAAAATATTGGTACAGGAATAGAGCAGTACAACCAGGCCCAAGAATACTTCACTTCCTCTCACTCACCTTTCTGCCTGCAAAGCACAAATTCAGCTAGCACTATTTAAATAACTCTGCACTGACCCTTTCTTTAAAGTTTCTGACTAAATAAGGATGATTCAACTGCAAACATAAAGGTTTCCTTTTCAATAATATTAAGTACCAAACTTTTCTAGGGTTTCAAGTTTCAACATGTCTGATTTTGTGAGTCAGATGTTCATCATAAAGTTTCTTGATTATAGGTTCTCCTTGGTACTTTATATCCTATATACAACAACTAAACCATTTTTTCTCACTAGGAGGAGCCAACTTGGACCAAATACCTTCACAGTGTCTTGTCATAAAGCATATCTAAATCTAATAATAGACCATTTTACCTTCATATGCTATAAGTGGCTAAATTTAATGTTTCAAATTCGTTTAGTTTGTTTTGACCAGTCAGATATCTTTTTAGGCTTAGTTTATTTCAAAAATAACATCAAATTATTTTGATAAAAGCACTAGATTACCTACCAACACAATATCTAGAAGCCCCATCCAGTATAATACACTTCCAATCTCTTTTATACCATGAAGAACCTCAACTTTCAGCTCTGATTTTGCCTCCCAGTTAAGATGTTCTTTAACAAGTCTTACACAGCCTGTGTAGAAATAATCAAATAATTAATTTCTTGGATTTGACCATGCATCTATGTGCCTGTTTCATTAGTACTTATAATTTATTCAAAAACACTATTTGTAACGACAATGAAGTATAGGTGCCTTAATAAATTTCCAGCAAAATGTCACAATACTAAGAAGACGACAACAAGACTTTAGCCCATAAGGTGGTTTCACTGCTATGAGATATTGAAAAGTGTCCCCCATCAATGACACTGCACTTTTTACTTGGAAAACAGGACGAGGTAAAACATGCTACTAATGATTAGTACTTTGTCTCATATTCACTTTCATCTAAGGTTATACACACATATTAGAAAATAATTACAAGTACTATTTTCCAATGAAAAATAATGTGCTAGAACTAAATATCCTTGTAATCTTATTTATAGTCAAGTTACCCTACACTTGTAAGTATTTAAACATATGTAAACTTCAAAATAAAGGTTAAAAAACGGTGAAAAGAAAAACGTCATGTACCTGTCACACCTCCATCAAAAGGAAGAAGACCGATTGATTTTGGCATGGATTCTTGTAATCCTGTTATCATTGGTTCAAGCAAAGTAATCTGGAATAACATGCCTTACATTGTTAGAAAGCACAGCTAAATTTATATTATAAAGTTTGGGCATTCTTTACCTTTTAAGTTTGATTTTGGGAGTATGAGTTAGGCTTAAGCCCAAATTCAAATAATATTAATATCGACAGAAAAGATATGTTGGATGCTACTAAAGAAGATAATATATCAGTCCTTAAACAAAGAAATAAATCCTATATATAAAGAAATGTGGAAAACGATATTGATATTATCTACATTACTCTAAAATAAAATCAAGATACTATCACATATTTTAACATGTTATAATGTTTAGGAAGTTTTCAAAGCAAAGAAAATGTCATGTCATGAGTTTATTATCAATTTAAGATAAATAATAACATACCTTGTTTGATATATGGTCAAGAAGGGCTCTAATAAGCCAAGGTAATGATCGGGATCCCAAAAGTCGAACAATAGAAAACATGTGAGGTATTCCGAAGAATCCGCTATGCAGACGAGCAAAACTTTGATGAGCCGAATTTAAATCCTATCAATACATATAATGAGCTAATAAGATTTGATAAATTTGTATTTACAAAAAAAAAAAAACATACAAAATAACTATGCATCTCTTCTGAATCTCTCTCACAACACATTCCTCAACAGGCAAAAAAAACAGAACCACGCATATGAAAGACAAAAAGTATGGTTAAAAAGAATAGGGCAAAAGCTGTAAACATCTTCAAATCTGCACAGCAACCATTGCCACCCTGAGAAAGCACATGAACTGACCATGCTAGCAGTGGCTAGATTCACTATAAATAGCTTCAGTCTGTCAGAACTTGAGACTTTAGGATGGAGATTCAATCTATCTATCTTTTCCCTACACCACTAGAGTTTGGGGAGCTTCAATCTTGAAATCACAAGATTCATCAAATGCTAATGGAGTTCCTTCTACTCTCATCTTCTCTTGTTATTCTCTATGCTTTTAGCATTTGTAACTAATCTCTAGTTTGGGGAGCTTGAATCTCATTCCAATTTCTATGTGATTTGCATTTTTCATCTCAATTCAAGTTTACCTTTCCAAATCGAGTAACTATTTTAAGCTTAATTCTCTTCTTGTGTTGGCCACCTAAAGATTGATCTTATGCTCAATTGCACCTATTGGAAAATGTCTACTTGAGGTAAATCACCATAATTGTGGAGATATCCAAAGAATAGGATTCTGCGATGTTATAAACGCCCAAGATTAATGCTTGTTTGAGTTGGAAATGCCTCAGAAATAAGGGTTCTTGATTTTAAAGAAAGATTAATAATCGAGGGATTGGTGTTAGCCTGAATTTGTGAATTTGGTCTTCAATTAATGAATTTCTCTTGATTAAATAGTTGAATTGAAATGTAAATGAAGAAGATTGAGAGGATTCAGTCTTCAATTAATGAATTTTTCTTGATTAAATAGTTGAATTGAAATGTAAATGAAGAAGATTGAGAGGATTCTATCCTTAGCCACGTGTTATATTGATTCTTTGAATTCCTAGTGTTTTTGTCCTTAATTCTTTAAAATGCAAATTCATTCTTTCTAGTTTCCAAATCAGAGTTCAGTTTCAGTTCAGATAGCAACTACTTTGTAAGTTGTTAATTGAAATACAATCCTTTAAGGACAATACTTTAATTCACTACTTAATGACTTGTTACACTTGCCAAGCCAATTCCTTTCACTAACTGGTCTGGGCCCAAACAGTATACATATGCATATTGTCTAAAATTGGAATATTTGTATGTAATATTTTTATGACCACACATATATGACTACATAAGCCATTAATACTATTTGCAATTCATTTTATAAAAATTGGAAACTGACAGTAAGAGGATGCTTACTTGAGTACCACAATAGAAACTCGGCTTAGCAGAGGGTATGGATGGCTTTTGAACAGGAATTGTCTTTGATGATCTGATAAATCGTTGAGTAGTATTGCAGAGGATGAAACTTGGCAAAAAATCACTTTGCATCTCGGACCAAATCTGGCATACACAGAAATTGATCAATGAAATAGCAGGAAACGGATCAAGTCGTATTATTATCAATTATCATTCAAATAGTGGTTTTAATACGAGCATGTAATAAAGAACAACATAAATCTAATTATCAATACAAGATGTTGTGTGATGTCAATGATCAGAGAACAAGGAGAGACATCAAATTGAAGTACATGTTCAGAGTTCAAAAGGAAAAACCTGTGAGGCCAGTCGACTAGAAAATGACACAAGGGAGATGTTCTCTTGCATCTCATTCAACATAAGATTAAAAGAGTCAACTGAAAGATCTCTTGAGAGTAGTTCGTGGGAATGTTTTAAGACATCCAATAACTTCTCTAATTCCTGACACAAATAGTCATAGTTTTATTTAGTTTGATAAATACTGATAAAATAAAAAATTTATAACTACTTGCAAAAGGAGTTAGCCAGGTAAAGTCACTAACCACTATGGCACACAGATCTTGACACTCAAAACGATCAAACAGAAACTCAATATTTTCACGGAAAATTTTATTTATCCGTTCAGATATCAAACTTCGCAAGTTGATCATCCTTCCAAGTAGCTGCACATAAAAGTATCATATGAGAGAGTAATTGTGACTCACTTAAATTCTAATAATGTTATGCAGAGAAACTTGTGTAAAAGAAAAATAAAGAGACACTGAGAGATCTTATACATGAAAGGAGAACACACCATGAAACTATTAGTTCATAAATCATGTTTAGTATCAATCCTAATCATATTATTCATAAGCATTTTCTTAAACAATCTTCATTTGTGTGCTGTAGGTTGTGTCTGGTCTTAGTGATGACATAACGTGCTTATCATGCTTCTAATTCTAACACCAGAAATTTATCAACTCAATCAACTCGGGTTATGCCAGGTCTTTGTGTCTGCACAAGGTGATTTTTATGGGAGAGAGTATTATTAGACCTCTTATTAGTAAATATTATTAGGCAGCTATTATGATATCAAGTGGTAGTTATTATATCATTAAGCAGCAGTTATGTTATTAGATAGTTATTGAATAAATAGGGAAACTGAAGGAAAAGTCATTAGGAATTTTCTTTTGGGACTAGATATTTATTGAGAGAGACCGAGCTCTTGAATTCTTTTGGGGCTATATTTTGGTACCAGTTTCGAACATAATCATCACTATAATTTTACATTTTTGCTAAAATAATAAAACAATTAAGCTTCTTCACTTTGAGCAGGTCATTGGTCAAGTGTTTTGTATTCTAAAAGGAAAAGAGCAAAATATGTTTATAACTGCATAATACTTGTGTAATTAATAATTATGTTTTCCAATCTCCCAATTTTTCCCCACCCTAGACACTCTGTATGAAAGTTGACTTAACCAAGAAATTGTTGAGTAGGTTAGAGACGTCCAGTTTATACTTCGAAACACCAAATTAAATTGTGGAAGAGAAACATTATGATAGTGTAGTCCACTAACCTTCACTCTAGTCATTTTTAGCAGCATATTGAGCCTCATAGGCTGCACAGCATACTTTTCTGCATTGTCTGAGGCAAAGATAAATGTAGGATCAAGCAGTTCACTGCATGATTTTGGCATCCATCAATAGAACAGGTTAGTCGGAGGAGTTATCAAAAGAAAAGCTGGATAAGACAGAAAAATAACAGACCTTGCTGCCCAACTTTTGTAATACGTGAAAATGGCTTCACACAATCTAGAAACAAATATGTCAAAACAATGATCCACCTGTAAAAAAGAAGATAAACAGAACACTTGATCAATAGAATAAGCACACGATAGGAAACAAGTAATCAGAGCTAAAATTATAGTAACACTGAAAATTCACTTTGCAGCTGATATAAACTGATATCAAAAAGAGAAGGTAGGATTTATAAGTAACTATTAATTAGAAAACCACTCCCTCCCTTCCTAATCTTTCGTCCTTCAAAATTTTACTTTTGTCCCAAACCTTTGGATCTTTAGAAGATCAAGAAACAATTTATGATGTTTTTACTTTTGTACCCTGGAAAAAAACCAAAATCATGCACTAAATGAATTTTTCTTCATATGTGCGCTCAAACGTTAAAGGGCCAAAGATTAGGGACAGAGGGAGTAAATGAACGCAGAGACATGAAAATATCCTTTTGAAGGGCCCTGCTTCCTTCCGTATCAGACATTGTACCGCTTCATGAAATTCACCACATAATGATCTAACACTAAGTTCAGAGTGTGTAATACCTCAGCCTCAATTTCATCGTACAGAAACCGTTGTTTGAGCAACACTAAGGCTTGCTGAGCTGAATCATTATAGATGTCAAATGGTATCAAAACACTCTCAAGAAGACCAGAGTTCGGCGACTCAAGTACACAATCCACCAACATCCAGGGAAGAGAGCATTCAATTGGAAACTGCAGGGAACAAATTAACTAATTTTAGACAATCATCATTTGATGGTTTGAATCATTTGCAACTAAAAGTGAAAGGTTGGACTGCAATGCCATATGTTGCAAGTAGCTAGGAAATTTGTAACTGCTTTTATTTAGAAAAGTTTTTGGTCACAATATAAACTTTGAAATTCAAATAATCGTGTGGCAATAAGTAATAAGTATTACCTGAATGACTCGTGAAGACTCTAAATAAAATTCTCTAAACCATAAGAAACCAAGATCTGTCAATGTAGCAACAGTCACTGCAAGCATCACCACCCAAGTCAATAACACTGAAGGATGCAACAAGGCAATGGTACAAAGCAAAGCATCCTATACTATTAAATTGTTTCAAATGGTAGAGAGTAGAAATATTTCAGGATTTTTTTCATTCTAATATATTTCTTTTCCGGTCAGAGAAAATAAAATCTTTTAGGATACTTTCTAAAAGAACCGGTGGTATAATGGCATCCCATTTGGTAGACTTGTGGAATAGTAATCAGTGGATAAATAACATATTGTAACTGCAAAGTCACATGCTCTAAATGAGCCTGGATGCTTTAAAAGAACCGATCTTCATTTTCAAGTACCCATGGCAGGGGCAAAAAAAATTGAGGGAGGCCAATAATTTGGCATAATCATAATTAGAATTATCAGAATGCCCCCAAAAGTAGAAATTTATTCATTCATTTCCTTAATTAAGAAAATGAGATGCCAGCTTATTGTTGCGATCCGCTACCATTTAAGCACCCATCATCCCTCTAAAACCAATGGTTTATAGTCTTGTATTGAATGTTTTAGCATTGGTAAAAGTCCAAGGATTTCATGAACACACAAATGATATTTTAATAACCAGGCATCTGTCAGCCCCACTGCATGTATGTTCAATTTCAATTTCAGGGTGCTCGACCAGCAACCCATTTATTAAGGCAGATAAGAAAAATAATAAATAAATAAATAAAAGAGGGTTAGGAAAGCCCGGCCGGAAGAGCTCAGTGTGAGGCCATGTATATTTGTGAAACCAAATATTATTCATTAATAGAGATATCACACAATGTAATGCTTCCAAACTAGCTCACAAATGTAGGAAAGAAACTACTGACGGTGGGTAGCAACAGAGAGGAAGAAGCTGTCAGTGAAGAAATTTAATCTATCAATGGAGACTGTTCCCAAATAACAAACTGGAGTAAAATTGATGCTGTGGTCAATCTAAGACATCATTACCTGAGTAGTCTAAAATATGTAGGAAAAAACCAAGCTTGTAAAAAAACGTCTCCAGCTGCTTTAAATCATTAACAGGGATTTCTGAGCCACTATTGCCAAAAAGTCCACCGGGTCTCCTAAGGTTACCACCAGAAACCACCTCATATATTAAGAACTGCAAACAGTGCACCTGTATTGAAGAGGTTAATTAAGCAATTATAATGTGGTAAGTTCAAACTACAAATCTATACATATTGTTAAGAAATGTGATTGGGCCTAACACAACCCTACAAAACCGGTTGGTAGAGTGAGGATTGCCCCCACTTATATACACAAGTTCAGGCCATATCCCGATAGCGGAAATCATAGAAGGTGGCCCACCGGATCTTAAACGAGGCTCTGATACCATGTTAAGAAATGTGATTGGGCCTAACTCAACCCTACAAAACCGGTTGGTAGAGTGAGGATTACACCCACTTATATACACAAGTTCAGGCCATATATTGTCCGATGTGGGACTCTTAACACATATCAACAGAAAGAATTCATAAAGCAGCTCAAGCCTGGAAATATAGAATATTTACCAACAACTTTTGATAAGTTTCTCCATAAAAAATCATCGGCGAAAGCTCTATGGTTATAATAAATTGGCTACAATGTACGTCAGAGGCAGAGCCACTAAGGGCTCAGGGGTGCAGTTGCACACTCTCAATTTTCAAAAAATGCAATATTTTTACATACTTTATTAACTTTGCACCCCCTCAGAATTTGGCTTTGCACCACACACGTCTTGACTAACTTATGTTTGTATTATACATGCCTTGCTTTTAAAAATAATTTTATAAAATGATAAAGTCTATTTGAACATTTATCTCTATGTTAAAAGCTTAGGACTTTGATAAAAGCAATCTTGTCACATTTTAGTTTTTAAATATTTAAAATAAAAATCAAATATGTAAATAAATATTTATAAATTATAACTGATAAAAAAATATATTAAAATTTATATTTTAATAATATGAAAATTTAAATCTTTATCTCTTTATAAAAATATAATAATAATAATAATAATAATAATAATAATAACATTTATTAATTATAATTATAAAATTACTCCCTCCGATCCTTTTTATAAGAAACATTTCACCTTTCTAGATTCATTGAGTAATTAATGTACCTAGTATGTATTATAGACTAAATACATTAATTATTAAATGAATCTAAAAAAGTGAAATGTATCTTAATAAAAAGGACCAGAGGGATTATTATTTTTAATAACCTGCACCGCTGAACCAGGGTCCTGGCTCCGCCACTGATGTACGTCAATACACAAGAACAAAAAAATTGGCTGAAAAGACCTGAGTTTGAAAAAAGTTGTTGATATTTGTAAATATATATAGTGTTAAGAATATTTATATATAGAATAGTCTCACATTGACTATATCATGTAATTAGTTGTAATCTCTCTATATATAATAATGTCTCCGTAGTACTTTTCAAAACACACGGTTTAATCTAAATGTCTCTTAGTCTTGCTTATTTCAACATGGTATCAGAGCCTCGTTTAAGATCCGGTGGGCCACCTCCCACCATTTATTTTCACGCTCTAGATGTCCAATCCTAGGCGTGAGGGGGTGTGTTAAGAGTCTCACATCGGATAATATATAGCATGAACTTGTGTATATAAGTAAGGGCAATCCTCACTCTACTAACCGGTTTTGTAAGAACTCAATTCGGTGTGTCTCACATCTTGTCCTCACACACCTCAACAAAATGGGGTAGCCGAACGCAAAAAATCGGCATCTCGTAGAAACCACTTGGACCTTACTTCTCCATGGTAATGTTCCACTTCGGTTTTGGGGAGATGTTGTGCTAACGGCATGTTACCTTATAAATCGCATGCCATCATCTGTCCTTAACAATAAAATCCTTCATTCAATCATTTTTCCCAATTCCCCACTTCACCCAATTCCTCCCCGAGTCTTCGGGACCACATGTTTTGTACACAATCTCTCTCCTGGTCTTGATAAACTATCAGCTCGATCACTAAAGTGTGTCTTTCTTGGTTATTATCGATCACAAAAAGGTTATCGTTGTTATTCACACACTCTACAACGATACTTCATATCAGCTGATGTTACCTTCTTCGAGTCTGTTCCATATTTCGAGTTCAGCCAAGCAACTTCGGAACCCCTTCAGGAACGTATTCCCACACCTCTTCCGGAAGTCCCATATATCATTGTCCCCGATCATTCTAGGGAACCTGGCCCACTAAATACCCCTACAGTTGACCCCCATACTTCTCGCCCACTTCAAACATATCAGCGTCGTCAACCAACGTCTGTCCTACCTGTCCCTGAAGTCGTACCTGCTCCTGAGGTCGTACCTGTCCCTGAGGTCATTGTAGACTCTCCTCTGACGCTTTCACCATCACCGGATCCGATCCTGCAACCTGAGTCTGATCTTCCGATTGCCCTTCGAAAAGGTATACGTCAAACACGAAATCCTTCTCCACATTATATTGATTTATGTTATCATCGTCTTTCCCTTTGCAGTATACTTGTTTGTCTTCTTTGTCTTCTGTTTCTATTCCTAATACTCCAGGTGAAGCATTATCTCATCCTGAATGGAGGCAAGCAATGATTGATGAAATGTGTGCTCTTCAAAGCAGTGGTACCTGGGAACTTGTTCCTTTACCCCCTGGAAAATCTTTAGTAGGTTGTCGTTGGCGTTATACAGTGAAGGTTGGTCTAGATGGTAAGATTGATCGATTTAAAGCTCGTTTGGTAGCCAAAGGATACACTCAGATTTTTGGGTTGGATTATAGCGATACCTTCTCACCTGTAGCCAAGATGGCATCTGTTAGACTTCTTCTAGCTATTGCAGCCATTCGACATTGGTCTCTTCATCAACTTGACATTAAAAATGCTTTTTCACATGGTGATCTTGAAGAGGAAGTATATATGGAGCAACCACCTGGGTTTGTTGTTCAGGGGGAGTCATTGAATATGGTGTGTAGGCTACACAGGTCTCTTTATGGTCTTAAGCAATCTCCGAGAGCTTGGTTCGGCAGATTCAACACTGTAGTTCAACAGTTTGGTATGGTCCGTAGTGAAGCTGATCATTCTGTTTTTTATCGTCACTCAGTCCAAGGCGTATTTATCTTATTGTGTATGTAGATGATATTGTCATAACTGGTAGTGATCAACAGGGAATACTCCAGTTAAAACAACATCTCTCGAATCAATTTCAGACAAAAGATCTTGGTAAACTCCGTTATTTCTTGGGTATTGAGGTAACCCAATCTAAAGATGGTTTGGTGATTTCTCAGCGGAAATATGCTATGGATATTTTGGAAGAAACAGGTTTGTTGAATGCTAAACCAGTTGATACTCCTATGGATCCAAGTGTCAAATTACTACCCAATCAGGGGGAGCCTTTATCTGACTCCAGAAGATATAGGAGATTTGTTGGAAAGTTGAATTATCTCACAGTCACTCGTCCAGACATTTCTTTTGCGGTCAGTGTGGTAAGTCAATTCTTAAATTCTCCTTGTCAGGAACACATGAATGCTATTATCCGGATTCTGAGATACATCAAATGTGCTCCAGGAAAATGTCTAGTGTATGAAGATAAAGGACATACTCAGATAGTTGGATACTCCGATGCTGATTGGGCAGAGTCACCCATTGATAGACGATCCACTTCTGGGTATTGTGTACTTGTTGGAGGAAACCTTATATCCTGGAAAAGTAAGAAACAAAACGTTGTTGCAAGATCAAGCGCCGAGGCAGAATATAGGACCATGACAATGGCAACAAGTGAACTTGTTTGGTTAAAACAATTGCTCAAGGAACTTCAAATTGAAGAAGCAAGACCAATGACACTTATTTGTGATAATCAAGCTGCATTGCACATTGCTTCAAATCCAGTCTTCCATGAGAGGATCAAACATATTGAGAAAGATTGTCACTTTGTCAGATAGAAGATCGAGTCAGGTGACATCGTTACAAGCTCTGTCAACTCTAACGATCAATTGGCAGACGTGTTTACAAAATCCCTACGAAGCCCCAGAATTAATTATATATGCAACAAGCTTGGTGCATTTGACTTATATGCTCAAGCTTGAGGGGGAGTGTTGATATTTGTAAATATATATAGTGTTAAGAATATTTATATAGAATAGTCCCACATCGACTATATTATGTAATTAGTTGTAATCTCTCTATATATAATAATGTCTCTTTAGTGCTTTTCAAAACACACGGTTTAATCTAAATGTCTCCTTAGTGCTTTTCAAAACACACAGTTTAATCTAAATGTCTCTTAGTCTTACTTATTTCAACAAAAGTGAAAAACAAAAGAAAATGTTTTTTTCATAATCATATGTACATGTCTATCTATATGCATGCCCATAATAAAGAATTTTGGTTCAGCATTTCAGAATAAAAGCATGTGTCGACCTCTTTATGCATATTTATTTTTTATCAAAGCATAGTAAGTCCATGTGCAAGTTCAACAAAACATATGTGCAAATGGCACAGTTCGATAAAAAGCTTTAACACTTTGAGCTCTTATAAACTCCCTTGTAAGCATACCAATGGTAACTAGTTACACAACACATGCCGTAAAGAGTACGGAAAATATGGCAGACCTGAGCAGTAGTTGGGGCAACTGCCCTCGGATAAAATATGTTTGCTTTGCTTTCTTCACCGCCATGCTGTGAGGACTGTAGCTCAGATTCTGACTTGTTTGAATTAGCCATCCAATCAGCTGAAAGGGTCCTCATATCAGAAAGAATCCTGAAAATCCATATTTGAGTAATTGATATGTGCAATCTAAAAAAAATAGAATGAGAGCAGATGGATCTCTGAGAGCTCCTACCAATCAAGTATTTTTGAGGAGGAAGCCTAACAAGGTAAGGAAGTAAAGTAGAAAGGCTTATAACTGTCACGTAGGGAGGTTTGTAACGTTACCTTATTGTATAAATAAGACAAAATATAAGGAGTTAATCACTTGTGCACTTTCAACAGAAAGGGTTTCCTCTTTTAATCCCGTTTAATTCTACATCCCGTTTAGCCAACTATCATTAATTTATGAAAACATTCTACATTTGATTCTGATTGAGATGAAGTATGTTCTCATGACACAGTCTAAGAGCACAGCTTCAGAACTTCCATCAATTAAGAGTTGTATTTGTCCAAGGAACATATCAAGTTAAAAAGGCTTAATTTACAAACTAGTTAAAAAGGCAAAAAATGATCATGTACTACAATTTGCAAGAAAGTAATTAGGCTAACACAATTTCCCAAGATACATAGAGCTTAATGTGAAATGAATCTTAGCTACTTGGAAAATGAAGAATTAAATAAATTTAATTTCCAGCACAACTGAAATTAGAATCCTACCTAGAGAGATCCTTCTTCTTTCTGAAGGTTGTCCGCAACATAGAAGCTAATGTGTTTTGAACAAAATCTTGGACCTCAGCATGTATTGTTTCCCATAAAGCATCGGCAACCAGTGTATCACACCGCTGCATCATAGAACCGACACTCTTTATGTAGCTCACAAGTTCGACCAGTGCTTTCCTTTCCTCTGCACTGTAATTATATCGTACAACCTACAAGCAAAAAACAATATTTATGGCATTATATTGTATATTTTATGTTTGTGCATAGTCAAAACGACAATATAGTATTTAATTGAAATATTGAATTATTAAGAGGTTAAGTGACACTCCCTCCGTCCTAAAATAATTGTCACATTTCAGAAAAAAATTGTCCTAAAATACTTGTCATTTTAGATTACCAAGACATTTTTATATTTAATCTTCCAATTGTATCCTCTAATAAATACTCTTAATAATTGTTTTCTCACTTAACATTAATGCTAATTTAAATACACCAATAGTTAATTAGGATAATTTGGTAAAGTTAATATTCTCTCTCTTTCATTTATTACTGTTTCTTAATCTGTGTGAAATAATCAAATGTGACAAATAATATGGGAGGGAGGGAGTATAATAAATTGGCTAGTTTTGTGATACACGGTTAAATTTAACATGAACAGTTGATTGTTCCATACAAACAAAAAATGATGGAAATATTGATTAATGTGAGAATAGCTAAATTTGATGGGGGCATTAAAGTTTGATCTGATTGGAAAAAGTTGCAGGTGCTATCAACACCACTGTAAACACAAATTGCAATGATAAAATTTCTCTTTGACATTAATAGTTAATTATTCTATACAAGTAAAAATTAAGAGAATATTAGCAGCACCATAGTGCCTGTAGCAGATTAGAACATTGATTATACATCACAGCCAGAGAAAACAAGCAATTATTGGGCTACAAGAATAACAAGAAGAAAAGCACAAGATAATAGAAAATTTGATCACTCCTTACCTTTTCATAGTCAGAGAATGATGGGGATGCATCCTTGCATGGTCGAGAAAATTTCCATGCACATTGTTCCCAAATGCGTGCAGTCCATCTGCTTAATAGCTGAAAGCCTTCAACAACCATATCATACATGTTCCCTTTGACCTCTTTGCTCCAATCAACATCAGAACCATCGGTGGACTTCAACAACAACAGCTGCAAAAACAGTGATGGATAACAAACTAGCACAATGGTATGCAACAGTTAACATGAAACAAAACATATAAGATTTCAGGGATGGCTTTTCTTTTGCAGAGAAGGAGGAAATACCTGATTCATTGCTGAAGCAAAACGAATTGTAAAATCATCATGCTCGGCACGAATGGCTCCAATATGATTGACAATTAGGTAATGTCTCTGATAAGTGTCTCATGTCAAGGTTACTTTCTAAAGACAAATAAGGAATATACTTCATACATTTATACAAATTTGAAGCTGGAGAAGTACAAGACTTCACAATAATTTTTTTTGTCGGAATTCCATAATTAAATTTAATTATAAATTAATCCAATTATCCAAATGCATCAAATGTTGTGAAAACATATATTAAACCTATCAAGTTTTTTATATCATCTAACAATGAAAAGCACAAAACTTTGCAGGAAGTGAAAAACTATTGCACCAAATTTTCAATGCTGAGACAACCGTGTGGTTTTCAACAAATGTATTATTTAATTGTGGCTAAAATACAATATAATGAAATTTTCAATGATCAGTGTTATAGTACCCCATGTATTTATACATAACTAGACAGTTAAGTTGTTGCTAGAATTTAAACGGATTATCAACTGACTGTACAAATATGAGAACTTTATCTAGGTTGTTTCTATTAGTCTTCTTCACTTTCTCATTTTAACACAGTTCATCAACCAGAAGTAGAAAGAACAGAGTACGCAATTTAACTTGAAAGAACGGAAAGCATCAATTTGTTATCGTAAAGTATATGTCACAATCCATCTATTTGTTGGGAAAGTGGTAACTTCAAGACACAGGTCACGGAAATGAAATATTGGCTCATAGTAACAAATATTTGCACAAAGTTATCAGTTAAAACAAAAAAAAAAAAACAATTTAAAGGATATTCTTGTGATTCACGGGGTGGAAGCTCATGCGGTGCTGGAAGGGTGAGAAGACGAGCTTGGGAAGAAAATTTTGGGAAGTATGTTGATAATTCCTTCAATATCGCAGCTGGAGAGAGGTGTAGATCTGGAAAAGCAGGAATGACTGCTTCGTTCTGTTTAAGATAAACAGATCTTAATGTCCAGTCAACAGAGAAGAATTCATGGCATGAAATGTAACATTCTTCAGGTAATTCAACAACATCATAATTTTTTCATAACCAAGTAGATATAATGTATCAGGCCTTTATATAAAATATATATACTTATATATATATATATATATATATATATATATATATATATATATATATATATATATATATATATATATATAAACAGTACCTTAAATATATTGATCAGTCTGTTGATTTTTACCCTCTTGTACAGAGACTCACTATCTTTCTCTGAAGATGTCACTAGGACAACAAGAACAGGCAACACACGCAAAAGAATGTGGCGCTCTGGAAAGAGAAGTGCAAAGTCCAATTCCAAGGATTCTACAACAAATACTATAAGAACTTGAAGAATGTCTTCTACACTGATTCAAGTCAAGGAATTGAATAAGAAATTGAAGAGGAGGATATTAAAATCAATAGTGATGATACAAATACAAGTAAAAGTTGAGTTAGGGTGTGTATCACAAATAAACAAGATTATTTGCACTCTTGGTATTCAAAGACAAAAGCCAAAAAGTAAAATATTCAAAATTCCTCTAATCAGCTAGATTTCCCCGACATCATTTAGATTTTATTTTATTTTTTTAACAAAAAAGTTGTTGATTTATAAATATCAACAACTTGAAATTACAAATAAATACTGCTGCCAAGAGTTGAACCCAGGATATACAGCTTACCCCACCCAACTAGATTGAAAACTTGATAAAACAGTTTTTCTTCATTTCCTGGCTCTGAGTGAGGAACCAAATCCACTTGTTTCTTTTGAATGAAAGTATATATGCATTAAGGAGAAAGTCCTTCAATATCCTACACTCTTTCTCATAACTAAAGTTTCAACATAAACTAGCACTAACATTTCCTTTTTAATAGAACCTTTTAAATGTCGGATGGAACCAGTTCCCATTCATCATAAGCCCAGATAGTTTCTATCCAAAAATAAATATTAAATAAACCAAAATAAACAAACAATTACAAGCTAAACTAGAAAAGTAGAAATTATGGTAGTCATATGGAAAGGAAAAAAAATGTGAAGATATCCAGGATACTTATTTACACGGAACATCTCAACATGCAAATTCAACAAAATAGCCCATCTTGTGCTCAAGAAAATCTGCACATGCAATTAAAGAAAGGTCAATAATTTGTCTCTGTCAGAATTTTGTATCAAAATAAAATACAAATGAGGAAAATTTTGGAAAATCAAACAATATATAGTAAATGTGCAGCTTTCTGTATTTCAAAACACTGGGAAATTTCAACAATTATGCACCTGTAAATCATCTAACTCCTCCCTCATTGAATCAGTGTCCTGCCACTGACCACTAACTTGTGTGAAAGTCCTGACAAAGTGGGGGAGAGAACCAAAATGAATGAATGATAAACTTCATTAAGTAGTTCTTCACATAAAGAAATCCTAAGCCAGGAGAGGTGGCTGCATAATGATATTCCTAAAAATTATCAGACGTGATGTGCCATTTATCATGGAAACCTTGCTATCTTTTTTCATATCAGAAGTTTGACAAGACTTTAAGCAATTTTTATAGTTCTTCCAATTACAAATAACAAAAACTACATTTCTCAAAATAAATAAAACGAAATCATATGTTCAGTGTGATCTATTGGACTTATATTCATATGACCTCCTAAATAATTATATGATTTCAACACTCTAGCTAAACAAAATTTGAAAATCCAGAATCTGATTTCTTGAAAGGGAAATTTTATCAGAGTGGAAAATAAAATACAAGATACAAAAGGACAACAAGAAATTTGGTGTGGTTCTGCAAAAACTATTGAAAATTTCCTGAAAAAGAATATCTTATACTTCTATAAATTTGTCAAGGATTTTTCCACAGAGATGTCATCGGAGAGATCTAAAAGAAAAACTACGACAATTCTAATATTTTCAACAAAATATTATGGATTTTTGTTTGTTTGGAAAGAGGTGGTCTTCTAACTTTTGAAGTGTTTTTATCAATTAACCTGCAAGGTTTTTCAAATCAAAGCTGCTCTTTTGAGTACTAGGTAAGTAGGCATATAGAGCTTTGAAATGGATTGGGGCTGTGAAACAGTTTTCGGCTTTTGAGCTTGGTTTTCTGTTATTGTAGAACTGATGCATCTACAGGACAGCAACCCATGGTTTATTTTTCCCTTGTGGCTTTTTTCATATATTCTATTCCTAAAGTTGTCATACTGACGGCGAATAACCAAAACAATGGAGGATCTCCGGCAGCAGAAAGGTATGCTTGCTAAAAAACAAACCCACATCAAATTGCTGTCAGGTGAGCTGATCACAGCCACAAGCAGGGTAGAAGTTCAGGGTTGAATCAGCTATAGAGATGATTTATATCTACCTAACCATAAAATATTTATGTTAAAGAAGACCAAAACCACACATTAACCTTTTTATGAGGAGAAAGAAAAATAAAAAGAATTTATTTTTCAAATGAATAGAAGAAATGTTGAACAAAAATATTGAGCTGGTTGTTTCTAAAGTTCTCTTTCTTCCCTTTCCTTTTCATCCAAATGAGAAAATTTAAAATATTCAAAAAAATCATGTCTTCCTTATTTCTTTCTCGCAAATCAAATATGAGGTTAATCAATTATCTTAAAGAACCAAAAAAAAAAACCTGAATGAAACAAAACAGTGTAACTTGACTGGAGTATATGGATGCCTATTACTTTTTTATTTTATATCAAACTGACGTAGCTAGGGATTTCTGGTAACCCTCTAGCACACTTGGGTATGCTGTTTTATAAGAAGGTGATATTACCAACTGTATGCCCGTTTAGTTTCTTTAATGACATTTTTGTTCACCTGATAGTTCCCAATCAAACACTTTCATCTGAAAATCCCATAGTCCAATAGCTGGTTATTCTTATAATATATAATCTAACATTTTACGTGAGGCAAAAAGCTAGATCCCTAAAGTACCTAAAATTGATGTAGGTGTTCCAATCAACAAAGCATTAGATGGACTATACTACAGAAGTTACATTCAAGAACAATATTAATAAATGGAGAATATCTCTGCTCATTAGTTTACATATCAAATTACAGACTCCTAAAAGCACAGAGAATATAAAAGAATTCAAAGAAGAAACAGAAGAAAGATATGACTAACAGAAACAATTGGAACCTAAAAGTAAAGTTGAAGATCCTCTACATGAAGAAGATAGAGTAACATAGGCAGGAGAGAAACTAAACACATACCTTTTGTACCAAGAAAAGTCATTGGGTATGCTTGCCTTAGCATTTTTAAGATGGTCAAGTTGCACCAGAACATCAAACAACTTCAACATAGACCTGGAGTCAAGCACAAAGTTATTCAATAAATATATAAATAAATAACAACGACAAAAAAAAAAAAAAAAAAAAAACATTATAACACACCAAAGATGAGATATTGTAGGGCCATTAATGCGCCGCTCAGGCCTAGAAAAACGTTGCATGTCGGCAGCTAACTGCATAAAAAACACGTGAATGAATTTACTTAACATGCTAAGTCAGGATCTGGTTAAGTTTCTGGAAAGAAAAATAAGGATCATACAACATTTAAAGCACAACCCATACTTTTGAGGAAGCTGATGCTTGCCATCGCTGAATTTCACGCAAACGACTCATTTCCAAATCCAGAACTTGATATGTTTCCAAATATAAGTCAGCTTGACTTTGCTTCATAGAATCGGGAAGCTGCCCCATCATGGCAAAATGCACAAATTACAGGAGAAACTATAAACAGATAGAAAC
Source organism: Lathyrus aphaca (assembly GCA_963966055.1). NCBI lineage: Eukaryota > Viridiplantae > Streptophyta > Magnoliopsida > Fabales > Fabaceae > Lathyrus > Lathyrus aphaca. Next base: position 8,686,362 of record OZ014525.1, read on the forward strand.
ATGAAAACGGATCTCGGATAGGGTCCTTTTAATAATGTCAAATATATCAACAGACCAAAAGTGATTTTGAAAATGATAGCATACAAGATATCATGTTGCATTAAGCAAAATTATCAACTACTTATGAAACTTCAACTACTTGACTGTCCCAAAAATCTGGGTTTGACATTAGAATTTAGAACTTTGGGTGTGGACCAAAAGAACCGGTGACATTGTTTGCTTTCTTAACACTTAGAAGAAATCTTCCTTTTCAAAAATAAAGTAAAAATATTTCATGAAAAACTAGCAAACAAATACAACCATAGTAAGTTCGTATTTAGTGCCAGTAAAATTCAAATATAATATCTACTTCATGCCTAAAGAGTAACTCTTTCCCTTCTAACAAAACTCCCTCATTAGACCAGAAAAACAGCATATTCTATGTCCATTGACTGGCTCTAACTACCCGTTGTTAATAAAAATATTACCTGAGGAAGTGCTTTGACACAACTACGATATGTGTAAAGCACTGATGCCATCTCCTTTCCCTCTTGGGTAAGAGAATTCTGCATTTTGCATTAGCAAAAGCAATCAAAATTTACAACAGATGTCAACAGGACAAATTAAACAAGAAAAAATATCTCAAAAGCAGTGTACCAGCTGATTAAGAGCCTTGGTGTCCTCTGAGAGAGATAGTCTGTATGCAGCAACATCACAATATTCTGCAAAAATGAAGGTGGTAAATGGTAGTAATTAGTATTACCAATAAATCTATGCATCTTTCAAGTAAAGCTGAAAACGCTCTAGTTTTTTTCGAGTAAATTTACAAATTAGTGACATATCCAAAGAAGAATAGTGGAACTATGGAATAAGAAGTTACCTATTGGACTCTCTGTTGCACCTCTCTCAGTTGACACCCATACTCCAGGTCCTTGCACCTCTGGTTGTTCATCCTATGTAATTAATGAACAAAAATCAATCACGGTATGTTTGGATTGATGGAATTGAGTGGTATGAGATGAAATGAAGTGTTATTCCATTGTTTGGATAAGTTAAAATTGGATGGAGCAGAATGAGGTGGTATGGATTCCATTCCATTCCATTCCATCACTATCATATTTCTTCCTTTCGATTTGAGCAGAATGAAAAACTTCTCTTGTTCCGTCCTAAAATATACACTTCTCTCCGCTCCATTCCACCCTGCTCCATTTCATTCCGCTCCGTTAATTTTATGATATCCAAACATAATCTATCTCGCATATACAGAAATAAAAACCTTAAGCTCTTATAATGCCTTACATAGGAACATTCAAAATCTCCATAAATGTAATTTACAAATCAAGTATTCAATCTTAATTCTTAAGTCAATATTACACTACTAAACATTTGTATAATTAGAATTAGCACGAATTTAGAGAATAATTGACTAAATCTGACCAAAACGTAGCAAAGAAAAAAGAACAATCCATAAGCGCATTTCAAATTTAGTAGCAAAAGAAGTGAGAAAAATGGTACCTCAAGCGAGAATGTTGAGAGAGCTGCAATGGCTTCTTCGACGGGTACTGCCATCACTGATTCTTCTAGCGATGTTGAAGGAAAAGAAAAGCGCAGAGCATAGATGTGAGAAGATCAACTGCTATTGCTTCGTTTCTCTCTCCACTTCGACTCTGTTGTTGGTAGAGTCTTCAATTGCAAGGCTGAGCAGGTACAACTTCGGTTTGACCATATTGCCCTCTTTCTTTGCTGTATTTTCCCTTTTGCTATTACTACGAAGGAAAGTGGTCATTTTAAATGGGTGAAATAAGTTTTTGGTCTTCTAAATATGGTCAATTTGATTTTTAATTTATAAAAATGAAAAATTAAATGATGAGCATTCTAATATTTTTCATTCATATTTTTATCTCTTATGTTAACAGCATAAATATCGGTTTTACATCATCGGCTCTTCGCAGAAACCAAAGTCATTATGTGAGAAATTGTCATTTAGTTTGTAAATGTTGTTATGCTTGTAAACGATACTCACCATTTTATTGTGGTATTTAATGGATCTCATTTTAGAGCATTTGATTAATTGTATGGATATTTAGAAAATATAGATGAGTTGTTAATTTAATTGGGAAGTGTGTAATAATATATAAAAAATTAAGTGGGGTTCATTTAAAGAATTTAAGTGAGTGTAATGGATGTGGATGCTCTAACAATCGTTAATTGAAACTGACGTGGCAAGCCATATGGAATTTTTTTTATGACCGAGCATGTACGTGAAAGTGTCAACGTGGCAAAAAAAAACTTATGTAGATGCTTATGTGGCAATTTCTTTCATTTTTTATTTTTTATATTCATAATCCAAAATTTGTAGTTAATTCCTAGCTAATTTGAATACACCATTATTATGACCTAAACTTCATTCATTTTCATGATTTTTTGTATGGAATTTATAATTTTTTAAGGATCTTGTTGACGTGTCATTTTGGCAAATTTTGTTCCAAAAAGTATTTTTCCATTGTTCATCCCAAGATGGAAGAGTCATTATTTGATAACTTGGAGTAGAATAGTGAGGTCCAAGTAGGAAACCACCCATTGAACGAGTTATATAATGAATTTTTAGGGTTGACTAAGCCTATGTGGTTTTTTCATTACTAGCATTTTTCGCTGACTCCTCTGTTGAGTCAACTTGAGTTGCTTTATTTGGTTGCAAAACACGGTTGTGGAATTTCATGTCTCTCTTAATTTCTCCATACACAAGATATTAGATTTCTACGTGTTTTTAATGACTTTAATTTGCATGCATACATACAACGACCGCTAATTTAGAAAGACATGAAGACATCAATTGTGCTATAAATGAAACAGATGAGCAAATTATTATCCTTAGTGTAACATTTCTCATCTTAAGAATTTTATCTGGACTTATGTAAAAACTCTTTTAAATAATGAGGTATATGTTTGAAGGGATCAAACTCGACGTACGTATTTGGACGGTAAAATCCAACATCATTCATTCGATCACTCAAAACATGAAGAATGGTTTTCTTCTCACCTCTATACTCATCCATGTTGCTTTAAACATAAGCATTGGCCTCAACTGTTATCTCATTCACAAAATCATACATATTATCATTGCCTGATAATAGTAACCTCTCTATGAATTCAGTTTAAACATGCACTCTCATGGCATTATTTTGAACTTGATTTAAAGCATGATGGGTGCATTGTTAGTATTGTTACTTCTAATTGTATGCCAAAGTTGAAAACATGGATAAAATAAGATTGAGCATTCAAGAGTCTTTCATGGATAAAATAGTATTGTTAGTATTGTTACTTCTAATTGTCATGCAAAAGACTTTTGGCAAGATTACACTTTTAAACCATGATTTTGAAAAGTCTTCTCAAAATTTTCATGAGATGGTTCAACCTCCATGTATGGATGTACTGCAATTGTCACTACCATTTATAAAAGAGGTATTTAGTTTATGACCAAATAGGACATTAAAAGATAAAAGCAATTAAGGCCTAAAGGTTTGTTAATGAAATATGGTGGATTTATCGTAGAAGCAAGTTATTTGACTATTGTAATATAGTTACAAGTAAGAAAAAATACATGCTACACAGATGTCTCTACACATAGTAATAAATGAGCAGAAGGATGTAATAGATGATATATAGGAGAAGGAAAAATAGCTTTGTTTCATGTATGATAAACATTAGTTTCAACAATAAAATATTAACCAAGGAAAATCAAGGTAAGGTTATGAAAAATTGTGTGTCTACTAAAGACAATAAAATCTATTCTCAAATGTAAGTTTGATATCTTACTCAAGATATAAATGAAAAAAAAAACTTTAATTAAGAAGCATCCTCATAGCTTCCATTCATTAACCTACCTACAATGCAGAACTTTCAGCCAACATTAAGCTTAGAGTTTGGATTGAACTTGATAGATATATATGCAGATTATAGACTTATGTAGCCACTAAAAGATACAACATAATATTTTATTTGATAGCTTCTCTAAATATTAAAAGTGTGGACGGAAAAAGTAGCAATGAATTATACATTTTATTTGATTTTGCATAAATTGTTCTGGTTCTTGCATGATAAATTTTATGGTTCTTGAATCTGCTACAAATTAGCTACGACTTTAACTGCAGATTAGCTACGGTTTTTTATGAGTTTAAGTATAGTGTTGACCTTATCCACGTGACGTGACATGCCATGTCAGCATCTTTGCCACGTTAGCACTGCCACTTGCAAGCCAATAATAACAAAAATTCTACGTGTGGATAGAAGGGACCAAAAGTGTGGATCAAAAATATTAGGAAGATTATTATTTGAAGAAAAAATTTAGAGGGACTAAAAGTGAAAATGACCATATTTAAAGGGAATAAAAACGTATGTTAAGTTAAAACTGCATAGTTAATGTTGTCCTAATCCTAATTAATGTTTTCAAATTATGCTTAGTCAAAACTGCCCCAATCCCAACCTATTTTGGATGATCCTGCGTATGCATTGCCACATCCCCAACATTCAAGTACACCTAACCCCTAGCCTATCCACTTCGGATACTAAAGATAAGTCATCCCCACTTAGGGGGCATGAACCCATGCAAACAAATTCCATTCACCAAATAAATGAAATATCTCACAATATGGCATTTAACTTATTCGAAAACCAACGTACCAGTACATCAAGTAGTCCTATTATTTTCCAGCTTTTCCAACCTACATGAACCAATAACAATTCGAATAACACAAACTCAAACAATATTGTTACACCAGTTTCCCTCAATGCCAAACCTTTAAATTTTAAAATCAAATGCACCCAAACTAAAACCAACTAACTGAACTAGAAAATACCAAGTCCTCGACCAAATTCCACATCAATCATGTAGCAGTGCAAGTGCAGGACAACATTTGAAGGAAGACCGAATGGAGAAAAAAAGAAGAAGAGATTGTGTCAAAGAACAAGATGAGGAGGTTGATGCAAACACATATTTTTTATCGGCAAGTACTGGCAGTCGGGACTCATGAAAATTCTAAGTTGGAATTTTTGGGATTGAGCAACCCGAGAGCAATTCTGAACTTGCGTAAACTTACTCAGCGGTATTGTCCGGACATAATGTTCTTGTCTGAAAAGTTATCAAAGTCGAGAAAACTAGAAAGCATATGTGTGATGTTGAAGTTTGAAGCATGTTTTACTGTGGATGTGGAGGGCATAAGCGGTGGTTTGGCGGTGTTATGGAAAGATATGGTTTGCGGTAATGTGATGAATTTTGCTCAAAATTTCATCAATATTTTTATACATGATGATGCTAAAGGGGATTAGAGGTTAACTTGTTACTATGGTGAAATTTTGGTATGACAGACTCAGATGTCAAATACAATGTTGAGACATCTGATCTGTTACTAATAAACATGGCAAGGTACAAACAATAACAAAATAAAATTATGATGTACCAGATTCAAACACTCCTTTAGGATGTTTAAACATCTGATGTGACATTTAGCAAGAATACTGCATAAATTATAAAATAGAAAAGTTGTAAAGAACACATCCAAATTGTTAACCCAGTTCGATGCAAACTCATCTACTCTAGGGGCTACCAAGCCAGGAAGGAAATCCCCTATGTAGTATCAATTCAAAGACTTCCAAGCAAACACCTACAATTTACAGTTTTTTCACTTAATCACTACCAATACAACTTCTACTTACGAACTCCTAAATATGAGAAACTCATCTCACTTTCAATCATTGCAGTGATGTCTCACAGTCCCAACTCTCAGTTGCTGATATTGACGACTATTTACCTAAACAACAAGGCAAAACAGAAAACACACTTCCATGACAACACCTTAGAGTTTGCTTAAAAGCTTCCTCCAAGAACTATATACCTCTTACTTCAAATCTTCGAGGTTTACAAAGAAACAAACCTGAAGATTACATCTTTAGCATACGGCTGCTACAAGAATTCAACCTTAATGATACAACTTTTACATCTTTTGTTGGTTACTAAACCTAGGTTACAAGGTTTCTTTTTATAACCTAATCCCAACTGGATTTTAGGCTTAAAAACGCATCATAGCATCTGCTATAATAATGCAGAAAAATCTGCTACAAATAAAAAGATCTTCAAATAAACAACTTCCTAAAACATCTCTAAATATAGAACCTCTACATTTATTCAATATTTGATATCTGTATTCAATGTAAATTTGAGTCTTCAAGATCTTTTAAAACAACGTCATTTGGATTGCTTCTGATTATTCTGTTTTCTGTTAAATCATAACAGAATCTTCAATCCTCTTATATCAGTTCATGATGTCGAATGAACTGTCTTGACATCTTCGTCGACATATTGCTCCAGATGTTGAAACATTTTAACACAACATGTTTAGGCGCACAATAGGACTCCTTGCTTAACCTGTTCTTTATTTTGCAAAGATCATGTACATTTTATTGTTGCTATATTTGTTTTACAAAATTAATGCCAATCCTAAAAATACATAATTTGCAATCTCCCCATTTGGCAAATTTTGGCTAAAACAAATATTATAAAAATACAAAAATAACAGCAGCAAAACTGAAAAAACAGCAGTAAAACAATATCTTCATCATGTCAGGACATGTTGTTTGACATCTTCCTCAGCAGTCTTCCATTCTTTCAGTGGAAATAGCAGTGGAAAAGGAGTAGAAAGCCCTGAACTCTTGACCGAACTAATCCACCACTACCTTTATCCATGCAGGTTCCCAGAAACATTCTTCTCATACTGCTGAACATTATGCATTTAGGAGACTAATTGTGGCATAAGAGAAGATTCCTCACCTTCCCTTATGTAACTCAGAACACATGTCACAACTGTGTTCATTAAATCATGACACAATTCACAAAGACTACCATATATATCTTCTTGACATCTCAGCCACCACACCACCACATGTTTGACACAAACATAGTAACAACAACTCCAAACACACCAAAACATCATTTGTTATGACATCTTTCTCCCCCTTTTTAACCAAAAATTGGCAAAAACAGCCCTCACAACACCACACCCACGTATTACTCATCCATAAACAAATGAACCCCATTAGAAAGAAGAAAATATGAGAATACTCACATGCTGATGGATGATAAAATGCGCTTCTTTAAATAGGGAGCTATGACGTAGATAGTAATGAACTATCTTTGAATAAAGAAGTATTCTTGGTCCAAGGTTTTTATGATAGGAGCAAAAACTTATACACCATTAAATGTGGGTCGTCCAAAAACAAACCTTAATCAGCTGACTTATTCTCCCAAAATAAACTGACCAATAACAAACACACATGAATAAAGCTCGTGTTTCACACTTTACAGTCAGCACCGTTCATACATAATCCTAGCTAGGCTCAGCACACACCTGTTCTGAAACATGTTTTGACATCCAACCATATGTTGTCTACTAGCAACACTACAACATGGTCCACAACCTCATCAGTATCCACAAATACACTACATATAACAACTTTATTCCATAAGCCTTTTGGACACACAAGACACTCCTCATCTGGATCACACATATGGAAGCACATAACAACTAAGTAATAAATATCAACCTGACAAATAATTTTCCATACTTAGTAGCACATGTCACAACATGATGTGTAACATCACAGAACCTCGTTAAGGTACTACTCCCCCTTAACTTCATAAATCCAGCTATATAGGATTGTAACACACTCCCCCTATCAAGGATAATCCATGCTTTTTTGCACTTTGATGAAAGGAAAACATAAGACGCATCTTCATGTCTTCAAGAGCTTACCCTTTGTCCAATTCACAATTGAACACATTCACTTCTTGTACCAAAGCACACTTGATCCCTTCTTGGTTTGTTGTTACCACAAGCTACAAATGTTGAACATCTTCTTGCAAGCAGGTCCTGACACTAGTCTTTCACACACCAATGACCATACAATCCAGACAATATTCATCCAAACTAATTCTAACAAGAGAATCAATTTATGAATATCCACATTCAGACTTCCAAGCACTCAATACCTGGTCTACTTTAGTCTACTCTACATGTTTCTTCCAAGACATATCATTTACTTCATCATTCTCCCATATTATTAGGTAGACTACAAATTAGAAACAATATAGACAAACACCCCAAATAATGTCCCAACACTAGTTAGAACATCTTTCATACACCAAGACCTTATCACCAAGATTCTTGATGTGTTCCACCAACTGGACTTACTAAAGCATAGTAATCCAAGAACTGAAAATCTTCAACAATATTGTGCCACTAGCTTGAATCAGAAATCTAGAAAGAGAGATAAACTCTCATCCACCTTCAAGAAGAACAAATCTCCTTGAGTCTTCAACTCATCACCCTTCCGCCCAAAAGTAACATGTTCCAAGGCAATCCTCAAGACCAACCAGCTGCCACACTTTGATTATCTTAATTCTTTAAATCCACTATAGAGACCAACCAATTTCCATAGTTTGATCACCTCATTTAGGAACCCTCATATGAAAAAGCCAATTGCCACACTTCACCAACTGAGATTCTGATGTTGAACTAGATGTTTGAACATTCAACTGTTGAACTCAACTCTTTCTTCTGCCATTTGAAAGAACCCCTTCCCTTAACAGAACAAGAGTTTCATACTCTTATAGACTTAATTTATCAACCAAGTTTGAGTAGACAACCTCCATTTTGTTGATTCTGCAGAAATTCCTACCAATATCACATATTAATGAGAAATTCCCTATGTTTCTCCAAAGTCTTCAAACCTACCACTGTTTGAACCTTCAGAAGGAATAGTTCAAAACTACACCTTATAGCCATACCAAGGATGACACTCTTCCTTGAGCAAAGAAATCTTCATAAAGTTCTGATGATTTTATCAATTCTAACTTCTTGATTCAGCACACCTTCCTTGTCATGGGAAGAACAGACCTCCAATTGCACCCATCAAAAAGAGTATGCACTCTTGCACCAATAAACCACAGTTACCACTTCTTAAATCCCCCGTTTATGAACAACCAAAGCTCTTTATGAGGATGAGCATCAGTTACTCAATACACTTTCTGAACCATAAGATTTAGACTGCAGATATGTATAATTCTCAGATAAATACTAAGTCTCCCATCAAAGTATCCACCTTAATGAATCACATCAACAATAGATAAATACCAAGTCTTCTGTCAAGGTACTTACTCTAAGGCAGATAAGATTACCTTCTCACACAAGGTAGGACATGTAGTCTGACTTCTTCTTCTTTTGCATGCATTTGGCTCCTTCTGAGATTGTTCTAACATTCTTTCAGACATTAGTATCAGTCACAACAAAACTACACAAATTACTATGGTTCTGAGAACAACATTCATAGTAATCCACACATTCACGGGAACACAAGGAAATCAACCATCAGTAGTTAATCAAGTTATCAGACTAAAACACAGACATATGCAACATCTAGAACACTTCAACAGATTTCTCCTTCAGACACAGTATTCAGACTATCTGATTTGAGATGTCTTCATACCAAATATAGCAATTGATCAGCTATATTCACATCAATCAATTCCACAAGTTGATACAACCCCACACTTAACCTTCATGTACAATGAGTCTCTTAGGGGTAATACTCTTTGAAGCTCAGGTACTTCACTCCTGCAACAAGGACCAGAAATAATTTATCCTCAGGAGAACATAACATGTTGATCACTCCTTGACCAACATACATAACCGAGATAAGTTCTAGGGCTAGAAACTTCTCATATACACCACACAGATGCCTCCGCTTCCGGATCAGGAGTAGGTTCCAAACACATGTGATTCAACCATATTAGTTCAACACCCAAAGCATCTGTAAAGTTATTCCTTTAGACCACATAATTACGCATAATTCTGATGTGATGTATTATCATGGGATATGACATCATTCCAAGGATCACATAAAGAGATCAACAGACTAGAGATAGGTCTGCTAAAAGAAATCTTCAGATCTCTTCACATAGGAGTTATCAGATAGATAAGCAGTGGATACACACTCCTCAGGAACTTCATGTGTCACAAATCTGCCCTAGCAATATTCTCCAGGTGACACCACCAACAATAGGTTTGAAAATAAATCAAACCTCCTACAACAACAGATTACCACCATGCTGCAACAACAGAATAGTCCATCTTCCACTTCTAGGGACCATTCACACAACAAACAGCTTTTTAGAAAGTATCCCCCTTGGATCTCATCCAGGAACATACTAGGATGCCTGATCTAATACCAATTGAAATTCTGGTATGACAGACTCAGATGTCAAATACAATGTTGAGACATCTGATTTGTTACTAATAAACATGGCAAGGTTCTTCTTGTCTAACATCTCTTTTGACTTCACTAGCTGGTTTTTCACACAAGATTCTAACTGAATCTTTCTTGACATTTTCAGTCTAATCCCATTCTTTAAGCTCATCTATGATCATGTCCCTGCTGATCACTACTTGCTTGTTCACTGGGTCGAACAAGTTGTAACCTCCATTCAAATGATATCTTATCAGAATCATTCGACTAGACTTATCATCAAACTTTCTTTTCAACTGATCTAGCACATATTTATGTGCTATAGATCCAAACACCTTCAGATGACTCAATTTAGGCTTGACACCAAACCAACACTTTTCTGGCGTAACTCCTTCCATCTTCTTTGTCGGACACTTGTTCAAAATATACGTTGCAGTCGACACATCTTATCCCCATAGTTCTTTGGGTAGATGCTTGTCATTCGACATACTTCTCACCATGTTCATGATGGTTGTATTCTTCCTTTCAGCAATTCCATTATGCTATGTAGTGTAGGGTTGCACCACCTCATGCACAATCCCTTATTTTACACATAATGCATCAAAATCTTTCAACACATACTCTCTACCACCATCAGTCCTCAAAATCTTGAGCTTTCGACCACTTTGTCTTTCGACCGTAAATTTAAACTTGGCAAATACCTCGATCACTTAACTTTTCTTCTTGATCAGGTAAGTCCATAATTTTTGACTGAAATCATCTATAAAACTGACAAAGTATTTGTTACCTCCAATCGAATCCACCTAGATAGGACCATATACATCAGAGTATATGACTTAAAGAATTGCCTTTGACCTGTTTCCTGCATCTTTGCTGAAGTTATTCTTGTGTTGTTTCGACTAAACGCATTCTTCACACACTTCGTTTGGAATGTCGATTTCTGGCAATCTTGAAACCATATTTCTTCTCTTCAAATCTCTGATATCTTTAAAATTGAGATGACCAAGTCTACAGTGCCATAACCATTCATCTTTGCTAGTTTCACTTGCAAGATACTTATGCTTTATCACATTTAGTTCGATCTTGAAGGTTCTATTATGAGACATTGGAGCCTTCGAGATCAACCCACCACTTGCGTCGACGACTCTCATCACAATGTCTTCGACCGACACATTGTAGTTCTTTTCGACCAATTTCCCTATATTGTGCAAATTGCTCTTCATGCCTGGTATGTACAAAACGTTGGAAATTACTGACCTCTTACCATCCTTCCTCTTAATCAGAACATTATCAGTACCTTCAGCTTCTAGAGTATTGTCATTTGCGAATTTCACTGTGTTCTTCATTGAGGACTTCATGTTGACAAACCAATATTTCCTACCAGTCATGTGTGATGAGCACCCTGAGTCCAAGTATCATTGGTCCTGGAATCTCCCTACATCTCTTGTTGTGACCATCAACAACATTTCTTCTTCTTCATGCTTTTCCAACTTAGCATTAGAATCTTAATTCTTTTGTTTTTCTGGACAACCACTAAAATAGTGACCATACTTTTGACAGTTGAAACATTGAATATGATCTTGTGTGGCTTTCTACCACCACCTCCTCCTCTACCTGCAACACCACCTCTTTGGTTGCCTTGGTGTTGCACCCTAAAATTTGCCCTTTCTTCTTTTGTTGTTCAATCCATAAGTGGTTTATACGTTACATTCGCATTACATTAGGTCATGCTCATAATCATACATATTCATCGGTTTTCTCAAAGGTTGGGATCAGGAGTTCCCCTCGGTCAGGGCCTTATTGAATTTCTGAGGTTTATTCCACTCAAATTTGGAGGAGCACCTTAAAGAATTATCATGGGTATTTGCATCACATCTCATTAAATGTTCAGGACAGTCCTTACTTTTCAAATATCGAGACATAGTTCACAAAGTCATCAAGTTGAGGTTTTGTGATTTTTGAATTGTGGAAAGATTGATCCATAATGTAAGACATGGTTTGAAGACGCATTATGACCAAGACTATCACTTATCTGGCTGCTTAACATGCAAACTTATGTTCAGACTAAGAAGAATGATTTGCAGTTAGGGTACTTTGAATTGAGAAATCATTTTTAAGGTCTTAAGAAACCAAATTTTTGCCTCCTCATTCAAGTTATTAAAGTCATGGGATTATTATTATTTTCAAGGCCATTTTGAAGTTTTGCCTTTTGTTATAAGAGATTTTATTGAGCGTTGTCAAGAGATGATGCATGTTGCTTTCAAGTCACTTTCCTTTAGGGGTTGATTTTGAAATAAACAGGATTATTTCAAATTTTACAAATTATCTTCAAGTTCAAGGTGAGAGCGTGTCATATAAAGTATGAGAGTTGTATCGTCAAATTATTCTTTAGTTAACAATATTAGAACTCAAGTGTTATCAAGATAGTTGCATTCAAAATTGCAATTTCAGTAAAAAAAATTATTTAAGTCTGAGACTTACATCATCAATCTTAAGGAATAAGTCTAATTGTTACACGGGCAAATGACCAACCAAAAATCACATAACGAGTATATCGCTACCCATCTAAAAGGGTTCAAATTCAGGAAGCAAATTGTCATACCTTAAATTTGTCCTAATTTTTTTTCTTTTTTTCTTTAGGGAGGATCATTTGGTCTTCGACCATGACCCTCTGAGAATTAGGTCATAAAATCTAAAGGGCAGGCAGTATGAACTAATTTGTCTTTGCGGGTGCATTAAAATGAGGGCATGACTAGTAGGTTTTTATTGATGTTAAGTGGTACTAGTGTTTCTAAGTGGTTTAAAACATTTTCAAGATTCATTGGCAAGGATTTATTTGGATCATACTCACATCATATAGACTTTAAGGTGTCATGTACTCTAGGTGGAATCAATGATCCATTGGTTTCAAATTTAGTTTCAAAGAATTAGTGAGCTTGGTTTCGTCGGTTTCTCTATTGGACTTTGAAGTATCATGGTGGTCTTGAACTCATTTTTTTGTCTTGGGCTTTGATTCATGTTTTGTTGCTAAATTGTCATTGTGGAGGATGCCACTCTCAAATTTGGCATCAATGTGATGGTTTAGAAGAATTATAATTGAGGCTATTTAACGTCATCAAGGCTTTGTTTAAATAATACATATTAAAGGGAAAGAAGGAAATGTGTCAGACAGTACAAATATTTTTTTTAGATGCTTATTATGCCAAAATATCTCACAAGTTCAAGACTTTTAGAGATTGCAAGGAAAATTTAAGTTGTCGTCAAGATTAACAGATTTAAAATTCTTTCATCTCACCAAAGTGGCAAGCACTTGATGACTAAAGAAAAGTTTGCGAGTTTCAAGATTAGTACATTCTCTTACTGAAGTTCAAAAGAAAAGAAAAAATACCAAGGAGAGACATGTTACAAGGTTGCAAGCAAGACTTATGATCCTAGGTTCTATAGTGCAGTACTTCAACCTAAGCTTCAAGTTGCAAGAATATCCAAATTCAGAATTGCCAATCAAAGTACCAAGCTAAAGTATTCTTGATGCAACAAAATACATTGAAAAATGGTAGTTGGCCACGGTTCCTTAAGGTTCAGCCTTACCATCACTTCTAAAAATCCACATGCCCTGCAATGCCTCAGTTTCCATGGTCGCTGTTAATGTTCTTGACCTCAGCTGAAATGCAACGGGGAAAGCTTTTCCATCAATTACATCACAAGCCTACAAACACATAATACAAAAACAAAACTTCAAAAGACCACCACAAATTCAAAAAGTTACAAAATGAAAATTTGGTTATTAGGCCATATGTGAATTCTGTTTTAATATATTCTGATAATGCATATGCCTAAATACTTCATGTTTCACATTCTTCAAAATTTCCTCATGCTTCAAGTACCCACCTTCAACCCCACACTTTCTCCAAAGTTTTAAATTAAGCATTCCTTAGACCATTTTTGCTTTCACGGCTAACCGGCCAAACATCAACCTAATCAATGTCACGTAAAAGAGGAATCAAGGTTAGAGTTCAAAAGAGATCGAATTCATAACAATAATTGAAAAAAACCAAGTGTTGGGAGCAATAAACAATAGTGCAAATAACAAGGTCTTACCACTCGTTTCAGTCGACACCGCGTGCAGGAGGTCACCGTCTTTAGCCCTGTCCAAATTGCCATCCAAATACCTCTTGCTCCGTCGCACCAGCCTTGCTCTTCACACTCATCGTCACTGTGTGTACATGAAAGAGAAATGAGTATTAGTAATCAAAATAGCTGAATTCACAAAGTCAGCTTCAAACCATGCTATACATAACCTGCAATGATGAGACAATGTCAACAAAAAAAGCGCAAGACCATCAAACCATGGTATCCCACAATGAATCATACTTCTTTGAGCCATAATCTCCAACCTGCAAATAACCAATGACATAAACTTCAGTATCAGAATTATTGGCAAAGTTAAGATGAATTCAGTTTGGGCACACACCAATAAAGAAGTATCATGGCATTTTCAATCAAGTTTCAAAGGACAAGGTGTAAAATATGAGAACTCGGAATTATTGACATTACCAAGAGACTTGCAAGCCCAGTTATGAAGCCCCCGCTGAAGCATGAATCCATTCTATGCATACACAACCTCCATCGACGTCCTCGCTCTTCATTACTTCACACTATTAAACCTGTAATCTTTGTACAGTTGAAACATCAACTTGAATTCGAGCCTCCGGTGACAAAATCGGCTAGTGTTGTGGAATCGAATTTAAAATCAAACGTGATCGATGCTCAAGCTGCAGGGAATACACCAAGACAAATAACAAAGACCAAATGGATTAGTTTACCACAAACTTCAGTAGTTATCAACTTCAGTTCAAATAAATTACACGATACCTGCAATGCAAGCCCACCACTTTTCGAAAACTCTAGTTGCAAATTTTCGGATTGCCAGAAATCAATGAGTTACATTAATCGCCGTGAGAGCAACGGACACAAAGCCAAGAATAGAACCAGTGCTGCTACCATAAAAATGATCTACATCTAATTTTCATGTTATGGTTATATCTTAGCGTCAGCTGCGATGGTCACACGACATGAGCAGCACGAATATCTCAATCAGCCTGCAAGGTCTTCATAAGGTGATTCACGATGCTTCAAGTTTCTTCCCATGCCAAGATCAACATGTACAGGAAAATGAAGAGAATGATTGGTTAGTACAATTAGGAATACAGAGAATTCAAGGCATCCATAAATAGCATTATGCAGTACATATCAGTGTGCATCAGATAAATTCATGTTGTTTTGGCAAATGCAATTTTTCACAGTCAGTCAATAACATAGAGAGTCCAAACCGAAACAAAAACATACAGCAGTAAATCAACAATTTCCTTGCAGTAAAAAGCTCAATTAAAAAAAACAAATTTGAAGGTAAAATTTCATCTGGGACCATAAATATTCTAGAAGAACCTCCATTCACTACAGACAAATAGATTGAGCGAATCACCTTTTGAGGTCCCCACACCATCGCACCATGAAATTCGTTCTCTAACGGTTTACAAAAGATCACAACTCGATGGATTCCGAAAATCCTCGCAGCTCACACGTACCTGAAACCCACAAATTTCTCTATAAGTATACTCATTAAATGATGGAAAAGGGGAAGAAAGATCTCAGCAAAGCCCTAAAAAACAATATTTTCCCAAAAACCCTAAATTTACAAAAGTTCATTCTTAGAAGTTAGCAGAGCCTCACATTGAACATTGAAGCTCTGCATAACTTGAACTAGACCTCGCTCAAACACGTCATACAACAACGACACAACAAAGTTTCCGAAGAATCAAGAAGAAGAAGAGCGAACAAAATTTAAAGGAATGAGAGAACGAAAATCACTCACCTTAGCCATTAAAGTTTCCAAATCGGTAGACCCGTTTAACTTTGAGTTCTCACTCAACTGTTATTCTTTGTTTTTTCGTTTTGCTTTCGCTGTTTTCATTGATTCTTCACCTTGTAACGTGTAATCACCATGAACATATTGAATTGGGGGTTTTAGGGTTGCGATTTGGGGATGAGGGTATGTTCCTAATTTGAAATTTCTGTGTGTTTATGTTCCTTGTTCACTTTTTGATGTTGATGACAATGTTTTTTTTTGTGTTTTATGGAAAGAAAACAACAACTGAGAGTTTAGACAGAGGGATGAAGTTTCAAAAGAGAGAGAACGCATTGTTAAGTTTTTTTTATCATTTATCTTTCCATTTTTTCATTCAATTTGTTTTAAAGAAAATTTTAATGAGTTGGCTTCTCAAGATCTGAACATCACGCTTGCCCATGTCAATTTCTCTGCATTTCTCATTAATTTGGGGCAACTGTCAATTTCTGCCTTTATGATTTGCTTGACCGAGTAAAAAAGTAGCGGCTAGGTTTTCTTTGGGAAGGAAGTGAATTCTTTTCTTCCTAGGCCGAACCGGGTCCCTTTGGATTAAACCCATGGATCTTATTTACTTATACACACTTGATTCAGCACGATCACCCCTTTTTTTTACTGATTATTATTATGGTTGGTTCTGGGCCTATGTTGTTGGATCTCTTATACTGCCTCCATATCTGGCAATGCACCCTTCTAGTTTTTGGTTTAAGTTTTTTTCCTAAAAAAATATTTCTCACTATATTGTTATTTTATATTTCAATTATTAAATTTGAATAAATTATTTGCTTTCTACATTTATCGGCCAATGATATAATTACAACTTTTCGATATTCGATTTTAAATCGACGTTATCAAAATTATTATGAGGCCACTTTTATTTTTCGTTATTATTTAATCGATTATTCGATTTATTCGGTTAATGATAAAATGAGATATTCGATTGTCTAATCGACGTTATCCATTAAATTGAGACCGATTTTATTATTTTATTCACTATTGTATTTTATTATTCGGTTAATGATAAAATGCGATATTCGATTATCTAATCGACGTTATCCATTAAATTGATACCGATTTCATTATTTTCTCATTACTTTTTTTTATTTAATCGGCCTATGATAAAAGGTGATATTCGATATCTAATAAATCGACGTTATCTCGTAATTTGAGTCCATACCTTTATTTTTCTTATTATTTCACATTGTCCCGATTTATTATTATTTTGGCCGATGAATAAATATTTAAATATTCGATTTCGAATAAATCGACGTTATTTAAATTAAATATGAGGCCAATTCTTTTATTTATTATTATTTTTCTACTTTAATTTATTTTATGGTCGATGATATAATAAACGATTTAAATATTCGATTCTAACAAATCGACATTATTTAAATCAATATGAGACCGCTTTATTTACTTCTTAGAAATTCGACTTTTATTTATTATATTTTATTCCCATATTTATCACTTTTTATCTCGTTCATAAATTAATCGATTAATCTCCATTAGAGCTTTTCCTTATAAATTGTTCACATCGTGCACCACTATCAAACTAATATAATATTTTTTAATCCGAATAATCAAACTATTTTTCTTAATTAAAACGGAAGAACTGAATTCTGGAGTCTAGCATTCCTCGAATTCTTGAATGAACGCTCCTGAGGCTCGCCCCACGGGACGTGGTTCATTCGCCCTCTCGTTCCTAAAAACACCTAACTTATCAAACATTCTTCTTTAAAACGAACTTTGTTTAAACTCTTTCTATCTCGCAAACAAGCTAGCGCTTCCGCCTCCTATCGCGAGCAGATAAGCCAACGCTTAGCAGTTAGAATGCGGTTCAAACAACCGTTCATTAAAACGAACTAATCTAACCGTAGAACCACGAACTACGAGGCTCTGACTTTTCCATTGCACAAGAGAATACGTAGGCACATGGATCTTACTCCCTGCCGAGCACCCTAGGAATAAAACCACCCATTTCTCGTAACCTTAATTTAGAATCGTTCACATTTATTTTAGTCAAAGAAAATAGAAAGCATAAGTTAACATTTAATCGCAAGTTAAGCTAAGAGGTTCCCGTTGAGTACAACGGACGTAAGGGGTGTTAATACCTTCCCCTTATGTAACCGACTCCCGAACGTAGAATTTGGTTTTGATGACCTTGTTTTATCCATCTTTCTTTATTAGGTTTTATCTATATCTTCCTATTCTTTCATAAGAATAAATAAAATTAGGTGGCGACTCTGTTATTTCCATTTGTTCCGCGGTCGGCGCGAGGATCGTATTTTTCAAGGTACGACACAAATATTCAGCCATGTTCAGCAGCTGATGGTGTATTCTCAAAATCACATCAACGAAATGTTGCAAAAAAAAAGCAATATTGAGATTGTTACAGTTACATTTCTACAAGGCCAATGGTATGAGATGCTTTTATGTTTAGTCTCTTGACACTGCTGTTGAGATCCTAATTGCGTCCTACAAGCTTCCTCCGAGTTGATCCGAACTACACCAATAAATTTCAATGCCATACAAGTCTTTCAGTCTGTATTATCCTTCTAACAAAGAAAAATGAAGAGACACATTCGCCGCCATATTTCGTTTATTGTCCCCAACGGTTTGCAAACGCAACCTTCGTATCAGCTCATTCATCCAGCAAAATTCAACCCTGACAGATGTTCAGTATAGTGAATGATATCCTGCAAATTCAGTACAATAAGAGATAAAAGTAATTTTATCCTTTGTAATCGGCAACATGGGATGGTTCTCCAAGATCACGCAAATGCGTCAGAGCGTTTTGATGACTGAGATGGAAGTAATGTCGGTTCAGGCTACAAATCGACATCACTTTACAACTTACCTAGACATTGACATGTTCAAATCACTTTAGAAATTCAAAGCAGAAGACATACAATCCAACAATTTTCAAAATTGGAAAACGCCAATGGCTTACCATATGTGATAGGCGATTCGATCAAGCCTAAGTCCATTGGTGCACCAAGCCTTCAATCTTTGTCCTCTGAGCTCTAATATCCGAAATGGATGGCGGATGTTTGGGGCCCTGAAATCAGAGGAATTGATTACATGATCAGCTCTTAAGTATCTTATGAGACCCAAAGGATCCATAGTCAGCCACAACCAAAATAAGACTAGGAAAGGAGAAAACTGATAGTGAAAGCTATTTGTCCACCTCAGTGAACAACCAAGGTTATTCATTAAGGATAACTTAGTTTTTACTGCAGTGAAGATTCAGGGTTTAAGTAAAAGGAGCACCACAATTTTATGTCACCAACGAAAAATCATAAAAAAAAGTATAACACAAACTAAGTAAATTGAAAACAAACTAATTCAGTCAAAAGACAACATGTTCAGTTCGTTTCAAATAAGAAAAACTAAAGGTGCAGAGATAAAGGTATAAATGGACAGAATACAACAAAGTTGCAAAATCGAAGTTTTCACAAAATTGGCAAAGCAAATTTTTGGATGCAGAAAAGATATGGCAGACATAGCCAATTTGATGTTTCTCTCAGCAAGTTTCAAATGTAAAAACCCTAATTTTACACTATAAAAGGGGATAAATTTCACAAAGAAAGGGGCGGCAACAAGAACACCGAAACCCTATCCCTAACACATTTCACAAAAAAAAACGTAATACACAAACAAAGAAGAACCCGGGCCGTAGACCAGAAAGGAATCCAAAACACACAAACGAAACAGAGAAAAAATACCTTCATAAAAAGGGATCTTCTTCTTTCAACAAGGGGAAGCCTACAACAACCGAGCCTCATCGTCGGTGAATGAAAATGAGATAGCAAAGAGCAAGAAAAAGAGCTTTCGAGCAACGACCGAAAAGCTTAGGCACGGAGTGAATCGTCGGAGAAGCGAAGAGAAGAAGATTGTGTGGAGCGGAGAACGAAACGTACTTTAAAGCATCCGGAATCACTTTTATTCATTGGTGGTAACTTTTCTCACACTCTTTGACTCAATCCTCTTGCATTTTCTATAAATGATGTAATGTCTATTTTGATTTGAGGGTGTGGGGTTGTTCGATTGGGATTAGGGTTTGGCGTACGGTCCATTTGTTGCTCATTATTTTCAAAATCGGTGTGATGTTTGATGAAACTATGAGGTTTGGTGTTGAAAAACCCTCACTGAGTTGAAAACATAGAAGAGTTCTGGGATATTTTACTTTTTGTTTCGTTGAAGATATCCTTCTTGCACAACTCAGGGTTTTGCCTTGTTAAATATAGAGATGACTCCTTTCTTTAATTTCAGCAACGTGTCTTTTATTTTATTTTTTCCCAGATCTGTTTTAAATAAATAAATAATATTAGGTTTTAATTTTAGTTTTAATGTGATGAAAGTTTCTTAAATGAGTCTTTAAAAGAAATAAAGGTAAATAAATTTACACTGCCCGATTGCATGAGTCCATTACTTTTAGCTTTGAACTTTGATTTGTTCTGTCAGCAATGGGAGACCGCCACTTGGCCCTGAGGTACCATGTTGTTGTGCGGCTAGGGTTAATGAGGAAGGATTTTGTTTCCTTCATTCCCAATTCGGGATGTTGTTGGCCGCTTGGGTTTTCTTCCACTAATTAATCGCTAGCCCACTTATTCCTTTTTTTTGTGTTTTAAAAATAAGTTTTCTCTTTTATACAATTTCCATCAAGATATAATAAAGATCATGAATATTTTTGGATAATTTGTAAACCTTATTTTGTTAAGTTTTATTATTTCAAAAGGTTTAATTTTTTTAAAAAAATAAAAATAAAAATAAATGTTAGGGTTTACATGTTGATGTCATAGTTTCATGCTAGAATTTAAGTTAATATTCCTATTAGGTTTATTAGCGGTATGCTTTATATTCGTTCTTGGCGCTTTGTAAATTTGTTGATCGACATTATTTATTTGAACTTGTATTGATTTATCCTCGAATTCCGACCTTAAATTGTTAAAGTAAAAAATAAAATACGATCACTAAGAATAATCTTTTCAAAAAATAGTTGATTTTCTTGGTCCAACACCAAATGAATCTTTATGCACACTACGTTTTACACATACGTAAGTCGATCACCTATGTGATCGCCATCTACATGACTTTACGCACCTTATTAATTAACGAGGAACTGAACTTCGAAATCTAGCATTCTGCGGGTTCTTTAAATGAACCACTCTTGAGGCTAGCCTTCGAGTTGTGTTTCATTTTCTCATTCGTTTCTAAAACATTAAACCTTATTCATCCAAAACAATCGTGAACACGATACTTAATACACATAATTAATTAACGTAAGAACTAAACTCAGGAATCTAGCATTCCTCGGGTTTTTGAATTGAATTACTCTTGAGGCTAGCCTCCGAGTTGTAATTCATTCGCTCTTTCGTTTTCAAAACATCTAAACCTCAAATTAAATTGTGAAAGAACTAAACTCAGGAATCTAGCATTCCTCGGGTTTTTGAATTGAATTACTCTTGAGGCTAGCCTTCGAGTTGTAATTCATTCGCCCTTTCACAATGGAATAATACAACTTAAAACTTACCAACAAATGCAAATCATTTTAAAATTAATTAACGAAGAACTAAACTCAGGAATCTAGCATTCCTCGGGTTTTTGTATTGAATTACTCTTGATGCTAGCCTTCGAGTTGTAATTCATTCGCTCTTTCACAATGGAATAATACAACTTAAAACTTACCAACAAATGCAAATCATTTTATAATTAATTAACTAAGAACTAAACTCAGGAGTCTAGCATTCCTCGGGTTTTTGAATTGAACTACTCTTGAGGCTAGCCCTCGAGTTGTGTTTCATTCGCTCTTTCATTTAAAACACCTTAACAAAGGTCAAACATTTTTCTCTAAACAAACATTGTTTAAATCTTTCTATCTAGTAAACAAGCTAGCGCTCCAGCCTCCACCGCGAGTAAAAGCCAACGCTTAGCAGATTAGAAAGTGTTTTAAACAATCGTTCAATAAAAATCACAAATCGTAGTTACACGAACAACGAAGCTCTGACTTTCCCATTGTACAAGGGAATACGTAGGCACGGGGATTTTAATCCTTCGCGAGCACAATAATAAAAAAAACTAACCATTTCTCTATAACAATAATAATATTTCCTTAAAATAGTCCTTAATCATTAAAAGAAGACAATAATATAAGTTAACATTTAAAGCGCAAATTAGACTAAGAGGTTCCCGTTGGGTACAACAGACGTGGGGGATGCTTAATACCTTCCTCTTGCGTAACTGACTCCCTAACTTAGATTAATGGTTTCGTTGACCATTTCTTATCTGATTTAGGTTGTGTCTATATCTCCCTTTTCTTTAGTTAGAATAAATAGAATTAGGTGGCGACTCTGTTGTTGTTTTAGGATCGTATTTTTCGAGATACGACACTTAGTTCCAGGATTTTCTTTGATTCGACCAGCCCCCTTCTTGCTGACTTTGACTAGTCAAATTGTTGTAGTCTCCTCTGTGTTTGTTGTCGAACACCTTTCTTTTGCCTTTCTTATCTTTGCTGATTGAGCGTGCAGAGTCACTTCACTCTTCGACTTGTCTGCTGCTCTTTCAGCCATTCTTTATTCATGAGATTCAAATGTCTCTTGAAACTCTTCTTTAGTCACATTCGACAAATTTTTTGACTCTTATATGGCTACTACAACGTGGTCGAACTTTGGAGCCAACGATTTCAAAATCTTTGAGACAACTGCTTTCATCGTCATCACTTCTCCACATACTTTGATTTGATTCACAAGTTTCGTAACTCTTGTGAAGAAATCTATAATGCTTTCATTGTATTCCATATGAAGCAATTCATAAGCCCTTTTGTGAGTTTGTAACCTCACTTCTTTCATCTTTTTTGCACCTCTAAAAGACTTTTCAAGAATCTCCCATGCTTCTTTTGCATATTCAACATCACTAATCTTTTCAAAGTTATCTGGATCAACATATTGATGAATTATAAAGAGAGATTTATAATCTTTCTTCTTCAATTCTTTGTTCGCAGCTTTTTCTTGATCTGTTGCGTTCTCTGCAAGTTTTTTATTGATAACTATAGTATTAGATTATAGTAATAAATATTTGTTAAATAAATTGTTATGAAGATTGGAATTCACAAGCATGTTGCACAAATCAAGTCTAATGCATGTTGAGGCAACAGATGTTTGGATCATAGGAATTTGGGGAATTGGTGGAATAGGCAAGACAACAATAGCTAGTGCAGTATATCAAAAATTGGCACCTCAGTTCAGTTCCAGCAGCCTTGTTGAAAAAGTTCACGAAGAAATAGAAAGATTTGGATTACGCCACAAAGAAAGCATATATTTATCTGAGTTACGGGCAAAGGCTCTCCTTATTCTCGACGATGTGAACAATTCGGGTCAACTTAAAGATTTAATTAGAGGGCATGGTGCCTTTGAGTCGGGAAGTAGAATCATTGTGACTAGTAGAGACATGCAAGTTTTTAAGAATTTAGATGCTGATGAAATATATGAAGTGAATAAGATGAGTTTTCAAGAATCTATACAACTCTTCAGTTTCCATGCCTTCAAACAAAACTATAATAGAACCGAGGAAGAATGGGAGAGTGCCTTGGAGAAGTTGGAAAAACATCCTGTTGGTGAAATTTTTGGTGCCTGGAAATTAAGTTATGATTGGCTTGATGATGAGGAGAAGGATATATTTGTAGACATAGCTTGTTTCTATAGAGGACATGACATGAATACTGTCAAACAAGCACTAGATAGTTGTGGTTTCTCGGCTACCATTGGAATGAGTGTTCTCATTGACCGGGGCCTCATATCTATTATGAAAGGTGAAATCGTGCTGCATGATCTGATACAGGAAATGGGACATGAAATTGTTCGTCAACAATGTGTAAACGATTTGTGGAAACACGAGGATATTTATCATGTTTTGAGAAAGAACATTGAGCATGTTCCAAACAACATTGGTAATATAACCCTTCTCTCCAAGCTTGCGACAAGTTATCAGAAATCCCAAGTGACATTGGTCGCTTGTCATCACTCCGTGAATTGTCATTAAATGAAAGTGGCATTGTTAACCTTCCTGAGAGTATCGTTCATCTTTCAAGCTTGATATCACTTGATTTAACTGACTGTAAAAGACTTGAATGTATCCCACAGCTACCACCATTTCTGGAGCACTTGTGGGCATTTGATTGTCCATCCATTAAGAGAGTGTCAAGTTCCAAACAGGGTCATCAGGGCATCTTCAAATTTCATCACACCAATAGTCAAGAACTAGATTCAAGTGCTCAAAGTAACCTTGCGGCTGATGCACAGATGAGGATCCTTCAGGAGGCATATAGGTCTGTGT
Source organism: Lathyrus aphaca (assembly GCA_963966055.1). NCBI lineage: Eukaryota > Viridiplantae > Streptophyta > Magnoliopsida > Fabales > Fabaceae > Lathyrus > Lathyrus aphaca. The sequence continues at coordinate 8,710,873 of OZ014525.1, forward strand.
TCTATTGTTTTCCAGGGAGTGCAAGTCCTTCTTGATGCACAGATTTATCGTCCATATCACACATTCATCTGGAAATGTTACCTATTCTTCAAGCATCAGTCAAATTCTCTCTCCTCGTGTTCACAGGTTCACATTTGATATATGCAAATATGAAAGTGGTTTTTATTGGCCAAATAATAGAGCAGATTTCAAGGTAAAAGAGTGTGCAATGTGTCCTCTTTATAAGAAAGAGAAAGATGACAATGATGTTGCTGCTAACTGTTCCAACAATATTCAATGATATCCTCCAATGGTGGCTATGAATTACATTCTCCCTGGCAAGAAAAACACAAACAACAATCACACAATATTTCTTTCCTAGTTTGGTTATGTATGTCTACGTATACGATTATATAGTAGTTGTAGTTCCGTATTATTATAGAAATGATTCATGTTATAGATTATATATAATACTATGGTTCAAATTACAAATATATTTGTGAAGTTTAAAAAGTGGTATAAGGACTGAAGTTTAAATGGTCTATTTATTTTATACAATTTGTTTGGTTAATTTTCCTCAAAGACAAGAATATATGAAAGTTCTTACCCTTGCAAGGACTGCCACTTCTTTTGTTAGTCATTGGTTTGAATTTTTACCAACTTGTAGAGGTTTAGAAAGAAAAGAAAAAAAGACATAAATGAATTGAAATTCATTTCAACAAATTTGTAGGAATTACATAGTCATACTTCAAAAAAAAAAAAAAAAAAAAAAATATATATATATATATATATATATATATATATATATATATATATATATATATATATATATATATATATATATATATATACTTTGAGAAGGAAGGAATCTAAGAAGATGTTCTGATAATTTATGTGTTCCGCATTTAACACTTAACTAATTACATTATTGTTTTACGATTTTGAAAAAATTTCCATTGAAGAAATTATCAGGTCAAGTCGTGGACTAAGTTGCTTTCTATAAGACGTTTCGCGATACAATCTAAAATTATACAAAGCAGTCACTCAATCACGATGTCTCCAGGATAAATTATATATGCTCAAGTCATCACATTATTATCCAATGTAGGACTATTTTTCCCACTTACTCACACTTGCTTATATTATTCCAATAAAAGCAACATAATTCTATACTTTATGATTATTACTTGCACGATACATAATCAGTCTAGAAATACACCATTTGATGGTACAAAGACCATTCAAATATGGTATAAATATCACTCATAAGATCTGTCATAATAATTTCTCAAACGAGGAGAAATTCAAATAATTCTCCAAAGATAATTCAATAATTGTCATTTGATCACTCAAAATGATTTCTCAAACATAGATAAATTCAAATAATTCTCCAAAGAGAATCCAAAAAATAATACTTGATAATTTATTAACTCAAATGAAGATAAATTAAACTAAATCTCTAAAGAGAATTCAAGAAAATACTTGTGTTCCATTATGGAACCAAAAATAACGATGATTGTAGAAACTATAGCGAGGCAGAGCTTCAGAGGCACTACAACGTGACGAGACCATGGATTGAAGGTTGTGATCATGATGCTTCCTGAATCAGAGATATTGATCTTGATGCGATATCATTAATAGATGCTTGCTATCTCTGATATGGGGAACTTAGGGGAGATACCTGCATGGTTAACACTACAACATCCAAATCAGTTTATGTTTCATGATAATGATAATGAAAATGGGGATTAGAGATTAAAAACCCTTTACGAATGTATTTATACATTAGGAATGACGAGGCAGGTTGGATTATGGGCCTCGTGTTATTGGGCCTTTGGCAGACACAGAACCGCGGGTCTCGGGTCTTTGGAAAATGGAGAACAATTGCTCCCCAAACTCGTCAAATGTGTTTGATGTCGAGGGAGTCTTTTAGTAGTTGTGGTCGGCCTTTGAGGATGTTTGTCCAAGCGTCAACTAACATGTGAAGGCGAGGAAAACACAATACGGGGGTGAATTGTTTTAGCTTTTTCTTTCTTTTCTAAAAGCCTCTTATCAGATTCTGAGCTCATAGTCTAGAATATGATACAAAGTTAAGTGTTTGCAGCAAATAAAAATAAGTTACGAGTTTGAGAGTGAAAGAAAGAGACACACAAACAGATTTATCATGGTTTCTCCCACAAAACGAGAATAGTCCAGTCTTTTGCAATTCCAATGGATTTCACTATAATCATAACTGATTACAAATGCTCAAGCACAACAAATAAAAATAAGTCTCGAGTTAGAGAGTGAAAGAAAGAGACACACAAACAAATTTATCATGGTTCCTCCCACAAAACAAGAATAGTTCAGTCTTTTGCAGTTCCAATGGATTTCACTATAAACATAATTGATTACAAATGCTCAAGCACACAAGAAAGAAGCTTACAATGCTTAAACAAAGAAGTAAGACACTTATGATTCTCTAGCATATACGCATGAGACTTCTTACAATCTAACTTAAATGATTGTCCAAATATTACCATTGATATATGTCGTACCTCGAAAAATACGATCCTAAAACAAAACAACAGAGCCGCCACCTAATTCTATTTATTCTACGAGAGAAAAGGGAGATATAGATACAACCTAAAGGAAGGATAAGAAATGGTTTACGAAACCAAATTCTAAGTTCGGGAGTCGGTTACGCAAGGGGAAGGTATTAGCACCCCTCACGTCCGTTGTACTCAACGGGAACCTCTTAGCTAATTATGCGATTAAATGTTTGATCTTAAGTTTTTGTCTTCTAAATGATTGTTAATATGTTTGTTCTTAAAGGGAAATGAAAGTTTAAATTAATATTAAGACGGGGAAAGGATTAAAGTTTTGTTGTTATTGTGACTGAGAGAAAAATATTGATTTTTTTTAATAGGGTGCTCGCGAAGGATAAAAATCCCCGTGCCTACGTATTCCCTTGTGCAATGGGAAAGTCAGAGCTTCGTAGTTCGTGCGACTACGGTTTGCAATTTTTTAATTGAACGATTGTTTGAAATGCATTCTACTGATAAGCGTTGGCTTATACTCGCGGTGGAGGCTGAAGCGCTAGCTTGTTCGAGAGATAGAATGATTTAAACAATGTTCGTTTTAGAAGAAAGTGGTTGACTTTGTTAAGATGTTTTAAACGAAAGGGCGATTGAACACATCGCGTAGGGCTAGCCCATGTTGCGGTCCAATCCAGAACGTGCGGAATGCTAGACTCCGGAATTCTGTCTTTCGATAATTAATTATAAAAATGATTTAAATTTGTTGGTATACGAATGATGATTGAACCATCGCGTGAGGCTAGCCCAATTGCGGTTCAATCCAGAACGTGCGGAATGCTAGACTCCGGAGCTCCTTCTTTCGTAATTTTTAAAGATTTGAATAATTGATATACGAATGGTGATTGAACCATCGCGTGAGGCTAGCCCATTTGCGGTTCAATCTAGAATGTGCGGAATGCTAGACTCCGGAGTTCCTTTTTCGTACTTTAATTTAAATAGATTTGAATAATTGTTTTTAGACGTTTTAGAACCGATGCGATTAATAACGAAGGAGTGAACGAACAAAACGCGTGGGGCTAGCCCAGTTGCAGTTCGTTCTAGAACGTGCGGAATGCTAGACTCCAGAGCTCTATTCCTTGTTAATTAAATTAGGCGCACGATAATTTATTTTGAAAATGTTAGAAATTAGTATGATAAAAGGTACATGAAATAAATGGAATAAATAGACAACTTAAATAAAATGATAAATTGTGAAATTAGAAAATAAAAATAAACAAAATGGCCTCATATCGACCACGATTAATCGGAAACGATTTAATCGTGGCTTTGTAATATCATCGGCCCACAAAAGATTAAATCGAATCCGAATTATTTAAAACTTAACTATACCATGATTTTTGTGATTTGTAAGAATAAAGGGAGATTAAAAAGAAAAGAAATAAATGTTTTGAAAGAAAATTTTTTTTGTGTGAAAGAAAATTAGATAAATGAGCAAGGAAGAATCAAAGTAGAATACATTTAAAAACATGAAATAATAATAGAAATACAAATAACTAAATAAAAGGAACGTATACCGCTGGAGACCGGTAGTGAGCATAGCAGCTTCATATGGACCCAAACCCAAATTCAGTAACAAATAATATTCAGAAGAAAAAAAAAAGATATTTCAATAAAATTAAAGGTAAGAAGAGAGGGATATGCGCTGGATATTGTATGCTGAAAGTAAAACATCTGGACCAAACCCAATAGAAATCTTAACATTACAAATAAATAAAAATAAAGACAGTTGAGAGTTAAACGACGTGGAATGCAGGGTGTGTGCCAAGAGTGAATGGGCCACGTGTGGATTGATGGGTGAATGGGAGGGACTTCACAAAAAAACATAGCCTAACTCTTAGAATTATTTTTCTTAAAAAATTATATGTTTATATTTTTTATATTAAAAATAAGAAAAGGGAAACATAAAAGAGTCAGAAAGAAGTACAAAACCAAATCCTCCTTCTCAAACGTGTTAAGCAGAAACAAACAAAAAGAAAACCTACCCTCCGTGATGGTTGCAGCGGCGGAAATGGATTTTTCCTCTACGATTTCCGACCCTAAACGCCGGTGGTCCTCTCTCTCAATACGCCGATGGTCCTCTCTCTCAATCGGAAACAAATTCACCGTGGCGGTATCTCTATACACTCACGGTTTGATCGCGTTTGGTCCGTTCTTCGGCACAGTTCGCCGCGGTTTCGCTCTCTGCTTGTCGACGGCGCGGTAACGGTGAGGGTTTGTTGGTTATGGTTTTCGGCGTTTGTGATGGAGGTTTGGCGAGAGCTATTTGAGACGGGTCGGAGGTTGTTTCGTGGTTAATGAGGTTTTACGCGTTTGGCAGTAAGGATGACGAAGGGGGAGGTCGCGATTTGGATTTAGAGGTTAGCGGCGAGGGTAATGGAAGATGGTGAAGGTGGATGAGACGTAAGGGTGGTGATTTAGGCAAGGCGAAGATGCTGGTTGAAAGGGTTTGGTTCTGATTTGCGGTTTGCTGATTTTTGACAGGTGAAGGTTATTGTTCGAAGTGGCGGAAGGTTGAGTTTCTTACTGTGGTTTTTTCTGGGCGGATGGAATCGGAACGGTTTGCTGTGGGTGGTTTCAACGGTTTATCGTTGAAGGCAGAGCTTAAAGGGGCGGCGGCGAAGGTCAGTTTGAAAGTTTGCGGTTGTTGATTTGCAACGGTTTTGTGTGTGGCTGTTATTGGCTCGTGGTTTCGACGATGAAGGTTGAGTGTGTTTGAGGTTGGTTCCTTGAAGATGGTTCTGATTCAAGCGGTTTTTTGTATTTTCGTTCGGCTTTCAGGTTCGCGGTTTTGGAGTTCCACGATGGTTTATGTGGTGAAGTATCTGTTTGAGTGTTGTTGATGGATGAGGTTTTGGGTTCTGTAATGAGACGATGGTGCGGCTGTGACGGTGAAAGCTTTTTCTGTTCTGGTTTTTGTGTTGGCCCTTGGATGATGAAGTGGGGGGAAGTGACTTTGACGGAGAGGGTTTGTTGATGAATGAGTTTTGCTTGATGGATCGTTAAGAGGTCCCAACAGGGTGTCTTTATCGTTCTCCTTTCTTTCTCCCTCTTTTTTTCCTTCAGTCTAGTATCATTCAAACTGTTACCCCCTTGGAGTGTTGTGTTTGGGATGTTGTGTAGCAGGATTGTATTTGGGAATGGTCAAGAACTCGCCTTTGTTTTGCAGGTGGTGCAGGCTATTCATTTTTGTGAAAAAATGTGGCTTGTGCAGGTTGCTTAGACTGGTTTTTGGTTATGCAGGTTATGTTTATGCTGGAATGGTGTAAAAGACTTGTGTAAGAGGGCATAATTGCAGCAGAGGGTTGTGGGGATGTGGTTTGACAGCCATGTCTCAATTCAAGGACAATAAATTAAATAAGAAAAACAAAATTATAAAATTAACAAACATAAAAAAAACTAGTTTATTTAAAACAAATCTGATTATAATAAAATAATAAAACCAAATTTCTAAATACAAAGTTTAAAATAAAAGAAATAAAATAATTAAAACTATAACTAACAATTTTAGGCTTAATAAAATAAACTAACAATCTAGGAAAATAAATTACTTAGAACTAATTGATAAAGTTAAATCATAATAACTATTTTTTTAAAATCAAACTAATTTACATTTTTTTTTCAAATAACACCTAAATTGAAATTAAACTTAAATCTAAAGAAAAATCTAAATTTGAACCAAAACAAAAAGAATAAAACTAATTCTAAAATATCTACTATTAATCTAAAATTTCCTCTTGAACCGAAACAATTAATTCTAAAAACAAGAAAATTATATGATTTCAAATGATAAAATAAAATAGAAAATGCAATGATTAACGAATATGCAATGCTAAAAAACTAAAATAGACGACTATCGACGCTGCGATAAAATGCATCAGATGAAAATGATTGAAAAAGTTTGGTCAAAATTTAGGGTGTGACAGTTGCCCCTATTTAATCATCTTGAACCAGAATGTATGAATAAACAAGGTTTTCGGACATTCGAGGTGGAAGAGGATTAAATATTAAAAAAGCCCAAAATTTTGACCGACTGCAAATGAAATGCAATGATATGTAACATAGAATTCATGATGGACCCCCCTTGTTTGGGAGTATGATATGCGAGATGCAATGAACCCTATCATGCTGACTTAATGATGAATAGGTTGGATATGGTATGATAAAGACAAATGCAAATGGTAATCCACAGAAACGATAACGATGGTGAAGACTCACTAGGGATAATAATATGCTGGGGATGACAAGTCGGATACAAAATGCATTCTAAGTGGTAAATCAGCAGGTTCAAGTGTGACTGCTGACACTAAGAATAACAACAGACGGGAGACAAAACGTAAGATTAAAGACAAACTATCTGAAGTGATGAATTAGCAAGTTCAAAGTGGTTGCTGGGGACCCCAATGCAACAATTCGGTGATTGAGAAAGATAAAAATGATCTCGACTCGGCAGCCAGGAGAACCAAATAGCAGACATTGACAACGGCGGTCAGGAATAAACAAATATCGACATGGTGGTCAGGAAATAAAATAACAGGCATCGACACGGTGGTCAGGAAATAAAAGACAGGCGTCGACACGGTGGTCAGGAAAATAAAATAAACAGACATTGACGCGGTGGTCGGGAAATAAAAAAGACAGACAAAAATCCAAAGTGATAAATCAACAGGTTCAAGTGTAACTGTTGAGACCGAGGATAAAGAAAACGAATACAAACTTATTCAAGCAAAGGCCTTGGCGACCAACTGATACCAGGGGTAGAAAATAGCGTACTCAAATAGTCAACGGCTCCAAGAGGCCGGCTGGCAAAAAAATGTTGGAGTTTTAAACAAGATAAATGTCCAAACTCCGGAAATTCCCTAAATGAAGAACTTGAAGAAATTGTGCCAATGACGATTGGACTTAAGAGAAATATTGGTGGTAAAAGGTGGATATTAATAACAAGGAGGACCATTGCAGGGGATATTAGTGTTATTGGGGAAACACTTTGGTGAACCATACTAAAGAGCGTCAACAACAAATGGATTTTCAGACAAAGCTGCTAAAAAAATGATTTTTCTCTTGACACGCCAGACAGAAACTGGTTTCTTTATTGTCAAGCGGGGGCTGACTTTGGAAATGGTTTGTCAATCAAGAATTGGTTTTAAGTTGGATTTGGAAAAAAGGATAACTGTCAGACAAGAACTGACTGTCAAATAACTTTTAAATGAAAATATCAGGTGGGGACTGGTTCAGAATGGGTTAACAGACGAAAACCGGTTTGAAAAGAAAATGAATATCAGATAGGAACTGGGTTGAAAATAAATGACTACCAGACATGACTGGGTTGAAAAATAAATGACTACCAGACGGGACTGGGTTGAAAAATAAATGACTACCAGATGGGACTGGGTTGAAAATAAATGACTACCAGACAGGACTGGGTTGAAAATAAATGACTACCAGACAGGACTGGGTTGAAAAATAAATGACTACCAGACGGGACTGGGTTGAAAAATAAATGACTACCAGACGGGACTGGGTTGAAAAATAAATGGCTACCAGACGGGACTGGGTTGAAAAAAAAATGACTACCAGATGGGACTGGGTTGAAAAATAAATGACTACCAGACGGGACTGGGTTGAAAAATAAATGACTACCAGACGGGACTGGGTTGAAAAATAAATGGCTACCAGACGGGACTGGGTTGAAAATAAATGACTACCAGACGGGGCTGGGTTGAAAATAAATGACTACCAGACGGGACTGGGTTGAAAATAAATGACTACCAGACGGGACTGGGTTGAAAATAAATGACTACCAGACGGGACTGGGTTAAAAATAAATGACTACCAGACGGGACTGGGTTGAAAATAAAATGACTACCAGACGGGACTGGGTTGAAAATAAATGACTACCAGACGGGACTGGGTTAAAAATAAATGACTACCAGACGGGACTGGGTTGAAAATAAATGACTACCAGACGGGACTGGGTTGAAAATAAATTTCAAAAGAAATACCATACGGGAATTGGTTCACCTGGGTTTTGACCTGGACATGTGCTAGATGAGTGAGACGATATGCAAGATTTAACGCTATGAGCGGAGCGACATGACTGAAGCATGAGAGTGAGTATGCACCGAATTAGTGATTTTCAAAATATGCCCCTGCGTGGTTAAGGATGGAAAAGTTCTTTGCAGACGACTCTCTAAAAGGAGGTAAGGATGACGACATGGTTCCCGACACCTATCTTGAACTCAAAATTTGTTGTTGCATAGGGCCCGTTTAAACAACTTGAAGGCACGGAGAGGTTTTGCCCCTGTGTGATTCATCTTGCCCCGTAAACAATGGTTTTTTGAAAATTTCCTCTTCTCAAAAAGTTTAGACCAGCCTGCCATGACATGGCCTTTGAAATGGTTGCCTCGATGCTCGAACATCGGAAATTTGCCCCTGGTTATCTGATTCCTGGGATAAGAAACTTCTGACTTGACTGGTCATTTGAACTCTTGAATTCTTTCTGATAACTTACTCAAGTATGAGTCTTGAGGAGAGCTCAACCCCTAAATTGTTGATTCCTGAATGGATTGATTCAGATTAACTGGTTCTTGAAGTGATTGCCCCTGATTGGGCTTCTCTTACCAAGTTAAATTCCCTAACCGGCTGAATTTGTTGGGCCTCCCCTGATGTCGAATTGACTTGCAAATAAGCATTATACATTCAAAAATTGGCAATTTTAATGCAACGTTTATGCAAGTTTTGAAATCACGATTTATTGGTATGATAGTGATACAGTGGAGTTGAATAAAATAAAAAGTGGATCTAGCCATTTATGTGATGGCAGATCAAATGATCAAATACAAATGATTAGCAAAGATCGTTAGGAGTCAGGTTAACACAACCTTGTTGTAGTATGCTCTCGAAATAAACCCTGCCTCAATTAGGACTTTTAAGGGTTGTAACGTGGCTTGGTTCACGGTTTATGAAACAAAAGATAAAAGGCTCAAAATTTATTTGTACCCACCCCATCTTCGTGATGAACTCCAATCCCATGTTCAGTTAATTTGACTCACGCATTCAAAAGTCTTTTGATGGTGCGTGATAAGGATCAGGATTTAAAAGTGATGGCAGCCACCTTGCTTTTTTTCTGCTTTGCTGGATTTGATGACTTCATTAACTTTCGCCTAAGTCGTCTTTTTCTGTTTTTTGACTTAGCGGACTTTTCTTTGTATTTCTTTTTCCTTACGTCATTCCTTTGTTGAACGGTTATGACTGCCATCTTATTGGATGATAGAGAATACGTACTACAAACATTTGGCTCTTCACGACCTTTTTTTTTGGTGTGTGAATGAAAGTACGTTGCTGATCCTTCTTGAATAATGGATTGAATCTTTTGAAGATTGGACGCAAACAGATTAACTGAACCGACTACCCTGCCCCAGGTTTGAAATTAAGGGTTTTTGCATTTTTGAAAAAGAAAAACTCCTACTTCTAGGCTCGAAGGGGTTAGCGAGGGATTATCTTCCTTATTTCACCGGTGTTTAGGAATTTGAAACAATGCCTGTACATCATTGGCAAGGTTTTAATTGAGAGCATACAAATGGAGAACTCAGGTATCTGGTTTTCATCATCCTCCCTCCAATCTTTGCTAAGACAAAAGTTTGATAAACGAAAAGAATATATTTTGCTTTTTTTGTAATAAGGAAATAAAACGAGTGAATACGAATGGATTGATTCAAAATATGCATAAACATTTCATTAATCTTGCCAATTCAAAAACAACAATGCTAACAAGCAAATACAAAATCAACATGCAAAGAAAATACAACAGTGCTGAAACAAACAGGGGATTGCCAGCTTTAGGGAATTGAAAATGCCTTGATCTACTGTCTTCAAGAGATGCACCAAGAAGTCACTCAGGCAAGAGGTTAACATGCACCAACAGTTTTCCTTCTGAAAAGGATATGTACCTCTTGTCAATCAAATGTTGTACCTTGGCTTGAAAAGCTCTGCAGTCTTCAGTTGAATGCCCCTTTGATCCAGCGTGATACCCACATTGCTCATGTGGATTATATTCAGGAGGGCATGGCTCTGGCAATGGCTTGAGAGACTTAGGAACCACTAATGAGCTTTGAATCAAAGGTTGCAGAAGCTGAGTGTATGATAAAGGTACTGGATGAAGAGGAGCATTCCTTCTTTCCAAATTGTTGCGAGGCTTATGCTGACTCTGATGCTGATTCGGATATCCTCGGCTTTTGGCTTGCTGATTTTGATGAAGAGGGATCCAGGGTTGCTGGTAAGGTACCCTAAACATCGTTGGTTGCCTACAAGGATGATGAGGCATATGGAATAATGATTGCTGAGAAGATGGAGGGTCAAAGGATCTTGCTGATGCACCACAAGAATACTTGACGTCAGCCATGACTACATTGATTACATCCTCTTCCTCCTCTTGGGAACTGCTGAAGGATTCATTCTCACTGGCCTGGTTGCTTGAGGCGCCTTGGATCTTTCCGCTTTTGAGACTAATCTCAATACGTTCTCCCGTTTTTACCAAGTCAAAGAAACTCGTTGAGGCGGTGCCTATCATCTTCTCAAAGTACGGGCTCTGCAAAGTGTCCATAAACAGGTCAACTAGCTCCTTTTCTGATAGCGGTGGTTGAACACGATCAGCAAACTCTCTCCACCTTTGGACATACTTTTTGAACGGCTCATCATTCCCTTGAGATACGTCCTTCAAGTGAAAGCGACTGGGAGCTTCTCCCAGATTGTAATGGTATTGTTTCACAAAAGCATTGGCTAAGTCTAACCACGAATGAACATGACTTCTTTCCAAACCCATGTACCAATCCAATGGTGCCCCACTTAAACTGTCTTGGAAGCAATGAATCATCAGCTTATCATCAAAAGCATATGCGGTCATTTTTCGACAAAACATCACCAAATGGTGCTTTGGACAGCTATCCCCTTTGTACTTCTGAAAAGCAGGTGCTTCAAACTTCGGAGGTATAACCAAACCAGGCACTAAGCACATGTTTAAAGCATCTAGGTCAAAAGCATTTTGCCCCTCTAGAGCTTTGAGTCTTTCGTTCAGCATTCGACATTTCTCATTCATCTCAGCAACATCTAGTCCCTTGGTCCTTCTCACTGGGATTGCCCCTTGGGAAATTGGCTCAGAGAACCCAAAGCTTTGGTACTCGATGGCATCGTGAGGTAAGGAGTTTCCATCTCGAATAATGGTATGCTCTTGAATAACTGGTGCCCCAACTGGGGTCCTGGCAGACTGAGGTTGAACAAAACTGTTCCTTTGAGGTGGAGAGACATCTCCAATTACGGCAGCATGTTGAGCACTATCCCCTCTCCTGATCAGAGTTGCCACATCATCCATGAATTGGTTCATCTGGTCCTTTGTCAAATCAAAATCTCCCCTTGACGCAATCTGCTTTTGTCCTTCAGGGTCCATGATCAATCAGGAACTACTTCAAGTCCAATGTAGGTGTCGGGAAATCAACTGCGAGTTATGGACACAGGACGAGGATGAGCTTACTCTGAGGAAGGAAGTGTCGCTCCCGACAAATGACACGGGGGTCAGATGAGGGTACAGACGCGAACGGTCGGCGAAGGGAACAGTGAGAACACACAGCCGTGAACTCACTGGGGAATGAATAGAGTCGCCAGCTAGGCATTTTTATCCCGGAGGAAAGGCAATGCTGCATAAGCCTAGAAAAAGGTGGATAAGACGGTTTGCGAACCAGAGAGACTGAGAAAGGGGGTTGGTTACAACCTGGGAAGGTATTAGCACCCAGATTGTCCGTCGTACTCGACGGGATCCACGCTTAAAAGATTTGTGTTTTAAAGGGGTAGTGTCAGTGCAATTTGTGTGTAAAGTAGCTGGAAAAGAATGTACAGGTGTCAGTGTATGATGTATAAGTGATATGAAGTATGAAAGTGTCAGTGTAAGAACAAGAATAAGATGCTCATGATAACGAGGCTCAAAGAATAATGCTGGAAGGAGGGGGAATATACAGAGACTTTTGTTCGATAACTGTTAAGTTATGCCTACGTATCCTCTCGTGCAATGAGGAAGTCAGAACACCGTAGTTCGACCCAAAGAGACTGAAAGATGAATTGACTGATGAATTGCTTACTTGCCTATGCTCAAGTGTATGACCTGTCTGGCTCAGGTGCAAACTGTCTTGCATTAGACGGAAGAAGCAAGTTCTCGTTTGCGAGTGAATGTGATGAGAAAAGAATCCCGGAGGAGACGATTATTGTTTGTTTTTGTGTTTTCAGTCTTTTATTGTTTTTGGATTTTGTCATAAGTTAATGAGCTTAAGTCTAAACCAATGGGTTAGTAAACTCATCACATCTTCCCTCTGATTAGGGGTAATGAGAATTACCTTAAGTGTGAAGTCAGATTCTCACACTTAATCACCTTTGGTGTAGGATTAAGATCATTAACCTACTTGTGATTATTAGATGTTTTTGGTGTTTTTTGTTTAGTGTTAAGTAATGAGGTTAAGCCATAATCAGGGATTAAACAGACCCATTACACTATCCTAAAAGAAGGATAATAGATGAGGGTGTTTAAGCTGAGGAAGGCTCCTCAACTTAATCCATGATTAGGGATTAAACTCATGACAAAACAAGCCTTTATTGGATGGATTTTAGATTAATGGTATGATGATGAAGTGAGTTTTATGATTTGTAAGACAACTTGAGGGGGACTTGTCCATTAACACTAGGGTTAGTCCTTCTTAACCAATTAAGGAAGAATTAGAACCCTAATGCAAGGCCCAAGTTACAAGTGTGATGTCTTGATACTTATTATATGAATTGATTAAGAGATTTAAACACCTTAAGGGTTTAATACTTAGGATTAAAGTTATACACTCCATCCTAAGAGAAGGATGCAGGCACAACCCTAATCACAAAGTCTTAAACCCTTTAGGGTTTAGTCCCTGATTATGAGATGAGAAAAGAAGACTCAAAGAGAGACACAAAGGTAAAAAAAACTATGAGGGGAAACTAATCAAAACCCTAATTCATTATCATGCTTGGTTGGTCCTAAGGTTTGTGAGGTTTTCAAGAGAAGTCTTCAAAGGAGCCACCAGGAAGCAGATGAACAAGATCAAGAGAAGCAAAGTGACTTGCTTCATTTAAGAAGTCAAGTCACTTGAAGAAAGAAAGTGGGAAGAAGAAGAATGAGCAAGCTCAAACTCAAACACAAATAGAAATGCAGCAATGGATGCAAGAGATGAAAAGAAAAGTTATGAGAAGTGAAGGCAAATTCACTTCTCAAGCTTACTTACCACCTGAAATGTTAGAAAGAAATGCAATGCAATGCAAGGTGAAGTGAAATGATGTGGTGCCAAGCAAAACCAGAAGCATGTTGATGATGAAAATGATGTTATGAGATGCTGCAAACATGAGGCAAGGCATGGAGATGCTCATACAAATTTATGAATGCAAATGGTGCAAGCTAAAGAGCATGAACAAGCATGAAATGTTATGAAACATACAAGGCAAATGACATGGCAAATATGTAATGCAATGATCAAACATGTTTCCTATATGTCTTAAGATGTCAAATGAATCACAAGAATGCACAAAATGCAAGGGCAAGTCATGTTATGCAAGAGAATGCAAGAGGTATGCAAAAGAAAGCCCAAATTAGGGTTTATGAATCAAACATCAAACACAAACCAAAAACAGAAGCAAACTCTAAGATAAAAAATGGAAAATGCTACCCAAAGAAACCCTAGGCCTATGATGAACCACTGCCCAAAGGGGAGCTCTCAACTCTCAACCAAACTCAAGATATGAATTTTCTAAGATATTAGGGTTTTTTAGGGTTCTTAACAAAACAAATGCCAAACAAATAGAAAATGCAAGATCAAATCATGGCCTTTTTATCCTTGAAAATACATGCCAAATAGAAAACAATGCAAAAAGAAGCAATGTCTCACCCTTCACCAATAGGCAGAAATGAATTTTTAAACTTATGATCAAATTAATGCACAAAATATGATTTTATTCAATGAGAAATTCTTAAAATGCATCAAGATCAAAAAAAGAAATTTGGTTTGAAGGTTGGACAATGTTTCTAAATGTCTTAGAACATTTCATGAATTTTTTTGTAATTTTTAAATACCTAAAAGTATTTTTAATTAATTAATTCTCATTAATCAATTAAAAATAATCTTTTAAATATTTAAAAATACTTTTTTGATGATAAAAAATAAAATAAAAATATTTTTGTGTCATAAAAATTAATAAAACTTTAAGGAAAAAGTTTCATAATTTTTATGAATTTTTTGCTATTTTAAATTAATTGTGCAAATAAAATGAAAAGAAAATGAATAAAAATGAATTAAAATAAAAGTCAAACAAATGGAAGGATGAGATTGATCCTGGTTTTAAACATGTTGACTGCGCGCGTGATCTGAGGGTGGAGATTCAAACTGGTCAGATTAATTATAAACTTAATTAATTAAGGTAATGACGTGGATTAGGGTTAAGTGAAGCAATCCAGGCCATTGAATGCACGCGGGAATTGACCAAGTCAGCTCATCCAACGCTCAGGATTCAAACTCTCATTAATGACTGGATTAAGCCCTAATCACTCTCAGGCTGCCGGAGAAGACTTTCGGTCGTCTTCTCCGGCCAGCTCCTCACCTGAAAACTCACCAATTCCCTCAAAACGTAATGAAAATGAAAACTAAGCACATAGAAATGAACCCCATGATCTCCTGAATCAAAACCCTAACCCCAAACAAATTTATTCTTCATCAATCGCATGAATCGAAAGCAAACATTTTTAGGGCAAACCAGTTTCAGAGTCAAATTAAATGTTCAAATCACAACTATTTCAAAAACTAAAAGCACCAGGATGATCAGGACAACACAAAGAACAAGTTTGTAACAAGAAAAACAACTTCTGGAAAAATAAATTTCAGGCTACCTGAGATTCGAAGCTTTCAGTTTAGGAACTTTCTGGCCACCTCTCTTTATGCAAGCTGCTCCACTTGGTCCCCAGAAGATGCTTGAATGCTCAAATGGAGTTTAAGTTGGCTTGATGATGAGTTTCGAAAGCTCCTGCTTCAGTTCAGTCAAAAATGGCAATGGAGATTCTGGCACTTTCAGGTCATGGTGAATGAAGGTTTGAGGTCCTGATGATGAATGGAGAAGGTTTGTGGGGTTTGTTTGGCTGTTTGTGAGCTAGGATGAGAGTTTCGAATGAAACTGCAAAATGGAGTGAGAAATGGCTATGGAGTAATCTGGCTGTTTCAGGCTTGTGCTTTGGGTGGTTTCTACTCAGTGATACATGGTGAGTTGAATGGAGGAAAAGGTTTGAGTGTTTGCTTGCTGTGGAGAGGAATTCGAAGCAAGATGCAAATGGGAGTGTTTTTGTGTAAGTTATGAATGAGGATGTTTCAGCCTTGCCTTATGCTATGCTTTGCTCGCAAATTGTCCACATAACTCTCTCTCATTGGTCAGTTGATTTGACATGTGCTTTATGGATAGGTGAGGCAACTTTTGCAAAAAGTCAAAAAATGTGTAAGAGAAGCATGGCTCATGATCTAGGCAAGTACATGGGCATGGGCTGGCGCAGCAAGGTGAGGTGAGAGGCTAGCAAAGCTCAGCATCCAAGGCTGCAAGTGGTAGGGAGTGAAATGAGTGTTTTGCAACTTGTGGCAACTTTGGTTCACATGTGATAAAGTCTTGTTACACAAACCAAACCATGGGCAAACTTGACCCAATTCTGATTTTTAGGACTTAGAGAAAGTTTATGTGTTGGTTTGAAATGAATTAGAGGCTGCATTTGGCTTTGGTTCAAGACTTTGCAAAGTTTCCATTTGAAGCATGCCTTAGAAATTAATGATTTTTGCCAACTTTGCATTGCCATAACTTTTGATCCAAGAAGAGTTTGATCATGTTCTTGTACTTTTTGAAAAGGGAAAGATGAGATCTACAACTTTCATGACCAAAGTTTTTCCATTTGAAGCCTTTTTGGATCATGAATCAAGGCTTGAAAAATGACTTAAAATGATGCATCCTTGAAAAGTCAACTATGCCCAAAAAGTCAACCTTTGCAAAAACCCCAAATTCTTGATTTCTATGAACTTCAACCTTCTTCCATGATCAAATAAAGATCATATACACTCAAAATGATGAAGATCACCCATTGGTTGGGTCATTGGGGGGCCTCAGATGCCCTGATTTTGCACTGACTTGCTTGAAAAGTCAACTCTTGATCAGATGACTTCCCCATGGAGTTTCTTCATGAAAATTGATATGCATACTCCTTATACCATATAGAGACCAATAGAAACAAGAATGACCAAAAAATTTGGGGTTATGGCCTCTGAAACCAAAACCCTAATTTTCAGTCAACTGTGCAGTTCATCCTGGCTCTGCATTCAACCAAACCCTAGCTCTTGTGATTCCTCTGCATTTTTGACTTTGAGGAGATGGAATATGATGTAAGGACACACATGGACCCCTTTGAGTTGATTGGTGGCCTTTGGAATGGCTCAAGATGCTTTGGGATTGCTCAGATCACAAACCCTAGGTGCAGATGCCTTGAAAGCTATGCAGTGAATCAAAAGTGAGATATGAGATGATATGATTGTGTTTATGCATATGAGATGACCACAAGCCATGGTGTGAATGGGTGAGGGCAAATTTGGGGTGTTTACAGCTGCCCCTATTCAAACATGAGTTAGCTGTGCAGGGTGTAAGCGACGGCTTAACAGGCAAACAAGATAACTTGTGGTTGAATACCAAAGACAGTCCAAAGTTTGCACTCACAGAATGAAGAAGAAAAGGGATATAGATTGTAAAAGCAAAATAAAGTATATTGTAAAGTGTGGGCGACGGAGGACGACCGTCGAGCAGAGGACGACTGCTGGGTAAAGTGGTATGTGAAGTAAAGCGATGACGGGGACGGCCGACATGCTGGTAAAGTGCAGGAAATAAAACAATGACGGGGACGGCCGACATGCTGGGGATAAAAGGTAAAGCTAAGACGGGGACGGCCGACTAGCTGGGGAAAATGATATATGATGGGGACGGCCATCAAGATAAAGTTGTAGCATTCTCTGAGGATTAATGGAACATGACGGGGACGGCCATCAAGTTCATAAAGGTAAAGTAACCAACGAATGGGGACGGCCATCGGGCTAAAAAGGAAAAGGGACCACGACGGGGACGGCCATCGGGTTAAAGAATAAATGAAATAAACAGATGATGGGGTACGGCCATCAAAGGTGAAGGACGATCACCTAGCAGGGGACGGCTGCTCTGCGGGGAATAAAAGAAATATGATGGGGACGGCCATCAAAGGTGGAGGACGACCACCTGGCAGGGTACGGCTGCCGAAAATATCAACGATGGGGACGGCCATCGGATAGAAAAGGTCAACGATGGGGACGGCCATCGGACGAGCATGATGGAGGACGACCATCAAGAAGTGGAGGACGACCACTCAGCAGGGGACGGCTGCTCTCAGGGTTTATCATGACATAGGACGAATGTCAGATAACCAAAATCAACAATGGGGACGGCCATTGGATAAAGTGATGAAGGACGGTCATCAAAAGGTGGAAGACGACCACCTAGCAGGGGACGGCTGCTAAAAATCAACGATGGGGACGGCCATCGGATGAACATGATGGAGAACGACCATCAAGAAGTGGAGGACGACCACTCAGCAGGGTACGGCTGCTCTCAGGGTTATCATAACACAGGACGAGTGTTAGATAAAAAGGAAATTTTGCTTTGTTAGCGATCTACTGGGGTGTAGTAAACACGGACGAGTGCTTACATCCAAGAAACAGAAGATATAAGTGTTTGGTATTGTGTATAGATTAAAGATGCGGACGAGCATCCTTAAGACTATGATACGGACGAGTATCATGTAGAAACAAACTGACACATGATCAGAGATGATGATACGGACGAGTATCAACTGGTTAACGAAGAACACGGACGAGTGTTGAATCTGAAGGGACTCTTCTGGGGAATAATAGACACGGACGAGTGTCTATATTCAAGCAGACATAAGTGTTTGACACGGTGTATGGATTAAAGATGCGGACGAGCATCCTTAAGACTATGATACGGACGAGTATCATGTAGAAACAAACACTAGACGCAATGTTCTGAGATGATGGTACGGACGAGTACCAACTGGTTAACAAAGAACAAGGACTACTGTCGAATCTGTGGGGATGTAAGTGATGATGTATACAAGATACGGACGGGTATCTGTATAAGTGTACCAATGAGTAGTGAGTATATATAATGTGTAGATGAGTGTCTATCTGCTGGGGAAAATGACACGGACGGGTGCCAAAAGGAGAAAAGTATAATAAGTAAGTATATGGGTGATGAAAGTGTAAGTGACCGCGCTGGGGATATGACACGGACGGGTGTCAGGAAAGTGTATATAGATATGTGTGGGTGCAAAGAGGATGTCTTTGGCTTTCTGCTGGGGTATGACACGGACGGGTGTCAGGAAGTATCTGTAATACGGGTGATATGTTTGTAAAGAGTGTTCAGGCGACTTTACTGGGGATTGATGACACGGACGGGTATCAAAGGGTGCATATGGTAGTGTTTGTGATTTGAGAGGCAACTGCTTTGCTGGGACTTTGGTGAGGATTTTGGGGGAAGTATTCTGTATGGTGACAAGTGTTCGATTCACAACATGACTTATGATTATGCTATGTATTTGATTTTTGCCGTAATGCTCCGTATTAGACGGAATGCTACGCTCTGAGGGTATAATATGATGCGAATGCCATGATCATGCAAAGAGACACTGATCCGGGATCTGGATCCCGTTGCCGCGAAGATCTCTGGTCGATCTGCTGAGGAAGACACCCCAGCTGGGGATGAAATCATTGGTAAATCTGATGATGTCTCTGTTTGGGGATATAGGTCACTGATTGACATATCCTTAATACGGGACCCAGCCGGGGCTTGCAGAAGCTTTCTTCACTCTGTTGTGACTTCTTCGTGCGTTGTTCTTCTGGATAGAGGCTTGAAACTCTGTGGGGAGATGATTCCCTGATTTTTGTACTCGGCTGGGGAGAGAGAGGCATCACTGAAAGACCTCCCTAGAAATTCTGTTACGGTGACTCCTTGACTCGGCCGGGGATATGGGCATCTTCTGTGATACCTGCCCATTCTGATGGGGATAAGTAATAAGTGGCCAACTCAGCTGGGGAATTATGAGAGGCAACTCAGCTGGGGATAGCAACAAGAAGCAACTCAGCTGGGGATGGAGTGTCTCCAATGCTATGTGTTGATTTGGCAACTTTGCTGGGGAAGTGGGCACCTCCCAGTGCCATGTGAGTTGATAATGATTCGCCAGTTTGCTGAGACGTAACTTGCATGCCCCGGGTTGCGCTCTGGATACCTGCAATCCTGCAAAGATAAGGGAACGTACAAAAGGTCCCGAGGTATCCTTTACTGGATTCCATCATAGGAGTCAAGTACTTTCAAGAGTAATCACATTCCCTGTAAGCATGTGTTTTATTTTTTAGAGAAAGGCATCTGTACTTATGCAGTTGGGTTTTTTTTTTTAGAGATATCAGACAAATCTTTGCAAAACATAAACGTAAAACAAAACATGACTGAAAATCTGATTTTATTAATTCGTGTGCCCTGAATTGGCAAGATACAGTCGAAGAAACATATCTCCTGAAATGAGGAGATTGTTACAAATTGAGAAATAAAGTGCTGGCGGTGCTGACGACGCTTTGAGGAGCTTCCTCTCCTGCTATGACTCGTATGACAATGACGTTCTTCTCGTCTTGCTTTCTGGAGAGAGTTGATTCTGATTGAAGCTTGATCCTTTGGAGCTTACCAAGTTGTAGGTGATACAGACGAATTCAGAATGCAGTTGTTCGCTTATTCCCTTATTTTGCATGGGTCGCCCTCTCGGGTTTTCGATCCATCGGGATACCCATTTTTGCCTGAGTTGTCCAATGCGGCTTTTCAACTCAACGGGTGTACACATTTTTTTGTTTATTTCCCTTATTTTTGCCCGAGTCTTTTATTCTGTTTTTGACTCGCCGGGATGCCCTATTTTTGCCTGGACTTACATTCTGTTTTTATGTCCAGCGGGTCATTTTTATGCGAAGTATTTTTTAACTGCATCTGAATTCACAGGGGACGGGAAATCTTCACCATCCATGGTGCTGAGCATCAGTGCTCCACCAGAGAAAACTTTCTTTACGACGAATGGTCCTTCATAATTTGGAGTCCATTTGCCCCTGTGGTCTGTATGAGGAGGGAGGATTCTTTTCAGCACAAGATCTCCCACTTGGTACTCTCGGTGCCTGACTTTCTGATCGAAGGCTCTCTTCATTCTTTTCTGATATAGCTGCCCATGACAGATTGCAGCCAATCTTTTCTCTTCGATCAGACTCAGTTGTTCGAAACGGGACCGAACCCACTCTGCTTCACTCAGTTTAACATCCATCAGTACCCGTAGAGAGGGTAATTCAACTTCAACTGGCAGGACTGCTTCCATACCATATACAAGTTGATACGGTGTTGCCCCAGTGGATGTTCTGATTGATGTGCGGTACCCATGCAAGGCGAACGGTAGCATTTCATGCCAGTCTTTGTAGGTGACTACCATCTTCTGCACAATCTTCTTGATATTCTTATTTGCTGCCTCAACAACGTCGTTCATCTTTGGCCTGTAAGGAGAAGAATTGTGGTGTTGGATTTTGAAGTCCCGGCATAATTCAGCCATCATTTTGTTGTTGATATTGGAACCATTATCAGTAATGATTCGCTCGGGCACTCCATACCGACAGATGATATCTCTCTTCAGAAATCTGGCTACCACTTGTCTTGTGACGTTTGCATATGAGGCTGCTTCAACCCACTTGGTGAAATAGTCGATGGCGACCAGGATGAATCTATGGCCATTTGAAGCAGTTGGCTCAATCTTGCCAATCATATCAATGCCCCACATAGCAAAGGGCCAGGGTGAAGACATGATGTTCAAAGGATTGGGAGGTACATGCACTTTATCTGCGTAGATCTGGCATTTGTGACATTTTCTGGCGTAAGCACAACAGTCTGCATCCATTGTGATCCAGTAATAGCCTGATCTAAGCAACTTTTTAGCCATTGCATGTCCTCCAGCATGGGTACCAAAAGAGCCTTCATGCACTTCATGCATCAATAAATCCGCTTCCGTCTTGTCAACACATCTGAGGAGTACCATGTCAAAGTTCCTCTTGTATAAAGACCCATCAGTGTTCAGAAAGAAACTACCAGCAAGCCTTCTCAAGGTCTTCTTATCATTGGAAGATGCCCCAGGTGGGTATGTTTGATCCTCCAAGAAGCACTTGATGTCGTGGAACCAAGGCTTATCATCCTTGACAACATCTGCCGCAAATACATATGCTGGTCTATCAAGTCTTGACACTGATATCTGAGGTACAAAGTTAGCGGTCTGAACTTTGATCATGGACGAAATGGTAGCCAAGGCGTCTGCAAACTGATTCTCGTCCCGAGGGATATACTCAAGTTTGACTGTTGTGAAGAAAGTCAATAACCTCCTCGTATAATCCCTGTAAGGTATCAGATGATCCTGGTGTGTATACCATTTTCCGTTGGTCTGATTGATTACCAAAGCTGAATCTCCGAATACGGTCAATGTTTTGATCCTGAGGTCAATGGCTTCCTCAAGACCCATAATGCAAGCTTCGTATTCAGCTTCGTTGTTAGTGCAGTTGAAAGTGAGTTTTGCCGAGAAAGGCATGTGAACTCCTTTAGGTGTAATGAGTACTGCACCAACACCACGGCCATTCATGTTAACAGCCCCATCAAACATCATAGTCCATTCTTCTTCTGGGTCAGGCCCTTCAGTGTGAATAGGCTCTTCATGATCTTTTGCTTTAATGAACATGATGTCTTCGTCAGGGAAGTCAAATCTCATAGGCTGGTAGTCATCGATGGGTTGCTCAGCAAGATATTCAGATAGTACACTGCCCTTGATGGCTTTCTGAGATGTGTACTGTATGTCGTATTCTGTGAGAATCATCTGCCATCTTGCAACCCGTCCGGTAAGAGCTGGCTTCTCGAAAATGTACTTGACTGGGTCCATCTTGGATATCAATAAAGTAGTGTGGGTCAACATATACTGCCTCAGTCGGCGAGCAGCCCACGCTAAAGCACAGCAAGTTTTCTCGAGCAGTGAATAACGCTGTTCACAGTCGGTAAACTTTTTGCTTAGGTAGTATATTGCATACTCTTTTCGACCAGACTCGTCATGTTGGCCCAGCACACACCCCATTGACTCTTCTAATACTGTCAAGTACATGATTAGAGGCCTTCCTTCAACTGGCGGCATAAGGATTGGAGGTTCTTGCAGATACTCCTTGATCTTGTCAAAAGCCTTCTGGCAATCTTCGTTCCACCTGACCGTTTGTTCTTTTCTTAACAGCTTGAACAAGGGTTCACAGGTTGCGGTGAGGTGAGATATGAACCGTGAGATGTAGTTCAATCGACCTAAGAACCCTCGAACTTCTTTCTCAGTTTTTGGTGCAGGCATCTCTTGGATGGCTTTGACTTTATCAGGGTCAACTTCAATCCCCCTCTCGCTCACAATAAAGCCCAGCAGCTTACCGGATCGCACCCCGAATGTGCATTTGTTGGGGTTCAACTTCAGTTGGTACTTTCTCAGACGCTTGAATAACTTGAGCAGATTCACCAGGTGATCTTCCTCTGTAAGGGACTTGGCGATCATATCATCCACATAACATTCTATTTCTTTGTGGATCATATCGTGGAATAATGTCACCATAGCCCGTTGATAGGTGGCACCAGCATTCTTCAGTCCGAATGGCATCACTTTGTAACAGAACGTGCCCCAGGGTGTGATGAATGTTGTCTTCTCCATGTCTTCAGGTGACATCTTGATCTGATTATATCCTGAAAATCCGTCCATGAAGGAGAATACCGAGAACTGAGCCGTGTTATCCACCAATACATCAATGTGAGGTAATGGGAAATCATCTTTTGGGCTGGCTCTGTTCAGGTCCCGGTAATCAACACACATTCTTACTTTGCCATCCTTCTTAGGCACAGGTACTATGTTAGCAACCCACGGCGGGTAGCTAGTTACGGCAAGGAACCCGGCGTCCCATTGCTTTTGTACCTCTTCCTTGATTTTCATAGCCATGTCTGGGCGAGTTCGGCGCAACTTCTGTTTGACCGGTGGGCATTCTTCCCTCAAAGGCAGCTTGTGCACAACTATATCAGTATCCAACCCTGGCATATCTTGATACGACCAAGCAAACACATCAACATACTCTTGAAGCAGATCTATCAGTTGTCTCTTCACTGAGTCTTGCAGGCAGGCCCCGATTTTAACCTCTTTCACGTCTTCGTCAGTACCAAGATTAATCACTTCAACCTCCTCCTGGTGAGGAGTAATGACCTTTTCCTCCTGTCTCAACAACCTGGCTAGCTCTTCAGGAAGCTCATATTCTTCTTCAACCCCTTCATCAGCTTGATTGATTGGATTGTCAAAGTCATACGATGTCATAGCCGTGCTGTTGTCGGTGCTGTCAGGAAGGCACTCTCTGCAAGGGTTAAGTTGGTTCATTTTAGTGATTGATTTTAATCTTGCTTTAGAAAAGAGTGAAATGAAATTATCATTTTGAAAACACCGCCATTTATTTTTGTACAAAAAGAAAAATGGTAAAAACAGTGAACAGAAAAAAACTCGTTTGCAAAAAGATTGTCTGATATTTCATTAATTTAATCTTGTTTGCACAAAAGTACAGATGGCCCTGATTACAAAATGAGTCTTGTCATCTTGGGCAAGATGCAAGACTTTGATGCATGCTATAAAAAATACAGGAAATAATAATTACTCTGATCGAGTAACTCTTATAATTTCCTGGGAAGACCAGTTCGAGACACTGCTCCCCGGGATCTTTGGACGAATCCAATTCTCCAGATTGCGCTCCTCTTCCAGCTCGTCTTCCAGACAGTTGATAGCATCGGGGGTAAGCATCCCCCCACTGACAAAACCAGGCTCTCCTGCAGCCTTTGCTTGATGTTGAGTTGGTCTGTAACCCAACCCAAATTTGTCCTTCTTCTCCTCCACAGCTAAAACCTTGCCCCAGCCTAGGGCAGTTCCTTCCTCAACAACCTTCCGGGCTTGTTGGTAAGACGACATTGGAGTACCAGATACAGCAGATGCTTCATTCACATTCAAGGCTTCAAACCCCTGGCTCATTGTTTCATGGATTTCTCCATCCATTTCAATGTACTTATAGGTTGCCAGGTGGCTGACAAAAACGTCCTCCTCTCCACAGATTGTGACAACTTGGCCTTCCCACTCAAATTTTAACTTTTGGTGAAGGGTAGACGTTATTGCGCCGGCGGCGTGAATCCAGGGTCTACCCAACAAACAGCTGTAGGCGGGCTGAATGTCCATCACATAAAAGATAGTTTTAAAGGTCTGCGGGCCAATTGTCACGGGCAGCTCAATCTCTCCCAGAACCGATCTCTTCGAACCATCAAAGGCTCGTACCACCAGGTTGCTGGGTCTCAACGCCAATCCATCATATTCTAACTTCACCAGAGCCTTCTTTGGTAAGACATTCAGGGAAGAACCTGTATCCACCAGCACATGAGAAAGGACAGCTCCTTTGCATTCCACGGTTATGT
The DNA here is from genome assembly GCA_963966055.1 of Lathyrus aphaca. Lineage (NCBI taxonomy): Eukaryota > Viridiplantae > Streptophyta > Magnoliopsida > Fabales > Fabaceae > Lathyrus > Lathyrus aphaca. The sequence goes on from OZ014525.1 coordinate 8,736,123, forward strand.
GCAAGGCTTTGTTGTGGTTGCGGCCATCCACTGTCAGGTCAGAATTGGTAAACCCTAGCCCGTTGCTAGCAGTAACATTTCCAACCACGGTTTCCAATTGGTTGACAGTAATCTCCTCAGGCACGTAAGCTGCGTGCAGGACTTTAAGTAGTGCATTCCGATGGGCTTCGGAGCACATAAGCAGTGAGAGGATGGAGATTTTGGATGGAGTCTGGTGAAGTTGATCCACAATTTTGTAGTCACTCTTTTTGATGATCCGCATAAACTCATCAACTTCCTGATCAAATGGAGTCTTCAGGGCTTCTTTGGCAGCTGGGTCTTCCTGCACCGGGCCTTTTCCCTTTGCCTTGGCAGCAGCTTCTGCTTCGGCAGTGGGTCTTTGAACTTGTGAAGCAAAGAGACGTCCGCTTCGAGTGAAGCCTCCGCCTCCCCCCACATTATCTACTTGTGGTGCAGGTGCTGATGTTTCAAGAGTGATTCTTTTCCCTTCACAGTATACGTCAGAGCCATAGTGCCAAGGGATGGCCCTATTGCTTTCATATGGTACTGGTCCAGGCACCGTAACAGTGACTGGACTGATTGCTGCTGCTGAAGGGACTGTAATTGTTTGTGGATCATAAAAGATTGTAACTGGTGCTCTAGCGGGAGCAGCACCTTCTGAATGATAGGCGGAGTTATCTTCTAGATCGTAGAATATGGTAACAGTGGAGACATCTTCATGATTGATTGCTGGTGTTGTAGGAGGTTCTGTTGGAAGGACTGTTGTTGTTGTTGATGGAAAGTCGAAATGGAATGAAGCTGAAGTTGTAGCAGGAGAAACTGTTGGAAACTGATCAATTGGAAGGACCGGTGAAGTACTTGTTGATGGTGCCGATGAATTGTCGGGAACAATAGTTGCTGCAGTTGTAGGAGGTTCTGAAACCGTTGTTGATGAAGTTGTCGGATTTGCAGGAAATGATGTAGTGATCTGGAGTAGGCCACTCTGAATAAGGCTGTCAATGTCATTCCTCAGGTCTTCACACCCATTCCATGAAATATTGCAGTATGGGCACCCTAGTTCACACCCCAGAAATATATCGCTTTCACGGAGTTGAGCTTTGATTTCCACCAATGGTGTCCTGATCTGATCCACGCTAGTTATCAAATAAGACGGTTGGTCTTCTTCAATAGCATTAATTCGGGGACCACCATGGTTTGGCATTGGGTTTTTATTGACATTGGGCGGAGGTGCAAAATTCAGAGCCTTGGAGTCTACCAAGTCTTGTACCTTCATATGCAGAGCCCTGCATTTTTCTGTACTGTGACCAGGTGCGTTGGAATGGAAAGCACACCTAGCATTGGAGTCATAGTTTCTTGGTAGACTGTTGGGATCCGGAGGTGCCAACGTTCTTAGCTCAACCAGGTTGAGTTTCAGAAGTTGTGGCAGCAAGGCAGCATACGGCATTGGGATCGGGTCGATCACTCGGTTAGCTTGGGATGGCCTTTGCTGGAATGGCCTCTGTTGATTGTTGTTGTTGGTGTTGTTGCTGTTGTAGTTTCTTGGAGGATATTGATTCTGATGATACTGAGGTTGTTGTTGGAAGTTTTGTTGCGGAGGTTGATAGACGGGCTGAGGGTGAGCTGGAGTAGGGATAGTGACTGCTGCTATTGTCCTCTGAACATATTGGGGCCTACCCCTGCTGGTGTGAATGGCATTGGTCTCGCCAGTTCTTCTCGGGCCTGCAAAAGGCTTTCTTGTACCACTGGACGAACTAGCACCATTATCAGAAATTTTACCCATTTTCAATAGGCTTTCGATTCTCTCCCCGGCTATGACAACATCTGCAAAGCTGGTGGAGGAGAAGGCAGCTAGCCTATCAATATAGGTTCCCTGAAGGGTATTCATGAACATATCAGCCATTTCTCTTTCAGACATAGGTGGCTGGACAGCAGCAGCCAATTGCCTCCATCTCTGAGCATATTCTCTGAAGCTCTCTCTTGATGATTGTGACATCCCCATTAGGAGGGTCCTATTGGGTGCCATATCCAGATTATACTGATACTGTCTGATGAAGGCCTCTGCCAGGTCCTTCCAGCATCTTACAGTTGCTCTTGTCAGATGGGAATACCACTCCCTCAATGCTCCAGTCAAGCTATCTTCAAAATAGAACATCCACAATTTCTCGTCCATGGTATAAGCTTTTAATCTTCCGAGAAAAGATTGCAGATGGGTTCGGGGACAGGAAGTCCCATTATACTTTTCAAAACATGGAGGCTTAAACTTGTGGGGAATCCTAACCCCGTCTACCAAACCCATGTTCATGACGTCGAAGCCCAAAGAGTTTTGAGATTCTAAGGACCTCAACTTCTCAGCTATTTCTTCCAATCTCCTGTCATAAGTTTCCTCTCCAGCACCCATTACTGTAAATTGGTCCTCCTGAGGATCTTCTTGAAGTACTCTGGCTGCGGTAGCTGTTCCTTGAACGTTTACAGGAGTATTGATCTCAGGGTGTAGATGTGGACCAAACACAGGGGGGTTAACATGTGGCTGCACCCTTTCATTGTTACTTGTGCCTGCAGTCCCCACATGAGGTTCATCTTGGTTCCTCCCTTCTACCAAAGCCCTGAGCCTCTCCTGGCTTTGAGCTAAGTTGTTCATCACTTCCATGAACTGCGTTATCTGGGTTCTCATCTCCAACCTTTCGTTGGCCATCTGGTTTCTGACCTCCGTAAGGTCCTGTTGCATCTGATCCATCTGGATTCCCGGAAGGTTGTTTCTAGTTGGGTACCTGTGTGGCCTGTTGAGAGGAAATACCCGGCGGCGAGCAATAATTCCTGAACATCACAACAGAGGTTAGTAACAACAAAACAAAAACCTACAAAACAAACAAAGGGTTAGCATGCAATGCAGTTATGCTTATTTGTTCTCAAGGTATCCGGTTTGGCCTTCAGTTTTGACCCTTCCAGACCCTTGAAGATGATGCTGCTGAAGTTGCTCTTTGAAGTGGACTCGGATGGAAACCAACACAAATATATTACAAAGGTGAAATAATACAAATTGTTCTTTTTTACAACACAAGCCCTCCAAGGGGTCAAAATACATCACAAAAAGCAAAAGTACATGGAATAGAAACAACAACAAGCAAATGATCAAACTCCAAGGCCAAACTCATCCTCACGAACTTCCTTAAGAAGTGCTTCGGTCACAGGATCAGCCGGATGCTCCGTGAGATTCCTGATGAGAAGGTTTCTTGTTGCAACAGCTGCAGTCAACTTCTTGTTCTGACTTTGATCTCTGGACTTCTTCACTCCAGCTTTGATTTTTAGTTCTGATATTTCCTCCTGGGCTGCTGCCAGGGCTTTTTCCATCTGCTCCATCTTGTCTTGAACTCTTTTGTCTTCCAGAGTACGGGCCTCAGTGATCCGGACCCACCTGGCCTGACTCTCTTTCAAATACAAGTCTGTTCTTGCTCTTTGGAACTGGGCTTCTTTACAAGCATTCTTCAGAATCTGTTCACCAGCTTTAGACTTGTTGATATAATCCCCAGACTTCTCAATCTTAGCCAAGTGTTCTATCCTCAATTTCTCCAATCTTTCAATCTCCCTCACACCTTCACCCCTCTCCCGGAGGGTCTTCTGCAAGGCTTGAGTTAACTTCTCATTTCTTTCCTTCAAGCTTTCAAACTCTTTCAAACTGATAGTGGCAGGGGGTGGTGCTGAAGATGACTCAGGCATGTCTTCTATGGTGAAGGGCAATCCAGAGAATTGGGCCCTGGCATAGGACCACTCATGATATTGGGCTGATGCCACATTATTACACTTCCCCAGAATGGTGATTCCCTTGGTTTGAACATGATCCCAGGCCCAGGCAGTCTGCCTAACAGTTGCCAGACTAATCTTGTTCTCACAGTAGAGGGTCTCCACCAAGTCCTGTACCCTAGGAGTGTGGACCAGTGCATAGCCCAATTGCCTCCTGAACAACAGAGGGTTGTAATTGATACTTCCCTTAACTCCTACTAAGGGCACATTGGGAAAGTGCCCACAGCTGGTGATTATATCTCTGCCCTTGGTGCTTTGAGTACACCATCTGATGTCTGCTGAAGTTAAGACAGTGAGTCTTTTAGCCCAGTTGCTTTGCTGATGAGGGTTTAGAAATGCATCTGTCCTGGGTAGATGCCTGAGAAGCCAAGCATGGAATAGTGGAGCACAACACCTTACTAACTTACCCCTCTGCTTCTCATTCCTCTGATGCACTGAGTAGTAGAGATCTCCTAACAAGGTTGGCACTGGGTTCTTCAGGATGAACAAATGGATTGCATTCTTGCTGATGAATCGAGGCTCATCTGCAAACAACACAATTCCATATACACTTAAAGCCAACAGAGCACAAACAGCTTTCCAATCCCCCAGGGAGGCCTTCAGACTAGCTTGAGAAATCAGGAAATCAAGATGAAAACCAGGGGTCCCAGCTTTAGAGGTCATATGCTGCTCTATCAAGGCAGGCTCCAGGTGTAAAGCTTTTGCCAACTCTCCATTGCTGGGAAAGACCATTTCAGGGTTGAAAGGAATTTCCCTCTTGATAGGCAAACCAATCAAAGATGAGTATTCTTCTAACAGAGGCCCCAACTGAAAGTCTTGAAAGGTGAAACATCTTAATGGGGGGTCATAAAACTGAATGCAGGTGTGGATCAAACTCCTCTGAGATGGGTCCAGATCCATGACCAAGTCAAGTATATCTCCATAATGCTCCCTGAACAAAGATATGTGCTCTGGAGTGATCAGGGTTTGGATCCTCCTGATGTCTGATAAGTCTGGTTGGAAAAAATGATAGGTGATGTTGCTTTTCTTTGGAGCCATGAGTACTGAAGACTGAGTAGAGTGTTGATTAAGATGCTGAGAAGTGGGCCACTGGCTGGCTGGTGCAAGTAACTGAAGTATAAGGCTGACAAGCTGAAGCAAGTGCTGGTGGAGATAGGTCAATATAGCAGATGGGGTCAAAACCAAAACCAGATGAATATGGATACCCTGAAACACAAATAAGCACATGTCAATATGATGCAATGAGTATGAATGCAAATGATATGCAAGGGTTTGTGACTGAGCTGGATCTGATCAAAATGCCCTGATATAGATCCATGTGTGTTCAAGAATTCCAGGTGGAGGTCTAAAAAATCCAGTAACCAAGGTAGGGGGACTCAAATAAAGAGCCACATGTCCAGGGTTCAGAATCACAAGAACTGTCCAACATGGAGTACTCTTAACAAAGTCAAAGTAACAGGGTATTCTGAGGTCAAGGTACCTGCAAACCTGTAAACAGCCCAACCCCCTCACAGGTGGTGATCTAGAACAAGGATCCTCTGACTTGGATCAGTTATGAGAAGTGTGAACACTTCTAACCCGGAGGTACAGTGTTTACAATAACCATAACAATTCCTCCTCTAATTCACCTCAGTTTCTGAAGGTCAATACTAAAAGGTCATCCAGACTTAGCAGGCTTCCCAGATAGCCCTAGCATTGCAGGAAATCCGCAACACAGAGTTCTCAAGAAGAAACCCATATCTGAACCGTGTTTCATATTCCCGCACCAGACCGAAATGGAATGGGAAAGAATATGATTCACTCTAGCCTAGGTGTCACTCAGGTCCCAGGTATAGGACCTTAACTCTCAATGGAACACCCACCCACCAAAGAAAAAACCAGATCCATCCAGCACAGTATGACAGTATGAAAAATATAAAGCTATAAAGAAGGCAATAAATCAACTGAACATAAAGCAATAAACAAAACAAATATACAAGCACAGATAGCACATAACACCCCAGTGAACACAAATCAAACAAGCGCTAGGAGGAACCCACAAAAAGAACCAGAAGCCCTGGTTGCAGTATAAGCATCCCCAGCAGAGTCGCCAAGCTGTCGCTCCCGACAAATGACACGGGGGTCAGATGAGGGTACAGACGCGAACGGTCGGCGAAGGGAACAGTGAGAACACACAGCCGTGAACTCACTGGGGAATGAATAGAGTCGCCAGCTAGGCATTTTTATCCCGGAGGAAAGGCAATGCTGCATAAGCCTAGAAAAAGGTGGATAAGACGGTTTGCGAACCAGAGAGACTGAGAAAGGGGGTTGGTTACAACCTGGGAAGGTATTAGCACCCAGATTGTCCGTCGTACTCGACGGGATCCACGCTTAAAAGATTTGTGTTTTAAAGGGGTAGTGTCAGTGCAATTTGTGTGTAAAGTAGCTGGAAAAGAATGTACAGGTGTCAGTGTATGATGTATAAGTGATATGAAGTATGAAAGTGTCAGTGTAAGAACAAGAATAAGATGCTCATGATAATGAGGCTCAAAGAATAATGCTGGAAGGAGGGGGAATATACAGAGACTTTTGTTCGATAACTGTTAAGTTATGCCTACGTATCCTCTCGTGCAATGAGGAAGTCAGAACACCGTAGTTCGACCCAAAGAGACTGAAAGATGAATTGACTGATGAATTGCTTACTTGCCTATGCTCAAGTGTATGACCTGTCTGGCTCAGGTGCAAACTGTCTTGCATTAGACGGAAGAAGCAAGTTCTCGTTTGCGAGTGAATGTGATGAGAAAAGAATCCCGGAGGAGACGATTATTGTTTGTTTTTGTGTTTTCAGTCTTTTATTGTTTTTGGATTTTGTCATAAGTTAATGAGCTTAAGTCTAAACCAATGGGTTAGTAAACTCATCACATCTTCCCTCTGATTAGGGGTAATGAGAATTACCTTAAGTGTGAAGTCAGATTCTCACACTTAATCACCTTTGGTGTAGGATTAAGATCATTAACCTACTTGTGATTATTAGATGTTTTTGGTGTTTTTTGTTTAGTGTTAAGTAATGAGGTTAAGCCATAATCAGGGATTAAACAGACCCATTACACTATCCTAAAAGAAGGATAATAGATGAGGGTGTTTAAGCTGAGGAAGGCTCCTCAACTTAATCCATGATTAGGGATTAAACTCATGACAAAACAAGCCTTTATTGGATGGATTTTAGATTAATGGTATGATGATGAAGTGAGTTTTATGATTTGTAAGACAACTTGAGGGGGACTTGTCCATTAACACTAGGGTTAGTCCTTCTTAACCAATTAAGGAAGAATTAGAACCCTAATGCAAGGCCCAAGTTACAAGTGTGATGTCTTGATACTTATTATATGAATTGATTAAGAGATTTAAACACCTTAAGGGTTTAATACTTAGGATTAAAGTTATACACTCCATCCTAAGAGAAGGATGCAGGCACAACCCTAATCACAAAGTCTTAAACCCTTTAGGGTTTAGTCCCTGATTATGAGATGAGAAAAGAAGACTCAAAGAGAGACACAAAGGTAAAAAAAACTATGAGGGGAAACTAATCAAAACCCTAATTCATTATCATGCTTGGTTGGTCCTAAGGTTTGTGAGGTTTTCAAGAGAAGTCTTCAAAGGAGCCACCAGGAAGCAGATGAACAAGATCAAGAGAAGCAAAGTGACTTGCTTCATTTAAGAAGTCAAGTCACTTGAAGAAAGAAAGTGGGAAGAAGAAGAATGAGCAAGCTCAAACTCAAACACAAATAGAAATGCAGCAATGGATGCAAGAGATGAAAAGAAAAGTTATGAGAAGTGAAGGCAAATTCACTTCTCAAGCTTACTTACCACCTGAAATGTTAGAAAGAAATGCAATGCAATGCAAGGTGAAGTGAAATGATGTGGTGCCAAGCAAAACCAGAAGCATGTTGATGATGAAAATGATGTTATGAGATGCTGCAAACATGAGGCAAGGCATGGAGATGCTCATACAAATTTATGAATGCAAATGGTGCAAGCTAAAGAGCATGAACAAGCATGAAATGTTATGAAACATACAAGGCAAATGACATGGCAAATATGTAATGCAATGATCAAACATGTTTCCTATATGTCTTAAGATGTCAAATGAATCACAAGAATGCACAAAATGCAAGGGCAAGTCATGTTATGCAAGAGAATGCAAGAGGTATGCAAAAGAAAGCCCAAATTAGGGTTTATGAATCAAACATCAAACACAAACCAAAAACAGAAGCAAACTCTAAGATAAAAAATGGAAAATGCTACCCAAAGAAACCCTAGGCCTATGATGAACCACTGCCCAAAGGGGAGCTCTCAACTCTCAACCAAACTCAAGATATGAATTTTCTAAGATATTAGGGTTTTTTAGGGTTCTTAACAAAACAAATGCCAAACAAATAGAAAATGCAAGATCAAATCATGGCCTTTTTATCCTTGAAAATACATGCCAAATAGAAAACAATGCAAAAAGAAGCAATGTCTCACCCTTCACCAATAGGCAGAAATGAATTTTTAAACTTATGATCAAATTAATGCACAAAATATGATTTTATTCAATGAGAAATTCTTAAAATGCATCAAGATCAAAAAAAGAAATTTGGTTTGAAGGTTGGACAATGTTTCTAAATGTCTTAGAACATTTCATGAATTTTTTTGTAATTTTTAAATACCTAAAAGTATTTTTAATTAATTAATTCTCATTAATCAATTAAAAATAATCTTTTAAATATTTAAAAATACTTTTTTGATGATAAAAAATAAAATAAAAATATTTTTGTGTCATAAAAATTAATAAAACTTTAAGGAAAAAGTTTCATAATTTTTATGAATTTTTTGCTATTTTAAATTAATTGTGCAAATAAAATGAAAAGAAAATGAATAAAAATGAATTAAAATAAAAGTCAAACAAATGGAAGGATGAGATTGATCCTGGTTTTAAACATGTTGACTGCGCGCGTGATCTGAGGGTGGAGATTCAAACTGGTCAGATTAATTATAAACTTAATTAATTAAGGTAATGACGTGGATTAGGGTTAAGTGAAGCAATCCAGGCCATTGAATGCACGCGGGAATTGACCAAGTCAGCTCATCCAACGCTCAGGATTCAAACTCTCATTAATGACTGGATTAAGCCCTAATCACTCTCAGGCTGCCGGAGAAGACTTCCGGTCGTCTTCTCCGGCCAGCTCCTCACCTGAAAACTCACCAATTCCCTCAAAACGTAATGAAAATGAAAACTAAGCACATAGAAATGAACCCCATGATCTCCTGAATCAAAACCCTAACCCCAAACAAATTTATTCTTCATCAATCGCATGAATCGAAAGCAAACATTTTTAGGGCAAACCAGTTTCAGAGTCAAATTAAATGTTCAAATCACAACTATTTCAAAAACTAAAAGCACCAGGATGATCAGGACAACACAAAGAACAAGTTTGTAACAAGAAAAACAACTTCTGGAAAAATAAATTTCAGGCTACCTGAGATTCGAAGCTTTCAGTTTAGGAACTTTCTGGCCACCTCTCTTTATGCAAGCTGCTCCACTTGGTCCCCAGAAGATGCTTGAATGCTCAAATGGAGTTTAAGTTGGCTTGATGATGAGTTTCGAAAGCTCCTGCTTCAGTTCAGTCAAAAATGGCAATGGAGATTCTGGCACTTTCAGGTCATGGTGAATGAAGGTTTGAGGTCCTGATGATGAATGGAGAAGGTTTGTGGGGTTTGTTTGGCTGTTTGTGAGCTAGGATGAGAGTTTCGAATGAAACTGCAAAATGGAGTGAGAAATGGCTATGGAGTAATCTGGCTGTTTCAGGCTTGTGCTTTGGGTGGTTTCTACTCAGTGATACATGGTGAGTTGAATGGAGGAAAAGGTTTGAGTGTTTGCTTGCTGTGGAGAGGAATTCGAAGCAAGATGCAAATGGGAGTGTTTTTGTGTAAGTTATGAATGAGGATGTTTCAGCCTTGCCTTATGCTATGCTTTGCTCGCAAATTGTCCACATAACTCTCTCTCATTGGTCAGTTGATTTGACATGTGCTTTATGGATAGGTGAGGCAACTTTTGCAAAAAGTCAAAAAATGTGTAAGAGAAGCATGGCTCATGATCTAGGCAAGTACATGGGCATGGGCTGGCGCAGCAAGGTGAGGTGAGAGGCTAGCAAAGCTCAGCATCCAAGGCTGCAAGTGGTAGGGAGTGAAATGAGTGTTTTGCAACTTGTGGCAACTTTGGTTCACATGTGATAAAGTCTTGTTACACAAACCAAACCATGGGCAAACTTGACCCAATTCTGATTTTTAGGACTTAGAGAAAGTTTATGTGTTGGTTTGAAATGAATTAGAGGCTGCATTTGGCTTTGGTTCAAGACTTTGCAAAGTTTCCATTTGAAGCATGCCTTAGAAATTAATGATTTTTGCCAACTTTGCATTGCCATAACTTTTGATCCAAGAAGAGTTTGATCATGTTCTTGTACTTTTTGAAAAGGGAAAGATGAGATCTACAACTTTCATGACCAAAGTTTTTCCATTTGAAGCCTTTTTGGATCATGAATCAAGGCTTGAAAAATGACTTAAAATGATGCATCCTTGAAAAGTCAACTATGCCCAAAAAGTCAACCTTTGCAAAAACCCCAAATTCTTGATTTCTATGAACTTCAACCTTCTTCCATGATCAAATAAAGATCATATACACTCAAAATGATGAAGATCACCCATTGGTTGGGTCATTGGGGGGCCTCAGATGCCCTGATTTTGCACTGACTTGCTTGAAAAGTCAACTCTTGATCAGATGACTTCCCCATGGAGTTTCTTCATGAAAATTGATATGCATACTCCTTATACCATATAGAGACCAATAGAAACAAGAATGACCAAAAAATTTGGGGTTATGGCCTCTGAAACCAAAACCCTAATTTTCAGTCAACTGTGCAGTTCATCCTGGCTCTGCATTCAACCAAACCCTAGCTCTTGTGATTCCTCTGCATTTTTGACTTTGAGGAGATGGAATATGATGTAAGGACACACATGGACCCCTTTGAGTTGATTGGTGGCCTTTGGAATGGCTCAAGATGCTTTGGGATTGCTCAGATCACAAACCCTAGGTGCAGATGCCTTGAAAGCTATGCAGTGAATCAAAAGTGAGATATGAGATGATATGATTGTGTTTATGCATATGAGATGACCACAAGCCATGGTGTGAATGGGTGAGGGCAAATTTGGGGTGTTTACAGGAAGATGATATGTAATGCAAATGCAATGGTATGCAAACGGATGCAATGCAAGGATGCTTAGGGACCACAAACACAAACAGACACGAAAGCTAAAAAAGCTCAAAACTTCCTAAATGGTAGGCTGTAAGAGATCGGTTCTACAGTCTGTACCCATAAATCTCACTCACAGGATGGCTTCTACGGTGATGGTTTAAGGAAACCCAAGGTCACAGACATTTATCGTATTAACGCCCCGCCGCAGGCTAGCTGCATTGTGACGATAATAACGATAAGGTCTACCTTGAGTGGAGTTCTCATGCTAGGCGTGCAAGGAGCGAGTCCTTGGAGCCTAACATTACACAACTACCAATATTGAAACAGGTTCTAGGGGGTCCCAGAATCACAGCCCTTTCGTGAATCAGGTCACGCGACAGGCTAGCTGCGTTGCGACAAGATCTACGAAAAGTCTAACTATCTGGGGGAGCTTTCATGTTAGGCGTGCAAGGAGCGAGTCCTTGGAGACTAACATTAATAACATCCAATTCTAAACTTAGGTGTTCCTTCTGCTTTTTCCACCACTCAAAATTACTTGCAATGTGACCCCGAGAAACCACAAACAAATATATTGAGCAATAAAGTAAAGCGATAAAAGAAACAGATAAACAAACATAAATAATAAACATAGAGAAGACAAGCAAAGACAAGATCAAACAAAAAAAACACGCAATGCTAAGTTAGGCTCGACTCTCTCTAGCATATTGTCCTCCCCAGCAGAGTCGCCAACTGCCGTACCTCGAAAAATACGATCCTAAAACAAAACAACAGAGCCGCCACCTAATTCTATTTATTCTACGAGAGAAAAGGGAGATATAGATACAACCTAAAGGAAGGATAATAAATGGTTTACGAAACCAAATTCTAAGTTCGGGAGTCGGTTACGCAAGGGGAAGGTATTAGCACCCCTCACGTCCGTTGTACTCAACGGGAACCTCTTAGCTAATTATGCGATTAAATGTTTGATCTTAAGTTTTTGTCTTCTAAATGATTGTTAATATGTTTGTTCTTAAAGGGAAATGAAAGTTTAAATTAATATTAAGACGGGGAAAGGATTAAAGTTTTGTTGTTATTGTGACTGAGAGAAAAATATTGATTTTTTTTAATAGGGTGCTCGCGAAGGATAAAAATCCCCGTGCCTACGTATTCCCTTGTGTAATGGGAAAGTCAGAGCTTTGTAGTTCGTGCGACTACGGTTTGCAATTTTTTAATTGAACGATTGTTTGAAATGCATTCTACTGATAAGCGTTGGCTTATACTCGCGGTGGAGGCTGAAGCGCTAGCTTGTTCGAGAGATAGAATGATTTAAACAATGTTCGTTTTAGAAGAAAGTGTTTGACTTTGTTAAGATGTTTTAAACGAAAGGGCGATTGAACACATCGCGTGGGGCTAGCCCATGTTGTGGTCCAATCCAGAACGTGCGGAATGCTAGACTCCGGAATTCTGTCTTTCGATAATTAATTATAAAAATGATTTAAATTTGTTGGTATACGAATGATGATTGAACCATCGCGTGAGGCTAGCCTAATTGCGGTTCAATCCAGAACGTGCGGAATGCTAGACTCCGGAGCTCCTTCTTTCGTAATTTTTAAAGATTTGAATAATTGATATACGAATGGTGATTGAACCATCGCGTGAGGCTAGCCTATTTGCGGTTCAATCCAGAACGTGCGGAATGCTAGACTCCGAAGTTCCTTTTTCGTACTTTAATTTAAATAGATTTGAATAATTGTTTTTAGACGTTTTAGAACCGATGCGATTAATAACGAAGGAGTGAACGAACAAAACGCGTGGGGCTAGCCCAGTTGCAGTTCGTTCTAGAACGTGCGGAATGCTAGACTCCGGAGCTCTATTCCTTGTTAATTAAATTAGGCGCACGATAATTTATTTTGAAAATGTTAGAAATTAGTATGATAAAAGGTACATGAAATAAATGGAATAAATAGACAACTTAAATAAAATGATAAATTGTGAAATTAGAAAATAAAAATAAACAAAATGGCCTCATATCGGCCACGATTAATCGGAAACGATTTAATCGTGGCTTTGTAATATCATCGGCCCACAAAAGATTAAATCGAATCCGAATTATTTAAAACTTAACTATACCATGATTTTTGTGATTTGTAAGAATAAAGGGAGATTAAAAAGAAAAGAAATAAATGTTTTGAAAGAAATTTTTTTTTGTGTGAAAGAAAATTAGATAAATGAGCAAGGAAGAATCAAAGTAGAATACATTTAAAAACATGAAATAATAATAGAAATACAAATAACTAAATAAAAGGAACGTATACCGCTGGAGACCGGTAGTGAGCATAGCAGCTTCATATGGACCCAAACCCAAATTCAGTAACAAATAATATTCAGAAGAAAAAAAAAAGATATTTCAATAAAATTAAAGGTAAGAAGAGGGGGATATGCGCTGGATATTGTATGCTGAAAGTAAAACATCTGGATCAAACCCAATAGAAATCTTAACATAACAAATAAATAAAAATAAAGACAGTTGAGAGTTAAACGACGTGGAATGCAGGGTGTGTGCCAAGAGTGAATGGGCCACGTGTGGATTGATGGGTGAATGGGAGGGACTTCACAAAAAAACATAGTCTAACTCTTAGAATTATTTTTCTTAAAAAATTATATGTTTATATTTTTTATATTAAAAATAAGAAAAGGGAAACATAAAAGAGTCAGAAAGAAGTACAAAACCAAATCCTCCTTCTCAAACGTGTTAAGCAGAAACAAACAAAAAGAAAACCTACCCTCCGCGATGGTTGCAGCGGCGGAAATGGATTTTTCCTCTACGATTTCCGACCCTAAACGCCGGTGGTCCTCTCTCTCAATACGCCGGTGGTCCTCTCTCTCAATCGTAAACAAATTCACCGTGGCGGTATCTCTATACACTCACGGTTTGATCGCGTTTGGTCCGTTCTTCGGCACAGTTCGCCGCGGTTTCGCTCTCTGCTTGTCGACGGCGCGGTAACGGTGAGGGTTTGTTGGTTATGGTTTTCGGCGTTTGTGATGGAGGTTTGGCGAGAGCTATTTGAGACGGGTCGAAGGTTGTTTCGTGGTTAATGAGGTTTTACGCGTTTGGCAGTAAGGATGACGAAGGGGGAGGTCGCAATTTGGATTTAGAGGTTAGCGGCGAGGGTAATGGAAGATAGTGAAGGTGGATGAGACGTAAGGGTGGTGATTTAGGCAAGGCGAAGATGCTGGTTGAAAGGGTTTGGTTCTGATTTGCGGTTTGCTGATTTTTGACAGGTGAAGGTTGTTGTTCGAAGTGGCGGAAGGTTGAGTTTCTTACTGTGGTTTTTTCTGGGCGGATGGATTCGGAACGGTTTGCTGTGGGTGGTTCCAACGGTTTATCGTTGAAGGCAGAGCTTAAAGGGGCGGCGGCGAAGGTCAGTTTGAAAGTTTGCGGTTGTTGATTTGCAACGGTTTTGTGTGTGGCTGTTATTGGCTCGCGGTTTCGGCGATGAAGGTTGAGTGTGTTTGAGGTTGGTTCCTTGAAGATGGTTCTGATTCAAGCGGTTTTTTGTATTTTCGTTCGGCTTTCAAGTTCGCGGTTTTGGAGTTCCACGATGGTTTATGTGGTGAAGTGTCTGTTTGAGTGTTGTTGATGGAGGAGGTTCTGGGTTTTGTAATGAGACGATGGTGCGGCTGTGACGGTGAAAGCTTTTTCTGTTCTGGTTTTTGTGTTGGCCCTTGGATGATGAAGTGGGGGGAAGTGACTTTGACGGAGAGGGTTTGTTGATGAATGAGTTTTGCTTGATGGATCGTTAAGAGGTCCCAACAGGGTGTCTTTATCGTTCTCCTTTCTTTCTCCCTCTTTTTTTCCTTCAGTCTAGTATCATTCAAACTGTTACCCCCTTGGAGTGTTGTGTTTGGGATGTTGTGTAGCAGGATTGTATTTGGGAATGGTCAAGAACTCGCCTTTGTTTTGCAGGTGGTGCAGGCTATTCATTTTTGTGAAAAAATGTGGCTTGTGCAGGTTGCTTAGACTGGTTTTTGGTTATGCAGGTTATGTGTATGCTGGAATGGTGTAAAAGACTTGTGTAAGAGGGCAGAATTGCAGCAGAGGGTTGTGGGGATGTGGTTTGACAACCATGTCTCAATTCAAGGACAATAAATTAAATAAGAAAAACAAAATTATAAAATTAACAAACATAAAAAAAAAACTAGTTTATTTAAAACAAATCTGATTATAATAAAATAATAAAACCAAATTTCTAAATACAAAGTTTAAAATAAAAGAAATAAAATAATTAAAACTATAACTAACAATTTTAGGCTTAATAAAATAAACTAACAATCTAGGAAAATGAATTAAATAGAATATTAAAAATAAATAAATTACTTAGAACTAATTGATAAAGTTAAATCATAATAACTATTTTTTTAAAATCAAACTAATTTACATTTTTTTTCAAATAACACCTAAATTGAAATTAAACTTAAATCTAAAGAAAAATCTAAATTTGAACCAAAACAAAAAGAATAAAACTAATTCTAAAATATCTACAATTAATCTAAAATTTCCTCTTGAACCGAAACAATTAATTCTAAAAACAAGAAAATTATATGATTTCAAATGATAAAATAAAATAGAAAATGCAATGATTAACGAATATGCAATGCTAAAAAACTAAAATAGACGACTATCGACGCTGCGATAAAATGCATCAGATGAAAATGATTGAAAAAGTTTGGTCAAAATTTAGGGTGTGACAATATATAATCAAATGTGTAAACACAATACAACTTAAACAGATCTTATGAATTGTGAATTTCTAAGATATACAAAAAATAAAAAATTATAAGTTAAACTTGTGCTTTATGTTTGACAGAGTAACAACTCTTTTTATTGTCAACAATTTGTTATCTTTCTTCAAGTTTTAACTTCCTTATATAGAGAGACATAAAAGAGTCAATGAAGATAAGAGCTAGCATAAATGTGTCTTTGAGAAGTTTGATCATAGACGTTGGAATGTTACTTGATATGATTAATACCATTGAAAAGATATTCGAAATCCCTTTGCTTCAAGAGGAATTATTCATTACATCTTAGTTGTCTGTGTAGATTTATGTTTGGATCTTTATGTGATCAGAAGAGGACAAATTGTCTCTGAGTCTGATAGTGACCTATCTGATTCTTCTTGATCCTTGCATTGACTTACCTCAAAGTTGAAGTGAATTATCAGAGTCTTATTAATCATTACCTTGACTTACCTTAGAGTTTAACAATGACTTATTTGATTTTTCTTGATCCTTGCATTGACTTACTTCAGAGTCTGAGAACTTCAGAAGAAGTTAATCTCATCCAGGGTCCATGTCTTCATAGTCTGGATCTTAGGTTATAATCCTTCAGAGTCTAAGTCTTTAGAGGTTGACTTTCTTTAGATTCTGGTTCTCAAGTTTCAATCTTTTAGATTATGGATATTTTAGCTTCTATTTAAATGTTCATATTCGGTACCAGTACTAAGTTTATATCAAAAAATTTAGTTTATGATCCTGCACACTTGAACATATATTAGTATACCCACTTTTTCTTTATATACGTTGTTATCATCAAAACTTTTTATGTATGATACAAAATAATTTGGTTCCACAATCTCCCCCTTTTTGATGATGACAAACACAAGTATTTAAGAACAATGGTTCTTAATTTAATTAACAAGTTGACTTCAGGGTATGAGGTTTGTAAGCCGCAAGCCCCCCTGAGTCTAATAGTAAAAAGTTGAGGTTTGTAAGCTCCCCCTAAGTTCTATCCAGGTTAATTAAATTTGATCTTTAAAGCTCGATAAATAATTTTTTAGAATTTAAACAAGAAATTATTCTTAACTATCAAATTCACCCGCTTAAATACTTATTAATCTTACTCACCCTTTTGTCATCAACAAAGAAAAAGACATAAGAAAAGATATGGAAGAAAAATATCAATTAAACCATAAGAAATAGATGTCAGATTGCAAAATATTTCAAAATAAGTCAACAATAAAGACAAAAACAACAAAAGGTGCAAGTCATAAAGCCTAAGGTTTTCTCAAAATCTCCAAGATGACTTTAATATCTGACCCCATATCATTTTGCCTTGCAACCATTAACTTCAATTGAGCATACATTTCTGCTTGTTTGTTGACTAGAGAGTCATGATTAGCAACTACAGACTGAAGTTGAGCTCATATTACCTCTTGATTAGCAGCTACAAAATCAAATTTTGCCTATAATTGATCTTGCTTATGAATAGAAGAAGCTACAAACCCAAATATGAAAGTCTTTCGATTTTGCAACTGTATCTCAAAGGTTCCGAGAGTGTCCTACTTAGCAGCATAAGTAATGGAGTCAGATGCTACGAGTCTTTCATCAACAAAATCCTGAATCCTATCATAGATAACAGTTCTAAATTCTTCTATTTGGGCTTGGATATGAGGTGAATGGTTCAAATTGTGAGTTGGTTAAGGCAATGAAGAGGCATGTGGGGATATTTCTTCAGAGAAATATACTACTACTATGCCAAATGGTGTGTAACTTTTTTATCTATTCGCTATCCTAAAATACTGTCTACTACATAATCACCCGCATTAAACATGATCTTAAATGGTTGGCTCCAATCAGGAGGTTGCATAATAGGTGCGAAGATCAATGCTCATTTAAAAAGATGGAAGGATTCAAGGCATTATTTGAGAACTATGCTCAATGAGAGTAGTCTACTAGAATATTTTTGGACCGATGCTATTAGCACAACGTGTTATGTTTTGAATAGGGTACTTATTTGTCTGATTTTGAACAAAACATTGTATGAACTTTTAAAGGGTGGAAAACCAAATTTATAACATCTTCATGTTTTTGGATGCAAATGTTTTGCCTTAAATAATGGAGAGGATAACATTGGGAAGTTTGATGCAAAAGCCGATGAAGATATCTTTCTTGGATTCTCTCAATCTAGCAAGACATATAGAGTATACAATAAGAGATTACTTATTGTTGAAGAGTCAATTGATGTCACATTTGATACTTCTAATATGAGAAATGTAAAAAAAAGGTATTTATTTTTGTTAGATGATAGGCTTTGATCTAGAGAGGGATGGGGGTGAATAAATCACAAATTTTACAACAAAAAAGTTTGGCTAAAAATTTGTTTTCAAAAAGTTGTGCAACTGAAAACTACCCGAATCGAGCCATCTATCTGAGCCTACTATTGAAGAGAAATATGTACATCACAAACCAAACAAAATGATAAAAACGTAAATTTTCAACAATTATCAATCTATGAATCAATTAAATGCAATAATATTCATAACTAGTGTATTCAATGAACCAAAAAACAATTAAAACATGCACAAACAATTTATAGAACATTTGTCGTGCAATCGATATCTATTGGAGATTTAATTTGTTTTGTTGATGTTAAAATCCAATCACAATCAAAATATTATGATTATATCAACAACAACACTTTTATAATATAAGCGAAAAATAATTTCCAATTGAAACTATAAAACAATGACGAACTTGATAAATTGCAAAAACAACAATAAAAGCAACAAAGAAGTAAAAGAGAGAGAGACTAGGATTTTTGTAGGCACTTCCTCAATCGATCTCGTTATGGGTACGTCTTCCCTCAATCTGAAATCAAATTGATATACTTGAAATTAATCTTTTATTTACAAAAATGTTTATACAAGAGATGAAGATTGCAAACCCCAAAAATCCTATTGTTTTGTGTTGATTCTTCTACCTCAATACCCTTGATAAACACTTGATCAAGTGACCAACAATGTGTCTCCAATCCACCGATTATGTCAAGCTCACAAATTGTTGAAACCCAAGATTCCCGAACACAATTCATCATCTCACGCTACTCCCTAGCAAGGAACCACCATATCCTAAGGCCTTCACTCGGTTAAATCTATGTTGATGCGATCTTGTCCAAAACCTTCAAATCAAACCCAATCTTGAAGGAAAACCCCACATTGGTTTTCTTATTTGAAACCCACAAAGTTCTCAACCCAATATTCTCGGTTACACCAAACCTAATTGGATATTATCAACCCTAATCTAGATGGTCACCCAATCGAAAAATGATTATGAGTAGTTCAATTATGTGTATTCATAGAAGATAGGTTGAAGATGGTGAACAACTTTTGTGATTGTGTTTCGTTAGGTTTTTTTTACTCTAAGAAAAACCCTTGATAAAATTGAGGTGCATGTGTGAATATATATATATATATATATATATATATATATATATATATATATATATATATATATATATTGGTTAAAAACTTACTCCAAGAGTAATTTTTTTATCTTACTCCAAATCGTAGCCTTTAAATTAAATTTAATCGAATGGTTATAAGTATAAATGTTAATCAAACCATTCAATTGAATCTAAGTTAAAGACTACAATTATGAAGTAAGTTAAAAAGACTCACTCTTGGAGTAAGTTGATCCCCACTCATATATATATTTGTGTGTGTGTGCATGTGTGTGTGTGGATAAAGGTAATTGGTCGGCATATAAAGGTCTTTAGGCTGGCATGTGAAGCGACCTGAATTGCAGCATGTGGGCAAAAGCTACAACCTTCATTTTTTGAGCGTAGGAGCTGGCGTGTAAGATTTATGTGCCGACCTGTACTGAAGCAAAATCCTTGATTGATGAACATTGGTTAATGGCCATGCAAGATGAGTTAAATCAGTTTAAAATAAATGATGTGTGAGACTTTGTCCCACCTCTGTGAGATCATAAAATCTTTGGCACTTGGTGGATTTTTATAAACAAACTAGATAAAAATGAAGTGATAACTCGAAACAAATCCCAACTAGTGACTCAAGTATATAACCAAGAGGATGTCATAGATTATGAGGAAACTCATGCTTCGGTCGCCCGCCTCGAGGTTATACACCTTTTTACTATCTTTTGTATGCTCCAAAAACTTCAAATTAAATCAAATGGATGTGCAAATTGCTTTCCTTAATGGTCACATAAATAAGGAAGTGTTTGTTTCCCAACCTCCTGGATTTGAGAATCATGAGTATCTTAATCATGTTTATAAATTTAAACGAGCTTTGTATGGTATCAAACAAGCCCATAGGGATTGGTATGAGCGAATTAGTAAATTTTTGCTTGATCAAGGATACTCTAAAGGGAAACATAATCTTCTTGTTCAAATACACGTTGATGATATAATATTTGGTTATACTAACATGCAACTAGTCAAAGAGTTTTCTAAGCTTATGCATAATGAATTTGAGATGAGTCTAGTGAGGGAGTTAAATTACTTTCTCGGATATCAAATCAAGTAGCTCAAGGAAGGGACATTTTAATGTCAAAAAAGGTATTTCCATGGGTTGCTCAAACACTTCAGAATGGTTGATTCTAAGTTAATTGACACTCCAATGGCTACTAATAGAAACTTGAATTTAGATGAAAATTGTAAGGATGTTGATGTTAAAATGTATAGTTGTATAATCAAATCTCTGTTATGCCTTACTTCATCTAGGTATGATATAATGTTTAGTGTGCATGTGTGCTCAATATCAATGCACTCCCAAAGAATCACATTTAAAAGTGGTAAAGTGCATCCTTAGATACCTTCACAATACTTCTAAGTATGGGACTTGATTTTCCAAAGAAAGTGATTGTAGTTTGGTTGGTTACTCCGATTCCTATTTTTCTGGTTGCAAATTGGATAGAAAAATACTAGTGGAACATGGCATTTGTTTTCAAAATCCTTAGTTAGTCGGCATAACAAGAATCAAGTCTTTGTTGCTTTGTCAACCTCCGAGGCGAAAACTGGTAGTTGTCGTGCTCAAATTCTTTGGCTCAAATAACAAGTACTTGATTTCGATATTAAATTTGGACGTATTCTCATCATGTGTGAGAACACTAGTGCAATCAACCTAACAAAAAATATGGTGTTACATTCTCGTACTAAACATATGTATATACATCATCACTTCTTACGAGACCATGTTGAAAAAGGCGATGTCGTTTTTAAGCATGTTGACAGAAAAAATAAACTTGCAGATATTTTTATAAAACTACTTGCGACTGAGCCGTTTATCGATATTTTTTCGGGAATTGGGTATTCTCGATATATCAAATCTTTCCAAACATAAGTTGTTGCATTCTCTGTCTCATCCTATATTTTGTCCTTAACATTTTTATGAAATATGTCGTTTAACCATTACTAAATTTATTGCATGTTTATGTTCCATGATTATGTGATTATGTGTTCACTTCCAAAAATTTCATTTGATTGCATATGAGTTTTAAATTTATATGCTTATAATGACATCTTATTGGATTTCTTCATCATATGTATCTCATTTCATCAACGTCCAATATTTGAAGTACTTTTAATAATATGTGTGGTTTATCATGTTATTTATCTTATTATTGCATGAAAATGCTCTTATGCTTTCATGTTGTTTGTTTATTGTATTTTTATGTTGCAACATGTTTATGACAAATGTAATTTGGTTATTATGTTGCTATACTGGGTTGTGTATTTATGATTAAATTTTATTTCAATAAAGATATAATTCTATGTGAGTGTTTGTTTTAATTGATTCGTTTAATCTTTGAATTGTCTCTGAGTGCATTTATTTTTATATGTTGTTGTGTATTGTTCATGATGCTTTTCACGTTTTCTGTCTTTGCCTCTTTTTGATGTTGTCAAAGGGGAAAAAGAAAGAGGTTTATGATACACATATTCAGAGGGACCATTGCCAAAGACATCAAGTATGTCTAGTATGTTTATCCATCATAAAAAACACATGCATGTGTCGATACATGTGGAGTATAGGTCGATACATACTGAGTGTAATTTTAAAGAATTTGGATCTGCCTTCAATGGGTTGATACAAGGGAGTAATGGGTCGATACATTATGAGAATAGGTCGGCTCTTTCTTGGTTAGGCCGAGTCAATATGAAAGATGTTTTTCAAGGATTTTCCACTACTTTGAATGTATCGATACATTAATCAAATGGGTCGATACATTGAGTGAATGGGTCAACTCGCCCGTGTTTGGAATCGGCTCATCCTAAAACATTTTTTTCATTTAGATATTGCCTTGAATGTATTGACTCCATTTTTTCTTGTATTGACCCATCCAGCTTATGTATTAAATACTTCCATTTTAGAGTCAATACATTCTGAACCAAACTTTAAAAATTGCATTTTGGCTAAAATCTATTTTACTTATTTCTTCTCTACACACATGCATATAAATACTCATTCATGCATCATTTCTAAGTATTGAAACCTGAAAGATACAAATAATTCTCATAATCTTCAACCTTTCTTGACGCATTCATCAACTACACATAATCATTTTTGATTGTTTGTTGGCAAGATAAGATTGATAAGGTCTAATCTAGGTTGTGTAATCAAAATTGGGTTGAGTTTTTCTTTGGGGGATTCAAGGATAAAACCCTTTGGGTTTTTACTCCAAGATCAAAGGTTAATTTGGAGGTTTTTGAACAAGTCTTATCAAGTTGGATTCATTCGAGCGAAGGCTTTGAAGAACGAGGGTTCTTGGAAAGGAGTAGTGGTAACCGAATGATCAATTGAAAGGCATGTGGCAAGATTTTGTAATTTGAATTTAGTCGAGTGAAAGTTTTGAAGAATAGAAGATTAGGTCAAAGGAGTAGCACTAACTAAAGGATCATATTGGAGATCTTGTGTGACTTGATCTTCTCGTATCCGTTTTCTCGAACTTTTTCTCGTTCTCCAACTTTCACGATCCTCCTCTTCTTACTGGTATCTTCTTCTGACTAATTCTTTATTTTCTTTATTTTTATTAAAATAATAATAATCCACAATGACAACTAATGGGCCTAATTCTTAAACCCCCTTTAATTTCTAATTCAGACGAAATCCAAGCTTAATAACCAACACGCTCTAATAATCAATAATATCACTGATAATATTATTTCCTCGACTTTCTGACTTAATATTCTGAATTAACAACTTAATTCTCCACAACATGAAATCAACCGAATAATAATTCGCGACTAACTACTTACTCCCGACTTAATAGATTAACTTCCGATTATCAACCAAACAGTCCAAACAGTCCAATCAACATATCCAATAATGAACATGATAATACTCCATATCCTTTCTCACAACTTGTATCGACTTGATTAATTAAATTCAACTTAAACCAACTTATAACCATCAACATAATATTCCGATAAATTCGTCCATCAACACAAATCGACACAATTTCACACAAAGCAATGCAAATCGACAAAGATACTCAAATACACGCAAATTACCACAACATACCACAATTATATTTAATTAAATAATTAATTAAATAAACGGGCGTTACAACTCTCCCCCACTTAGAATATTTTCGTCCTCGAAAATTTATCCAGTTCAATTACTCCCACTACTTATTCCATCAGACTAATCAACTCTCATCTCCGAAGGCAACCCAGGAATACAAACAATCATTCACAACTTCAATGGTAACAACAACATGAAAAACCATCAAGCAATGCACTTGACAACTACCATCACAACACAACAAGTAACCAACTTAAGAACTTAGAACACATCAATACAAAACATACAACTTAAACACAACATTAATACCACCAAGCTACCAACTTTGTTGTCATCCACATAAGAACAACTACACTACACCACGCGTTCGCTGCACATTCTGATTACTTACAAATTACCAAGTTTATCGAGTTTAACTCCAACTTCTAATCACCAAGATTGACATATCAATAAAGCCTCCGACTAAACTCCTCGAAAATTTCATTCCAACAGGTATTCTAACTCTTGTAATTACCGAATACTTCCAACTTAGGTCCATAAGACAACAACTTTGAACGTTCAACACAACTACAAATGCGACTACTTCCAAATCTTGGATAAGATATACCTATACTTCCCATGAATTCCCAATTATCATCAACACAACTACAACTCTACCATCTTTTAACAACACGCCTTCGAAAATCATCTTAAACACACAACATCATTGCAACAGCATAAGGTACATGGTTCCGACAAATTTCCACAAGATAACTCATATTCTTTGCTTCCAAATAATTCAATATACCGAATCCTTGATTCTTACTCTTACTGACACAACCCTTCGTAAATTGTCATATGAATCAACACAAACAAACAACTCTTCTTGTTCTAACCGAAAACCAACTTATAATTTCACTTCTTCCAATAATTGCAACTCAACTCTATCAGACATTCTTGTCAAATCATGGTCCTACATTCCATATACTTTCCTCTTGAATTATCTCAAGGAAACTTCAAGTTTCATGCCACTTAATTCATCACCAAACAACACTCAAATTATCCAGAGTTCAACCATGAGTCTCCTTAATATTATTTAATCCAAACACAAATTCATGCTATCATCTTTAAATTCAACTAGTATTCTCATATAATAACTTGCATCGACAAAACAAACAATACTCGAGCATTCAACTTGACTTCAACCAATTCAACGTACATACCATACTAGTTGGCATGCCACATTTATCCATCAATTATGATTCTGCCTACTATCAACAATAGATTAAGGGTGATCAGTTCCCCAATTTGTCAATAGACAACCGAAAATCATAACGGTGGCATAAATCATCATTACCCAACACAATAGCGTACTTCAACTTGTACCCAAAGTCCGTAAGCATAAAGCTTCGCCAACTGTCTACGGCTTATCAAGGTCTTTTTAGTCTCCTTAAATTCCGACTTCGTCAATTATACCAAAACATCCAAAATCCAATACACAATATCTTATATGCGCTCGTAGTACAACACAACTCTAAATATTCTTCTAACACCAGCGTCGCTACAACTTCAAGCATAATCCAATTCGGTTCGCTTCCAGTTACAACTTTTATCCAAGTTAAAATTCTTAACAACACTAATCAAACACCCGTCTTCTTCTCAATGTTACCATCATCTAACATCGGCACTTTAATCGTCCTTATTCGACATAAAATGCATCTCTATGCATTCTCCGATACCTTCGTATTCCTTCTAATACCAACATTTTATTCCTTATCAACATTTTCATTTTTTCAAATTTTCAGCAATAAACGCTCAACTTCGAACACAATTATATCTTATAATAAAGACCTCCAAATCACAAAATTATATTCCAAAATGAAGAGAATTTCGTGCAGATTCCAGTACTTCGAGAATCACTTAAATCTGACCTATGCATCAAGAGTTATCATCTTTGCAACGGGACTGGTCAAGAATCCCGTATGCAGAATTTTCCAAAAATTAGCAGCATACCCAACTATTAAAATGAACTTATCCCCCTTTTCACAAACCTCCTTAAGGCAAATCTTATATGCAAACTTTAGGGAATTTTTAAGATTTCCAAAAAGTCCAGAATCGTCTCAATCAGAATCACGAGCAAAAAGGTATGCCTCTTTTACTGACAGTTGCTCCAAAATTACCAAAAATAGAATTTGAGATTGATGAACATAAGTTCCATCTCTCTCTCTCTCTCTCTCTCTCTCTCTCTCTCTCTTAATTCCAAAATCTACCAAGAATCTTTTCTTTTCATCCAACTACGACAATTACTCGTCTTTAATCCAACTATTCTCAAGGCATATCAATCTACCAGCTTGATCCATCAACTTATCTTTTCCTTTGGGATAATTCCTCCTTCTCAAACAACTCCCATCCAAAATCTATGCACTTCTCAAACCCAACCGATACGAATTTAGGAGTCTAAACTCTCACCGGTCCACAACAACATCTCTTCAATAACATTCGCACCCTTGCAATCAACCTCAACTTTGAACCAACTTCGACATTCCAACAACAGCCCGGGAGCAAGCCTCTCCCCCACTTAATCCAAACCAACATGTGCAGACAACGACTAAAAACCAACAAACAAATACCGACAGTGTTTCACACACATTTCGAGTACTAAGGAAATAAATAACATTAGACAACATTGGCCGGACGGACCGACCTGCTCTGATACCACTATTGTAACACTCTATTTCTACCCGGTGATTATATAGAAAACCAGAGTATTAAAAATTCAACCAACAAGTACTCAAATAGGATGCTACATTTTTCAACTGATAAAAACTTCATTTAATTTCATGAAAATTGATACATAACACCTTTGGTTCGAAAGAAACTAAAACAACCACTTTTATTCATTTATGAAACCAAATTCAACTTTTTCAACTACGCAACGAATTTTCAAATATTCAAATAAACTTGATATAACATGTTCTTTAACTTAAACAACTTAGTAACAACATAATTTAATTGAAACAACTTAAAACAACAATAAAACAACTAAACGTTCATCCCCCCGAGTGTTACGTATTAGAGCATCGACATCGACTCAAACTAATAAAGATAATCATCTTCCTTCAAGCTACCTGAATGTTACCAACATAGGGGCAACATTCAAACAGAAGGGGTGAGATATCGATAATTATAAATGATATATGATAAACAATACTTAGATAAGGATCATAACAATTCACCACTTCACAATATCAACCAAAACAACAACTTAACAACCATCCACCTTTTATCAACTTATTCTACTACTTATTATATCCATCAACATTTTCTACATAAACCACATAATCATATATTCAACACGAACGACTTAATCAACCTAATCAACACAATCCACTTAATCAACTTGAAAACAACATAAACAACTTATCAACTTGAACAACATAAAGAACTTATCAACTTAAACAACATAAACAACATAACCGACATAAATAATGCGACACAGACGTGACTCAACTATATAGATGCATGTGGTACTATTGGAGTAAAACTCCCAACTTAAAATATACCAGGTTATCAAGGTATCTGCAAGGCATAAGCCTTCAACTTAATAATTTTGCCAATTTACCGAGGCATCACGCATAAGCCTTCAACTTTCAACTTAGTTCCAATCCAGGCCAACATGGTGTGAGCAACGACTCCGACATAATATGTAAATGTTCTATATGGCATACACGACTTTATAACACAAACAACATAACGATATCAGCGACACAACAACTTATACAACATGAACAACTTAGTATCAACAATGGCTATTAAGACTCCAACTTCAACAACATAACAACTTCGACAACACAACAACTTATACGACTTAGGCAACTTAGAATCAACATTGGCTTATAAGCCTCCAACATAACAACTTTAGAAATATTTCGTAACCGAAACCACTTACCAATTCAACCTGTACCTGCAACTTGACTTTCCAACAACTTTTCAATAAAACAACACAACAATAATCAACTATTTAACTACCCGACTTACCCCGATGATTTTCGTTAAATTCCAGGCAACTAAGTTTTTCGCCTAATTCGACTAAACTGACTAAAACAATATTGTTATTAACATTCTGCTACTATTACGATTTTATTACAAAGCCTGCCAATTTTATATTTTCTGATAAATTCTGTCTGTCATGAAAATGCAGGCTTACTATCTGTTTCTGCTAAATTCCTAAAGCTACTTCTTTCTGTAAAAATTTCATTACAGTTGTAATACCAAAAATGTTTAGTTCGCTACTGATACTTACTTGCTATTGATTCTAATAATTATATTATTCATTCTGATTTTCAATACAACAAATATTCATGAACTAGTATTAGTTTTAATTAAAATTACTAAGATAAATAAAACATGTGGTAATTGAATTATTTAATGAAATATTGCACAAGTTTAATTAACTTAATGTAGTAAAGTATGGTATAAAAAAACAAATGCATTATCCCAAGTACAGGGTGGCGCAAGCCACCCATTATAGGAGAACAAAGTGGCTTGTGCCACATTTCTAGCCACAAAAAATGTGGACCCTCCACATAAGGCTATGGCTTGCGTCATCTTGCCTTTAGGGAGCATGGCTCCCGCCACTAAAATGTGGTTTCCACTTTACACCATGTGTCCCCCGTCACATGTGTTCTTCCAATTACCGGTTCTGTGTTATCGTCCCCAAACCAATATTTTCCAGAATTTCACGCAATGCAACAACCCAATTAAAATCGACACAACACATAACAACTTAGAAACAACTTGTAATCATCAAACAAACAACAATTTCACACGAGACAATTATCACAGTAATACACAAACAAATTTTCATAAACAACTTCAACACAACACATCAACCTAAAACTACCCAATCACATCACCAATTATCATAACCGGTTATAAGGATTGAACCCCACCCCTACCTTAACCGATGACCGCTCGAACCTCCGACCGATTTTTGTTTTCCTACAGAAACTTCTCGTATCCGTTTTCTCCAACTTTTTATCGTTCTCCAATTTTCACGATCCTCCTCTTCTTACTGATACCTTCTTCTGACTAATTCTTTATTTTCTTTCTTTTTATTAAAATAATAATAATCCAAAATAACAACTAATGAGCCTAATTCTTAAACCCCATTTAATTGCTAATTCAGACGAAATCCAAGCCCATTAACCAATACGCTCCAATAATAAAAAATATCACTGATAATATTATTTCCTCGACTTTCTGACTTAATATTCCAACTTAACGACTTAATTCTCTACAACATAAAATCAACCGAATAATAATTCACGACTAACTACTTACTCCCGACTTAATAGATTAACTTTCGATTATCAACCACACGGTCCAAACAGTCCAATCAACATACCCAATAATGAACGGAAGAATACTCCATATCATTTCCCACAACTTATATCGACTTGATTAATTAAATTCGACTTAAACCAACTTATATCCATCAACATAATATTCCGATAAATTCGTCCATCAACACAAATCGACACAATTCCACACAAAGCAATGCAAATCAACAAAGATACTCAAATCCACGTGAATTACCACAACATACCACAATATATTTAATTAAATAATTAATTAAATAAACAGGCGTTAAAGGGACAATTGAGGAACTGCCTAAACAAATCTTGGTGTTCTCTCTCTCTCTCTCTCTCTCTCCCTCTCTCTCTCTCTCTCTCTCTCTCTCTCTCTCTCTCTCTCCCTCTCTCTCTCTCACTCTTCTCTCTCTCTCTCTCTCTCTCTCTCTCTCTCTCTCTCTCTCTCTCTCTCTCTCTCTCTCTCTCTCTCTCTCTCTCTCTCTCTTTCTCTCTCTCTCTCTCTCTCTCTCTCGATTTTGAGAATAATTAGTGTGTAATTTGAATTGTTGAAAATCCAGGTTGTGTTGAAGTGTTTAAATTATTTTTGTGAAAGCATTTCAATCTAAACCATTGCAATTGATTTTTTTTTTATAAATTCAACACAAAGAGAATCAAGCTTGGTGTATTTCACACCAAGTGTTCGATAAAATTACTCCACACTAAGTGTTCGACAAAATTACTTAGTCAAGTTTTATTTTAATTGTCATTGGAAATTGTTTATCTTAAATGTGGTTTATATTAAAAAAAATTATATTGAACTTGTTGATTCACTTTTCTCATCTTTGGCATACATTCTACTACGGTTATACGGATATCCGATTCTACCAATAACAGTTCGAATATACGAGAGTCGATCCGAATTCCCTTCCGCTTGCCATAGAAAAATATTTTTCAAAACAGAATTTCAAAAAGAAATTTTCATCAGGTGATCTATTCAACCCCCCTTTCTAGATCGTTTCCCTCGTATAACAATTCTATCGTCGCCTCTTCAAGGGCGGTCTAAAGGCATTGACCTAGGTGAGACTTTTAACGAATATAACACTACATAGTTCCTCAAGCACGAGGCCTTTTGTAGAACAAAAAGTATTTTCAATCACGACTTATAGGAGTATTTCGAGAACCAATATTTCTTCTTGCAAGGTCTTAGCTATCCTGGAAAATTCGGGTTCTTTGGTCATAGCCACGTGTAATCTATTTGAAGATACAAAAAGTCCCTTATGCGAGGCGTTTTACCTACTTGGGAGGGAATTCCATTGAGCCTTCAAGCAAGATTTGTTATCAAGCCTCTCAAGATGGATATCGGTCACGCCTCTTGGGTGTAATTCTTCAATCTTGTATCTCCATATGAGACATTAAGTACCTCAGGCGAGAGTTCAGTTAGTCTAGAAAATCTAAGTATTCCAGACATAATTATATATAACTTGACTAATGAGACTATAAGTCCTTCAAGCAGGGTGTTTGACCTTTTTGGGCGGGACTTCCATCGAGATTCCAGAGCTAGATATTTGTCGCGCCTCTTATGAGCCATTCTTTAGTCTTGTCTCGCTTGAGGATACACTAACTCTCTCAGGCGAGGTGTTGTACCCACTTGGGTGGGACTTCTATCGAGCCCTCAAGCAAGATTTACTATCAAATGTCTCAAGCTGGATGTTTGTCGCACCTCTTAGACATAATTCTTGAGTCTCATCTGAAGGTATGAGAAAAACACAAGAAATGGGGGATTGAATTGAGGTTTTCACTCTTGGCTACTTTTTGCCCTTTGATGAGTTGCGTTAAGCTATGCTATGTATGCGCTGCGGAAGCATAAATAAAGTAAAGCATAAAGCAAGAGTAAAGAACACACGATATATCCTGGTTCACTTGAGAACTTCTCAAGCTAGTCCAGTTCACCCGTCAAGGTGTTTTTGCCTTAAACAAGGGCTTAATCCACTGTAATTAAGATCCATGATTACAATCGCACAACCGCATTGTGACTAACCATCTCCACTCAAGCTAGATCGTTTTGGGATCCCGTAAGATATAATGTCTACTTGAGGAGGAACCTGCGCGACAACCTGTTGTGACTAACTGCACAACACCAAGTGTCATGACTTCCTGCACGGCCTGCAACCGTGACTAACTGCACAACAAAGTGTTGCAACTTCATGCTCCAGAACCAACCGTTCTGAGCTACATCAGAACGTTAGCTCCAAAACATATCATCACAACACATAGTTCTATGAATGTGCTAACCACTAATTTCCCTGCCTGCCTAAAGTTATGAACATCATAGGTCCTTTAGGGAAAGGTTGTTTACAAATGATGTGCTTCTTAATAAGCATATTGTAAACTTTCTTAAGTACATCAGAAGAACCAAATACACACTAATAATATTACATTTTATTCTTGATCCATTATGTGGTATTCTGCTTCTTCAAGTTGCTTCTTCATTGAGCACTTGAAGGTTGAAGTTTTCTTCTTCTTCAAAAGCTTTGCTAGCTTGATCTTCGTTGAGGCATAATAAGGTCTTCTTTGTATTGATTCACATAAGATCCTTTCTGGATAGCAGCCCATGTTCTTCTTCAATCCAATGATCACTTCAGTAGTTGATTTATCGTTTAAGCTTCCATGATCATCTTCATCGTCTTCTGCGACTTTGCAAGTCTTCTGCAACATATGGAGTTAAGCACATTGTGAATTCAAGATCTCTCTGCTTTTAGCAGATTGTTGTTAAAGAGTAATCAGCTAGAAGAGCTGCATATTCAGGTAGACTATTTGTGGATTGTTCCATTGTTATCTTTGTCTATCAACAATCTTATGTGACTGTATGAAAACATTAACAACATGGTTCAAAGACCATTTTACAACTTGGTTGTATGTGTGTTTATGAACCTTTCAGTTATATCAATCAACATCAACACATAAACCAAAATGGTTGTATCCTTGATTAATTCATATAGAAGAATGTTTAGTTTGTGGATAATCTACCAGGTTGCACTTAAGCAAAACTAACAATGGTTGGGATCCTATCAGGACCTTCAACGGTTGGGTTCATTCGCACCAACAACATCACAAAGCATGTGATGTTTTCCTTTTATAGCCAAACATAAAAAGAGTCGTTACAACCTAATTCAGCTATTAAGGAATCCGTTACACAAGGAATCAAATATTATAACCACGTATTATCCTTTTCCACAATTCAAAGATATTGGATAGGTAGTGAGATAAAGCATTATTGTATTGTGTACTATCCTTGCCAACGGTAACATTGTAATCTGAACTTCAAAGGCTTCTGATTATAACTCAATGAATGAAGCATGAGTTAGAGACAATCATACTTGGGTATTCAAAGAACCTAAGTCTTTAGTCTTTAGAACTTGTTCATATAGAACTATGTTCTTCAGGAATTCAACACTTGGCTTAAAACCCATGGTCTTTAGAATTTTAAGTCTTAGATTCTTCAGAACTTTGTTCACATAGAACATTGTCTTCAGAGTCTTCAGCACTTGGTTCTTCAGAACTTTAAGTCTTAGAATCTTCAGAACTTTGTTCACATAGAACATTGTATTCATAATCTTCAGAACTTAGTTCTTCAGAATCTTAATCTTCAGAACTCGTAAGTCTTCATAATATTGTAGGTACTTGTTCTTCAGACATTAAGTCTTCAGAACTTTAAGTCATCAGAGTCTTCAGAACTTAGTTCTTCAGAAGATTAATTTCAGAAGCTTCGCTTTGCTATCTGATCAGAACCACATGCAGAAGAGAATCCACAAGAGCATTGCCAATGTAATATCTGCATCCTTGGATCTTTCTGATTGTGTCCAGATTCAGAAGCACAATTGCAACTATTGTTACATATAGTAACTTAGCGTAGATGTTTTTCATACTTATTCATAATG
The DNA here is from genome assembly GCA_963966055.1 of Lathyrus aphaca. Taxonomy (NCBI): domain Eukaryota; kingdom Viridiplantae; phylum Streptophyta; class Magnoliopsida; order Fabales; family Fabaceae; genus Lathyrus; species Lathyrus aphaca. The sequence goes on from OZ014525.1 coordinate 8,768,765, forward strand.
TTTGTTTGATCTTAATATATATAATATTCATGATCAACACTTTAACAAACATCAAAATATAAAATGGTTCTTTCAGAAATACTCCATTATTATCATCAAAACATAGAGATGCAATGCAACAACAACTTTTGTTCTTACATCATCTCGTCCGAGTAGACACTTTGTCCCTCAGGCGAGGAGCCAGATAGCCTATTCATATTTCCCTATGAGGCGACAAGGATATCCATTATAAAGTCCAGTAAACATTTGTTTCTTCAAGGGACTGAAAGAATCTTTGTTATGAATTACAATATAAGAGTTTTTTTCCCAGAGAGGTGACAATGATCTTTACTATAAGAAATATTGTCCCGAGGGGGGGGGGCAAGGATCTTCACTATGAAGTCCAACACAAGAAATGTTGCCCTGAGGGGCAACAAGGATCTTTACTATGAAGCCATGCATAAGAAATGTTGCCCTAAGTGGAAACAAAGATATTCAATATGAAGTCTATCATAAGAAATATTGACTTGAAGGAAGGGTATGATATTCTCTATGAAGTATAACATTGGAAACGTTTCCCAAAGGGGCAGCAAAGATCTTCACTAAGAAGTCCAACAAATAATTTTTTTCAGGAAAAAGCATCCATATAAAAAACAAATCACGTAATAATTGTTCAGAAGTACATAAGCACAATGTTTAATAGAGAATTAAAAATAATTCTAAGTGTAATAATATCTAAGATTAAGAGCGTTCCAAGTTATGGGTAAAAGTGACCCTTCTAGTTCTTTCAACTTGTGTGCTCCGTGGGAGAGCTACTAATATTTGTGATATGGTCCTTTCCAGTTAGGCTGCATCTATCCCTACTATGAGGGTATAACTACTTCCTTCAAGACCAAGTCGCCCTACTGCATCTCTCTTGTTTTTACTTTGGAGTTATATCTTCTTATAGGATTGTGTTTGGTAAATAACTCTTGGACATGGGCAGTTTACCTCACTTCGTCGATCATGTATACTGTGTATTTCAAGACTATCTCATCGCCTCTTCATTAAACCGAGGAAGCCAGGGGATATTACATTTGTTTCAAATACCTTCCTTGCGTTCTTCCTTTGGGAAGATCTAGAGTTACCTCCATCGTCAAAGCCTCTGGTGATAATGATGTTTGCGTTGTAGGTTGCATTTTTATCAACCATCTCTAGGGGGAAGATGAAGAGAGTTAGAGTGGGAGTGTTACCTATATTAGTTTTACCAGGGGGCCATAGTGGCTTCCACTGTACTGGTAAAAAGAGTATAGGTGTACATATTCCCCCTATAAAGACAAAGAGACTCATAGGCATTAGTAGGTTTATAACATGATATGGTTGTTATTGTTTGCTCAAGTTAGCTAGAACCTTGTACGCTGATGTTTTATGGTAGTTTTAGAGTCCTGCTCACGTGAGGTGAAAGATTATACTGATGACCATTGATGCTTGGGAGCAAGCGTATGGTTATGGTTTGTAGGGTGTTAAGACTTTGGTGAGCGTTGTGCTCTTTAGGGTGTATAGAACGTGTATGACTTATAGTCTTTCCCTTCTCCCCTTGAGGGGAGATGTATTTATAGAAACCTCTAGGTATGGTTTTCTTGAAAAGGGTCACATCTCATTCAATCAACAATGGGCCCTTGGATCTCTATTTCCAAGGGAGACTTTGGGTCAATTAATGACCCCGACTTTCTCTCTACCCAATAAATATCTTAACGAATATTTCATACGTAGGAACGACGGGAAATCCACGGGGCGAGGTGATATCTTCCTTTGCACGACATTCTATCGTCGCCTCTTCTATGGTGGTCTAAGGGCATCACCCTAGGTGAGACCTTTTTACAAATATAACACTTCATATTCAAATAATTTTTTCATTGATTCAAATCATAAACTCATGATTTGACTCTAATAATATTGCATTTTCCCTACATTTTTGTATCTTATCTCTAACACCTATTTAAATATCTTCTTTGTCTCCTTATCAAGAGATGATTATTTTGATAAGTTATTGAATATAATTAGGGAAATAAAATCAATTAATTATTCTTGATCATGATTTGGTCAATTCAATTAGATCGATTAAACTCATGATAATTACCAAAAACCCAATACTTCTTTGACAAGAATCTTGAGAGAAACCATGAGAGTTTCTTCATTCACAAACACACTTTCTCCTTGAGTCAACCTTGTTAAAAACTTTCTATAATATTAAAAATGTGAGAATTTTGTAGTTGTGTTGTGTGAGATCCTTTAGATATTATTCATCATCTTCAACCTTATACCAATAATTCATTGTTATGATGTTCAACTCTAGAGATTGAGTGTGAAATGTATACTAAAGGAAAATTAAGGAATCTAATGATTTTGTTTTTGTGAAGTCAGTTGTATGTATTAGGAGAAATAATCTCTTCTTCTTGGTGCTTAATTATCTAGTATGAGAAGAGTTTCTCAATACTCTATGGAAGACTTTGATGGATATGGGTAAAGGTTTTCGTAGAATAAAGTTGGAAGTTGTCCAATCATTCTTTGTTAGAAGACTCACTCAAACAAGTTTTCATCATATCCGAGTAAAGGATGTTCCAAAATTGAAGTCTTGAGTAGGATTAATATGGCTAGCAAGTTTGTTGGATCAAGATTATTAAAGATATTGAGTATTAACAGTTGAGTAATCTGCATCAACAAAGGGATTATCATTTTAGATATGTGTTGCCTAAAATTTTGGATTGTTAGTATTCAAGTTGATGATAATTCGTTGTACCAAAATACTTGTATCTTAAACTTTAAAAATAATGGAAGGCGTTACAACTTCCAATGGTGAAAATCATTGAAAAGTGGAGTAGACATAGTGAGGACGAATTGTCGAGACATTTTTTTATCGAGTATACATTTTTTTAATTGTTTTTTGCATATTATCATGAATGTTAGATAATGTTCATCCTTAGAATACCATCAAGAATTAGATATTTCTTACTATGTTTTTCTCATATAAGTGTGGATTTGAGATACATCTAATTCATTGAGCATTCTCCACCTCAATTGAGTTTATGTTTGGATTTAAATTGTTTGGTGAAGCAACTTCATTTTCTCTTAAATTTTATTTTAGAGTGCATTTTTAAAATCTTAAAAAGTCTCGCATACTTTATAATCAACATTCGCACTCCTCTATCTAGTAAAAAGTTTTTACAAAATACAAAATTATAATGAATTACATGATGTAATATCCAAGTCATCTTTAAAGATGTATAAGATGAACTACAAAAAGATTTATCATATTAAATCTTAACTAAATATGGCTTCTATTTATTTTTCCAACTATTAAGGTGGGAAAATGTGTTTTGCAAGCATTAAGAAAGTGGTTTCCCAAGTTCTTATCCATAATCTTAACTCACTAGTTCCAATAATGAAAAAATAAAATAAAAGTGACAGACAATATGGCAACTGAAAAACTGCCAATAAGTTCAAAAAAGCGATTTTCACCGTAATCTTTAACTAGAAAACACTATAATTCATGACATGACTATAGTTTTATTGGTTGTATTAAAAGCATGCGTCAACCATAGGAAACATACCCTATTTTCTTCTATACTTTTGGGCGGCGAAATTATTTCATATTGCATTTTCATTCACCCAATTCTCACATGTAACTAGAAAACTATAATCTCAACTAATCAATTCCAATTAAATTCCACCTAAAAGTTCATTTCATTCTGCCTAAATCTCACTTTTTATTGATTTGAAAAAATAAAGTAGCTATAAAAAGGGTTGAATTGATGTATCCATTACTACATTGAAAATGGCAAATTTTGCAAGTTTTGTTTCTTTGATGATATCTTTTGGTCTAGTTTTAGTAATTGGAGTCATTGTTCCAATTGGAGCTGAGGCAAAGCCTAGGGCTTTCTTTGTGTTTGGTGATTCACTTGTTGATAGTGGTAACAACAATTATTTGGTCACTACTGCCAGAGCTGATTCTCCTCCTTATGGTATTGATTATCCGACCGGTAGACCGACTGGTCGGTTTTCTAATGGTCTCAATATTCCTGATCTTATCAGTTAAGTATCGTGTTCGTTTTTAAGTGTTGTTATTTTAAGAATTTAATTACTTTAGATAAAATTATTTCTCTTATTGATATACATGTAAGCATGCAATTTTTATGTAATTCCTTCATGTTTAATTGCTCACTAACCTAGTTGGTTTGGTTATTAGGTCAAAGAATAGGTGCTGAATCTGTGTTGCCATACTTGAGTCCGCGGCTAAGAGGCGAGAAGCTTTTAGCCGGAGCAAACTTTGCTTCGGCTGGAATTGGCATTCTTAACGATACCGGAGCTCAATTTGTAAGTTTGCGAATATAATCAAATGTAAAATATGGTTAATGGTAATGGTGACTAATGACATACTTTTAATTTGCAGCTAAACATAATCCGAATGTATAAACAATTAGATTACTTCGAAGAGTACCAACGTCGAGCTGCCTTTCTAATTGGACCAGCCCGGACTAGGACGTTAGTTAAAAAATCGTTGGTCCTCATCACCGTTGGTGGTAACGATTTTGTAAACAATTACTATTTGGTGCCTTTCTCCGCAAGGTCTCGCCAATATTCACTACAAGATTATGTCAAATTCCTCATCATAGAGTATCGCAAACTCCTGGAGGTAAAAAAAACCTAACACTTAAATTAATTTATCAGCAATCTGTCAGCAGTTAGAAACTAACTATCCGTTATTGTTATTTTTTTTGCAGAGACTATATTTTCTAGGAGCTCGCAGAGTTCTTGTGACTGGCACGGGACCATTAGGATGCGTTCCAGCAGAAATGGCGATGCACGGAACAGGTGGAGGATGTTCTGCTGAACTTCAAAGAGCTGCAACATTGTACAATCCTCAATTAAGCCACATGGTACAAGGACTCAACAAGAAACTTGGCAAGGATGTTTTTATAGCTGCAAATACTGCACTAATGCATAGCGATTTCGTCAATGACCCCAAAGCATTTGGTAATAACTTTAATTTCTAAAAAATTTTGTATCAGAAAAAATGATATCTGGTCTAACATGTACACATTGTTGGACAGGATTTACTACATCAAGAGTTGCTTGTTGTGGACAAGGACCTTACAATGGGATTGGTTTGTGCACACCAATCTCAAATTTATGTCCGGATCGAGAGTTGTATGCATTTTGGGATCCATTCCATCCAACCGAAAAGGCGAACAAAATTATCGTGGAGCGAATTATGTCGGGTACTAAAAAGTACATGAATCCATTTAACCTTAGCACCATCATGACAATGGATGATACTACATGACACCTCTTGCAATGTGTTCTTATAATATGGAATTCAAATTTGATTTTAATTTATATAGCACGTGGATAACTTCCACCTTTGCTATAAAATTGTGATTTTTTAAGTTTAGTCTGTGTTAAAATTTTATTTGAATTTTAGTATACATCGTTGTAAGAATGATGATCGCAACTAAAATTACATTGATGAGAATGATTGTCCAACTAAGATTTTATTTAAATTTTAGTCCTTGTATATTCACTATTTGCAAGAATGGTCCTTGTTCTTTCCCAACATGAAATATTTCATTTGAACGAAGCAATACTAGAAAATAGATGAAAAATCTGAACTATTGTGAATCATACTAAACAGAACCATGTGTTCACAGAAATATACATTGCACAGCATCTGTCACCTAAGAGATAAAGGTAACATTCGTAAACAGAAATAAAAATTAAGTTAAAATGAACGCTAGCTGCTTTCAATATGTCATAAAGATATAAAGTACATATGTAAAAAGAAAAATATTTAGAGGGTGTTTGGATGAAGTAATTGAGATTTTTTAAGGAATTTAAAATTCTAGGTAATTCAAATGATTCAATTATAATTCATTCAATTTTAAATTCTTTTGTTTTGATAGAGTATTAAAATGATTCATTGTAAAAAATTTAGGGCAATTTTCATAATTTTTAAATTTTTTTGGTCAAATCTAAAATATGAAAAATATGGACAAATTTGCAATTTTTGAAAATTTGAAAGACCAATTTCTAAAATTTGAAAGTTATTGGGGACTTATTTACAATTTTTTGAAAATTTTAGGAGTGAATCTGAAATTTTCATAAAATATGAGGACCATCTTGCAAAATTTGAAAAATTAATAATAAACAATTTAACATTCATATTGTACAGAAAGAATCCGGACAACTCTTCGTGGCTTTCAGCTGAGATTGTGATGATGTTTGTAGGAGAAGAGATGAGGTACCTGCAAGGTACTCCGATGCTCAAGTAAGTTTCAATGCGAGACAAACCAAAGCGTAAGAAAAAAAAGGTTATAAATAGAATACCTGACCCTCAAAAGATGGGGGATTTTTATAAGGGCACATGCCCGTATAAAGCGGGCGCGTAGCCTTCGACTAAACATAACTGCCTCCTATGAATCTGGAGGGTAGTTGGCCGCGTGGAAGGCGTTATGGCGCGTGAGGGGGAGGTCTCCAACGGCTATATGTTAACGGCTATTTTCCTGCAACGGTCATATCCTCGCTGATCCCTTAATGAGCCTATGCCCAATTGAACTCTGGATTGAGCGTCAATTTGGCGTAGAGCACACGCTAGGCCAGTCCAGAATATGAGCCCCCCAAGTCGCTGTGCCCGAACGAGGATAATGACTTAAGGTGCTGAGGTCATGATCGACATGACTTTCGTGCAAACGTTACGATGTAAAATTCCTTTACTTTTTATGTCGGGCATCTGTCCGCCAGAGGAAGTTAAACAGATTTCAAAAAGATTCTCTTTTTTAGAAGACAAAACGCTTAAGGTTTTTAATGACACGTGTAAGGAAGCGCCGTAATCCATTTATGACACCTAGGGGCTAGCCATAGACAATAATTACTTGGCTTTTGCGATTCTCCATGAGACCTTAAGACATTATAAAAGGGGAGGAAGAAATTCATTTGTTCATTTCGCACGAACTCTTCCTCTCGCCATGAAATTCTTTCTGCAACTTTCTCGAGGGACTCTCATCGTCGCCACCGTACAAACCCCAGAAACCTCCATAAATCAAGGTAAATCTTCATCTCCTACCTCTGTTCTTGCATTACTGCCTGATGAACATTCATCAATTTCCTATGAACTTCATAGGATCTTCATAGTTTCTGGGAATTCCTATGAAGTTCTGGAAATTCTGATGAATGTTCTTCATATGCGTATGAATGTTCATGAAGCTCTAGGGTTAGTTTTAAGGTGTAAGTAGATTGGTGTTAGATCCATACTAGACTTTAGTAGTGATAACTTAGTGTTGGTTGACCGAGCATAGGGTTATGGAGGGGTTTATCCCCGCTGAATTTCAGCTTGATGGTGGCGAAACTGAGCTCTTTGTGTCGGTTTCACCCTCATAGTGTTTTCCTTTTTTAAGGGGCTAACCCGGGGTACGTCCCCTGTCTTTATCGAAACCCTTTCACTTGACTTGAAGTGGAAGGGTGGATTTGAGATCGTCCAGTTCACTGTGTTTCCTCTGCTTTTCAGGGAAAGAAGTAAAAAAGAAGCTCATGAAGTCAAGGAAATATCTATTGCAGTTGGCACAGACGTCCCCGTAACTGACCGTTTATGGATTATGGACGAGCCGCTCGAGACAACATCTCAATTTGTGGTGGACGCTTCGAACGCGTTGTGGCAGGATTGTGAAGAAGAGGAAAGGGGAGACTGCAAACTGGCGGGAATTACCTCCAAAACCTACTCAGAGGATTTGCTCGCGCTATCCTGCGCTTCGTTATCCCATGTACGAGTTTTCCTTTCGCGAGGCTTGGTACCACCTGCCCTTTACCGACTTTCAACAAGAGGTTTTTATCCACCATGAGCTCGCGCCCTCCCAATTGCACCTGGACGCTCTGACCTTCATAAGGGCCTTTGAGATGGTGTGTCGCTACTTGGAGATAGGGGAGACGATTAATTTGTTCTTCAGGAGCTTTCATCTTCAGCGGAAGTCCTAGGATGGTCGACACAGTTGGGTGTCATTAAAACAAGCGAGCAGACTTTTTAAGGCTTACCTGGATTCTGTTCGGGATTTCAAATATCATTTCTACGTAATCCAACTGTGCTCGCTGGCTGCTAAGGACTTGCTGTAGGACAGGGAGATGGTCGACGAGGAGGAGAAGATGGCAACCCACTTTTCATTGGAGTGGGTGAATGTACATTTCCGTCATTCCAGCGAGCACTACATTTCCAAACCCAAGGACCTGAGCGCTGAAGACACATCGACTTATAATACGTTGTTCAACCACGTCGCCAATTTTTGTCCAATGATTCAGACATGCATGCCCTCCTTCGGCCTGATGGGACACCGACTACTCTGGCCAGATTAATAAACGTGAAGCCGTTGCTCAGCTTCCCGAATGAAGAGGCAGTGATGCGACTCTTAGGTGGTTTTATAGCTTTTCAATTTTCTGTCCGTGGATATGATCGGTAACTAACTAGTTTTTCTGTTATTTTTGCAGCACAAATGACCGAGATTCGAGATCGTCTGGTGAATACGAACAAGGGAAACATATTGAAGGGTTCAAAGAGTTGGGTCGAAACCGTCAAGAATCAGGCTACCTTGGATGGCTTTGTTGCTTCTGGAAGCTCTACTCTGGGGACCACTTAGCTGGGTGGTTCTCCAATGGGTAAAAGGCCAAGGACCGAGGAGCCCTCTTCTCCTTCGAAAAATGACATAGCAACATTAGGCCCATTCGAGTTGCCCCTGTACCTAACTCAGAGTTCGTTGTTCGCCGGCTGGTCATCTATTCAGGTTCCTGATCTTGATGCCGCTGCCATCTCCTATGCTAACTGCAAGACTCTGATAACTGAATTGTATGAGGATGCTGCGGGGATGATCCGGATCTTGGAGACTTCCCTTGCTTTTGGCAACGCCGATTTGGTGTCCAAGAAAGATCTGTTGGCCGCCAAGAAGAGGATAGATGGCCTCAAGGATGAAAGCGCAGATCTTTACAACAAACTTCATAAGCTCAAGGGGCACTTAGAGCGAAGAAAGAACTGTTGATCACACTAAGAGACGAGCATGAGAAAGTAAAGGCTGCTATCTCGGAGAATGAGGAACTGAGAGAAAAAGTTAAGAAGCAAAAGGAAGAGCTAGCTTGTGGCGAGGACGAAACTGAGGAGGAAATAGGTATGATGTCCAGGGCGGACCTCATTGCTCGAGGCTTAGTCCCCTTTCTATGTAAGTTAAGACAACGCCGACCGTATGGTCGATGCTATTATACTTTCCATACAATCTCTACTACTAAACACTTTTTTGTTGTAATATATATAATTATGCTTACTTTCCTTCAAACAATTAAAGATGAAAAAAATGTTGTAATATAACATTCCTCTAATATAAAAAATTGTTGTAATGTAACATTCCTCTAATATAACATTCCTGTAATATAACTTTCCATTCAAACTAGTGATCATGTCATTTTTCATAGTATCAACATCAAAATGTTATAATATAACATTCCTCTAATCATCAAGAACGACAACATAAATGGGTTTAGAGAAAACATATTAGTCATAAGTGTCATTCATAGTATCAACAAGAACATCATCAAGAATGACAACAACATAAATGAGTTTCATCAACACAACATCATCAATAACGACAACAACAACAACAATGTATAGTATCAGCAAGAATAACAACAACAATGTACAACAACAACAACAACAAAACAACGTACCTCAACGAGCAACGAACGAACGACAAACATGAACGACGAACAATGAGCAATGATCAACTTCAGCAATGAGCAACGAACTTCAACAATGATCAACGAATAATGAGGAACGAAAACAATAACGAATGAACAATGAGAATGAACGAAAGTAAGAACGAGTAGAAGAGGGTTTAGGAACGAGAGCGATTCTGGTTTCTGAATAAGAAAATGATTAGAAGAGTTTTATATTTTAATAAATGATTGACTTTAGAGAGCGCTTTTCATAAAAACGCTTTCTAAGGTCTTTTGATTGTTTTACCTTAGAGGGCGCTTTTTGTTAAAAGCGTTTTCTAAAGTAGAAATGTAAAAAAAAATTAAAATGAGTCTGGGGCGAGGGAGATTTAAACCCCAAACCCAAAGCATAAACATAAACCTCCTTGACCAGCACTACTACACCCTCATCCATTAACTATAATCACATTAAAAATATATAACATCAGGTATCATACATATTTAATTAATTTGAAATATATATTAATATAATTTGTATATATATTTAAATATATTATTTGAAACATATATATATATATATATATATATATATATATATATATATATATATATATATATATATATATATATATATATATATATATATATATATATAATTTGAAACATATATATATATATATTAATATAATTTGTATATATATATATTTAAATATATTATTTGCAACATATATATTAATATAATTATATATATATATATATATATATATATATATATATATATATATATATATATATATATATATATATATAATTATATATTAATATAATTTGTATATATTAAATATAATTTATTATATTATTTGAAATATATATTAATATAATTTGTATATATTAAATTTAATTAGTATATATATTTAATTATATTATTTAATCATATATTAATATAATTTATATATATATATATATATATATATATATATATATATATATATATATATATATATATATATATATATATATATATATAAAATATAATTTAAATAAATTAAAATATTTTCATTTAAAACATATAAATTAAATAATTTATTTTAATAAACTACTTTAGAGAGCGCTTTCCTTAGAAGGCACTCTCTAAGGTCAAACTAAAAATGTAGATTTTTTTTTAATAAATAACCTTAGAGCGCTTTCTAAAGTTGAAAATGTAAAAAAATTAAAATGAGTCTGGGGCAAGGCGAATTCGAACCCCTGACCCAAAACATATACATAAATCTCCTTAACCAGCATGCTACACCCTCATCCAATAACTATTATCACATTAAAAATATATAACATCAGTTATCATATATATTTAATTAATTTGAAATATGTATATTAATATAATTTGTATATATATATATATTTAAATATATTATTTGAAACACACACACACATATATATATATATATATATATATATATATATATATATATATATATATATATATATATATATATATATATATATATATATATATATTATTTGCAACATATATATTAATATAATTTATAAATAATTAGTATATATATTTAATTATATTATTTAATTATATAATAATATATTTTATATATATTAAATATTATTATATATTTTAGATATATTAAATATTATTTATATATAATTAGTATATATATATATATATATATATATATATATATATATATATAGTTATATTATTTAATTATATATTAATATAATTTATATATATTAATTATAATTTATATAATTTAGATAAATTAAAATGTTTGTATTTAAAACATATATATTTAAATATATTAATTATATGAATAATTTTAAATATAATTTAAAATATTTTAAAATATAATTTAAATATTATAAATATAATTTTATATATTAATATAATTTCAAATATATTTTAAATTATATATTAATATAATTTTTATATATTAAATATAATTTATATAAATTAAAACGTTGTATTTAAAACTTATATATTTAAATATATTATTGAATAATTATAAATATAATTTAAAATATAATTTATTATAATTTAAATATATTAAATATAATTTGATATATTAATATAATTTCAAATATATTTTAAATTATATATTAATATATTTTTTATATATATTAAATATACTAAAAAATAAATTAAAATGTTTGTGTTTAAAACATATCATTTTAAATATGTTATTTGAATAATTTTAATTATAATTTAAAATAAATTAAAATATAATTTAATATAATTTAAATATATTAAATATATTTATATATTAATATAATTTAAAATTCATTTCCCTACCTAAAGGGCGTGAGTTCGATCCCCCATTTTGCGATTTTTTTTATTCTTGATATTTTTCAGTATATTTGTGTCAAACAACAATGACAGCGCTTTTATTAAAAAGCGCTGCTATAGGTCTTTGGAAAAATAAATTAAATTAAATTGCTTTCTAAAACAACACCTAAGAAAACACTTTATTGAAAAACGCTCTCTAAAGTGTCACCTTAGAAAGCGCTTTCTAAAAGCGCTGTTTAAGGTGACACTTTAGAGAGCGTTTTTTTTAGCGAATTTTTCAATGACCTATAACATCGTTTTTTATTAAAAGTGATGTCTTTTTAGTGCTGCGAAAAGACACTTTTGGCGTAGTGATTGTGTGCGAGTTCTGTTGTTGAACAATGTTAAGCATGTTGTCCAACAATTTGTTAGCGCCTTATACACTGAGATTCTCTTGTAGAGCGTTGAGGTCAGGAAAGTATTTTGACTATACAACTAGAGCGAGAACAAAACCTACATCGTCATAATGTGAATAGATATGGCCAACCACAACACTTGAACCAGATCTAGATGTAGCAAAACAAATATTTCAGGATCTATTATGTTTTGATGATGGGGGGAAGTGGTTGATTACTAACTACTTGAGCAACAGTGGTAGCTTCACATATAACAATGGCTATAATAGCTTTAGATCCAGCCATCACCGGTTATTGTAAGAACTGAAGATCTGGAAATTCGAAAAAACAAAATTGAGATTATGCTTATTTGAATCAAAATGTGATTGATCTTCGCACTTGATTATGAATGCTTTCTCTCTATTGATATGAGGAGATTGCGAACGATGAACTTGGAAAGCGAACGTGAGTTCATGAAAATCATAAGGATCAAAACTCGATTCCCAAAGACGACGCCATTATTTTGTTTTGGAACCATAAATGAGTGATGGAATGACGGTGACAGTGAATCACAACTTCTGATGCGGTGGAGTGGTGGACTACTAGGTTAACACTCCAATACTCAAGTCGGTATGTGAGAAAGAAGGGTGAATCGAAATTGGATTTGAAGCTTGTTACCTTAGTTTGATGTTTTCTATCTATATAGAGAGGAAAATAACGAACTTGTATTTCCTAGCAGTAAAATCCGGAGATTCGTTGTATGTACTTACAGTTGAGATCTCTCGTGATCTTTAAGATAATAATCCTCGTATGCTGAGAAGATCATGGAAATAGTAGGAGCCCTTCTAAGTGGTCGATCGGGGTTGATGTGGTCGACCCTTAACAAAAGCAATCCAAAAAAATTTAAATATATATTTCAAATAATAAAATATAAATTAAAATATCAATATATTAACTATTCAATTAATATTAAAATTATTAAAATTAAATAATTTTAGCTATCAACAAGACGATACTTATATTTCCGTTATTTGTTCAAGTCTCTGTTATGAAATCAGAAAAAATTCAGATTATTTTACTAAAACAAACTCAATGCAATTCATTAATCAAATCTTATTTAATATAAGAGGGAATCAAGTTAAACACACTACGTTTAGATTAAGAATTGACCGCTCTTACAAAAAAAATAGACAGCCGAATTCGTTTGACGCTTAATAAATGTCAACTCAAAATTAGGAGAAACATATAACAAGCGGGTATCCACTTATACGGAATTGGTTGCATGGCTAAACTTAGGTTACTTTAATGATTGTTTCTCGTGTACAAAAAAAACAAAGGAAATAAAAGACGCAAGAACTCTTGTAAGTTTTCAACATAGAAGACTAATCAAAATGATTGTGACAAAATTATTATTAGGGTGGAGACAATATTATTAGAAATCAATTATGTTACCTTTCGACATCAATGTAGTAAATTGAGACGATTCACAAATCTAAATTTGAGCCAATATGAGTCATGCTTGGAGTCCTCATAATATACATTAATGAGAAGGGTTGAGAGATTTCCTAATAGGTAATTTATAAAAATGTACATTAGTGATGATGTTCTGTACATTTTTAGACTCTTGGAACAATTATTTATAAAGAAATACAAAAAAAGAGTGACAGTGAAAAAGAAATGATTGGAGAAAAAAAACACTCAATTATTATATATGAAGTGGCTTTTACACTGTCGATAGAGATTGATAATAAAGACAGTACTCATCCTCAACCATCCACTACTAGTACATTAACTCAGATTCAACTTATACATAAAAATCACAAATTAACAAATAAAACTTCTTTTTAAGATAGAAAAAAGTTGCAGCAATACTAAAAAATCGAGTTAATTAACTATATATTTTTGTTGGCATCCAATGCTAAAGCAGTGCTGAGATTCATTGGATACATATATTCTGTTGTGCCTGACATGATCTGATTAACGATAATTCTGTTTGCCTTTTCTGATGGATGGAAAGCATCCCAAAATGCATAAGTGTCACGATTTGGACATAAATTTGAGAGTGGTGTGCATAGCCCAAGCCCATTGTAGGGTCCTTGTCCACAACATGCTACCTTTGATGTAACAAATCCTGCATACCCAATAAATTTTTTAGTTAGATATTAAACAAAAAGCCTCCCACACATACATCGAACACCAGATCACAGACACTGACACATTGACACCCTACTACATTTGATAAATAAAAAAATTGAATGTAATTACACGTATCAGTATGTCGGAGACTGAGACGGATACATGTCAAGTATGTGACTTAGTGTTTGTGTTATAGAAGTTACCGTATGCTCCGGGGCTAGTGACGAAGTTGAGAGCCATTTGTCTGGTGTTGGCTCCCATGAAAACATTTTCACCAATTTCATTGTTGAGTTGTTGGATTATTTGAATAAGTTGCGGATTGAACAATCCCGCTGCGCGTTGTAACTCGGGTGAGCATTCTCCATTAGTGCTTCTTTGAGCTAATTCTGCTGGAACACAACCAATTGGACCAGTTCCTGTCACTATCACCCTTCTTGCTCCGAGATCGTGTAGCCTCTGATATAATTAAAATCACAATATTCACATGTTATTGTTACTGACAATTAATGTGACTTTATATAACTTTTTTGACTGAGAAATCAATGAAATAATTAATACATCACATGCAAAGAAAACGACATAACGAAATACTGTGATTAATTTACCCTTAGAATCTTCTTGTATTCAGATATGATATATCTGACATAATCTGGTAAAGCGAATTGGCGCGATCTTGCGGAATAAGGCACCAAATAATAATTATTCACAAAATCATTTCCTCCAAGAGTGATTAGTACTAATGCTCCATTCACTAATCTCTGTGTTCTTGCAGGTCCAATAAGACGACTCACTCTCTGTTGATATTCTTGAAAATACTGTAATTGCCTAAAGATTCTAATTATGTTTACCTGCAAATAATCGCAAGGTAATTCATATCATTATAAAATTAACCTTAAATTGTAATATTACTATAACTTTTGAATTTCACATACGAATTGAATTCCGGTGTCGTTGAGAATTCCTATGCCAGCAGATGCAAAATTCGCGCCAACAAACAGTCTTTGGCCGTTAAGTTGAGGACTTAAGTAAGGCAAGGTTGGTTCAGCCCCAATTGCTTCACCTGCAAAAAGTTATAGAAAAAAAGATAAGATATCTGAAATGAGAATAACCGATTAGTGTAACTAACTAACTGTTGGATCGGATAATATGAACCACATTATCTTAACTGATAAAGTCAGGAATGTTGCGGCCGTTAGAGAAACGTCCGGTGGGTCTGCGAGTTGGATAATCAATGCCATATGGATAAGCGTCAGCACGAGCCGTAGTTGCTAAGTAATTGTTGTTGCCATTGTCGACAAGAGAATCACCAAAAACAAAGAAAGCGCGTTGAGCTTCTGATAGTTTGAAAGTACAAGCCAATGCCAGAATCAAGATGATCACTACATTAATGTAATAAGATTGCAAAACCATAGTGGTATCCATGGTTGGATATGAAATATTAGATTGAAGAAGAGTAAAATTAGCAATGTTTTGAAGACTGCAACAAGAGAAATATTATATATATATAGTGATTTTGGAAAATAACACTTGATGATGAATGGTCCACATATACGAATAGGACACAAGTAGTTGCATAATTTCATTAGTACAATATTCAATAATTAAAATTTCAAGGTGTGGACTCCGATGGATATATAACATATAGGTTTAAATTGGTGAGTTTTGTTTTTAGTTCATAACTTTTTTTAAATAGCTATTTTCGTATTTAAAGTAAAATTCCCTAGAAAAATAAAAAAATAATATTATAGAAATCTTACTGATTTTAAATTCAGAGAAAAATCTGAAGAAAAATCCATAGAAAATTTATTGATTTTTCTATGTATTTTAATTTTATGAACTAAAATAAAAAATTTAACATTCCAAAATTAATAAAAGAAAGGATTTATGGATTAAAGAAAATAACACGACTACTTATCAGAAGAAAAAAAGTATATATATATATATATATATATATAAAAGGAGGGAAATATATAAATGGAAAGTAACATATGCAGTAGTATTAAGATTACTGACCAAAAAAGGAGAATAAATAACTAAGGCAATCTTCATTTCATTCTTCCGCTGTACGACACATTTTACCACTCAAATTAGATCAAACATGCAACATTGTGTCCATTTCAAGTACTTTTGTCATGTGTCATCAAAAATAATATTCTTTTCTAAATTATTAAATCATCAATTCTCTTTGAAGTTGTAGGAGTCTGACGTTTTATTCTTTGAAATTTGTGAATAGAAAATGAAATTAATGAACTTTTTAGTTAGCAAAATGATGTGGATGTGAACTACTTAAGTGGAAAGATGACAAAGATGGCATGTAAGCCAATGTCACCTATCTAGACTAATTTTTAATTTTTAATTTTAAAAAAAAATGAAAACCCATTTTTTTATTTCACAATTTTTCCTAAATTCTTATTTCCAACCAAGTCTCCTATTAAAGATATTAGCATTAATTACAATATAGTTACAAACAAATAAATATATGCATCTCATTATTATAATACAGATTAAACAAAAATAGAAATCAAACTATAAGTTGTGCCATTATTCTTTTTAAATGGCATAATAAATTATTTAAAAATTATATTTATTGTTAGAGGAGACACAATATTGTTATACATGAGTTATTAGACTCTCTAAAATATTCATTGTCTATGTTGTTAGAAAATTAAAAGCATCAATTTGAAATGGTATGAAAGCGTATTGCAAATTGATTATCAGATCACACTTTCTCATATTTGACCATTTTATTTGAAGTAATTTTGGGGATTGCATGACCCACAGGAAAACCTCCGGTCCACAATCCCACAAGTGGAGAAACTCCAATCAAGTCTACACAAGTATGTTTCTCTCTTACCCACCTGTAAACTCGAACATCTCTCTTACCCACTCGTAAATTTACAGGTGTCACTTTCTTCATAGATACTTCGGCTTGGGGGAATATGTCAAATAAGGCATCCCTATAACAAAGTCATGTCTGTATTTGAAGTTTGAAAACTCCCTACAATGGATCGTGATCCAACTGTATCAAAATACACCTTGTGGAAAATAGGGAAAACCTCAATAATATAAAATAAGGGAATCATAATGAAATATTTAAGGATGTTACAATATTATACCGAAGACAGATGTTGGCCTAGTACATCAATAGAAATAACATGGAGAACATTTTGAGCATGTGTTCCTTGTAAACAATCAAAAACTTATTTCTGTCTTCTGGTTATGTCAAACTTTACATTCATATCTTGAAAACTTTTATTAGAAAGGACACTCGCCAAAATATGTTGTTCTTTAAATGGGATGATGTTCTTGCTAGTAAAACTCCTAAGGTAAAAATCACGAATTACAACACTAAGACAATCCAAAGCTCTTTCAAAATCAAAGTACATACTATATATCACATTGTCTATAGATATATGATATATTAACATCCAAGATTGGTCCCCTAGAAGCCACAAAAGTGTATGAGACAACCTCAACTATATAGTACAAACCCAATTCCCCAACTCTAATAGGTAAAATAGCCAATTATCTTACGCAACTCTTTATCAAACCAAATAGTTTATTTCTACATATGATTAGGTTGACACATTCTTAGGCCAAAAAATAGTTTGATGATACTGATGCATGATTGAAGTAAATGAAGCTCTCTTTGAGGATCCCTTAGTTATGGCAGAAGATGCATTAACTCAACAGCTAGTGCCACTCTCTTAATGGAGAAACCCTTGAGAAAACCTCTATTTTGACTAATATCTCATCTAAGAAACTCCATCCCTAGCATTGAAATCCTAATATCCAAAGGAAAAAAACTACCCACAAAGTTTACTACTATCACACGATGGCCAATAGATCTCAGTTTTATAAATATTCAATTTGAGACCTTAATCTTGGATTTGCCTCTAAAACGATGCCATGAGCTTTAGCCACCTATTTTTAATCTACTATGATGCCCCCTCGTCAAGATACCATACATAAGAAATAAGCTTACAATAATATTTGATATAATGAATATGTAGGTGTAACACAAGAACAAAAAGGGTAGATCTAACGGGTCACCATATCATACTCTAGTGGCTGACATAATATGCTTATCCCTAAGATATAACCTTGTTGTTTGACCATAAAGAAACTCAACCTGCAAGGAAATAGATGGGCATCTCACCCTAACCTTTTGCAGTAGGGTTGATCGATCTACCAGGTTGAAAGCATTCATGAAAGTCGAGAAAACCGTTGAGTAATGTTCTCAACAAAGTTAAACATTTTATTTTCGAGAAAGCATGCTAAGTTCATTATGCTTCTTCAAACTTTTGAAATTCTTCAATTGTCCTTATACATAAAACGTAATTGTGTTACTCTAACATTACTTAGTCATATTACTTTTGTTTTTCATGGTTTCTAATTTTCCTGATTAGTCCAACCCTTCACTTTAGAAGTTATATTCTTAGACAATTTTTGTGTATGTTTCCTTTCAAAAACGTATGAAATTCTCATCTTTCTCTTAAAAATAAAATCTAACATATAAATAGTACAAAGTTAGCAAAAAACCATGCCTTCAATTTTTTTTTCTTAAAAAAAAAGCATTAAAACATTATTCTTCACTTATTAGTATCCAAACAACAGGATGTAAGGTGTATATCATGTAATTAGTAAAATATTTTAAAATATTTTAAGGAACTTTATGAGTACGAATTCAGTTAATGTAAGTTCAAATTAATTCTTCTTCTTCTTTATCTTAGTTGTAAGCCAACCCGTCACCCTTATTTTCCTTCCCTCAATTAAAACACTCGGTCTATAGATGTAGCCTCCAATTTTTGTGGTGTGATTCCCCTCCTTATGTTGTTCCACCCTTAACAGTTGTTAGAGTTTTTTGTGCTAATGGCGTGCACCAATGGTTTCTTTACTTTCATATATGTTCTTTTTGAAGCTCTCTTGTAAATATCTTTATGAAAAGTTCACCAACACCAAGCGTTAGTCCAATTTAGCGCGGTGGGGATTCTGTTTTGATTCGTTTATTGACAAAATGCTCTTTTTTGTTGGGTTCTCACCTACTATGAGTTTTGTTGTCCTTTTTAGTGGCCTTTTCCGTTTCGCTGGTGTTTGATCCCGATGATATTTCTAATGGATGGTTCAACATCGCTTTGTTGTTTTGATACAAAGATTGGATTTGTTTTCAGTGGTTTCACTTTGAATTTGACAATTGTTGTTATCATGCTACAATTATCTAGTGTTAGTATTAGATTCTTAACTTTGATATTTGTTTCTTTCTAGTCTTTTAAAATTTATAATTTTCAAGGTGTTTGGGCTTTTGACATCGCACCAGTTGTTGTGTGGTTGTTAAAGCCTTGTTGTCAATGTGATATTTTGTTGTTGTTGTTGTTGTTTGATCAACTGTATTTGAACAAACTCCTTGTGGTATGGGTTAGGTAGGCTTGAAAGGATGGTTAAGCTTGTTGTGGTTTATTTCACAGGGGTTGTTGGTATGTGTATCTGTTTGCTTTGGTGGTCGGTACATTCACCATTATTTAAAAGATGGGTTTGATTATTCAAGTCCATCTTTGCTTCATTTAGAATGTTTGTAGCTTCTTACTCTAATTTATTTTTGCAATTTGGTTTCGGGTCTCATATTGGATTTGCTGGATTGTATTTTTATGTGTATCTACCTGCATTGCATTAAGCTATGTACTAGATTTATGTTAAGTTCATTTTTTATATACCACTTTTGTTTTTGTTGACGTCCCTCTAGTTTTTGGTATTTTCTTTAGCATTTATTTATGATATGCTCATTTACTTAAAAATAATAATAAAACAATATATTTTACTAAGAGGATGTCTCTTATTTTCACATTGTTAACTAAATCCAACAAAACATATTGCAATCATCAACAAATCTATAAAAAAAAACATATGTGTAAATAAAAAATAAATATAGGCCCTAAATATTTATCTACATAATCAAAATTGCATTCCAAACTAAGGTTTTACGTTTGCATCATCTACTATGCGAACTCTGTCTCGTCCGCCTCATTTTTATTTGGATTTATGCGGCTGCAAGCATTAAGATGAATTTACAACTTTTAAGATTTAGGAGTGCATAATCCATTTAATTTTCCTTACTCCGCACTCTTTTTTTTTTGCGAGACGAATTAAGGTCTTAGGTACAAATTCTTAATTATGCTCGTCCTACTACGATTGTTTTTGGGCTTTTGGAGAACGACATGCATGTTTATCACCCATAATCAAAACATCTACTTGAAATATGATGACATGTAAAATGCATCATTATTTTATTCAATTTGCACATGTTTTAGTGTCGAATTTATAGAATTTTGTAGTCTTATGCTGGTATTTTTTGTTATGTTTTAGGAAATGATCAAATAATGACAAAGTTAAGTGAAAACGGTGAAAAACAGAGAAAATCGCAAGATAAAAGCTAAATGTTGAACTAATGATAGGTGCTTCCAGGGATTGATAGGAATCAACCCTCTCTCAGAATCAAGTCGTCATCCAAAAGTTAAAAGAAACAAAGAAGAAAAGTCAAAGCACCATGAAGGGCTTGGAGCCCTCGTGGAAGAGTCGTGAGGGGAAAGTCATCAACCCAGCCGATGATTGTTATGACGTCGTCACAATATTTTTTGCCTTAGTTCCAGAATTCAGTTCTCCCACTTCCCGAACTTTCTACCACTCACTTTGCATGTTTCAAGTAGTTGTCCCATAAATCGAAGCCTATAAATAGGCCCATAGAACTCAGATTTTGGGATCCAAGCTTGGTCAGAGCATATATTTCACTTGTAAAAAACAATAATTTCTCACATTGAGTGATAATTGCAACTTTAGTTTCTAAGTTTGGAGTACATTTTTCTGCATTATTTTGAGCTTCCCGCACTTCATTTCAAGTTCTTGTTGCTGCACTTTATTTTCAAGTTGTTATTTTTGTTTCAAGTCAGAAATTTTTGTCGGATAAAGTCTCCTTTTGAAGAAATTTTATTATAGTATTTCATTTTAGTTCATCACTTCCAGGTTCCTTTTTTATGTTTTATTATATTATGATTAGTATGTATGCCATTACAATATGTTACTTATTTACCGCTCTTAACATGTTTGCTTAATTTAGCTGAGTCTGGAATGTGAAGACCCTCATACCGACGATATTGTACTCTAATAAATTGTACTTCAATAATTATAACAAGAGTTATTTTTAAGTGTGAAATTTTTTGCACTTTATTGTTAAAAGTTTGATGCAAAAGTAGAAACATTGTGAAACATGTTTCAGCTCGAAAGAGTGAAAACAACATCTGATTGAAAAGAATTCAGAAGTTAATTTTAAAATATTGTGAAATCACTTTTAAAATTAATTAAGTACAATCTAATTTTCAAAAAGGAGTTATAAACTTGTAACCTTACACATGAAAGCGAACATTTATACGCTTAAAATCTAGTATCAAACATGCGAAAGAGGGCACACCCTTAAATTATTTTTCTACTAAAAATAACTTTTCAAGTAAAATTTGAGTATTTTCCAAACGGGATTTCAAAGCTATTAGATTACAGAGTCGAAATTCAGTATCGTACACGCGAAAGCAGAGAATTACGTAATCCTTTTTCTGCAAAAAAAACATTTTCTCTTTATAATTATAAAACACGATTAATTGAGTATCCACTGTCTATGTGAATTATATTTCAGTCTCTCCTTATTAGAATTAATTTTAAATCACATACTTTTCATTTTTTCTGAACAAACTCAATCATACAGTCTTAGATAAACAACGTAATAATAAATAACGGTACTTGTCAAATGGTTTTTATAAAGGATATAAGATATATCACATAGATATAAATTTATAATTTTTGAATGGATCTCTGGAAGAAGTCTATGTCAGTCAACCACTAGGATTCAAAATCAAAGGGTATGATTCAAAGGTATATTGACTAAGGAAGACTCTTTATGATTTGAAGCAAGTCCCAAGAGCTTGCAATAAGAGAATAAACACTACTACGAAAAACATATACAACAATGGTTGGAAAAGATAAAATATCACGCAGGACCAACCGTTATTACGTAGTGTATGGTTGTATAAGTATTACTTACAATCACGGTCGTATGACCGTTGTAGAAAACCAGAAAGCGCGTGACATATTACCACGATTGCTTTAACTAACTGTTGTAATATACTAAAGGTCCAAAGTTTGATTCTCAGCAACGCCTTTTTGGTGTGTGTGTGTGTGTATATACATACATATATATATATATATATATATATATATATATATATATATATATATATATATATATATATATATATATATATATATATATATATATATTATGGACAATGTTCACTATATAACCATTATCATATTTAAAAATCGTCGTTAAATTATCGGCTTTTAAAAAAAATTTGCTTTTTGAAGTTTATCCATTTTTTAACCTGTATTTTTGTGAACCATATCAAAACATAAACAACAATTGTATCATAACAAATAATTGTATTGTATTACATCAAATCCATACATTGGATTAAGAACCAAACATTGTGTGTCTGTGTGTGTATGTATGTATGTATATATATATATATATATATATATATATATATATATATATATATATATATATATATATATATATATATATATTGTTCTGGACTGACTCAACGACTAGGCATGGCCCAATCCTCTCATAGTCATGAAACGGCCCAATAACACAACGACTAGGCATGACCCAGACCTCTGCTCGACACCAGCAGAAGTCACCCGGATTCGGCCAAATGTAGCACTTGCTCAGGTATTTATGTGCTACACGTATCCCTATCCTGACCAGGGGTGCCCATCCAACGACTAGTCTCTGGCAGTTACCTATTTTCGGGGGATCCACAATCCAGAACCAAAATAGGAACCGTTAGCCACACGCTGTGGGATCTCTATATAAACCCTCTCACTTGAGAGGGTCAGGTATCGATTTTTCATTTCCTAAACACTTTTACTTATACTTGCTAACTCCCTTGCCCGTTCTGACTTTGGCATCAGAGTACCTTGTATGTACCACCCCGTCCTCCTTAACATCCGAACAAACTTCAAGATCCACGTCTGCAACCATTGGAGACTCTGATCATTGTTATGATCAGTGGCGCCGTCTGTGGGAACTTTGTTACCCCGTTTTCTCATCTCCAGTTCGTGAAAACAAAAACATCACCATTCAATCTATGTCTCAATGGCTCATCGGGATGATTCCATCAGCACTCGCGTCCTCACCAACATCCCCGTTAAGCAACGGGAGAGTGACAAATCCAACCCCCCTCGGGGAGACGAATAGTTTCCAAGACGATCAGATTGTTTCCCCGTCCCCGAAACCATCCTTGCATCCGGAGATCACGCCCACTGATCTCCCCCTGATTCATATCCCAAAGGGGACGAATTCGACACTAGCAACTTTGGTCGAAACGGCCAACAACGTCAACCTCCTCCTCTTGCGCCAGGGTGAGAGACTGGAAGTTCTCGAAGGAGCGAGGTGCACCAGGTCCCCCTCTCCCACGAGGAGACCTCACAGATCCCGCAGTCGGTCACCCATGCAAATAAGGGACCACCATCAACCTGAGGCCACTGGGTCTATCAAGAAAAGGACTCATCTGCCTCCTCGAAGAAACAAGTCCCCACAAACAAAGAAAAATCGAAGGAATCTCCAACCAGGAACGTGGTCGTCTCTAGAAGGCGTAAGAAATCGCTCGAGATCTCCTCCTTCTCGTAGGTATAAAGATGATCGTTCCCGCTCTGCCTCCCTATTTTCTAGTGGCGAGGACGAGCCCCATGGTCCCCTCTCAGAGGAGATCATGTCTAATTGACTTCCAAAAGGCCTTGAGAACATCGAGAACATCGACGCTTTGTTGGACTACATAGGTGTTCGGGGAGCCATTAATTGCTGCCTTTTCCCCACAACGTTGAGAAAATGGGCGATGGCTTGGTACAAGATTCTCCCCTACAAGTCCATCACCTCGTGGAGGCAACTCGGGAGAACATTTCCCCGACACTTCACAGCTTCGTGATGCCATCTAAAAACTGAGGCATCTCTTGCAGAAATTATCCAAGGAAAAGACGAGCCTCTACGAGCATATATCGAAAGGTTTAATAAGGAAGCCATCCAAGTTTCGACCATAGATGATATGAAGAAATACCTTTTAGAGTGAGGACTTCGTCCCTAGAGTGATTTCAAAATAGCCATGGGTATCGAGACACCGGCCACGCTTGACGCATTCCTCCTTAAGGTACAAGTGTATATTCAATACAAGGGAAAAAAACAGCCAGCACTGCCCGTGACTCCAGGCGTACTGAAGACGCCAAACCTTCCAAGCATGATGATTCCTTGACATACCGTCGGGAGGAGACAAATGAAAGGAAGATTCTCTCGTGAATCGCAGGAGTATAAGGGTCCAGCCGGGAGGTTCCACGACTATACACCTCTCACAGTGACCAGGAAAAAGGTTCTCTCCGAGTATGCCAATTCCGAGTTCCGCCAAGCTAAAGTTAGATTCCCTAAACAACTACCTAATAAACCAAACACGAATAAGACAAAGTATTTTCGCTTTCATAAGTCCCACAGGAATAACACCAAGGACTGCATCCACTTGAAAGACGCCATTGAAATCCTCATTCGGGATGGTCATCTCAAACAGTTCACTAAGAACAAAGAGGCCCATCGGAAGGAAGTACAAGAGGCTCGAAAAGTTGAAGACGCTGCACCACCGGTCACGGAAACTAACCTTCAGGCCGCTCTCAACATCACGCGACCAGAAGATTTCTATATTCCAAAGCCATACATCGGCCCTACATACTTTGCCACATACAACCCGTGGGAGTCTTTCCCGTCCGCAGTGGTCATCTTTGGAGGAGGACCCAACAAGATTATGGTAGGGTCAGTAAATCGACGTTTTGACCAGTTTATCAAAATTAGTTCTAACTAGAGCTCGACCCTTAACCCTCCTTCTGGAGGATATGCTCCCATCTCTTTCTATAAAGAAGATCTCCTCGGAGGTGCACCTAACGCCAGCATTCCTTTGCTAGTCCGCACGCAGATGGCGAACTTCGACGTCTGGAGGACCCTAGTCGATCAAGGAAACTCCGTCAACATCATGTACTCCCAACTGTTCGCGACCCTCCAACTAATCCAACGGGACTGTGTCCAGGCCTTGGGGTTACGTCAACCTAATTGTCACTTTCGGAGCAGGGGAAACTTCCAAATCCATTAAACTGTAGTTCCTCGTGATCGATTGCCCGTCCTTGTATCAATGCGTCTTGGGAAGACCTACTTTAGAGCTCATTGTTGTACCTTCTACAATTCACCTGAAAATGAAGTATTACACTTCATCGGGACAGGTGGCCACCCTCCATGGGGACATGGAAGTTGCCCTTCGGTGCTATGAAGTCGCATCTAAAGGCCTTAACACCATCATTGATAAGCCAAAGCCGGCCAAGGCCATGCTCCCCTGTAGTCCTGAGGAGCCTAAGACACTACCTCGAGTAGATTCCATCAACCTTGACAGCAAGTTCACCGATGAAGAAGAACACATGCAGTTAGCCGCAAGACTCTTTTCATATGCTCGTCCCTGACGGTGATTTCAAGCTAGTGGCACTAGGAGAGGACCCTACGAAGGGGATGAAGATAGGAATTTACCTCTCAGACCTCGCGAGGAAGAAACTCAAAGCGTTCCTTATAGAGAATATTGATCTGTTCGCAAGGAGCGCCGCCGAGATGTCGGGCTTGGACCTAGAAACGACATGCCCTCACCTGTCCATAGACCCCTCGATTCGAGCAGTCGCACAACGGAGGAGAAAGCAGTCACAGGAAAAGATAGAAGCTGTCGAGCAGGCTGTAAAAGACCTTCTAGAGGCACATTTTGTAACAGAGGCCAGGTATACCACCTGGATCTCAAACGTTGTATTAGTCAAAAAGAGCAATGGAAAATGGCGCATGTGAGTTGACTAAACCAATCTAAACCGGGTTTGCCCGAAGGAAGCTTACCCTTTGCCTAACATTGATAAGTTAGTCGATAACTTTGTAGGTTTTAAATTGTTGTCATTCCTCGACGCCTACTTTAGGTACAATCAAATACTCATGGCCATTAACGATTAAAAGTACACCGCTTTCTTGACCGAATCGGGAAATTATTACTACAATATAATGCTCTTTGGCTTGAAAAACATGGGCGCTACTTACCAACAAATGATGAACAAAGTATTTCAAGAAGACATCGGAAACATGCTCAAAGTGTACATGGACGACATGATCATTAAATCCCACGAGGAAACCGATCACGCTCTCCATTTAAAGAAACTTTTCGATCAGGCACGCAAGTGCAAAATGCGATTCAACCCTCAAAAGTGCATGTTCAGAGTACGAGCGGGTAAATTCCTCGATTTTTATCGAATCGAAAGAGGGATAAAGGCTAACCCCGACAAGTGTCGGCCATTCGCTGAAACGCCCATGCCAAATTCTAAGAAATCCATCCAATCACTAAATGGGGTGCTCGTATCGTTGTCACGCTTTGTAGCAAAATCCGCTCAGTACGCGCACCCCTTCTTCAAGTTCCTCCGTAAGGCTCTGCCATAAACCCCAATTCTCTCCCAACTGGAGACACCTCAAAAGGCTCTACCATAAACCCCAATTCTCTCCCGACCGGAGACAGGGGAAACCTTATTCTTATATCTTGTCGTTGCTAGCGAAGCCATAAGCGCCTCCCTCATACGGGAAACGCCCGAGGAAAAAAAATCAATCTACTTCACGAGCAAAGCCTTACAAGGTTCTGAGCTTAGGTATCAACAGATTGAAAAGGTTTCCCTAGCACTCCTATACACAACAATGAGACTTAGACATTACTTCCTTACACACATAATTGTGATACACATCGACCAACCCATCAGGTAGCTCCTCGGTAGGCCAAATATGGCCGAGAGAATGCTCAAATGGTCGTTGGAACTATCATAATTTGATATCCAATATGAAGGAAGAACAACCATCAAAGCACAAGCCTTTACTAATTTCATAGCCGGAAAAAATCCCTCGGAAGGTCAGACCTGCACGTCCAAAAAATGGACCATTTTTGTGGACGGTGCTTCGAGCTCAATAGGGAGTGGTGAGGGAATTATCTTAGAAAACGAGGAGGGAATCCTAATTGAAGTATCCCTCACATTATCGTTTCCCACATCCAACAACCAAGCAGAGTATGAAGCATTCCTCGTAGGTCTGAGACTCGCCAATGACCTGGGAGCTGAAGAGATAATTATCTGTACGAACTCTCAACTCGTAGATATGCAGGTCAAAGGCGAGTACCATGTCAAAAATGACAACTTGTCAGAACACTTGGCCCTAGTTAAAGAGAGGATTGCAAAATTCGCATCCGTGGAAGTTAAACATGTGCCCTGCGAAA
This sequence comes from Lathyrus aphaca, assembly GCA_963966055.1. Taxonomy (NCBI): domain Eukaryota; kingdom Viridiplantae; phylum Streptophyta; class Magnoliopsida; order Fabales; family Fabaceae; genus Lathyrus; species Lathyrus aphaca. Next base: position 8,796,679 of record OZ014525.1, read on the forward strand.
ACAATGTACAAGCAGATGTGCTCTCCATGCTTGCGAGTATGAAGAAAAAAGGTGGAAACAAATCTATCATTCAGGAGATACTCCCTCGTCCTAACATCGAAAAATCATCCTCGACTATAGACATAAACGTCATTGGCGACGCCAACTGCTGGATGACCCCAGTCTACAAATACTTGTCCAGTAATGAATTGCCCGAAGATCCAAAAGAAGCCGACATCGTCAAGCGACGGGCCTGCTCATATGTCTTGGTCGAAGGAAAACTCTATCAGCGAGGATTCTCCATTCCCCTCCTCAAATGTGTCGAGGAGGAACTAATTCCTCACATCCTGCGCGAAATCCATGAAGGCATCAACGCCCAACACTTGGGGGGAAGATCCCTTCTGAGGAAAGCCCTCCGAACAGGATATTACTGGCCAAATATGCATAACGAAGCTAAAGAATACGTAAAAAAATGCGATAAATTCCAATGGAACGGGGACATGCACCTGGCCCCGCCGAACGAACTCAAGACAATGTCCTCCCTGTGGCTATTCGCATGGTGGAGCCTGGATATCCTCGGTACTTTCATCGTTGGTTCGAACCAAAATAAATATTTGATCGCTTGAGTTGACTACTTCACAAAATGGATTGAAGCTGAACCTCTAGCCAAAACTACAACCCTCAACATACTGCGTTTCTTCAAACGTAACATCCCCGCTCATTTCGGAATACCCCAGGCCATCGTTACTGATAATGGCACCCAATTCACGGATAAGAACTTCCAAGAATTCGTCGCCAACATCGGGACTAAACAATACTTTTCTTCAGTTGAGCACCTGAAAACCATCGGGCAGGTTGAAGCAGCAAACAGAGTCATCCAACAGGGACTCAAGCAAAGACTGGATGAGATCAAGAAATGGTGGGTCGAGGAACTTCACAACATCCTGTGGGCATATCAAACCACTCCCCATTCGACAACCGCAGAAACCCCTTTTTTTTACTAGCATATGGAACAGAGGTCGTTATCCCCATAGAGATGCATGTATCATCCAGGCTAACAGAAGCCCCAATGGATGAAGACACCAATTCAGAGATCCAACGTGAAGAGCTCGATCTGGTCGAGGAGGTTTGATCAGGGTCAACCCTCAACGAGGCATCTCTTAAACAAAAGATCTCCATAAGACACAACTTTAAAGTCATGAAACAAGCGTTTGCGGTCGGCAACCTCATCCTTAGGAGAAACCACAAAGATTCTAGAGAAGGATAACTGGCCGTGAACTGGGAGGGTCCATACTGTGTCCGAGCAAAAATGGACAACGGGGCCTACTATTTAGAAGATTTGAATGGGGAAGAACTTTCTCATCCTTGGAATGCTGAAAAACTTAAATAATACTATAGTTAAGGCTCATACGACATCAATATCGGCCTAACATGCATACCTAGCTACAAGTATCGCATAACAAACGTTTTTTCCGATGGGACCCTCCTCAAGAACGAGGAAGATCACCACCACACGATTGGATCCTCAAACGAGTTTGTCATCGTCTTTGTACCATGACCAGAAAGGACACCCAACTTGCGATAGGACGTTTACGCCGCAGAGCACGGATCATTACCATGATTCAGGCATCGTTCCCCAGGAAAATATACGTTGGCATTTTGCCCGGTTCCCCAAACCGGCAAATGAACAAATCAAGCATAATTTCCCAACTTATAAACATAACATAAGCCCCACACGGGAAAACAAAAATAACATCGCATACTTATGTCAAACGAACATCAAAACATTCGAACACCACAAAAAAACTTAGCAAAAATATTAAGTAAAGTATGTCCTCTGACGGACATACGTGCATACACGATAATGAAATAAAGAAACAACCACCAAGGTCACAAAACATACGACATTAAAATGTGTGTCCACGAGTACCAACTTGTTATCATTTTACATAAAGGGGGAATAAATCCACCCATCACAAATAAAAAAGCCATGGTGCACAGGCCGGCTACCAAAATACAAAAGCGGACTGAAGCCTCACAGGTTGACAGTGGCATCTGGCTGGATGTTAGCAGGGGTCTCTTGATCCTCTTCCATGGTAATGTCATCTTGCTCTGACTGTTTGAGGTAGTCCGGAATGAAGATCAAACCATCCTTGGCCTTATACAAAAAATCGATGCCCTCCTTGTTGAACGACAACCTGAGATTAACAATTTTCAGTTGGTCCACCGTGTTTTGGAATGCCGCACCCGACATCTCCTCGAGTCCGCCTCCCCTTCCTCAATCTTCGCGACCAACTCAGCTCGGGTTTTCAAAGAATTTAGCTCTTTGGGTTCATCCACGACATGAGTCATAACGGATTTGAGACAGGCTATCTTCTCTGTAACAGACTTCTTGTCAACGGTCGAAGAATCCTCCAGCACTTTGATTCTTTTAGAAGCTTCCTTCAACGATTTCACAGAGGCCTTAGCCACGTCATCAGAGACATACAATTGGATCTTTATCCGTTGCTCCTGATCCTGGGTAGAGGTGCCCTCGGCATACATGGAGGCCATGACAAGGACCCGCATCATCGCACTCGCGTCCCGAGCTAGCTATAATCGTCTATCTGACCGACTCAACTCCTCCAACTTGAGCGTCTCACCCCTATGAACTTACAGGGAATTCTCCTTGAAGAAACCAAGTCTCAAGAAGCAAGTGGGAAGTTCGAACGAAGGCTTCGAAGGGGAGTTTTCCAGATTCACGACTTCCTCGCCCCTAGGCCTCTTCCCCGTCTTTGAAGTACCCCTCGGTGAGCCATGAGAGGCTGGAGAAGAAGTACCCGAACTCATGGTCAATCGATCACCAAGACGGGTCTGTTTTAGTTTTTTAGGTGCTCGTCGTTTTCCTGCATTATCCATCAGCTTATCCTACACATCCACCATTGAATCTTGAAAAGATAGAAAAGTTAAAATGGTCAGAGCATGAAATATAAACGGGCATAACATAAACACGAGCAAACAAATATTAAAACTACCAAGGTAATTAGAAACGTCCTCATCCGTTTCACAAGCAAGGAGCTTAGACACCTCTATGAATCTCAGGGTCACCATAGCACCCCTGTCTTTGTCCAGGACCGCATGACCATGATCATCAACATGCACGGTCATAATGATTTGTGAGACATTATTCATTAGAGCATCATAGCTGGCCTGGTCGCCCTCATCCAGCACAGAAGAAATTTCAAGGAATTCTTCCGTCCCGCGCAAAAAATGATCACGCGACCAAGAATAATGAAACTTTAGCAGCAAGAAGGACCTCTTTCCCGTCCTTGTGCAGCACGACATTCCTTTCATTTTCCTTGTCCACTCCCCATAATTTGTAAGAGTTCAGTGCACGCTAAAAAATTGGGTCGACCAAGTAGAAGCGATCTTTGAAATCTCTAATCGATTCAGAGTATGCCTTAAAGATTTTCTTCTTTTGCTTCAAAGAAACCCAACCGAACTTCCCATGCACCACTTGGCACTGAAGATGAAATATATGGAAAAATAAAGGGAGCATCACCCCTATCTTCAAATAACCGCACGTCATCTCGAAGGCCCGAATGAAGGCGAAAGAGTTCGGATGTAGTTGAGAAGGGGCGAGCTCCAAGTGTACAAAGACGAATTGCTGAAAATCCGAGATTGGAAGCCTGAATTTGAGGTATCTAAACAATATATCATACAGAGGGAATATGTTCGGTCCGTACGACCAACAAATACGGTCAGCTAAGCCCAGATACTTCATGACCCAGTCTTTAGGATCCCCGACCACGAGATCTGGGCCCTCCAAATCCTTGGAATAAATGGACGCTATGCTCACCGGCTCCTCGACGACCCACTCATCAATGAGGGTATCCTTATCTTCTTCATCATCCTCCTCAGAGTCAGCAGAGTTGGCTTTGGTTGAGGTATTTTCCTCTAAGTCTCCAGGAGACGTGGAAGTCCTCTCCGATGATGAAGATCCCTCAGAAACATCGAGGGAGGACTCAATATCACTGGAGAGGTTTTCAATGTCCATGCGAATGTGCTCGTCGTTAGACATGGAAAAACCTGAAAAGCAGTGAAAGTAAATGTGAATTCGATAAGTAAATCAAATCCACCCTTCCACCGCTGATCAAGTGAAAGGGCATGCTAAGGAGAGAGAACACTTTCCTCGGTCAAAGCCCTTGTTCAAAGAAAGGCCACAGTCACATTAACGACCAGGCAGATACCCAGGGAAGAGAGGAACACTAATATAGTAGAACTATTGGATCACCAACGCGGCCATGCTATAGTCCATAACTCCGGTTGAAGTTCAACCGGAGCCATCAGACAGAGTCGCGACGGACTATAAACCTACTCAACACCGTCGTTGGAGCATAAACCACCATGAAGAGGCAGAAAACACCGTACCGGAACCCTAGAAGTTCGAAATATAGGTCTTATTGACCCTAAAATTCATCCTAACCACATGTAACTACTCTGTATACCATAATCAGAAGCTTAAACAAACAAGAAACGACAAACTTAGAAGTTTTAAGAGCACTTTTGCATGCCCGAATGGTCTTCCTATAAAAATGCGGCGGTTGACGGTGGTTGACGGTGGACTTTGATCACTTGATTACAACGAGCAAGGAAACGAAGAACACAAATTGAGAAACGGAAGCCTATAGCCCTATTTATAGCCTCATCCTACACGTGTGCGAGCACGTGAGACCTACTACATATAAACGACACACCCATTACCTAGGGTCGACCGTAGAGTAACCATCATTACACATTAAATGTGAACGCCTCCCCAGACACAGGCGTGACCCAACACCTTCATAAAATGATTGGGATCCTCGTTTAACGACCATGTTCTAACAACCAATCTTTTACGAGTTTGGTTACACTAAACTGGGGGACGGCAAAATATTACAAGTCACAATTCTGCCTCATACGAAGTCGACCACCCTTACGTCATCGCTCATATGACCAGAAACAACGGCTTGGGGGGCTCATGTTCTGGACTGGCCCAACGACTAGGCATGGCTCAATCCTCTCATAATCATGAAACGACCCAATAACCCAAACAGCGAAGGGACCCACCAAATTCATGCTCCCCTTAAACGGTCTGAACCCACCGACCACATCTTCCCGTGGTCGATTCTCTCTTCTCATTCCAAACCTCTGCTCGATGCCAACATAAGTCACCCGGATTTGGCCAAAGACAGCTCCTGCTCGGGTATTTATGTGCTCGATGTATCCCTATCCAGGCCCAAAATAGGAACCGTTAGCCACGCGCTGAGGTCTCTCTATATAAACCCTCTCACTTGAGAGGGTCAGGTATCGATTATTCATTCCCTAAACACTTTTATTTGTACTTGCTAACTCTTTTGCCCGTTCTGACTTTGGCATCGGAGTACCTTGCAGGTACCCCCCCCCCCCGGTCCTCCTCAACATCCGAGCAGACTTCAAGGTCCACGTCAGCAGCCATTGGAGACTCTGATCATTGTTACGATCATATATATATATATATATATATATATATATATATATATATATATATATATATATATATATATTACATTAAAACAACCTACAAACATATAAAATGGCACAAAACAACCTACAAACATTATATAACATCACATAATTGTATCTTATACAGTTTTTGGTTTCTTTGTCTCTTGGTGTTTTTCTCTTGGTGTCTTAACTTTAATCATCTACAATATCAAATAATCATACTTGTTAGTAATAAATATACTTAGAAATAATAACTTACATTAAATATGAATAAAGAATAAAATACATATTTGTTAATTTTCCCATATGACTTAATTATAATCGATATGATAGCATGCATATAATCTCTATTAACCTCATCATATGTGGTAGACACTTTTGTTGTGTAAGAAGGAGTAGAAGGAATATCAAAACTTTCATCTCTACTAGAAATGTCTTTTCCTCGTAGAACGATTGACCATAGAAAACTTGTTTTGCTTGTGAAGCCATGATGAATGGTTCGATCATATAATTTTCCTTTCCAAGGTCAACCCGGGTGAATCCTAAGTCATCAGTCTATACACCATTAATATTATTGGGAACCTACTTGTATTTAAATAAAGGCACTTTGAAGATAACATAATCAATCTTCCAAATCTCCTCAATGACACCATAGATTTCACTAGATGCCAATATTGGATTCTTATCTTTAGAACTAGAGAAATACATGGATTCAACCTCAACCATAACTCCACTATTTTTCTTTGTACTACGTTCATATTTTGATTTTGCATAAGAGGTATAATGACCAATGTCACATGCAGTCCATGATATCACATTAAATTTTGGCATGAACGACAACCATTTAATTTTCTCAAATGCACTATGATCTCTTGGTATCCTTTTACTAAACTAATATAGGAATTTCTTGTTATTCTCGATCAACAACAACTTATCACTCATTCTTGGATATCTTTTCTTCAAAAGTCTTTTGTGAGTAGCCATGTAAGGTTGAACTTTATCAAGATTATTCAATATATAGAAATGTGCCTGAATAACTATATCTTGAGTTAGTGACTTAACATTTAAACCTTGAATACATCTACCTTTAGTGTCAGCATGACATGACTTTAGAATTCCTATAGACCCTACTTCCGACAGATAGTTTTTACAAAACTCAACAGCTTCTTCTGTGATTTACCTTTCAACAATTGAAGCATCGGTCAGTGGCGATTCTTTGTAAATCCTTGAAAGATCTTCATGTATCGCTCAATTGGTTGCATCCACCTTAAATAAACTGGACCACAAATTATGATTTCTCTGACTAGATGAACAAGTAAGTGAATTATAATGTCAAAAAATGATGGAGGAAAATACATCTCCAATTGACACAAGATTATGATAGCTTTATCTTCCAATTCATCTAATTTTTTGAAATATTTTTTTTTATTAAATATGGTTTGAAGAACAAACTCAATCTAGTTATAGTTACTAGAATGTGTAAAAGTATTTCAATCAAACTATCACACATATTTTCTCCACATACATCACATCAAGATAATGTCTTACATCGAAACTTGACCAATATGAAAGATCAAAAAACACAATATTTTCCATATATTTTTTCTCAACTGGATCTTTTTCTTTTTTTCTATTTTCAAAGACATCATTAATGTGTTTCTTTCATTGATAAACTTCATCCTCGGTTAAAGGTTTATGAGCGATATCAAACTCATGCTCTCCTTTAAAAGTCTTCTGCAATCTACGATAAGAATGACCGGATTTTAGAAATTTTTGATGCCCAAGGTAAATGGTTTTTTACAAACTCAAGTTGGTGATAAAAGGTATCAGATTCACAAATAAGACGCACTATATCCATCCAAATTGCCATATGCAGAAAAGTCGTTGATTATGCAAAATAATATTGCACGCATTTTAAACTTTTCACCAGAATATACATCATCAACTTCAACGCCTTCCTCCCACAAAAGTCTTAAATCTTCAATTAATGGACTTTGATAAACATCTATGTCATTTCAAGGTTTTCGTGGTCCAAACATCATCATACTTAAAAATATATACTTACGCTTCATGCACAACCACGAAGATAGGTTGTAGATTGTGAGAAGAACATGTCATGAAGAATGGTTAGTACTCAGATTAACTAAAGGGTTCATTCCATCTGTGGAAATCCCAATCCTAAGGTTTCTTGTCTTAATGCCAAAATCGGGAAAGAACAAATCAATTTTCTTCTATTACAAAGAATTAGCTACATGTCGTATGTTTCCATCACATTTTGTTTCATCTGCATGCCATCTAATATTCTTTGTGTCATTCGCATTAGCATAAAGTATCTTGAATCTTGAAATTATTATCAATTACCTTTATACTTTAGAAGGATGCCTCTTTATACTAACATTGTCATTGTCATTGTCATTGTCATTGTCATTGTCATTGTCATCACCATTGTTCTCCTTCATCTTGTAAGGCGACACCCCACATTTTGGACATTGATCCAAATTTTCATACTTTTTCTTGTATAATATTCAGTCATTAGGGCATGCACATATTTTGATATACTCAAAACCCATTGGACACAATATCTTCTTAGCATCATAACAACGATCAGGAAAATTGTTACCTTCAGGTATCATTGTTTTAGCAAATAAAACAATTCGTTAAACTTTTATCTGACCACCCATTCTTTGCTTTCAGATTAAACAATTTTAAAACCGCAGATAATCGTGTAAAACTTGTGCACCCCTTATATAAAGGGGTGTCCATATCACTACATAAAGTATCGTAAATACGGACTTTTTTTTAAAGAAGACTCCCCAATATCACGGAACATATCCTCTATACGATCATCCATATATTCATCTTCATCAACTTTGTGACCTTATGACGCATTATTTCGCTTTTTTCACCTCACCATGCCACATCTATATTGTATTATTTTAACATATACCATCACAACATAGGTGGTGGAATATCTCATCCTTTGTACCTTTCTTTATAATCCCACAATTAACACAAGGACAATAAAATATACCATTATTATCAAGAACATTTTGATCAGCATATTCAAGGAATTCAAGAACTCCTTTCTCGTATACCAGATATAATCTATCAACTTTCATCCAACTACAATCCATAACAAGTTCTAAAATTTATATCAAAATAATATTGTGAACGGCACAACAAAATCTAAACATAAAGCATATCGAAAAACTGAAGCATATTCATAACAATAATAAAACTCTAAATCTTAAGCATATGGATATCCATTGTAGCAAAGTTATAATATTTTTGTTCACTGTTAATCCAACAGGAAACCATAAAGCATATGAGCTTTACAAGTAAGAGACCACAAAGTCAAACAAGAATGAAGATAGTGAAGATTATTAAGAATTAGAAAGATGATGAAGAAAGTGAAGTTTGCATGAAATATACCGTACTTTGAAGAGGAAGAGACCAAGAACGAAGATAATATAGATGAAAATTCAAATGAAAGAAGATTTTAAAGATGAAGATTTCACTATCATTATCATTGTCGTCTCTGGTTTGATAGTTTGTTGGTTCGCTATTTCGTTTAGGTCATGTTATGAAGGAAATAATGAATCTGTTTTGTTTTAAACTTATAAGGAAAACCTTTGACCATGGTTATTATATCCAACCGCAGTGAAATGTAGATATTATTAAAACAATAGTATAGTAGAACCGTGGTTAAATAGTTTTCATTTTTTATTTATTTATGAACTTAAGTGACACATGCTTTTTGTAATAGGAAAAATGAAAAAAAAGAGTAGTTGCTAGGATTCGAAGCTTGTAACACTTACTTTATCACCACATATGTTTATTTCAACCGTGATTAAATAACTTTCAAAAAATAAAAAATATATCAGGAGCATCCATTTTGCGATATTACAATGGTGGAAAGCATAATCATAGTAGTATTAATGTTACCAAAGGCATATATTGTAGTAGTGAGATAACTTCCCAACTGAAGAAGGATTCTCAAAGTGTGTATCAGAACATGACATGTATGTTAATAATGTAATCAAGGTTTGTCAAGTCACCATATGCTTGTATGTGGATGATTTGTTGATAACATGTGCGGATGATGCAGAAATCAAAGGTGTCAAGTCGAAGCTAATGAAGGAGTTTGAAATGTCTAACCTAGGAAACTTGTCATATTTCCTTGGTATGGAATTTAAATACACAAATGAAGGAGTGTTTCTAAACCAGATGAAGTATGCCTAAGACATCTTAAAGAGGTTTAAAATGAGTAATCGTAATGCAACAGTTACACCCTTAGATTAATGATGTGATTAATACTAGTGGGATCATGTGGATCGTGAAGGGATGAATGTTTTCATGCGTAATTGTATTATGGTGTATGTGTTTGAGTCTGCATATGCATACACATTTGGTGGAATGATCATGTCTCGGTGGAGCGTAAGTGATCATTCAGATTCATTGCGAATCGTTGGTGCAGGAATGATCGTGTCTCGGTAGAGCATAAGCGATACATCCAAGTTCGAATTAATGAACCATTGTTGAAAGTCGGTACCGCATTGTTGCATTGTGTCAGTGAGTCACATTGCATCTGTCTGTTGGATTGATTGTGTTAATTGATGTGTATGGATTTATGATTATCCTTTGAGGTGTTATTTGCACCGCTATGTTATGAAACTATTTCTCACCCCCTTTTGTTTGTTTTGTTGCGTCTGTGCTTCTTCGGAAGTACAGATAATTCAGGTACTTGAGGAGCGCTTGATGTTGATGTCAGTGTCCTAAGAGCTCTGATATGTAACAGGAACGGGGATTTTTATCAGCATTTCTTTTGATTTTTAGCAAACTTCCTTATGATTAAGTATTGAGTTAATAAACCGTATTTTGATTGATCTGTAAGGCCTTTGGGCAATTTGATGTTAAAACAATTATTTCCGCTGCTTGTTTTGGAATAAATGAAAAGATATTTGGTTGTTGATGTAGCAGCTCACTTTAGTTGATTAAATCTGATTTTATGAAAAGTTTATTTAATTTTGAAATGGGAAAAAGTGGGTGTTACAATTGGTATCAGAGCAGGTCGGTCCAACCGGCCAGATTGAGTAGTCCTTAGAATAGGAGTCGTCGAGAGTCCTAACCTGTATTTGTTGTTGTATCAGAATGGCTGGAAGGAATGATGATGCTCTTGTTGCGTCTTTGCAAGCCATGGCGCAGACTATTGAGAATGTCGTTCAGGTCGTTCAGGGGGGAGGTAATGCTCAGTCTCGTGCATTGGATCAGTTCAGGAGTAACAGGCCGCCTAAGTATGAAGGTGGAATTCTAGATCCAGAGGTTGCGCATAAATGGTTGAAGACTGTGGAGAAGATTTTCAAAATAATGGGATGCTCTGATGATCAAAAGGTGAGGTTTGGTACTCATATGCTAGAAGGCGAAGCTGAGGTCTGGTGGGACAACAATCGCCAACGGTTAGAAGCTGCGGATATTGCAATCACCTGGGCGGTATTTCGCAGAGAAGTTTTGGAGAAGTACTTCCCGGAAGATGTCCGTAGTGCTAAGGAAGTGGAGTTCTTGGAACTCAAGCAAGGTAATATGACGGTGGCGGAGTATGCTGCCAAGTTTGAGGAATTGGTGCAATATTCTGCACACTATAATACTGAAGAGGCTATGACTTCCAAATGCCTGAAGTATGAGAATGGACTAAGTCCTGAAATTAAGTTGGGTATTGCTTGCCAAAAGATCAGGAACTATCCAGAATTGGTAAGCAGAAGTCGGATTTATGATAATGACAACAAGGCTCGAATTGCACACTATAAGGCGGTGAATGAAAAGAAAGGAAAGCAGAGATTTGGTGGTACTCCTTATAGAGCTCCAGCTGACAAAGGAAAGCAAAAGGCTAATGCTGAGAAGAAGCCAAGTGGGGGAGGAGGTACTCCCGGCGTACTCAAATGTTACAGATGCCACGGTACGGTTCATCGTGCCAATGATTGTCCTAATGAAGAGAAGAAGTGCTTCAAGTGTGGAAAGCCAGGTCACCTAGCGGCTAATTGTAAGGTGAATGCTCCTACTTGCTATAATTGTGGAGAGCAGGGTCATATCAGCACCAATTGCCAGAAACCAAAGAAGCAGCAATCCGGTGGAAAAGTGTTTGCATTATTGGGAACTCAACCTACTGGTGAAGATCGATTGGTCAAAGGTACTTGTTATATCGATAATACTCCTTTATTTGTGATTATTGATACGGGTGCAACACACTTGTTTATTTCCTTGGAATGTGTGAAAAAGATAGGATTGGAGCCTTCTCAATTGAGTCGAGGGATGGTAATTGATACTCCATCTATAGGTTCCGTGACTACTACCTTAGTGTGTTGTGATTGTGTTTTGTCAATATCTGATAAAAAGTTTAGAGTGGATCTTATATGCCTGCCACTCAGTAATCTTGATGTGATTTTGGGTATGAACTGGTTGGAGTCCAACCGAGTTTATATCGATTGCTTTAGGAAAAGATTGTTATTCCTAGCTCCTGAGGAAGAAAGTTTTGCCATTTCAGTTTCGGCTAAAGAACTGAGAACCTTGTTGGAAGATGAAGCAAAGATGTTTGTTGTGTTTGCTTCGTTATCGGTTGAAGAGAAAGTTGTTGTTGAGGAACTGCTAGTGGTGAATGAATTTCTTGAAGTATTCCCAAGTGATATTTCAGAACTGCATCCGACGCGTGAGGTGGAGTTTACTATTGATTTGATTCCTGGTACTAAGCCTATTTCTATGGCACCGTACAAGATGTCTGCTGCTGAGTTAGCTGAATTGAAATCGCAAATTGGTGATTTACTTGACAAGAAGTTCATTCGACCCAGTGTATCGCCGTGGGGTGCACCAGTGTTATTGGTCAATAAAAATGATGGTAGTATGCGTCTGTGTATTGACTACCGGCAACTGAATAAAGTTACAATTAAGAACAAGTATCCACTCCCAAGGATTGATGACTTGATGGATCAACTTGTGGGAGCTTGTGTTTTTAGTCAAATTGACTTGAGGTCGGGATATCATCAAATAAGAGTGAAGGAATAAGATATCCAGAAGACGACTTTTAGAACTCAATACGGCCATTACAAATATTCCGTGATGCCTTTCGGAGTGTCTAACGCGCCAGGAGTGTCCATGGAGTATATGAACCAAATATTTCATTCTTATTTGGATCAGTTTATCGTAGTATTTTATTGATGATATACTGATATATTCGAAGTCTGAAGAAGACCATGCGAAAAATTTGAGAATTGCATTGCAGGTACTGAAGGATAACAAATTATTTGCCAAGTACTCCAAATGTGAATTTTGGTTGAAGATGGTAAGCTTTTTGGGACATGTGATATCTGGTGATGGTATAGAAGTGGACCCTTCTAAGGTCAGTGTTGTGCTTGAGTGGGAGCCTCTGAAGACGGTAATGGAAATTAGAAGTTTTCTTGGCCTAGATGGTTATTATCGAAGGTTCATTGAAAGATTTTCTAGTTTGGCGTTACCTTTGACTCAATTGACCCGGAAGAATCAAACTTTTATTTGGGATGCAGCTTGTGAGAGAAGTTTTGAAGAATTAAAGAAGAAGCTAACTTCGGCACCAGTACTAGTTTTGCCGGACCCGAGTGAAGCTTTTGTTGTTTATTGCGACGTGTCTAAAATGGGTTTAGGTGGTGTGCTAATGCAGGTGGGTAAAGTTGTAGCTTATGCTTCGAGGCAATTGAAGGTACATGAGAGGAATTATCCTACTCATGATTTGGAATTGGCCGCAGTGGTATTCGTGTTGAAAATTTGGAGGCATTATTTGTATGGTTCGCAATTTGAAGTTTTTAGTGATTATAAGAGTTTAAAGTACTTGTTTAATCAAAAAGAGCTTAATATGAGACAAAGAAGATGGTTAGAGTTTTTGAAGGATTATAATTTTAATCTGAATTACCACCCGGGAAAAGCGAATGTAGTAGCAGATGCATTGAGTCGGAAGACAATTCATATGTCGGCTATGATGGTGAAAGAAATGGATTTAATTGAGCAATTTAGAGACTTAAGTATGGTATGTGAAATAACGTCGGAAAGTGTTAAGTTGGGTATGTTGAGAATTAATAATGAATTTCTGGATGTGATAAGAGAAAATCAAAGGCAAGATGTAAAATTGGTAGATTTGATGCCTAATGAAGGAAATGACCAAGGAGGTGATAATGTTTTGAATAATGATGGTGTTTTGAGATTCAGAGGTAGAATTTGCGTACCTGACAACGTTGAATTAAAGAAATCAATTTTGGAAGAAAGTCATCGAAGTAGCTTGAGTATCCATCCAGGAGCTACAAAGATGTACCATGATTTGAAGAAATTGTTTTGGTGGCACGGTATGAAGAGGGATATCGCGCAATTTGTTTATGCTTGCTTGGTGTGTCAGAAATCTAAGGTGGAACATCAGAAGCCTTCGGGGCTGATGCAACTGTTAGAGATTCCGGAATGGAAATGGGACAACATTGTTATGGATTTTGTGACAGGTTTACCGAATACGGTGAGAGGCTTTGATGCTATTTGGGTAATTGTAGATCGGTTAACTAAGTCGGCACATTTTATTCCAATTAATATCAGTTTTCCGTTAACTAAATTGGCAGATATTTATATACGGATTGTGCTGAAATTGCATGGTGTACCGTCGAGTATAGTATCAGATAGAGATCTGCGGTTTACTTCGGAATTTTGGAAGAGTTTGCATGAGGCTTTGGGTTCTAGGTTGAAATTGAGTTCAGCTTACCACCCACAGACGGATGGGCAATCGGAGAGGACTATTTAGTCACTGGAATATTTATTGAGAACGTGTGTGTTAGAAAAAGGAGGTGAGTGGGATACTCATTTGCCACTAATTGAATTTACTTATAATAACAGTTACCATTCAAGCATTGGAATGACACCGTTTGAAGCTCTTTATGGTAGGAGATGTAGAACACCTCTATGTTGGTATGAGACGGGTGGAAATGTTATGCTTGGACCGGATATTATCTAGCAGACTACTGAGACTATCAAGATGATTAAAGAGAAAATGAAAGCATCTCAGAGTCGACAGAAAAGTTACCATGATAACCGGAGAAAAGACTTGGAGTTCAGTGAGGGTGACCATGTGTTTTCGAGAGTCAACCCGATGACCGGTGTTGGTCGTGCTTTGAAATCCAAGAAGTTGGATCCTAAGTTTATCGGACCTTATCAGATTATGTAGAGAGTAGGCAAGGTTGCTTACCGAGTGGCATTACCGCAAGAACTTTCAAATTTGCACGAAGTATTTAATGTGTCGCAACTCAGGAAGTATGTATCTGATCCGTCACATGTCATCCAGAGGGATGAGGTACAAGTTCGTGATAACCTCACAGTGGAGGCCTTACCTTTGAGAATTGAAGATCGTAAGATGAAGCAGCTAAGAGGCAAAGAAATACCTCTTGTGAGAGTAGCTTGGGGAGGAGCTGCTGGTGGAAGTGTTACCTGGGAACTGGAGAGTAAGATGCGGGAATCATATCCAGAGTTATTCCACTCACGTACATTTTCGAGGACGAAAATAATTAAGTGGGGGAGAGTTGTAACGCCTTAATTTTATATTTATTTTTAGGAAATAAATATTAATATTTTGATGACATATTTGGATAAATTGGAGAGAAATGTTTTATGAGAATAATAATAATATAATAATGTATACTATTATAATATCGTTATTATTTAAATAAAATAAAATAAAAAGGGTTAGTTAGAGGTTTAAGGGGCAAAAGTGGAATTATTGTTTTATGTAAGTGGAATAAGGGATTCAATTTTCATTCATCGTGTTTTTAACGAAGAACAGTGAGGTCTGGAGAAAGAGGAGAAGAAAGGCAAGATCAAGGATCGTAGATCATCAAGACCAAGATTTCGAAGAACTCATCTCTATTTCGAGGTAAGGGGGGAGAATGGGTTTTATAATTGGTGAATTAACACAATAAGGGTAATTGGGATATCCTTCCTGTTGGTGTAAGCCCTAGAGGCCAATACTTTTTGGTACTTGTATCGGATTATTCGTTTAATAATAAAAGGCATTTCTTTATTATGTTTGTCTTTCAGAATAATAAAGTCCCTAGAATAGTTAGTCTGTTTAATGAAATGTTAAGTGTGACTTAATCATGAGATCCCATTAAACATAAAGACATTATTCTTAAAATATCCGTAGTCAAGCTTTATTGCAAAGTGGGATAACTTTAAAGCATTGAGACTATTATGAAGATAGACTGATGATCACATCTCATGGATCATGGATAAAGAGTTATCAAGTCTTGACATAGGTATAAATATTAGGAGTAATATTTATACCGGATTGACCCGCTATGAGAATACTACATAGTATGTTATGCAAAGTGTCATAAGTTATTCTCATGGTGATAATGGTGTATTACCACCCTTCGACCTGAAACCACTATGGACCCTAGATGTAGAGTCGGGTGCTTTATTGCTGATCAAAAATTATCCGTAACTGGATGATCATAAAGACAGTTGATGGGCACTCCACGAAGCATGCTGAGGGACATGAGTGTCCTAGATGGAATTTGCCAATCCTGCATAACAGGAGAAATGTCTAAGGGCCCAATATTGAACTGAACAAGGATGACACAGTGTATGCCTTGTGTTCAATATAGACATAGGGGCAAAAGGGTAATTGTACAAACATATATTATCACGAAAAAGGTTTTGTCAGATCACATGACATTTTCGTGACTTGGGTAGCAGTGATGTGTTGCTAGATACCGCTCACTGTTTATTATGTTAAATATATAATTTAATATAATTATCAACATTACGAAATCCTACAGGGTCACACACATAAGGACAGTTTGATGAGAGATAGAGAAATCAAAGGAACACCATAAGGTACGGTGCACTTAAGTGAAAATAGAAATTCGGATAATATAATAATAATTATTGTTATTTTATAATGGTTATAAAATAATAATAAAATAAATATATTTATTATAATAATAGTTATTATAATAATATATATAATATTATTATGGATCATGTGAATTGGGCTTTTAGCCCGCAGCCCACAAGAGAGTCTATAAAAGGAACCCTTGTGATGAAGCTTTTACTTGATGCAATTTCGTTTTTGATTCTCTTTTCTCACTCAAATAATTCCGTTCGTAAGCAGCTAGCACTGTGACCGGAAGCTGTTCGTGTGGACTGAGTAGAGGCGTTGCACTTCATCAACGCTTGTGATCGCTGCATCAAAGATCTGAATCGCCACAAAGAGGTAACGATTCTATCACTGACCATGCTCATTCATAAGGATCACTAAAGGAAATTTTTGTTTTCCGCTGCGTTTAGATCGCAATTTTCCTTCACTTCCTCCCTTAGGGTTCATATATGTGAAGATTTGGAATTGATGAAATTGTGATATGTATGTGATAGATTATGAATCCTTGAATTGTATTTATGATTTGATGATGATTATTATGAGAATAGTTTGTTATGAGGTAATCTTGGATGAACCGTTCTTGAATGTGTGCGATGTGAATTGAGGAATAGTTGTTATGTAGAAGAGGAATAATTGATGTTATGAGTGTGTGGTGGTATAAAGTATTGAAATTTGACTTTTATGAATGTTAATATCACGTTAAAATGAACTGGTTTTGGTTTGGAGTGAGAGGTAAAAGAAAAGGAAGATTTTGGAAAAAAGTTGGAAAATTCACGTTGCCGCCCGACACGGGCCGTGTCACGGGATACGGGTGGCCGTGTCAGGCCACTGGAAGAGGGTAGGATGGATTTTGACGAAGATTGGGCATTAGTAATTGTGACACGGGCCGTGTGTAACACGGTGGGAGAACTGACTTTAGTTATGTTGCGGATAGCAAGAGTCGCCACCGACTTTTATTTTATCCAAAGGAAAGGCATAAAAGAACAGGAAAGACCTTTTAAAAGATTTTTGGGTCCGGGGGGTAGGTTATGTAAAGGGAAGGTGTTAACACCCTTTACATCCATGGTTATCCATGGGCTCTTAGTTACTTAGCTCACTTTAAAATGTTTTTGAAATGTGAAGTGTGTGAATAGAAATTTTCTTAAGTGTTTTATAATGACCCATGTACGGATGCGTATAAACCTTTGTTTTGAAAATTTTTGTTTGAAATTGTGAAGTGTTTGAAAAGTTTTGAAGAGTGAGCAAGTAACTATGAGGAACCTACCCTAAGTTTAAGTCTTTTCTGTTCTTGAATCCTTTAAATGGTAAGACTATCCCTATTATTAAGGAATAGGTAGTCATTACCTTGGATGTGAGGGACAAGTAAAGGGACATCTGTTTATGTAGGCAACTATGGGGTGTATAAGCAACTTTGGAGGGACTATCATCTTTATTTGAAAGGGACAAGATCATTACTAAGGCAACATTCGAAAGGGACTTGATCTTTTATTTGTTAAGGGACTAGATGACTTTATTTTGAGGGACTTTTGCTTTATACACCCTACTTGACCTTTTAGGCAACAATGAGAGGTATCCCTAAGGAAGTGAGATGGCGATCAAAGATCGACTTACGTGTGTGAGTGTTCAATTTAATATTTATCTTTAAATTTAAATGATCTAAATTAATTTTAAATATACAAACATATTTTTACACTCCCTATTTTACTAACCATAGCATAAAATAAATAATAAACATTATAAATAAATATTACACCAAGGAACAATTACATAATAATAATTAAGCAAAATTAAATATAATAAGCAAAATAAATAAATAATTATAATTGGGTTAGTGAAAATAATAATAATAAAAATAATACCAAATTAATGGGGTTAGTAATAAATAAATATCATAAGAATATAATTAACAATAATAATGATATAAACAAGAATATTATAATAAACAAATTTTAAGGTTAATAAGAAAATATGAACAATTATTATAGAATGTTAAATTATATGCACATTATAAAATTAAATTAATTATGAACATATTATAATTATAAAATTAAATTAACAACTTTTAACTATAAAAAATTATTTACATGCAAAAATAAACAATTTATGTCATATTTACATATTATAAAATTAAGAATTTTAATTTTTTAACATATTTATATACAAAAATTATAAACAATTTATATTATTACATTAACAAAAATTAAATTAAGTATTTTAATTAAGTCATGAATATAATGTATACAAATAATGATATTAAGCAAATAGAAGAAGAAAAATTAGGGTTTGAGAAAAATATGTTTTTTTAAAAATAAATTAGGTTTTATATAAAAAAAATGTTAAATATTAAATATTAATCTAATTATACAAATAAATTATATATATACATATTAATAAAAAGAAATTAGTTTTAGAAAATATTATTATTATTATTTCAGAAATTATTTTTATAACATATGATATTTACATATTCATTTAAATATATTTGCATATTCATCATATAAATAATATTCAATAATAAACAACTAATAAAATAAATAAAACAGAATTTAAAAAAAACTTATCTGGGCTGGGAATTGAACCCAACCCCTCTTGCTTTCAAGAACACAAGTCAGCAACACCAACCACTGGGCCAGCGCGCGCAGGTGACAAAGGAGGGAGTCCAATTGGTTTTGTGCCTTATTCCTGAAAATCAAAGAAAAAGAAAGAAAAACAAAAGGCCTGGGGGGATCGAACCCAGGACCTTCAAACATCACACAAACACATTAACCATTCCAGCTGGGAGAGCGCACCTGTTAGTATAACAACAATAATTCATTATATATTATGCCTAGTAATCAAACTGAAAAAATAAGAAAACTTTGTAAAAAGCCAGGATTCGATCCCTGGACCAAGACTTCCCATGCGCATCCTTCCACCAACTGAGCCAAGCACACAACTGTTAAACAAGATCAAAAGCAAAACAAAAAATATTATATTCAGTTTTCAAAATTTAAAATTCGCGCCAGGGGATCATCTTCTTCCTCCAGCCCTAGGATATTTGCTGCGAATTTATATACCATTTTTCCTGCGAATTCCAAACTTGCAGCAAGACCTATGAATCTTATACATCACAAAAACTGTAAAATTTCACCAAATTAATTGTTCAAACATGATCCAGAGACAAATTGGCATTGATCTGTGTTTTTAGAATGGATTTATATTAGCTTGAATGTGAAACCCTAATGGAAGCCGAAAACCCTAGCCATGGTGGAATTCGTCTCAGTTCATGAAACTCAAATTAAACTATCCAGAATTCATCACAAACTTCAAACAATCACAAATCAACAAACAAAATTCATTAATAATAGCTAAACAAACAAAATCGAAAAAATTAAATTCAAGAACAAGAGGGATTCGGTTTATGCGATATGAGATGTTTTGGATGCAAATGATCATTGGGAATGATTCTATGATGTCTCAGAAACATTCTTGTGTCCTCAAAATACCTTGAAACCTCTTGGATGAATGAAACCGAAAATTGATTTTTGGATGATTTTTGAACTTTGAAACTTACTCTTGGGAGGCTGGAAATCGTGTTCTATGATTAGGGTTATGTCATGTACTTATAGTGTGATGAATTTAGGTCATAAAACTTGGTCATTGTTTGAAAGATTTGATCCAAAAAGATTGAGAAAGATAAGCTTTGAAATTCAAATATTTTTGCATAAACACTTTCTATTTCAAGCCAATCAACATTATTTTTGTATCAATTTGATCCATATTGAATTCATGACCTTCTAGAACCAAAAATAATTTTAAATCTTCACACTTGATATTTTATTTAAATTTAAAATGATTTTTAATATAAAAAATCATAATAAATAAATTAAATAAAATAAAAATTATGAAAATATCAAATAATTTTCATGCATGATGTCATGGATTGCTTTGGGTCATTAAAAGTTCAGCCCACTTAGCAAAATTTGGTTTTAAACCTCCATTTGCTTCATAAACTTCCCTAAAATTTCCCAACTTTGCAAGGGCACACATACTTCAATTTTAATGCTATGAGGGTGTTCTTGGATATTTTGGAAAGCTTGAAGAGTCCTCTAACCAACCCCACTGGTTTCATGTTCATATCATTTACCATTCTCAAGTTATGCCCTTTTGAAGTTGTTGACTTTTTGTTGACTTTCAAAAGGACCTATAATGTCCTAGCTCATACCTTCCAAATGAAGCATTTTTGGGCTTGGCTTGTGAGACACAAAGTTGTAGAGAATTAAATTTCCTTCAAAATGAGCTTTGTATGGAAAATTGGTGATGAAGCATGTGAAAGTTATGGCTGGTCAAAGTTCAGTTGACTTTTACTAAGGAAACCCTAATTTAGAAACTCCTGATTCTTGATGATCTGAAATATCCTTGATGAATCATGATCAACCCTTGATCAAATGATGAATTTTACTTCATATACTTGATGTTGGCAAAAAATCATGAAGTTTGACTTTGGTTTGACCACAGTTGACCTCAGTTTGACTTTTTAACTGCTTTGACTGATTTTGACTTATCTGATCATCTGACTGAGCAAACCTTTGAGAAAAGTCTTGAAACTTGTCAAGGGGGTTCTTACACACATATAAGATTTTATGAAGCTCACTTGAAGTCTTGGAAGTTCATTTAGCCTGATTAAAGTCAAAACCCTAGTTTTGGATGCACTGCTTAGGAGGTGCATTGTCTGAGGGAATTGTCAACTCTTCTGACTATTTGTGAACTTTGTGAACCTTGTGAACCATCATAAGATGTCTTGTGAACCTTATGGAAGGTCTTGTGAACCTTGTGAACCTCATAAAGTGTCTTGTAAACTTCATGAACCTCATGAAAGGTCTTGTAAGTATGAACCTCCTGAAAGGTCTTGTATGTATTGTGAATCTTGTGAACCTTGTGAACCTCATAAAGTGTCTTGTAGACTTTATGAACTTCATGAAAAGGTCTTGTAAGTATTGTGAATCTTGTGAACCTTGTGAACCTCATAAAGTGTCTTGTAAACTTCATGAACTTCATGAAAGGTCTTGTGAACCTTGTGAACCTTCTTAGCACACAAAGTCTTGTTTTGTGAGGGAAAATTTTGGGGTGAAACAGCTGCCCCTGTTCAATTTTCTGAAACCTGAGGGGTTAGATTGGTATATTTGCCAGTCGTGACCTGGAAAGTTGAAGGGGATTGAACACAAAAGCCCAAAAATTTGCACTCACCAGTGCATAGAGTGATACAGATGATTAGTTGAATATGCTTGAGTGGGCTTAAAGATGCCACTTGGAGAAAAATTCTTCAGGTACATTTCTTGGAAGATAAAGCAGTCCAAAATATGAAGGTATAATGATAGAT
This sequence comes from Lathyrus aphaca, assembly GCA_963966055.1. Classification (NCBI taxonomy): domain Eukaryota; kingdom Viridiplantae; phylum Streptophyta; class Magnoliopsida; order Fabales; family Fabaceae; genus Lathyrus; species Lathyrus aphaca. The sequence goes on from OZ014525.1 coordinate 8,818,452, forward strand.
TTCAGGAAGATAAACAACGTCCCGAGGTAATGATATGCTTTCAGAAGGATAACCAACGTTCTGAGGTAATAATATGCTTTCAGGAGGATAACAACGTCCTGAGGTAATAATATGCTTTCAGGAGGATAACAACGTCCTGAGGTAATAATATGCTTTCAGGAGGATAACAACGTCCCGAGGGAATGATATGCTTTCAGAAGGATAACCAACGTTCTGAGGAAATAATATGCTTTCAGGAGGATAAACAACGTCCTGAGGAAGTGGTAACCTTTGGGAAGATAACAACGACCCAAGGTAATAATATGCTTTCAGGAGTATAAACAACATCCTGAGGAAGTGATGATAGCTTTCAGGAAGATAAACAACGTCCCGAGGAGATAATATGCTTTCAGGAGGATAAACAACGTCCTAAGGTAATAATATGCTTTCAGGAGGATAACAACATCCTGAGGGAATGATATGATTTCAGAAGGATAACCAACGTTTTGAGGAAATAATATGCTTTCAGGAGGATAAACAACGTCCTGAGGAAGTGGTAACCTTTGGGAAGATAACAACGGCCCAAGGTAATAATATGCTTTTAGGAGTATAAACAACATCCTGAGGAAGTGATGATAGCTTTCAGGAAGATAAACAACATCCCGAGGAGATAATATGCTTTCAGGAGGATAAACAACGCCCTGAGGTGATGATATGCTTTCAGAAGGATGAACAACGTTCTGAGGTATAAGAAGCTTTCAGGAAGATAAACAATGTCCTGAGGAAATGATAACTTTTGGGAAGATAAACAACGACCCAATAGTCACAATTTGTTGATGAAATTTGTCTGCTGGAGAATTAACCTGAAAACAAGGTAGCATCCTGTATGGTAATATTAGTTTATGTATTATGTATGCATGTATAATATGATGCAGTTAAGTGATGTATTATGTATTTATGTATATGTATGGTATGATGTATATATGATATGATGCTGCCTGAAGCGTCTGGATATCTTCATATAACAACTGCTAGCCAGGGAAAATAAATCCCAATTCGTTGCTTGAAGAATATGAGGAACTCGTTCCCGTCTTGTTTGATAATATATTATACATAACCTCCCGTCTTCATTTGATAGTAGGATATATACAACCTCCCGTCTGCTGGGGATAGCAAGGTATACATAACCTCCCGTCTTCGTTCGATAGTAGGGTATATACAACCTCCCGTCTTCGTTCGTCGTACTCCTATTGGAAAGTAAATTCCCGAATATCCGTATGAGGATAAAAGAGATGGATATAAATTCCAGGGGAGATGTGACTTTATGAAGATGGATTTGCCCTACTGAGGGTTTGTAGCTGTTTTGTAGAGATGAACCGGCGAAGCTTCGTTGAAATCCTTCCCTCGTTCGTCCTTAGTAAATACTATTACTGCATTTTTATGCATTTCTGGTAAACATCAATCATATTAAGCATACATGCATTTTTGGTAAACATCAATCATATTCAAAAGCATACATACATTCAAACACAACCAATGGACGTTTCGCTTATGTAAATAGGGTAAAAGTAAATCTGGATTCAAAAATGGAATTTTATTTATATCAAAGAGTGACCTATACATAGGCAGGTTTGTACAAGGAGACAGAAATCCTAGTAAGAGGACTTTGTCATAAAAGTTTTACAAAACAAAGAAGATCAGCTATGTGGGAAATAATCCTATTGAGTTTCAATTCTACTATTGCCATTATCTTCAAGTATCTCATCTTCTGCTGTTGAGACGGAAACGATTGGATTGAGCTTTATCTGTTCGAGCATTGAGTAAGTAACACAACTGGTTGCAGTTTCATGAGTGATCCAAACGAGACATAGTCATACGCTTTAATCCCTAACTTTTGCCTGGATTGCCCTTTCAGGTTTTCAATCCACCGGGATACCCTTTTTTGCCCAAGCCGCCTTTTCAGGTTTTCGACTTGCCGGGTGTACATCCTTTTTTATATATATCCCTAATTTTTGCCCAAACCCTTTTGGTTTGCCGGGATGCCCTTATTTTTGCCTAGGCCAGTCAACCTAGCGGGTCTCTTTTTATGCGTAGTATTTTTTAACTATGTCTGCGTTTACAGGCTGTGAGAAGTCTTCACCATCCATAGTAGTAAGTATCATGGCACCTCCTGAAAATACTGTCTTGACCACAAATGGTCCTTCATACGTAGGAGTCCACTTGCCCCTAGGATCACCCTGTGGTAATATGATACGCTTGATTACCAAATCACCAGCCTGATATACCTTTGGCTTAACCTTCTTGTTAAAAGCTTTGATCATTCGTTTCTGGTACATCTGGCCATGACAAACTGCTGCTAGTCTCTTCTCATCAATCAAATTTATCTGGTCCAGTCGAGTCTGAATCCACTCATCTTCATCCAAGCCTGCATCCTTCATAATTCTTAAAGAGGGAATCTGAACTTCAATGGGAAGAACTGCTTCCATACCATAGACTAAGGAGAATGGGGTTGCCCCTGTTGAAGTACGTATTGTGGTACGATAACCATGAAGAGCAAATGGTAACATCTCATGCCAATCCTTGTAGGTAACAGTCATTTTTTGTATAATCTTCTTAATGTTCTTATTAGCAGCTTCAACTGCCCCATTCATCTTTGGACGATACGGAGAAGAGTTGTGATGCTTAATCTTGAACTGCGTGCAGAGATCAGTAATCATAGTGTTATTCAGATTAGAGCCATTGTCAGTGATAATCCTTTTAGGGATGCCATACCTACATATGAGATTATTCTTAATGAATCGAGCCACAACATTCTTAGTAACAGATGCAAATGAAGCTGCCTCCACCCACTTTGTGAAGTAATCAATAGCAACCAGGATGAAACGATGCCCATTAGAAGCAGTAGGCTTGATCTCACCAATCATATCAATGCCCCACATGGCAAATGGCCAATGAGCAGTCAACACATTCAATGGTGATGGAGGTATATGTACTTTATCCGCATAGATTTGACACTTGTGACATGTTCTGGAGTGTTGATAGCAATCAGCTTCCATGGTAGACCAATAGTAACCTGCTCTCAATATCTTCTTTGCCATAGTATGACCACTGGAATGAGTGCCAAAGATCCCATCATGCATATCTTCCATAATCTCAATTGCTTCCTTCTTATCCACACAACGAAGCATAGTTGAATCATGATTGCGCTTGTACAAAATCCCATTACTTAAAAAGAACTTAGCAGAAAACCTTCTCAGAAACTTCCTATCTTTGACAGATTCCCCTTCAGGGAACTCCTGAGCTTCAAGATATCTTTTTACTTCATAGAACCAAGGCTTCTCCTCTGCCCCTTCTGTGTCAATCTCATTGCAGTATGCAGGCTTTTCAAATCTATCAATGGTAATCTTGGGAGCTTCATCATCCCAACTGATCTCAAACATAGATGCCATGGTGGCCAAAGCATCTGCCAACTGATTCTCTCTCCGTGGGATATGTCCAAAGGTAACTTCTTTGAAATGTGGGATCAAAGACAACACATACTCTCTGTAAGGAATGAGATTATCATGCTTGGTGTCCCAATCTCCTTTGATCTGACTAACTACCAAGGCTGAATCTCCATACACATCAAGGAACTAAATCTTCATATCAATAGCAGCTTTAATACCCAGGATACATGCCTCATACTCAGCCATGTTATTGGTACAATAGAAACAAAGTCTGGCAGTAATCGGGGTATGACAACCTTCAGGGGAACTAATCACAACACTAACACCATTACCAAGTGCATTAGAGGCACCATCAAAAACCATAGTCCATCGGGATCCTTGTTCAGGTCCGTCATATTGTCCAGGTTCTTTGGTAATAATCATAATGTCTTCATCAGGGAACTCAAAACTCATTGACTGGTAATCATCCACTGCTTGATGAGCCAAATAATCAGCAACAACACTTCCTTTGATGGCCTTCTGAGTAGTATACTGTATATCATATTCTGTCAAGATCATTTGCCATCTTGCAATTCTTCCGGAGAGAGCAGGTTTCTCGAATATGTACTTGATTGGATCCATCTTTGAAATCAATAAGGTAGTATGAGTCAACATATATTGTCTTAGTCGGCGAGCAGCCCATGCCAAAGCGCAGCAAGTTTTCTCGAGCAGTGAGTATCTTGTTTCACAGTCGGTAAACTTTTTGCTAAGGTAGTATATTGCCTGCTCTTTTCGACCAGACTCGTCATGTTGCCCCAATACACACCCCATTGAGTTGTCTAACACTGTTAAGTACATAATCAAGGGTCTTCCATCAACTGGTGGCATCAAAATTGGAGGTTCTAGCAGATATCTCTTGATTTCATCAAAGGCAGTCTGGCATTCATCATTCCATTCCATCACCTGATCTTTCTTCAACAACTTGAAGATTGGCTCACAGATGGCAGTTAATTGGGAAATAAATCTTGCAATGTAATTCAATCGTCCCAAGAAACCTTTAACCTCCTTCTCAGTACGGGGAGCTGGCATCTCTCGTATGGCTTTCACTTTTGCAGGATCCACTTCAATACCTTTTCCACTGACTATGAAACCCAGGAGCTTACCAAACCTAACTCCAAAAGTACACTTGTTTGGGTTCAATCTCAACTTGTATTTCTTCAACCTCTCAAACAATTTATGCAAATGATCAAGATGTTGCTCTTCATTCTGGGACCTGGCTATCATATCATCCACATATACCTCTATCTCATGATGAATCATATCATGAAACAAAGCCACCATAGCACGCTGATATGTTGCCCCTGCATTCTTCAAACCAAATGGCATCACCTTATAGCAAAAAGTGCTCCACTGTGTAACAAATGTTGTCTTCTCCATATCTTCAGGAGCCATCTTGATTTGATTGTAACCAGAGAAACCATCCATAAAAGAGAATACCTTATGCTGAGCAGTGTTGTCTACCAGAACATCAATATGAGGAAGTGGAAAATCATCTTTGGGGATGGCCTTGTTCAAATCCCTGTAGTCTACACACATACGTACCTTACCATCTTTCTTGGGTACCGGCACCACATTTGCAACCCACTGAGGATAAGAAGTCACAGCTAAGAACCCTGCATTGAATTGTTTCATTACTTCTGCTTTAATCTTTTCTGACATTTCAGGACGCATACGACGAACCTTCTGCTTCTTTGGACGACAATCTTCTTTTACTGGTAAACGGTGAACCACAATGTCTGTATCCAACTCTGGCATATCTTCATAAGACCAAGCAAAGATCTCCACATAGTCACGTAGCATCTGAATCAATCTGCTCTTGACACTATCCTCTAATTCAGCCCCTATCTTGACTTCTTTCCTGTTTTCCTCAGTTCCCAGATTCACAACTTCGACTGGCTCTTCATGTGGCTGTATGGCTTTCTCTTCTTGTTGTAACAACCTAGCAAGCTCTACAGGTACTTCACAATTGTCCTCATTTCCGTCTTCAGTTTGATAGATCGGATTCTCGAAATTATAATTGGCAATAGTAGAACTGTTATCAACAGGATCCAGAGTGGATAGGGATCTGCATTTTAGTGATGTGTGTGTGTGTAAGAACACATAGCTGATAAAGGTAAAAAATAAAATAAAAGAAAGACAAGGAACACAATATTTACTAAAACGAAACATCCACTGATTTTTATTGAATGAAGTATGCAAATGAAATGACATCCCGTAACAAGCACACCATTGTGCCCCGGGTAAGGCACAAGGCTTAAGAGTTCAATTGTTCAAGAAATTACAAACTTAAAAAGCAACAACACAGTAATAGTATTTACTCCTGACTAAAGGAGATAGGAATAACATCTTCAGCTTTCTAGTTGTTAAGCCCAGCACCCACAGTAGGAAAAATCCAAGCATCCAAGTTGTAGTCTTCATCATAGTCACTCACAGCATTGATCTGGTTCTTCATAACCCCTTGATTGGTGATACGAACAGCATGAGCACGACGAACAGCCTTCTGGGACTCTGCAGTGAAACCCAAACCAAATTTGTCAGACTTGTACGGAATATCAGGAAGCTGACCCCAAATAGTACAACCACCTTCATCCACCACAGCTCTAGCATCCTTGAGGGAGGCCATTGTTGGAGGTACTCTGGTGACCACATGAACCTTCTTGACAACAGGAGGAACTTCATAATCATTAACAATCCAAGGAACCACTTCAAATGTCTGACACGGAGTTTTAACATATTCACCTTCCACTTCCAGATACTTGAAGGTGTTCACATGACTAACAAAATATTCTTCCTCTCCGTAGACAGTAACAACTTTTCCTTCCACCGGGTATCTTAGCTTCTGATGTAATGTAGAGGTTACAGCACCTGCCCCATGGATCCAGGGACGTCCCAGCAAACAAGAATATGACGGACGAATATCCATAACATAAAATGTAGCATTAAAAACTTGAGAACCAACTTTGATTGGGAGATCAATTTCTCCATGCACCACTCTTCTCGAACCATCAAAAGCCTTCACCGCTATATTATTGGGCTTCAGCACAGCATCTTCAGGACTCAGCTTATTCAAAACTTCTTTGGGCAACACATTCAGAGAGGAACCATTGTCTATCAATACATGTGACAGGGTAGTGCCCCTGCATTCAATTGAGATATGCAGAGCCCTGTTATGATCCCTCTTGGCAGGAGTCAAATCAGCATCAGAGAAACCTAACCCATTATCATAGGTCAGATGGGCAACACAATTCTCAAACTGGTTAACAGAAATTACATTGGGTACATGAGCAATATTCAGAAACTTAATCAAAGCTTTGGCATGAGCTTCAGAACATAACAACAAAGACAACATGGAAATCTTGGAGGGAGTGTGCCCCAACTGATCAACAATGTCATAATCACTTTTACGAATGATCTTCAATACTTCTTCCATCTGCTTAGCAAGATCGTCAGCAGCTGGCACATTAGTAGGTATAGGTTCAATAACAGGACCCTTGCCCCGAGCATCAGTGGTGGAGGTAGCAGCTGGATTAACTGCATTCTTGGAAGTAACTGGAGGAGAAAAAATTCTTCCACTTCGTGTGATCTTACTAGACCCAGCAATATTATCAACATCAACAGGCACATCAGCTAAGGGTTCTTGCTTAACACCATGGATATAAACATCAGACCCATAATGCCAAGGCACAACTTTATCAGATGTATACGGAATAGGACCAGGAGTGGTAATGACCATAGGAGCCACTCTAGTTTCAGCAACAATTTTTACAGGGCCTTCAGCAGTAATCTTAATTGGACCCTTATGAGTGATTTTAACAGGACCTTTGGAAGTGATCCTTACTGGTACTTTATCAACCATATCAACCTCTTCAGTCTTCCTACCTTTGGTAATATGATCCACCATACTCTCTACAGACGATGGAGTCCTCTCAAACACTATGGTATATTTATCCATGAGACGTTGAATTCCATCTCTCAACCTCCAGCAACTATCCGGCTTATAGGTACAATACAAACAATCTTCACGACAACCTGGAAAGAACCCAGCTTGTACTAGCTTTTTCTTGATAACAGACAATGGTGTGGTCAACTCTGCAACTGAATAGATATGTAAATCTTCATCAATGGCATTGACAGTCTTCTCATGATTTAGCATGGGAGGAGTAATCACATTTGGAGTACCCGGAGGGTCAAACTCAATTTCTCCAGCCTCAATCATATCTTGAATTTTGTTCTTCAAGACCCAGCAGCTATTAGTATCATGTCCTTGACAGTTCGAATGATATGCACATCGTGCATTGGGGTTGTACCTGGGAAAGGTAACATTGGGATTCTGAGGAGCCTCTTTCAGAGTAATAAGTTCATCCTTCAACAAGTGTTGTAATGCCTGAGCCATTGACATGTTGATCTTAGTGAACTGCCTTCTAGCCCTCTGTTGGTTGCCCTGTGGCTGCTCTGGTGTTGTAGGAGTTGGATTTGAAATATGAACTGCACTCACAGACTGATGCCTTCTATTACGATCAGGTTGACCATAAACAACATTGGATTCTTTCTTCCCAGTGGGAGGCTTCTTTGCAGTACCTGATGAAGAAGTACCCACCTGAATCTTGCCACTCTTTATACCATTTTCCACGCGCTCTCCTGTCATTATCAACTCAGTGTAGCCAGATGATGAGCTTCCAATGAGATGACTGTAAAAAGGACCATTCAGTGTACACATGAACATATCAACCAATTCCCTGTCAGTTAAAGGGGGTTGTACTCTTCCAGCTAAATCTCTCCACTTCTGAGCATACTCCTTGAAACTTTCTTTGGCACCCATAGACATGCTTTGCAGCTGCATGCGAGTGGGGACTAAATCAGCATTGTATTGATACTGCTTATAGAAAGCTTCAGCAAGATCATTCCAATACCTGATGTTGACACTCTCCAGCTGATAATACCACTCCAATTGAGCTCCAGATAAGCTCTCTTGGAAAAAATGGATCCACAACTTCTTATCAGCAGTGTGAGGTTGGATTCTTCTGACATAAGACCTCAGATGCAGCTTGGGACAAGAGACCCCATCATAAACAACAAAGGTAGGAACCTTGAAACCAATGGGTATGACTACCCCAGATATCAGACTCAAATCTTCAAAATCCAGCCCAGAAGACTTCTGCAACTCCATAGCATCCATTCTATCCACCAGCATGTTGAATTTGTATTCATTAGGCTCATGGTAGTAATTAGCCTCAGAATCAGAGTCTCCCATAGTGTTGTGGAGACTGCCTCCCTCTTTTTCAGACTCTTCAGACTCATAGTCTTCAACTGGTTCTTTGGTCTTGGCAAGACCTTTGAACCTTCTTCCCATGTTGATCAGGCCACCTGACCTTCTAGTCTTCTTAGTCTTCTTGGCCAACAATGTCTTCAATTCATCCTGCCCCTTGGTCAGGTTCAGGATCAGCTCTTGGAACTGTGCATTTTGTGCCTGGAGATCCTTAACTGTTTGTTCAAGAGCCATTGCTGAAATAAACAGCGAGAAGATGAGAAACTTGTGCACAAATATAAACCTGTGATGCAATGAAATGATATGTGAATGTATATGCAATGTTTTCAAGGACCGCAGGATTTAAATTTGCTTAAACAAAAAAGTAAACTTTTATTAGTAATAAATTTGTTTTGCCTCTTGGGCTTACATAAATGAAATGAAATAAATACAAAAGATGGGGTTTTAAGTCTCCCATGGACGTTTCCTCTTTGTGTTGAGGTATGAGTTGAGATTCCGTTCCTCGTGAAGTTGCTTTGTTAGTTCCAGGATTCTTTCTTGGCTTGCTTTGTAATGAGCCTCGAAAGTATCCCTTTGCTCCTTCAACTGGATCCAGGATCTCAGTAAGTCTTCCACATCAGTAGGCATGTCTGGGTGAAGGATGGTATAAGAAGTATCTCCTTCAGCAACAGGTTCCATGGTAACTGGCAAGATAGCAGGATATGGCATCATGAGAGTCTGAGCACGAGATTGCACCCATCTGAGATAAGCCTCCATAGGAATAGTGTACTTAGGCTCCAGAGTCTTGCTGTCAACCTTGTTCACTTTTCCCCAGGCTCGTATGAATCTCTAACGGTAACCTTGAAGATCGTTGTCGTAATCAAACACAATGCCCTGAATCAACATGTCATGTGGACCATCACTCTGAGCGTAACCAAACTGTCGTAAAGCTAGAGAGGGGTTGTAGGTGATGCCTCCTCTTATGCCTAGAAGTGGCACATTAGGAAACTCCCCACAACGGTCAATGATAGTGACATTCTCCATAGATCTGGAGCACCAATGGATATCTGAGTGCGAGAGTGACATGATCCTTTTGGACCACCTGAACCCTTGCTCATTCTTCATTACTGAGCGAGGAAGGTGAGAAATAAACCACCTAGAAAGCAAAGGTATGCAGCACATAAAAGTTCCTCTTGCCCTTGTAGTACGGGTGTGAAGAGAATGTAGAATGTCTCCAAGCAATGTAGGCACTGGATTGTGACTCAAGAATATGTTGATGGCATGAACGTCTATGAACTGATCTGGATTGGGGAACAATACTAAGCCATAAATCAGCAAGGCTAAGATCTCCTCAAAAGCATCATAGCTCATGGCCTTCAAGAACACCTGAGCTTTCTCTATCAACACCTTGGCAAGAATACCCTTAACTCCGCTTCTCGTTTCTAGAACAATGTCAGACTTCTTCAGATGTAGAGCTGCAGCAATAACCTCTGGTTTAAGCTCCTTCTCCAAGCCTGTGAAGGGTCTTTGATCAAGAACAGGTATACCCAGAAGTTTAGAGAACTCTTCCATTGTAGGAACTAGCTGATACTCAGGGAATGTAAAGCAATGGTGCTTAGGGTCAAAGAACTGAAACAGAACACTCATCATGTCTTCATTGAACCCTGAAGTGACTAGATCCAATAGGTGACCATGTCTCTTGATGAACTGGGAATGATCAGACACCTGAGAAACCAACTCTTTAAGCTTAGCAGGTATGCCCATAAAGTTGATCCTGATGGTGTTTCTACGAGTAGAAGCCATGACCTGCAACAAAGAACAAAGATAAATCCTTTGGTCCTTGAAATGGTTAGTGAAAATGCTATGCTTATGATGCATGATGATGTCATGATGTTATGTTCAATCACAAACATGTGGCACACACAAACAAGTCACACAATAGCCCTAGGTTTAAAGGCTTGCATGAGGTTCAAAGGTAGGTACCCTCCCCTGAAGTTAGTTGGTTCATCCTGTCCTACAAAAGTAACCAGGTTCTAAGGGATCTCAATATCATTGATCCTTCACAAGGGTGGTTGTTCAGTAGGCAACTTACTTGCCAACCAAAACCCTCCAAGTTTAAGATCTCAATGAGCGTAGTATCGAGTATCAACCAACTTCAGTCTGCACCAAAGTCGGTTATCTCACTACTTTTCTAAAGGCCAAGATGGGATAACTAGGGTTCTAAAAGTTAGTTAGTGCATTGACAACATATGGCAGCCTCATATTATCCTCAACTTGACTTAAGGAACATAAGTACCAACCAAGAAGTCACACTAACTATGGCCACCAGATCAACCATATCGGTATACGCCGTACAGTTTCCTTGGTCTATTGCCATTTACCTAAGGTACACTAGATTCGGGTTAGGATCTTTCACACATAAGAGCCCAACAAGTAAGTATAAAGCAAACAAGGCAAACAATTTTAAAGTGATCTAATTCCTAAGGGTACCCCTCTTTAATATTAAATCCCCAGCAGAGTCGCCAGTTCTGTAACACGGTGGGAGAACTGACTTTAGTTATATTGCGGATAGCAAGAGTCGCCACCAACTTTTATTTTATCCAAAGGAAAGGCATAAAAGAACAGGAAAGACCTTTTAAAAGATTTTTGGGTCCGGGGGGTAGGTTATGTAAAGGGAAGGTGTTAGCACCCTTTACATCTATGGTTATCCATGGGCTCTTAGTTACTTAGCTCACTTTAAAATGTTTTTGAAATGTGAAGTGTGTGAATAGAAATTTTCTTAAGTGTTTATAATGACCCATGTATGGATGCCTATAAACCTTTGTTTTGAAAATTTTTGTTTGAAATTGTGAAGTGTTTGAAAAGTTTTGAAGAGTGAGCAAGTAACTATGAGGAACCTACCCTAAGTTTAAGTCTTTTCTGTTCTTGAATCCTTTAAATGGTAAGACTATCCCTATTATTAAGGAATAGGTAGTCATTACCTTGGATGTGAGGGACAAGTAAAGGGACATCTGTTTATGTAGGCAACTGTGGGTGTATAAGCAACTTTGGAGGGACTATCATCTTTATTTGATAGGGACAAGATCATTACGAAGGCAACATTCGAAAGGGACTTGATCTTTTATTTGTTAAGGGACTAGATGACTTTATTTTGAGGGACTTTTGCTTTATACACCCTACTTGACCTTTTAGGCAACAATGAGAGGTATCCCTAAGGAAGTGAGATGGCGATCAAAGATCGACTTACGTGTGTGAGTGTTCAATTTAATATTTATCTTTAAATTTAAATGATCTAAATTAATTTTAAATATACAAACATATTTTTACACTCCCTATTTTACTAACCATAGTATAAAATAAATAATAAATATTTAGGAACAATTACATAATAATAATTAAGCAAAATTAAATATAATAAGCAAAATAAATAAATAATTATAATTGGGTTAGTGAAAATAATAATAATAAAAATAATACCAAATTAATGGGGTTAGTAATAAATAAATATCATAAGAATATAATTAACAATAATAATGATATAAACAAGAATATTATAATAAACAAATTTTAAGGTTAATAAGAAAATATGAACAATTATTATAGAATGTTAAATTATATGCACATTATAAAATTAAATTAATTATGAACATATTATAATTATAAAATTAAATTAACAACTTTTAACTATAAAAAATTATTTACATGCAAAAATAAACAATTTATGTCATATTTACATATTATAAAATTAAGAATTTTAATTTTTAAACATATTTATATACAAAAATTATAAACAATTTATACTATTACATTAACAAAAATTAAATTAAGTATTTTAATTAAGTCATGAATATAATGTATACAAATAATGATATTAAGCAAATAGAAGAAGAAAAATTAGGGTTTGAGAAAAATATGTTTTTTTAGGGTTTTTTTAAAAATAAATTAGGTTTTATATAAAAAAAATGTTAAATATTAAATATTAATCTAATTATACAAATAAATTATATATATATACATATTAATAAAAAGAAATTAGTTTTAGAAAATATTATTATTATTATTTCAGAAATTATTTTTATAACATATAATATTTACATATTCATTTAAATATATTTGCATATTCATCATATAAATAATATTCAATAATAAACAACTAATAAAATAAATAAAACAGAATTTAAAAAAAACTTACCTGGGCTGTGAATTGAACCCAGCCCCTCTTGCTTTCAAGAACACAAGTCAGCAACACCAACCACTGGGCCAGCGCGCGCAGGTGACAAAGGAGGGAGTCCAATTGGTTTTGTGCCTTATTCCTGAAAATCAAAGAAAAAGAAAGAAAAACAAAAGGCCTGGGGGGATCGAACCCAGGACCTTCAAACATCACACAAACACATTAACCATTCCAGCTGGGAGAGCGCACCTGTTAGTATAACAACAATAATTCATTATATATTATGCCTAATAATCAAACTGAAAAAATAAGAAAACTTTGTAAAAAGCCAGGATTCGATCCCTGGACCAAGACTTCCCATGCGCATCCTTCCACCAACTGAGCCAAGCACACAACTGTTAAACAAGATCAAAAGCAAAACAAAAAATATTATATTCAGTTTTCAAAATTTAAAATTCGCGCCAGGGGATCATCTTCTTCCTCCAGCCCTAGGATATTTGCTGCGAATTTATATACCATTTTTCCTGCGAATTCCAAACTTGCAGCAAGACCTATGAATCTTATACATCACAAAAACTGTAAAATTTCACCAAATTAATTGTTCAAACATGATCCAGAGACAAATTGTCATTGATCTGTGTTTTTAGAATGGATTTATATTAGCTTGAATGTGAAACCCTAATGGAAGCCGAAAACCCTAGCCATGGTGGAATTCGTCTCAGTTCATGAAACTCAAATTAAACTATCCAGAATTCATCACAAACTTCAAACAATCACAAATCAACAAACAAAATTCATTAATAATAGCTAAACAAACAAAATCGAAAAAATTAAATTCAAGAACAAGAGGGATTCGGTTTATGCGATATGAGATGTTTTGGATGCAAATGATCATTGGGAATGATTCTATGATGTCTCAGAAACATTCTTGTGTCCTCAAAATACCTTGAAACCTCTTGGATGAATGAAACCGAAAATTGATTTTTGGATGATTTTTGAACTTTGAAACTTACTCTTGGGAGGCTGGAAATCGTGTTCTATGATTAGGGTTATGTCATGTACTTATAGTGTGATGAATTTAGGTCAGAAAACTTGGTCATTGTTTGAAAGATTTGATCCAAAAAGATTGAGAAAGATAAACTTTGAAATTCAAATATTTTTGCATAAACACTTTCTATTTCAAGCCAATCAACATTATTTTTGTATCAATTTGATCCATATTGAATTCATGACCTTCTAGAACCAAAAATAATTTTAAATCTTCACACTTGATATTTTATTTAAATTTAAAATGATTTTTAATATAAAAAATCATAATAAATAAATTAATTAAAATAAAAATTATGAAAATATCAAATAATTTTCGTGCATGATGTCATGGATTGCTTTGGGTCATTAAAAGTTCAGCCCACTTAGCAAAATTTGGTTTTAAACCTCCATTTGCTTCATAAACTTCCCTAAAATTTCCCAAATTTGCAAGGGCACACATCCTTCAATTTTAACGCTATGAGGGTGTTCTTGGACATTTTTGAAAGCTTGAAGAGTCCTCTAACCAACCCCACTGGTTTCATGTTCATATCATTTACCATTCTCAAGTTATGCCCTTTTGAAGTTGTTGACTTTTTGTTGACTTTCAAAAGGACCTATAATGTCCTAGCTCATACCTTCCAAATGAAGCATTTTTGGGATTGGCTTGTGAGACACAAAGTTGTAGAGAATTCAATTTACTTCAAAATGAGCTTTGGATGGAAAATTGGTGATGAAGCATGTGAAAGTTATGGCTGGTCAAAGTTCAGTTGACTTTTACTAAGGAAACCCTAATTTAGAAACTCCTGATTCTTGATGATCTGAAATATCCTTGATGAATCATGATCAACCCTTGATCAAATGATGAATTTTACTTCATATAATTGATGTTGGCAAAAAATCATGAAGTTTGACTTTGGTTTGATCACAGTTGACCTCAGTTTGACTTTTTAACTACTTTGACTGATTTTGACTTATCTGATCATCTGACTGAGCAAACCTTTGAGAAAAGTCTTGAAACTTGTCATGGGGGTTCTTACACACATATAAGATGTTATGAATCCCACTTGAAGTCTTGGAAGTTCATTTAGCCTGATTAAAGTCAAAACCCTAGTTTTGGATGCACTGCTTAGGAGATGCATTGTCTGAGGGAATTGTCAACTCTTCTGACTATTTGTGAACTTTGTGAACCTTGTGAACCATCATAAGATGTCTTGTGAACCTTATGGAAGGTCTTGTGAACCTCATAAAGTGTCTTGTAAACTTCATGAACCTCATGAAAGGTCTTGTAAGTATGAACCTCCTGAAAGGTCTTGTATGTATTGTGAATCTTGTGAACCTTGTGAACCTCATAAAGTGTCTTGTAGACTTTATGAACTTCATGAAAAGGTCTTGTAAGTATTGTGAATCTTGTGAACCTTGTGAACCTCATAAAGTGTCTTGTAAACTTCATGAACTTCATGAAAGGTCTTGTGAACCTTGTGAACCTTCTTAGCACACAAAGTCTTGTTTTGTGAGGGCAAATTTTGGGGTGCAACACCGTGTCACACGACACGGGCACCCGTGTCAGCCCCCTGGTCTTGGTTGATTTTGTTGTTTGAGAGGTGCGTGTTCAGGGCACTTGACACGGGCCGTGTCAGGGGACACGGGAGGCCGTGTCAGGCCCCTGTATTTGGAATTTTGTGAAATCTTGGTATATTTTACTATCCATTATTTTAGTATAAGTTCCTAAGAGTATTCTAAGACAATAACTTGAGGTTTAGTGCTAATTATAGGACTTGATAACCAAACTTTAATGAAGGTAATAGTGAGGATTATATAAGTAACATAAGTTTGTTAGTAATGTAATGAATTATTGAATTATGAGATTATGGAATATACTTAACATGAATGACATAATTATGTGATTAATACTAGTGGGATCATGTGCATCGTGAAGGCATGAATGTTTTCATGCGTAATTGTATTATGGTGTATGTGTTTGAGTTTGCATATGCATACACATTTGGTGGAATGATCATGTCTCGGTGGAGCGTAAGTGATTATTCGGATTCATTGCGAATCGTTGGTGCAGGGATGATCGTGTCTCGGTGGAGCGTAAGCGATACATCCGGGTTCGAATTAATGAACCATTATTGAAAGTCGGTACCACATTGTTACATTGTGTCAGTGTGTCACATTGCATCTGTCTGTTGGATTGGTTGTGTTAATTGATGTGTATGTGAAATTCTGTAATCAGGTATGAGATGTCCTAAGAGATGTCCCAACACTTAATAGGACATTTGACAAATTTAACCAAAACTTAAACAGCAAGAAAAGTAAACAACACAGAAGTTTGTTAACCCAGTTCAGTGTATAACCACACCTACATCTGGAGGCTACCAAGCCAGGAGGAAATCCACTATTAGTAATATTAATTCTAGACTTAAACCACCCTGTTTAATCTATCACTTAATACTTACCCAATGCAATTTCTACCTAAGACACACTTAGATAAGAGTACCCTACTCACTCCCCCTCAATCACACAGTGATCAAGTTTACAAGTTTACAGAAATTGAAGACATCCTTCAAACAATACAGCTTGATCTTACTTCACAGTTTCAATCAAGTCACAAATGCACTTTTGCTTAAAAGCTCATAAAGTGGTACATAACACAACCTGCTATTAAAAACACTAGACACCCTATTTGGTCTTCTGAAATTCGTACTCAATTCTATGAGTTTCTGTTGCTTAAATAGGTATCTGAATTTTGGGCTTTCTGTAGAATGATCCAGCCCTAATGTGCAGCAACTGTCACCTTGAATTTAGGGTTTGTTACCTCCTATATTCTAGGTGATTTAGGTCTTCTGTTTTAATCTGAATCTTCAATATAAAATACCCTACAGATGCGCCTTGTTCTGTTTTTATCCATCATTAATTAATTCCAGATACTTCTCCTTAAATATCTCTGATCAGTTAATCAATAATTAATTCTGGTAGCAGGTCTGAGATGTCTCAACATCTGTTGGGACATCTTGAAAAACTGAACTTAAGTTATTTACACAATGTCCCAACATCTGGTAGGACATCCTGAAATAAGATCATATACTCTGTTTGCTAATGTCCCAACATCTGATAGGACATTCTGAACTGAATTTAACATTTCTTGTTTGGTCAAAAATTCTGCCAATTCTTAAACATCTACAAACTCCCCCTTTGGCTAATTTTTGGCTAACATCTTTTCTGGTTTTCAGAGTGCAGCAGAAGTTCTTTTTATCAGAGTATAGCATTACTTTTCTGTTGATTCTTATTTGAGATTACTCCCCCTCAAACATATATGTATCCAATCTTGATGCAACAGAAAAACACTATTCAGTTCAGAAGCAAACAAACAGATTTTTTCATTCATACTTAAACAGCAATTACATTTGATGTTGTTCTCCCCCTTGGTAGACACAAAATTAGGGGCCAAAGACACTATTACTGTCATTACATTGCTGTCATTACATTGATCACTCAGATTCATCACTCTCAGTTGCTTCCTCAACTTCTGTTTCTTCATCAGCTTCTGTTTCATCATCAGCATCACTGTCTTCATCAGAGTTTGCTTTCTGGTCTTCTTCATTCTCCAACCTTTGAATGATTTCCTCAAGCTTCTGCTTTCTAGCTTCAAGCTCTTTGCAGGTGCTTTTGAGTTCAGCAATTAAAGCCTTCTTGGAGATGGAATTCTTAGCAGTTGAGGGACCAGCAGATGTCCCAGAAGGTGCTTCAACATCTGCAGCATGGTGACTGAGAAATAATTTGTAGTGAAAAGCCAGGGGGCTTTCTCTCTTGCAGACTGTGTCCTTCTCAGTTAAAATCCCAGGATATTGGCTTAATATTATACCACATAGCAATGAAGGAAAAGCTATTGGTAGCTTTGTTGCAGAAGAGCTGGCATGCTTCATGGTTTGATCAAAGATGAAAGCTCCATAGTCCATTTTGGTTTGAGTTCCAACAGCATATATAAATCTGGCTAGAGCAGTTGAGATTGAGGAAGTGTGGTTTGTAGGCACCCAATTAGCAGTTCCAATCCTGTTCAGCATGGCATACTTTCTGGTAAGCATGCTCACTGAAAGCTTACCCTTCACAGGCCATGCCTTGACCTGGTTTGCAGTGATCACTTTACAGACTTGATTATCTGTCTTACCTAGTTCATTGGGTCCATCTGTTTCTCTTCCTAGATACTCATTGATGATTTGAGGAGAAAACTGTACACATTTACCTCTAACAAAAACTTTTCTAAACTCAGAAGACTTACCATTTGAGCAATCCTCCTGAAGATTCACAATGAACTCTTTGACAAGAAGTTCATAGCAGGGAGAGAGGTCTGAGACTGTTTTGAATAGTCCTGCAGCAGAGATGAGGTCTATCAGTTCTGTGCACTCAAGTGCATTGCTGCTTAGTTCTCTTTCCAGGGCAACCCTTCTTTGGTACACATATTTCCATCTGTTGACACTGGAGACATGATGGAAGGATATGTTGTCCAAGGGAGCTTCTGGAACAACATTTGAAGCTCTAGCTGGTGCTGGTTTCTTCTTGGGAGGAGATGTTGGGACATCTGATCCAACATCTGAATCTGATGGTGTTGCAGCTTTTCTCTTCTGGGTTTGAACTTTGCTCCATGGTTTTGTTGGCCCAAAAGTGACTTTAGCCTTCCCTTTCTTTGGAGAGGCTTTCTTCTTTTCAGGAATTGCTGCTTCAGCTTGCAGCTTGCCCTTCCTGGACCTGAGTCTTTTAGCAATGCTGGGTTTCACAGATGCTATGATCTCTGCATCAGAGTCCTGCTCCAGATTGACCACTGGAGGAGATTGGGCAGCCTCCTCTTCAGCTGGTTGATCAGCAGGGATTTGATCTTCATTTGAGCCTTGAGCCTGTTCTTCAGAGACCTCTTCATCATTTTCATTTGAGGCTTTGTCCTCAGTTTGTTCCAGATCAACATCAGATGAGTTCTTTTTCTTATCTTCAGATGTTCCAACATTTGTTGGGACATCTTGTTCTGCAGCAGTGTCCTCTGTATCTTGAGCTGGTTCTTCTTGAGGTGCAGGAATGGTGTTCAAAGGAACAGAGATCCCTTTCACCACTCTTTGTTCAGAAAAAACTTGGTTGACAATCTCCTTGATGGAATCATCAACATATTTGGAGTATTTTGAGGACATGTTAGTAGGAGAGGGAATGCCTTTAGCTTTGCTTCTGATTTGATCTTTACCTCTCTTTGGTGTTCTTGCCTTTTTAGAGTGAGAGGCGCTTCCCCTGAGCTCGTCCAATGGTGTTGATGGCATTGGCACAACAGAGATTGGAGTGGCATGAACCACGTCTTCCTTGTTGAGAATTTCCTCAGCTGTTTTAGGGTTTTGAGACATTGTTGAGAAGATGGATGAACAGCTTTAGGGTTTATGATTTCTGAAGGATTGAGAGTTAATGTGATTCGCTTGTGATGATATGATGAGAATCTTGATAGCTTCTTATAAGTAGTTACTAAATATGTAGCCGTTACAGTCCAAATGATTAGGGATGGAATTCCCAAGGATCTAGACCAGACTAGCTTTGCCATCTGGAACTTATGCCATGCAATGTCATATGACATGTTGGCACATTTCATTAACTGCTAAATATCACATAAACAGATTCCAAGTTTACCCCTTAAATTCTCAAATTGAGTAGCATCCAATGCTTTGGTAAAGATATCAGCTAATTGCAAATCTGTAGCTACATGCTCCAATGAAATCACCTTTTCTTCTACAAGATCTCTGATGAAGTGATGTCTGATATCAATATGCTTAGTCCTGCTGTGTTGGATAGGATTCTTAGATATGTTGATTGCACTTAAGTTGTCACAGTACAATGTCATGACATCCTGTGGGACATTGTACTCAGTGAGCATCTGCTTCATCCAAACCAACTGAGAACAACTGCTACCTGCTGCTATATACTCAGCTTCAGCTGTAGATAAGGATACACAATTCTGTTTCTTACTGAACCAAGAAATCAGATTGTTGCCTAGAAAGAAACATCCTCCTGAAGTGCTTTTTCTGTCATCAGCACTTCCTGCCCAATCAGCATCACAAAAGCCAGTGAGAATTGGTTTGCAAACATGAAAGTACATTATGCCATAGTCACAAGTACCATTAACATATTTAAGGATTCACTTTACTTGATTAAGATGACTGACTTTTGGATCAGCTTGATATCTTGCACAAACTCCTATTGCAAAAGCAATGTCTGGTCTGCTAGCAGTCAAGTATAACAAGCTTCCAATCATGCTTCTGTATAAGCTTTGATCTACATTCTCACCCTTTTCATCTTTAGTCAGCTTCAAATGTGTGGGGGCAGGAGTTCTCTTGTGAGCAGTATTTTCCATTCCAAATTTCTTGACTATGTTCTTGGAATACTTGCTTTGTGAGATGAACATTGAGTCTTCCATTTGCTTTATTTGCAGCCCAAGAAAGTAGGTTAATTCTCCTACTAGGCTCATTTCAAATTCAGATTCCATCTGCTTGACAAAATGTTTGACCATCCTGTCAGACATCCCACCAAAGACAATGTCATCAACATATATTTGTGCAATCATGACATTTCCTTCTTCATCTTTAATAAACAGGGTTTTATCAATCCCACCTTTTCTGTATCCTTGCTTGATAAGATATGTGGTTAGTCTTTCATACCATGCCCTTGGAGCTTGCTTCAACCCATAAAGTGCCTTCTTGAGTTTGTATACATGATTTGGACAGCTTGGATCAAAAAATCCTTTAGGCTGTTCTACATATACTTCTTCATTAAGATAGCCATTTAAAAAGGCACTTTTCACATCCATTTGAAATAGCTTGAACTTCAAGATACAAGCAATTCCCAACAATAGTCTGATTGATTCAAGCCTTGCTACTGGTGCAAAGGTTTCATCAAAGTCCACCCCTTCAATTTGAGTGTATCCTTGAGCTACAAGTCTAGCTTTGTTCTTTGTAACAACTCCTTGTTCATTTGACTTGTTCTTATACACCCATTTTGTTCCAATTACATTTATGTCATCAGGTCTAGGAACAAGATTCCACACTTCATTCCTTGTGAATTGACCTAATTCCTCTTGCATAGCACAAATCCAGTATTCATCAGTGAGAGCTTCCTTGACATTTTTAGGTTCTATTTTGGAGACAAAACAAGAACCTGAAATCACTTCTCTTGATCTAGTACTCACACCTCTGTTGGGATCACCAATTATCAAATCTTTGGGATGATCCTTTTGTATTCTGATGGAAGGAGGTTTGCTTGATTCTTCTGTCCTTGTATCAGTTTGAGTGAAGATATATTGATCATTCTTTTCTTCAGCTTCAATCTTGATATCAGCAGATGTTCCAACATCCTCTGGGACATCTGTAGGAGCATCATCAATTATCACATTTATGGATTCCATGATAACCTTGGTTCTAGAATTAAATACTCTGTATGCTCTGCTGTTTATGGAGTATCCAAGAAAAATCCCTTCATCACTTTTAGGATCCATTTTTCTTCTTTGCTCCCTATCTGCCAGAATGTAACATATACTTCCAAAAACATGGAAGTACTTAACTGTGGGTTTTCTGCCCTTCCAGACTTCATATAATGTGGACAAAGTTCCTTTCCTTAAAGTAACTCTGTTATGGATGTAACAGGCAGTGTTCATAGCTTCAGCCCAAAAGTATAGAGGCAACTTTTTAGCATGGATCATAGCTCTTGCTGATTCTTGAATGGTTCTATTCTTCCTTTCAACAATCCCATTCTGTTGAGGTGTGATAGGTGAAGAATACTCATGATTGATTCCTTCTGAAGAACAGAAATCTAAGAACTTTTGATTCTCAAATTCCTTTCCATGATCACTTCTTATTCTGATCACACAGCTGGATTTTTCCCTTTGCAATCTTTGACATAATTCTTTGAATACATCAAATACATCTGACTTTTCTTTGATGAAGTTTATCCATGTATATCTTGAAAAATCATCAACCACAATATAGGCATACCTCTTACCACCAAGACTTTCAACCTGCATAGGTCCCATAAGATCCATATGTAGAAGTTCCAAAACTTTGGAAGTTGTCAGATGTTGAAGCTTTGGATGGGACATCTTGGTTTGCTTGCCTATTTGACATTCACCACATATTTTGCCATCATCAATCTTCAGTTTAGGAATACCTCTTACAGCATCCATAGATATGATCTTCTTTATGCCTCTGAAATGAAGATGACTTAGTCTTTGATGCCACAGTTTCACTTCTTCTTCTTTAGCTTGAGAGCAGGTTGAAGTGAGACTGAGATTTTGGGATTCCCACATGTAACAGTTGTCTTTAGATCTGGCTCCTTTCATGACAACTTCTTGTTCTTTGTTAGTCACTATGCATTCTGATTTGGTAAAGTTTACACTGTATCCCTGATCACATAGTTGACTTATGCTGATCAGGTTAGCAGTTAAACCTTTAACTAGCAGCACATCATCTAATCTTGGAACATCTTGACAATCCAAGGTTCCAACTCTCTTGATTTCTCCTTTAGCTCCATCTCCAAAGGTAACATACCTGGATGAATGTGATTTTAAGTTTACTAACAAATTCTTCAATCCAGTCATGTGTCTTGAGCATCCACTGTCAAAGTACCAGTCTTCTTTAGCTGATACTCTCAGAGATGTATGTGCTATGTATGCAGTATTTTTCTTTGACCAGATGAGTTGAGATTTCTTTTGATGCCTCTGCCCTGTGTGTTGTTCAGCTGATCTCCAAGCTTGATTGTTGATCTGGTTCTTGGGTATGTGGCTTTGATCAGTCTGAATGTCAGCTTTTGGTCTCCAAACCTTCTTGATGATCTCTGTCTTCTGCTTAGAAGGTTGCTGATTTCTTTGATGTCTATGCAGCACTTTCTTGGTACCTTCTACTTTCTGTTTGGAAGGTTGCTGATACATCTGATTTGGATATCCATGTAGCTTATAACAGTGAGGTTTGATATGCCCAAATCTTCCACAGTGATGGCATCTCCATCTTTGATACTTCTTCTTCATTTTGTTCTTTCCAGAATGTTGAGACATCTGTTGGAACATTATGTTTGTCTTTGTGTTCTGATGTTGGAGCATCTGTTGGGACATCTTGTTTGACTGTGTAGTTTTTGAAGAAGTTTTGCTAGAGCTGGCTTCATCTCTGTTATATCCCAGTCCACTTTTGTCCCCTGAATGTTTATTATTGCTGAGAATAACATCCAGTGTATTTGAGCTGTTGTTCAACATTTTAACAGATTTGGACATATGTTCCAACTTAGAGTTGAGAAGAGTTACTTCACTTTTCAAGGTATCAATGATTACTTGATCACTTGCTTTTTCATCTTCTAATACCTCATTCTGCTTCTTTAGATTTATAACCTCACTGCATATTTCAGTGCTTCTCTTGTATAGATCTTTGAAAGCTTGCTCAAGATCTGCATAAGTAAGCTCTCCACAACTGGAATCACTATCATATTCACACAGTCCAGCTAAAGCAGTAAAATGCTTAGCTGATTCTTCTTCTGAATCTCCTCCTGAGTCTTCATCAGACCAGGTTACAGATAGTCCCTTCTTTTGTCTTTTTAAGAAGGTAGGACATTCCTTCTTGATGTGTCCATATCCTTCACATCCATGGCACTTGATTCCTTCTTGACTGGTCTTTTCAGCATAATTTGACTTTTTATTAGCATCATAAGGTCTCCTGTTCTCAGAAGAGTTTGTGTATTTTCCATTGGATTTGGATTTGCCATCCATTCCTCTGAGAATCTGTTTGACTTGTCTTCCAAGCAATGCAAGGTTTTCTGATAAGCTTTTATCATTTGCTGATTCATCATCCTCTTCTTCATCTGTATTTGACACCAAGGCTATGCTTTTGTTCTTTTTGACATTTGTGTCATTCATTCCCATCTCAAAAGTTTGAAGGGAACCAATGAGTTCTTCAACTTTCATGGAGCATATGTCTTGAGCTTCTTCTATTGCAGTGACTTTCATGTCAAATCTTTTTGGCAAAGATCTGAGAATCTTTCTTACTAGCTTTTCATCAGTCATCTTTTCTCCCAAAGCTCCAGAAGTATTGGCTATATCCAAGATGTTCATATAGAACTCATGAATTGATTCATCTTCCTTCATTTTCAAGTTTTCAAACTTGGTGGTGAGAAGTTGAAGTCTTGACATTTTTACTTTTGATGTTCCTTCATGAGTTGTTTTGAGAGTATCCCAAACATCTTTGGCCAGCTCACAATGATGCACAAGTCTGAAAATGTTCCTATCAATGCCATTGAATAAAGCATTTAAGGCTTTTGAGTTGCCTAGTGCTGAGTCTTCTTCCTCCTTACTCCATTCTTCTTCAGGTTTCAGCACTTTTGATCCATCTTTGGTGTCTTGAACAGGATGATCCCATCCAACATTGACTGCTCTCCATGCCCTGTTGTCAAGTGATCTTAAGAATGCAATCATTCTTGGCTTCCAGTAGTCATAATTAGATCCATCCAGTATAGGTGGTCTATTTACTGACCCTATATCTCTGTCCATGTTACAGAATTTGTATTCCCTAGATCTCACCCAGTATAAACAGGCAGGGTGCCTGCTCTGATGCCAATTGAAATTCTGTAATCAGGTATGAGATGTCCTAAGAGATGTCCCAACACTTAATAGGACATTTGACAAATTTAACCAAAACTTAAACAGCAAGAAAAGTAAACAACACAGAAGTTTGTTAACCCAGTTCAGTGTATAACCACACCTACATCTGGAGGCTACCAAGCCAGGAGGAAATCCACTATTAGTAATATTAATTCTAGACTTAAACCACCCTGTTTAATCTATCACTTAATACTTACCCAATGCAATTTCTACCTAAGACACACTTAGATAAGAGTACCCTACTCACTCCCCCTCAATCACACAGTGATCATGTTTACAAGTTTACAGAAATTGAAGACATCCTTCAAACAATACAGCTTGATCTTACTTCACAGTTTCAATCAAGTCACAAATGCACTTTTGCTTAAAAGCTCATAAAGTGGTACATAACACAACCTGCTATTAAAAACACTAGACACCCTATTTGGTCTTCTGAAATTCATACTCAATTCTATGAGTTTCTGTTGCTTAAATAGGTATCTGAATTTTGGGCTTTCTGTAGAATGATCCAGCCCTAATGTGCAGCAACTGTCACCTTGAATTTAGGGTTTGTTACCTCCTATATTCTAGGTGATTTAGGTCTTCTGTTTTAATCTGAATCTTCAATATAAAATACCCTACAGATGCGCCTTGTTCTGTTTTTATCCATCATTAATTAATTCCAGATACTTCTCCTTAAATATCTCTGATCAGTTAATCAATAATTAATTCTGGTAGCAGGTCTGAGATGTCTCAACATCTGTTGGGACATCTTGAAAAACTGAACTTAAGTTATTTACACAATGTCCCAACATCTGGTAGGACATCCTGAAATAAGATCATATACTCTGTTTGCTAATGTCCCAACATCTGATAGGACATTCTGAACTGAATTTAACATTTCTTGTTTGGTCAAAAATTCTGCCAATTCTTAAACATCTACAGTATGGATTTATGATTATCCTTTGAGGTATTATTTGCACCGCTATGTTATGAAACTATTTCTCACCCCCTTTTGTTTGTTTTGTTGCGTCTGTGCTTCTTCGGAAGTACATATAATTCAGGTACTTGAGGAGCGCTTGATGTTGATGCCAGTATCCTAGGAGCTCTGATATGTAACGGGAACGGGGATTTTTATCAGCATTTCTTTTGATTTTTAGCAAACTTCCTTATGATTAAGTATTGAGTTAATAAACCGTATTTTGATTGATCTGTAAGGCATTTGGGCAATTTGATGTTAAAACAATTATTCCCCTGCTTGTTTTGGAATAAATGAAAAGATATTTGGTTGTTGATGTAGCAGCTCACTTTAGTTGATTAAACTCTGATTTTATGAAAAGTTTATTTAATTTTGAAATGGGAAAAAGTGGGTGTTACAAAGAACACTATGCCAAAAAAGACCTTAGACAACACCTTTTTTGGCCTTAGACAACGCTTTAAAGCGCTGTCTAAACCTGCGCTGCTAAAGGTTTAGACAACGCTCTTTTTAATCTCAAAAGCATTGTCTAAAGAGGGTAAATTTAATGAAAAGCGATGTCTATGGTACCATTAGACAACACTTTTTTACATTTTTAGGTATACCTTAGACAACGCTTTTGGTAAAAACGCTGTCTAATCCCCACCTTTTTGAACTTTTTTAGGTATACCTTAGACATCGCTTTTGTTTAAAGCGCTTTATAAGCCCCACCTTAGACAACGCTTTTTGTTTAAAGCGCTGTCTAAGGTATACAAAAAATTTTATATAAAATTTTTTAAACCACAATTTTTACCAGGTTTTTCAACCAGAATTTTGACCTGTTTTTCGTCCCATTTTTTTCCAGAAAAATATCACAATTTAGAGATTCAAATCAATCCAATTTGGCCTATTTAAATGTACCAATTTATGCACCAAATTTATGTTATATATCCAAAGAATTGGCAATTCAAACCAATATATATACCAATTTATAATTACAAATCATTACATTTTTTCTACAAATGTACATATTACTTATACTACTTTTGCATCCAACCAAAGCATTGCTTCAAATCTACATAGGTCCTGAAACAACACAAAGATTGTAATTCAATTAAAAGAATATAATATTATAGTTACAAAGTTACACATATTTAAATTCTCAAGTGGATTAAAGTAAGAGTACAATATTATACCTGATAAAACACCAAGCTCTATAATGAATTGACACCATTCCTCTTTAATTTCATCTAAATGATTACTTGAGTAATACGCACACTTGAATTCATCAAAGTACTACATAATAATATAACATAGTTTGATTTAGTTTCAACTATTTAATTATATGAGAAATATGTGTTAAATATTAAAATAACTCATAAGTTAGAAATACATACATCAGATGGAATCTCTAATCGACCCAAAGAAAGAGTTTCTCTCATAAACCTCAACATGAAATATCCGCAATCTATATCATTACGTTGCAGAGGACACTACACATGAAAAGAAAATATGGATAAATCCTAAATTTTATCAAGTATCATCACTAATATAATAAAAAATGTGATAATTAATAATATACCACCACTTTTATCCATGTAATGATGTTGGCTCTCCTCTTTGATACTTGAATATCTCGTTGGGCTCGAAAAGCTTGTATAATGCTAATAAATATAAATGAATATTTAGAACAATTCACATAAATTAATAAATACACACAAGAATATTTAGAACAATCTCACTTACGTGTCAATCATGTTCTTCATATCCAGGTATGTTGTCCAATCATTTCCTAACGAGTCAAGATAATAAACAATTTCTCTGATAGGATTGATTGCGGCCAACAACCAATGTCCACTGTATGATTAAATAAATGTTAGATGGAAATTTTCTAAACAACATCAAAATACAAAATAATTATAATAGATGAATTTAGAATGAAAATCTAATTCGGTATTAAACGGTAAAAAGAACAACTTTTCCGTATCTTTGTTGGCCATGAAGAGGTTGCAAACGTACACCATCACGTCATCTGGTCTACTTAAGATTAAAGTTAAGTTGACGGACGTGGGGCCTAAGAATCCAAATCTTTAGTCCAATCCACTTGGGCGCATCACTTTGTCATAGAAAAACCTTAAATAAAAACATCATTAACATTAGACTATTCATTTGAAACATAAAGTAAATAAGTTGTTCAATTAATATAACAAAGTAGACCGAATATACCTCACATATGTATTGATAACATTGACGCCTATTTCTTCATGATGAAATATTTGCACAAATTCTTCATTACCAACTGATTATTCATATTCAAAGCCAAAAATACCTTCCTCCATATGTATAAGCCGAATACCTCCGTTCGGAATATCTGTCAACTCTAGAAACGTCTGAAGGCACGACCTATACTTGGAGGTAGGTTTTTCCATAGTCGCGGTCTTCTTAGCACCAACCTTTTTTTATTGTGTGGAGACGTTGTTAACCTCCTTATCATGAAGCTACATATCATATAAATAGTTAGATGAAGTATAAAATCAAGAACTTAACATTTTCCATGCATAAATATCATATAATTATAATGTACCTGTTTTTTTTGAAACAACAGACTCGGTATGCCACAGAATAGCCTTATCTTTTGATTTGGATCTTGTTGGAGTCTAATTAACATAACCATGTACAAAAATGTATGTTAAATGTGCATAAACACTTTGAATCTACATATTAAGGTTAACAAAGGTTCATAATGGTTTTAAGAATACCTCATATCTACGCTAATGAGGCTTGTCGGCCATGCAACAAACGAACCTATTGCTTGTTCCACCGTTGTTGCATCCGAAACATCGTCAGGATATGGTAATAATGCATTCAGCTCTACTAAAATATCAACCGCGACTTTCAAACATCCAGTAGGGAGAGATCTAGTGTTATGCACTTTTCCCTTGCCAACCATCCGATAAAATGGTGACGATAAGTAGAGCTGACAATGGGAAATGCCCTAAAACCCCCAATAACAAATATGAAATTTTTAATGTGTATATATGTCAATTACATGATTTAAGCTAATAGTTCAATTTAAGACAAATATATATAATTACCTCTGGAATGTTTGACTGAAAGTTACAATTGATACTATCTTTGTCCGAACCATCTTTAAAACATGTTGAAGCGTTAACCCCTTTTTCTTTCCTTAATGCACAAACTTCAATTTCTAGTGCTTCCAATATTGTATTAAGCTCTTTATTACTAGGAGCCTTTCCTTTTTTAATACTCAAGGAGGTCGGAGTGATACCAAATCCCTTACCCCTCACCCGACCTGAATACTCACAGACATCTAATGCCCGACTAAGTATGCTCCTAGTATCATCTGGAGATAAAGCTGATTGAGATGACGCCTCCTGAAAATCAGATGAATATCGAATAATTGTCAAATATTTGTTAATAAATTTTATATTCAATTAAAGAAATAATGTTATACTTACACATTTCTCAAATACTTGTTGAACATCTTCTTTAACAACTCCAGATTTGCTCACACGGGCTTCCTTCCACAAAACATGTGCAGAAAGAGATGTTTCAGAACTTTTCTACTTCTGCAACTACACATTAAGTCACAAATATGATCAAATAAAACTCATGATGAACAAATATATTATTGCAATTTATAGATACTTACCATAGATTGTTCTAAGCGTCCATATCCGACACGTCCTTTTTGGTATGGATATGCGGGACTTGATGCTCTTTCCTGATTTGTGTCACTTATTCTTTTAAATGCTGAGCCCTTTCGTTTGGATTTAAATGTTTCACATTCTTCTGGTGAAATCAAAATTTCATATTTCTTTGGAAGCTCCACATCAACATGATTACCATCTTCATCCCTAAGATACTTGGATGATAAAAATGTTCTAAAACCTCGTAGTAGCTTTCTAGCCAATTTAAGACAAAAATCTCTTCTATCATCTTCGATGTTGAAACACCTCTAAGAAAAACATACACATTGTGCGTTAGTACAAGTAATTTAAAAGACATAATTATTGTACCTTTATCTCAGTCCAAATTTTTTCTTTAGATTCATTCAACTCTTTTTTTCTCCAATCATCACAAGTAATTGGAATCTCATTCCTTACTAGTGCACCAATGAAATTAGTCAAGGTATGACCTTTAGGTTCTATAAGCTGCCCAAGATCGCTCCAATGCACATCTAGAATGATGCATCAGTCTCTACCATGGACCACTCTCCTTATCACTGTTATGCCTCTTCTAATCTCGTCTTCCGTAAATACCTTTCTATTACCTCCTTCATGCGTATAATGATCATCATGTGGGTGATCATCATTAGTGCCCATATCTAACCTGTAATAAAGAAACCAAATCAATCAAGAACGAAAACTATTGTATTAGAATTATAGAGTTTTGGACATGAGAAGCAACTAGATTGATATTGCAGCAGACAACAAGCTAGATTAATAGTCGGGTAGTATCTTCGAATATACTAAATACAATGCTACAAAGTATTACGATCTTACTACACTTGCCATACCCGTGTGTCGCATAACTTTTAAGAACAATATTAGACTTATCGAACATAACAACAAAATAACAATAATATAACAACAATATTAGAATCAATAAACAACATTATAACCAAAAATTCAATCAAGAAAATAACAATATTATGACTTATCGAACATAACAACAACAATGTACCTTATGAGAACTCAGTAGAGGACGAACTAAGACGAACTCAGTCAAGAAAATGGACGAACTCAGTAGCTTATCGAACTCAGTCTACAGATACAAACAAGCAGAACATAACATTTTATAACAAACTCTTCTTCTACAAATTCAACAAAAACTCAGTCTACAAATACAAAAACAAGCAGAACAAGAACCATTTTCAAACCCTAATGACTAATCAGCTGATAATAACTAAAAAGATTCAACATTATGAGAACTCAGTAGACTGTGAGAGAACAACATACCTGTGCTTCAACCGTTCGCGATTCAACAAAAACTCGGTCAACCTGTTCTTCAACTGTTCACGATTCTTCAAACGTCTCCAAAAATGATCGAAACCGAGTAATGAAGAGGATTCAAGGTTTATGGAGTTTTTCAAGTTAGGTTTCGCGTTTCGCATGAGGGAAAAGAAAGAACATAAACGAACGAAAATAGAAACTGTGTTTTAATATTTTAATTTAATTAGACCTTAGACAACGCTTTTGAGGAATGCGCTGTCTAAGGGCGACCCTTAAAAAGCGCTTTTGATTTGATTTGATTTTTTTAATTTTAATACCTTAGACAACGCTTTCTCAAAAGCGCTGTCTAAGATATACCTTTAAAAGCGCTTTGAGAAAGCGCTGTCTAAAGGGCACCTTAGACAGTGTTTTTTAAAATATTTTGTGAACAGTTTCCGTGTTTTATATTTTTTTCACTTATAACAGCGTGTTTTTAAATAAGCATTGTCTAAGGTGCGTTGTTAAATGTCATTTTTTGCATAGTGGAAGATGCAATTGTCATTAACCTGAGACTACCATTTTTGTTGTTGTTTGATATGACTTGTGTTTCATGTAAAATCTCGCAGGATATTATACACTTGCCAAGGATATTTAGTTTTCTTTAAAAGCCATTGGCCCAATTACAATTTGTATCTGTTCTAAGGGCTCCTAAGAGCAGAGAAAGCTATGCTTCAATTGGCGACGGTTCTCCACTTCGACGTATAAGGAATGACATTTCCTATTAACTCTTCCCCCTTGGATTATGACTTATATTTCACTTTCAAATGAGTACAATACTTAAATTTTCAATATTCATAAAATGAACTAATCATGTTTGAGTAGGAGTTGTTCCATGCTTTGTTATACAACTGAAATTATTGTTTGAAGGTTTATCGGAGAAGTAGAAATAGGTTGTTATCCAAAAGCCTTATCTATTAACTATATTTGTATTTATTTTATATGTTACAGGGATGAGATATTGATATAACTGAGATTAGCAATGACACTGCTTTATGAAATTATGTAAACAAGAATCAGTTTTTCTTTGGTATAACAATGGGACTGTTTTCTATCATCTGGTCGTAGGAGTGCCAACGACAAGCTTCCTGCAAGCATAAACTTTGTGAGCATAACACATATGGCTGAAGATCAATGGACAATGTTTCTAGAGAAGTTTCAAGAACTATTATATGTATATAAATGAAAGGTTTCCTTTTTCGTTTTGATTCGATGACTTCATATATTTTAGAGAATCTTACTATACGGGTTTGTTACTAGAAATTGAACACATCAAATTTCTTAGAAACAAAACACTTAATTTTTTTCACTTGATTTATTATTTATTTTTTTCCTTAACTCAATTTTCCATTTTTCATATTTTCAATTCTATTACAATCTATTATTTTATTTTATTCTTTTTATTATTTTAAAGTTAATTTTTTAAAATTTCATTCCATATTATTACTAATTTTTTTCTAATTAATTTTTTTTTCAAATAATTTCTTAACTATACATAATTTTTCTTTTATATTTTTATTTCTATTTTAGATTTTATAAGGTAAAACATTCGAACATTCTGCCTCGTGCGAACACACATGTCAGTTATTAATTTTTGGGAAAATAAGATATATACTAACATTGTAAAATAATTTTACATTGTCAACCGATGATCATCATGTATTCCGTCGCCAAATCACCTTAATATTTTTAAATTAATGATTTGACATGAAAAAATGATAAAATTTTATTAAATCAAGACTTAAAACTATTTTGCACCGTTAGACTATTTTTAATCTCCACATTTTTCAAATGATAGATTTAATAAATTAATGAATATATGGTGACCTAATTAATAGATAAAATAATCACTCCTAATGGATGTAAGTAAATTGAGTGGTTATTACAAGGACCACAAAGTTGAAGCAATATATCCATAGACTTTATAATACCAACCACTCTTCCACCTAAAATCCGTTGACATAACATAATTCGACTGAAAAAACAGCTCAACCAACACGACCATATCATAACAATAATTTTATTTAACTATTTTATTATTTCCCTCCTCTTAGATTCTTCCATTCAACCAACTTTTCATGCTATTTAATTGATTCCAAACAAAT
Source organism: Lathyrus aphaca (assembly GCA_963966055.1). Taxonomy (NCBI): domain Eukaryota; kingdom Viridiplantae; phylum Streptophyta; class Magnoliopsida; order Fabales; family Fabaceae; genus Lathyrus; species Lathyrus aphaca. The sequence continues at coordinate 8,851,069 of OZ014525.1, forward strand.
TAAGTCTTTAAACTTCTGAACTTAAATTCAACTCACCAACTTCTCTACCCTGTAGTAGTAGTAGTAGCTAGCTGGTTCCAAGTCACTCATCAGTCTAGATATAGTAAGGTTGATACAATTCACATGGCAATCATTTCACAGTGTAACAAGATCTGATATAAATGATTTTGAAAATTAAATATTATTTCTTTCATGGTGAAGATTGGAATTAGATTAATTAATGTATTCCGTATAATGAACACATTTGGAGGCTCTGAGTAAATGTCACTAGAGTTTGATAGATAGTTATTTCACCAATATTCTAGCTTCTATTCTTGGTACAACCTTTATTTTGGATTTGTACTACATTGTGCTTCAATGCCCTTAATCAACAAAAATGTTGATCAATTTTTAGTTATGTCGGTTTTTAGGATTTTCAATTCTTATCTCCTTACAATTAATTTAAGACTTAAATATATTTATAGTCCTTATAAATATCTTAAATTTTGTTTTTATTTTCTCAAAATATTTCATTCAAATAATGATCCTCCTAAAAAATTTCATAATATTTTTTATCCATAATATTAAAGCTATCGTTAGTTTAGTCTCCAAGTAATAAATCGTCACTAAATCATCGTAATTAAGTCATTAAATTGTAAACGTCGTCTTTAAATTGCAGGAGGGGCCATGCAAAATTTTAGGAGGATCATTTTTAAGAAAATTTTTAAGTGTGTAAAAACGAAATTTGAGATATTTAAGAGAACCACAGACATATTTAACTTTTAGTTTAATATTTTTTAAATGTTAACTATTGTCCATGAGCTTTTTTTTAGGTTTAATATCATTTTTAGTCCTCTAACTATAGATCTGAGTCCAATTTGGTCCTCTTTCTTTTAAAAGTTTCAAATTGGTCTCTTACACTATAAAAATGGTTCACGTTTGTCCTCGCCTTTAGAAAAGTTAGAATTTCACTTAAAAGGTTGATGACGTGGATTGATTGAGCTTATGTGTATGTTAGTGAATGGGCTGAGGTGGCGAAAATTTTAACTGAGTGACTAAATTTAAAAAAAAAAACGAAATTTGAGATATTTAAGAGAACCACAAACATATTTAACTTTTAGTTTAATATTTTTTAAATGTTAACTATTATCCATGAGTCCAATGTTAATTTTTAGTTTAATATTTTTTAATACCATTTTTAGTCCTCTAACTATAGATCTGAGTCCAATTTGGTCCTCTTTCTTTTAAAAGTTTCAAATTGGTCTCTTATACTATAAAAATGGTTCACGTTTGTCCTCGCCTTTAGAAAAGTTAGAATTTCACTTAAAATGTTGATGATGTGGATTGATTGAGCTTATGTGTATCTATACTATATATAAAGAGAATACAAGTTTTTGGAGTGGACTATTTTTTCCCCATATTAGCCTTTGATAATTGCATTTGTATTTTTAAAATAAAGCATTTTTTCTTTTAAAATTAAAAACAAGTTACAAATGAGAGGTGAGTCGGTTGAGCGGTTATTAATTATACCGTTTCTTATATATGTGTGAATGAGAGATAAGATAAAGAGAATAAAATTTATGGGAGAAAGTAACATAACAGATGGCGATGGAAACAAAAAAGAGAAGAGATCGGGTTATATTCATCTTCCTGCCCATAGAAAATCTTCTATTTATATTTGTTCTCACTCTCTCAATTTCTTATCTCCATATATTCTTTTATCACGTGTTCTTTTCTATTTATTTGATATTTATTTTTATTATTTTCATTGATAGTAAAGAGGTTTGAAGAAATATAAAAGTTATGGATAAAGAGAAAATTATTTTTATACCAAAAAGTCATGTATTGTTGAACCACAATATCAATTAATTCTCAATCAATAATATAATATGATCTTCATCTTGCTCCTACAATATCTTATCATGGATAAAAACTTATATTTCATCCTATTTTTTTAAACTATAAAATGACCATAAAATAAAATTACAAATAAATTAGGAAGATGATGGCTTTATCAGTGCAAAGATTGAACATAGGAAGATGATGGATTTATCAGAGCAAAATTGAACATGCCAGCAAATGACATCTTTTCAAGATGAATTATCATATTATCATTATAAAATTTTGACGTTGAAAAAAACTACTTTAGTGCAGATGTTGTACACTTTAATATTACATAATTGATTCATTTAGCATAGTCTACAATATGTACTTTAATCTGTAATTAAAATAGATCAACTATTTTATTTGTCTGTTATATTTTATTGCTCTGATATTTTTATTTGATAGAAAATAGAGTCATCATACATTATTTTATGAGATAAACCATTTTGTATTAATGAATTGTTCAATAATTTTTATTTTATTCAATGAGGATGATACAATAGAAATGCAACTTTTATCAAACTATAAAATAAAATAGTAAAATAGGGAGAGGAAAATAGGGATGTTCAATATTTTGAGGTTCAACATGATTTATTCAATGAGTCTTTTTCATTTCTATTTTACTCTTTAAAGTATAATTTAATTAATTCTAAAAAATACTAATAATGAGTGCAGTTTTTTTTCAAGAAAATGGTAGTTTTCTTTTTTTAAATGGTTATAACTACATACAAAAGTTAATTGCATTATACAAGTATAAATTAATGGCACCTGAATAAAACAAAATCATATAAAAAATTCTTCATGTTTTTTTTTATTAAATATTTTATTCTCTCTCATTTTCCTTGAAAGATCACTAAACTCATATTGAAGCATTCATGGTTGGAATTGTTAATGCTACTTTTAAAAATTGAGAAAAATTACACCTTAATGAATGGGTATGTCAAATATACTCATTTCTAAATATTATTTTCTTTTAATATTATGTTTGTGTCAAAGAATAGTATTAGGTCAAAATTGTCATTTATCATTCACTGAAATTTCACTTGATCACTTGAACTTTTAAAATAGCAATTGTACTTGATGTCTAACTTTAACTCTTTTTAAATTACGTAATATGATTTAATTTAAATTGCGGTATGCTTCAAGTTAAATTATCGTTGGTTCAATTATGTAACATTTTTCCAAATTGAAAGTAATTTTTTCACTTTTCCCTAAATTGAAATTGCATTGTGTCAATTAAACGTAATATTTTGTTCAATTAAATTATTTCCATATTGAACATAATTTGTTGTAGTCCAACAATTATCACTGTGTGTAACTGTTTTGGCCGACCATAATACATACCCATCGACCGACCACCCCAAAGGGAGTCATAATTCATTCAGATGGTTCGTAGCGCATAGAAATTATCCTATGGAAGAATACAGGTGATCCCTGACCAAGATGCATCCAACCGCTCTCCAGATTTCACGCATTAAAAATAGTGGGTTGTTATAACTACTCCCTTTATAAAGAGCACACATGTCAATTATGTGTACACATTTTCAAATTCAAAATTCATTCTTTTCCCACACATACTGACTTGAGCGTTGAAGTGATAACATTGCAAATTAGTACCTCTTCCTTCGTATCAAGCTCAGATCCACCATATAGCTCATCACGATCACTAATTTTCCGATTAATTCTGACTCCACTGCCAAATAATTTTTGAAGTTTTAGTCCCTAAATTTTAAGGTCTTAAAAGTTAGACTCTAATTTTTAAAAGTCATGTATAGTCCTATATCATGTTTCATTATTGTAAAATATCTTAAATACATTCGTAAAAATAAAATATCTAAAAAATATTAATATTATTCTTGATTTCGTTAGTTTTATATTTTATTTGTATAATCTATGACTAACTATTGTCTTTTTTATATTGAATTTGTAGAAATACGTCATGCTAAAACTATTGTCTTTTTTATAGCAATCTTGTTAATTATACAGTACAATTTTTTTTCTTAATTTATGAATTAATATCATTAGTCTCATCATATAAATCATTAAGATTAAAATCAAACTTATAAAAGTTGACACTATTAATATTTTCACGCGGTACACTTTGAAAAACGGACAAACAGTGAATGAGGATGTGGCAATAGAGGTGGCGAAAATTTGAGTTGGCTGGCTAAATTATTTTTTATTATCATATTTAATAATTAAATATTTAAATTTAAATTTTAGAAGATTTATTTAAATTAATTATTACAAATTTTATATAAAATATTTGGGTTTAAAGGGTGATGTTCTTCATAATAGCAGTCTATTAATCAAGATTTATTATTGTTATGTGGACAAATAATTTATAACACTCAAAATTATTATTAAAAGTTCAATGTGTGACTTTAATCTATATTCAAAACCACAATCTCATCATAATTATCATGACTGCTTCCTGATGAAGTGTTATAGTACCTTATGTTTTTTAGTGTTAGGGTGCGAACTTACACATCTTTAACATGAAGATTATTTCTCTAAAATGAACACTGGCATGATGCAAACCTTTCTGAATGCAAAGTCCATTTTAGTAACTGGCACAACAGGTTTCTTAGCTAAAGGTACTTTATAGTATATACCACACAAATTTATATAACTAAACATGTTTGTAATATTAACTAGTTAAAAACCCGTGCTTCCGCACGGGTGAAATCTTAATAGAAATGACGTATTTTATACATACAATAAGTAGTAAATGAGAAAATGAAAATATTAAGGATGTCATTCATAAATAACAAAAAGTAATATTATTAATGTCAAAATACTTGAATTGTTTACCAAGAATAACAATATTCAACATGTGTTACAAATGATGAAGACAATGTATTGTTTAACACATTTGCAAAAAGAATCCAATTGCCGAACCTGAAAGAGATGGAAATAATAGTATACTAAGATTGTATGTAAATGATAAAAAAGCTTTATATTGAATGGTAATTAAAGTTGAAGTGTAATAACCATACCATTTAAATATTTTGGAAGACTTCTTTGAAGACAACATTGCTGGTGGTAGACAAAGCCTGTTTAAGTTTGTCATGTATAAGAATCTTGAGGCCCTTTTTTGATTTAACCCTAGAGATAGCCACATAGAGTTGTCCATGACTAAAAACCTCTTTTGGCAAGTACAGCCCAACATTGTCTAGAGATTGTCCTTGAGACTTATTAATTGTCATTGCAAAAGAAACAATGATTGGAAATTGGCGTCTTACCAATTTAAAAGGCCATGGTGATTGCGATGGTGACAAAGACATTCTAGGAATATAAATGGTATTCCCAATATTTTTACCTGAAATGATCTTTGCTTCAATGACATGATTGGCAAGCCTAGTTACAGTGAGTCGTGTACCATTGCACAATCCTTCAGATTGATCAAGATTTCGCATCAACATTATAGTTGCCCCAACCTTCAACCTTATTGCATGATTAGGTAATCCGGAAGTTTTTAGAGCATTCAGGAACTCAGGTGTGACATGCTCATATGCATCAAAGTTAGTAGCATCAGATTTATCTATAGAATCACTACTGAAGTATTCTTTCTCATCTCCTACAATAATTCAAGAATATAAATAATAACTACATAAGTATGGTCGGATAAAGAAAATCATGAACTTCAATAAAAAATAATATTCACAATCATATTTTAATTACTAACATAAGTTTGTGACTAAATGATAATTCCATACCTGGTAGGAGGTTTGTGATATATTGGTTGATCTCATCTACTACTTCAATTGTTGAAGCTAAGATGGCACGACTTTGAAGATAATCCGAATCAAGATAGTTATGAATAAGATCAGGGTATGTATCCTCAACTATTGCCTTGATAGGATCAGCAAAATTTGAAATCAAAAACTCTTCTGGAATACAGATATCAGCATAACCTTCATTTGGCTCACCCATGGTCCCATCTCCAATTTTTAAAATCCACTCAGAAAAACTTCTAATTTCTTCAATGGTAGAAGTGTTTGAACCTGTTTGCAAGCGCATGTTCTTTGTAAGCTTCAAGACTCTGCATTCATCCCAAATATAAGAAGCATTGATGGTTGCATGGATAATATCCGTTCTGGTACCTCTTGGTATAACGGGAAGAATCTGTCTGAAGTCACCACCAAAAACAACGACCTTACCTCCAAATAATTTAGATTTTGTAGTTCCACTCATAATATCATTTAAGGATTTGTCTAAAGACTCAAAACAAAACCTGTTAGCCATAGGGGCCTCATCCCAAATGATTAGATCTGTTATCTTTAGAAGCTCAGCAAGATCATCCTTCTTATTAATGTTGCAAATAGAAGTTTCAAGAGTTGGGACTGGAATTTTAAATCTAGAATGAGCAGTTCTTCCACCTGGTAACAATAAACTTGCTATCCCACTTGATGCAACAGGCAAAACAATTTTTTTCCGAGACCTAACTGCTGCTGATAGAGTGTTCCACATAAAAGTCTTACCAGTGCCACCGTAGCCATATAAAAAAAACACTCCTCCTTCTTGCCTGTCCACAGCATCCATGATTTCCTTAAAAATGCCTCTTTGTTCAACTACATATAAGGTACAAATAATTACTATGACAATTAATAATCATTATAAGATATATAGTTTAAACATAGCTTATGTCACACTTATATTACCTGTAAGAGAAGAGTACAACTTTAAAAATAATTCTTCTTGAGCAACAGAATCATATTGACGCTCATCATAAATTAGTCTATTTCCCAAGTTCATAACAACAAAATTTGTCGGATATGGCATTGTCTTGTAGTCCTTCAAGCTTCTGTTATTATTCTGTAATAATTTCTCAATAGCCACCAGTGTCAGTTCTTTCAGCTCCTCATCAGTTAGTGTCAAACCTACACTCCATTAATAGTGTAACACAGCTATTAAGATAACCTAATATATAATAAGTGCAAGGAAAACACATAAAACATTATATGTCATTCATGATTCGAGTTTGTAAGACTTCATGAGATATTGAAACAAATTTGAATGATTGTACAATAAATTGATTTAATTCAAAAAACTGTAAACTAATCCATTCAATACTTTTAATTCTACATAAATTATACAGTTTATTAGATATTATCCTCCATTCAATACTTTTTATATGAGATATTTTGGTATCTATAATCATTTTTTATAAAATAATAATGGTTTTAATTACATAATTTTGTTTAAAAAGGTTTATGAGACTCGTAAGCACTTTTCAAATTTACTCATAAGCCTTATAGCATATTAGTGCGAGGATTAAAAAAAAACATTGCCAATAGATTTCACAAACTCCTTAAGACAATGTTATAATTTATGCAAGCAAAGTAACGTATCTCTTAATATCTAAAGTAAGTTAGAATGAATTTTAAATAAGGCATGGTACTTTGAAAAATTACTCTAGCATGGTACTTTGAATAAGTAGTATTATGTGTCAAAAACATGAAAAGGAAAAAAAAAAGGGACGAAAGTCATACCTTGTCTCTTGTCAATGCACGTTGTTCATAAAGGATACCATCGGATAAATACAACCATGTCTTTTTCCACACATGTTCAGGTCGGTTTATGGATGAGGAACATAACATGGTTACAAATAACCTACGTAAGAAGTGGCCGGAACCCCAAACATGTGCCTCTTTAATTGCCTCAACAAATTCTTTATCATCTTGTAGGAAACCCATGGCAAAGCACGCACCTCTGAAAGTTTTATATTGTTTTCCATCAACTTTCTTGATATCATCATAACATAAAGGTCCCTTTTTGATAGTTAGCATCATCCTTAAATAAAACAATTCACCTGTACTTTGAGGAACCCAAATGAGACGACCAATTGTATACCCTTGTTTCCTTGGCTTCCAAGTCCTACTTTGTTTATGATAAACAAATTTAGAAACAAAGTCACCATACGTGAGTAATCTTGCTTCTTCATAAGCTTTGTTTGCCTCAAACCAAGAAGTAAACATTGATTCTGTTACACTTGGTTTAAGTAAAACATTACCAACTTGCTCATAGTCTTTGTAGTACACAGAGTTTTCACCTTCCATGTGAAAATACAATCTCTCTACAGCTGGCTTTCTTCCGTGAATGGAATAAGAAAATATACGCCAACATGCTTCACTCGGTGATATGTATCTACAATCCAAGTATTGCTTTATTTCGTCGACATTGTTTTTGTCCTGACCTTGTATCACAGCGGAAATTCTATCAGAACCTTTGTTAATGTATTTAAAAAGGTATTTGATTGAAGTACTTTGATTGCACCACTCCATGTTGATGTGTGCTTCGTACTTCAATAACAGACTTGGGTTATGAGGGACTACATGACGACTATCAAGAATGACTCCATTTTTCTCAACCGTGTGTCCATTGTTTCGTCTCCTATAAACGGGATATCCATCTTGGTCGACAATAGTCGTTGCTTGAAATTTTTTTGGAAAAAACTTTGAGCATTTTCTATCCTTCATGCAAGGAGACCTAAGGTTTGCCAATCCACAAGGACCATGGACCATATGAGATTTGACCAAAGTGTACAGTCGTGGTTGTTCCAAGGGGTCTGGCACTTCAGCACTAATGATCTTGTCAATGTCTTCTGGTCCTGGATACTTGTTTGAAGGATGCAAAAAGATCAAGATATGTGCATGCGGAAGTCCTCTCTTTTGAAACTCAATCGTGTACATATCTAGCAAGTGGGAAAAAGCAATACGTTAGAAATATTTTTGGGAAGGATTATATATGTAGAATAAATTAAATATAGTAAAAAATAAAGAGAAAGAATTATCTCACATGCCAAGACTTTGCCTAGTACTCCCTTCTTGGTTAAATCTGATAGAAGTTGATCAAACTTGATTTTGAAAATTCTTGAAATAATATCAGGTCGATCTTGAGGTTTCAAATGAAGAGGTGCAAGTAATCTTTGAATTTCTGGCCAATTTGGGTTGCATGTAAATGTTATGAACAAATCAGGAAATCCAACTTTACTACAAATAGCCATCCCATCATAGTACAATTGATCCATAAACCGACGACCACCGACAAAGGATGAAGGCAAAACAACTCTTTTACCTATGCTTGAACCTGGAGTTTGACTTTGTTCGCCTTCTTCATTAAGAGTATTGTACTTGGACACCCGAAGTTTTGGTTGATTCTTGCGAAGCCAATTTAATTTCTCTGATTCTATCATAGTGTAACCATCGACCAGAAATTGTTGGAACAACCTTCGCGAACACAACAGAGTCTTAGCTTCGGTTAACCTGGTTTGAATGCGATATGAAAGCCATTCCCTGATTGTAAGTCGGTTTCGAATGCTATTGGTGAACATGGCCCTATCTCTATGAGCAATGTTAGGCCTATACCCGTCTTCACCGTAGGGAAAAATTAGAGGATATTGAAAAGCCATGTAACTGGCATGGAGCTCATTGATTCTTTGGAGTCCTCCACATTTTTTTTTGCATTATTATATCGCGCATTTCAGCTGTGTCGACATCGCCAACAATCAAGGCAGCAACTTCAGAAACTGTAGGTTGATTATACACCCTTCCATCTGTGGCCCTATCAGAAATCAATTTCAGCTTCAAATTTTGAGTGTCACCGCTCTCCAACCAATGCTTTGCCATTTGAAAACACTTTGCATGAGGATTATGTTCATAGAGCATTGTAGACAAAAGTTGTACAACAATGGGATCAATGTTGCTAGGGTTCCTGAAAATGAGATGTAACAGAATCTAGTAAAAAAAAGTAATCTCTAACACTGGACATGGACACTATGCAAACTATGTGCATCAAATAATTTATACCTCAAACCTTGCATTCTATTATGAACTTCATTCTCCGTGTCATAGATATATAATTGGGCAAACTTCGGTGGTTGACCATCTGGAGGTAACAAACTTCCAATTCGATGACACGTTTGACCTTGTATCCTTAGGTTAGGAGGTCCGCGTCCATTGTTAAAACGGTTGTCCAACTTAGCCCCAGGTGATGTGAAGGCAAACATCATATTGTAAGTTCTGATTTGTTGTTGAAATTTCCTACTATCGACACTATTGTGATCAAACAAAAGCTTTGCTAATGTGTTTGGAGGCTGTTTAAGCTTCGGTATTTCGACCTTCCCATTGCCACAACACAACATAAACTTTGGGTTAGCCGAGTGTGAACTTTTGTGCATCCTCTCCTCGTACCACATCATTGCATTACAAAAACGGCATTCTATAAGAGGCTCACCGATGTCGTAATATTCTGCATAGGGCATGGCATTATTGAGAAATGTCTTACATTCAATAACTATCATCCATGTTGAAAACTTATGGGAAAAAGTGTGAAGAAAGTCACCTAGAGAAGAAGGGGCTGTTTTATCATTCATTGTAAATTCTGCATCTTCGTTGGCCGTTGATGAACCGTAGTCATCGTCGGAGAGACATGCTATTCAGAAAACATTTGTTAATAATTTGCAATTTTACAGAATCAGTCATATCCAGCATATTAGCAGACAACTAAATGGAAGCAGGCAAAGAAACCAAAAAACAAATTAGGACTAACTTGCAAAAGGATCGAAGTCGCTATCATTGTCCGAGTCGGTATTAAAATCCAAATTCGCCATAGGTGTAAATATGGGACACCCATCGTCACGCGTGTCCTTGTTATTAGATGTGGAATTTGAGATTGGTGTGTGTACAGTAAAAACAGTTGGTTCAGTGACTTGGGGTACATGCTGATTGTTACCATAATTGCAGCCCTGTTTCCTGTTTCATAATTGTTATGTGTTATTCAAATAGAAATCCAGAAATGATGTGAATTTCCAAATAGTCTGGTTAGGATGATTGTTAAACATGTACCTGGACTGTATTGATATACCGGGAGATTCGTTAGGCGAGGGATTTGTTGGATTTACATTCCCGATAGGAAACTTTCTGCTCAAGTTCAAAGCCATATGTGGAACTCCCAACTGTTTCCGTGGCCTTCCACGACGTGGTCTGTTGACTGTTTTGCATCTGTTCCAATAAACAGCAGCATGTTCAATAGCATTTAAAAAAAGATGAGATTTGGGATTCAGCTTGTGGTTCAAGTTAGAACATCGTATCATTCTATATTTTAATATAAGGTTAACTTCAATAACTTCAATAAGGTAATATAAGGTTACATATATTGGAACAACGTTTTATTTTAAATCTAATCTAAAGGTATTATATCGTCTTATAAATAATTTGAAAGAATAAAACTAACTTACGTGGCATTTTTAGAAGAACTTCCGAATTCGACTAAGGCATTTTGTTGTGTAGGCATATGGGCAGCTTGGATACTGAAGTCCATCGGCATTGGATTTTGATTTGTGGTGGCGTCATCAGTTGATGAAAACTTTGACAATAAATTTGTTCCCAACGATTGTATCTTTAACGACTTTAGATTAGATCGCATACAATGTCTTGGTTGGCTAGGCTCTGTCCCAAGTATTGCTGGACTTTGAATTTGTCCGTCCACGGGATCACTTGACACTGACCTCCTATTTTGAAATGATTGAGTGATTTCCAACAAAGGCTGTCTACTTGTGTGCACATTTGGAGTGAATCGAGCAAGTTGCTCACATGTATGTCTCTGTCTTTTAGCACGGTTTTCTTTCAGTATCAATGATCTTCTGGCTCTTGCCTTTTTCCCGGGAGAATTTGTGCCAAGATGGTCCATAATTGGCTCTAACTTGGTGATCTACAACAATCATGTAAACATAAAATTAAGAGAAGGTAACCAAGCTTTCCTAATGCAGCATCAGCCTATGTTGACAGAAACATATAGTACCCTGCTAAAGATACATGATCTGTATGCCATGTCTGCCTAGCATTCAATTTGATAAGTAAAACCATGTAGATATTTCTACCAATGATGAGCAGAAAGATATTTTACAAAAGGAACCAATGATTTCATTGTTATTTTGGCCTACCAAGCTACATCAGCACATCGAATCAAGACATGCACATTGGTTTTATTAATAACATTCAGCCTACCAGCTTAAATTAATATGACAATGTTCACAATATATTGCAACCAACAACATTGACTTCTAGGTTTTGCTAGAAAGGATATAGTAGCATAGACAGATTAACATGGAAATAATTTTTGGTTTTCTGCAACATTCTTATTGAAGTGGCATTCTGCCACAGTCAAACTCTTACATGTAATATGCCACAATCAATGACTAACATGTAATATGCATCTGCTTTGATTGTGAATTGTTTCTAGAGGTGGATCAATTAATGCCAAGACTACAAAAATCAGGATACATGTCAGAAGGAATGCAAAGACTAACCTTGATCTAGGGCAAATTTAGTTTAGCAGGACTAAGTGGAAGATTGTGTTGCAAGATAATTGATAAAATTTCTTCCATAGAACATATTACTGTAGGTTTACAGAAGTAATTGTGTTTTTTGAATTGTAGATGGTTTTGTTCATTAGCAAAACTAAACAGGCATTGTCATTTGCATCTTTAGTTAGAAATTAGTTCAGATTGGTTAGAATCCAAGTCTAAGAGTACAAAAGTAATTGTTAGGTTGCTACTTGTTATGGAAATGATTGTTGGGTCAGTGACAAATCGAAAGATGGACCAAAATACAAATGAAACAAAGTATTAATTCTGCTGCAAAATAAATGTTGATGTGAAAGGCTTAATATTCTAAGTTATTTAATAATAGGATAGCCAAAAAAATGCAAGTAATCATGCTTGTGGTACATGTGTGCAGACTGCCTATGCATTACCTGCTGTGTATTTGCAGGGTAAGAAACATTGGAAACCGTTTCATGGAGATGCCTATGGTAGTGTGGCTCTGTTTGCAATGTACCATCTGCTCTAATCACTTGTCAACACTCCCTATTTTATGGAAAAAATGTAAAGTAATACAATATTAAAATTGTATTTTATATGCTATGTAAACAACAAAGTAGAACAATATGAACCTGGCTGTGGATGCTATAGGTCTGCTATGCATAGTGCAGTAGTCAACATCAGCTGTTTTAAAAAGCTATAGGTCATAGTCATTCAGATGTACTTTATCAACAACTTCTTAGAACCAAATAGGAAGTGGTGTTTGTGATCTGCATAAAAGGTGAGGATGTTTAGCTGTACAATGAGAAAATGTATGCCAAAAGAAAAGTGAGAAATAGAGAATCCCTGAATATGCATATCCATTTGTATGTGTGACTGAAAATGGAAAGCAAAAGTCTTTTTTCATTTGAATGGTGAAGTATCTTGATGCATTGACTTTAATTCCAGAATAACAGTTAACTATCACTAAGTGAGTTATTTTTCAATATTGATGATGTGAAGAATATGTAATTTAATAGTTGACAGTTGATCCATAAATGAAGTGTTACACATGACACAAAATGGTTGGCAAAAAAAGTTTTAGACTGATTAATAGTTAATGTGTGATATTAACAACAAAGCCAGCAGTATGTGTAAAGTATTAGATCCTGGGTATATTATATTGGTTACTTAGTTAATGTGTTATAGTGTGCACAATATAACAGTCCATGTGTGATACTGTTAAGTATGGAGCAACTGTGTATATCAGTATGGTTGTAGATGTTGTTTGACTTCACACATAAAATTGTTCAAATTGTCTAAAAATTAAGTGCAGCCATTCTGTTACACAGTAAAACCACAAAAGCATGATTGTATATCAATGATGTTATAACAGAATTGTATATCTGTGATGTGCATACTGTTTGAATAGCATTCATCAACCTATATCATGAAAAATGTGATGCCAACCAATATATATTGTGTAGAATACATCAAATTTTGTTAAGGGTAAGAAATAAACGCGGATTAGTCATTACAAAACATGATATAGATCATTTAATGTTTGTAGTAGGGATCAAATATTGGAACATGCATCATGGCACAACACAGAATACTATCCACAAAATGGCAATCAATACAAATTAATTGTTTAGGCATAATGCATCAAAATAATTAAAGGTCGTGAAGCAGGCCTTTGTTTCTACTCCTTCTTTAAATGCTTGACCTTCTTACCAGATTTCCCCTTAGTGGCGGATTGTTTCGGAGTGAGTTCTTCAACATCAATAGCATCATTTGCCAAGTTTGTTATAGCAACCCTCTTTGAAGGAGTACTGTTAGAGCTTGCAGAAGGGCTCCAAGGATGGTTTGCAGCAGAGGATGGTTGAGTTGAGTGAGACTGTTCAGCAATCTGTAAGACCTGTGTAATTCATGTGTTAGCATCAACAACAACAAACAAAACCATAGATTTGATGTTGTAAAGGTTAACAGTAGGATGATCTTGGTTTAATAGTAGATGGCATGCCTCTAGTTTGTTTGGCTCATTGGTTGGAGAGGTATAGTCAATGAACATAGCTGGAGCATTTGAAGTATGCTGTAAAAAGGCAAACATTAACCTAGTTAGTATGAAGTGTTGGCTGAAATCATATAGTTGCTCAAAATAGAGAAGTGGTACCTCATTTGGAGTGAGGTAATTGTCAAATTTTTGGTAAAGGTTTTCCTCATTAAGAATTGTCACTATAGAGAATTGATCGTAAAACGACTGATATTTGATACGAAACACCATCTCTCTATTTAAAAGAACATCTAGGTGAGCAGGCCAGATCTTAGGATTGTCCTCTCCTGCCTACAAAACAAAGAAACTGATCAAGTAATGTGGCAGGCAAGCAAATGATGTTTTTAATCAATTCTGAATATTTGCATATAACAACATAAAAATTAACCTCCTTCATAACTTGTCTTATCTCCATAGCAGTCTTGTTAGTGAAAGGAATACAATTCTTATCCCAAAAAACAAAGGTTCCTTTGTGGTTATCATATTCAACTTCAACTTCTAGCTTGAATCTTTGAAAGCACAGGAATACACTGTTAGAAAGAATTTAATATACTTGAAATCAGAATGTAATAACCATAACAGACATGGGTGGCTTACTTAGTGATAGGCTGGACATCCGAGACTCCACAGGAACACACAAATCTCGAACCTATTGATTTGTTAGAAGCCTTACACTCAGGGCAAGTCTCAAAATACCAACCAAACTTGGATGCTTTGAAACGCTTGGTAATGCCGATAGTAGTTGCAAAACAATCCTAAAGTGTAAAGTAGACATCAGATTATGGTTAAAGACAACAATTGAACAAAAATCTATGGATCTACAATACTGAGTAAAAAAACAATCACACCTTTCCAAGTTCACAGATGGCACGGATGCTCTTAACCTCATTGAGGCCGGTCCAATTTTTGTTACTTGATTGAATGGATGAATCACAAGTCAAAGAGTTTGACATTGAAGATGCAATAGCCAAATCACAAGTTCCAAGACTGAAATTAATATAGATATGGATGAACATGTGCGTGTAATAAGGTTTCCAAATGAATTATTACGATGTGAAATGGTATAAAATAACCTGGACTTGAATTCCACAACTTGGGGATGATCCAAGTTAATGTATAACTTTGAACCGTTCCATGCGTTAGACAAACTTGGTAATCCAGAAACTGTATGGAATTATTGAGTTTTCGATTAATGAATATAAACAGTATGTCAGAAATTATAGTGTTATAATATATAACTGTACAAAGGAAACACAAACCTTTATTTGTCTTGGACCAAGCATGAGTCAAAACAATAACCGTAGGTCCTGCATCTTTGGTCACATTGTTGTAATTCATGAACTGCTTGCCGTAGTCATCCCACAACACAAGTTCAATGACATTGCCCTCAATGTCACGTAAAGTGATGTTGGCGCAAGACTTTTTCCCACCGCCTCCCATTTGCGTCTTCACAACATCTTGTAAAACACCGATAACATCTGTAATTACACAACAAATAATATGGTGACATGTTCTAAAAAAACAGATACAAACTAAGAAGCAGTATACTCACCATACAACAAATCAGGTTTGAACTTTCCATTGAGAAAGTTCTGAATAGCGTGGAAGTTAAACTTTTGCGTAGGAATTCCTGATATCGCTACTTGTGTCACGGTAGTGCCTCCATTGAATACAACCTTAAGTGGGTTAGAACATACTTTGTACGGGCCATCGTTAATGACCGGCTCACCGTTATACAGATAGTAAGTTTCATTCTCCTTAAGTTGTTCTTGCCAATCTTTGAAGTCCCTACTTCGTGTAATGACATGAATCTGGTCTGCCTGTTTAATAATAGAACAGAGGCATATCAGTTAAGAAAATTTGATGTTAAAACATGTTAAAATGGATAGCTATTTCAGGATAAATATAAACACAAGGTAATGTTAAATTTGTTGGAATTCAACGATGTATAAATAGTGTTGACATGAAAATACATAAAGGCATAACATGATGGTGTTATTGTGAGGGTGAATGTGTAATACCTTTTCATCCTGAATCACCATTTCAAGGTGCTGTTGGCCATTAATCTCCTTAACTACCCACAAGTCAACCACCCTGATATGCATCTTCCATACTTGGTTACCTTTGACGAGATCCTTGATCAGAATGGGAGGCCTTGACATTCTACTCTAGAGCAACAAATGAAAGGTAAATTACATTATACAGAAAAACAAAGCAGAGAGAAAGCTTGAATCTATGATGGTTTCTGCAAGTGAAAAAGAAAGTTTGTGCCTTTGTGAATGAGACTTCGAAAAACCTGAAAATCCAGCTGATCCTAAGCTCGAATGGATGGTTGGGAAAACTCAGAAAAATGAATGTAACCAAAATCAATGTCAAGACAAAGACACGGTTTCTGTGAAAACAATGGAGATGGAGAAAGTTTGTGACTTTGTGACTTTGTGAAAGAAAGTTTGTGACTTTGTGAATGATTTTATAAAGTGTGCAAGGATTTACGAAAAACCAGATGAAAGAAACCGTGTTCGATTCATGAGTATACTATGAAACACACTGAGTTGAATGTGGAAGAAATCACATGGATTACCTTTACAAACCTGAAAGTTCTGCAGCTTCAATGGTGGAAGGAGGTTGAAAGTTCTGCGCGCGGATGCTTTTGTGCTATGGTTTGGAAGTGTTGGAATGGTTCATGTGTTTGACTTTCAAGAGAGTAATGAGACACGTGGCTGTTTTGTGTGGTAAAGGAAAAAGTGGTAGTAGATGATTTAGCTAGTTACTATTATGTCCTTTAGTTATGGTAATTGGAATATTTAGCAAGGACAATTAAGGGCTTTTGGGCAACATTTTTGTAATGGCTTGATAGTAGATGATGAGTTTATTACCTTTTTCAGTTTTTATGGAAAAATACTACGGATTCAACCAGATATTGCTATTGAAAATTCGAGATAAAAGATGTTTCATAAGTAGCAGCCATGACAGTAAACATGAATCACAGAATTTTCTCTTGGATTTGGGAATAACATCTTTTTGGTTAGTCATAATGGACTTTTTGATGAATTTATATTCAGAGCAATTTATGACTTTTTGGTTAGTCATAATGGACTTTTTTT
Organism: Lathyrus aphaca; assembly: GCA_963966055.1. NCBI lineage: Eukaryota > Viridiplantae > Streptophyta > Magnoliopsida > Fabales > Fabaceae > Lathyrus > Lathyrus aphaca. The sequence goes on from OZ014525.1 coordinate 8,868,392, forward strand.
ATTTGAAAAGAGTATCATGGAGCATTCCTAGCATGACCCGTGTTTTTTAATTTGTTGATAGTTTTATAAAATTTGTTCTTTTTAGTTTATTATTTATCATTTTTCTATAATATTTTAGTTATTATTATTTCTTTCTATTTATTCATTTCTTCATAATAAATAATTAGAAATATTATTAGCAAACCGACAATAAGTTATATTCAACTTTGAAAATAACGGTTAAAATGAAATTAAACTTCTAAACATTCAGAACATAAGTACATATTATAATCTTTTAAAAGCTTTCTAGTATTTGTGAAAATCTTTAATAATAACCTTTTAAAAGCTTTCTAGAATTTGTGAAAATCTTTAATAATGGATTTACTGTACTCACTTTGTTTCTTTGTATAAACATTTCTTACTTTTTTTTTCCCACATATATTAATAAATAAATAAAAAAGAGAAAGGGGTTAATAGAAAGTGGTCGATCAATAAACGTGTGAAAAGTCCCTAATTATTTATGATATAAGTCGGGTGTCTCATAATCTCGATAGTATGGTTTAGGCCACTCATTGGATATGGGAGGTCGGGAGTAACATTGTTTGAATGTTAAAACTATCAACAAAGAATCTCGACAACCTCAATGTAAATAAGGGTTAGTTTTGGATGCAATGTTGTTATAAAGAATCTTTATGTCACCGTCTTTAGTGTTAAAAGTATAATTCATAGTTTTTGTCTTGCTTTTTCTCACACATTAATAAGATGTTTTTTATAAGGTGTTCAATGAGCTAGGATAGGTGTCTAGGTTCAATTGTTACTTCTTCCTTGTTTTACTTTGCATATGGTTAAGTCTTAAAATAGAAGGAATCACATGTTTGGGAATGAAAGTCATTGCAACATCACATTTTAGATTGTTTTGCTACATGAAGAGAAGTAGACAGTAAATCTCACCAAGTTAGTTGAAAGTGTATTGGATAGAAATTAATTATATGATATGGATCATGGAGATGATCATATTTAGGAGGGGATAAAAAGATGAGCAGTAACATCAAACAATGTATTTGTAAGGTTGCAAGTAGACATTCCATGACAATTATGAAAAGTTTAGAGTTATTTGAAGTGCCCCATATCGTGGAGATACAATGAAGGTTTTGGAGGATAAATATTTGTGCATGTTACATCCCTCTATGTCGACCAATATGTTCTATGAAGCTCTCATCGTGGATGAAGTTGACATTATTATGCATTTAATTGTTCCCTAAAGGGACATCATGGTATATAGATGGTTTGTGAGTCCAACATATATTAGACACTCTATGTTGAGAATATTATATTTTGGCAAGAGATCATTTATGTAAAATAACTATGGTAGTTAACTTATACCTATGATAGGGATGCTTCATGAGTTAGGCAGAGTTTATAGTTTTGCACCTTTAACATCGTTATTAAAGCTTTATTACATAATACACCCTATAATTTGTTATAGGTTTTATTTTGAGTCGTCTGGTATCCAAGGTTTCTATGAAAGAAATTAGTAATCATGAGGTAAAATATCTCAATGACTTTTAGTTTGGGGTCTAGGTATAAGTTGTTGTTAATGCCATTTTGCATAGTACAATTAGGATGTCAAGCAAGTGACATGGACTCTGTGAAGAGAAGGTGCCCATCCTATTTTTTGTGGGTTGGATTTTTTATGGTTAGGAAAAGACGATATACCTTAGAGATGAACATGTTATGCCAGTCATCAGAGTACAACAAGGAGATCTGTTGGGGGAAGATCCAGATTTTATCTTATGTTACATCCTCTTATTCATAAGTCATATACAATTGAAATTTTCTTCTCCATCACTACTACAAAAAATTCATTTAACAACGGTTGAGAAATATATATATAATGACGCATGCGCATACGTTGTTATGTAGAGTGTTGTTGTATATACTTTACTTACAATGACGGTTTTGGAACTATTGTTGTATTCTTGAAGCGCAAACCATTTCACAACGGTTAGTTTACACAACCGTCGAGATATAACTAAAGGTAATCTAGTTCGATTCTCAGTGAAAATATTATTTTATGTATAGTATTCAAGATACAAATAGGGGGAGCGAGGTGCATGTCCGCGTGTTTTCAACTCATTAGGGGGAGCGAGGTGCATGTTCGCGTGTCTCTGACATTTGTCACATCTCTTGACACGTTCCTTTGTGTCGTGTTGCATTGTCGGCCTATAGTAGCCTACCCGCAAAACTTTGCGTGCTAGTGACCTTCCACCAAGGTGTTGAGCGTTAATCCCCCTGTGGATTTCTCCTAAGATGTCGGGGACCTTTTCATCTTTGATACATTTAAGCAACGAGATAGAAAATTCCCGTCGGTAGAGTTTTCCTTAGAGGAGGACATAAGAACATGCTCTTCTTTAGTCGCTGACGCTTCTTTGGGGTCAGCCGAAAGTTCGTATTTCGTGAGGTAGTTGTGGATGTGGGCTATCCAGCAATGGGTGTCACCAATAGAGTTTACTTCGAGCGGAGGGGGAGTTTTTCGATGCTCGGTCGAGGGAGGATCTCCTGGATTAGGGATTTGTTTCCGCCCTTCTTATGCGTGCTCGTCAATTTTAACAGGACATCCGCTCGTGTGTTGTGTTCGCGGGGAACGTGTTGAACCTCCAAGACGTCGAACTTCTCTATCTTGTCCTTTACGAGGACTAGGTATTCGATGAGATTGTTGTTTTTAGCCTGGTATTCTCCCCGTACCTGGGATGCCACGAGCTGAGAATCAGTAGAAATTTTTATTTCTTTCGCCCTTAGGTCTTCGGCCAACCGTAGACTTGCAAGGAACGCTTCGTATTCGGCCTGGTTGTTTGAAGTCGGGAAAGCCAGTGCTAGGATACTTCAATCAGAATGCCATCTTTGTTCTCAAGGATGATGCTCGCACTACTTCCCGTCGAGCTGGATGCGTCATCGACAAATATCGTCCATTTTTGGGCACCACTGGTCGGAATCGGGCTATGAGTCATCTCAGCGATGAAGTCGGCTAAACCTATGCTTTTAAAGCTTTCCTACTTTCATATTGGACGTCGAATTCTGATAGTTCCAGCGACAATTTTAGCATTCTACCAGCCATATTCGGTCGACCAAGTAGTTGCTTGACGGGTTGGTCTGTCCGGACCTTGATCGTGTGAGCAAGGAAGTAATATCGTAATCTCCTCCCCGCATTTATCAGGGTTAAGGAGACTTTATCGATATGTTGATATCTGAACTTAGGGCCTTGTAAAGCTTTGCTCGTGAAATAGATAGGTTTTTTCCCATCCGCAGTTTCACGGATGAGAACGGCACTGACCGCCTCAATAGCCACGGACAGGTATAGGTATAAAGTTTTCTTTTCCAATGGTCGTGACAGGACCTATGGTTCAGAGAGTCCCCTTTTTAGGTGGAACAACGCTTGCTCACACTCTTTAGTCCATTCGAAGGTGGCCTCCTTTCGTAGTAGTTTGAAGAAAGGAAGGGCGTGTTGTGCGGACTTGGCGACGAAATGTGACAAGGAGACGAGCATGCCATTAAGTGACTGAATGAATTTCTTCGAGTTTGGGGTTGGGAATTCCGAAAATTCTCGAAATTTGTCGGGGTTGGCTTTGATCCCTCGTTCGGTGAGGTAGAAGCCGAGGAATTTCCCTGATCGAACGCCGAAGGTGCATTTCTCAGGGTTGAACCTCATTTTGCATCTCCTCGCCTGTTCAAAGACTTTTTGGAGATGTTGGGCGTGATCAACCTCTTCGTGTGATTTTACAATCATATCGTCCATGTAAACCTCGAGCATATCTCCGATCTCTCCTCAGAAGACCTTGTTCATCATGTGTTGATATGTGGCCCCAACATTCTTTAATCCGAAGGGCATCACATTATAGTAGTAATTGCCCGTCAGTGTCATGATGGACGTATGCCACTTGTACGTGTCCGACATAGGGATTTGATTATATCCACTATATGCGTCCATGAAAGACAAGAGTTTGAAACCTGCAGAGTTGTCGACCAGTTTATCTATGTTAGGTAGAGGAAAAACATCTTTGGGACATGCCCTATTGAGATCAGTATAATCAAAAAACATTCTCCATTTTCCATTACTTTTCTTAAAGAGGACTACATTAGAGAGCCAGGTTGTGTATTGGGCTTCAGAAATAAAATTTTCCTCTAAAAGGTCTTTTACAGCCCGCTCAGCAGCCTCCGCTTTCTCAGGAGACTGCTTGCGCCTACGCTGTGCTACGGGCCTAATGGTCTCATCTAAAGATAATTGATGACAGGAGACTTTAGGGTCGACCTCGGTCATCTCAGCGTCACTCCATGTGAACAAGTATGCATTCTCCTTGAGTCAAGTTGCGAGTTGTTCCCTTGTTTCCGACGGTAGCCCAATTCCTATCTTCACGGTTCTCTCGGGATTGTCGCCCAGAGGGATAAGCTCGAACTCTCCGTCAGGGACTGGACGAACTGGGTGAATGAGTGTCTGGACATTGGCAGGGCCCTGTGTTTCGGTGTCTTCTTTGCCGAGGCGGCTGTCGAGCTCGATAGAGTTGAATCGTGGGGGAGGTGGATGCTCTTCGACTCTAGGCTTCTTGTTGTCCTTGGAAGTGTTGATGATGGCTTGCCCTTTGACTGCAACATCAAAGCATCTCCGGGAAGCCTTAATTTCGCCATGGATTGTGACTACTCGGCCCAGCTTGGTCTAGTACTTCATTTTCAAGTGGACGGTAGATGTGACAACTGTTAACTCAACCAGGGTGGGTCGGCCAAGGATGCAGTTGTAGAGCGATGGGCACTCGATCACCAGGATATGGACTTTGATTTCTCTAACTTTTTCCTGCTCCCCGAATGTGACGGGGAGTTCCACATACCCCCATGGTCTTGTGGTGGCCCCATTAAATCCTTGGAGGTCCGACTCGACATTGGGGGACAGGTTTGTCTTGTCCAACTTGAGAGTTTTGAATAGGTGGACGTACATAATGTCCACAGAACTGCCTTGGTCGACGAGGATACCTCAGACGTCGAAGCGTGCCATTTTGGCCCTTATTAGTAGAGTGATGCTTGAGTTGGGTGATCCGCCCGGTAGTTCCTCGAGGAAAAAGGATATCAGGTTGGATCTTCCCCGAGACTTTGTTAATGTTGCCAATTGATCGGGCGCGGTTTACAGGAGCTCGTCGAACTTTCGCTTCATAAAAATGGCGGTGTTCTCGTTGTTTACTCCTCCTTAGGAGATGACCAAGGCCGTGGGGAAATTTTCCCATGGGCTGTGTGCAGCAAGTCGCCTTCCCGTGTTGGCATCGGGGAGGTGGAAATCTTAAGGTCGTGATATGCACATTTCCACCTGGAAGGGGGGATGTCGTCCGAAGAGTCTTCACGATTTCTTTTGGTGGGCTGTTCCTCATGTCGGGGAGTCTCATTTTTCTTTGTGTATTGTTTGAGGTAACCCTCTTTGATCAGAATCTTGATCGTGTCTTTTAGGTGGACGCAATCCTTGGTCACGTGCTAGTGGCTTCTATGGAAGCAACAGTACTTGGACTTATTAGTGTCGGGCTTTGGTGTTGTATGTTTGAGGAACCTTGCCCTGCCCTATTTAAACTTAGATTTGATGCACTCAACGAGGATGCGCTCGTGGGGAGCAGTCAGCAACGTATATTCAGAGAAGCATCTAGCTGGTCCGCTTCCTTCACGGACTTCGCGAGGTTTGTCATCTTTTCGCTTCTCTTCGGCACAACAAAGAGCATTGTAGTCTCCGTGTTTGGAACTTTTGGCATCATCGTGGCCACGGTTGCTCCAAACACTATGAGTGACCTGTTTCTCCTTGTACCTGATGTACACTTGAGCTTTGTGAAGAAGCTCGTCAAGGGTGCGAGGAGGTTCTATCCCCACTTCTCTAGTGAATTCGCTTCCAGGGAGGAGCCCCTTTTCGAGGAGATATTTCTTCATGTAATTGATTGTATCCACCTCGATAGCCTCCTAGTTAAACCGCTTGATGTATGAGCGCAACGTCTCGTTCTTCCCTTGGACGATGGCTTCAAGGGTTGCTTCTGTATTAGGGTGGCGTCGGGAGGCTGTGAAATGCCTTGTGAACGTTGACCGCATGCTTCTCCAGGATGTGATAGACTCGGGGGGGGGGGGGGCAGGCTTTTGTACCATGCCATGGCTCCTTTCCTGAGGATTGTCGAAAACAATCTGCACTTGACGTTCCCGGTAATGTCATTACGGTAGTCAAGCATCGTGTTGATGTTGTCGACATGGTCATTTGGGTCGGTCGTTCCATCATACACCGCCAAGTTCGGGGGGTTTTTCCATACCTTTAGGGAGTGGTGCCTCTATGATAGCCCGGGAAAGGGGGAAGTGAAGGTCGTCTTCATCACTCCTCAGAGGGGAATAGTCCTTGTTCTCAGGGCTTTGATCACGTCGAGGGGAGCTCCTCAGCTGATTATTTCTTTGTTCCGGATGCCCCCTGGACTTATTCTTCTTAGGGTCAGGGGAATGCCGTCCTCGATGAGGAGGAGAATGCCCCCGTTTCTTGGTCGCCTCTGGGTGGCGCCTCTCGGGTTGGGATCCACGTCCTTGTCAGGGAGGTCCAGTTTGACGCTCGGCCTCCAGCGCTATTATCCTCTCATGCTGTTGAGAGAGCATGGAATTAGTCTGGTTCAGAGTGTGAACCATGGCTATCATGGTGTGGTCTCCGTCGACTGGCACCAGGATGGGTTGGAAGGGAGCTGCTGGCTGAGGTTGAGGGACACCATTGTCCTCAAGCTCTAGCGATGGAGTGGCGGGCTGCCTGTCGCACGCGTCAGATTCGTGGTTGACGACCAGGTTGTCCTCCGTGTTGTAGTCGACAAGGCCAAATGGATGGTTGGCATCATGTTCGCCAGCCATGCGGGAAGGGCAGAAAGTAATTAGGAGATTTTGATCTTCCGATTTTGGAAGAATGGGAAAGCTAGTTTCCCACAGACGGCGCCACTGATCTTACTTAATCAGACAGGCCTTCTAGGTGTTGGGCTTACGAACGTGGTTGAATGAGCGAAGGTGGGGGTGTACCTGCAAGGCACTCCAATGCTTAAGTGAGTTTGGGTACAGAAATATGGTAAGTGATAATTAGTTCAGAATTCCCGACCCTTCAGTAAAAAAAGGTATTTATAGTAAGCCCCTAACGCTGGGCCAAGGTTCTTTTATGGGTTGGATTAGCTATACCCAAGGAAGAACTGTTAAGGAACGCGTAGGAGCGTGTAAATCCTAGCATGTGGTCTTGCCTTTGGTCCAACTTCCCCTATATTCTAGGCGATAATGAGGGACAATTGGGTGACGTGTCACACGTGGGGGAAACGTGGCTATTGGGTCGTGGGTGTGCCCGACGATCCAGCCATTTGCTCGCTAGATTGGGCCTCTGCTTGACTGAATGTGCCTCTGCCCGATATAGTCTTAGAGGCCCAGTCCGGAACAACAGTGAATAATGGATACTGATGATGCAAGATTTGGTTGAAATCAATTATTGTTTCACAGTATTGAACGTTAGGATTTAGGTTTGAAATCATCTATCGTTTCATCTAGTTTCTATTTTCTATGGAAAAAATAATACTGAAGAGATAAGTAAACTAATTAGGAGTATATTGTAAATCTACTACGACGGTCTATACAATCAGCCGTTATGATACAAAAATATTGAAACTATACTACGACAGTCATTATTATAAGTCGTCATAATTTATTCCTTTCATAATGAAATTTCATAATGAAGCGCCAGAGTCATATTTAGAATAAAAAATTAAAAATTCATACAAAATATATCACAACGGTGGAAAAAACAACCGTAGTCATAACTTTTAAGTTTTTTTATTTAAAAGTAAATAAAAAAAAGAAAAGGCGCGAATTAACATAAAAAGAATAATATATATGATGACGCTGAAGTTCGAACCCATGAAAGTTTGATGGTATCATCATGATTGGCTTATCAACCGTTGTTATATACAAATAATTTTAAATAAAAAAACAAATATAATACAGTAGCACCATAATTTAGATATGTCACAACGGTGTAGGGATGAACTGTGGTGAGTCTGGTATCGTTGTTTAAGTGTTTTGTAGTAGTGCATGCTTGATATCTTGATGATTAGACTATTACATGGATTTAGATGATGTGGATAAAGCTCTTGATGTTCCATTATGGAACAATAATTATAGATGATTTGATGTGGCGAGCTTCTGAGTTGGTGATGCAAGTCTTTGGAGCGGATACACACGGGGGTGAACCTGTAAGGTTAGCACTCCAACGCCTAATTCAATAATTGAGTCCAAAAAGGGTTGAATGAAGTATTAAGAGTGTGTGTACCTTTAGTCTAATTCCTGAAGATATATAAATATGTTCCAAATAGTTATTGGACTTTGCTTCATCTTGCGATCATTTCTTGGGAATCCTAAATGGGCTTTTATTTTATTGGGCCCTCGACTAACCCATAATAGTTACCCAAAGGATTTTCACGATGTGGTGAACGAGAAGTCTTAAAGGATTCATACCATCCCTGTGGTGTTGGGTTGATTACAAATGATCGTGGAAGAAACTGAAAATCGGTTACAAGAAAGGTAGAAGACATGTGCATTAAAAATAAATCCCATCATTATGTCATTTCTCAGGATTTTTGTATAGGCAGCCCCAACTTCGTATGAAATTTTGACAGAGATTTCACGTTGCCATTTCCTGTACCATTTGTTGGGAACTAACACATTTTCCGACATATCGTCATTACCCATCTCATTTGTTAGGAACATACCTAATTTATTGCATTTTGTCATTATGTGTCCCATTTTTTGGGAACTGGTGTAAGATCATGTGTTTCGTCTCCCGTTTGTTGGGAAGTGAAGTTATTTCTTGAGTTTTGTCATTACTTATCCCATTTATCTGAAACTAACATAATTTCTTGAGTTTTGTCATTACTTATCCCATTTATCTGAAACGGACATAATTTATTTGGTTTCATCATTACGCATCCTATTTGTTGAAAGCTAGCATAATTTATTTAGAATCCTTAGGATTTATAGTAAATGCATTTGCGACTTTCAATCACTTTAAACAAATTCCATGTAGTCAAAATTTTAAAATTTTAATGTCATTGGCTAAGATATTGTTTATGAGAATATTGAAGTTTATATAACTTACAAACATTATGTTCTTTGTCCATAAATTACAAAACCTCCATTTTTCCATATATTTCTTCCCCTATTTCCCCATTTAGAAAAGTAATTTTAACATCCATTTGATATATCATTAAATTTCAAATAGAAACAATACAAATATGTATTAGTACCCATATGAATGTTATCTCGTAGTGTAGAAAAAAGTGTTGAAGAAATTTATATTTTCTGGTTGTCTTAAATTTTTTACTACAAGACAAGCCATGTATGTATTCATCAACATTGTCATTAGGTCATAATCAATTAGGGGTGGCAAAACGGGCCGTCCGCCCCGTCCCACACTGCCCCGCTTAAAGCCCGCCAAAAAACGAGCGGGGCGGGCATGCCCGCCAAGTTGAAATGGGCATAAAAGTTTAGCCCGCCCACCAAAGTGGCGGGTTGACCCGCCTTCATTATTTATTTATTTTTTTCTATTTTTTAAAATAAATTAAATGGTTTTTTTTTTTAATTTCAATAAAAAAACATCATACCAACATTTTGAAAGCATAAATGGCAAAAGACTAAGTCCATCAAGTATTAATCTTCAATAAATAAATAGAACTTTCAACAAGCTTTCACCTAAATTATAAGCAAAATATAAGGAAAAATGTTTATTTCATAGGTGCGGCGGGCTTTGGCGGGTGGCGGGTTTTGGCGGAGCGGACTTTGGCGGGTGACGGTCTTTAGCGGGACGGACTCTGATGGACGGCGGGCTCAAAATCTCAACTCAATCCGCCATTTTTAGATGGGTGCGCGGGCCGGACCGGCGGGCCACGACCCATTTTGCCACCCCTATAATCAATCATTTAATTTTTGGTTTTGTTTGCCTCCACAGATCTGTTTTCCTCTGTTTTTTTTTAACTAAATTTTAACTTAGATTCTTTTTCTTTATAATTGTACATTAAAATATACTTTATTTGAAATGAAATATAAACTGAGATAAACTAAATTGCACATAAGTTAGTTGCTAAGTTTTCTTCCGTAACTAATAAATCATTTTATTTAAAATTAAAAAAATTAAACTAAATATATAAGAGATAAACAGTTGATATTAGTATTTAGTTTTTAAAAAGGAGTAATCTTTATAATAAAACGTGAAGATAATACTTAATTTATATTTTTTAAAAAAAACTTGTGTCAATAACCTCTATATAAATTTGATATATAATTATTTAATAATTTTTTAAAATATATTTCAAATTAGTACTCTTCTAATTCTTTTATGACATTGTTTGTGAGGTGACATTATGTGTTAAGTTATTCTAATTATTGACACATGGTTGCATTTTGTTTGTCATTTTGGTTGGAAACAGGTATTCGGTATCATAGGATGCTACTTTCAACATATCTATTAAAGCATATCAAAGATTTTGTAAGAAATAAAAAATAAAAAAGTCTATTAAAGGTTAGGAATAAATATCAAACTTTTATTTTAATTCTTTTTCTTGGGAAAACTCATAATATTTCATTATTAATAATAAGACTTTAGATACATCTAGGTACATCATTAAATTTTGAAAATTAGCAAAAGATATAGTCGTCCGAGCTAAACGTGAACAATTTCATTGACTTGTCTATTAACGAACTTAATATGAGAGTTCCTAAAAAGAATGACTAACAAGTGGTTACACTCCTCTGGGATATCACCGCAATCTGAATCATTGGGATTTTGAATATTCACGCTATCCACTACACTTTTAGCATCTAGCTCAAAATCCACAATGTCCAGGGCTAACTCGTGAATCCACTTGATAAAGTACAAAAAGCCTAACACTTCACGCATATCATCTCTTATGCAAGAACCTATTCCTACTTTGTTGTTTAAGAAGGAAGCATCGATGTTGCATTTAAACCGTCCAACTGAAGGCTCGCTCCACTTGGAATCATGCTCACTTGATTTTGAATAGCAAGACTTGATCTGGTCTGTTGGGCATTTCTCCATCTTGAAAGTAACTGAGAAGTACGATGACAAATGGAATTTGGGGACTCATATAGTAAATGTCAACATGCTTATTCTAGCCATTTCTTTTGGGAATGCTCGACTAACACTTTTCACCTTTGTTGTGGGATGATAACTCATACCCTCTTCGACGTAGCTGTGATTACTGGTCTTCGACCCACTGGGGAAACCTTCAACTCTACCCTTATGACTAGAACCAAACTTCTCTTTTACTTGCCCAAGCTATAGTAACGTCATCGAAGATCACTATGAGGACCATCATGAGAAAGTCTCAGATCAAAAGCATATTGATTTCCTACTTTTTGGCTATCCCGTTTTATCTTCTATTTTGGCTCTTTGCAAGTAGATAAGTAGTTCATACCTTTGGCAACCCAAATCCATGAGAGGTGGAACATTTACCTTAATGAGCTGATTTTAGGCTCCCTGTATGAAGCTCTTGGGATTTCTGCGTCTAATCTAAAATTTATAATTGATCCTGACCAAAAGATTATGATCTCTGACCTCATGTGGCTTTTACAACTATGACTTAATGCCAATTTTGAACCATCTTTAAAATTTACCATTACATCTAACTAAATAAAATAGATTGAAGCAAGACAGGTCGAAGCCACTGGGCTTGCTTTTTTTACCTTAGAAGATGTTGGTCTTTCGACCGATGCGGCATTCGAGTAATATGTAGACCGTGTTACCTTTGATACTTCCATGGTCCCTTTCGTCAAACGAAGTCAAGGTCCATAATGATTTAAAAGAAAGTTTTGACCTTTTTCTTTTAAACAACAATCTAAACCATTCAACATCTAGAAAAAAATTCTCAAATCTATTTTTCTGTCGACTAGAATAAAATTTCATAGAAGAAATGTGACATGAAACTTGTTAATTACAATCCAATGTGGTACCTAAAGTGCAATTAATTTATGGATAATTTATATCCTTTTATAAAAACCATTTCGATAAGAAAATTAAAATATTTTGTTATGATAAAGGTATCCAATATAATTCACACATATTTAAATGTAAAATGTAAATGTTCATGATAATAGTATATTGAAAGAATTTTAAACAAATAATAACTTTGGTTTATCGAAGATTTCTGAATGGTTGGAGTATTTGGTAGTTTATAATTTCCTGCTCTAAGGTGATTCTCATCATTTTATTTTTGCTTTTATCTGTCTCCATAGACCTATTTTCCTCTGTTTTTCTCAGGAAATTTTAACGTAGAATTTTTTTTCTCTTCATAATTGTATTTTAAATATATTCTTTTCGAAATGAAATATAAACAAAGATAAACTAAATTGCACATAAGTTAGTTGCCTAAGTTTTCTTCCCTAACTAATAAATTAGTTTATTTAAAATATAAAAAATTAGTTTATTTAAAATATAAGAAATAAATGGTTGAGATTTGTATTTAGTTTTTAAAAAGGAGTAAGTTTTATCTATATTATATATTTAAGAATTTAGTTGAAATGCACTGTTATACTATTGTCAATAAATCATAACGGTTAGATATTGTAAGAAGATTGATTTTTAATTTAGAAATTTTAAAAAATAACGTAAACGGATGATGATGATAAACTGATAGTGTAAATTTTTTTCACAGTAACAATGCATAACAATTAATCTCTATTTTCAAATAAAGAACACATAATGAAAGAGAGAATACTATATTAAATGATGAAAATTTAAAGCTGTCAAAATGGACTATCCCACATGGTCGGTCCCGTCAGACCCGAAAAATCATAGGGTTTGAGTTAAAATTGGAACCCATATTTTTTAGGATTTTTTAACCAGCTCTAAAAAGTCTATTACCCATTAGGGCTAGTCCCTATAGGCCGTAGGTAGCCCATTAGGTCCATATTGCTATAAATTTTTTTAAAAGTATATTAATACTTATATTATCTTATTCCAAAATAGCACAATAAATTTTCTCACCTCACTAAATTTTATCTCTGTTTTATTCAATCTTTCATTTTTAAATATTATACATTAATATAATTAACATTTTTTTACTCATATTCTATTAGTTTCTCGTATGTTAAATATTTGAGTATTATTTTATATAATTTAGATATTTATTTTACTTAAAAACACAGTATTTATAAAATATAATATAGTAGTTAAAAATGTATTATGTTTAAAATAATATAATTCTTAATTTTATTTATAATAAATATTATGACATTTTAATTTTATTTTTTATTTAAAAAAGTCCATTTGGGATTGGGCTCGGATAATAATTTTTTAGCACATTTTAGAAATGAGTTTTTTTGTTCCAGTCCTAAAAGTCTAAGTCCATCAAAACCGGCCAAGTCAGATAGCCTATTTTAATACCTCTAAATGGGATGGTATAGTTTAATGAAGATGTACAATATTTGTATTAGAATATGTGGTTAATTAATTTTATCTTTAATATTAAATAAATAAATACTTAATTTTATATTTATTTTCTTACATCTAACTTTTTTTCTTAATATTTTGATTCTTTCTGAAAGTAATCTTTATAGTAAAACTCAAAGATTATACTTAATTTAGATTAAAGAAAACTTGTGTCATTATGTATAATTTGTTTTGGTTAAATATGATTATGATCAATCTAAATATTTTAAATTTAATATTTAATCTTTCAAAATATTTATTTTAAAGAAAGTTTCTTTTAAAAAATTCATCAACATTTTTTGTCCCTCCGGCTCCTACAATTTAATGAAGGTTTTTACAATTTAGTGACGGTTTATTATTTAAAGATTAAATTAATAACAATTTTAACGACGGTTTTAGTATTAATATAAAAGATGTGGTGAAATTTTTTAGAAGAATTAATTATTGAAAATTATGTTTTGAAGAATTAAAAACAAAATTAAAGTATTCTTAAGGACTATAAATATATTTAAGGATGATTTCTTCCAATTTTATAACCTAATAGTATTACATTAAAAAATAGTCGAGGGATAAGATTAGAAGTAAAAATGATTAATATCACATTCATTTATAAATTAGGATAATCATTGCTCGATCATACACATTCATAATCTACCAGCAAAATTAAGTCTTTCGGAACCATAGAAGCAAATTAAGTCTTTCCAAACACATGCCAAACAATTACATGTTTAAAATAAGGAGAAATTTTATTTCTAAATTTGATAATTCTATTTAACACATGAAAAACAATCAATAAATTTTTTTCTCAGAGACGCAACATCGAAAATAAACATAATAGCACCAATTAACTTAATAAAAAGATTATATTCCTTTCACCTTTACCGTTTATTTCACAAGAATAAGGTGCAATTATTTTATGGATAATTTATATCCCTTTATAAAAACCATTTCAATAAAAAAAAATCAAAATATTTTGTTATGATAAAGGTACCCAATATAATTCACACATATTTAAATGTAAACGTTGTTCATGATATTTGCATATTGAAAGAATTTTAAAGAAATAGTAAAATTGGTTTATCGAAGATTTCTCAAAGTTTGGAGAATTTGGAAGTTTATAATTTCCTGCTCTAAGGTTCTCATCATAATCAATCATTTATTTTTTGGTTTTATTTGCCTCCACAAACCTGTTTTCCGCTGTGTTTTTTTTTTTTTAAAATAAATTTTAACTTGGATTCTTTTTCTTCATAATTGTATATTAAAATATATTTCATTTGAAATGAAATATTAACAAAGATAAACTGAATTGCACATAAGTTAGTTGCCTAATTTTTCTTTCCTAACTAATAAATTGGTTTATTTAAAATATAAGAGATTAAATTAAATATAAACAGTTGATATTTGTATTTAGTTTTTAAAAAGGAGTAAGTTTTGATTTTTTTTTTAAATAATATATTTACAAATTATATATTAAAATAATCATGTTTTCAATTTATTTACCAAATTAATCATGTTTCAGTTGGACGAGAAGACATCAATCATTTTGACATTTGATTTTACACACATGTATTATTCATCATTAGTATATACTTGTCGCCACTATAATGGAAAGCAGAAGAAAGGAAAGAAACAGATCTAGGCGAATCATGGGTCGAAGGCAGTATATAATAGAACCAAAGAAAAGGATCACATAATAGATTTGGAGGATTAACCTTCAAATGTGCCCACTATAATAGTGAACGAAGTGGGAAAAAGTATATGTATTTTAATTGGTACTTAGAATCCCCCGGATTTTGGTGGTCCTAGTGAAAATATGGATGAAGATAATGTCATGGATGAAGCCGAAGATGTCATAGTAGACAATAAAAAAAACATTGGCTTTGGTCAGTGAGGAGGAGGACACAATTGAAAATTTTGATTTTATAGACAACACACAAAGGAATTATGATGAAGAAGTCCCTGAAACCAATCCAGATCTTCAGTAGGATATGATGTTTCTTAATTATTCTTGGGATAATTCGGTGCATCAAGATTTAGCGAAACATGGCATTGCTGATAATATGGAAAAATCTATGGGGGTTGACTATGAAGGTTTCAAGAAAGTGAAGTCAAAGTCCAAGAGGAAAGCACAGAAAAGACTGCAGCTAGAAGTAATTACACAACAAGGTCAAGGTCTGGTATTGCAAACAATTCTCCATGAATGGTTTATTTTGGAATGTGAGATGATTAGCCAACTCTCCTACCAATTTAGCTCTTAAAAGGTTAGTGATGAGTTCCAAACCTTAGTTTGTCTTCATAGTTGAACCTTGGATGGATAAATATCTATTTCCCATTCCTAGCTCAGTAGATTAAATCTTAAATTGTTTCTATAAATATTAGTAATTATTTGTCCCCTAATCTTCTTCTTCTTTTGATTCTTCTTTAGACTCTTCATCGGTATCAACCTGAAGAGTCGTTGTCTTCTCAGATCTTCCTGAAGACTTCAGAGTAACAAACTTGCTCTTTCTCTTGGGCTTATATTCTTCGAGCTCAATCTCGTGTCTTCTTAAATAACTAACTAGTTCTTCAAGAGAAATGTTGTTAAGGTCATTTAATAACTTCAGAGTAGTTACCATAGGTCTACAATGCTTAGGTAAGCTTCCGATGATATTTTTGACATGATCAGCAGTAGAATACCCTTTGGCTGGAACCTTAAGCCCTACAAAAAGAGTTTGAAACCTTGAGAACATGTTCACAATCGTTTCATCATCCTCCATCTTGAACGCTTTGTATTTTTGAATCAAGGCAAGAGCCTTGGTTTCTTTCATTTGTGTGTTCCCTTCATGCGTCATCCCTAGAGAATCAAATTTAGATTTAGAAGTATCTTTGTTGGTGATCTTTTCATACTCAGTGTATGAAATAGCATTTGGAAAGATGGTTCTTGCTTTGTGATGGTTCTTATAATCCTTTTTTCTGTTGATCCATCATCATTTTTCTTTTGATTTTGTTGCCACTTGCATCTATTGGGTGTACGTAGCCATCAACTACCATATGCCATAGGTCTACATTGTGACCAAGAAAAAATCTTTCTGTTATGACCTTCCAATAATAAAATTTGTCTCCATAAAAAATAAGAGGTTTAACATTGTAATGATCTCTATCATTAGATTGGACGATTGAAGGTGGAATGACGAACCATGTGTTTCACATTAGATCTTTATCTGCCACTGTTAAGTTTTTGATAATCTTATCAAGACCAAAACCAGAGCTCTGATGTCAATTGAAGGTAACAAGAAACACGAGAAAGGGGGTTTGAATTGAGTTTCTCAAAATCAAAGCTTTTTCAAAAACCAATTCAACACACGAATAATAGAAATAACACGTTATTGGTATACTGGTTCATTGTTAATTAAGCTACCTCCAGTCCATCCTACCAAGGTGATTTCGCCTTCTCAATAAAGACTTAATTCACTATAACCAAACTGATTACAAACACCACAAAGACAACGATCTTTTTCTTCTTGAGTATATAGATTAAACCCTAGTCACTCAAGGAAATCACTCAAACATATTTGATATTTTATAGATTTTGTTTACAACGAATGCTTCTATAAAGCAAATTAATACAAAGTTTAAGTACATTGAATGACTCACACAATACGAGCAAAAGTTATATGTGTGTTTATACAATATTCACAAGAATAATATTATCAGAGAAAATGTAGCAGCGTGTGAATAACATATCCAAATCGTTAACCTCATTCATTCTTCCTTATATAGCCAAAGACATATATGTTTGATGGTAGAATAGTAACCTTCCTGAATGAGCGGGAACCTTGAATGATTGTCATCAATGGTGGGAGACAAAATCATACAGTGTTAATGTCCTTACTGTAACACCCCCAATTTCCCCTGTCATTTTTAATAAATAAAATACGACAATATCAGATTAAAACGTCATTTTTAATTAAAGGTGCTACTTTCAATAAACATACAACATGCTCTTAAAATTTGATACATAACATGAACGGAAAACTATTCAAATTAAGCACCGAAAAAACCAAACTTTAGAGATATCATTGAAATAGAAAATAGTTTGAAAACTTCTAAAACAACATCAATTTGTTCCAAAATATATTAAATGAACTAAAGCAACAAAACGACGTTCCTGACTCCCATGTTACGTATCAGAGCGGACGCCACGACCACGACTACTTATATTCATGAGTATCTGCAACATTACCAACATAGGGGTGACATTCAAACCAAAAGGGTGAAATTCTTAAATAAATTAAAAGAGGAAAATTATATAAATATAAGACATATATCACATAAGTACAACAACAACATACTTATCACAAAAAGAATCACAACACAACTACACATCTACAACAAACACATTAACAACATATACGTCCACGTTATACACATCAACAACATATACATCCACATCATACACATAAAAAAATGCATGCAAATGAGACTCAACGATAGACTCAATACATGTAGTACCAAGAATTGATCCATATTTCATGATCCAGTTCCCGTCGAAACTCTTGACCCCTTTTCCATGGTTCAGTGTAACCTCTCTTTCATGATTACACCCTCGACCCTTATTTCATGGTCCAGTGTGATCCTTATTTCATGATTACACCCTACGTCGTGATTGAATACAATTACCTCACCAACGACGAAAACATGCAACAACGACGACAAAATGCAACAACAACAACACTTCATGCATATTCTTTCTCATATTAACAATTTTCAATCTCTAACACATACGTAACTAAACATACATCATGCATTCAAATGTTTCACACAACAACATTCAACATCGACAAAATGCACATACAACCTCTCTAAACCTGCTCACATCGTATCAACAACACACCAACCTTCCTAAAACATAAAACACAATTTTTCATGAATTTTAATAAATTAAAAACACATTTCTCCCTTCCAGGTCTCGCTAAGCGACTCCTTTGCTCGCTAAGCACACAAGCTACTACCTTGAAGAGGTTAAAGTTTCCAACGGCTCACTATGCGAGCAAGGAGAATTTGGTAGAAAACCCCTGCGATTTCTACACCTCTCCCCTGCGACTCTCACCCTCAAACAATGTATAAAACCAGCCCAAATCACTATTTTCCACCGAAAAACTCACATCTAATACTACCAACATAAATATACAATTCAGACATCAGGAATTCCTCAATTTCATACCACATTCATCAATTTATCAATCACCCAATACCACTAGCATACCTAAGGACATCTACCCTAACATTCATATCATAATACCCTTAAAAGATGAAAGAGATTTCACTGTTACCTTAATTTGATGAAAAATCTCTTCTATTCCTCACGAAATCTTTGCATCTAGCCTTGACCTAGCCCTTCTCCTATTATCTCTCCTTCACGCTCTTCCAAAATTTCACGATCAGTTTTTTTCCACGAATGATTTCCCCAATTCTCCTAATTCCAAACATAACCCTTGAACCTCTAATATTGGAATCCCTATTATGTCCTCACTAGTTCCTCATATAATTATTGTACTACCCTTTCTCCTTATTTATAATATTATGAATTAATTTAATATAACACTCCACAACTTAATTAATTAATTTCAAATTAGAAACTTAGGATAATTTAATTATTCTACTTGACACAACATCAAGTCATATGTTATTAGTCCAACACTTCCCTTACGACTAAACCTACCCTTCACCACGGGTACACAACACGCAACTATAGATACCACCACCTACAACTAATCACAACGGTTCACACAATCACACAAATATACGAAATAAATAAATAAACATCGACTTAAATATATTAGGGCGTTACACTTACTCCATGAAATCCGCGTAATGGAATGAATATTTTGATATTATATTGTGTACTATTTATCTCACATAAATCCATTTGATCTTATCATCTTTTAATCTTCAAAGGTTTTTGAATATAGTTGTTGAATCATGTTTAGTAGAATCAAGGGTCTGGGATAAAAAAGTTTCAGAATTATAGTCTTCAGAGTCTTGACATTGTTCCTCTGAACCTAGTCTTCAGAGTCTTCAACACTTGTTCTTTAGAATATTCATATCTTGAGCGCATAGTCTTGAAGGAGACATAACCTTCAGAGATACTCAAGAGAGTATGTCAAAGAGATACTCAAGAGATTCAGGATGGAACACTTGAATCCTTCATCTTGACCTGTCGAACCAAATTTGAAGCTGGAGAAAAAAGGAAGACAAAGTCGATGTCACTTTGTTCAAACAAATTGTCGGATCTCTAAGATACATGTGCAACATTCGAACTTATATAGGTTTCTCAATCAGATTAGTGAGCATATACATGAGTGAACCAAGGGTGCCACACATGAAGGCTGCAAGAAGAATTCTGAGATACTTAAAAGGATCGACAAACTATGAAATTATATTCCCCCGAGATTATGAAAGCAAAGAAGTCGAGATTACTTGCTATTCAAATGATGACTGGTGTGAAGATATAAAAGATCGGAGAAGCACAACTGGTTATTTCTTTCAAGTATTTGGTGCCTCAATCTCATGGTACTCGAGAAAGCAACATATGGTGGCATTATCATCATGTGAGACTGAACATATAGAAGGATCGTATGCCGCGTGTCAAGCAATTTGGATCAAGTCAATGCTGGAAGAGATGAAGGTTGAAGTGAAGAAACCTTTGGTGTTGTAGATCGACAACAAGTCATCCATTAATCTTGCAAAGAAACATGTTTTGTATGGAAGAAGTAAGCACATTGAGGCTAGATTTCATTTTTTAAGGGAGAAGGTAAACGATGGTGAATTTGAACTGAGGCATTGCTCGGGTGAATCACAGTTGATTGACATTTTCACCAAAGGACTGAAGATCGACAAATTCCTAACTTTGAGAAAGAGATTAGGAATAGTTTAAATCAACTATGATGGGTTTGTGTTTGACAATTTGGATCGTAATGGGGTAAGTTGTGATATAATCCAAGTTGTAACCCAAGCCCAAGTTAGAGTTAGGATATGCTAACTATTTACTTAGTATTCAAGTCACCTAGTTGTATATAAATACATATTGTAATTTTATTTTAATATTAATCTTAATAATACAATTATTTCTCTTTTATTCTCTCTGTTTTTAATTCCTTCTACATCAAAGTGCATTAAGAATAACATGATTGAGAAATAAATGATTGCAAATGAAAGTCATGTGGATTCCTCTAAAAGGAAGTTTATCATTCGTTGGACTATAATATTTGATGAGATCGTTTTGTGTATGGTTAAATCCAATGAAAAGGTAACTAGTTTATCTGATATATTCTCTTATTGTAGTATTTCATGGATGTTTTAAATATTCACATTCATATATAACATGTAATAATTTTGAATTTTATAAGATTTAATGTAGTGTTCTTGTTCACTATATTTATAATGGATTCAACTATTTTAGATTCTAGAACACAAATGCCTAAAATATATGCTTCAAATTTCAGAATCTAAAAAATATATTTGCAAATTCCAAGAATTTCTAAAAGATTTGAAGGGGTGAGAAAGAAAAACACCATTTATTTATCTCTTTATTAGGCATTGAGTTGGGCTTAACGAGATTTGTAACATCAAGTAGGATGTTGTGGACAAGGTTCATTTGGATTCTTTACTTCCTAAAACTTTTGACATACTCCATCGGTACCCCTATTTAAAACATTTTTATCATTATACTTTTTATTTTTAAAAAAATATGATTTTTTTTTTAATTTACCTGTTCTTATAGGAAATTTATAGTATACAACGAACATTTTCAAATTTTTAATTTTTTTAATCAGAAATTACAAATTTCTAATAAAAAATAAATGTTTCTGGAAAAAAAATTGAAGAATACAAAAGTTTTCAAAAAAATCCTAAAATTTTTGAATTTTTTTTACTATTCGGATTTTTGAAATTTCTGAATCTCCGGTACACTACCGCAAATTTCGATCGAAATTTTCGATAGGGTTAAATGTTTTATTTTTTCTTATTGAATATAAACTCTCGAAAATTTTATTTTTGGTTGAAATTTTTAGAATAAAATGAAACATTTAGAATTTCTGATAATACTTGTAAGTTATGTAAATTTCAGAAATTCTGGTATACTGAAAATTATGAATACATTATTAAAAATTTAATATGTATCGAAAATTATGATATATCTATCGAAAATTTCGTACGAAAATTTATTTCAATTTATTTCAAAAATAGGAAATATTAGGTTTAAGTTTGGGTGTAACCATAGGGATGAAAATATGTTAAATTAGGTTAGACTTTATAAGGTCTGAATCTGACATACGATAAACTTAAAAAACATGAGTCTGACCTATAACCTATTAAAGACTCTTTTTTTGACATGACCTGACCTTTTTAAAAATTTGGTCTGACATGAAATCCTATTTATAAGTCTTTTTCTCATTAAAGTTCTCAATTATTTCATATTACTTGAGAAGCTTTATATATAAGATTTCATAAGTTTTTTTTAAGATTTCATAAGCAGATTTATAAGATTTCATAACTTTTTTTAATAGTCTAAGTCTGAACTATTTAATTAAATAAACTTTTAAAAAAACATAAATTTGATTTTTTTATTAAAAAAATCTGGTCTGATCTATTATTAAATAAGTTAAATTATAAATCTATATTAGTTGGTCTGTCTTATTTTTACCCTTAATATAAGATAAATGTTCACCTTCCTATAGACTAATTTAGTCACATTCAAATTATGTGCAATACTTAAGGATATAATTAATTGAATTAATTTTATTTATTAAAATATTTTTATCAAAATAATGACATGTGTCACATATTCATTTATTATCATATTTAATATAAGGAAAAATAGTAAACAATACACACTTGTTCAAGGATTTTATTTGAGGATGTTCCAAACGAAAATGTCAAGTATTAAAAGATGAAATAATATTTTTAATAGTAAAATCATGAAAACAGATGCAGCTTTGGGCAAAGGATTTTTAATATAGTAGCTTCATGAATATAAGAAGAAGAACATAAACAATATTTAATATCAATGTTAGTAAATAATCTTACCTGATCATAAGGACGTTCCAGCAATTTGGTGAATGCAGCAAGCGGATGGAATGGAGGTGGTGTACCTGCAAGGCGCTCTGATGCCAAAGTCAATAGAGGTACAGTGAATAGGTAAGTAGAAGAGTGAAATCAGAATATCTGACCCTTTAATAAGAAAGGGTATATATAGAGAGCCCACAACGTTGCGCCAAGGTTCTTCCTTGGGCTGGATCAGCTAGGCCCAAGGAAGAACTGCCAAGGAACGCGTGAGAAGCGTGAAGACCTAGCTAATGGGTCTGGTCCTTGGTTCAATTGCCCCTATCTTTCAGGAGATAATGGGGGACAGTTGGGTGAGGTGGCAAGTGAACTGGCAGACATGTTCTTTGCCTGTTCTAAGTGCGTGTCCGACATTTAGGATGTGTGCCCGACCGTTAAGCGTCTCTGCCCGTCTATCAGACGTATCTGTCTGAGCATATGGGCCTCTGCTCGACATATTAGGACGTAGCCCAATACAGTTCGGAGGCCCAGTCCGGAACAGTAAATAATGGACATTGAATAATTTGAAAGAGAAAAAAAAAAAAATTCAATTTGTAGTCTAAACTTGTCGCTATATATGAAAATAATCATGGATTATATAAATATTTAGAAATACTCGTTATAACTAAATCTTATTTTCAATTGTACATGGATTAAAAGTTATTTATCAACTTTCTAGATTAATATGCTGAAAAGTGGGGGTATTTTTATCAACTATTTCACCTATCTATTTATTTGTAACAACATTATTTTAAAAAATTATTACTCATAATTTTCAGAGTATTATTAGTTACTTCTTTTTTCAATTTTATTTTTTAATTAATATCATAAATATTACTATTCCTGACTTTCATTTATGACAAAAAAAAATTACATCAATAACTATTATATTTGATGAGTGTTTTTTTTTTGTAGTGGCTCTTTTAAGTTTTCAATGATATTGTCAATAGGATGAAAATCATTTTGATTTGTGACTACAGTTCCTTTTTTCAGGAACAATATTACCATCATCATCGTATCTTCCATTGGTCCTCTAAACTACTTAGTTTTGCAGGTCGTGTTCAGCTTGTCCGCAATGTGTCTTGTGTTATAGCCCATTACTGGATGCAGTGCTTCCTCATTCCTATGAGTGTTATCTGCAAGCTTGACGCCATCTGTCGTAGCTTTATTTGGGCAGGTAATTCCACTCTGAGTCGTAAAAGTCCAGTGGCTTGGAATGATGTCTGCAAGCCAAAGTCTCAAGGTGGTTTACATATTCTTAATTTGAATATCTGGAATATAGTGCTTTTAATGAAATGTCTCTGGAATCTTTGTATTAAGGCAGATAATCTTTGGGTTAAGTGGACTCACACTTATTATTTTAAATTTGTGCCTGTCCTTGAGTATCCTGTCAAAGCCCAAACATCGTGGATCATGAAAAGTATCATGAGTCAGAGGGCTAATGTGGATCTGGTACAACCTGTGTGGAATCATGCTCTCGCTCATCTAAGATTTAAGGCAAACAATATCTATGAAGGACTGATTACAGACGGGCACCTTGTTAATTGGAGGAAGTTGGTAAAATTCAACAAAGCCCGGCCCCGTGCAACCTTGTGCCTTTGGCTTGCTTTCCATGTGAGGTTGCCCACCAAAGACCATTTGAGAAGGTTTGGTCTCATAAATGATAGTGTTTGTGATATGTGTGCTGATGCTGAGGAATCCATCAATCATCTCTTGTTTGAGTGCAACAAAGTATCCCCTATTTTGAAGGACATCCTTGGTTGGTTGGAGGTGTCCCATTTACCAAAAAATTGGAATGAGGAATTGGAGTGGCTAATTCGTGCTACAAAAGGAAAGGGGTGGCAGGCTGACTTATTGAAGATGGTCATTGCCGAAACAATGTATCATGTTTGGAGGTTTCGCAATGACATTGTTTTTGGTAACAAAGTAGATCATACTAATATAGTTTCTAATATTATAGATAACATTGTTTATAGAGGTTGGCATAGTAGGAATCTTAGGAAGCACTAGCTTCCTTGATGATGTAACCAGTTTTTTTGTTGGTTGGATCCTTGGAATCACATTGCTCTGCATAGGTCTTTTGAATTAATATATATCATTTTTATTCAAAAAAAAATATTACCATCATCATTATCATCTGAATCTCCATCCTTTTCGACAAATTACAAGATATTCTCTGCGATGTTAGGATGTTTTTTCATAAAAAAAATATTAAACCATAATTAATTTTCTTTTTTTTTCTCCTTTGACTTTTTTCTCCTCTTTTATAGTTGACTGTTTCTTTTCTTTCCTAGTTGATAGGTGCTTCTCTTATTATATAAAGAGACCATTTGTAATGTAATACAATCAATTCTGTTTTTTTTTTTTTGCATTCAATAATGAGAATACAAGTTCTTGCTTATCTGTTACTATGGTATCAGATATAATACTTTGATATTTTTTCTTTTTTTCTAGGTGTTCCAATCTTGGTTCACCACTTGTCCATTTACGTGTGGATCTTTCTTGTTTTTTTCTTCTCAACTTCTCATTGGCTTTCACAAATCTCTTCTTATCCACATATTTCAATTCACCGTTCATCTTCTTCTTCGTATTCCTGATTTTTTCCCTCTTTTCATCTACCCTAATCGTTCTTTTTTGGGTTCTTGCATCCATGGCAGACGAAGCTTCGAACCATTATGAAACTAACACCCCCAAAAATTCCCCAAAAACCTCACCCAAACATGACCACCATAACCGTTCTTATCAAACCGACATGCTTGATCCTTTTTACATGCATCCTAGTGACAATCCCAACGTTGCTCTCGTCACACCATCCCTGAACAACACAAATTTTCATTCTTGGGCTCGATCCGTCAAGGTTGTTATTCGTTCAAAGAACAAACAAGGGTTTCTTGATGGATCCCTTCTTCGTCCTCCTTCTACATATCGCAAAGCCCTAGCGTGGGACAGATGCAACACTATGGTTATGGCGTGGCTCACTAATTCGATCGAATTGGAAATTGAGGAAAGCATTCTTTGGATGGATATCGTGCACGAGATATGGAAAGAATTATAAGATCGCTACCATCAAGGTGATATTTTCAGATTCTCATAAGATCGCTACCATCAAGGTGATATTTTCAGAGTCTCAGACCTCCAAGAGGAAATCTTTACACTCAGACAAGGTGATTCTAGCATTACACAATATTTTACTTCCCTCAAGAAACTTTGGCAAGAATTAGAATTTTTTTGCCCTTTATACCTTCATGTATTTGTACTGTCAAATGTTCCTGCACACTTTCACAATCCATCAAAGAATATCGTGAGACTGATTATGTAATCAGATTCTTAAAAGGTTTAAATGACCAATACTCTATTGTCCGATCGAACATCATGTTGATGCATCCTCTACCTCCCATCAACAGAGTTTTTCCCTTTTCATACAACAAGAAAGATAGTTTACAACACCCACTGAAGAAGACAAGTTTCTCGCTCAAGTTACAAAGCCTCCATAAAAAGGAAGAAAATAGGATTCCAACATCAAAATCATACCTTCTGGATATGGTCGTGGCATCAAAATATGTTCATATTGTCATAAACCTGGGCAGACAATTGATATTTGTTTCAAAAAACATGGTCTCCCACCCTACCTAAAGAAAGCCAATATGGCTCAGTCTGCATCTACTGAAGATTCCCCTGAAGAAAGCCAACTGAATGCTACTTCCACTAGTTCTGAATCCAATGCCTTAGGATTTACACTTGAGCAACAACAAGCCCTTCTTGCTTTCCTCAATCAGAATGCTACTACTAGTTCCACTGTTCATCAACTTTACACATCCTCTCCTACATCATCAGGTATCCCTTCCACTCTTTCTAATGTTAGTCTAAATTACATTTGGATATTAGATATAGGTGCTACAGACCATGTTTGTCACTCAAAATCCATGTTTACATATTTCTTTAACATTGAACTTATATCTGTTAGACTGCCCAATGGCAATGTCATAAAAACACATTATGCTGGTACTGTCATTCTTAACCATGATTTCCACCTGGCCAATGTTCTTTACATTCCTGATTTTTGCACTATTGCTAAGCAAAAACGTCTTCCTTTTCCTACTAAAACTACTTTTACTAATCATTGCTTTGAAATTATCCCTATGGATATATGGGGGCCCATTTCTACCCCTTCTATGCAAGGTCACAAATACTTTTTAACAATAGTTGATGATTATAGCCGTTTCTGTTGGATTTACTTAATGCAAAATAAATCTGAAACTCCTTTTTTAGTTAAATCATTCACGTCTTTTGTTAAATATTAATTTCACACTAACATCAAAACTATACAGTCTGACATTGGACTTGAATTAATTTTAAAAGATTTCTATCTTACTGAAGGCATTTTACACCAAACATCTTGTGTGGACACACCACAACAAAATGACATTGTGGAAAGAAAGCATCAACACCTCTAAGGTGTCACACGTGCTCTGCTTTTCCAATCCCACTTGCCTAAAATATTTTGGGCTCACGCCCTTAGCCATGCTATTTTTCTCATCAATCGTATGCCATTAAAACTTTTAAAACATAACACACCTCATTTTTTGCTTTATGCCACTAATCATGATTATGCAACTCTCAGAACATTTGGCTGCTTGGCTTATGCCACAAGTTCCAAAAGAAACCAAACAAAACTTGATAGTAGATCTAGAAAATGCATGTATCTTGGTAATAAACATGGCATAAAAGGCCATCTTTTGTATGATTTACATAGCAAGCATCTTTTCTCTCTAGAGATACCATTATCTATGAAACCATCTTTCCTTATACCCCAACTCCTCCCAATCCTACTGCATCTCTTCCCATTATGCCTACCAATCACAACCCTCACCAACCTTTTATGGAAGATAGTTATCTTGATACATTTCCACCTGTGCATACCAACCTTTCACCTCCTATAACTCAAATTTCCCATTCACATGTGCCACTACCCGCACATCCTCCATCACCTACATATACTCCTACTACACCTGCCATTGTACAACAATCTTTGCCATCTCCTTCTACTACTCTCCCCACAAGAAAATCTACTCGGACATCGAGACCTCCAACTTATCTTCAGGACTATCATTGTGGCATGTTACAAGGTACACATATTTCACCTATTGATACAACAGGTACACACTCTTATCCTATATCTGATTTTGTAAATTATTTTGCCCTATCTGAATCTCATACATTTTTTAACCTTAAAATTTCCTCTATCATTGAACCGACTTCCTACACTCAAGCTATTTTAGACCCCAATTGGCAAGAGGCCATTACTAAAGAACTTCAATCTCTAACTAATACCAATACATGGGATCTCACCCATTTGCCTCTTAACAAACGTGCCATTGGTTGCAAATGGATTTTCAAGATGAAATTCCAAGCTAACGGTGCTATTGAGTTATACAAAGCCCGTTTAGTTGCCAAAGGTTTTAACCAAACCGAAGGCTTAGATTATCACGATACTTTTAGTCCTGTTATAAAAATGACTACCATTTGTATTCCTTTATCCATTGCTGCCAGTTAGAATTGGTTCTTACATCAATTTGACGTACACACTGCGTTTCTCCATGGTGACTTGGAGGAATAAGTCTATATGAAACTTCCTCCTGGACTCAAAGTGTCTAATAATTCCCTTGTTTGAAAACTGAACCGGCCTATTTACGGCCTTAAACAGGAAAGTAGACAATGGAATCATAAGTTAACTCACACTTTAATTGATTTACATTATTGTCAATCGAAATCTGATTGCTCTTTGTTTACTAAGAAAACTAACATTTCCTTTACCGTTATCTTGGTTTATGTTGATGACTTAGTGCTTGTAGGAAATGATCTCAATGAAATTAATCATATTAAATTTGTGTTGGACAACACTTTTAGCATAAAAGATTTGGGTACATTGAAGTATTTCCTCGGTTTTGAAGTTGCCAGAAATAACTCAGGAATCTCCCTCCGTCATAGAAAATACAGTCTTGACTTGCTGCAAACTATTGGTCTTCTTGCTTCAAAACCTGCCTCAACACATATGGATCCCAACCATAATGTATCCTCCACATTTAAAACTGTGCTTGCTGATCCTACCAGATTTCACAACTTAATTGGTAAGCTCATTTATTTAACACATTCTCGTCCTGATATACGTTTTTCGGTTTGCAAGCTTAGCAAACATCTTGTCGCACCAACGGAAATCCAGCTTCAAACCGCATTCAGAATTTTACACTACATCAAATCTGCACATGCGATGGGTCTATTATTCAACAAAACTGCAGACCTGACATTAACCGACTTTTCTGATTCAAATTAGGGATCTTGTCCCATCACCCGACGCTCCACTACTGGTTTCTGTTTTTTTTCTGGGCACGTCTCTTATTTCATGGAAGTGCAAGAAGCAACAGATTGTTTCTCGATCTTCATCCGAAGCTGAATATTGTAGATGCAAGCCTCTCAAGTATGCTTTTGATGATAACAACAAATCAATCAAGTCTTGGAAGAAAGCAAAAAGGATTATTCAAGCTTCATTCAAAAAGTCTCCATAAAGATCAAGCTTTCTCATTAAAAGGTATATGACATTTCTCATAATCCAATAATGATTATTAAGTGTTCAATATAGGATGCACGCACATTTAACACTCTCTAAACAAATCATTTTGTGCATGCCTTTGTTACTGATCAAAATGAAAAAGAATTTTTTTCTGGTTTCTGATCAAGTAACTGGTTACCCATGTGGTAGTAACCGGTTACTTCAGCTTTTTTTTGAAAAATAATTTTAACGTTACATCAAGTAACTGGTTACCCTTAGGGTAGTAACCAGTTACCACTGTTAAAAATCAAGAAATTTTTTTTGTTCAAATTTTGAATTGTGTCTCTTGTTCTTTAAATTGAAATGATGCACTCTTTCATATTTTGTACCTTTTCCAAAAGGTATCTTGCACTCTATATAAACCTTATGTGCAGAATACTTTAAAGACACCTCCTTCAAATTTTTATGAAACATTTTTTCACTAAAAAATTTCAAATTATCATAATTCATAAAAGTGCACTAAAATTATCATACACTTTAGTGAACACTTAGCCATTATTGTTGAGTGAGAAATATCAATCAAAGGAGAAGATCAACATTGCTTGATATACCAAGACTTCAACTTTTCTACATCTTATTCAAAAATATTATTTCTTGTATTGATTTGTGATCCAGGATTGTTGGACACAAGGGTTTGTGTGGCAATAGGATTGTTCTTGCACACTTGAATGTTATAGTTGTTAGAAAGTAGGCCTCACCGGTTGATGGTGTGATAGGTTGTACAATCTAAAACTATAGTGGAAAGTCTCTTTCGGTTTGGAAAGGGGACTGGATGTACCTTCGGATTGTGAAGGGAACCATGATAAATCGATGTGTCTTTTTACTTTCTGCTTTACCGCATTCTTATCTTAACCACATAAAAGAGAAAAATACATCCACCGATAAAATAACCGAGAAAATTTTATTAAGCCTAATTCACCCCCTCTTAGGCAATCTCTGAAACTACAAATACCATGCTCTTGCCATCACTACTTGTGAGGCAATATGGCTCAAGTATCTTCTTCACAATTTCAACATTTCCATCACCAAACATATCACTATTTACTGTGACAATAGATGTGCTCTTCAATTTGCCACCAACCCCGCCTTTCATGAACGCACCAAGCACATCGAACTCGACAGTCATGTTGCTCGTGACAAAATCCAGGATAACACCATTCATTTAATGCCTATTGACTCCTCCAACCAAGTTGTTGATATTTTTACTAAACCCCTTCATTTGGGTCCTTTTTCCAACCATGTTAGCAAACTAGGATTGCTTAATATACATTCTAGTTTGAGGGAGCCTATTATATAAATAGGCCATTTGTAATGTAATACAATCAATTCTGTTTTTTATTTTGTATTCAATAATTAGAATACAAGTTCTTGCTTATCTGTTAATAATTCTTACACCAAAATCATACACCTACATCGTATTTCATTGTTCATCAATACGGTGAACAGTGAAATATTATAATAATAATTTTTAAAAAAATAATATAAAATAATATTTTTTAAATATTTTTTTATTTTTTATTTAATACCTGAATATTTATTAACCAACTTCATTATCGTATTAACAAAGTTGTACACTGCATTTACCAACTTTGATGACTGCTAAAATTATTTTTAATACCTGGACGTTATTAATCAATTTCATTACTGTATTAACCAAGTTTTTACACTGCATTAACCAACTTGTTTCAATACTTTTAAAGTCATTATTCATGGATACTGTTCACGTGTTGATACTATTCATATGACACTGTTCATGTAAGGTTTTACTGTTCACTGACACTATTCATTAAAAAAATTGAAAAATACACAATCACCATATAAATATGGTGAACAATACATACAATGTATGTATTGGTGTAAGAAAGTGTGTTTAGGAATAACAAAACTGTTTTTCATATTTTTTTTTTGTCCAATGAGTCTAGAATTTTCATTTTCGTTAGTGGTCACAATTTCAGATTGTTCGTCATTAATACTAATATTTATGGATTTTATCATTGATTTGATATGGTTTTTGAATACCTGATAAGCCTTGTTGTTAGTGGAATATTCAAGAAAAATATCCTTTAGATCAAAACTCTACTTGATGTTAGATTAAAACTCTATTTCAGAATGTTCAATCAAGCGCTTCTTGCTAAATGGTTGTGGAGGTTCATTAATGAACTCGACGCGATTTGGAGTGGTATCCTCAATAGTTGGTATGGCTGCTTGCTAAATTCTATTATAGACAAATCTTCAAATGACATGGATAAGTCTTACTCTCTTTGGTTAAAAGTCATTTTGAAGTTGAGAATTGGATTGAATGATGATGATTTTTCTGATACAATAGGCCATAGGATTAGGGATGGTAAATATATCTTTTTTTGGATTTCTAAGTGGGTTGGGGACTGTCTTTTATGCCTGTAATTTACTGAATTATTTGAGACATCCAATTCCAAGCGTGTTTCTGTTTATCATAAGGGCTTTTGATTGCTCGATACTTGGCATTGGTATTATGATGACATGCTTTTTGTTGGCTCCATACAAAACAATGTTGCTCTGCAGGAATTGAAGTTGTTACTGTAGAATTTGGCACCAGTTCAACAAGGCAATGACAGGTTTGTCTGGCCCATCGATCTGTCGGAGAATTTCTCGGTCAAGTCTCGATATTGACAATTGTTGCAGGTGCGTTGCATAGGGTTGAGATATTTGGAGCTTAAGTAAGCTTTGCATCTCATTTGGTCAACTCTCGTGCCTCTTAAATCTCAGATTTTCATTTTCCGTTTGCTCCTAGATACACTTCCTACGCGTAGCAATTTGGTGTACTATAGCATTATCACTAGCCCTCACGAACGTGTTTGTGCTTTTTGTTTCCTCTTTGATGAACATGTGGATATCTCTTCTTCTCTTGTTCAAAATCATAGCTCATTTAGAATTCAATTGGTTCTTGGCTTGGTGTGGTTGTAGATTTTAGAGATAATGCCTATGAAAATTTGGTGTGTTGGATGGAGACATTAAGACATAAGATTTCTATTGCAAATGCGGTCGACTTATGGATTATTGTTTGTTGGTGTATTTGGTGGGGGGAATCAAGTTATGTTCAATGTTGAGATTAACGATCTGACGTTTGTATCCCATAGAATTATTCTCTAGTCTTGGTGGTGTCTTCACAATAGGGTTAAACATTCTTCTAAATGTAATTATTACGAATGGTGTAAATTTCCTTTGCTTTTTCTTTAGGTTTGTTTTTTGTTTTTTGTTCAATGATGAAATTAACGTTCCGACGTTTATACCCCTTATATCTCTGTTGAATTCATTTTCTTATAAAAAAACTCTATTTATGATCTGTAAGAATATAGTATGAACTGTCTAACACGTGAAAATATTTTGCACTAGGATAGTCCAACAGACCATTGCCAACAATTTTACCTTTTTCACCATCACTAAAGGTAACATATTTGTTGGAATAGGAAAAGATATTCTTTAGATAGTTTCTTTCACCAGTCATGTGTATAAAACATCTAACGTTGAAGTACCGGTATTTATTAGATGATACTTTGAGAGAGGTGCAAGCAATGTTGAATTGATACTTAGACTTGGCACGCCAAATTTTGAGGATCGGGGTGCAGCTTCATAATATGGGGTTAAAAGAATTGATTATAACCATCTTGATATAAGAAATGAGAGTGCCTGGCTAGGAGCTCAAGCATCTGGTCAAAGAATGACATTGGGAAATGATTCTTCCTAGTGGCTCTGTTTAACTCCCTATAGTCTATACACATACGCCACCATGTTACTTTTCGTGTAACAATGATTCACCTTTCTAATTTTGAACCACAACCATTCCTCCCTTATTTGGTACCACTTTTACCATACTCACCCACCTGTTGTCCGAGATAGGATATATTATGCCAACATCCACAAAATTTAAAACTTCCTTTTTCATTAACTCACTCATGTTTGAGTTCAGACTTCTTTGATTTGAAGGTGAGGAAAATATACAAGAAGGGGGTTTAATTGTGTTCACTAAAAAACGTTTCTACTTCTGAACAGTGTTCAGATTCTAAACATAAGTGTCGCTCCCACCTGATGACACCTGGTCAGAAAGGGTACATACGCAAACGGTCGGCGAAAGAGAAGGAAATGAAAGAGTCGCCAGCTAGGCATTTTTATCCCGAAGGAAAGGTAATGCTGCATAAACCTAGTAAGACATGGATAAGACGGTCGCGAACCAGAGAAACTGAGAAATGGGGTTGGTTACAACCTGGGAAGGTGTTAGCACCCAGATTGTCCGTCGTACTCGACGGGATCCACGCTTAAAAGATTTGTGCTTAAAGGGGTAGTGTCAGTGCAATTTTGTGTGCAAAAGCTGGAAAAGAATGCAAGTGTCGGTGCAAAAGGAAATGTGAAGTGAGATGAAAGAGTGTCAGTGCAAGGAAGGAAAATGAAGCTCAAGGCTATGAGGCTTAAAGAATAATGCTGGAGGGAGGGGGGAATATACAGAGACTTTTGTTTGATAACCGTTAAGTTATGCCTATGTATCCTCTCGTGCAATGAGGAAGTCAGAACACCGTAGTTCGACTCAAAGACACTGAAAGATGAATTGACTTGTGAACTGCTTACTTGCCTATGCTCAAGTGTATGACCTGTCTGGCTCAGGTGCAAACTGTCTTGCATTAGACGGAAGAAACGAGTTCTCGTTTGTGAATGAATGAGGTGAGAAAAGAATCCCGGAGGAGACGATTATTGTTTGTTTTTGATATTTTCAATCTTTTATTGCTTTTGGAATTTGTCATAAGTTAATGAGCTTAAGCTTAAACCAAGGGTTAGTAAACTCATCACATCCTCCCTCTGATTAGGGGTAATGAGAATACCTTAAGTATGAAGTAAACACCTCACACTTAATCACCATGATGTAGGATTAAGATCATTAACCTACTTGCATTTAGTTAGATGTTTTTTGGTATTTTTGTTTAGTGTTAAGTAATGAGTTTAAGCCATAATCAAGGATTTAATGGACCCATTACACCATCCTAATAGAAGGATGATAGATGAGAACATTTAAGCTGAGAAAGGCTCCTCAACTTAATCCATGATTAGGGATTAACCTCATGACAAAACAAAGCCTTTATTAAAGTGGATTTTAGTTAATGGTAAGATTAAGAAGTGAATTTTATGGTTTGTAAGACAACTTGAGGGAGACTTGTCCATTAACACTAGGGTTAGTCCTTCTTAACCAATTAAGGAAGAATTAGAACCCTAATGCAAGGCCCAAGTTACAAGCTTGATGTCTTAATGATTTATTAGATGGATTGACTAAAGGATTTAAACACATTAAGGGTTTAACACTTAGGATTGAAGTTATACACTTCATCCTAATAGAAGGATGCAGGCATAACCTTAATCACCAAGCCTTAAAACCTTTAAGGTTTAGTCCTTGATTAAGAGATGAGAAGAGAAGACTCAAAGATGACACAAATGTAAATCTAATGGGGGACTAATCAAACCCTAATTGTTATCATGCTTGGGTGTTCCTAGGGTTTATGAGGCTTGCAAAAGATCTTCAAGAGAGAAGCCACCAAGGAAGAAGCAGATGAAAGGAGATTAAGCAGAAAGAAGCAAGACAACTTACTTCACTTAAGAAGATAAGTTGCTTGAAGAAAGAAGGAGGAGAGGGAGCATGAATGAGCAAGCTCACTCTAATACAAAAGTAAAATGCAGCAATGATGCACAAGAGAGATGAGAAAAGATTTATGAGAAGTGAAGGCAAATTCACTTCTCAATGACTTACCACCTGAAAAGTTAGTAACAAGAAATGAAATGAAAATGAGATGAAATGCAATGATGCAAACCAAAACCAGAAGCACAAACATGTTGTTAATGATGCTAAGAGATGATGCAAACATATGTCAAGAGATGAGGATGATCATACAAGGATGAGGATACAAATGAAGCATGTTTTGAACCATGAAAGTTCATGAAAGTTTATGAAATGGAAAGAATGCATAACATAGCAAATGAATGATGCAATGATCAAACATGATTCTAATATGCCCTAAGATGTCTTAGAAGTCATGTGGATGCACAAAATCTCATGGCAAGTTCATTTATGCAAGCAAATGAGAGATGAATGCAAATGAAGCCCAAATTAGGGTTTATGCACAAGACACAAAGCAAAATCCAAAATTAGAAGCAAATGACAAGATAAAAAATTGAAAATGGTATCAAAGGAACCCAAACACTACACAAGCTCACTGCCCAAAGGAGGGGACCTAACTCTTAACCTAATGGGGGTTATGATTTTCTCAAGTTGACTAGGGTTTTAAGGCACTTTAAAAGGAAAAATGCACAACAAATTGAAAATGAAAGATAAATTCAAGCCAATTTTACCCTAGAAACTACATGATATGAAGAATGCAAAGCAAAAAGAATCAACATCAAACTCTTCATGGTTAGGCAGAATGAATTTTTCTAAGTTAGGACCAAAATATTTCCTTTTAAGAACATTGATTCCAAAGAAAAATATCAAAGTAGGTCAAAAACCAAAAAGAAATTTGTTTGAAGAGTTTGATAATGTTTCTAAATGTATTAAAATGCAATGTGAATTTTTTTGTGATTTTTAAATACCTAAATGTATTTTTAAATAATTAATTCTCATTAACTAATTAAAAATAACCATTTAAATGATTTAAAAATAATTTTTGATGCAAAAAATAAAAATAAAATTATTTTCAGGAAGAGAAAAATATTCTAAAGTATGATGCAAAAAATGAGATTTTTTATAAATGATTTGCTATTTTAAATAAAATGTGCAAAACAAATGAATAAAAAAGGAAAATAAAATTGAATTAAAGGATAAGTAATCAGATCCAAGAGCCAGGATTTAAAGCTGAGACGCGGGAGTTGACTTGGCGCGGGTTTCAATGGCTAGGATTGATTCTGGAAATTTGAATTTCTTAAACTTAATTAATTAAAACTAATCCTGATTAGGGCTTAATCAACGCATCTGGGCCATTGGTACACGCGCGGGAAAGGCCATCCAACGCTCCTCATTCAAAACTGGGCCTAAACCCTAATTAGGGTTAATGACTTTCAGACGGCCGAAACAGTGTTCCGGTCGTCTTCTCCGACGAGCCCAAAACCTTATCTCTCTCTCTCTAAGCATCTAAAACAACAACTCTCTGCCCAGAATCAAACCCCACACATCACTGAATCAAAATCCTCAAACAAAAACCATTTTTCATTCATCAACAAGGCAAATCGAAACAAAATAATTTTAGGTCAGAAACTTTCAGACAACCCATACATACTCAATATTCCATCATTTTGAAAAGTAAACATATCAGAATCATCAGCACATCATAAGGATTCTATTAAGAACTTAAAAACAAGGTTCTGAGAAAAAAGTTCTTGAGCCATACCTGAGATGGAACCTTCTGGTTCTGGGCTTTCTGGGCTCTCCCTTGATGAAAACTCACTTCTTTGAACCCCCTGATGATGAAATGAAGCTTAGAATGAGTTTATATGGCTTGGTTTAAAGGTTTTGGTTCTGGTGTAGCAGATTTGGAGGGTTGAGTATGTGATGTTTCAGGCTGTTTCAATGGTGGATTTTGGTTCTATGGAGGATGTGTGACTCATTGGTGAAGGAAAAATGGAAGTTTGATGGCTGTGGGAGAAGTTTCGAAGAGGTGAAGTTTTTGACAGTTTTTGTGAATCCTGGCTTCTTGGAGGTTGCAGGCTTGTGTGTGTTGTGTTTTTGGAATGCTTGAGGTCCACATATGAGGCTCTGATTGGGCAAAGGGTTGGTAGTGGCACAATTTGATTGGCATGGGCAAAAATGCAAAAAGTCAAGATTTTGTGTACCATAGGTATGGCTCGGGTCAGAGGAGATCTTAGGGCTTGTCCTGCTCCAGCTTGAGTCAAGGAAGGCCTTTGGATCTGATTTTGTGAGCTGGATGGTCTTGATCAAGAGTTTTCAATGTTCTTGCATATTTCCCTCTTTGAACTTTCTTGTGATCCAAGGCAAGGAAACTTATGAGTTCTTGGCCAATTTGTAGCAAAATGGACCATATGAAGTTGTTATGACACTTGGAGATTGATTAGAGACCAAACAAAACCCTAAGAACCATTCTTGCAAAACTTCCCTCTTTGTGACTTTTATGAAAAATGGCTTATGATACTTGGAATCCAAGGCATGAAAGTGAGAAATTCTTTGGGCAACTCTGAATTATGGACCATGAATTATGTTTGTGTGATGATTAGAAGCTGATTTGAAGTCACATTTGGTTTTGGCAAGTGTTTTTGCAAGGTTCCTTTTTGGTACAAAAGTGAAAAAATAAGTGATTTTGTCCAACTTTGCAAGGCCATAACTTTTGTTCTAAAATGAATTAGAATGAGTTCTTGTACTTTTTGAAAATGGGAGGATCCAATCTACAACTTTCATGAACAAGAATTTTTCATTTGAAGCATTTTTGAATCAAAAAGAGGAGGTTGAAAAACTTTCCCAAAATGGCAAGTTTTCATTACAAGTCACTTTCCCAAAATGGCAACTTTGCAAATGGCTTGAAATTATTCAATTTTGTGAACTTCTAACATCTTCTAAGATCAAATAAAGATCACAAACATCCAAAATGATGAAGAAAACCCTTTGGTTGGATGATTGGGGGCCTCAGATGCCCTGATTTTGCACTGACTTGCTCAAGAAGTCACCTTTTGATCAGATGCCTTCCTCATTGAATTTCTTCATGAAAATTGGTATGTATGATCCTTATATCATATAGAGACCAATAGAAACAAGAATGACCAAAAAATTTGGAGTTATGGCCTTTGAAACCAAAACCCTAATTTTAGGTCATCTGTGCAGTTAAGCCTGGCTCTACTTCCATGCCTTCCTCAGTTCTTGTGATTTTATGACTTCCTTGATCTTGGGAGGATATAATATGATGTTTTGAACATACATAGGCCCTCTTGAGATGATTGAAGACCTTTGGAGTGGCTCAGATAGCCCATGGATTGCTCAGATCACAAACCCTAGATGCAGATGACTATGAATCAATGCAGTGAAACAACTATGTAATATGAGATGATATGTTTGAACTTATGCAAATGAAAAGATCACAAGCCATGGTGTGAACTTAGTGAGGGCAAATTTGGGGTGTTTACAGCTGCCCCTATTCAAACATGAGTTAGCTGTGCAGGATGTAAGCGACGACTTATCAGCCAAACAAGATAACTTGTGATTGAATACCAAAGACAGTCCAAAATTTGCACTCACTGAATGAAGAAGAAAAGGGATATAGATTGTAAAAGGAAGTAAAGTATGATTATAAAGTGCGGGCGATGGAGGACGACCATCGAGCAGAGGACGGCTACTGGGGTTAAAGCCATGCCGGGGACGGCCGACAAGCTGGGGAAATAGAGAGATTAAGGTGAAGGACGATCACCTAGCAGGGGACGGCTGCTCTGTTGGGGATAAGGATGAGGGACAGTCATCTAAGGTGAAGGATGATCACCTGGCAAGGTACGGTTGCCGAAAGTATCATGACATAGGACGAATGTCAGATAGAAAGAGTCGACGATGGGGGGCGACCATCGGATAAGCATGATGAAGGACGATCATCTAGCAGGGTACATCTGCTCTCGGGATTTGTCCTGACATAGGACGAATGTCAGATAACAAGATCATCGATGGGGACGACCATCGGATAAAATGATGAAGGACGATCATCAGAAAGGTGAAGGACGATCACCTAGCAGGGGACAACTGCTAAAATACCACGACATAGGACGAATGTCGGATAGAAGAGGGTTCCAATAGTGGAGACTCCGCTGGAGGAATGATGAAGGACGATCATCAAAAGGTGAAGGACGATCACCTGGCAGGGTACGACTGCCGGAAGTATCATGACATAGGACGAATGTCAGATAGAAAGGAAATAATTTATCGAGATCTGCTGGGGACTCTTCTGGGAAGGGTAGACACAGACGAGTGTCTAAATTCAAGAAAAGGGTATAAGTGTTTGACACTGTGTATAGATTAAAGATGCGGACGAGCATCCTTAAGACTATGATACGGACGAGTATCAGTAGAAACAAATGATGACGCATGTTCAGAGATGATGATACAGACGAGTATCAACTGGTTAACAAAGAACACACGCGAGTGTCGACTCTGAGGGGATTTAAGTGGTATATACGAGATACGGACGAGTATCTGAAATAAGTAATCATGAGTGAAACGCTGACGAGTGCTCAACTTTCTGGGGAGAGCACGACACGGACGGGTGTCGGAAGAAGTGTACTATAAACAAGTATTCGGTGTACAAAGTGCCTAGGCACTATGCTGGGGAAGGTGGCACGGACGAGTGTCAGGGAAGTGTGTATAAATATATCTGTTTGTAGAGAACGTTCAGGCGACTTTACTGGGGAAAATGACAAGGACGAGTGCCAAAAGGAGCATGTATCCGTATTTACGAGTGCAAAGAGGGTGCTTTGGCTCTCTACCGGGGAATTTGGGGAGTATTTTGTATATCGTTGATGGAATGTCAGTATTTACAAGTGTTTGGTTCGACACATGGCTCATGATTATGCAATATGTTTGATTTTTGCTGAAATGCTCCGTATTAGACGGAATGCTACGCTCTGGGGGAAAATGACGCGAATGCTA
Source organism: Lathyrus aphaca (assembly GCA_963966055.1). Classification (NCBI taxonomy): domain Eukaryota; kingdom Viridiplantae; phylum Streptophyta; class Magnoliopsida; order Fabales; family Fabaceae; genus Lathyrus; species Lathyrus aphaca. Next base: position 8,908,214 of record OZ014525.1, read on the forward strand.
TGATTATGCAAAAATACCGATCCGGGATTCGGATCCCGTCGCGGTGAAGATCTTCGGCTGATCTGCTTGAAGTGATATCCCAGCTGGGGAGGAGATCATTGGTGGATCTGATATATATGACCCTGCTTGGGGAATATATTCCTGATAAACCTATCTTGGTAAAGAGGAGCCCAGCTGGGGTCTGCGGGAGCTTCCGTCACTTTGTTGTGAGATCTTCAGGCACTGCTCTTCTGGATAGAGGCTGGGACTCTGCGGGGAGATGGTTCCTTGCCTGACACCTGGCTGAGGAGGAATGATGACTGGCAACTCAGCTGGGGATAAAGCATCTCTGGTGCTATTTTTGGAAGACGTGCCGAGTAAGTAATGATTTGGCAGCTTGCTGGGGAGGAGCTTTCATACTCCATGTTGCGCTTTGAATACCTGCAATCCTGTTATGACAAAGAAATGTACAAGTATCCCGAGGCATCCCTTACTAGATTCCATCATAGGAGTTTAGACACTCCCGGGAGTAACATATTTCCTGTAAGCATGTGATTAAAAGAGGTGCATTTGTACTTATGCAATCAATATTATGAAGACATTGGACATTTTTTGCAAACGAAAATAAAATGTACGAGACAAAATATGACTGAAAATATGATTTTATTAATTTGCGTGCCTTGAATTTGGCAAATACAGTCAAAGAAACAAATCCCCTGAAAAGAGGAGATCGTTACAAAATTGAGAAACAAAAAGGTGCTGGCAATGTTGATGACGCTTCTGTGAGCTTCCCTTTTGCTATGACTTGTATGACATTTGACGTTCTTCTCATCCCGCTTTTGAAGAGGGCTGATTCTGAACGAAGCTTGAACCTTTCGGAGCTTACCATGTCGTAAGCGATACAGACGAATTCAGAATGAAGTTGTTCGCTTATTCCCTTATTTTGCGTGGATCGCCCTTTCAGGTTTTCAATCCACCGGGATACCCATTTTTGCCTGAGCCGTCCAATGTGGCTTTTCAACTCAACGGGTGTACACATTTTTTTATTTATTTTCCCTTATTTTTGCCCTAGTCTTTTATTCTGTTTTTGACTCGCCGGGATGCCCTATTTTTGCCTGGACTTACATTCTGTTTTTATGTCCAGCGGGTCATTTTATGCGAAGTATTTCTTAACTGCGTCTGAATTCACAGGGGACAAGAAGTCTTCACCATCCATAGTACTGAGCATTAGTGCTCCGCCAGAGAAAACTTTCTTTACTATGAATGAACCATCATAATTCGGAGTCCACTTGCCCCTGTGGTCTGTATGAGGAGGGAGGAGTCTCTTCAGCACAAGATCTCCTGCTTGGTATTCTCGAAGCCTGACTTTCTGATCGAAGGCTTTCTTCATTCTCTTCTGATACAGCTGCCCATGACAGATTTCAGCTAGTCTATTCTCTTCAATCAGATTCAGATGTTCGTACCGGGATCGGACCCATTCTGCTTCACTCAGTTTAACATCCATTAGTACCCGTAAGGAGGGTAGTTCAACTTCAACAGGTAGGACTGCCTCCATACCATACACAAGCTGATACGGTGTTGCCCCAGTGGATGTTATGATTGACGTTCGGTACCCATGCAAGGCAAATGGTAGCATTTCATACCAGTCTTTGTAGGTGACCACCATCATTTGCACAATCTTCTTAATGTTTTTATTAGCTGCCTCAACAGCGCCATTCATCTTTGGCCTGTAAGGAGAAGAATTGTGGTGTTGGATTTTGAAGTCCCGGCATAACTCTGTCATCATCTTGTTGTTCAAGTTGGAACCATTATCGGTAATGATCCGCTCGGGCACTCCATACCGACAAATGATGTCTCTCTTTAGAAATCGGGCTACCGCTTGCATGGTAACATTCGCATAGGAAGCTGCTTCAACCCACTTGGTGAAATAATCAATGGCTACCAGGATGAATCTGTGGCCATTTGAAGCAGTTGGTTCGATCTTTTCAATCATATCAATGCCCCACATGGCGAAGGGCCAGGGGGAAGACATCACATTTAAAGGATTCGGAGGCACATGTACCTTATCTACATAAATCTGGCATTTATGGCATTTCCTGGCATAAGCACAACAGTCTGCATCCATTGTGATCCAGTAATAGCCTGATCTCAACAACTTTTTAGCCATGGCATGTCCTCCAGCATGGGTACCAAAAGATCCTTCGTGCACCTCGTGCATCAACAAGTCTGCCTCTGCCCTATCAACACATCTGAGAAGTACCATATCAAAGTTTCTCTTATACAGGGAACCATTAACATTCAGGAAGAAACTACCAGCTAGCCTTCTTAATGTCTTCTTATCATTGGAAGATGCCCCAGATGGGTATGTTTGATCCTCCAAGAAGCACTTAATGTCATGGAACCAAGGCTTATCATCTTTAACAACATCTGCTGAGAACACGTATGCTGGTCTGTCAAGTCTGGATACTGAAATCCGAGGCACAAAGTTGGCAGCTTGAACTTTGATCATGGATGAAATGGTAGCCAGAGCATATGCAAACTGATTTTCATCTCGGGGGATATACTCAAGCTTGACTGCAGTGAAGAAAGTCAATAACCTCCTTGTATAATCCCGGTAGGGTATCAGATGATCCTGGTGGGTGTACCATTTGCCGTTGGTTTGGTTGATTACCAGAGCTGAATCTCCGAATACTGTCAAAGTCTTGATCCTGAGGTCGATGGCTTCCTCAAGACCCATAATACAAGCTTCGTATTCAGCTTCGTTGTTAGTGCAGTTAAAGGTGAGTTTTGCCGAGAAAGGCATGTGAACTCCCTTAGGTGTAATGAGTACTGCATCAACACCAAGACCATTCATATTAACAGTCCCATCAAACATCATAGTCCATTCTTCCTCTGGGTCAGGCCCTTTAGTGTGAACGGGCTCTTCATGATCTTTTGCTTTTATGAACATGATGTCTTCATCGGGGAAGTCAAATCTCATAGGCTGGTAATTATCAATGGGTTGCTCAGCGAGATAATCAGACAATACACTGCCTTTGATGGCCTTTTGAGATGTGTACTGAATGTCATATTCTGTGAGGATCATTTGCCATCTTGCAACCCGTCCGGTTAGCGCTGGCTTCTCAAAAATGTACTTAACTAGACCCATCTTGGAGATAAATAAGGTAGTGTGGGTCAACATATACTGCCTTAGTCGGCGAGCAGCCCACGCTAAAGCACAACAAGTTTTCTCGAGCAGTGAATAACGTTGTTCACAGTCGGTAAACTTTTTGCTTAGGTAGTAAATTGCATACTCTTTTCGACCAGACTCATCATGCTGGCCCAACACACACCCCATTGACTCTTCTAATACTGTCAAGTACATGATTAGAGGTCATCCTTCAACTGGAGGAATAAGGATCAGAGGCTCTTGTAAGTATTCCTTGACTTTGTCAAAAGCCCTCTGACAATCTTCGTTCCACCTGACCGTTTGTTCTTTTCTTAACAGCTTGAATAAGGGTTCACAGGTTGCTGTAAGGTGAGATATGAACCGTGAAATGTAGTTCAATCTACCTAAGAACCCCCAAACTTCTTTTTCAGTCTTTGGTGCAGGCATTTCTTGAATGGCTTTAACTTTGTCAGGGTCAACTTCAATTCCTTTCTCACTTACAATAAAACCCAGCAGCTTACCGGATCGCACCCCGAATGTGCACTTGTTGGGGTTTAACTTTAGTTGGAACTTCCTCAGTCGCTTGAATAGTTTCAATAGGTTCACCAGGGGGTCTTCTTCTGTAAGGGACTTGGCAATAATGTCATCCACATAACATTCAATTTCTTTATGGATCATGTCGTGGAATAATGTAACCATAGCCCGTTGATAAGTGGCACCCGCATTCTTCAGTCCGAATGGCATTACCTTATAACAGAATGTGCCCCAGGGTGTGATGAAAGTTGTCTTCTCCATGTCTTCAGGTGACATCTTGATCTGATTATTTCCTTGTAGGCTCATAATTTCGACACTTGGAGATTGAGATATGAAGTTATTTCTTTTGCTAAGAAGATGATCAGCAGATAAGAGAAAGAAAGGAGTGAAGATATTCAGAGGATGTTGACAAGGTTATGTACTCAAATATTTCGACAGGAGTACAAATAGTGTCTGGCAAGTAAAGTTTGGAGACCTGTTTATAGTTTGGCATTTGTCAAGATAAGTGTGTTTTTCGACACTTCGACAAAAGAGAAGTTTAGCAGAAGCATTGGTTTGTGAAGTTTGAGGAATTTGTCTGCTTCAACATTTCGACAAATGAAGAGATACAATGTTTCGTCACCAAAGGGAAGAATTCAAATTCAAAAGTTGCAACCTTTGGCAGTTGGACACATGGATGTTTCAGAGAAGAAAATTGCATGCAGGCTGACAATTTTCATTTAGTTAGAATTTTCCCGTTCTAGGCAGTTATTTTGTTTGTATATAAATAAGATAGTTTGTGTTTAGAATGTGTGTGTGAAAACTTATACAAAAATCCTGTAAAAACTCTAAGTACCCAGTGTGAGAGAAATGAGTCTGATATTTGGAACTATGTATGTGTTCAACACCATTTTCTTTCAAGTTATTTAAATTATTAGTTTTGTTCATCAAGTTATTTTACTTTCAGTCTGTTTACTTTCCTGCAAAGTTTGTGTCTTTTCGCCATTTTCTTACTTTTGTTCAACTTTCACCTTATTTTTACTTTCACATTCAAAACATTTAAAACTTTGACATTATTAACAAAACAAACCACAAATCATTAACAACACTAAGAGTAATTCGACAATCAATTGCACATGTGTCCTAGGACTTGTTTGGTTGGTCCTGCAAGTAACCCAGTTTTCTAAGAGATTGGTTAACCAGAGGTTGTTCGTCAGAAATCACAGCGAAAAAATTGGCACGCCCAGTGGGACCAGTGCAATTAATAAGATATAATAGAAAATCCTCTTAGTTAAAAAGTTCCATGCTGCGTTGTATGATTCTTAGGAGCGGTAAACTAGCCGTAACCGACGTAGAAAGACCAAAAAGAACAAGAGGAAGAAAGATGGCTAACTTGCCAAATACTTCAAACAATCCTAACGAAACCATTCCAGTTTCCAATCCTACCCCTTCGTCAGAAGGAGTAGCAGTTTCTGGCCCTGTTTTAGAACAGATTAGGCCTCCATCAGTGGATTCGATACCAGCAGGTTCAGGATCCCAAAATGCGCCTAGTTCTTCCACCATGGGACACTCAATGCCCATGGGAACGCCTCCTCCTGGAGGAAGTTCCTTTAGGCCATTTATTAACTATTTCATGCCTATGTCTGGGAGAGAACAACCATATGGAATGCCAACTTCAATGATGGCAAACCTGTATAATTCATCACCATTATTTTCTGACGCGATGGTTCAAATGTCTTCACCCTTACAAGGATCAGGATATGGTGGGAATGGGAATAGATTAAATCAGATTCCACCAGGATTCCATATGCCAACTATGACGAACCATTCTGCGCAAGTAATTCGTCAACAGATGGATGAAAGTAACCATGATATGGTACAGGCACTGACACAACAAATGGGGGAAGTGTTTAATCCTTTAATACAAAATACTACCCAGACAAACCAGATATTGGCAGAGCAAATGGCACGCATTGCTAATTTTTTTGGAGTCCCTCAAACACAAAAAAGGATTCTAATGAATCAAAATCCTGCCAATAGGCATGTCGAAGAGGAACTTACTATAAACCAAAGACCATTGGGAAATCCTCAAGAAAATCCTAGGGGCCAAGAGGTAGTAGTCGAACAACCTCATGTAGAAGACCCCATTCGACAGGAACCTAGGAGAATAATAGTCCAAAGAGACCAAAATGCTGATGAAATATTACAGCAGAGAATGCGTTGCAACAATCTGCCTGTCGAAAATAAAATTGCAACCATGGTTGAGAGAATAATGGCGCAAAATGGAGTGAACGTAGGATTACAAAGGCCTAGTTATACTTCCCCTTTGTCTGAATATGTTTTGCAACAAGAGTTACCACCAAGGTGGAAAGTCCCCAAATTCACCAAATTCTCAGGGGATACTAGTGAGTCCACCATAGAACATATAGCGCGTTATTTGATAGAGGCAAGAGAGATTGCTAACAATGAGAACTTAAGGATGAAATATTTTCCAAGTTCTTTGACAAAAAATGCTTTCACTTGGTTTACTTCTCTGCCTGCAACTTCAATATTTACATGGACCCAATTAGAAAGATTGTTCCACGAACAATTCTATATGGGGCAAACTAAGATAAGTTTGAAAGAATTAGCAAGTGTCAAAAGAAAATTCTCTGAACCTATAGATGATTATTTGAATAGGTTTAGATTGTTGAAGGCTAGATGTTTTACACAAGTGCCGAAACAAGAATTAGTCGAAATGGCTGCAGGGGGTTTGGATTATTCCATAAGGAAAAAATTAGATACCCAGTACTTGAGAGACATGGCACAACTAGCAGATAGAGTAAGACAAATAGAAAGGCTAAAAAATGAGAAATTCAGATCAAATAAAAACAAGAAGGAAAGAGTGGCCTATGTAGGAATAGTTCAGGAAGAAGATTATGACGAAAACGAACCAGTCATTTTCGACCAGCAAGAAATTGATCTGGCAGAACTAAAACAAGGCCCTCCATATTCCTGTAAAGTTTTAGCTCCGTCGAATGGAAAAAATCCAGTCGAAATGGAAAAGAATGACAGGTTTCCTAAAAGAACCTACACATTCGACATCACCAAATGTGATGAAATTTTTGATCTACTAGTTAAAGATGGTCAATTGATAAAACCAGCAGGCACTAAGGAGCCTCCTGTAGACTAACAGAAAAAGAGAGGTTTTTGCAAATACCATAATTTTTTGGGTCATAAAACTTCTCAATGTTACCTTTTCAGGGATCTTGTCCAGAATGCAATCCAGACTGGAAGGCTGAAATTTGGAGACAAAGCTAAGCAACGGATGAGGATTGACTCCAATCCCATGCAGGTTGTGGAAGCCAACTATGCTGAACCTGAAATGGTGAATGTGGTCGAAATAGAAGTCATGTCTGAGGAAAGTTTTGAAGTGGTAGAAGCCACTGAGGGCTTCGACACCAACTTCACCATGATAGAGGCTGCTGAGGGCTTCGACACCCATGTAAACATGGTGGAGGGGGCTGATGACCTTACTGACCAGGCTGAAGAAGAAGGAGTCAAAGCTACTGAAGGCTTCGACAGAAAGAACGCCATTGAAACTACTGAAAGTTTCGACGAAGGGAACACATTCAAGGTTGGTTGAAGTTTCGACAAGAAGAACTGTGACAGAGATGCTGAGCATGGAGTGGTCTGGGACACTCTAGGAGAACCCATTGGAAAGTTTGACTTCATGGTGAAGTATTCTACACCACCAAGCTCCAAAACTGACGTCAGCAAAATCACACCCACAGGATGGGGAGATTTTTTCAGAAGTGATAATGAGGAGGAAGATAACAAAGCCCTCATTACCCAAAAAGAGGCCACTGAAGGCCTTAGTCATGAAAAGATCAAGGAAACAGAGACTTCTGACAATGTCCACATTGTCGAACCAATAAACAGAAGCACCACCAAGACTAAAGGAGATTCTGCCGAAGGTGTTGTGCAGCACCCCCCTCATGGGATTCTGCGCAGAACAATGGAAGACCCAAAAGAAAAGCCAGTTGCATAATGCTGCAAGTATATCCATAAAAGGCTTACACCCAAAAGGCAATATGAATCAGTTAAAAGAGAATATCCTTGAGGAAATGATGCTAGTCGAAAAAATGAATAAACTGAAGATCACAAGTGAGCAGAATGCAGGGATTCATATGGTAGAAGTCACTCAGAAGATATGACCAGACACCAACAAAAAGAACCATCAAGAGAAGCATCAGAAGCTGGTTTATCTAGAAGAAAATGAAAGTCTTGTCGAATTCATCCAGAGGTGCCAGAGGAAGAGTGCAGAAGTCATGCTTTGTCCAAGGTGCAGCGCTGTGTTCGACAGGAAAGCAGCTAATGACTTAGAAGCAGCAGAAAAGACCAAAAAGAAAAGGAACTGGGGAGCAGTCCCACCAGTCAGAAATGAAAGGTTCGACCCAAGAAGAAGGGAGCATCATAACCAAGGAATGGGAGAAAGGCGTTACAGCACCTATAAACCATCCAACAAACCAAATGATGACAAGTGGGTCCAACCTATAAGGGATGCCCAAGGTCAGAAGAGGTGGAAAAGTTTTGAAGTGAATAGGGGTGCCTCAATAGAAGTGAAAAAGGAGGTAGAAAAAGTAAAGCCAAAATACGTCTCTGAAAACTACAAAGGGAAGAACCCCATGTCAAGGTCCCAGTGGAGGAGGTTCCAAAGGCAGAAGAGAGTTAAGAAAGAAACTGTAGAACAAAAAAGGATTGGTGAGAATAAAGCTGAGTCAAGCAAGTATGCACAAGCAATAAGCAAAGGAGAATCTTTGACAAAAGAAGACCCTCCTCAGAGGAATAAATCTAGTGACACAACAGAGACGCAGAAAATAAACGACAAAGTGCCAGAAGACGAAGAAGTTACTGATGACTTCAGCTCAGAGTCTGATGCATCCTTCGACGTAACGTGCAATGTGGTTTCGGTGTTGCCCAGAGACTACGACAGGATAATGGAAGTGGAGGACGAAGAGGATGATATGGAAGATGATAGCATAGGGCTTAAGCCTGTATGTTACTACGTAATGAACAATGGTTGTGTCGAAGAGTAAAATGCTTTCTTCGAAAAGCCAGATGATGCAATGAAGGCTCATTTAAAGCCTTTGTTCATAAAAGGGAAAGTAGAAAATGTGGGTGTAAACAAGATCCTGATAGATGGAGGATCAGCTGTGAATCTAATCCCTCATTATATGATAAAGAGGATTGGAAAAGATGACTCAGACACCAAACCTCACAACATGGTGTTGTCCAACTATGAAGGTAAGGTAGGAACAACATTGGGGGTGATACAATTGAACCTAACTGTAGGAACCATTACCAGGCCTACAATGTTTGTGGTGATAGCGTCAAAAGCAAACTACAATTTGTTGCTAGGAAGAGAGTGGATCCATGGAATTGGAGCTGTACCATCATCCATGCATCAGAGGATAGAAATTTGGAGGCCAGATGGGATTGTCGAAAACATAGAAGCAGATCAAAGTTACTTCATGGCTGACGTGAACAATGTCACTAGCCGTAACTTCGACAAAAACTTGGCTCACATAGCACCTTGCAACCCTGCTGGCTTCGACCTAACAGCTTCTGACAACGCATACTGCTCCATGTATCTCCACCCTATGCATGGATTCCAGTGGGACAAAGAGATCATTAGAGAGACAAACTACGCTTGGGGAACCACTCATGTCAACCCAACTGGGTGGGGAAGTGAATTCAGTGAAAATGACTGAAGCGTCAACAATGGAAAGGATTACGGCTTATATAGCCGAAAACCAACTCAAAGCGGCCCTTGAGGCCGAAGTAAAAAACATGGCTATTAAAGCTAACACACAAGCTGTCGAATGGCAGAATCAAAGGCTTGACGCCATTTATGATGACGAACCCTTGGGGTTTGAAAAGGATCCAGCCCCAACCAATATGAAAATGGTGGCACAGGATCCCTTAGAAGAAATCAATCTGGGACTGGGGGCAGAGAAAAGGCCAACTTACATCAGTGCCAAGATGGATCCTCAGTTCAGAATCGAAATAATCCAATTTCTGAATGAATTTAAAGACTGCTTCGCATGAGATTATGACGAAATGCCTGGTTTAGACAGAAACTTGGTCGAATTGAAGTTGCCAATACTGGAAGGAAAAAAAGCCAATAAAGCAAACTCCCAGACGTTTCGCACCTGAAATTCTGTCGAAAATTAAAGAGGAAGTTGAAAGACTTCTAAAATGCAAGTTCATTCGTATAACAAGGTATGTCAAATGGATTTCTAACATTGTTCCTGTGATTAAGAAAAATGGCAAACTTAGGGTGTGCATTGATTTTAGAGATCTAAACTCAGCTACCCCTAAGGACGAATATCCTATGCCAGTAGCAGAAATGCTTATAGATTCTGCAGCAGGCCATGAGTATTTAAGTATGCTTGATGGATATTCTGGCTATAACCAGATTTTCATTGCTGAAGAAGATGTTCCAAAAACAGCTTTTCGTTGTCCAGGGGCAATAGGAACATATGAGTGGGTAGTCATGCCCTTTGGTTTAAAAAATGCTAGAGCTACTTACCAAAGGGCAATGAATTCTATTTTTCATGATTTCATTGAAACATTTATGAAAATTTACATAGATGATATTATGATTAAATCTGCCTCAGGCTCAAGCCATATTGACCATCTTCGACAATCCTTTGAAAGGATGAGGAAGTTTGGTTTAAAAATGAATCCCCTTAAATGTGCTTTTGGTGTGCAGGCGGGTGATTTCTTAGGTTTTGTGGTCCACAAGAAAGGGATTGAAATCAATGAAAACAAAGCCAAAGCCATAATGGAAGCGAAAGCGCCATCGACAAAGAAGGAATTGCAGTCTCTACTAGGGAAGATTAATTTTCTTAGAAGATTCATCTCCAACCTTAGTGGAAGAACACAAGCTTTCTCACCTCTACTTCGACTGAAGAAGGAAGGTTTCACATGGGGGCAAGAACAACAAGATGCTTTCAACAAGATTAAAGAATATCTGGCCAGTCCTCCAGTTTTAATGTCTCCTTGTTGAAGCAGAAGTATGAGGCTTTACATCTCAGCATCTGACAGAACATTGGGAAGCATGCTTTGCCAGGAAGATGAATATGGCGTCGAAAGGGCCATCTATTATCTCAGCAGAGTCTTAAATAATGTTGAAACTAGATATAGTATAATAGAGAAACTATGTTTATGTGTATATTTCTCTTGTACAAAGCTAAAGCATTATATAAAACCCATTGATGTGTATATATCTTCTCATTTCGACGTAATAAAACACATGTTGTCTAAGTCTATTCTACATAGTCGAATTGGAAAATGGGCTTTAGCCTTTACTGAGTACTCTTTAAAATATATGCCTTTAAAAGCTGTCAAAGGACAAGTGGTTGCTGACTTTATAGCTGACCACTCCATAACTGAACATGATATAAAATACGTCGAAAGAGAACCTTGGAGATTATATTTCGACGGTTCCAGTCATAAGAATGGAACAGGTGTTGGGGTATTGATCATTTCTCCCAATAAAATTCCAACAAAGCAAGTATAAAATAGAAGGTTGTTGTTCAAATAATGAAGCAGAATATGAAGCTTTGATTGCTGGACTTGAAATATTGTTGGAATTGGGGGCAACAGAGGTCGAAATAATGGGTGACTCTGAGTTGGTAATAAAACAATTGACGAAAGAATACAAATGTGTCAAGGAAAATTTGATCATGTACTTTGTAATAGCCAATAGACTCCTCAAGAAATTCGACAGTACAACCTTCCAACACATTCCTAGATTAGAAAATCAGGAAGCAAATGACTTGGCTCAACTGGCATCAGGCTACAAAGTGTCGAAAGAAAGTTTGGAGAAAGCTGTCGAAGTAAGAGGAAAAGTATTATCCACTAGACTGTCCCCATCAGATTTGGAAACCATAAGACTAGGTTATGGTGACGAAGAAAGTTTTGAAATTTTTAATGTAGATGATCCAGAGGTAGGAGATTGGAGAAAACCTATTAAGGATTATTTACAAAATCCAAACCAGACAGTCGAAAGAAAGATAAAGTATAGAGCTTTAAGCTATGTACTTCTTGGAAATGAGATATTTAAAAAGACTGCAGAAGGAGTCTTACTAAAATGCTTAGGTGAGACTGAAGCTTATATAGCCTTGTCGAACGTGCACAGTGGTGCATGTGGTGCACACCAGGCAGGACACAAGATGAAATGGTTACTATTTCGACAAGGGATGTATTGGCCAACAATGTTAAAAGATTGTGTCGAATTTGCAAAGGGATGTCAAGAATGCCAAATTCATGCAGGCATACCTCATGTGCCTGAAAATGAGTTACATTCTATTATAAAGCCTTGGCCGTTCAGAGGTTGGGCTTTAGATTTGGTTGGTGAAATTCAACCAGCTTCTTCAAAGGGGCAAAAATACATTTTGGTTGGAATTGACTACTTCACTAAGTGGATTGAAGCCATACCACTGACGAATGTAGATCAGGAAGCAGTTATAGACTTCATCCAGAAACATATAATTTATAGGTTTGGAATACCAGAAACTATAACCACTGATCAAGGATCTGTGTTTACTGGAAGAAACATGCAGGCATTTGCAAAAGAGACAGGTTTTAAGTTACTAACTTCGACACCTTATTATGCTCAAGCAAATGGACAGGTCGAAGCAACCAACAAAGTTGTGATAAATATGATAAAAAAGCATGTGGGTAAAAAACCTAGGAATTGGCACAAGACTCTGGATCAAATCCTTTGGGCTTGTCGAACGTCTCCTAAAGAGGCAACTAATTCTACCCCATTTAAGTTAACTTATGGGCATGATGCAGTATTACCAGTCGAAATCTATTTACAATCAATACGAATTCAAAGGCATCATGAAATTCCATCTGAGATTTATTGGAGTATGATGATGGATGAGTTAGTTGATTTAGATGAGGAGAGGTTACGTGCTTTAGAGTTGATAAAAAGGCAGAAAGAAAGAGTCGAAATGTTTTACAATAAGAAAGTAAAATTTAAGGCCTTTTTAGTTGGTGATTTAGTTTGGAAAGTAATTTTGCCCATGGAAAAGAAAGATAGATTGATGGGAAAATGGTCTCCTAAATGGGAAGGACCTTTCAAAATTTTAAGAGTTTTTTCAAATGGCGCATATGAAGCCGAAGAAATGGAAAAAGACAGAAGAGTGCTGAAAATAAATGGCAAATATTTGAAGAAATATAAGCCGACATTGCAAGAAATAAAGATAGAAATGGAATAAAATTGCAAACAAAAGCCTGTCTTTGCCAAACAGATGGCGTTAAGTAACATTACATATGAAAATTCTTAGAAAAATAAAATCCCCTATTTTCTATTACAAACTACTGTTGGAGAAAAGTTGCTTTGAGTTCGTCAAATTTCTTCTGTTGAAGCTGAATTCGACGTTCACAGAGGCTTTTGCTAACAGTCAGTTCGTCAATTTCTCTGTGGAGTTGTTGGGCTGTTTCTGCATGTTGAAGACCTTTCTGAAGCTCCCTGTCAATTTCTTCTTGGTTGGGCTGTTGGAGGCTGGCTTGACGTTCCTTCTCTTGGAGGATCTTCTTCTGAAGTTCGACAATCTGAGCTTGATAAGCCTGGATGTTACTTTCGCACTCAGCAGCAACTTTGGAGTAATCTTCAGAAAGTCTGTTTAGCTCTGAGATTCTATCAGTCGAAGAGGCTACAAAATTCCATTCTGAGACTTGTTATTCGGATTTAGCTGTGATGCTCTGAGAAAATTCTTTTTGGCGAACCAAGTCAGCACTTACTGAATCAATCATAAACATCAGGTCCATCACCAGAAGACTCTCCTCAGTCGAAGCCTCCAGGAGGTTGGCTTGCTTTAGAAGTTTCTTCAGGTCATATTGTGCAGAGGGGTTTTCGGCCAGAGTTCCAAATAAGTCCACCCCAAGGATTTTTGCTTTAATCTCAGCCATAATAACACTGATTGGTTGAATTTCAGAGGTAGCCCCTGAAGTGGTTGAGCTGCTGTGGGAAGAGTCCTGAAAGTTGTACCTGGAACTGAGTAAGGCTTTGAGATATTCCAGAGGTTTTCTTACTTTCAGGCTTTCAATCTCTTCATGGGACAAACTTGTCGAACCCATATTTAGAGGGTTTTCTGTTGGAGTTTCTGCTAGAGTAGGAACGGCTTGGGTACTTCCTCCAGGGTTCAAGCTTGTGTCTGGTTGCTTCGACAGATCTGGTTCTTCTTCGACATCTTCCTTATCAGCCTCTGTTGTATCAATTGGCCCTTGAAGTTGTGCATCTTTGTCTGGGGCAGTCTTCTCTTCCACAGTAAATTCCGGACGAAGAGGGGAATTGTTGTCGGAGGATTCTGGGTCACTAATGTCGAAATCACTGAAGGTCTGAGGGCCATAAACACTAGCATTTGGAGTGGTTTCTTCCAGAAGTCGTTCAGCTAAAGTCTTCTCAGAATCAGAAGGGATAACCTCTTCTTGGACCTTGGAAGTTTCTTCGACATCAAGGTTAACCTGAAGTCAATGGGAAAGGGAAGTTTAAAAGAAGAAACAATGCAGTTAAGACTACGAATATTGTCAGTCGAAAAAATAATACCTGAGGAATCTCAGTGTGAGTGCCTGAATCCCCACTTTTCTCACTCCTTGAAGGGGTTTTAGTGGTTGGACTGGTGGGAGGAGTTCTTCTGTGGACAATGGATCTCTGGGATGCCACTGTCTTTATTCTCATGCTTTTGTTCCTTTTGAGAGGTTGAGGCTCAGGAGATTCATCTTCAGATTCTTCGACACTCACCTCTTTTTCTTCTTGTTTTCTCTTTGTGGCTGGTGTGCGAGTTACCTGAGGTGTGCAAACAAGGAAATGTGTTCAGTATTGAGAATATTAAAATTTATATAAAAGAAAAAGTGAGATGTCTTTATTTGTCAAAACCTTTTTAGCAGCTGTGGGTGATTTTTCGACCTGTTTGGAAGAGGTCCCTTCACCAGGAGTTTTCTTGTTAGTTATTCTAACAGCTGAAAGAGAAGAAAATGAATGAACATTGATATAAAACATAAAAAGAGTTAGAAATAAGAAGAGGAATTTAATTTCTTCGACACCTTCAAGAATAGGTTCTTCCACACTAACGTGTTCTATTCCAACATGAATGTGCCCAGGGAAGTTGCCCAAATAATACTTCGTCGGAACCACACGTTCAACAAGTTTTTTGCTAGACTCGCGAAGCAGCTTTAAGTGAGATCCACACACAAACCAATCTGGAAATGGAGGGCACAAGGCCACACCAAATTCTGCAGAAGGGAGTGGGGGAAACTTTGGAGGAAATGAGGTGTAGGCAAAGTTGTAGCGTGCGTGTGGTGGAATATATGAAGGCACCCCCAACTTATCCAACTTTTCTGAAAATTTTTGTTTTAAAGTCACTGCTGCTTCGCCTATGGTTCGACGAAGATCATTTGGCCTGTAAATAGTTTCAAAATATTTTTGAAATTTTTGAATTTCTTTGATATGATTATCCGTACCTTTCTTCTTTTTATCCTGCACAAAAGCAAAGGCATTCGTCAGGAGTGTGTTGAAAGTTGTTACATCAAAGAATTTGTTAAGGTAATACTCCTTGCACTAGATGTCGAAGTCCTCAGTGCACAAGAAGTTTGGTCAAAATATGGTGGGGTGAACCTCCAAAGATTTGTCGAAAAATTTGTTATACAATTCTAGACTTTTCTCAAAATTATGAAATGAGTTGTAGAACAAAATAGAGCCTTTCTTGTGGTAGATGGGTTTTGTTTTCATCTGGGTTAATCCAAATTGTCTGGCCACCAGGTTAGGTTGATAGACAATGAGGGAAACTTTGGGGTTTATTAAGGCTGTGATGGGAAAAAAGATGTCTTGGTATGAGGAAGGATTCCCACATGGATATGTAGGAATCCTCTTCCTTTTGGTTTTCTACTGGGAGTTGCTTTGTGAACCATTTGGGACCCACAGTCCTGTCGGCGAAGGGTGCCATGGATGGAGTAAACTTGTAACGTTTTGCGAACATCATCACGTAGCTAGTGAAGGCTTGTCGAAGGCCTATTCCTTCGTCAGTAGGTGTTAGTTGAACTAGCCTGGGCCATTCGACACGCCTGTCTTTCACTTCCTCTTCGTCAACTGGTCTCTTGATAGGGATGCAGGCTTCGAAGGTGGCATTCAGCCACAGTTGTAAAAGCCAGAAGGGGCCTGTTAGGCTGATGGTTCCTTTGTCCTTGATGGTTTTCAGGTTGCTTACGCTCTCACTCAGAGATTCATAAAGATTTGCCATAAGCAATTCACTTAGACAAAATGCAACTCCAGCATGAAGTTGATTAGCCATGGTAATATAGCTTCTGGCCACTTGGAGGGATCTGGTGTAGAAAATAAACTTTCCTAACCACAAAGTGAGGAAGGCTATATGTTCTCTGTCGGAAACCTCTTCAGTATCTTGGCCTTGATGATGGGCAGTAAATAAGGAATAGCCAGCATGTTTGGTGTCGAATCCTATAGGGTCTTTATTCAGGATTGAAGATCTCACCTATAGGACTAAGGCCAGTGATGGCTGCTATGTCGAAAAGAGTGGGGGTAACCATACCACAGGGAAGATGGAAGTTGTTGTAGGTGCTGTCCCAGAAATATAGAGAAGCCAGTAGCATATTCTGGCAGTAGCGTGGGCCTTCTTTCGACAATTGAATCAGGTCATAAATACCTGTCTTCTTCCAGAATTGTTCCTTAGCTTTTTCGACTCTAGTAAGCAAAGCTAGATAATCTGAAGGGTCTTTTGTTAGGGGAGGGCTCCTAAAGATCCTAGTTTGATTTAAGTACGACAAATCTAAGTTTGTCAAAGCTAATGGGATCTCAGGTTTCTTAGAGGATGTTTCGACAGTTTGAGGGTTTTTACTAGCACCTATTGGCTTAGAGGTAGAATAGCAAGGATAAAAATCCTTTAAATGGTTTGGGTCAGCATTGGGATCAGAGATTGGACCTAACATTGCATGGTGAACTCCAGAGATCAAAATAGGGATTATTACCTGAGATCTGTAGATGCTAGCTTTCTCCCTTTCATTTGGAGGTTCTGGGATGTACTGCTGTTGATTTACTTGCGTTGGTCCAGACAATGTGTGAGCAGGAGGGAGATCAGTAGTCTTCCTTGCTTTCTTAGCGCTACGGTCAACAACACTCTTTGGGGGCGCCATTGTTATGCAAAGATTATAGTTGGAGTAACAGTTTAAATGGGTTTTAATGGAGATTTTTTCTTTGATAGAGAAGAAGAGTTTGAGAGTGCAAAAAGGATGAAAGGTTTTAGGAGATGGTATTTATAGGAGGTGACAGAATATGAAAAAATAAATGAAAAAGAAAAGAGAGGCTTTTCAGTTTAGTTATGGGAGACGTGCGTCTTGATCGACGGTGATGATTAAAGGTGACGGTTGGTAGGGAGCCCATGATGAGC
Organism: Lathyrus aphaca; assembly: GCA_963966055.1. Taxonomy (NCBI): domain Eukaryota; kingdom Viridiplantae; phylum Streptophyta; class Magnoliopsida; order Fabales; family Fabaceae; genus Lathyrus; species Lathyrus aphaca. The sequence continues at coordinate 8,925,311 of OZ014525.1, forward strand.
TAGAATATAGGGTCATGGAAGTTTGTGTATAAACGTGGGCTAGATGAGACGTTTTTTTTTCTTCAGAAAGTTGAAATCATAGTGTTTCCTTGGGACTCAACAAAGTCACTTTATAATTAATGAGACTGACATGGTGTCAGAAGTCATTTCGACAGCAAAGAATATTTCTCCAGAGTTAGTCGAAAACATCTTTGCTGGGGGGCAATTTGTAGGCTCATAATTTCGACACTTGGAGATTGAGATATGAAGTTATTTCTTTTGCTAAGAAGATGATCAGCAGATAAGAGAAAGAAATGAGTGAAAATATTCAGAGGATGTTGACAAGGTTATGTACTCAAATATTTCGACAGGAGTACAAATAGTGTCTGACAAGTAAAGTTTGGAGACCTGTTTATAGTTTGGCATTTGTCAAGATATGTGTGTTTTTCGACACTTCGACAAAAGAGAAGTTTAGCAGAAGCATTGGTTTGTGAAGTTTGAGGAATTTGTCTGCTTCGACATTTCGACAAATGAAGAGATACAATGTTTCGTCACCAAAGGGAAGAATTCAAATTCAAAAGTTGCAACCTTTGGCAGTTGGACACATGGAAGTTTCAGAGAAGAAAATTGCATGCAGGCTGACAATTGTCATTTAGTTAGAATTTTCCCGTTCTAGGCAGTTATTTTGTTTGTATATAAATAAGATAGTTTGTGTTTAGAATGCGTGTGTGAAAACTTATACAAAAATCCTGTAAAAACTCTAAGTACCCAGTGTGAGAGAAATGAGTCTGATATTTGGAACTATGTATGTGTTCAACACCATTTTCTTTCAAGTTATTTAAATTATTAGTTTTGTTCATCAAGTTATTTTACTTTCAGTCTGTTTACTTTCCTGCAAAGTTTGTGTCTTTTCGCCATTTTCTTACTTTTGTTCAACTTTCACCTTATTTTTACTTTCACATTCAAAACATTTAAAACTTTGACATTATTAACAAAACAAACCACAAATCATTAACAACACTAAGAGTAATTCGACAATCAATTGCACATGTGTCCTAGGACTTGTTTGGTTGGTCCTGCAAGTAACCCAGTTTTCTAAGAGATTGGTTAACCAGAGGTTGTTCGTCAGAAATCACAGCGAACAATCCTGAAAATCCATCCATGAAGGAGAACACCGAGAACTGAGTCGTATTATCAACCAATACATCAATGTGAGGTAATGGGAAGTCATCTTTCAGGCTAGCTCTGTTCAGATCTCGGTAATCCACACACATCCTTACTTTGCCATCCTTCTTAGGCACGGGTACAATGTTAGCAACCCACGGCGGATAGCTAGTCACAGCAAGGAAACCAGCGTCCCACTGCTTTTGTACCTCTTCTTTTATCTTCATTGCCATATCTGGGCGAGTACGGCGCAACTTCTGTTTTACTGGTGGGCAGTCTTCTTTCAGAGGTAGCTTGTGCATGACAATGCTGGTGTCCAACCCTGGCATATCCTGATAAGACCAAGCAAAAACATCCACATACTCCCGAAGCATGTCAATCAGTTGCTCTTTTACTGAATCTTGCAGACAGGCCCCGATCTTAACTTCTTTCAAGTCTTCTTCTGTACCAAGATTAACTGTTTCAACTTCGTTCTAATGAGGAGTGATAACCTTCTCCTCTTGTCTCAACAACCTGGCTAGCTCTTCAGGTAGCTCATAATCTTCTTTAACCCCTTCATCAACTTGATTGATTGGATTGTCAAAGTCATATGAAGTCACAACAGTGTTGTTGTGGGTGCAGTCTGGAGGACACTCTCTGCAAGGGTTTAGATTTGTTCGTTTTAGTGATCAGTTTTATCTTATTTAGAAAAAAGCGAAAAATGAAGTTATTTATTTTGAAAAGCATTGCCATTTTATTTTTGTACAAAAAGTGAAAAAATGAAAAACAGTGAGCGAAAAAGAAAAGACTCATTTGCAAAAGATGTCTTGATATTCATTAATTGATCTTTGCACAAAATACAAGATGACCCGATTACAAAATGAGTCCTGACATCTTGGACAAGATGCAGGACTTGATGCATGCTTTAAAATACAGGAAATAATAATTACTCTGCAGGAGTAACTCTTATAATTTCCTGGGAAGACCAGTTCGAGACATGGTTCCCCGGGATCCTTGGACGTATCCAGCTTTCCAGGTTGCGCTCGTCTTCTGACTCATCTTCCAAGCTATTCACAGCATCCGGGGTGAGCACCCCCCCACTAACAAACTTGGGCTCCATTGCAGCCTCTAGTTGATCTTGTCGAGTTGGTCTGTAACCCAACCCGAATCGGTCTTCTTTCTTCTCCACGGGCAGCTGCTTGCCCCAGCCTTGGGCGGAACCTTCCTCAACAACCTTTCGGGCTAGCTGATATGATGTGATGGAGGTCCCCAGCACAGCAGATGTTTCATTAATATTCAGGGCCTCAAACCCTTGGCTCATGGTTTCATGGATCTCCCCATCCATCTCAATGTACTTGAAAGTAGCCAACTAGCTAACAAAAATATCCTCCTCCCCACAAATAGTAATGACTTGGCCTTCCCACTCGAATTTTAACTTCTGGTGAAGGGTTAATGTCACGGCGCCGGCGGCGTGTATCCATGGTCTACCCAATAGACAGCTATAGGCAGGCTGTATATCCATCACAAAGAAGGTCGTTTTGAAAACTTGTGGGCCAATCATTATTGGAAATTCTATCTCTCCTAGAACTGATCTTTTAGAACCATCAAAGGCTCTCACTACCAAGTTGCTTGGGCGTAGTGCCAATCCATCATACTCCAGCTTTACAAGGGCTTTCTTGGGCAGGACATTGAGGGATGACCCTGTGTCCACCAATACGTGAGAAAGAACTGCACCTTTACACTCCAAGGTAATGTGAAAAGCCTTGTTGTGATTGCGACCTTCCGTTGTTAGATCAGTGTTGGTAAACCCTAGTCCATTACTAGCGTTGACATTTCCAACCACGACCTCTAACTGATTGACGGTAATCTCCTCCGGCACGTAAGCTGCGTGCGGGACTTTCAATAGTGCGTTCTGATGAGCCTCGGAGCACATTAGCAATGATAATATGGAGATCTTTAAAGGTGTTTGGTGAAGCTGGTCTACCACCTTGTAATCACTTTTCTTTATGATTCTCATGAATTCATCAACCTCTTGATCAAAAGGAGTCTTCAAAGCTTCTTTGACAACTTGTTCTTCTTGCACCATGCTCTTCCCTTTTGCCTTAGCAGCAGCTTCTGCTTCAGCAATGGGTCTTGGAATTTGCGAGGCAAAGAGACGTCCGCTTCTAGTGAAGCCTCCGCCTTCCCCCACATTATCTATCTGAGGTGAAGAAGTTGATGATTCCAACGTGATTTTCTGCCCCTCGCAGTATAGATCTGAGCCATAATGCCAAGGGATGGCATTATTGCTTTCGTAAGGAACTGGCCCAGGCACTGTGATAGTGACTGGACTAATAGCAGCTGCTGAAGGGACCACAATGGTGTGTGGATCATAGTATATGGTAACCGGTGCTCTGACAGGAGTGACATTTTGTGAGTTGCTGGCAGGGACATTTGCAGGGTCATAATATATGGTAACCGTTGAGACGCTTTCATCAGTTGTTGCTGATGTTGTAGAAGACACTATTGACTGGATAGGTGTTGAAGTTGTAGCAGGAATGGTGATTGAACTTACATCCGTTGAAGTGATTGATTGAGCAGTTGTTGGAGTTGTAGTAGAATCCGTTGGAACAATGGTTGCTGACGTTGTAGGAGTATATGTGATTGCCGGTGAAGGAATTGTTGGATTTGTAGGCGCTGTTGTCGTAATCTGAAGGATACCATCCTTAATAAGACCATCTATGCCGTTTCTCAGCCTTTCACACCCATTGGCGGCAATATTGTAATACCCACAGCCGAGCTCACACCCGGGGAACATTTGGCATTCTAAAAGCTGAGCTTTGATTTCAACCAAAGGTGTTCGAATTTGTGCAACACTGGTGATTAAGGTGGATGGTTTTCCTTCCTCAATAGCATTAATCCTAGGCCCGCTGTGACTAGGCATTGGATTCCTTGTGACATTTGGAGGAGGCGCAAAGTTGAGAGCTTTTGAGTCCACCAGGTCTTGGACTTTCATCTGTAGGGCCCTGCATTTTTCAGTATTATGCCCCGATGCGTTTGAATGAAATGCACACCTGGCATTGGCATCATAGTTCTTTGGCAAATTGGTGGGATCTGGAGGTGCCAATGTCCTTAATTCAACTAGGTTGAGCTTCAGGAGTTGTGGCAAGAGTGCATCATACGGCATTGGGATTGGGTCAATCACCCTGTTTGCCTGTGATGGTCTTTGTTGGAAAGGACGCTGTTGTTGGTTGTTGTTGTTGTTGTAGGTTCTCTGTTGCGGATAATGAACCTGTTGTTGATATTGTGGTTGTTGTTGTTGAGGATATGCTGGTTGTTGAGGAATCGGAGCTGGAATGGTGACTGCTTCCACTGAACGGTGAGCATACTGAGGCCTGCCCCTGCTTGCATGAATGGAATTAGTTTCACCGGCCCTTCGGGGTCCCATAAAAGGTTTTCTGGGATTACTGGATGAACTTGCACCACTGTCGGAAATCTTGCCCATTTTTAAGAGGCTTTCAATCCTTTCACCAGCTATGACCACATCAGCAAAACTGGTAGAGGAGAAGACAACCAATCTTTCAATATAGGTTCCTTGCAGTGTATTCATGAACATGTCAGCCATTTCCCTTTCTGACATGGGTGGTTGGACAGCAGCAGCAAGCTGTCTCCACCTTTGGGCATATTCCCTGAAGCTTTCTTTGGAAGACTGGGACATTCCCATTAGGAGGGTTCTGTTGGGAGCCATGTCCAGGTTGTATTGATATTGCCGGATGAAGGCTTCAGCTAAGTCCTCCCAGCATCTAATGGTAGCTCTGGTCAAGTGTGAATACCACTCTCTTGAAGCCCCAGTCAGACTGTCTTCAAAGTAGAACATCCACAACTTTTCATCCATAGTATAAGCTTTAAGTCTTCCCAGGAAAGACTGCAGGTGAGTTCGTGGACAAGAGGTTCCATTGTATTTCTCAAAGCACAAGGGTTTGAATTTGTGGGGAATTCTCACCCCATCCACTAGTCCCATATCCATCACATCAAAGCCTAAGGAATTCTGAGACTCCAAAGATCTCAACTTCTCAGCAATTTCATCCAATCTCCTGTCATAAACTTCATCTCCAGCTCCCATAATAGTAAACTGTTCTTCTTGGGGATCCTCTTGCAAGATCCTCCCTCCAGCAGTATTACCTTGTACATTCCTCAGGATGTTAGCTTCTGGATCCAGATGAGGTCCAAATACTGGTGGGTCAATACGAGGCTGGCCCCGTTCATTGTTACTAGTTACTCCTGTTCCAAGATGAGGTTCCTCGGGGGTTTGTCTTTCCACCAGTTCCCTTAACCTTTCTTGACTCTGGGCCAAGCCAGTCATCACAGCCATGAATTGAGTCATTTGATTTCTCATCTCCACTCTTTCATTAGCCATCTGATTTCTGACCTCAGTCAGATCCTGCTGTACTTGTTCCATTTGAATACCGGGAAGGTTGTTGCGAGTAGGGTACCAGTGCATGCGGTTGACAGGGAACACTCGGCGACGAGCAATGTTTCCTAAGATCACAACAAAGTTAGAAACAAAGATAATAATGAAACCTACAAACCAAAAGCAAAGTTAGTATGCAATGCAGTATGCTTATTTGTTTTCCAAGGTATCCAGTTCTGGTTCTTGGTTTTGACCTTTCCAGACCTCGAGGAAGATGCTTGATGCTGTTGAGAAAAGAAGCCCAATGCAAATAAACTAATATATTACAAATGGTGAACAATACATAGTCTGTTTTACAACATATGCCCATGGAGGGTCAAAATACAACAAAAGAAAAAGTACATCAAATGGAAATAACAACAAACAAAGAATCAGACATCCAGTCCAAACTCATCCTCTCTGACCTCCTTCAAGAGTGCCTCAGTCACTAGACCGGCTGGGTGTTCTGTAATGGTCCTAATGAGGAGGTTCCTGGTAGCAATGGCAGTGGTCAGTTTCTTATGCCTGTCCTGGTCCTTTGACCTCTTCAATCCTGCTCTAAGCTTTAACTCTGAAATCTCCTTTTGGGCTACCAACAAAGCCTCCTGCTGCTTCTTCTCATTGGCCTCTAGTTGTTCAATCTTAGCTTGAGTCTTCTGGTCTTCTTGTGTACGGGCTTCGGTGATCCTGACCCACCTAGCCTGACTCTCTTACAGATAGTGCTCAGCCCTAGCTTTCTGAATTTTGGCCTCCTTACAAGCATTCTTCAATATCTGTTCCCCAGCTCTTGCTTTCCTGATGTAGTCCTCTGTCCTCTCAATTTTGGTGAGATGCTCCACCTTAAGCTTCTCCAACCTCTCAATATCCAGACGACCATCACTCCTTTCCCAAAGAGTCTTCTTCAAAGCCTCAGATAACTTCTCATTCCTTTCCTTCAGCTTCTCAAATTCTTCTAGGCTGACAGTTGCTGCAGGTTGTACTGTAGAGGGTCCAGGTATGTCCTCCAAGGTGAAGGGCATCCTGGTAATCTGAGCTCTAGTTCGGGACCAATCATAGTACTGAGCTGAAGCAACATTATTACACCTTCCAAGGATAGCTACCCCCTTTGTCTGGATGTTGTCCCAAGCCCAGGATGCTTGCCTGACAACAGCTGAATTAGGTTTCACTTCACAATACAAGGTCTCAGCCAAATCTTGCCCTCTGGGAGGGTGAACCAAAGCATAGCCCAGTTGTCTCTTAAACAGTAAAGGATTGTAGTTGATGCAACCCTTTACTCCTATCAGAGGCACATTTGGGTATTGTCCACAGCTGGTGATAATGTCCTTGCCCTTGGTGCTCTGGGTGCACCATCTAATATCATCTGAAGTCAAGGCAATGAGCCTTTTGGCCCAGTTCTTCTATTGGTGAGGATTCAGGAAGGCATCTGACTTAGGCAGGTGTTTGAGCAGCCAGGTGTAAAACAAAGGAGCACAACATCTCACTAACTTCCCCCTTTGTTTCTCATTCCTCTGATGAACGGAGTAGTAGAAATCTCCTAGCAATGTAGGTACTGGGTTCTTCAGAAGAAACATATGGATGGCATTCTTGCTGACAAATTTGGGTTCATCTGCAAACAATATAGCCCCATATATGCTGAGGGTTAACAGTGCACAGACTGCCCTCCACTCTCCCAATGAAGCCTTCAGGATGGCCTGAGAGATCAAGAAGTCCAAATGCAAACCATGGATCCCCGCTTTTGTTGTCATACTTTGCTCAATCAAGGCGGGCTCCAAGTACAGTGCTTTTGCTACTTCTCCATTGCTGGGAGCTGGAATTTCTGGGTTGAAGGGGATTCCACCCCTGATAGGTACCCCAATCAATGAAGAAAATTCCTCCAGCAGAGGCCCTAGCTGGAAGTCTGGAAAGGTGAAACATCTCAAGGGAGGGTCATAAAACTGTAAGCATGTGTGGATCATGCTTCTCTGAGAAGGGTCAATATCCATAACCATGTCCAGGATACCTCCATAATGCTCTCTAAACAATGGGATGTGGTCAGGTGTGATAAGTGACTGGACCTGCCTGATACCAGTCAACACAGGCTCAAAGAAATGGTAGGATATGTTGCTTTTCTTGGGAGTAGTCATGAATGCTGCTGAAGAAACTGAAGATTGGTACTGATGAATATCATAGACTGTTGTTGGAAATGAGCCACTGACAGGCTGATGCTGGTGATGATGAAGCCAGCTGAAGTAGATAACTGATGAAAACAAATGAAGCAGAGGTCTATGCAGAAGAAGGGGTCAAAACCAAACCAGATATGATGTGGATACCCTGAAAAACAAATAAACAAATGTTAAATTATGCAATGATGAGCATGCAAATGATATGCAAGGGTTTGTGGTCAAGCTGGATCTGATCAACTGTCTTGATATAGGCCCATGTATGTTCAAAAGTCCAGATGAAGGCTTAGAAATCCAGTAACCAGGGTGGGGGACTCAAATAAAGAGTCACATGTCCAGGGTTAATCACAAGAACTGTCCAAAGTGGAGTACTCTTAAACAAAACAAAAACAGGGTATGATGTGGCCAAGGGTACCTGCAAACCTGTAAACAGCCCAACCCCCTCACAGGTAATGTTCTAAAACAAGGATCCTCAGACTTGGATCAGTTATGAGAAGTGTAAACACTTCTAACCCGGAGGTACAGTGTTTACAATAATCATAAAAGATCCTCCTCTAATTCACCTCATATTCTGAAGGTCATAATAAAGGTCATCCAGACTTAGCAGGCTTCCTAGATAGCCCTAGCACTACAGGAAATCTGTAGCACAGAGTTCTCAAGAAGAAACCCACATTTGAACCGTGTTTCATATTCCCACACCAGACCAAAATGGAATGGGAAAGAACATGAACCACTCTAGCCTAGGTGTCACTCAGGTCCCAGGTATAGGACCTTAAACTCTCAATGGAACCCCACCCACCAAAACAGAAACCAGATCCAGCAATGACAGTATGACAGTATGATGCATAAAACTGTAAAGAAAGCAGTAAATAAGACTGTACATAAAGCAATAAAATAAATATATAAACATATATAGCACATAGAACCCCAGTAAACACAAATCAAACAAGCGCTAGGAGGAACCCACAAAAAGAACCAGAAGCCCTGGTTACAATATAAGATTTCCCCAGCAGAGTCGCCAAGCTGTCGCTCCCACCTGATGACACCTGGTCAGAAGGGGTACAGACGCGAACAGTCGGCGAAAGAGAAGGAAATGAAAGAGTCGCCAGCTAGGCATTTTTATCCCGAAGAAAAGGTAATACTGCATAAACCTAGGAAGACATGGATAAGACGGTCGCGAACCAAAGAAACTGAGAAAGGGGGTTGGTTACAACCTGGGAAGGTGTTAGCACCCAGATTGTCCGTCGTACTCGACGGGATCCACGTTTAAAAGATTTGTGCTTAAAGGGGTAGTGTCAGTGCAATTTTGTATGCAAAAGCTGGAAAAGAATGCAAGTGTCGGTGCAAAAGGAAATGTGAAGTGAGATGAAAGAGTGTCAGTGCAAGGAAGGAAAATGAAGCTCAAGGCTATGAGGCTTAAAGAATAATGTTGGAGGGAGGGGGGAATATACAGAGACTTTTGTTCGATAACCGTTAAGTTATGCCTACGTATCCTCCCGTGCAATGAGGAAGTCAGAACACCGTAGTTCGACTCAAAGAGACTGAAAGATGAATTGACTTGTGAACTGCTTACTTGCCTATGCTCAAGTGTATGACCTGTCTGGCTCAGGTGCAAACTGTCTTGCATTAGACGGAAGAAACGAGTTCTCGTTTGTGAATGAATGAGGTGAGAAAAGAATCCCAGAGGAGACGATTATTGTTTGTTTTTGATATTTTCAATCTTTTATTGCTTTTGGAATTTGTCATAAGTTAATGAACTTAAGCTTAAACCAAGGGTTAGTAAACTCATCACATCCTCCCTCTGATTAGGGGTAATGAGAATACCTTAAGTATGAAGTAAACACCTCACACTTAATCACCATGATGTAGGATTAAGATCATTAACCTACTTGCATTTAGTTAGATGTTTTTTGGTATTTTTGTTTAGTGTTAAGTAATGAGTTTAAGCCATAATCAAGGATTTAATGGACCCATTACACCATCCTAATAGAAGGATGATAGATGAGAACATTTAAGCTGAGAAAGGCTCCTCAACTTAATCCATGATTAGGGATTAACCTCAAGACAAAACAAAGCCTTTATTAAAGTGGATTTTAGTTAATGGTAAGATTAAGAAGTGGATTTTATGGTTTGTAAGACAACTTGAGGGGGACTTGTCCATTAACACTAGGGTTAGTCCTTCTTAACCAATTAAGGAAGAATTAGAACCCTAATGCAAGGCCCAAGTTACAAGCTTGATGTCTTAATGATTTATTAGATGGATTGACTAAAGGATTTAAACACATTAAGGGTTTAACACTTAGGATTGAAGTTATACACTCCATCCTAATAGAAGGATGCAAGCATAATCTTAATCACCAAGCCTTAAAACCTTTAAGGTTTAGTCCTTGATTAAGAGATGAGAAGAGAAGACTCAAAGATGACACAAAGGTAAATCTAATGGGGGACTAATCAAACCATAATTGTTATCATGCTTGGGTGTTCCTAGGGTTTATGAGGCTTGCAAAAGATCTTCAAGAGAGAAGCCACCAAGGAAGAAGCAGATGAAAGGAGATTAAGCAGAAAGAAGCAAGACAACTTACTTCACTTAAGAAGATAAGTTGCTTGAAGAAAGAAGGAGGAGAGGGAGCATGAATGAGCAAGCTCACTCTAATACAAAAGTAAAATGCAGCAATGATGCACAAGAGAGATGAGAAAAGATTTATGATAAGTGAAGGCAAATTCACTTCTCAATGACTTACCACCTGAAAAGTTAGTAACAAGAAATGAAATGAAAATGAGATGAAATGCAATGATGCAAACCAAAACCAGAAGCACAAACATGCTGTTAATGATGCTAAGAGATGATGCAAACATATGTCAAGAGATGAGGGTGATCATACAAGGATGAGGATACAAATGAAGCATGTTTTGAACCATGAAAGTTTATGAAATGGAAAGAATGCATAACATAGCAAATGAATGATGCAATGATCAAACATGATTCTAATATGCCCTAAGATGTCTTAGAAGTCATGTGGATGCACAAAATCTCATGGCAAGTTCATTTATGTAAGCAAATGAGAGATGAATGCAAATGAAAGCCCAAATTAGGGTTTATGCACAAGACACAAAGCAAAATCCAAAATCAGAAGCAAATGACAAGATAAAAAATTGAAAATGGGATCAAAGGAACCCAAACCCTACACAAGCTCACTGCCCAAAGGAGGGGACCTAACTCTTAACCTAATGGGGGTTATGATTTTCTCAAGTTGACTAGGGTTTTAAGGCACTTTAAAAGGAAAAATGCATAACAAATTGAAAATGAAAGATAAATTCAAGCCAATTTTACCCTAGAAACTACATGATATGAAGAATGCAAAGCAAAAAGAATCAACATCAAACTCTTCATGGTTAGGTAGAATGAATTTTTCTAAGTTAGGACCAAAATATTTCCTTTTAAGAACATTGATTCCAAAGAAAAATATCAAAGTAGGTCAAAAACCAAAAAGAAATTTGTTTGAAGAGTTTGATAATGTTTCTAAATGTATTAAAATGCAATGTGAATTTTTTTGTGATTTTTAAATACCTAAATGTATTTTTAAATAATTAATTCTCATTAACTAATTAAAAATAATCATTTAAATGATTTAAAAATAATTTTTGATGAAAAAAATAAAAATAAAAATATCTTCAGGAAGAGAAAAATATTCTAAAGTATGATGCAAAAACTGAGATTTTTTATTAATTATTTGCTATTTTAAATAAAATGTGCAAAACAAATGAATAAAAAAGGAAAATAAAATTGAATTAGAGGAGAAGTAATCAGATCCAAGAGCCAGGATTTAAAGCTGAGACGCGGGAGTTGACTTGGCGCGGGTTTCAGTGGCTAGGATTGATTCTGGAAATTTGAATTTCTTAAACTTAATTAATTAAAACTAATCCTGATTAGGGCTTAATCAACGCATCTGGGCCATTGGTACACGCGCGGGAAAGGCCATCCAACGCTCCTCATTGAAAACTGGGCCTAAACCCTAATTAGGGTTAATGACTTTTAGACGGCCGGAACAGTGTTCCGGTCGTCTTCTCCGACGAGCCCAAAACCTTATCTCTCTCTCTAAGCATCTAAAACAACAACTCTCTGCCTAGAATCAAACCCCACACATCACTGAATCAAAATCCCCAAACAAAAACCATTTTTCATTCATCAACAAGGCAAATCGAAACAAAATAATTTTAGGTCAGAAACTTTCAAACAACCCATACATACTCAATATTCCATCATTTTGAAAAGTAAACATATCAGAATCATCAGCACATCATAAGGATTCAATTAAGAACTTAAAAACAAGGTTCTGAGAAAAACGTTCTTGAGCCATACCTGAGATGGAACCTTCTGGTTCTGGGCTTTCTGGGCTCTCCCTTGATGCAAACTCACTTCTTTGAACCCCCTGATGATGAAATGAAGCTTAGAATGAGTTTATATGGCTTGGTTTGAAGGTTTTGGTTCTAGTGTAGCAGATTTGGAGGGTTGAGTATGTGATGTTTCAGGCTGTTTCAATGGTGGATTTTGGTTCTATGGAGGATGTGTGACTCATTGGTGAAGGAAAAATGGAAGTTTGATGGCTGTGGGAGAAGTTTCGAAGAGGTGAAGTTTTTGACAGTTTTTGTGAATCCTGGCTTCTTGGAGGTTGCAGGCTTGTGTGTGTTGTGTTTTTGGAATGCTTGAGGTCCACATATGAGGCTCTGATTGGGCAGAGGGTTGGTAGTGGCACAATTTGATTGGCATGGGCAAAAATGCAAAAAGTCAAGATTTTGTGTACCATAGGTATGGCTCGGGTCAGAGGAGATCTTAGGGCTTGTCCTGCTCCAGCTTGAGTCAAGGAAGGCCTTTGGATCTGATTTTGTGAGCTGGATGGTCTTGATCAAGAGTTTTCAATGTTCTTGCATATTTCCCTCTTTGAACTTTCTTGTGATCCAAGGCAAGGAAACTTATGAGTTCTTGGCCAATTTGTAGCAAAATTGACCATATGAAGATGTTATGACACTTGGATATTGATTAGAGACCAAACAAAACCCTAAGAACCATTCTTGCAAAACTTCCCTCTTTGTGACTTTTATGAAAAATGGCTTATGATACTTGGAATCCAAGGCATGAAAGTGAGAAATTCTTTGGGCAAATCTGAATTATGGACCATGAATTATGTTTTTGTGATGATTAGAAGCTGATTTGAAGTCACATTTGGTTTTGGCAAGTGTTTTTGCAAGTTTCCTTTTTGGTACAAAAGTGAAAAAATAAGTGATTTTGTCCAACTTTGCAAGGCCATAACTTTTGTTCTAAAATGAATTAGAATGAGTTCTTGTACTTTTTGAAAATGGGAGGATCCAATATACAACTTTCATGACCAAGAATTTTTCATTTGAAGCATTTTTGAATCAAAAAGAGGAGGTTGAAAAACTTTCCCAAAATGGCAAGTTTTCATTACAAGTCACTTTCCCAAAATGGCAACTTTGCAAATGGCTTGAAATTCTTCAATTTTGTGAACTTCTAACATCTTCTAAGATCAAATAAAGATCACACACATCCAAAATGATGAAGAAAACCCTTTGGTTGGATGATTGGGGGCCTCAGATGCCCTGATTTTGCATTGACTTGCTCAAGAAGTCACCTTTTGATCAGATGCCTTCCTCATTGAATTTCTTCATGAAAATTGGTATGTATGATCCTTATATCATATAGAGACCAATAGAAACAAGAATGACCAAAATTTTTGGAGTTATGGCCTTTGAAACCAAAACCCTAATTTTAGGTCATCTGTGCAGTTAAGCCTGGCTCTGCTTCCATGCCTTCCTCAGTTCTTGTGATTTTCTGACTTCCTTGATCTTGGGAGGATATAATATGATGTTTTGAACATACATAGGCCCTCTTGAGATGATTGAAGACCTTTGGAGTGGCTCAGATAGCCCATGGATTGCTCATATCACAAACCCTAGATGCAGATGACTATGAATCAATGCAGTGAAGCAACTATGTAATATGAGATGATATGTTTGAACTTATGCAAATGAAAAGATCACAAGCCATGGTGTGAACTTAGTGAGGGAAAATTTGGGGTGTTTACAATAAGTTCAGAACCTAATAACAAGTGCATCAGAAAACAAATAAAAAATATAGCAAACAGATAAATGAACACTTCAAATTTATCATGTTTCCTCCCAAATTGAGAGTATTCCACTCCCCTTGTAGTACAAGAGATTTTCCATTATAATCAACTCATGATTACAACTGTTTATGCACCTTAGACTTTCTTCTACTCAGACCTATTGTCTAAGACTTATTGTTTAATTAACACCTGATCAAGACTTCTTTTCTTAAATCCTCATATCCTAAGACTTTCCATGCTTAAACCCTTATAGTTCAAGACTTCCTTTCTTAGAAACTTTGCCTAAGGCTTCTCTCCTTAGACCCTTGGTCTAAGACTTCTTGCTTAGATTCCTTGAATCCAAGACTTCTTTCTTAGATTTCTCGAATCCAAGACTTCACTTCACAAATTCCTTAAATCCACTACTTCACTACCCAAACACATAATCTAAGACTTCTTTTCTCATACCTTAGGTCCAAGAATTTATTGCTTAATCAAAACTGATCAAGAATTTCAATGCTCTTGCACATAGTAGGAGACTTACATGGCTCAAGCTTCTCAGCAAGATACTATAATGCTCAAGCACATAACAAGAGACTTTATCTAAACTAATAAACAACATGTTCAACATAATAGAGAACAAGGTGTACTTGATACAAAGATCAAAGGTATATGGTAATCACCATAACAAAGACATTAAGCACTTAATATTTCTAATATATTCAATGTTTATGAAATCTTAAGGCTTTTTACAATTTACAATAAATAGCAAAAGATTCTGCATCTTCAATAGTGTTACTTATAGTTGATCTTGTTATTTCTTCATTCAAATAGAAGTGCAAAACACTTTTGTCCTTCTTTGCATTCATTCTCCTTTTTATTTCATGTTAAATATTTAGATTGAGTATGCAACTACTTATATATAAGTTGTAAAAGACTAGCCGTTGGAAGAGAAAACTCAATCAAGCGTCTTTGTTTTCTTCATATTACAAGAAACATTGAAGATAGATACACCAAAAGATCTTGATCCATTGTGTAACATGCTTAACCATTGTGTCTTCCATGAGATCTTGTACTATAGAGACGTTGGGAGTAGATATTCATAAAGCATGTCAAATCTTCATGAGCCTTGTGAACTTAAACTCTAGCTGACAACTGATTTGACAATGAAACTTGCTTTCTACAACATATATAGCTTTAGCTTTATCACTAATTCTGAATGATGACCAAAAGCTAATTAAATTCACCAAGTGTAGAGACAATATGTTGCTTCTTCTGATGTTGAGGCCTTCAGCTTCAAAATCTACACCAGACATCACTTAAAGAGTGTTATTCATATTCTGCACCACCAGAAGTTAGTAATTCAACTTATCTCAAGTGCGTCCGTATATATCAGATTCTCTCTCTCTCTCTCTCTCTCTATATATATATATATATATATATATATATATATATATATATATATATATATATTTAAGAATTAATGTTAATTCTATGATTTTATGATTGACATTATATTTGGTAAAACTAATATGGAAGAAACATGTTGAATAAGAAGTTTCATATGTTAAATTAACATGGTCTAGATCCTGAAAGAACATGTCAAATAAGATGTCCTAACATGGTGGCACAGACAGATGGGGTTATAATAATTGGTAGATACTGAAGAAGATGTTGAAACATCTGCAACTATCATGACATAATTATTGTCATGTGTTATAGACAGATGCCAAAGAAAATGTTGAAACATCTGCAACTGTCATGACAACATTATTGTCATGTGTTACAGACAAATGTTATGACGTCTTGGTCTGTGGAGCTGGAGTGATGGGTTTATGATCTGAATTATGCAGAATATTCTACATAATATTATGCTATCACAAGTGGAGTTGTTGGAGATGTTTTAAAGGACTAAGAGATTCAAGGTGGATCTGTTTTAAAGGTATTTTCAATGAGAGTCGTTAGGTTCTAATTGTGAAGATATTCTAGAGCTTATAACATAAGTCCTAACCTAGAGGAGAATGTCTTGGAGTTTTCTTTTATTGTTCTGGAACATGTCGAAGAAGATGTCCTACGACATCACATGTGACATCGCGCCTGTGCTGAGCTGGTGTGATTGGTGTTGTTATATTTTAACAATGCAAAATATTCTAGAGATATTATGCAATCATATATGGTGCTGATTTAAAGGGGTGCTGATTTAAAGATCTGGAAGATTCAATCAGAATTAACAATGATATATATACCTTCCAAATTATGAGATTTTGGAAGATTTGATTGAAGACTTATTTTGTATCAAACTCTTCTGATTTGTAACAACAATTTTTTGTGTGTTTTGAAAGCCCAAATCCAGTTGGGAAATAGGTTATAAATAAAACCATTGTAACCTAGTTTTGGTAACAAGTCGTGAATAGAAAATATGTAAACATTAGGGCTTTGTTTGTGAACCAATCTCTAGGAGAGTTGGTATTTATTGAGCCACTATATTATCATTCTGATATTAGGGTTGGAATGAGTTTATTGAGTTATATATTATCCACTCTAAGCTTTTAAGCATAAGTGTTTGTTCTTGATTAATGCTTTTAAGAAAGATCAAGTTTTTGTCTTGGAAGAGTGTTCTTCTTTCTTTGTAAGGTTCTGTTGGATATCACTAAGGTGATTTAGGGAGTCAGATGGCGGTTTCTCATATCTAGATGATGATTTCTAGGTAGAAGTTACACTGAGTAAGGATTAAGTGAAAATTTGTAAATTGGGACTGTTTAGGCTTTGAACTAATACTGCTGATAGTGAATTTTCTCTTGGCTTGGTAGCCTCCAGATTTAAGTGAGTTTGCATCGAACTGGGTTAATAATTCTTGTGTTACTTATGCTTTTCAATACTATTATTATATATGCTTTACCTTATTGCTTCTGTCAGACCAGATGTCTCGACATCCTGTATGCATCTGGGTTTGCTATACTAGAATTTCAATTAGAACCTACATACTTGAAACACACATTAGATAACACCATTGTACTTTTAATTCTTTGTTATTATCAAAATCCAAGGAATATATGTCATGAACAAATATTGTTCTAACAATATCCCCATTTTTGATGATGACAAACATAAGTATTTAAAGGACAATGTTGGCCAGTTATAATTTTCTTGGAAACATCAGGGTATGAGGTTTATTAGCTCCCCCTGAGTCTAATAGTCCAAAGTTGAGTTATGTAAACTCCCCCTAAGTACTATATTCAAGAAAAATATTTTAATTTTATTAGCAACATCAGAGTCTTTAGTTTGTAAGCTCACTCTAAGTTTAATAGTCCAAGGTTGAGGTTTGTAAGCTCCTCCTTAGTACTATATACAAGAAAGTTAAAATAAGTCGCTCGGGTAAAATAACCAAAATAACAAAAATAAGAGTATGATAGAAATTAAAGTATAATTCTGAATCTTGAGTCTGAAGGGTATAAATTCTTATTTAAATACTTCTATATCTCTCTCTCTCTCTACCCCTTTTGTCACATAAAAAAATGTTTAAGAAAACAAAAGATAATTAAAGCTAATGAAAATCAGAAGTGCAATGTCCCAAGATGGTCAAAGATACTTTATAGGGTTTATAATAGTTGGAGGTCAAGTAAATGCAGTGTCCCAAGATGGTCAAAGATTAGTTTTTATTGGTTTACAAATGTACTTGAATGAATACTTAAAGCTCTATATAAAAGTAGATAGACATGGTGTACTCAAAAGTTCATCCAGTTCTCAGAAATAATCCAAGAAAAAGCTAGTTATGAAGATAAAATCTCATAACCGCATTCCTTATAAGAGTGAGAAACATGATATTGCAAGAGAGTTTGAATTACTGAAGAAGGTTGAAGCAACATGAGAGATACATTTGGCAATCAAGGAACTTTCTGCAAAACTTCATGATGATGTAGCAAATGAGAAACATAAGTTGGATGAAGAGAAGGGTGTTCAAACCAAATCAGTTGTCTATAGAGCACATACTTCAGGATCAAAAGAGCACAAGAGACATTTCGAGTATTCTTTCAATATTGATGAAGTTTCTTCTACTGAAGGCGAGGAAGAAGACCAATCATGGGAGAATTTATTTGAAATATAGAGAGACCATCAGTTCTTAGAATATTTAGCTTTCGACCACTTCACTTTTCTTCTTGATTAGGAAAGTCCACGGTTTTCAACTAAAATCATCTATTAAAGTGAAAAAGTATCTATTACCTCTAATTGAATCCACCTGGATATGACCACAGACATCAGAGTATATGACTTCAAGAATTGCCTTCGACCTGCTTCCTACATCCTTGCTGAAGAAATTCTTGTGTTGCTTCACATACACACATTCTTCATATACTTCATTTGGGATGTCGATTTTGGGTAATCCTAAAACCATATACCTTGTCTTCAAATCTCTGATGTCTTTGAAATTGATATGGCAAAGTCTGTAGTGCAATATACATTCATCTATGATGGCTGCAGTTGCAATGCACTTATGCTCCATCACATTAAGTACAATCTTGAAATTTATATTATGAGACATCGGTGCCTTCAAGATTAACCTACCACCTGAGTCTACAACTCTCATCTTCTTGTCTTTGATCGACACCTTATAGTTCTTTTCGACCAACTACCATATAGTGAGAAAAATGCTCTTCATTCCTGGTATGTATAACACTTTGGAAATTACTGACCTTTTTCCATCTTTCCTCATAATCAGAACATCATTGATACCTTCAGCTGCTAGAATATTGTTGTTTTCAAATTGCACTGTGTTCTTCATTGACGACTTTATGTTAACAAACCAATCTTTCCTACCAGTCTTGTGTGATGAGCATCTTGAGTCTAAGTACCATTGGTCTTGGAATATTTCTTTATCTCTTGTTGTGACCATCAATAACATCTCTTCTTCTTCTTCATGTTTTGCCAGTTTTGCATCAGTTTCTTGATTCTTTTTCTATTCAGGTTTTTCACCACCACCTTTTTCTCTACCTGCTGCACCACCTCTTTGGTTGCTTTAGTATGAGGACTTTCTCTAATTCGACTAGCCTCCTTGCTGATTTTGACTAGTCAAATTGTTGTAGCCTCGTCTGTCTTTGTTGACATTCCGACTTTTTTTCCTTTCTTTTCATTTGGTGATTGCGCTTGCAAAGCCATATCACTCTTCAACTTTCCTGTAGCTTTTTCAGTCATTCTTTGTTCATGAGTTTCAAGCGTCCCTTAAAGATTTTACTTTGTCAATGTTGACAAGTATTTTAACTCTTCTATAACTACTACCACATGGTCGAACTTCTGACCAATGACCTCAAGATCTTTGCAACAACTGATCTTTATGTCAACACTTCTTCACGTACCTTGATTTGATTCACCAGTTTTGTAACCCTAGTGAAGAAATTTATTATGCTTTCTTTGTTTTCCATCTAAAGCAATTCATAGGTTCTTTTGTGAGTTTGTAACCTCACCTTTTTCACCTTTTCTTCGCCTCCTAACAATTTATCCAGTATTTCTCATGCTTCTTTCGCTGATTCTACATCACTAACCCTTTCAAAATTATCTGGATTAATACATTGATGAATTATAAAGAGAGCTTTATAATATTTATTATTCAATTCCTTTGTATGATCCCTTTTCTTATATTGTTGCATTTTATGCAAGTGGTGTTGCTACTTTCTTCACAAGATTCACAAAATCTTGATAACATAAGGCAAACTTCATATGCTTGCACCAATTCTCATAATTATTATTCTTGAGATTCAGAAGATTCTTCGGAAAAATTTTCGTTTGGATGATTCATTACCATCGTGATTTTCTTCCCACGAATCGGTTAGTGAATGCTCTAAATACTAGATGTTGGAAATCCACCACAATCCATGGATAATTTCTATCAATATTGATTAATAAGATTATTATTGATACACAATAACAATGAAAAGAAAGAAAATTAGGGTTTGACAAAATAAAGAAGAAGATGATGTTTCCTGTTAAGTAACTCTGCCCATAGACTTTGAAAATCTTATTCACTTTGCAAATGCAAAATTCTGTGAATTCAAGCTGTTACAAGAATAATGGTTACTCCATCTATTTATAGTTTTAGGTTAACTTGCTCCATAAGTCAAAGCCCAAAACACAAAAGCCCAAAAAAATATATTTTAGCTACCAATATTAAAATAAGCCTAAGTCGAAATCCTGTCGAGCAATCTGCTTCAGCATTTCGACACACATAATACGCTAATTTCGACACATACTTGTTTCTGTCGAGCTACACTTGCTTTAACACATGGAATTACAATCACAACAATATACATACCTTTTTTTTTATTATATAGATTTTCTTATTCTGTATTATTTCTGTTTCTATTTAAAAGTACCCAGTTTTTTATGAATTATGTGAATCTTCGTCATCGCTGTCAATCTTGGAGAAACATAGATGTTGATTTTGTTGTATACACATGGTTTTTCAAGTTTAATAGTTTTTCATGCATTTGTTTTTGATATAAAATTAAAAAAATGTTAGATAAAAAAATCAGTTATAAGATAAGAGATTATGTAAGAACACCAACCTTGCACCAAGATATTGTATGCTCTTGTAATCCATCAGATAAATTGTTTCTAAGCTTCTTTAAGTTTCACTAATTTCAATCCAAATGCTTTCATTATCAATATTTGAGTTTCACAATGAAACATTTAAGATATATAGTGTTGGCCTTCCCGTTTTGATTGGATGCAAAGGGTTTCTTGTGGATTGATGTGTTGGCAATATCTTGAGCATTGTTACTTGTTAAATGGATAGTAAATATTCATTATAGAAAAAACTGGGTTACTTTTCCCTTCGACTCTTATGTAAAATCGAGGTAAAATGTTATTTTTTTAAAATAAAAATATTAAATATGGCTTTTCATTAAGGAGTATTAGTTTGTCTAAAACTCTTTCTGTGTCCAGATTCAATCATTTATATCATTGTAAATGAGACCTTATCCATTTGTAAATACTACCCTCCATATATAGTTTTAGAACTTTTACCGATTAAATTTGGTACACTATAGTACATATTAGTTGACACCATTGTAATATATCTGTAATACCTTGTACATAACGACCAACTTGTAAATAAATCGATCTTACATAAATCAAACTTTTTCATCAATCTTTGTACAAAATTCAAACCCATATCACAAATCACACTACTACGGAAAAAACATATAATGATGGTTGTGAAACACATATAATGACGACTTCACATCTGCTGTTAGGTAGCGCGCGATTGTATGTATGGTGGTTTCCATAATGGGTGTATGACTGTGGTTATAAGCTAGTGATCGCGACTTTGAGTATCTATCGAATTACAACTGCAAGTATACAACTTATCACGTAGTTTTAAAAGATTATCGAACCCACAAAGACTAATAATCAAACTAGAGTTATCTATTGTTGTTGTGCAAAGATAAGACTAAAGATTTACAGGAAAGGAAATGGAAATAAAAACTAATTTTTAAAGGGTTAAAAAAAACTAAAACAAGCCCAAAATATGATTTTCGTATGCATAAGGGACTTGTAGAATGAGGATGCTAACTATGACTATAACTCAATTCCGTAGGAAATACCAACTTAAAGACTCTGTGTCACACTCTTGCATTATTGACGTGAACAACACTAAGTAACCCTAAGATATTGCTCTCGCTCACTGGGTAATTAAAATGCATAATTTGAAAGCTAATAAAGCCAAAACCATGCCTAAAGCGCTCTCACTATTTTTAGGATCGATGCTTAGTTTCCACTATCTAGTTCACACCTCACGCTATCGCTCTATCAGTCCGAACTTTAGTTTATTCCTCACTCTCGTGTCGAAATATAAACATGCAATTTGGAAACTAAAACTAAAATATCATATAATCAAAGTTTCATACCTAATGTTTTCTACAAAGTCCTGTTGATAACGACGGTCCTCATACGACGGTCCCAGAATGAATTAACCAGACATAATTAATCCTAAGTCTAACATGTTAAAGTATACAAATTCTAATAAAATCATGATAGAGAGATTTTTAAAGCAATAATAATTTAAAATAAAATAAAACAATATACAGTAAAAAGCATGATAGAGTTATTGTCGCTTTACAAGTGAATTTAATGCCTAGAAATTCTAATGGAATTTTGACAGAGCTTCTGCACGACTTGGATGGTTTGGAATAGCTGCAAGGGTTCTATATATAGAGAAAATTATGTCGTGTAACCGCCTTGCACATTCAAAAAGAGGAGGGAAAATCAAAATGGGATAACTGCTGAAAAATTGAAGAACTGCCTTCTACGAACCAATGGCGAACACCATTAGGGCCATGGCGAACACCATTGGCTCTATGCTGGAATATGGAAGTCTATGGGGAATGGTAAACGCCATCTCCCTATGGAGAATGCCATATTAGAGAAAGGTGCATAATTTGTTGATTTTTGTTGTCCTTTGTGCTTCTTCCGCTCTTCTTATCGATAGATCCCGTATCTGAGAAGGTTTGGCCCGACAACTGCAAAACACAATATAAACAAAGTACTAAGAAATATAACATGATAAAATGAGGAAAAATAATGCGCGTAATGAGCTTAAATATATGATGTGATTTCTCATCATCAGCTAGGTAGTGCACTACTTATCACAATGGTTATATTAAACAATAGTTGTGATATATTTTTAGGTCATGGGTTCGAAACCCAACAACAATAATTTATATGGAAATAATTAACATTTCACCACGGCTACATAAGACAGCCGTTGTAAAAAGTACATGAGTTTATTATAAAATATGTAGTTGCTTGTTTTCCTTACACCTCGCTAAATATATACAACCATAAAAATTGATGTAGAAGATAATAATTTGAAAATTTTAATTATTCTTGAAAAAAAACTAAAATGAACCACTATTTTTCAAATTGCACTCATACTGTAATTCATCTCTTGGTTCTTAACACGTAATATTTGATTCAATGGCCCAAATTCTTCAAAGTAACGGTTAATTCCTATAATTTATTTTGCAAAGCATCAATATGTTGACTAATTTTAAATCATCATCATCATCATCATCGCTATCATCATCATTATTTTAATCAATGATGAAGATTATTATGATGACAACAATGACAATGATTTAATTTCTCAACACATATGATGTTTTGCAATAAAATTAATTGAGAAGAAACTATTGCTTTGAAGAATTTGAAGCAATAAACCAAGTTCTACGTGTGAAGAGAGATATAGATGAATTACGATATGAATGCAATTCGAAAATCATATTTGATCTAAGTTGCATTTCAAATAAAACTTAATTTTCAAATTATTATTTTCTAAATTACTTTAAATGAATGCATGTTCAATGAAGGGAGTGAAACAAACAATCTACATACATTATAATAAACTCAAAAACAACATATACATCAACAAAACGGAAACAACATACTTTTTTTAAAAGATTCGTGGAATAGTATGAAGTTGATCTACTTTGTGTTGTTATGAAGAAAAAGTACAATGCAGATGAAGGTTCCAAAATTGCTTCATACTTCTTGTATTGTTTCTCCATAACAAAATAAAACATTAATGAACCACACACATAGTAAGAGTTCTCTTGAACCAGATTTCAAATTATTAACAACTTTTAGAATGTTAACCTGTTTTGAAAATATAAACTAGCATTGATATTGTAACATAACAAGCAACAACAACCAGCAATACATTGTTAACCCAAAAAGGAAGTAAATCATGTCACAACAAAAAGCGACATGTTAACATAAATAAGAAGTACATTGTAGAATAACAAACAATAATAACCACAACATAACTAACATTAACATTGTAACATAACAAGCAACGACAACTAGTAGTACATTGTTAACCCAAAAAAGAAGTAAATCATGCCATAAAAAAAAGCAACATGTTAACATAAACTACCAATACATTATAACATAACAAACAACAACCACAACATACAAAAACTTGTCAACAACAACAACTAACAACAAATCATGTAAAACATAACAAGGTCTTCAATATTCATGCTTAGTTGAATTCGTGCAGTTCTCAAGGTATTCATCTGATTTAGAAATAGTTACATCCGATTTCATAAGGTCATTCATAATAGTTTCTACCTTTTTTTCACCTTTTCAGGGTTAATATTCTTGAAATGAATCTTCTTATAGTCTGTTCCATCAGATGGTTCAACAACATTAATGTGTTCCCTAACATATTCAATTTCCTTGGCTTTGTTCAACCATACCTCCACCATATAAATAACCTCTTTTGTAACATGAATCTTATGGATAAATTTGTTTCTCCCATTATTCATGTTGATAGAAGGATCTGAAATCTGAACAAAAAAATAAACCGTTTTTTAGAACAACATACAACAACAACAATAGCATAAAACAACAACAACATACAACAACAAAAAAAAAAAATCTCGAACAAGGAAGAAGAAGAATACCTTTATGTATGAAGCGAGAGCTAATGACAAAGAAGAAGAGAGAAAATGTGTGCTAGGGTTTTGTTGTGATAGATACAACAATATTGTTAAGAAGCGAGAGCTAATTTGCTTATATTATAAATAAGTAAACAATTTCACCACGGTTGTTTTTCAAAAAATGTGATAAAATGTAATGAATTTCACAACGGTTCAAATTAAAAACCATGGTTCAAATTAACAATCGTTGTTATAGGTATTTAAATTAAATTTATATATTATAATTATAAGGACAACATCAATTATAACGAAAAAGTAGAAAATTGTTGGAGCTGGGATCCGAACCCTGTCACTCCATAAATGTATAATCACGGTTTACTAGTTTGACTATAGTGCAATGTATTTTCCTAAATATAAATTAAAAAATTGCATCCAAAAATAAGGTCTTACCATGGTTAACAACCAGACTGTTGTAGTTTAGTGTGACGAAAGTTCTATTTTGTTGTAGTGTCAAATCAAACCTTTTTCAAGATCAATTTCAATTTCAAATCATGTTCACTAATGCGAGTGCTTAATCAATGTCAATTACCCCTTCCGCTTCATCCAACCTCTTTTCATATTCAACTTTGACATTTGATCCAACGTCATGTCGTTCTACACGCAAATTTCTTTTCTTAGTAAAATCGAAAGACAAAGTGAAAATTTGTACGTGCCTTTTGAATACCTTGTTCTTTCACCTTAAAAAACTTTAATAAAACAAGGATAACAAGTGACAATTGGTGCACACCTTTTTAACATCTTGGATAAACAAACGCTTGGTGCACACCTGTGCTCAAATGTTTACTGAAGTTCTGCAAAGACTAAACTTTCATAAAAGTGGACGACACAAGATCAAGAGATGCACATTTCTCTAAAAGATTTGAGTAAACGAAGGTATATGCACATCTTGTTCCAATGGTTACACTATTCCACATAAAATCAATTTAACCAATCAAACTTCTTTTTCTCCCGTGTGAGACTTGAAACCCTTTTTCCAGAAACGAGTATGCTTTATCCATTTCGACATGAAACAAACAAAGAATTCAGCCTCCAAGAGCGATCAACAAGTAAATGTTTAACTGCTCAAATGTGATCTAAATGCCACTCTCTAAAAGCAATAAACCAACACTTGGTTTCTACAAAGAACTACGTAGCCTTGAGTTATCCATCATACAAGAAGATACGTTGGAGTAGGATTTTAAAATCTAGTCAGACACAATAATAAAAAACCTAAAAAACTCTTTCTTTCTTTTCTCTCGATCAATAAGTAGAAGATTGCAAACAATTCACGCTAACAATCATTCACATGAATAAATAAATGGGTCTCATTGAGTACAACATATGTGAGGGGGTGCTAATACCTTTCCTTTGCATAACCGACTCCTGAACCCGATCTGGTTGCGACGACCATTTACCTTAGCTTTAATGAGTTTTATTCGATATTTTCTCTTTCCTTTGGAACAAATAAAGATCGGTGGCGACTCTGTTGTTATTACGAGCATGCGACACACTCAGGTGTATTTCGTATCGTGACAACCTTCCTTGGAGAAACGATTATGAAAAATATCTCAAACTGCATGTGTGAACTCGATCCACATAATTGATTGTACGATGCTTTCCGAAATTGATCGATGAAACTGATAACACGAAATTATAACGGTTATTTGGCTTGACTTACATGATTTTTAGTTGTGATTTCCTTTAATTTATTTGATTTATGCTTCAATTTATGTCATGATTATTATGTTTTCAAGTGACTTGGATTTAATCGTAAAAGAATAAAAAAAGAAGAAGAAAAAGACAAGAAATGAAGACAAATAGCAGAAAATCGAAAATCTGCACTTTGGAGGCATGACGCCCATAACAACACTAGGACGACTGTTACACACTTAAGTAAGTGGGACGATCGTCAAAGATGAGTGACGTCCGTCACATGTCATTTTCCAGAAATTAAATTACGCACATTGCTCAGTAAATCCATAACCGCATATTTGTTTCCATATATTTCTCTCCTGTTCAAACTCAACCCAGTCACAGTCAACCAAATATTTCTCAAGTCCAACAAAATTATTTCTTAAATTTCTCCAACAACAATCGTACTCAAAGCTTATAAATAGGAACCAAGTGAACTTGAACAAGGGGACCTTCTTTTGATTATTATTCTTAGTTTTTAACAGTTTTATTTTACCATGTAAAAGTGGTAGTTTCTCACATCGAGGAACTACCACACCATTAGTTTTAGGATTCTATTTTTTGGCATTTTATTTTCTGAAATCGGATTCGTGTTCAAGATTTCAGTGTATGATTCAAAGTACCCCTTTATTCCAGGTTTTATTTATTTTTATTTATTTTATTATTTTCTTATTTAATTGTCAAATCATGTTTCAAGTTTTAGTTTATTGTTCTATTTGCATGTTTATTTTTCTATCCATGTCTAGCTAAATAGTCTTGAGTTTAGCGTATGAGAACTGTCGTTGCCGACGAGACTTGGTAGAAAATAATAGGCGCGAAATTACGATCATATTTTGTTTTGGTTTTAATTTCCAAGTTTAATTTAAGTAGCTTTGTCACGAGAGTGAGATGTTATTTAACACGATTTGTCATGATAGTGAGAAATTAATTAAGATTAGAATTGGCACTGCGAGAGCGTGGGGATCGAAATGGATAGTGGGAATTGGGTAACATATCTAAATACAATGAGAGCGCTTTAGATACGTTTAGGATATTATTGGCTTTCAAAATATATTTCTTAGTTATCGGGTGAGCGAGAACAAAATCTTGGGATTAGGAAGTATGTCTTTAGTTAATATCTCGAGAGCGTGAGACGGAGTTTTTAAGTCGGTATATTCTACAAAACTAATTTTTAGTCGTGATTAGTACCCGAATTCTACAAAGTCCCTTAGGAACGCGGAATCCATATTCTGGTCTCCCTTTATTATCATATTTTCTAAGTTCATTTTTAGTTTTAGTTCTAGTTTCCTCTTAATAAAATATTCATTATCCTTAGCTTTACAAAGTGACGATAGACTATAGTAGGTTGACATTGGTCTCTGTAGGTTCAACAATCTTTTATATTACTTCGATACTTCTATGCACTTGCAGAGCATCAAGTTTTTGGCGCCGTTGTCGGGGACCAACAATCAATATTGTTATTCCATTGTTGCACCGTATAGACTAAGGCATTCTTATCTGTATAACTATGTTTCACCCAAACTTTTTCTACAATCACCATTCCCAGTATCTCGAGGAATCATAAGAATCCATTAATTAACCTCGAAATACAAATGGAGAATCTCAATGCATCACTAACTTATTTTTACCCAAATTTCCTCTATAACTACCAAACCCAAAATGTTGAGGAGCCGCACCCAAATCTTTTCTACAATTACCAACCGCAAGACTCCCAGTATTTTGAAGAACTGCAACCAAAATTTCCCTATGACTATCACTCCCAATATCTTGAATAACCACATCCAAATCTCCTCCATGAACACCATTCCCAATATTTCGAGGAACCACAAGATTCCAACCTCGAAACATTATTGGAGGATTTCATTGAAACAATATCTAATTCTAGGCTAGAATCTATGATGGAACGCTTTGTGGAGACACAAACCCTCCAGAATGAAGAGCTTAGAAGACAACATCTCGAAACTCATGAAACCCTTAGGAAGATAAACATAATGGTCGAGTCCCTAGCAACTCACACCGAGGCATTGGAGACCCAAATCTTACTACTTGCACTGACACCTATAGAACCCTCCCTTGAGGAGAATGCGTGTGTTATAACAATTAGTAGTGAAAAACAACTCGAAAATCCTAAGGAGTGGCTATGAGGTGGAGGATAGTGATAATGAGAATGACGAGAGTTCTGGTGAAGAAAATCCATCGGTATCATCTGGAAGGGAGGTTTCCATTGAGGTAGAGAATGAAGCAACTATTTTTGTTACCCTTCCATATATCCCACCTTTTTCTTTCCCACGGAGTTTTATGGAAGCTGAGGTAGAATCCCAATCCAAAACATTTGTGGAGGTATTGGAATATACCCGCACCAATGTACCCGTATTTGAGCTCCAGCATAAGAAGAGAAAATTAGAGGCCATAAAGCTATGGAAATCATTAGTTCCAAGAAGGTAAGTCTAACCTTTGAGATGGTGGATGAAACGACTAAGCTCAAACTTGAAAAGCTAATGCTTAACATAGATCCAGAACCACCACCATAAGTTCAAAAGAATGAACTGCCCAACAGAAGAAAGAGAAGAAAAGGTGAGGGATATGTGAGATGGCTTGATAAATGGCCATGGAAACCGAATAGAACACTATTAATCGTCGAGCTATTAATGATAAACAGAACTTCGCATGGGTGGCAACCCATGCTTTTAAGTTAATGTTTCCTTTTATTGTTTGTTTTGTAGAAAATAAAGAATTGTATCACTTGTCACGTCTCAACTATATTTAGGCGAAGGGTCTCTAGACGACAATCCCTTAAGATGAGTTGGTGCCCACGGACGTTCCTATGAATGTAGTTGCTGGTGGTGACACCGATGATAAGTATGATAGGAGATGGAATGTCTCTCCCATTCATAACTCATCTCCTTCTTGTCCTTTCGTATGGCCAGGTTCCACCTGCACACACCGCACCGTATTTTTCTAACATTCTTTGTAGGTACTTCCTTCGGAAATAGGAAGTATGATGAGCGACTTCATGAAAAGTGAAGTTCCAGTGAATCCAAATATCTTGTTGTACAAGACGTCGGAGTAGAAGTGGTCAGTGAAGACTGGGAAAATTAAGCGAATTTGGCCGTGGTGGCATGCAATGGCAATCATACAGGTTCTATTTTTTCTTTACCACCTGTTATCAAAATATTGAGGACAATGTTTGGTTTAAGTGTGTGGGAGGAACTCTATCGCTTTCATTTTAATGCTTTTTAGTTAGATTTATTGCTTTTTTTAATTAGATTTAGTTAGATTTATTGCTTTCTAGCATAAATTTAAATTTTTTTCTACTTTCATTACGTCTTTGCATGTGCTGTTAAGTTTTTATATGCGATTTTGTGTTTAGCGATTTCCCACTCCCTTGAGCCACACCAAATATTTTGAAAAAATTTGCGTTAAAAACAGTGTTTCTTTTGAAAATCTTAGGTTACAGATGAAATTGAGGTTAGATTGTGAGACTTGGGAAAATTCCGCAGGATCAGTATCGTCTTAACACCATGAGCCTCCCAATTTCGGAAATTGATTTGAGTACTTGTTAAGCCATAACCTTAAGTTCTCACCCCATTAGTAGTCCATAATTAGTTTATTTAGCAGTCAAAGCCATCCTAAGCACATACACTAAGTAGGAAGCCGATGCAAATAAGTGTATGATCTCATGGTTAAAAGGTCAATCAAGAAAAGAAAAAAAAAGAAAAAAAAGAATGATTGAAAAGAAGTGCTCCTTCTAAGTTAAGTGATCCTCACCCGATCACTTAGCCCAACAGTGCAAACTTCTTTATTAATATATGCAAAAGAGAAAAATGAAGTTAATGAGATCATAGTCACTAACAGGCTATCCTACCATGAGTGTGAAAGCATAAAGGGCTTAATGTGATTGCGCCAGAATGAAAGGGGATGAAAGAAGGATGAGTAAGTTAGACTTGAGTAAAATGACATGATTCAAATTTGTTTGTATATGAGGGAGGTTGATGACCACAAAAGCGGGATTGTGTTGCTACGAAATCCTTAGTGTGTGAGCGAAGTACCTATCGACACAAACTTAACCGAAGTAGAGTTAGTAGCCTAGGGCGAGCATCCGTAAGCACTATTTTTTCTTACAAGTCATAGTTTGCTTGAGGACAAGCAAATATTTAAGTGTGGGGGAGTTTGATAACACGAAATTATATCGGTTATTTGGCTTGACTTACATGAGTTTTAGTTATGATTTCCTTTAATTTATTTGATTTATACTTCAATTTATGTCTTGATTATTATGTTTTCAGATGACTTATTTAATCGTCAAAGAATAAAAAAAGAAGAAGAAAAAGACAAGAAATGAAGACAGATAGCAGAAAATAGAAAATCTTCACTTTGGAGGCATGACGCCCGTAACAACACTAGGACGACCGTCACACACTTAAGTAAGTGGGACGACCGTCAAAGATGAGTGACGTCCGTCACAAGTCATTTTCCAGAAATTAAATTATGCACATTGCTCAGTCAAGCCTGAAGCGCATATTTGTTTCCATATATTTCTCTTCTGCTCAAACTCAACCCAGTCATAGTCAACCAAATATTTCTCAAGTCCAGTAAAATTATTTCCTAAAATTTCTCCAACAACAATCATACTCGAGGCTTATAAATAAGAACCAAGTGAACTTGAACAATGAGACCTTCTTTTGATTATTATTCTTAGTTCTTAGCAATTTTATTTTACCATGTAAAAGTGGTAGCTTCTCACATCAAGGAACTACTACACCATTACTTTTAGGATTCTATTTTCTGCCATTTCATTTTCTGAAACCAGATTCGTGTTCAAGATTAAAGTGTATGATTCAAAGCACCCATTTATTTCAGGTTTTATTTATTGTTATTTATTTTATCATTTTCTTATTTAATTTATAAATCATGTTTCCGATTTTAGTTTATTGTCAATTTGCATGTTTATTTTCCTATCCATGTCTCGCTAAATAGTCTTGAGTCCGACGTATGAGAACCGTCGTTGCCGACGGGACTCAATAGAAAATAATAGGCGCGGAATTACGATTGTATTCTGTTTTGACTTTAATTTCCAAGTTTAATTTAAGTAGCTTTGTCACGAGAGAGAGGTTATTTAACACGATTTCGTCATGAGAGTGATAAATTAATTAAGGTTAGAACTGACATTACGAGAGCACAGGGATTGAACCGGATAATGGGAATTAGAAAACATATATAAATACAACGAGAGCGTTTTAGATACGTTTAGGATATTATTGGCTTTCAAAATATATTTCTTAGTTACCGGACGAGTAGGAGCAAAATCTTGGGATTAAGTAGTATGACTTAGTTAATACCGCGAGAGCGTGAAGTGGAGTTTTTAAGTTGGTATTTTCTACGAAACTAAGTTTTAGTCGTGATTAGTACCTGAATTCTACAAAGTCCCTTAGGAATGTGGAATCCATATTCCGGTCTCTCTTTACTATCATATTTTCTAAGTTCATTTTTAGTTTTAGTTATAGTTTTCTCTTAATTAAATATTTATTAACTTTAGATTTACAAAGCAACGATAGACTACAATATGTTGATATTGGTCTCTATTGGTTCAACAATATTTTATATTACTTCGATACTTCAGTGCAATTGTGCAATTTAGAGCATCAGAAACCAAGAAAAGTATGAGATAGTTGCTACTCATGTATCACGAGGAATACTTGCATCAACAAATTTGATAAAGATTTTATCAATAAATTGTATATCTTTTTTTAGAGATCAAAGTAATCTTTATGGAACGAATTTAGAGATGCAAATCTTGTTGTCAAGAAGAGGGGAGACAAGAACACGTATGAGATTTTCTTTTGGGTGAATATAGAAAAGATTTGTAGAAAAATCTTCAAAGGTTGTTTCATCCGTTAGTAAACAAATAAAAAGAAAGAGAAAGACAATCTAAGCGACGTTTTAAATCCATAATATTATGAATATGTATATTGGTATCTTTTATTGATATATGATAGGATTTACAAGTAAATTCTTCTCATTATTCTAATAGAGAAGAAAGATCTAACAACTATCCTAAAACCAAGAGAATCAAAATAAAAAATAAAAAACTGGTTACTAAGTTGAAATTAATAGTTAATAACGGAATAATCTAACAAACTTATTAATCTAAGAAAGATAAAAATAATCCATTGAATAATTAAAATATGTTAAATAAATTTAATTCAATTTATTAACTTACGGTGAATATATTGGATGAATTTTTTTTGATGAATGGATTGTATGAATTTTATTTTATGAATCCAATTGCCATCACAAATATTTACTCATCAAATTCAAACGAGCATCAGTGTCATACATGTGAGGGTGTGCATTTGAAAAAAAAATGTTATTTTTATACCAAAATCCTACACCTATACTGTATTTCACTATTCACAGTGAAATATTTTAATAATATATATTATAATAATATATATATATATATATATATATATATATATATATATATATATATATATATATATATATATATATTTAAAAATAATATAAAAAATTATTATTTTAATTTTTTTTTATATTTGTCTTAATATCTGAAAGTTTATTAATCAATTTTATTACTGCATTAGCAAAGTTTTTATATTGTATTAACCAACTTTGGTGACTGTTAAAAATTATTTTTAATGTCTGGATGTTTATTAATCAACTTCATTATTGCATTAACCAAGTTTTTACACTGCATTAACCAATTTAGTTTCACTATTTTAAAATTACTATTCACGAGAGACACTGTTCATAAATATCATGGTACTATTCACGTATAATATTCATTTGTAATGTTAATAAAAAATAGTATTTTTTATTAAAAAAACACTATTTGGTGTTAGGAATGATGTAGAAATAGCAATCCTAAAATATGAAATTGCAGCTTGATTTTCGGAAAAATGAGTTAGTTGAGACTTTAATATGCAAGTACCATAAAGAATCAGCAAGTACAATTCTTTTATTAGCTACAATGATATTTAATGTGTCGTAGTTCTTTTTCTAATTTCCTTTTAAATAATCACTAATCATGTTTATCTACAAGTTATATAAATCAATATAATGATGAGAAAATATCAATCAAAGGAAGACAATTTTATTACTGGCAAAAGACCAAGGACAATTTGTGTCCACAAACCATTTCTCAAGCACTAAGCATCACAAAACCACTAGCTAATACTAGCTATGGGATACAAAAGATGTAATAACTTAAAAAGACACACATAATTAAAACATTAACTTACAAAAAACATTAACTTAATGTTGTGGATGATCAAGTCATGGAATCTAAGGCCATGATGGTGGAGAGGTTCATAGGGTACATGTACTGTGTGCTTCCCCTAAGAATCTGTTGGACTATGATTTTACTAGCTTTCTCAGATGGATGAAATGCATCCCAAAATGCGTTAAGGTCTCTATTTGGACACAAATTTGAAGCTGGTG
The DNA here is from genome assembly GCA_963966055.1 of Lathyrus aphaca. Classification (NCBI taxonomy): domain Eukaryota; kingdom Viridiplantae; phylum Streptophyta; class Magnoliopsida; order Fabales; family Fabaceae; genus Lathyrus; species Lathyrus aphaca. Next base: position 8,958,771 of record OZ014525.1, read on the forward strand.
TACAAAGCCCGATTCCGTTGTATGGCCCTTGTCCGCAACATGCTACTTTCGATGTCGCAAATCCTGTCAACCACAATTCAATGCATAAAATAGAGAGTTATATGATTTTCCACTTGTTGCTTTCAATATAAATATGTGAAATCACATTCACATTCACATACCATAAGCTTGAGGGTTGGAAATGAAATCCATATGCATTCTATATGCATCAGCAGCAACAAAGATATCGGAACCAATTTCTTGGTTAAGTCCTCTGATCATATCAACTAGTTGAGGATTGTATAAAGATGCAGCTCTTTGCAATTCCACGTCGCAATCACCGTTTCTACTTCTCATGGCTAATTCAGCGGGTGCACATCCCATTGGTCCCGTTCCTGTCACAAGAACCCTACGTGCTCCTAAATCATAAAGTTTCTGCATGTGTCAAAAAACATGTACATTACTTGCATACGATTTTATTTATGTAGAATAATGTAATTATAGTAGGGACTGAATCAAGAAGAATATATAAGACTATACCCGAAGAACTTTGCGGTACTCAGAAATGAGATATCGAACATAATCTGGGAGAGAAAATTGACGAGATCTTGCGGAATAAGGGACCAAATAGTAATTGTTTACAAAATCATTACCACCAAGAGTGATTAGAACAAGTGCTCTGTTGACTAAGTTTCTTGCTCCTTCTGAACCAATGTGTGCACTTACTCTTTTCTGATACACTTGAAATAGCTTCAGTTGTTTGTAGATTCGTATTATATGCAACTGCCAAAAATTTCGAATTAATAATATTTTTATATAATGTTACTCTTTTTTTAATATAAAGTTTAATAATATCACACTTACAAACTGAAATCCTGTATCATTGAGAATTCCAATTCCAGCAGATGCAAAATTGGCACCAATAAGAAGCTTCTCTCCAACTAGTAGAGGACTCAAATATGGAAGTGTTGGTTCTAAGCCAAGCTCCAAACCTATCATTAACCAAATACTTACACATTAATTATGTCCTACACATGTGACATGTGACACAATTAGTATAAACAAAACAAGTATGATTAGTCAAAACATGTTGATAATTTATTCTAAAATATACTAAAATTAGCAAGTTTTGTAGAGTAGTGGTAAACTCGGTCGTACTGATTAGGTCTGGGATGTTTAGGCCGTTAGAGAAACGTCCTGTAGGTCTGTGAGTTGGGTAATCAATGCCATACGGATAAGCATCAGCTCGGGCCGTGGTAGCAAGAAAGTCATTGTTACCGCTGTCAACTAGAGAATCTCCAAAAACGAAGAAAGCTCGTGGTTGTTGAGCAGAAACAGAAGCAACTAAGCTTATTATTACACAAAACCAAGCGACCAAAGAAGCAGCCATTACAAATGAAAAATTGTTATTAATTGTAAGAGATTCTGAGTTTGATGGATTTGAATGGAACATGCAAATGTGAAGGGTATATATAATGTTGAATTGACAGTTAGTAAATAACAAACTATCATAAATGTATTGTTCTACCACCTCCAAGATGATTAAAAGCAAACCGCCGAATGAAGATGAATGAAGTGAAAACATTCATCTAACTTCAAGTACATGTAATTTCTAGCCGCCAATGTAGCCAGAACTTAATTTTATATAAGTTAGTCAGAATATTTATTTTTCATCGTATTCACAGACAAACATGGACAGATACTTTTACTGCAACTTCTGGCCAATATTGCTCAATTGGTAAATAATACATTAATTTACTACTGTGACAAAATAAGTACGTTCAACACAACTATTTTGGTTCATTTCATAGCATTTCATTTTCATCATATAGTACTGTAATTCAGTATAATTCAAAATGAGAAAGGTGTAAGTTTATTTATTTTTTAATTTACATTTACTCAAGATAGTATGTATTTGCTTACATTAATGTGGGGAAGAGAGAGTAGATAGTTAAAGATAAGAATAGATCCAAAAACAGTTGATGTGAAAGTATTTATTTAAGAACTAGCTAGGTGATGACTAATACTATGGTAAGTGTATATTTGAGGCAAATGGAAGTGTAGAGTTTTATTCTACCAGCTTTGTTGTCAAGCCACTTCTGGTAATTTGTTTGTTAGGATTTACTTGTTATAACGTCACCCACTGTGATTGCATTATACTTCCTAAATATATATTTATTCTAGGAAATTAATAAAATTAAACAAAAATGTAATAGGATCAAACAACCATTCAACATTTCAAGGCATTTTACATTTTACATTCTTTAAAGAAAAACAATTATTACATCCACATGTAATGTTACTTAAGTCATCTCAATATATAGGAGGTTTATACTAAAATTTACTACTATAACAACAACAACAACAACAAAAAAAAATACACATTCAACCAATATTCTCCCCACTTGAATATCAACTTACAATATCCACAAGAATATGAGTTGTAACTTCGGTAGAAAACACAAAAATCAATTTTCCTGAAAATAAATAATAACACCAATTAACCAAAAGACAACACCAAAGTCAATAGGATCAAATCAGACAATTCTATATATCTTACCAGATAAAGCTTAACTTTTATATAACTCAAAGAAACATGTTGCCCAACGGAGTCGCAAATCATACAAAGCATCTTCTTTTAATTCTGTTGGGTCATTAAATACCTACAACACATAAATAACAATATAGAGTTATTTTGGAAAATTCACATTAAGTTGCAAAATGCAAAGTAAATAAGAAAGTAAAGTTATATTTATTACCGTCATCCAATTATCGGTTATCTTTGCAGAGACAATATCCAACATATTTTTCATCACATAGTACCCACAATCATCAGAGTTATTTTGTTTCCTTGTCTACAAATGAATATATGACATTATTAGTGAATACTTATATGATAAAATTAAATTTATACTTATAATTTACACCACTTACTATGGGTCGAAGCCATGTAGACTTTCTTCTAATGCCATGTGCCGCTTGATGAACCCCTAAAGCACTAATAAAGAAGGCAAAAAAATTCATATAAAGCCACATAAAATATGGAATTACTTTTGTAACAAATTATGTATATAAGATATAGTGAACATAAAAGATAAACTTACTTTGTAACAAGTTTCGTCATGGTTTGATTAAGTTCCCGATGAAGTGAACAGAAGACGACCACCGTATTGTCTTTTGGACAAATGACTATTAATTGCCAATGAGTTCTGTATGTGCGTGTTGAAGTACAAAAGTCAGAATTTCATATTATCAAAGTTATAAAATAGAATTTCATACACATATCCATGAATAAATGGTAGCAAGTGACACACTTTCTCTTCGTGATCACGTAACTTGTCTTGTATGTATTTTCTAACTTTTGCTTCATTTTTTGCCACATTATCAACATACAAACACAAAGCAGAGTCCAATATCCCATATACTTCTGATTGTGACGTATCAATACACATACGATGAATATACCTTAATAATTATAACATAAACATTAGAATCAAAGTGACAAGAGTTATAACATATTAAAATATTTGAGAGTAATAAAAAAGAAAATATACTTACGTGGACCATACTTGCAAAGTAGAAACGTCAAGCCAATGTTGTCCCATCAACAACTCTCTGATACATTTCGCTGACATATAAAAATTTGAGACATTCACACAATGACTTATTTCTAATTCAAAGTAATCCATTTGTGTGTCACTCCTTTTCAGAACCATTTTTACTAATCTCTCAACATTGTCTTCCTCTTCCATTTTGCTTACTTTTACAATTGAACAACTTCCTTTTCCGCTTCCATCCACAGTTTCCCTTTGTTCAATGCAATTATTATTTGCTGTGCTTTGGGAGATACCCATAGACTTAAGTGTCTCCATGAAAGATTGTTGCATTGCCTTACGCTCTTCAACCCACTGTTGCGCTAAATCCGCTCTAATTTTTGCTTCCAATTGAGATGACAATTGTGCAAATTGTTCTGATACATCGATATCTTGTCTTTGACGTGATCTTCCAAAGAAAGTGCTTTGTTTATGGTGTTTTCCAACACCACGAACACGGCCGTCATGCTCATATGTTCCAATGGCTGCTGTTAAGATATCGTGACGTCCATCCGGAACAAATGCACCCTTTTCAACTTCTTCAACTAGAGAATCCTACAAATGCACCACAACTTTGTCAATATAGTTTTTATCAAACAAAATTATAATGATACTTGAAGAATTTTACTTACAATTTTCTCTGCAACAACTTGTGTAGCCTGTGATGTGTATTCTCCCCCTTTCTTTTGTCGTGCTCTCTTCCATAACTCATGGCGTGAAGGTGGAGATGGGCTACCCGTATCATCTAAATTAGAATCATCTCTCGATAATCTCCTTTCATTTATCATTTTCTCTTCAAGCAAACGATACCCTCCACGAGATAATACATGTGGGTATGCATTCTTAGCCACATTTTTTGCACCCTTTTCACTTTTTTCCTATTATAAACTGAAAAAGTTACTAATCATACTAAACATAATAACAATGTTATTAAGCACAATAAACATAATAAAAATTTATAACTCATACTAACCTTAAATTCAGATGAATCTCGAGACTTCAGAAATTCTTTCCATACTTCTTCTTTAATATAAGGATATCTGATATATGCAGGAGCGAGACCATCTATGGGTTTTCTAATATATTCACTTGTGAGCTGTGTCTTAAAACCTCTCCATCGCTCTCCAGCATATTTAATCCATTCTTTCTTCAATGGATCCTTTTTTGCATCAAGAGGTTCTGGAATAGTGAAATGAGCCTACACATATAATATATAGCATATGTTATTAGCATATGAATATAAAACATAATTAGACATCAAAATAAGCAAAAATACTTAAACATCAGTCCAAATAGCCTCTTTTATGTCATTATCTACGTTTTTCCACTCATCTTTCAAAATACTACATCTCTGTCGAGCAAGAGATGCTATGTAACTCTTAAAATTTGAAGCATTTTTACCAACACCCGTACATTCATGGGTTCTTGGATCAAACTTCACCTTTATCTTCTCACCTGTTTGGTGAACTTTGTCAATTTGTGTCATCAAAGTGGGACCTCTAACTCTTTTTTTTGTAGGGTCACTAGATGAAGAAGGGTTGTCTGTTGAATCAGCCATGTATCTGTTCACATAAAATAAAAACAATTAGACATCAAATTAGGCAAAAAATATAAACAATTAGATATTAAATTAAACACAAAATATAAACAATTAGATATTAAATTAAGCAAAAATATAAACAATTAGACATCAAAGCAAGCACAAAATAAATAAATAAATAACTTACTAGTCCTCCCATATCCCTTCTCCATGATCTGTGCGAATAGCATGCACATCATCCTCTTCATTTTCTTCAATGAAGGTAGGCACATTTATTGAGAAAGGAGGAGTTTCGGAAATATCAAGGTTGGCATCTTGATTTTCATCACTATCATGCATCTTTCCTTGTATAACCATCGACCACCTTTTATCAGAAGGATCTGTGACATAAAAAACTTGTTTTGCTTGAGACGCCATAATGAAAGGTTCGTCCGCATAAGCTAACTTGCTAAGATCAACCAATGTAACTCCAAATTCATCGATTCTTACACCACTATTGATATCAATCCATTTGCATTTAAATACATGAACTTTAAACACAACATAATCAACTTCCCAAATCTCTTCAATCACCCCAAAGTAGGGTGTAAATGCCATAACCGGATTTTTATCTTTAGCACTAGAGAAGTGCATGGACTCGGCCACACTCATCACCCCACTATTTTGTGTGGTACTACGGCCATCCTTTGACTTTGTATAAAAGCAAGTTTTATTAATATCATATCCACTCCAAGTTATTATGTTACATTTCGGCTCATAGGACAACCACTTAATTGTATTAAATGCACTATCATCATTAGCAATTTTCTCTTTAAACCACTCAGAGAAACTCTTATTGTGCTCTTTTAACAACCATCTTTCATTCATCTTGGGGTGCCTTTTCTTTATGATGCTTTTGTGAGCAGATAAGTAAGGTTGAACTTCATCCGTGTTATTCAAAATATACAAATGAGCTTGAACAACCACATCAATACTTAAGCTCTTGACATTTAAACCTTGTGTACCCATACCCTCACATCTTCCATCATGACGAGACTTAGGAACCCTTACAGCATCCACTTCTGACAAATAGTTTGAACAAAACTCAATCGCCTCGTCTGCAATGTACCTCTCAACAATCGATGCTTCCGGCCGGTGTGGATTTTTTGTATAACCTTTTAGGATCTTCATGTATCGTTATGTTGGATACATCCATCGTGAAAAAATTGGGCCACATAATCTAATCTCCCTTACTAGATGAACAATCAAGTGAACCATAATGTCAAAAAATGAAGGAGGAAAATACATCTCTAATTGGCACAAGATAACTGAAGCCTCATTTTTCAAAACATCTAACTTTGATGGATCAATGGATTTACAACAAATTGCATTGAAAAATAAGCACAACCTGGTTATAGTCTTCCTAACATTGTTAGGCAATATCCCACGAATAGCCACTGGTAGTAGTTGTTGCATTAAGACATGACAGTCATGAGATTTTAAGCCAATTAGCTTGAGATCTTTAACAGATACAAGCCTCTTGGCATTTGATGAGTAACCATGCGGAACTTTAATACTTTGTAAGCACTCACAAAAATTTGTTTTCTCTTTTTTAGACAATGTGTAGCAGGCAGGAGGCAAATATATCTTGTTGCCTATATGTTGTGGAGTTAAATCTTCTCGTATACCCATCAAACCCAAATCCACACGAGCATTATAACCATCTTTTGTTTTGCCATGAATGTTGAGAAGTGTTCCGAGTAAACTATCACATACATTTTTCTCCACGTGCATCACATCAATACAATGTCTTACATCAAGACTAGACCAATATGGAAGATCGAAGAAAACTGACCTCTTTTTCCATAAATTTTTCGTATTTGATTTCTTTTTCTATTTACCAAACACAACATTAATGCCATGTTGTCGTTGATAAACTTCCTCTCCAGTTAAGGGCTTTGGAGCTTCATCATGCTCTTGTTCCCCATTGAAAGCTTTTCGCAATCTACGATATGGATGATAACGAGCTAGAAATTTTCGATGTCCAAGATAAACAGTTTTCTTTCCTTTCTCAAGTTGGAGGTAACTTGTGTCTTCTTCACATATAGGACATGCATTATGCCCTTTAACTTTATAACCAGACAAATTACCATACGCCGGAAAATCGTTGATGGTGCAAAACAACATGGCATGCATATTGAAATGTTTACCAGAATACGCATATAAAACATCCACCCCTTCATCCCATAATACTCTTAAATCATCAATCAAGGGACTTAGATAAACATCTATGTCATTTCCCGGTTATTTTGGGCCCGAAATCATCATGGATAACATAATATATTTATGCTTCATGCATAACCTAGGAGATAGGTTGTAAATCACCAGGAGAACAGGCCAAGAAGAATGATTAGTACTTAGATTACCAAACAGATTCATTCCATCAGTAGAAAGTCCAAGTCTAAGGTTTCTCGACTCTTTGCCAAAATTTGGAAACAAAGAATCTATTTTCTTCCACTGCAAAGAATCAGCTACATGACGAATTTGTCCATCACATTTTCTTTCTTCGGCATGCCATCTAATATTCCTTGCGTCATTTGCATTTGCGAAGAGTCTCTTGAACCTTGGAATTATTGGTAGGTACCATACCACTTTCGCGGGAGGACCCTTTTTGACAACCTCATCATCACTAGAATCACCATCTTTCTTTTTGTAGCGTGACACCTTGCACTTCGGACAATGATTATAGTTTACATACTCTTTTCTGTATAATATGCAATCATTAGGACATGCATGTATCTTTTCATACTCCAAACCCATTGGACACAATATCTTTTTTGCCTCGTAATAACGATTTGACAATGCGTTACCTTCTGGAAGCATCTGTGTCAACAATTCAAGCAATTCGGTAAAACTTTTGTCAGTCCACCCATTATTTGCCTTCAAATTAAACAATTTTAACACGGCTGACAAACGTGTAAAATTAGTGCATCCCGGGTACAAAGGTTGATCCTTGTCACTGCATAAAGTATCATACGCATGTGCCTTTTTAAACGAATCTAGTCCAATATCACGCATCATATCTTCCAAACGATCATCATCCATTTCTACACCAATATTATCTTTTTGGGACACATTTGACTTTTCTACTACCTCACCGTGCCATATCCATTGTGTATAACTTTGACAAATCCCATGACAAATTAGATGATCCATGATTGCCTTCTTATTAAGTTTTGGTTCGCGATTTGCGCAACGAACACATGGACAGAGAAAAAGCATATCAACACTTTTTTCACCATTACTTTTAGGAGGAGGAAGATTTTTTTTAGCATTGCTTTCAGCAAACTGTAGAAATTCCTTCACTCCATGTTCGTACTCAACACTTAATCGATTAGCTTTTATCCAACTACAATTCATACCTATGTTCCGGAATTAATGCATACAGATCAGATAAATTATTTAGACATCTATAATAGTCGCTCTCTTGGACATTAGAAAGAATGCAAAAGTCTCTACGTGCAAACACATGACATGAATAAAGAAGAAGTGAGAAGTTATAAATAATTAAAAAAGAACCTGCAATATGGTGTGGCCGGCAGGATGACTCACGGGTGACGATGCAGAAGTTCTCGTCGACACACAAATTCTACGAGAAACAATATCATCACAACATGTATAAAATAAAAATGGCTAAAAACAAATATAAAGTAATGTATATAAAACTATATATATATATATATATATATATATATATATATATATATATATATATATATATATATCAAGCAAACAGTACCTATATATATATATATATATATATAAAACTATATATAAAACTATATATATATATATATATATATATATATATATATATATATATATTCAAGCAAACAGTACCTAGGACGGTGGAGGGCGGCGAAATGACGGCGTAAAGAGGCGGTGCAATGGGGACGGCGTGTGGGAGACGGACAGCGGCGGCGTGAAGGGTGGGGGGGACGGCGGAGTGAAGGAAGAAGGGACGGCGGCGTGAACGGCGGGACCTGCTGTGCGGAGGGGGTGGAAGAAGGAACAATGGCGTGAACGGCGATTGAATGGCGGCGAGAGAGACGGACGGCGCAAAGGGTTGAACGGGGACGGCGTGTGGCCGTTGAAGGGGCTGCTGCGCGGAGGGGGTGGAAGAAGGAACAACGGTTGTGGAAGAAGAGGCTGCGGCGCGAATGTGAGGAAGAAGAAGTTTCAAAAATTTTACTGTTTGAAAGTTATGTTTTAGGTTTTACGGTTTTTAATTTTTTATTGAATTTTTTAAATCGGTTTATACTTAAACCGATGTAAGATCCTATAATGAATTTTTTTATTATTATTTTTAAGATACTTTTTAAATCGGTTTATACTAAAACCGATGTAAGATCCTTTAATGAATTTTTTTTTAAGATACTTATTACATCGGGTTAAAAAGTAACCGATGTAATAGGCTTATTATTTTTTTTAATTTTTTTATTTAAGATACTTATTACATCGGGTTATATGCAACCGATGTAATAGGTCATATGTAATTTTTTTAATTTTTTTTAGAAACTTATTACATCGGCTTATACCGTAACCGATGTAATAGGGTATTTTTTTTTTGAATTTTTTTTGAAATTTGTTTTTAGAAACTTTTCACATTGGTTTATGAATTAACCGATGTAATAGGGTTTTTTTTTTTGAATTTTTTTTTAATTTTTTTTTAAATTTTTTTTTTAATGTAATGTTTTAAATTGGTTATTCTAAAAACCGATGTAATAGCTATTTGTTTTTTTTTGAATTTTTTTGAATTGTTTTTTTAAATGGTTTTTTATATCGGTTTTAGAAAAACTGATGTAAAAGGCTTTAGATGAATTTTTTTGTTATTTACAAAACTGCCACCGCATTACTGTTTACATCGGTTTTTATCAATAACCGATGTAACATCCCTTATAACATTTTATGTTATTATTTACGAAACTGCCACCGCGTTATTTTTTACATCATTTTTAACAAATGCTTGATGTAAAATCATTTAACCAAATGTCTTTTTTTTAGTAGTGGTAGAATCCTCACTCTGTGAGGTTGAAGCCAATATACAGATTCTTCTTCATCTTCTTTTCATCATCACCTTCGTTCATTGAGCTTCAACCTCACAGAGTGATGATTCTACTTTGAGCTTCACCATTCTTCACAAAGTGAAACAATGGAAGAAAGCTTCTCCTCTAACAGGTCCTTTTTCTTTTAAATGTTCCAAATTGATCCCATACGTTTTTAAAATATTCCACATTTGTCCTTTCCGTTAGAAAAGTTAAAATTTGACTTAAAATGTGGATGACGTGAAGTTAGTTGGCTGATGTGTAATGTAATGAATGATGATGTGGCACAGTGCTCACTATTCAAGACTCTTTTGTTGTATGACATAGCACTATGTTCACTCTCATTTCCACAAAATTTCAACCTAAGCGCATAAGAGTGTGGTTCTAGTAGAAGACGAAGCAAACAAAATTCTTAAAGACGAAGACGAAGAAATAAGACGAAGCAAACGAGGTTAGTAACCAATTCCTTTCCTGATTCTAGGTTTTTTTTGCCCCCAAACTAAATTTGTATTATGTATTCTAGGTTTTTTTGCCCCCTTTCGAAAAATAGGGTTTATGTACTCTTTTCCTGTAATTTGCGTTTGTAGGTGATTTTTGGTTCAAATGGAAGAACTAATAACTCTTAACATCCACCATAGTGGTGAATTTTTGGATTCTGAAAAAACTAATTATGTTGGTGTAAAATGCAATGAGTTAAGGGTAGATGTTGATACGTGATCGTATTTTGAGCTGATTGGTGTTCTAAAAGACCTAGGATATACTCAGGTAGAATATATACTATAAGGATCTCACATTTGAAATTAATTTGCTTAAGGATGATAAGGGCGCTTTAGACATAGCTGACTTATGTAGGGTTCCCATGAAAGTAAACATTTATATTGAACACCATCTATCACAACATGAGTATGTTGATGTTCCCTTAGATGAACATCCATTAAACATGGAGGAGGAACCATTAAATGAAGAACCCATGAACACGGTTGTTCCAGAACACTATGACATTGTTGCTACTCAACCAACTCAGGCTACTCAACCAACTCAGGCTTCTCAAACATCTCAGACAATTCACAAGAGAACTGCACCACATGCTAGACATAAGCTTCCTTTTAGAAAACCAACACAGGTTTCAAGAGGCCCCACTACAAGGCTGAGTGCATCACATAATACAGTGGGTCCAACAACTAGGAGGACAACTCCTACTAAAAGGAACATCTCAAAGAAATCCTCTTAGAATCTGTAACTTAGGATGTGTTGTATACTGCTGTATTTTGTCTTGTTATTTTGTGTAATGCTACTATGTAATGCTAATACGTACTTAACATTTTGCCAAAACTTTGATGCTACTTAACTTTTATGTAATGCTACTTAAGTTCTATGTAATGATACTTATTTTCTATGTAATGCTACTTATGGTCAAAACTTATTACTTATGTGTAAGTTCAAGTTAAGTTATCAACTTGCATTACAGTTCAAGTTAAGTATCAACCTGTTATTTATGTGCAAAACCTGTTACTTATTTGTTACTTATGTTTAAAACATGTTACTTATGTGCAAAACTTGTTATCAACTTGTTATGTGCAAAATCAGTTAAGGTATCAACTTGCTATACAATTCAAGTTAAGTATCAACTAATTATGTGCAAAAACATATTCTGTTCAAATTATGTGCAAAACTATGTACACATTATGTACACAACTGTTCAAACATGTTTTGTTCAAATTATGTGCAAAACTATGTACACATTATATACACAACTGTTCAAACATGTTCTGTTATCAAATTATGTACACAATTGTTATCAAATTATGTAAACGAATTAAGGCAACAAATTGTTCAACAAATTTCATTCATTATAAATTAAGGCAACAAACTGCTATCAAATTATGTCAACTAAAACATGTCAATTAAACCAACCATTTTTCATTCATTATAAACTTGGTACAACATAAGTGACAAATACATCTCAACTATAACACCTAATTTTCATAACATCCTAACTACTAAGACAATGAACAGTGAATAACACAAGCACTTCCATATAATCTTCCATTTCTTAGTGTTCTTCAAGCCTTCCTCCAACTGCAAATTCTCCACCTTCAAAACTTCCACCATTTTTTTTTGCCTCACCCAATTCTTTTTTGAGTTCATCCATCTCTTTGTATTGCATTTCTATTTTCCATTGCATATTCCTTATACTTTCTTCATTTTCACCATTAGCAACATCATATAACCATTCAAAGAATCCACAACCAGAATTTTTGCTTCCCTGTACAACAATGATTTTCAATCAGAACATTGAATAGACGAATGTCAAATCAAGTGACGAAGATAGAACATTACCTTAAAATGTTGACAACCCCAAAAAAGCTTTCCGTAGTTGTTGGGTGTTCTTTCTTTTTGAAGAACAGTTAGGTCTCCACAACCACACATAAGCTTCTCAAAACTTGTATACACTTGTGGATCGAACACGGTTCTTAAAGAAGAAGATGAACCACGCCCAGAACTCATGATTCTCGTTTCAATTTGAAGAAAAGGAATTTGTGCCCTAGCTTTTGGAATCAGAATGAAAACGTGACCTGATTTTATAAAAAAAACACAACACAATGTAGGAGAGGATGATTGTATATTTCACAATGCAACCTCTGATACACATTAGCATTTTTAACACTGTTAGCATCTATTTGAAGGTTTGACCAACGTGGAACATTTTAAAAACGTATGGGACCAATTTGGAACTTTTAAAAGAAAAAGGACCAAATTGGACCATGGCCTATAGTTAGAGGACTAAAAAGGGTATCAAGCGAAAAATTTATCAGTTTAGCTATTGATTTTAGAATAATCAAGGAGATAGTTGAAATTATCATTGGTTTGATATCTAACAACAACATTTTTTTTAAAACTATGTAACACGTACCACATATCTCTCGGTTTTTGTTAATAACCAAGGAAAAAGGTTAGTATTTATGTCAGTTTGATATAATAACTGAGGGGTGTAATCTATTATTTTGTCATTTATAATTTGTTTTAAATCTCATTTGGATTAACTTGTATCATTTTTTTACAATGAAACTACAAATTTTGTGACAAAATCAGATCATTTTATTTTATGCAGAACACAAATATAGAATATCAAATTTATATTATTTATAAAATCAAATGTACACATATCCAAGAGAATCTAAACTTATTTAAAAAATAAAATCCTAAATGCTTACAATATCTATAATGACATTTAGGATACATAAAACATCTAACAAAAGAATCCATACATATTTGAACCTATAATGACAAAACCTCTATACAATGCTTATAACAACCAAGAAAAACTAGTGTTGTTGAGATTCATAATTAGATAGGAAGGAAAATACCAAACGTGATCAGAAGTCATCTATATCCTCTTGTGAGAATGATGCTTCGTTGATAAACACATATAATATGAACAAGATTTAAATTATAATAAGCTAACAACAACATTAACTTAACAAATATAAATAAATTACACAAAGAAAAAAGTAAGAGAATTTCTTATTACACCTTAGAGGATTCTTAGGCACTGCGCAAATTTCCTTTTTTGCCCTCAATTTTCGGATATGCACATCCGAACGCACCGTTTTTTTTAAAAAACATTGATGTGTTCTGGATGTGCACATCCGAAAAGATCCTTTGGATCTGCACATCCGAAAAAATACTATAACTTTATTTTTAAAAAAAATAGTTTTCTTGGTTGGTTGCAGATTATAATTTATTGTCGCAACTTAATATACATTCGAAAACATCCATATATAAATGTCATAAAAATAGAATACATCAAACAAATACTATGGTATATACCTAAGGATCTCTCCTGGCTCCCCTAGTCCTCTGTCCCTACCCGTTGTCCTGACTCGATGTCTGCGGTACTGAAGTGCACCACGCATGGGTATGAGGCTCTATAGAACCACAAGATGTACCTGACAACAACACTTCAGTATCTAGGGGCTCTGGTCCCCTGAGCCTCTTCTGGTACCAAGTGGTTCTGGAAGTCAGCATATATCTCATCTATCTCCCTGCGGGTCAAGCCTAAAGGAGAATACTCAATAGGCATCCCGGGGATAGTGTATGCATGTAAACGAACTGTCACAAGACGTGCTCCAGCATGTATCGAGTAATAATGGTCGAACTGCATACCAACCATCCTGAGAAAAGCGATGCATCATCAAAAGAACGTGTCACACGTTGATCGACATAGGTGTCATAAAATATGTCCTCAACATCCATCTAATCAAGATAAACTTTGTAGGGATCGAGATCCTGGTTTCCTATAAACAATATAAGGCAACATCACGCGACATCTCCTCAATGTACTCTAAGACACTCCCCCAACCAATAATCTTGGGAAAGTGTTGTAATATCCGCGTCTGAAATGGAAAATATAACATCGATGTTAAACATTATAGTGAATATAGAAAGAAAATAAATGAAAAAAGACATATAATATAATATTGTTACCACGTATAGCGTGAAGCTGCCTGCCACATTCTTGGCTGCACAATAATAACCATCTGAGATCCTAGAGTAGGTGTATGCCAATGTAGTCGACCCCAGTTGTACCCATGGATCTCTGTGGGATCCAAAAGGTACCTGAGGTAAACGATATCAACGTAAGTTGAGATGGTATCCACAAATAGATGTGTCCCGAGCAAAAATAGATAATGGCATCTCAAGGCACGCTACCTGTGGATCTCCACCTCAGTTGCATCACCTACTGCCCATCCTTCCTCGACAAGCTCTGCACACAATCTATCTATCAGAAAGGAGAACCAGACGTTTGTGCCTCTCATCACGGTCACATCCGCAAGTGCATCATCATGAGTATCCCCAAGCTCCTCAGTCAGCATATCTGTTGCGTCAAACTTCGAAATCTTACTGTGATGGAGTAGGGTGCCTGTGATTGGTAGATGTAAAAGGTACGAGATATTGTATAGTGTGATCGTGAGCTCTCCGTATGGTAGATGGAATAAGGATGTCTCAGGATGCCATATCTCAACAAAGGCTATCAGCATACCGTAGTTGATATGTGAATACCCAATCCTAGAAAGACCTCTGAGACCAGAGGTAGAAAGTGAAATTCAGAACCACTCATCCTTCGGAAGCTCCGCAATCATGTTTATAACCTTGCCTACATGGTTATAGAACTTCTGGGGATCCTTCTCCTGAAAACTTCCAAATAAAACAATGTTACAAATGAAAATATTTTCAATGAAAACAATTCAAAACCGAGAATGGTTACCTGTCCTAGCCAGACATATATGGAAATATGCTCAGAGTACCCCAAAAGTACGAACATATCAGACAGTCCCTGAGGTAACCCTCAATCTCGTTGAAATCGTCACCACCCTCATGTGTTGGGTGATCACCCTTAGGAACAGGGATAGGCGCCTCAGTGGGTGTATCACAAACAGGTTCAGTAGGTGCATCACGAAAAGCCTCATAAGGTGTGGGTGATGGAACAATAACAGGTGTTGGAATAGGAACCACACGACGAAGCCTACGTGCGGGCAAGGCCCCTGATGAACCAGTAGTAACCCGACGCCTTTGAGATGTAGAAGCGGCGACTGAGGTGGGAGTGGCCTGAACCTGTGATATGGAAGGTTGTGGTGTATGATCTGTCTCTGCGTCGGATGCCTCGACTCTAGCATGAGTCCCCTCACGTTAGACAGATACATGCTGAGTTGGCCGACCATGTATCATACGATCCTCTCTATAGCCATGTAATCTGCAAAGCATAATAAATAAATTAGAATTTTATAAAAAAATAATAAATAAAAAACAAAAGGGTTACATATGTTTTTAGTCCCTATAAATATCTCAATTTTCATTTTTAGTCCATATTAAAATATATATATATATATATATATATATATATATATATATATATATATATATATATATATATATATATATATATATATGTGTGTGTGTGTGTGTGTGTGTTAGTCCCTACAAAATTATTATGCACGTAGTTGTAGTCCCTCCTGTTAAACCAATGTGTATTTTTAAATGATTATTTTGCAGACATCTTTAGAATGTTATACAAATTTTCTCGGAAAAAAAAAGAACTCAAAATTTGATTTCTAAGTCGAGATTTTCATTACTTTTATCATTATATTTTGAAATTTAAAAAATTCATATTTAATTATTCTCATTTTAAAAAATTCAAAAATTTAGTAAAGAAATATTTTATAGTATTCTAAACATGGATGAAAAAAATTATTCAAAATTTAAAAGTTTAAGGGTAATTAAACATTTTTCAAAATTTTAGAAAACAACATGGACTAAAATTGCATGCATACAAAATTCGTAAGAACTAAAATATATTATTTTATAATAGGGACTAAAAATGAAAATTGAGATATTTACAGGGACCAAAAACATATTTAACCTAAAATAAAAAATATAAAAAAATGAAAACGAGTAGCTTCCGGATGTGCACATCCGGAAGTACTTAGAATTTTTAACGTTCAGTTTCTCCCGGATGTGAACATCAGGAAGTAATCAACGTTGATTTTTCCCTGATATGCACATCCGGTACGTATTTTCAGGTTTAGAAAACTCAACCATGGTTGCTATACCATAGAAAAAGGAATTTTAATGTCTTGATCGTCCGTTTGAAGCAGCATACAATACCTACATTTTCTCTAACCTATGTTTATCATACCACCTAACAATTTCTAAACCTAAATGTCT
Source organism: Lathyrus aphaca (assembly GCA_963966055.1). Taxonomy (NCBI): domain Eukaryota; kingdom Viridiplantae; phylum Streptophyta; class Magnoliopsida; order Fabales; family Fabaceae; genus Lathyrus; species Lathyrus aphaca. The sequence goes on from OZ014525.1 coordinate 8,975,693, forward strand.
GCTCTAAATTGATTACTCGTAAATAACTCTGAAACTCTAAAATTCGAAAATTTTCCAATTAAATTGAGATGTAAAGGTTATGGAGTGTCTTGATCGTTGTAGAAGTTTCTATGCGCCGAACTTAAGTGAAAAAGTCAGAATTTGTGGAAATGAGAAATTGAGAGTTTTAGAGAGTTTGGAATATGAAAAGTAAGGGGGAGAAGCGCTGGCGCGAAGTTATAAGAAATTGTTCCGAATTTGAACATCCGGAAGTATTCTTGATATGCACATTCGGAACAAGTCATCATTTTTATAAAAAACGATGCGTCCGGATGTGCACATCCGAAAACTAGGGGTAAAAAAATAATTTTGCATGGTGGCTAAGAAACCTATGGGGTGTATTAAGAAATCATCAAAAGTAATACCTTAGCGAAAATAAAAGAATGTCAAAAAGTACAAGTAATGCTTACTGTTGGGGAAATGAAGTTTGACTTTTTACTTTGTAGATTACATTTCACAAAATTGTATATCTCCATAATTCTACATATTAGTAAGAATTAAACATGAAAATCAAAACTATTCAAAAGTCAATGTAAAATTTGAGTATTACAAATAATACCACTTACCCGTTCCAAATTTCACGCATATTATCATTAAGTTTACAGTGTAACAAACATAACATAACTACAATATTTTGCTTTGGACATATAATAAGTAGTTGCCAATGCGAAGCATAAACATTTAAAATTAATAATATGTATAAAATTGATTTATAAAAGAAAACACAAATTAATATATACTTATACACATGGTAAACGGTCCCATGTACCAATCTGTATTCTTATTAACCAACTTATTTTGCATGTACATCTTGACAGTGTTTGTTGTCATATCTTAAAATTGAATGGTCAATGGATCTAATAAACAACACGTTCTTAATTTCCTTTCAACACACATCTCATACATGAACCTAATTAAAATTTAATGCAACATTCAAATATTTATGTTGAAGTATGAGAACAATGTATATAAATTGAAATTTACATAAAAATTATACTTACGGGCACCACAATCTTTGTGTTATGTTAAAGTCAAATCTTTGTGGTCGGCAATGCGAAGTAGTATTATAGATATCAAACCACAAGGAGATGTATTTGATTACCAATTTTTACTCAAGCTGTGTATAGATAAGGCGATCACAATCTTGGGATTTTAGGGAAATAAAATAAAATAAACAGAATAAAAAGCAAGACACGAGGTACATGATTATCTATCCTGACACACTTAATTGACTCTCAAAAATCGAATATGGAAAAACATAGCTAGTTATACAAAGTAGATAGAATTGTACTACATACACTTTCGTAGCATGTGTACTAGACATGTTTTTAGTGCAACTAAGTGACTTTCTCAATCGAGATCGAGTCACCTTGCTAGTGGTTCCATGAACTTGGTTGTTTAGCAATCTGCACTCGGATACCGATTTGTATCCTTTTAGCTCCTGAACGATATTTATGTTTCCTTTTCTTTTGCAACCGACACAAATATATTTAAGTGATCAGATTATAAAATAATATTTCTCGTATTTTTTTCATTTTTCTTATATGGAACATTCAATCGGGGTTCTTCATGAGATAAGTCTCATAATCCCATGTCCCTAATAGACTTATCACTCATGGTGAGATTTATCGCAAATAAACAAAGTAGAGACATATCATGCATAACAGATAAATAAATTAAAAGCGGTCGCAAGGTAAATAAGTAAATAAAACTTGAATAAAGATAATACTTGAATAAAGAAATCTAGAAATATAGCTTATACTTGCAAGAAACAACTTGAAAGCTTAAAACCAAAAACTAAAATTGAAAAAGTTACAATGTGGTAAAGTGAATCTCCTTTTTCTCAAGCTAATGATGCATTACTTATACATAATATTGACATTTAATCCCCTTAATTTTGTGCAAATGCAATAATGGTCCACTAATTGTTAAATTGGAGTAGTTTGGAACACTAAAAGTCGGAAAACCTTTACGAAACACCAAAAAATTTATCTGGAACTAGGCTCAACATGGGCAGTATCGTGACAACACGGGAAATTTTGTGAGAACACTGGAAGTGCCAGGGAACATGACCTACCCATGGTTTCCTCAGTTTCTTCATATGGGAGGGAGTTCTTATGCGAACACGATCTGTGTCAGATGACACGACCAGCCTGTGTTGGCCACATGAATTTTGTACTAGAGATTTTCCTAAACATGAAATTTTCGGTCTTTTCCGCTTCAGATTGTCTTGATATTTCTTTATTGTTTGAAAACACTAAAAATACACCGAAACACATAAAAAGAGAATAAAGCAATGAAAACTCATCATACAATGATAATAAATAAGGTAAAAATGCATTGCATGCACCACCAATCATTTTACAATATGAAAGACAATATAATACAATTCATATTAATGAGTCTAAGGTAGTTATCAATGCAAATGATGTGAAAAGATTCAAAGGTAAATAAATCAAACAATATTTGTTATAAGAACAAAAAGTGTTCTCATTGTAGAAAAAATGACCATATTGTTGACAATTGTTATAGGAAAACATGGCTTCAACCAAATTATGGAAATATTTTCTTAGCAAACAATGTCTCCCTATATTCTATGAAGGAGAGGGATGGCATTGATGAATCCAAGAGTGTGAAAGGAAATGATTCTAATAACTTCCCAAATGATTAATATGAACAAATTGTTAATCTACTTCAAAATACTCGTTCACAAAATGGGCTTGTCTATTCTAGTATGGTTAATGTAGCTAACCATATTAGCAATCACATTACTTCATGTATCACTCAATAAAACTTTTATTTAAGAAATTCTAGCTTAGGATCATGGACTGCTGATTATGGTACAAGTGAACATATCAGCTCACCTTTAAAACATTTTAATTTATACAACTATATAATGTTAGAACAAGATTTGATTCTCCATATGTATCTCTAAGTTTTGATGATAACAAGTTAATATTTGTGTGAGAATAATTTTAGTACCCTAACGATTTGTTATTGTGTATCTTTAGCAAATAATGTTGATTATGACTCTTGAACGTGAAACATTACAAGATTATGAATATATTGATGCAAATCGCTTCTGCTCAAATTCACAAATTAAGAAGCTTATGAGAAAACTGTATATTATTACTACAACGTTATCTTGGACTTTACTTCGTATGACTCTGATCAATTAAATTATCTTCTTAAGACTACTCAAGCTTCTGAACTTCTACTTGCTGAAAGTACTTGAAGACATTGAAGAATCTCAAGTCAAATATTGATGCGATCAAGTTTCTGATTGATGATTGAAGTTTATGAACTCAAGAAAAATCAACTCTTCTAACTCATGCTTCAAACAACGCTTATCTAGAATCCATTAAAGAATAGAAGATAATGAGAGTTTATACGAGGGGAAATAGTACATGGTATGAATCAAATATTATTTCCACTAAGCGCATTTTATGGAGTGAGGAAATCAGTACAATATGTTTTATTGTCCTTTTCATATTAAACTGTTGCTCAAGTCGCCAACTAATTCATGAAGAATTCTTGATCTACCCTTTAACTGATCTATTTTCTACTGGCTATATAAAGACTTAAAGACTTGAAGACATGAAGAATGGTTGTCCAAGAATTAGAAGTGATTGTTGTCTACACAAAAATATAATTATTGTGCATAATTTTTATTTAAGTGTATTGTGTTTTAACTTGTTTATATCTACTTGCGTAGAAGCAATCCTTGTAAACACAACTCTTATTCAAATTGTTGTTTGTAATTCCTTAAGGGACCAGTTAGGTCTTAATCCTTGAGAAGACATAAATTGTGTGTCTTTGTGGTTTGTTAGTCACTAGCGGTTGCTAGTGCAGTTTTAATCAGTTGATTATAGTGGATTAAGTCATTGGGTATAACGCAAAATCACCTTGGCGGGTGGACTGGATTAACTTTGAATTTTTCATGTGAACCAATATAAAAATCTTTGATGCAGTAGTTGGTGTGGGGTTGCCTTCCTCTCTCATCAATTTTTGCAAGATCTCTATAACTAGGTTCATATGTGTCTTCAATTGGTTGACTTCTTCCCTCAACAGTTCTTGGCCTTGTTGGAGTTCTTCTATAGTGACTTGAGACATACTTCTAGTTCTGAACGGATGTCGGGTAGTCAGTTATTTGGTGTGCAAAGAGGATCCCCAATAATTTCTGTTTTTAAGCCTGAATGCAAATGGTTATTATGGATGCATGAGTATGTAAATTCCATATTCAATTATTTACAGGGAACCTACATGCTTTGATTCAAGTTTTACACGAAAGAACCATGAGAAATAAATTAAACTCCTCAACAACAAGATTCAAAGATGATATACCCAAAAATAATGGAACATGTATGTTGAAATGACATGATATTATGTATGCGATGACACGAGATCATAGCTTCCATAAATATTATGAATAATTGTTGGGATGATAATGAAACAAGTTGAATATATCACATGATCAAAATTCCACCATTATAAGAAAACCAGGAAACTAGGTATGATGAAGGTCAAAGTTTCCTACAAACCTGCAAAATCCCTCCCCTCTCACATGTGGGTTCTAAAAAGTTGAGGTTCTTCAGCTTCTCTGGCTCTTAGATCGAGAAGCAATAATACGATCATCATTTCTGATTTGACATTATTACTAATCGAGGAGGCATCCACTGATTCCCCTGAAGAAAGGTCGTCATATAGCAAGTTCCCAGCGTCGGGTCCTTGGTTCAAGAAGTGATAATGCATTCACCACTTATGGTTCGACATTATCTCCCATTTAGAGGAGTGCCTCAACCGAGTCCTCGAAAAATGGTCACCAGATTTGTCAACCCTCTTGGTGGCTCAATTTGTTTGTAGTCATATGAAGAATTTGTTGACGATTCATGATAATTCATTGGAGGTTAAGTATAAAATGGTGTGTTTGAATTTGGAATCTATGGATAATTTCCATGTGGCATGTAAGAAGGAATTTGATAGTATGATGGATAACTTGAATACCTTCAAATGGTGCAATACAACCAAAATCCCGGAATGATTGTGATACACTTGACGAGGAAGAATCATCCAATGGAATCACTTCATGCCTTCCACTTTCACCTCGTTTACTTCGACCTATACAACTACCACCTTCAATCATAATATCATATAAATCTTTTTCCTTTCTACGAGACAATAGGTTTTGATCACGCCTATTATATTCTTATTCTGGAAACAACTAAATGACCCTTGAGTCATTCCTTGACTGCATCCCTCACTAAGTGGACTTAAACCACCATCACCACCATTGTCATTGCTACCGTCACTATTCCCCCCATTGGTTGGACTTAAACCAGCATCACCACTTTGACTAGGTGTTTGGCTAAGAACTTTTACAACTATTCTTTGAAGTTCAGGAGCACAAGTCACATATATAAACCACCACTCAGCTAAAATAATAATATAAAAAATTAGAATTACTTCATAATTTCATATTAATTATCCCAAATTATAAACCATACCTAGTTTCATATAAAGCTAAGCTCTTTGAGCTTGTAAAGTTCCAAATGTCTCTTGTTTATCACGAAAAAAGTAATAACTATAATGACATATCATAGAAGTTACAAATGAATATTTTGTTTCTAAAATTTAGTATTAAATTATAAATATATAACATAAATAAAATTTCCACCGGATTGATAGCTCATTTGATTATCAATATCTGATTCTAATTTGCTTATCACTTTTGTGGTCCCATCCATGGTTTTCTCAGCTACATGGCTTCCATTGACCAATCCAAATTTAAATTGTGGATTTAGAAAGTAACCTTAAGATTAAATGAATAATCAATATGTATTCAAACATTATATTATAAAAATAATTGAAAATAAAAGTTTTCGAGCTTACCTGCTGAATGCAAATCAGAATACATGAAAATCCATCTTTTGTCAATGATTGCATTATAATAGGCGTGGTAACGACAAATTTCCTCATTTACTTGTTTGGCTCTATCAAATGCTTCATAGAGAAAACCCATTGTTGGTTTATCATCACCATCCACCAACTTTAACACCTTAACAATTGGTTCAAATACCTTTAGGATTTCAATAGCCTTATTCCAAAAATTCTTTACTCAGCACAAATTTTTTGCTTCCTATGCAGCTCCTCCTGTTTTATATTTTCCATATTTAGAGTTCTTGTATTCGTTAGAATCAAACATATTTTTCAAAGCTTATTCTCTTTAACAATTGATTCAAGTTGTATAAATTTTATAGCAAAATGAGTGATCGCTGGACGAATAATTTCTTTACCACTAGTATATTTCTTCACCAAGTTTACTGTCCAAATATGGTTGTAAATAAACAAAGTTACCTTTTTAGCATCATCGAGTACTTTTTGGACATTTGATTTTTTTCCAATGTCTTCTAAACACAAATCCAAACAATGAGTTGGACAACATACTATTCCCCCACCTCTTCCACTATTTGATCAAGCAAGTTAAAGTAATAATTAGTGTTTCTACTAGCAACATCAGAGGCATCAATAGGCTTTAAGAACATTGTTCCATGCCTACAATAGACTAAAAAGTTCATGATATGCATGTGATTTATTCCATTTGTCAAGCCATCACACATTATAGCCACCCTCACTCTTTTCAAATTGGCTTTAACCCTACTATATAATCTTGCATTTCCTTACATTCTTCATTCAATTATATCTCTGAAATCTCATAAGAAGACGAACATTTAACACCTGGCTCCAACTTTGCAGCTTCAGCTAACAAACTATGTAGCCAAGGAGAAGTGCTCAAGCTCATAGGTAGACGTTCATGAATTATCAGCCTTGACAATGCCTTAGCCAACTTTTTTTTGCGTAGTTTTCATTATTCCTATGTTGAGATTTATTTGCTTCGTACTCTTACTTCTTCCTAGATCAACATCCACGACTCTCATTCTTTGTTGAAGATGATCTTGTGGATATTCAGATGAAGCTCCACCACTACTACTATCAATGCCCCTTGCATGAAATCTTTGTTGATCTCGCCATTGTCGATGCGACATCACACTTTCTTGTGTAGTTTGTCTCAATGCATCTTCATCTCCATCATCATCATTGTAGTCCCCTTTTAATCGTGAGATAAATTTCTCCTTTCTTTTTCTTTGATCACTTTTCTTTATCTTTCCATATAATATAAGTTTCATCATACCTTCTCTAACAATAGTTGTGGCACTCAGACAACTTTTTATTTTACCTGGCATGTGTGCAAGATGTTCCTTCATCCGAATAATTTCACCAATTATTACTCTATTACACATCTTACGCTGCATTATATTTCTACCTCTATCTGGCAAGAGGTTAGCATGCATAGTACCAACTAATGTCATCACTCGAAACACCATCAGCTCTACTGGTTGGAATTTCTTCCGTAAATTTTCATTTCGAGACATTAGTTTAAACCGCGTTAAATAGAAATAAAGAAAATAAATTTTCATTTCGACACATTAAATCAACAACACATGATACATATATAAACCGCGTTAAATAGAAATAAAGAAAATAAAAACTATAACTCTATAAGATAAGCACTGTATTTGCATATATAGACCACACATTAAAAAGAAATAAAGAAAATAAAAACTATAACTCTATAAGATAAACATTGTATTGCATATGACCCGCCACCACTACCACATAGTATATCAAACTCAGTTTCTTTTATTCTTTTTCATCGTTCTATCTGCATCACTCATTTTTTTTCCTTCAATTTATTCATCAAAATTTATTTAATCATATATGAAGATAAACCAGAGAATTAAGGATTAAGATACATACTTGTTGATACTTTGGCGAGGATGAGATTTGAAGATGAAACTTAGAAGAATATATTTTAAATTTCAATTTGATTTTTAACAATAAAAGAGAAGAAGAAAAATATAACTGAATGAAATGAGAGAAAGAGAATAAGATAATTATAGAAGAAATGAGATTCTCTTTTGTACAAGTAAGTAACTTGATTCTCTAATTTTTGTCGGTCAATTGATTTCTCTGAAAATGCAGCAAGATTCGTGAAAAAATAACATGATTCCTGCAAAAGTTTGATTCCAATTTTACAATAAAGTAACAGTGAGTAAAGACCGTAACGGTACGGTAACAATGTTTTGTGACTGTAACGGCGTTTCACGGTCGTAATGACGTTTCGCTTGTGATTATTTTTCGCAAATTTAAAACGGTATCAAAAGGTTCAAAAACCATTTTATCACGGCGATATTCGCACTCACGGACCATTTTTTAAATTCTTCATTGTGATAACTAAAATATATCCACATTGTTGGCAACCTTGTGTTCCATGAGAGGGCCATCATAGCTTCATATCCAAGCTCAACATGTTGGACATGTACTATGTTTAGCTTGAGGTAGAGCATTGAACCAGTAACTTGCTACGCAAGCTATTGCAATGCCATGTACAAAGTGTTTATTCTGAATTTGCAACTTGCTACACATGTCACCATTATATCTTGTACAATTAGTTATCACTTACTATAGTAGGTGGTTAATATTCTTAGAATTAGTTAGAGTTTAGAGATTTCTATACATAGCAAATCCGTAACTAACTTTTTCAATCAATCAAATTTAATTTAGTTAAAGTAATTTTTCTCCAGTGTGTTCTTCCTTTTCATTCATTTCTTCATCATTCATGATGGATAGAATATTTTCACATTGATGAATGTAATATTAATTAATTCTCTCTCTCACTTTCTCATGGAGTAAATTTTTTTAATTTACTTCATAATCACAGTCTTTAAATTAGATTCAATCGAATGGTTAAATTAATATTTATATTTATAGCCGTTTGATTGAATTTAATTTAAAGATTATGATTTGTATTAAAATAAAATAAAAACTTATTTTTTAAATAAGTTGATCTCCGTTTATATATATATATATATATATATATATATATATATATATATATATATATATATATATATATATATATATATATATATATATATATATATATATATATATATATAATTTGAGTCATAATTAGTTTAATTTCAAATGTATCACTATCACAGGTTTTCATTATTGTCAATGATTATAAATAAAAGAACTTTTAATAAAAATTCAAAAAACATAGACTCATTAATTTGTCAGTTAGTTGAACCAAAAAAAAAAAAAAATCAATTAATTGGCCCTGAGATAGAAACTTGCAACCATATTGACAATTTGATCTCACATCAATATGCATTTTATTAATATATATTTCCATGACATATATTCCAAAAGGTTAAGCATGACTTCGGCAGCGATAAGGAAGGAACGTGTAACCCAAACAAATAAACAGGATTGTGTGTTCCTGATCATGTCTTATTTCATTCATGACTGATAATCACGTTTTTTCTGTTAAACTATACTAATGTCACTCTCTCACTATATTGTTTTATTTAGAACAACAACTATGGATGGGACCATATTAGTCTCTTTTTATCTAAACATGATATAAAGAAATAACGACGTGTTTTTGGTCTAATAATAACAATTCAATAAGAGGGTGGGGATGAGTTGCAGACAGATTCAAACATGTGCATGTGGTCAACTTAAATACTGTGCTATTTAGCCACAGGCCACAGCTACAATCTTCGGTTCTCATGTGTCACTTGTTTTAGTTTCTTATCTATACTGAACTGGAAATATGTCAATTATCTAAAAAAGAGATAGGGTAGAGGGAACCAACTATAGGTTTAGAATTTAAAATATGAACCCAACCCACTAGTACGGAAATAAATTTTTATAAGAGTTAGAAATTGAGATTTTATGTTAGTTAGATGGACGAGGTAAGAGGTAATGTATGGTGTAATAATAAATTGCTATTTTTTCTCCTTGTCTATTTAGCCGAAGTGAAAGAATGATAGTGCACTACTTTCCCTCGGTTGGATATTTTAACCCAGAGGAAAAACTATTCTTATCTCCATTATTATTAATAACTGAGATGAATAAATTAATATTATTATAGTACCCTCAGAATATTCTTTAAGAATTTCATATTAAGAAATTATTTATTAAAAAAATCAAATAGTTCAATTTTCAATGCAATGATTACATATTATTATACATATATTTATAAAACCTTATTATTTAAGGTTTTTAAAATATGTCTTGAGGGCACTGATTAATATTTTTCAATTATTAATAAAGGGTTTTTATCTCGGTTGGATTCCAACCGATGAAAAATCTCTTGTTTTTGTGAAATATAAATACTTTAAATTCTATATAATTTTGTTTTAAAGCGTTCTTACGTAAAATACACAATTCGTGAAATAGTATTATTTATAATATGTGAAACAAAACCTAAAACCATTTTAAAAACAATCCTTCTCTCTCTCTCTGAAGGATTGTGCCACAAAACTCGATGATACGCTATGGTCATATCAAACTACCTACAAAACTTCGATAGGAACGATCTCGTTTAGATTGGTTTGGAGAAAGTCATGTCACTTGCCCATGGAATTAAATATAAAGCTTATTGGGTTATCAAAGCCCTTAAATGTGATTACCAGACTGCAGGCGAGAAAAGAAAGTTATAATTGAGTGAGTTAGAGGAATTGAGGCTTGATGCGTACGAAAATGCAAAGGTATATATGGGAAGAAGAAAAAGTGGCATGACAAACGCGTTATAAAGAGAGAATTCAAGGAGGGGGAACTAGTCTTGCTATTCAATTCCAAGTTGGAGTTATTCCATGAAAAGCTCCACTCAAGATGGTTTGGCCCTTTTAGATAAGGAGGGTAATGTTGTATGGAATTGTACGGGTATGGAGTACGTGAATCCACCATATCATTTATAGTATATGGACAAGGGCTCAAACACTATGGCACCAATGAAGTAGTTGAGAAATGAGGATGCATCACTTAGAAGGAACCTCCTTGATTGATTCTCCAAAGAATAGTTGAGTTTGACGACTTTAAACAAAATATTTTATGGGAGGCAACCCACCTATTTTAGAACTAATGTTCTTCTATGTTTGTTTTTCGTTGAAATTGTAGGTAATAGAAGAAGTCACGTGGCTATGGAAGATAATACATCTAAGAAAAAGCCATTTTATTTTTAAGAAACTTGAGTGAAAAAAAGTACAAGTGAGGAAACCATCTAAACCCCCTTAAAACTATCCATTTCTAAATTTCTACAGAGTGTTATAGATAACTGTTAACAAAGTGTTACGATTATAACACTCCACGCCCCCAAAACTGAGCATTCTACACCACAAGAAAATTGACAGATAGCGACGGTTATTTTGGCAAGTTACGACGGTTAAAACCTCCGTAATTTATAATCTGCGACGGTTGTAGTACCGTCGTAGAAACGTGTGTCCCCAGGCTGTTTAGCGACGGTTGATAAAACCGCCACACAAAACCGTCGTTATATTTCACGACGGGTTGGAACTGACCTAAACTGAAAATGGCGACAGTTAAATACCTTCGTGAATATTCTTTTGATTTTTGTTTTCATTGTTGATCACGACGATTTAAAACTGTCGTGAATTCTATTTCACGACGGGTTGGAACTGACCTAAACTGAAAATGGCGACGGTTAAATACCGTCGTGAATATCCTTTTGATTTTTGTTTTCATTGTTGATTGTGGCGGTTTAAAATTGTCGTGAATTCTATTTCACGACGGGTTGGAACTGACCAAAACTGAGAATGGCGACAGTTAAATACCGTCGTGAATATCCTTTTGATTTTTGTTTTGATTGTTGTTTGTGACTGTTTAAAAGTGTCGTGAATGTGATATTGTGACGGTTTAAAACTGCCATGAATGTGATATCCTGGCGGTTTTATCTATTATATTATATTTTTATAATATATTTTTTATTTAAATTATTATCTACTAATATATTTTTAAAATATAATATTATTCTTTTTATTTTTTTTATTCTTTAAATTATTTTTACAGTAGTATTTTTTCTCTCACTTTTTAATGTAGTAAAATTACATCCAATCAAAATCATTTAATATCAAATAAGCATCATAATATCAAAAAATGTGAGTTCCATAATCTTGTAAAATGTGAGTTCCATAATCATGTCATGTAGTACAAAAAATCTGAAAAACATGTCAAATCATAATCTTATAATAATAAGTATCATTATGCCAAAAATAAATAAGAAAAATTATAATCTAGAAAGTATATCATTATGCAATTTGGTAGCTAGACTCAGATGAACGTGTACCATCAGCGGGTGATTCCAATTCCTGAAGAAAAAAAGTATTAAAATAATACTCTTTAAAATAATACTCATAAGCTTTAACTTTAAACGCATCAAAATAATATACCTGTCTTCCATTAGAATTTTGCATTTTCCTTAAGAGTTCAATTTCCTCTTTCATAGCATTGTCCCTTTGCTTTAAGAATGTGACTGCCTGCATCAATTCATCAATTTTTGAATTCTTTTCTTTAAGTGCATTAATTTCTTCTTGCATTTCCTTTATTTTTTCATTTTCTGCAGAAGATGTCAATCTTGTAGATCTATTAATCTGAGATGGCGTAACTCCAAGTCCCATACTACGAACATTTCCATGTTGTTCTTTTCCAAATACTTTCTGAAATGCCTCATTTTCAGACACAGAATCCTTAATTGCAGTTTGTAATTTTTCCTGCACGTGAAAATGAGCAAATTTATGAGTGTACTCTTGCTATATACTTGTGAGAATTACTTTCATTTCTCAATGTTTTTTATCTATGTTTCTTTATCTATAGAGAGTATAAATATTATCATCATGAATATCAACTACTGGTGAGAATCCAAATATAGATTTATGGCTAAAACTAGTCCAAATATAGATTTATGGCTAAAGCTATTTTTTATACCGGAAAGAGATTTATGGCTAAAACTATTTTTTAAACTATTTAATAAACTTTCTGAAAATAGTTTTAAAAACTTTTATAATTTCACTTTTATGAGATTTATGGCTAAAACTATTTTTTATACTGCAAAGAGATTTATGGCTAAAACTATTTTATAAATTTAATGAAGATAGTTTTAAACACTATTCTAATTTCACTTTTACAAGATTTATGGCTAAAACTATTTTTTATACTACAAAGAGATTTATGGCTAAAACTATTTTTTATACTACAAAGAGATTTATGGCTAAAACTATTTTTTAACTCCTACGTTCACAATCTACCTACAAATTTGTAGTCCTTGCAACTTTCATATTACAACTCTTTTGTTGTTTTGTTTACTTTGGCTTCTTAAATAATTGTGGCAGGAATACCGACAAAAGTAATTGTTCACTATCTACTTACAAATTTGTTTACTTTAGAGCATCACCTCATTCAAGGAACATGATGAATATACTTTTTTTCTTATGGTTAAATATGGTTAATATCATAGTTTCTGATTCACAATGTTAATATTATAATTTTCGTACACAACAGAACTATTTAAGCATAAACTAAGTGTATCATGAGACAAAATAGTTACAAGGCTAATTAATTAATTCAAATAATCACAATTCTCAACTTAACTTATTCAGTTTTCTAACAAGTTCTCCCCACCTTTAAGAGATGCCAAAAAGTTTGATTTTTTTTCTCAAACCTTAAGGAGACTAACAAATATTTTTTTCAAAATAATTAACTTGTACTTACATTATTATTGTATGCATCTTCATTGACAAAAGACCCGTCCGACTTTTTATGAGAAACTGCATACATTTCTCCTCTACTGTATGTTCGTCCATCTCTCAATTCCTACAAATAAGAATAAATATTAATTATTTCTACCATCAGATATACAATCAACACTATATAGATTTAAACATACCAACTCATGTTTCTTCCTTGCAAGCGACTTAGATCCGAGTGTATGTGGAGTCTTCAATTTTGCTCTATTTTGGGCATTTTTTTGGGCTATTTTCTACATTGGTAACAAATAAAAGCATGTGTCATATAGATAGTGATAAAATACAAACCAGAGAAATCTAACAAATAAAAACACTAATATTACTTGTGTTTTTTCTTTCCGCCTATATTGAACAAAAACAGCCCAATCATTTTCCAGAATGCCTCTGCATTTTGGATAATTTTGAAGATTTTCCTCCAAAGTAAGATCCCATTTATAAAATTGGCGAAACAATTGATGTCGGCCCTCCTTCCATTTCTTTGCAGCAGAAGCGAGTATGAATTCTTTGTCACGCCCATCATCAACGAGAAAGTGGAGCTAACCATAAAAACAAAAATTAGTTGACAAAATAAATAATAATCACCATGAAATTAATTTTAAAAATATGTAATTATTTATTAATGATACCTTTATCTTTGAATCATAAAACTTTGTTTTTGTATCCGCTGGAATATCCTTCCAACTGTCGAACATTATGGGAAATTCTTTAAACATTCTAATAATTATACCCAAATACCCTGCTAACAAACCAGAAGCCGGTCCTATTGCACAATTATCCTTATCAAATTCAAGTATTATCCATGTCCCATCAGACTCTGATTTCGCAACCAAATCTTTTACACATAAACGTGTATTTGAAACATAACCCTCCTCATCTATCACATAAAACAGTAAATAAATTAATGTCATAACTCAACTATGTAAAAAAAAAATTATTTACCAATACTTTAACCTTAAATTACTTACTAATGACTTTTACATCCCAATACACAAATTTAGCCACTTTAACAACATCTTCAGTCCCATCTTCTACCACAACATCTTCAGCCTCATCTCCTACCACAACATCTTCATCCTCATCTTCTACCACAACATCTTTTGCAGATTGGATTGAAGGAGGGGTTATTATAGTTTCAATTGATGGAGGGGTAATTTTAGTTTTGATTGGCAAAAGAGTTATTGTAGTTTTGATTGGCGGAGGGGTTATTGATGATTTGTGATTTGTCATTGAACGTAAGCGCTTCTTGTTTTCTTCAAGCTCTCCAGGTTGTACAAACCTCGGACGACCCTTCACAAACTAAATAAAATGCATTAGTGAATATCAATCAACAATCAATACAATTAATTTGTATATAGTAGTATTGAGAATTTATTACTAACCGATGATGGTTTGGAAGAAGATGAAGACGATTTGTGAAGGACTTGAGAGAGTTTAGGAAGATTGAGAGCCTCTAGCTTTTTCTTATTCTCTGCAATTCTTTTAAGGCGAATTTCCTCATATGGTGAAGTCATTGTCTCAAAAAAGGCTTCAACTGCAAGTATATGTATTAGAAAAACAGTATACTAAAAGTAGTAAACATACAAAATTTATATTAGTGACTACAAATTTAATAAACATAAGGTAAACATAATAAATTAAAATACAAATTATTCAATATAAAACATAGAGTAACAATGTCATCTTATACATTAATTAGGGATAAGCAACAAAAAAACATAAAGTAACAATGTTATCTCATACATTAATTAGGTATAAGCAACAAAAAACATAAGTCTCAAACAAGTTACAAACAAACTATATTTCTTATCAATAAAAAACTATATGTTAATTATTGTCATCATTTGCCGCTAAAGTTCCAAGATCATCATTCAAAATAATTTGTTCCAAATTTTGTGGTGGATATGGCTCAATGGGTGTCATAATTTCATCATTTCCACCCATGTCATACAAGTCTCTTGGCTTCAAATGAATAGGTATGCTCCATCCTTGTTCACTCTCGTCATCCACATAAAAAACCATTTGAGCTTCTGACGCTTGAATGTATGGCTCATTATCTTCATGTTCCCTTGAATGTAGTAGTCTTGCAAAGTTTATAGAGGTAAAACCCAACTTATCTATCTTAATGCCTCTTGGGTTTGTGGTATTAGCCCATTCACATTTAAACATGGGCACTGTGAAGCCATCATAGGAAAGCACAATAATGTCTATCAATCTTCCATAATAAGGGACCCCTCCAAATCTCATTTGGGTATCACTATTGCTTGAATAACTTCGTGTCCCAAACATGCCAAAAACGCCACTGTTTTGAGTTTTTAAAAGATTATCTCGTTCCAACGTTCGAAATTTGAATCCATTGACATTGAATGCGGTAAACCTTTTAACTTTATCAAAAGGGCCATAAGCAAGACTAATGAGAACATCTTTATCTGGTCCATGAATGTTGTCAAGATTATTGCAAATCTATATACGATAAAACATCCAATTAGTCTTGTTATTATTAAAACCAAATTTAATACAAACATTTATTTTTGTACGATAACTCACACGATTGCGGAACCAATGAGCAAACTCTCTATGCACCTTCTTGTCTATCTCAGCAGCATTTCTTTGATTGCGCTTCATTTGATTCTGAGTAATACTTCGGAACTGCCTATTTGGTTATTCGATATTAGATGTAAAAAAATCTTAATAGTGTAGATGAAACTACTTAAATGGAATAAAACTACTTACTTTATATATTCATCAACTATTGGACAATTCGTTAAAACGTGTCTATGAGCTTGCAACTTTTCAATCGGTGTTAGGGTGTAATAAGAAGATCCACCCACAGGTTTTCCAACTCTAGGAAATAATTCTGCTACACGTGAGTCTATTTGGATATCACTAAGAGGATCATCATCTACACGTCCAGGTTGATTCCATCTAGTTTCAATGTTTTCTAGATATCTTGAACAAAATGTAAGAATCTCTTCAAAACGATATCCTTCTGCAATAGACCCTTCTGGTTTTGCCTTATTACGTACATGTGATTTAAGTTTTCCCAAGTACCTATTATTGAACCATAATAGTATCGGTTAAAAAACGTTATACTTTCTAAGTTAGTAACAATAGAAAAAAATCACATAGTTTACCTTTCAATAGGATACATCCATCGATAATGAACAGGACCTCCAAGTTTAACTTCTTCAACAAGGTGAACAACCAAATGTACCATAACCGTGAAGAATGAGGGAGGAAATAACATTTCCATGTGGCATAAAGTGAGGACAATTTGGTTTTGCAATTTTTCCAAGTCTTCAATTTTCAATACCTTGGCACATAATTGTCTAAAGAATGAGCATAACTCAATCAAAACTGCTGAAATCTCATAAGGTAATGTTGTGCGAATGGCTAATGGTAAAAGTTGTTCCATTAATATATGACAATCATGACTCTTCATCATTCCATTCACCTTGAGATTTACTAAGTCAATGCATCTAGAAATGTTGCTTGAATAACCATCAGGCACCCTAATATTCCTTAAAGTTGTTAAAAAAATTCTTTTATTTTTACTCGTTAAACTAAAGGCTGCTGGAGATATTTTACCATTTTCATCAGGCCAAAGATCAGGTCTTATGCCCATATTTTGAAGGTCATATCTAGCTTTAGAATGGTCTTTACTCTTTTGCCTGTCATTTAGTAAAGTAAATAGGACATTATCGCACACATTTTTCTCAATATGCATCGGATCAAGATTATGGCGCAAAAGATTATCCTTCCAATACGGAAGTTCAAAAAATATACTTTTCTTTTTCCATTGTTGAGGATGACCTTGTGTAGGATTACACTGTGTACTATCACCTTTTATAGGTTGTCCCGCACGTGTTCTTTTTACCGATTTTTCTTTCACTGGCTTTTTACCAAAGATAACTTCAACATCTTTAACTTGTTCAAAAACTTCACGTCCAGATAATGTTCTCGGTGGACTCCGCATTTCTTGTTCACCATTAAAGCGGATCTTGTTTAATCTAAACTTGTGTTTCCGATCAAGGAAACGACGATGACCCATAAAACACCATTTACGACTAGCTTTAAGACGGAGATGCGTAGTTTGAAAGTTACATGATGGGCAAGCAAGTCCTGTGTATGTGTTCCACCCAGAAAGTGCACCCAAACCTGGAAAGTCACTAATCGTCCACATCAAATTTGCATGCAACTTGAACATCTCTTTCTTGAAAGAATCGTATGTATCCACACCATTTATCCATAACTCTTTCAGCTCTTTGACTAATGGTTGTAAGTAGACATCAATATTATTTCCTGGAGCTTCTTTACCGGGAATAATCATTGACATTATAAATGATGTCTGCTTCATGCAAACCCATGGAGGAGTGTTATATGGAATGAGAACAACTGGCCAAATACTATTGTTTGTACTCATCACACCAAAAGGATTAAAACCATCACTGGCCAATGCAAGACGCACATTTCGCGGATCTGATGAAAACCAAGTATGTGTCAAGTCAAATTTCTTCCAAGCTTCCGAATCCCTAGGATGCCTCAAAATCCCATCATTGTTAGTATCTGTTGCATGCCATCTCATATCCTCAGCCGTCTTTGATGACAAGTATAATCTCTGTAATCGAGGTTTTAATGGAAAATAACGAAGAACCTTGGCAGGTATTTTTTTCTTTTTCTTGTTAACAAAGCCCTCTTCATTTGTTTTCCATTTTGAAGTGTTACAATTTTTGCAAGTCTCCCTCTTTTCATCTTCTCCCCAATAAAGCATACAACCGTTTGGACATGCAGGTATCTTTATATAATTCAAACCAAGTTTTGTGATTGATTTCTTAGCTTCATAGAATGAACCTGGAATGTTTACATATTCAAATGCATCTTTTATTAACTCTAAAATCATTGTCATTGCCTTTTCACTCAATCCACATAAACACTTTATATGGTACAACTTAACCAAAAAAGATAGTCTTGAATATCGTTTACACCCTTCATATAAAGGTTGTTCTCCTTCTCTAGCCAATTCATAGTACTCCTTGGCTTCATTTCTTTCCTGAGTTGCACTTGGCATCCCATAATCTTCTTGCCCAATCTCCAAATTTGATGTCGATGGTATTTCATTAGCATGATTCATATCAACTCCAAATGCATCATTGATCATGTTATGAATAGGATCTTCGACAATTATAGTATCTTCAACCATATTTGGAATCGTACTAGGGGAGATAGTACTAGGTACTACAAAGGACTCTCCATGATGAATCCATATGGTGTATCCCTGCGGAAATGGTGACCACATTAAGTGGTCGAACATTTCACTCCTACTCTTTGATTTTTTGAAACTACAATGTTTGCAAGGGCATATTACTACGTCGTTTTCTTTTGCACCTTTAAATGCAAAATCAATAAATTCTTTTATCCCTTGTTGATATGCAATCGATGCTTGTGGCTTAGTAATCCATGACTTATCCATTTCTTAAAAAAATAGACATAGAAAGATACAACAGTAAAGTTCAAAGCAAATCTTATCAAAACAAATAAGTCAACACTCTAAATGCAAATAGTTACAATAACATAATCAGATACCATTAAAAGTTTAAAGAAGAATGAATAGGCACCTTGATGGGAGTAATTTGACCAGGTACGATACACTCAGGACCAACTGCTTCAAATATAGCCTGAACTGTATGATAAAGAGGAATTTGACATTGTAAGAAAAAAATTAACAACCCGCCTGAACTGTACGACAAACATAAATTTCTATATTCAGTTATCTAAGAATATTTTTATTAGCAACTAATTATGCTATTGAAAAAAAAATTATAATATTAAAATTATAATATATGAAAAGATGTGAGTTGTTAAAATTAAAATTATAAAAACTTTAAATTAATATTTTCAAAAGAATTTAATATTATAAAAACATTAAAATGATATAATATCAACTAAATCTATAAATAAGAAAATATGTTGTATAATAATAAATATATAAATTTGAAACCTTTAACAATTTTTTTTAATTAATCCATCCATATTAATCTCTCAAGTAGCAATCTAATTATTTAAGATTTATATTTATTCTATTAATGATATTATTAAATACATTAATGTTTATGAATGTTTTTTTAACTTATTATTAACTTAAGAAACAATCCGCATAAGGCATGATGATAATGAGAATGGCATGATGATAATGAGAATAAGTTACAGAATAAAAATCCACCACCAAAGCCAATACAAGCCAAAAGCGAATATAAAATAATTTAATATTATAAAAACATTAAAAAGATATATTATCAACTAAATCTATAAAAAAAAAATATGTTGTATAATAATAAATATATAAATTTGAAACCTTTAACAATATTTTTTTTAATTAATCCATCCATATTAATCTCTCAAGTAGCAATCTAATTATTTAAGGTTTATATTTATTCTATTAATGATATTGTTAAATACATTAATGTTTATGAATATTTTTTTAACTTATTATTAAGTTAACACACCATCAGCATAAGACATGTTGATAATGAGAACAAGTTACATAATAAAAGTCCACCATCCTACAAGACCAGACAAATAGAAGAACCCCACTTCACATACCAAACACCAAAATTCACTAAAGAATCCTAAATAGAATGTTAATTAAGCCTCCAAATAGGAAGACACACTATTATCATCACCCTCCCCCTATGATTGATCTTAAATGTATATGGATACCTCCTAAAATACTTGTCATTACCAAACAAAAATATAATTTCCTACGACACTGAAACCAAAGCCAACACTACTGTAAAAAAATAATCCAACTCTCTATATGGTAACCCTTCCAATTATCCAAACTTCTATTACAATAATTAATCCTGCAGAATTAGATCACAGACAACACACAAATCAAACACTAGCAGCACCCAAATTGTGAATGGAAGAAGGACTCACAGAGAGATTGCCATGTGAAAAACCACTTTCAATAAGACAAAAGCTAATAACCAAGGCCGAACCGCTTTACTGCACCAAAACAATAACAAAACTACTATATTGTTGTGGCTGCACACACTAAAACACAACTCTAGACCAACTGATATATAAGGCTAACACAAGAAAGATTCAGGCTGCCATTGAGAAGTAAGGAGTTGCCAGAACTGCACCTAATCGAAAAAACTGCGGGCCAAATCAGAGCATCAATGAAAACCACCATTGTTGCACTCGAAGATCAATCCAGGGACCAAATCAAAACATACACAGCTAAGATGACACTCTCGCACCAAGACTACTTCCAGCAAATAAGATCCAACAGAAGCACAAGCAAATGCAACCGACTAACAAAGGTTTATGAATATTAAATGAGCACTGCTATATCAACAAGCAAAAAAATTCTTCATGTAAAGTTAACATTGCACATCAAGGCTTACTTCAAGACATCAAATAATGGCCAGGTTTTTATAATTTGGTTTATAGTTCTTAACATTGAGTCATGTTCATTTAGTGAAAATTGTAAATCACCAACCATAATTATGCAGTACCACCATTTGTTGAGTTACTTTGAAAACATAATAAGAGTAAGTATGTTTCACTTTCTTTGTAGCTAATGCAACATTTTGGATTAAGATATCTAGAATACTTGAAGCCAAATAAAATATATTTTTAATTAAGAGCAAATGTAAAATGCATTTATCCTTGTGAAGTGCCACTTCAACAACAGAGAGCTACAAAATTGCAAGGATGGAAGCAACATACATGGATTAGTGGAAATGATTAACATCCATGGATTCTCCCTATTCTTAAGTTATGTCTCTAAATTTTCTCCATCTAGAAACACAGAATGCCATTAGCATATTCTAAGTACTTTGCAAACTGGTGAAGGCCAAAATATAAAACCCATCAGTGCAACATCAATATACACACCCTGGTAAGGCTGAGAAGGTTGTTTCAGCAGGGTTGTGCATTACCCAACAGTGGAACCAAAGAGAAAGATATACTCTTATGGTCCTCCACAATTTCAACAACAGGGAGCTCCAAAACAAGTTCAACAAAGGTTATTAGGGTAATGTGGATGCTTTAGTTACTTTTTCATTCTCATTACAGTTTCTTGCACCTATTTGTGTTGCAAAGATCCACGAAAACCTATTCCGCATCACAAAGTACCTCGCATCACAAAGTACCTTCACAATGGCTGATTAAAGAAAAGGATTAATTTATACTAGAGAAGTGTTTGTGGATGTCGATGAGCACCGAATGACAAATAGTGATTCCTCATCTGGATAGAATCTAAACTTAATGTCCTCCTCCTATAGGCACACCTACCATAAAAAGTGATGTCCAGTCTGATCTAAGATCTCAAACGAACAAGTATAAAAATTGACGCCTCCTATAACTTTCTCAAAACAATTCTCTAGAAGATCTAGTTTAAAATAACATAACCCGATTATTCAATTTATGAGCTAATTAAATCAGAAGTATATTATGAAACAAACTCCTAAATAAGCAAAGGATTACAAATCAAATAACAAGCACAATAGAGCCACATACAAGGTTTCAAAACAATTAAATTAACAACATACAAGGTTTAAAATCCAAACTAATTGAATGTGAAATTCAGAGTAAAATCTAAACCAGAATTCGATTCAGGGTTTGAGAAGTAATTTAGGGTTTGAGAAGACAAACCTTTTAAAATTCGAATTAAAGGTGGTTACTTTAACGGTGATTTGCAGTGACAATGTAAGTGGTCGAGAAAAATGTATGTTTCCCTCTTTCTCCAAGAACGTGAGCGGCTTTCTCCCAGAACGTGAGCGGCGAGAATTTCTGGAAGAAAAAAAGAGAAAAGGAAATATAAAAAGTGGAATGAAATCTCAATTTTAGCGGGAAAGATGAAATTTTGGAGGACGGCGGATGGATATCACCGTCACGACATTTGTGAAAGAGAATTTGAAGTGAGGTTTTTGACAATTTGGAATGGGACGGTAGGTTCACCGTCATGCAGTGCAATTTTGTTTAAATTAATTTTTTTATTTCTTTTTAATAAATATAAGATAATAGGTTGATTTGTTTCGTTTTTTTGATATTATATACTACTTAATATATATAATTTAATTTTGTTAATTTAATTTTGAGTTTAATTTTCACTATAAAAATTGTTTCTAAAATTTTGAATTTATAAAATTTATATATATTTTAATTTTAATACTTTAATTTTGGGTATAATATTTTGTTACATAAAATATTTTAATAAAATTAAATATAATTTCCAAAAGAAATTATGAATTTTATGTTTATTTTATTACTATAATTATATCTTATAAATATTTCTAGTAATTTATTTATTCAAAATATATAGATTAAATTTTAGTTCCCACAAACAAATAATTATGGATTCGTCATTGATTATGGTTTGTGTTACTAGGTTTAGAGGCGACGATTATTCTACCGTCGTGACATAAAATTTATGGCGGTTCTTGAGACAATCGTGAATTTATTTGTAGGACGGTTTAATGATAACCGTCGTGATACTTATTAATTTTTTAAAAATATAAGGGCGGTAGGTGTTTACCGTCGTGACACGCGACTCTATATTAGATTTACGACTATTATCAAGTAACGGTCGCAATTTTTGTGTCGTAAATTCCTAATTTTCTTGTAGTGCTAAAGCGAGAATTATGGGTGGTATATATGTTGGTTGGAGATTTCGACTTGGTCAAAAAAGTATGTTTAGAAGAAAATCCATGAACACGCCAGAGGAAAAAGTTTCGACCCAGCCAAAGGTAAATGGAACTTAATAAAGGGTTCGTCAGGCAACAGACGAGACGAAGAAGTCCAAGAGAAAGTCGAAGCACTTTGACGCATCCCAAAGAAACCACTAGGTCAAAGGCGTCTCGACGAAGAGATTCGAAAAGTTGCAAGGGAACTGCTCTAAGGAGTGGGACAAAGTAATGGGTGGTTATCAGGAGAATGGGTTGACAGGTGTCAAAGCCTGATTTGTTGGAAATTGTCCGACAGTTATTTCGTATGTCTATATAAGTAGATTTCATTTTCATTATCCAGGGTCACATTTCTTTACATTATAAATGGGACACAATCAAAGTATTGAGCGTCTGAGAAACAAGTTAACCCCCTACGCAAAATGTATGATATCGTCCAAACACTTATGTTTTTCAAGTTATTTTAATTCCAAGTTAATTTTATAAGTTCTATATTTTTAGGATTGGCATTAATTTTGTAGAACAAATATAGCAGTAATGTGCTTGTACATGATCTTTGCAAAAGAAAGAATATATTAAGAAAAGAATATGTGTTGTGTGCACTCAACTATGTTGTGTTGAAATGTTTCAACATCTAGAACAGCATGTCGAAGAAGATGTCAAGACAGTTCATTCAACATCATGAACTGTTGAGATAGATTGAATATTCTGTTAGGTTTCAACAGAAACATAATATTATTGAAGATTTATATCAATTCAATAGCGCTGATGGTAGAAGATCTTGAAGACTCAAATTGACAAATATTGAAAAATATAGAGTTTCTATATTTAGAGATATTTTAGGAGTTTTTATATTTGAAGATCTTTTTGTATAATTTGTAGCAGATTTTTCTGCATTATTTGTAGCAGTTGTTATGCTGTGATTTTTTAGGCCCAAATTCAGTTGGGAATAGGTTATAAAAGAAACCTTGTAACCTAGTTTATAACTAACCAACCAACTGAAAATGTAAACATTATTAGGGTTGTGTTCTTGTGGCAGCCGTGCACAATAAGGAACCCTGTTGTAGCTGCTTTATGTGTAAACCTCGAAGCTGCTAAGTAAGAGGTGGATTGTACTTAACTGAAGCTGCTAAGCAAGGTTAATGTATTATCATGGAAGTATGCCTTCTAGTTTGTGAATTGTTGTATAGGTGTGAAGTCGTCAATATCAACAAGTGACTGTTGAGGACTGTGAGATATCATTGAGGTGATTCGAAGTGAGGATGAGTTTCTCATATTTAGGAGTTCCTAAGTAGAAGTTACATTGGTAATGATTAAGTGAGAAGACTATAAATTGTAGGTGTTTGTTGAGAAGTCTTTGAATTGATACTACATAGTGGATTTCCTTCTTGGCTTGGTAGCCCTCAGAGTAGATGAGTTTGATCGAACTGGGTTAACAATTCTTTTGTGTTCTTTACAGCTTTTATGTTTTATGTTTTATGCAGTACCTGAACTGAATGTCCTATCAGATGTCAAAACATCCTGAAGCATGTTTGAATCTAATATATCAGAATTTTTAAGTATTGATGTGTATGCCTTACTATGTTTATAAGTAACAGATAAGATGTCTCAACATCATATTCGACATCTGAGTCTGTCACACTAGAGTTTCAATTGGTATCAGAGCAAGCATCCTAGTCTGTTTCTGGATGAGATCCAAGGGGGATACTTTCTGGTTCGTGGTCAAGGTAGAAGGGTTCTATTGAAAAGATTTTAGTTGTGTGAATGGTCCCTAGAAGTGGAGGATGGATTGTTCTGATGTTGTAGCATGGGGTTCGTGCTGCTATTGTGATAGGTTTGATTTATTTTCAAACTTATGGTTGTTGGTGTCACCTGGAGATAATTGTTAGGGATAATTTGTGACACTTGAAGCTTCTAAGGAGTTTGTTATCTGCTACTTATCTATCTGATAACTCCTTTATGTGAGAAGGTTTCTCTTCTCTGGATATACATCCTATGGTGTTAGGGATATATATCTATCTGATTCTGTCAACTGTGTTAATGATACTTGAATACTTTTTTTTCAAGTCCATTCAAGGCACAGTGAAGAGAAATGGTTATTTGGAGATATGAAAACTGCTATTAACAAACATATCTTCTATTTGTAGATCTCTTTGTGATCCTTGGAATGATGTTTTATCCCATGATAGAACATCACATCAGAATTAGGCATGATTCTGTTGTCCAAGGAATGGTTGTATAGATGCTTGGGTGCTAAACTACTGTGTTTACTTCATAAGTGTTTGGAACCTACTCCTGATCTGGAAGATGAGGCATCTGTTTTTCAAGGAGTGACCAACATGTGTTTTTCTCCTAAGGACAATTTATTTCTGGTCCTTGCGGCAGGAGTGAAGTACTTGAGCTTCAAGGAGTATTATTTTAGATAGACTCTTTGTACATGAAGGTCAATCTGTGTCAACTAGTGGAATTGACTGATGTGGATATAGCTGCTCAGTAGCTATATTTTATGTGAAGACATCTCAATTCAGTCTGATTACTGGGCCTGAAGGAGAAGTCTGTTAGAGTGTCCCAGATGTTTCTTATGTCTGTGTTTTGGAAGCCTAATCTACTGTTGATGGTTGATTCCCATATGTTCCCATGCATATGGTTTGTGTGGAGATTTTTGTGATTGATACTGATGTCTGAAAGAATGTTAGAACATCATCTCAGAAAGTGTCAGATGCCTGCAGAAGAGGAAGAAGTCAGACTCTTATCCTACCTTGTGTGAGAAGGTAATCCTATCTGACCTATAGTAAATACCTTGACGGGAGACTTGTTATTTGTCTATTGTTTTTATGATGCATAAAGGTGGATACTTAGATAGGAGAATTAGTATTTATCTGAGAAGTATGCATATATGCAGTCTGAATCTTATGGTTCAGAAAGTGTATTGAGTAACTAATGCTTATCTTAAAAAAGGAGCTTTGGTTGTTC
Source organism: Lathyrus aphaca (assembly GCA_963966055.1). Lineage (NCBI taxonomy): Eukaryota > Viridiplantae > Streptophyta > Magnoliopsida > Fabales > Fabaceae > Lathyrus > Lathyrus aphaca. The sequence goes on from OZ014525.1 coordinate 9,002,064, forward strand.
ATGAAAGGGGGAGTTTTGTAGTGTTATCTGTGGTGTTTTGGTGCAAGAATGCAGACTTGTTTTGGTGGATACTGTTGCACCCTAAAATTTTCCCTCCCCTAGTCAAGGCATTGTGTATCAAGGTGTACCAAGAGGTTCCCAAGAGGTTCACAAGACATCTCAAGAGGTTCACAAGGTTCACAAGATTCACAATTAGTCAGAAAGTTTGACAACTCCCTCAGACAAAGCATCCTCCTAAGCAATGCACCCTAAACTAGGGTTTTGGATTTCATCAGGCTAAATGGACTTGAAAGGCCTCAAGTGAGCTTCATAACATCCTGTATGTCTTCAAGAATCCCTATGTCAAGTTTCAAGGCTTTCCCAAAAGGTTTGCTCAATCAGATGATCAGATATGCAAATATCAGTCAAAGTAGTTAAAAAGTCAAACTGAGATCAACTGTGGTCAAACTAAAGTCAAACTTCATGATTTTTTGCCAACATCAAGTTTATGAAGTAAAATTCATCATTTGATCAAGGGTTGATCATGATTCATCAAGGAAGTTTCAGATCATCAAGTATCAGGAGTTTCTAAATTAGGGTTTTCATAGGAAAAGTCAACTGAACTTTGACCAGCCATAACTTTTACATGCTTCATCAAAAAATTCCCATCCAAAGCTCATTTTAAAGGAAATTGAATTCTCTACAACTTTGTATCTCACAAGCCAAGCCTAAAAATGCTTCATTTAGAAGGTATGAGCTAAAACATTATAGGTCATTTCAAAAGTCAACATCTTCCAAAGGGCATAATTTGAAAATGGTAAAGGATATGGACATGAGACCAAAGAGGTTGGTTAGAGGACTTTTTAAGCTTTCCAAAAAGTCCAAGAACACTTTCATAGCCTTAAAATTGAGGGATTTATGCCTTGTAAAAGTTGGGAGATTTTTGAGGGGTGTATGAAGAAAATATGGGCTTAAATCTAATTTTTTCCAAATGGGCCTATCATTTTGCAACTCAATCTTCGAATTTTTTTTTAATATAACATACTTTATAAAATTATTTTCCAAAATAACATATATTTGAAAAAAATTACCAAACTAACATAGTTTGGTAATGCATTCGCCAAATGGATTGAAGAATATGTGTAATATTGGTGCAATTCGCCAAATGGATTGAAGAACATGTGAAGATTTGCATGGATTCGCCATACCATTTGGCGAATGAGTGTACTTTCATGTACCAATTCGCCAAATGGATTGATGCATGTGTATATGTTGATTTTTGAATTTTTGGATTTAAGGTTTTTGATATTTTTGTGTTATATATATATATATATATATATATATATATATATATATATATATATATATATATATATATATAAGTAAATATATATAAGTATATATATTTACTTATACATACATACATATATATATATATATATATATATATATATATATATATATATATATATATATATATATAAGTATATATATATATATATATATATATATACTTATATATATATATACTTATACTTATATATTTTTTTTTCTTTTATAAATATATATATAAAGGAAAATTATAATATGAAATAGAATTATATTTAAAGAAAATTATTGATATAAAAGAAAATTAGAGAATATGAGAAAACGAAATATAAAGTAAAAGAAAATTCTTATTAATAATTCAAGAACGACATTACAAAAACTAATGTCTCGTCCGATCTAACTGCCCCCCAGTACCACATCCACGGGGATGACCCCGTCTTCGAACTCTACCACCAGGTGGTCGAGGTTCCGCTTGTATTTGTGTGTTTGGTGGAGGCGGTTGTTGTTGAGTCCATGATTCAGCTTGTCCCCAATTACGTGGAAGGTTGCTGCCAAAGGCGCTGCCGTAACTGAGTTGTGTGCCCATGTTTTCAAAGCTGGGTCGGATAGGTTGGGCTGGGTTGGATTGGGTTGGGTGAGGATGATAGGCTTGACCAAACGAGGATATTGCCTCGTTTTGAGAACGAAACAAAGGTGGGGGGCTATAGGTTGGTGTGGACATGAAGGGGTTGTCGGGGGTATAGTGGTGTTGGTAAGGCTCTTGATGTTGTGATTGGGTTTGTGGCATGAAGGGGTTATGTGTTTGGATGAATGGCCTATGGGTGTTTGAAGTCGATGGCTGGAATTGGGTGGGGTAGTCATGTTGTGGAGTTGGTGGTTGGGCGTATGCTGCGGCCTGGGAGCGGGGGTCAATCAAGTATGGGTTATCAGACACCCATTGTTGCATAGTAACTGACCTAAACCAAACTAAATATTCTCTAGTTGGTTTGACATTTTGCAGCACTTGGTCAGTTAGGACATGTTGGCGTCGATCCCTCCATTGTTGACGTAACTCCCTTGCAAAGTCTCTCCAATCTTCCATGTTCCACATGTCACTTACTCTTTTCAAATGCCAATTTCCCAAACATGTCGGAGGGCCCGGAATATCCTGTTGCATTCCGAACTGCATTTTCACCCGATCTGTTTGGTGCATTTCAATTGTAGTGAAGCGGATGATTGGAGTTTTTGCCGTCCAAATTTCAGCATCTTCCGGGTTAGGCTCATGGTCGAGGGCTAAATATGGGCGCCAGATGAACTACGGAAAAAAAAAATTCGTTTAGTATAAAATTATTTTAGTTAATAAAATGCAATAAAACGGAAAAATATTTTTTATATATGACAATACCTGATCGATCCCCACGTGGTCTAACAATTGGCGATATAGAACTATAGAACTTCTTGGGTTTCTACTATAATCCATCCCAAGATCGGACCAGCTAAGCACAACAAATTTAAACACATTTAGATACAATAACAATTTAAATATTTAAAATTTAATATGTTTGGAAATAAAAATTAAAAGTGGACTTACTGGTTTGCGTAGGGGAACGGGCATGGATTCATGTTGCGTGGGGCAAGCATCGGCAGTCTAGAATACCCCCAAGCTTGTAACAAAAATGCACACCCATAAAAGGTACAAGTATCCTTTGCAGCATTTTTACAAAGGCTACTGTACAAGTGTGCCAAAACAGCTGAACCCCACCTGTATGTATTTACATTGTTGATGTTTCGCAACAATGGTAAATACATCATATTTATTGTGTTCCCGGTACCGTCGGGAAATAAAAAAATGACCAAATAAAAGCATAATATAACACCGAGTTTTTTGCATTATTTCTAACTCGGTTGAATCTTCGGTTAAAATAAAACTAGAATAGTGCTCTCTAAGGAGTCCTAGATTTATACCTGAACCCCGGCTACGAGTATTTGATGGCTGCTCCTCGTCAATTAGAGGGGCACCCAGCAAATCCGTAACTATAGAAACATCCTGGTTCACCTTACCGAAGACGGCTTTGCCGGATACACGTAACCCCAAAAGCATGTATACGTCTTCCAAGGTGACAGTGCATTCACCGAAGGGCAGGTGAAAGGTGTGTGTCTCTGGCCTCCACCTCTCTTGGAGTGCCAAGATGAATTTTGAGTCTATAGAGTTGTTGTGAACCTTAATAACTTCCCCAAACCCGCATAACCGTAGACACGGTTCAATGATCGGATCAAACTCAATGTAGTCGTGCACCCGACAGCGAAATCTTCTTACATTCTGTAAAAATATTCATCGAAATAAGTACGCAATAATATATATATTTATGTGTAAAAATAAAAATAAAAATATATATATATATATATATATATATATATATATATATATATATATAAGTATATATATATATATATATATATATATATATATATATATATATATATATATATATATATATATATATATTTGAGAATATATAAAAATATATATATTTGAGAATATATAATATATATATATATATATATATATATATATATATATATATATATATATATATATATATATATATATATATATATATATGTATAAGTATATATATATCTTAATTAGGGTTTAGTTACTTAAGTTAAGTTAGGGTTTCGTTTAATTACTTTAGTTAGTTTATAATTAGGGTTTTATTTAGCTAAGTTAGTTAAGTTAGTTTAGTTAGTTTATAATTAGGGTTTCATTAAGTTAGTTAAGTTAGGGTTTTATTTAGTTAGTTTAATTAGGGTTAAGTTAAGTTAGTTAAGTTAGTTTAGTTAGTTTATAATTAGGTTAGTTAAGTTAGTTAATATATATATACATTTATGAAACCCTAATTATATATATATATATATATATATATATATATATATATATATATATATACTTATACATATATATTTATACTTATACATATATATATATATAATTAGGGTTTCATTAATGTGTATATATATATATATATATATATATATATATATATATATATATATATATATATATATATATATATATATACTTATACTTATACATATATATATATATATATATATATATATATATATACATTAATGAAACCCTAATTATATATATATATATATATATATATATATATATATATATATATATATAAATATATATATATATATATATATAAATATATATATATATATATATATATATAAATATATATATATATATATATATATATATATATATATATACTTATATGTGCAGATGATACACCTATATGTGCAGAAGATAGCCCTATATGTGCAGAAGATAGCCCTATATGTGCAGATGCTAGACTTATATGTGCAGAAGATAAGACACACTACAACAAACAAGACCTTAGACAGCGCTTTTTTTAGCCTTAGACAGCGCTTTAAAGCGCTGTCTAAACCTCCGCTGCTAAAGGTTTAGACAGCGCTTTTAAAAATGTTAAAAGCGCTGTCTAATCCCCCACCCTTAGACAGCGCTTTGGCCAAAAGCGCTTTAAAAGACCCTCTTAATTTAAATTTTTTAGGTACACCTTAGACAGCGCTTTTCAAAAGCGCTGTCTAAGCCCCCTACCTTAGACAGCGCTTTGGCCAAAAGCGTTGTCTAAGCCCCTCCTATTTTAATTATTTTTAGGTATACCTTAGACAGCGCTTTGGCCAAAAGCGCTGTCTAAGCCCCTCCTATTTTAATTATTTTAGGTATACCTTAGACAGCGCTTTGGCCAAAAGCGCTGTCTAAGCCCCCACCTTAGACAGCGCTTTTGCCTAAAGCGCTTTCTAATCCCCCCCTTAGACAGCGCTTTTGGCAAAAGCGCTGTCTAAGGTATACGAAATTTTTTGTAGGATTTGTTTGTAACCACATTTTTTCCAGGTTTATAAACCAGAATTGGTACCTGTTTTCAACCAGATTTTTGCAGTCAATTATCACATTTTATATATGCCATTTTGGCCTTTTTTTACCAAAATTTGGCTAACCAATTCAAACCAAATTTGCCATAAATGTATCAAAATATATACAAATTTATGTTTACATTTATAAGTCATTACATATACTACTACAAATGTACACATTAATTACACACTTTGAGCTCTATCATGTATTGACACCACTCCTCTTTGATTTCGTCCACTTGATCCTTTGTATAAGATGCACACTTGAATTCATCAAAGTACTACATAATAATATAACATATTTTGAATTAATTCCAACTATTTAATTATATGAGATATGTGTAAATATAAAAATAACTCATAAGTTAGAAATACATACATCGGTGGGAATCTCTAATCGGCCCAACATGAGAGTATCTCGCATAAACCTCAACATGAAATACCCGCAATCTATTTGATTACGTTGAAGAGGACACTACATATGAAAAAAAATATGAATTATAAATCCTAAGTTTTATCAAGTGTAGTCATCACTAATATAATAAAAAACGCGGTAATTAAAAATATACCGCCACTTTAATCCATGAAATGGAGTTGGCGCCCCTCCTTGAGGTCTGGATAACTCGTTGGGCACGAAAAGCTTGTAGGACGCTAATAAAATAAAAATGAAGCAATTAGAACAATTCACATAAACTAAGAAAAATTTTGAACATTCTCACTTACGTGTCAATTAGGTCCTTCATAACCGAGTATGTTGTCCAATCATTTCCTAACGAGTCAAGATAATACACAATTTCTCGGATAGGATTGATTGCGAGCAACAACCAATGTCCACTGTAATGATTAGGCAAATGTTAGATGGTAACTTGGAAAATAATTATAATAGATGAATTTAGAATGAAATGCTAACCCGGTATTAAACGGTACAAAAAACAACTTCTCCGCATTTTTATTCTCCACGAGGATCCGAAGAACGTACTCCGTCACGGTATCCGGTCTACTTATCATTAAACCATAGTTGACGGTCGCGGGTGCTAAGAATCCGAATGACACGTCCAAACCATTGGGGCGCATCAATTTGTCATACAAAAACCTAATATAAAAACATCATTAACATAAAGTAAACATCATTAAAATAAGTTGTTTAATTAATAAAACAAAGTAGTCCGAATTTACCTAATATATGTATTGACAACGTTGACGCCGATTTCTTCACGACCAAAAACTTGCATGAAGTCCTCATTACCAAGAATTTGTTCGTAATCAAAGCCGAAAATCCCTACCTCCATAGGTATAGTCCGAATAGCTCCGGTCGGTATATCGGTCATCTCTAGAAATGTCCTGAGGCACGACCTATACTTGGTGGTAGGTTTTTTCCTAGCTACGGACTTCTTAGCACCAGAACTTTGTACCCGTGCGGAGGCGTTGCTAACCTCCTTTTTTTGTTGTGCGGAGGGATTGCTAGCCACATTTTCTTGAACCTACATGTCATATAAATAGTTAGACCAAATTAAGAATGTAACAACTTCAATGAATATATGTCATATAATTGTATACTACCTCTTTTCCTGAAACCGTGGACTCGGTATGCCGTGGAATCGCACTATCTTTAGATTTGGATTTTGTGGGAGTCTATTTAACATAGGAAAATATGTAAGTAAAATTTTAAGCATAAATTTTAAACTTTGAATATACCAAGGAAATTAACATAAGTTTTAATCATACCTCATATCCTACGCATATGAGGTTTGTCGGCCATGCAACAAACGAACCTACTGCTTCGTGCACCGTTGTTGCATCCGAATCATCGCTAGGATATGGTAATGCTGCATTCGGCTCAACTGCAATATCAACTGATACCTTCAAACATCCAGCAGGGAGCTCTCTAGTGTGGAGTAATACTCCGCTAACGTTATGCACTTTTCCCTTGCCAACCATCCGATAGTATGGTGACGACAAATACAGCTGACAATGGGAAATGCCCTAAAACCAATAATAACAAGAAATCGTTAATGTGTATATATGTCAAATACATAATTTAAGAAAATAGTTCAATTTAAGACAATTATATGTAATTACCTCTGGAATGTTCGGCTGAAAGGTACAGTTGATACTGTCTTTGTCCGAAGCATCTCTGTATACTGTTGAGGCGCTAGCCTCTCTTTCTCTCCTCAATGCATCAAGCTCAGCTTGCATGGCTTCCATTCTTGCATGAAGCTCCCGATTACTAGGAGCCTTTCCTTTTTTAATACTCATGGAGGTCGGAGTGACTCCAAATCCCTTACCCCTCACCCGACCAGAGTACTCAGGGACATCCAATGCCCGACCAAGTATGCTCCTAGTATCATCGGGAGATAAAGACTGAGATAGCTCCTCCTGAAAAATCAGATGAATATCGTACAATTGTCAAATATTTGTGTATAAAAATGTTATTCAATTAATGAAAAAATGTTATACTTACACATTTCTGGTATACTTGTAAAACTTCTTCTTGAGGAACTCCAGATTTGCCCACACGGGCTTCCTTCCACAAAACATGTGCAGGAAGAGATGATTCTGAACTTTCCTCCTTCTGCAGCTACACATTAAGTCATACAATTTTATCAGATAAAACTAATATATGATGAACAAATTTGTTATCGCAATTTAAAAATACGTACCATGGATTGTTCTAAACGTCCATATCCGACACGTCCTTTTCGATACGGATATGCGGGACTTGATGCTCTTTCCCGATTTGTAGCACTTATTCTTTGAAAAACCGGGTCTTGTCTTTTGGATTTGAACGCTTCCCATTCTTCAGCCGATATCAAACTTTCATATTTTTTGGGAATTTCCGCATCCACAAAATTACCATCCGCATCCTTAAGGAACTTGGATGATAAAAATGTCCGAAACCCTCTTAGAAGCTTTCCGGCCAATTTCATACAAAAGCCTCTTCTTTCATCTTCGATGTTAAAACATCGCTAAGAAAAACATACAGATTGATAGTTAGTATCGGTAATTGAAAAAACATAATTGAAAAAACATGATTGTACCTTTATCTCACTCCAAATTTTATCTTTGGACTCTTTCAGCTCTTTGTTTCTCCAATCATCACATGTAATGGGAATTTCATTCCTTACTAGTGCACCGATAAAACTAGTTAAGGTATGCCCATTAGGTTCTATAAGTTGTCCCTGGGTGCTCCAATAGACATCTAGTATGATGCCTCGAGATCTTCCTTGGACCACCCTTCTCATTACTGTGATGCCTCTTCGAATTTCTTCTTCCGCGGATACTTTTTTAGGAACTTCCTCAGGTTGGTCATCAGCCATGTCTAACCTGTAATAAACCAAGGAAACCATCAAATATCAAATATAACTTATAATCAAAGCAATTGAAAACAAAAAAATAAAGAAATCATGCATTATCATATATAACTTATAATCAAAGTAATTGAAAACAAAAAAATAAGGAAATCATGCATTATCACATATAACTTATAATCAAAACAATCGAAAAAATAAAATAAAGAAACCATGGATAATTTACCTAAGTCACTAACATCTCTTTCTTTTCTTTGTTGGAATATTAATCACTTGTTTCTTAGCAATGCGTACGGATGAATTGATCCAAATTCCCTCATTATGATCGTTTCTTATATATGACTCATCCGGTATAAGATCCTCAACTTCATCATTTCTATTCAACTCATTCCGTCTAATGCATGACTCATTCTCAACATCAATATCACATTGATCGACACCGCTATCATCAGTCACTTTGTTAGAGAAAAGCACTATAGACCATTTTGTACTCTTCGGGTCATTCACATAGAACACTTGTTTAGCCTGAGATGCTAGAATAAAAGGTTCATCTTTGTACCCCACCCTAGTAAGATCAACTTGCAAAAATCCAGACTTATCCATTCGTATGCCACTACTATTCACCCACTTGCAACCAAAGATGGGAATCTGAAACTTCTCGTAATCAAACACCCAAATGTGCTCAATAACTCCAAAATACGACAGATTTGCATATTTGGGGTTTAAGTCCTTCATGCTTGATATATGCATTGCTTCAGCTAGCACGGTGACACCACTATTTTGCATAGTACTCTTATCATCTTGTTCTTTGGTATAAAATGTGTATCCATTAATTGAATATGCGCTATGAGAAAACACATGCAAACTTGGACCATATGCCAAACATCTCAACCTTTCTGTTACCGAAGAAGGATCTGAAGAGCGCTTCAAATAAATATGATCCTTCAACCATTGTATGAAACTTTGATTGTGCTCTATAACTATCCAATTTTCATTTCTGTTCGGATTTAACCTTCGGAGTACATCCTTGTGCATTTCAACATATGGCTCAACCTCATTATTATTGTGCAGAACATACAAATGAACTTGATCCCGTTCATCCCTTGATATTGTCACAATTTTATTCCCAATTAATTTTTTACCTTCCATTTTGTCGAAAATCTGAGCTCTGGGGAGTCCAATCGATTGAACGTTAGACAAATATTCAGTACAAAACTCAACAGCTTCTTCAACAATGTATCGTTCAACAATACAACCCTCTGGTCGACTTCGGGATTTCACGTACCCTTTTAATATTTTCATATACCGTTCAGCAGGGTACATCCATCTCATATAAGCTGGTCCACACAACTGTGTCTCTTTCACAAGATGAACAACTAAATGAACCATTATGTCAAAAAAAGACGGAGGAAAATACATCTCAAGCTCACACAAGGTAATTACAATCTCTTTTTGTAGTGTTGGTAAGATCTCGGGATCGATCACCTTACTACAAATTGACCTAAAGAAAAAACACAATTTAGTTATGGAACTTCTTACTTTTTCTGGCAAAATAGAACGTATACCGATCGGTAGAAAATGTTCCATTATAACGTGACAATCATGTGTCTTCAAATTCTTCAACTTGAGGTCTTTCATAGAAACAAGTCTTCTGATATCAGATGAGTATCCTTCTGGAACCTTAACTTCACTCAGAGACTTACACAAAATTTTTTTCTCCTTTCTAGATAAAGTAAAAGCAGCAGGTGGTAGATATGTTCGTCTTCCTTTCTTCACGGGTGCTAATTCAGTTCTCATTCCCATTTTTAACATGTCCTCCCTTGCTTTAAGGCCATCCTTAGACTTGCCTTTTATATTGAGTAATGTACCGATAACACTTTCAAATACGTTTTTTTCAATATGCATAACATCGAGAAAATGTCTCACGTACAAAGACTTCCAATATGGCAATTCAAAAAATATCGACCTTTTCTTCCACCCACCTTTCACAATCTTATGTGCAAAAGGCTTGCCAAACTCAGTACGCACATCTTTCACCTTTTCAAAAACTTGTTCACCTGACAATGCGGGTGGAGCTCTACGATGTTCGGTGTCTCCATTGAATGCTTTTCTCCACCCACGGTAGTGATGTTTAGAATGTAAGAATCTACGATGACCGAGAAACACATTCTTCTGGCAAAGTTCCAATCGGATCGTATCGGTTCCGTCTTCACAAACAGGACACGCACGTTGACCTTTAATGCTATACCCAGATAGATTCCCGTATGCTGGAAAATCATTAATTGTGCCAAACAACATCGCCCTCAAATTGAAACTTTCTTTCCTATATCCATCATAAACCTCCACACCGTTCTCCCACAAAATCTTTAAATCTTCGATCAGAGGTGTCAAGTATACGTCTATGTCATTACCTGGTTGTTTAGGCCCAGAGATTAACATAGATAACATCATGTACTTACGCTTCATACATAGCCACGGAGGTAGGTTATAAATCATAAGAATCACAGGCCATGTGGTATGTGAAATACTTTGAAGACCATGTGGGTTCATTCCATCAGTAGATAATGCCAATCGAAGGTTTCTTGCTTCTGATCCAAACTCAGGATAATCATTATCAATCTTCGACCACTGTGGTGAATCAGCCGGATGCCGATACTTTCCATCGGTAATTCTTTCATCTGCATGCCAAGTAAGATGTCTTGCATCGGTTTCACTACGAAACATGCGCCTAAATCTCGGAATTATCGGAAAATACCATAAGACTTTTGCGGGAGATAATCTTTTCTTATATCGAGACAAACCGCATTTGGGGCACTCAGTTAACGTTGCATATTCGTTACGAAACAAAATGCAATCGTTAGGACAAGCATGTATCTTATCATAGCTCATGCCAATAGAGCACAACATTTTTTTTGCCTCATAGGTTCGATTAGGAAGAACATTATCATCCGGTAGCATTTCTCTCATAAGGGCCAACAACTCTGTGAAACTTTTATCCGACCATCCATTGCCCGCCTTTAAGTTGTACAACTTTAATACCGCAGAAAGTCTTGAGAATTTAGTGCAACCTTTGTACAACGGTTTCTCTGCATCGCTTACCATCCTCTCAAACATTTCAGGACAATCATGAAGATCTTCTTCCAGTGCTTCTACAATCTCTTCAACTCGATCACAATCATATGTTTCCGTGTCTTTGTCGTATGAAGCATAGGTCGTATTTCTTTTTCCACTCGATTCAACATTCCCGTTAATTTTCTCACCATGAAATATCCAACACCGATAACTTTGATCAATTCCATGCCTCAGCAAATGCGATTTCAATCCATGTGCGTCAACCTTACCAATATAACAACAACGCAAGCAAGGACAATGCATTCGTCTGGGGTTTTCAGCGTGTTGAACAGCATACTTAACGAATTCCGCAACCCCACTCTCGTACTCTTTGGTCATTCGATCGGCACAGATCCATGTTTTATCCATGGTTTTCCTACTTAAAAAACGTATACATAACCAATGTTAATATAAACTTCAATGACGTATCCGATAAGCCAATATACCAACTTTAATTACCTCATCACTTTCATTTTTTATATTACAAGAATCAAACTTTTTCTATTACAATATAACTATAACTATACCTATAACTATATAAGAGTTCGTTCAATCATTTTATGGGAGAAATCTTTTGGCTAGATTTGCAGCCAGAAAGCAAATTGTTGTTGCTTTAGAATGAAATGTTAGTGGACCTGTCATATCCTCCATGGATTCTATGAGGAACCACATTAGATTGCTAATGGTTGTTATCAAGGTGTATTAGCAGTTGGATCTATTTGTGGAATTCAAGATTTGAAGTTCCTTTGAAGAAAAAGAGAGAGTTATTCTCTACTGAAGTGGAGTTTCTTACACCTATCAACCATTAGACGAAAAGATTCAAGTCTTCAAAGAAGGATTGAGTGAAGATCAATCCACTATAATGATTGATTAAATTGTCAAATTGTGATTCTAGATTGTTTAATGATTGATTAATCCAAAAATAAATTAAATTTCTTGTTTGATCTATTAAAGGTTAATTAGCATATTACTTCTCATTATGTCCACATCATTGGTGTGTGTGTGTGTCAATTTGATCAAATCTTTGAATTGTTGTAGAATTGTTTTCAAAACAATTTTCACCATGAAAGCTTTCGCAAGTTACTCTGATTTTTTAAGATATTATAAGGGATATTTTTTCTATTCAACATCCTTTGATACAATCAACACCATATTCAAACAAATAAAACTAAGTTGTTAGAAGTGTAGTTAAGGCAATAATAGTGATAACTATAGTGGTTATATATTGAATGCTATCTTTCAATCTAGAAACCAAACTAAACTATATCAGTTTAACTCACTTTCTTCAAAACTTTGGCTTCTTCAAGTTTCATTCTAATTTTTAGATTGTTTTTATACAGTTATTACTATGAGTAGTGAGGATCTCAAAAAAACTGTCACAAGAGCAACATGCAAAGGTATGAAAATATTGAACATTTTTTCAGAAAATAAAATGAAACAGAACCAATGAAGAACAGTAGAAACAGAACCAGAACCGTAGAAACAGAAAAAATGAAAAAAGGAAAAAATGAACATACCTCAATGAAGAACAGTAGAAACGAATGATTCTTTAATAACTTTCAATGACTGAAACGAATGAAAGAAACCAATGTCATGAATTTCGCGGTCAGCCGTAGGGTTTCTTCGAAGAAAAGAACAAATGAAAAAATGAAAAAATGATAATACCTCAATGAAGAACAGTAGAAACTGGCGATTCTTACTCTTTCAATGCCTGAAACGAATGAAGGAATACAATCTACTGAAGATCGCTGTAATGGCGTTCGTTCGCTGGTAGGGTTCGTTCGCTGGGAGGGAAAACAGAAAGACGGGAGAACGAAAATAGAAGTCTGAATTTTAATTTTAATAAGACCTTAGACAGCGCTTTTGGGAAAAGCGCTTTCTAAGGTATGCCTTAGACAGCGCTTTCTAAAAGCGCTGTCTAAGACCCCCCTTAGACAGCGCTTTTGGATTTAAATTTTTTTTTAATTTAAAGACTTTAAACAGCGCTTTATCAAAAGCGCTGACTAAGGTATATATTTAAAAGCGCTTTCTAAAAGCGCTGTCTAAGGGGGGGTCTTAGACAGCGCTTTTATAAAGCGCTGTCTAAGACCCCCCCTTAGACAGCGCTTTCATTATTTTTTTGGACCATTTTCCGTGTTTTATTTTATTTTTAACCTTAGACAGCGCTTGCTTTTAAAAGCGCTGTCTAAGATGCGCTGTTAAAAAACGTTTTTGGCGTAGTGACATATGTGGAGAAGATAACCCTATATGGTGCAGGAGATAAGCCTATATGGTGCAGGAGATAAGCCTATATGGTGCAGGAGATAAGCCTATGAGACATTAATTCACATTAATTCAGAACAGTAAATATAACCATAAAATATATTTTTGCCTTTACTATTTATAGATTATTTTCATATCTTCATTGTACCATAAACTGCAAAACATTTTCGTATCTAAAATAGTCTTTGAATACGAACTATGTCTCAATTACCTCAGTATATGATCAACGCCCATACAAATGGCGAAATATTTGAATGTAACCATTCTGGTTTCAACTTTCGAAACACCGAGGTTACTCGGTTCTCAATCGTCCGACAATCCAATTTCGCTCATCTAAAAAAGAGATTGGAAAACAAAATGCAGCGTGGTCCAGTGGACGTCATTATTTACAAAAATCCAGTATTCTATGAGGATAACCAGGTCATGTATTTCCAATTAACTATATCTGACGACGAAAGTGTTCGTACTATGTTTCTAAGCCATGAGTATTCCGGTTTCAATGATATCGAGTTGTATGTTACGTTTCACCAACAACAAATGTCTCAGCCCATTGATCATTCGCAAGTCTTTTTCGAATTTGACAATGATTTGGCTGAAGTGGATGTTGTTGATGAGGACGAGGAACAAGAGGAGGCAGTAGTTGATGAAATGGTCAATGAAGACGAGGTTCCGGCCAGTCATGTATATCGTCCTCCTCCACACATGACAAACTTGAACTTGGGAAGTGAAGACCCATCTTCAGACATATTTTATGATCCGTATCCATAAAGGCAGGGTTCGTTAAAGGAGGGCGACCATTTTCGAACAAAAGAAGAATGCGTTCGAGCTATAAAATTTTACCACATGGATTTATCGGCTGATTATAGGGTCGACCGAACGAATCCTACACTATATATGATACGTTGTCGTAACGTGGCATGCCCGTTTCGATTGACAGCATCATACAGAAAAAGAAGTGAAGATTGGAAGGTTGCTTCAATGGGACCGGAGCATACATGTGTCATAACCAACTCACTGCAGGATCATCGGCAACTGAGCTCTCAGCTAATATGCAACGATATCCTATCAATCGTTGCTGACGATCCTTCGGTCAAGGTCAGCACGATAATTAAGCACATAGTTCAGAAGCACAATTATACTCCATCATACAGGAAAGCATGGATTGCTAGAACTAAGGCTGTTGCCGTTGTATTCGGAAATTGGGAGGACTCGTACAAAGAACTCCCAAAGTTTTTGCTGGCACTGAAGCACTATGCACCTGGGAGCGTTGTCATCCTTGAGACCTTGCCGGCGTATACTTCGGAAAGTCATTGTGTTAGTGGAAATGGCATATTCCACCGCCTCTTTTGGGCTTTTGACCCATGTATAAAGGGTTTTTCCTTCTGCAAGCCTATAATCCAAATTGATGGAACATGGCTCTACGGGAAATACAAAGGAACTCTATTGATGGCAGTCGCACAGGACAGCAACAGCAATATCTTTCCAATTGCATTCGCTATCGTCGAGGGAGAGACTGCCGAGGGATGAAGTTTTTTCCTAAAAAATCTTCGCAACCATGTGGCTCCCCAGTCTAACTTATGTTTGATTTCGGACAGACATGCATCAATTGAGAGTGCATGGAAGAATGTTGATAACGGCTGGCAGGAACTGCCTTCAACACATGTCTATTGTATTAGACACATAGCGCAAAACTTCATGAGGGAGATCAAAGACAAGACACTGCGGAAGAAGGTCGTGAATGCAGGGTACTCATTAACCGAACCGTCATTCAAACATTATCGTGACGAAATCAGAATGGCAAATGAAGATGCATTCAGATGGATAAACCAGATTCCTTTAGATAAGTGGACCAGGGCCTACGACAAAGGACAACGCTGGGGTCACATGACAACAAACCTCGTTGAATCAATGAACTCTGTTTTCAAAGGAATCCGCAACCTACCGATAACCGCTTTGGTGAGGTCAACCTACTTTAGGCTCGGAGCACTTTTTGACACCAGGCGTTCAAAGTGGAGTTCAATCCTACAGTCTGGTCAAGTGTTCAGCGATAGTTCTATGACATTCATCAAAGACGAAGCATCCAAGTCTAACACACATGTGGTCACCGTCTTTAACCGTAATAAGGGACATTTCAATGTTGATGAGATCATGGATCACAACGAAGGGAGACCGAGGGGATCCTATCGGGTAGAACTTGATAACAATTGGTGCGACTGTGGTAAATTTCAAGCCTTTCGCATGCCTTGCTCCCATGTCATAGCGGCATGTTCGAAGGTTCGGCTGGACCCTTCAGGCTTACTATCCCCTGTTTACCAAGTGCACAATCTTTGCAACGTCTACAACAAAAGCTTTCCGGTTGTTGCAAATGAGGGCTACTGGCCCTCCTACAATAGGGAAATAGTCTGGCACAACGAGAACATGCGAAGAAAGAAAAAAGGCCGTCCTAACAGCACGCGTATTCGCACCGAAATGGATACGGCGAATAAGATGGTGAGACTGTGTAGTTCATGTCGTCAGCCCGGTCACAATCGTAAAAAATGTCCCAACGTTGGACCAAGCTCAACATCGTAAATTAAATCATTGTAACCGTTTTTATTTTAAATGGATGCCTAGTTCGTTTAATTCATATCAGTAAAATCATACAACCACAAACACGAACATACATAAATAAAACAAGGAAATACATGATTCAGAAAATGACCGTACATAAATAAAACGGAAAAATACATAAATTCAGGCATGACCATACTTAAATAGAACAACTGCAACATTCAACAAATCTAGCCTATCAGGACCATCAGGACAGCTTCACCTCCGCCTAGCATCATCGACAGAACACCTGCATCGTTGACAATTTTTCTCCATTTCGTCACACCAGACTCCACAACCCGCTTCTCAATTTTAATTATCTTTTCTTTGTGGCCGATCTCTCCTTCTAACCAGCGGGTTAATTCTCTGTGCAAGTGTTCCAAAGTTTGGGGGTTCCATAACAGCATCTTCAGAGGAGGCTTTGTTGCCGAGAAAAACACTAAAGCATTTTTCTTCAAGATATCAAATTTTGGAAGCGGTTCTTCTGATGTTGAGGAAGACGGTGCCGATGCATAATTAGATGGACGGGGAGAAGCCATGTTGTGAGAGAGGGAGATTGAAAGGAATGAATGAGAGAGGGTTTGTAAGGATGGAGTGAGATAAATCTTATGTTTATGAGTGAGGCATATATATAGTAAAAAAATTTGCAAACCCTAGGTATATATATATGTATAAGTATATATATATATACATATATATATATGTATACGTATATATATATATATATATATATATATATATATATATATATATATATATTATATATATATATATATATATATATATTTATATATATATATATATAAGTCTATATATATATATATATATATATATATGAATTAACAACGTGCAACATACCATTTGGCGAATGCATGTTGAATTTACAACAGATTCGCCAAATGGAATGGCGAATTGGTGAAGAAAATTCATTCCTAGCCAAACCATTTGGCGAATCCATAAGAAAAAACACATATTCATCAAATGGTTTGGCGAATGTGTGTCCAAACTCTGTTAGTTTGGTATTTTTTTTGAAAACTATGTTATTTTGGAAATTAAATTAAGAAACTCTGTTATATTAAAAAAAAATTCCTCAATCTTCATGATAACATCAAGCACGACCAAATTCAAATATTTTCTGATTTTTATAATTTATTTATTATTTATTTGGATTTTATTTATTAAAATTCATTTTAAATCAAAATAAAATATGAAAATACAAATATTTGATTTGATTCTTCTTCTAGAAGCTCTTAAACATCATTTAAGTTGATTTGATACTCTCCAATTTTGTGAACAACCAATTTGGAAACATATCATTTGATTTTTTTGATATTTTTGACCATAGCTTTCTTCACCTTCAAGCAACCCATACAACTCCAACCATGGCCCAAATTCTTAACCTAATTACATTACTATATAACCACAACAACATCACAAGACAAAAAAAAGGGATGGAGAGCAAGAGGATGATATTCGTACTTTAAAATTTCACATTATTCAAAATTAGGTTTCCACAATCCACCACTTTTACAAGTTTATTAAAGGTTGCAAATGAATCCTTGAGTTTTGATGCAGGAATCATAGGACACCATGGAGAACTAAACTATTGGTTAATCTGCTGTAATCTGTTTTCGTCGATACTTCGAAGGCTGCAATAGTGATAAGAATTCCAGGCTGACAGGTGGGAGGAAGAAGATGGTGTGTGGCGTGCGCTGATTGACCTAGTGACAAAGACCGAAGGTTGAAAGTCTGAGGGTGTGGCTTCAACACTCATTCCCAACATTTTGGCAAAGAAACGTGGGTTCAACACTCATTTCCAACATTTTGGCAAAGAAACGTGGCGTAGCGTAGTGGCTGAAGGTTTTTGTTGGCAAAGGCAAAGTCAGGGGTTCAACACCAACCCCCAATATTTTGGGTATCTCTAACTTTATTTTTCCCTTTTTCATCAAATTATGTATTTTCTTTGAATTTCCTTATTATTATTATTAAACTAATTTCTAAACGATAAAACAAAATCCTTTTTTATTTTATTTTTAAAACTTATATTTTATTTATATAAACCTTAAACCTATTTTTTTTAAAACCTTTTTCTTTTATAAATCTAATTTTTTTGTAAACCTTAATTTTTTCCGTAAACCTTAATTTTTTCCGTAAACCTTAATTTTTTTTCATAAACCTTAATTTTTTTCATAAATCTTAATTTTTGTTTTCATAAACCTTAATTTTTTCCCTAAACCTTAATTTTAAACCTAAGTCTTAATTTTCTTTTTCATAAACTTTAAACCCTAAAAATTTAGCCCTAATCTTTATCTTAAAACCCAGATTTCACCCTAATTTTTACCCTAAAATTTTTCCTAAACCTTAAATTTTTTCTCAAATTCTAACCCTAATTGTTTCCTTAACCTAATTTGCAAACTTTTTTCTAATTTATTCACTTATTTTTATGTTATTCATTATTATGTAATTGTAATAATTTAGTTTTATTTTCCGCTATTATTATTATTATTATTATTATGTAACTGCCCCTAAGCCATGTAATTTAGTTTTGAAAATGGATCAGATGAACCCTAATAGTTCATTTTTTTCAAAAAAGGTTGGGTTTTACACTTTAATAGAGGCCCTTGAGTGTGACAAAAGTCAATTTGATAGTATGAAAGTCAAAACTCTAATTTTTTAATATTTTAAATATTTATTTGAAATAAAATATTAAAATATTTGATAAATTTCAAACACTAATGAAAAATAAGTTGAAACATTGGATCAATATTTGAACAAATATGTTTTATCCATGAGACAACTTGAATATCATTTATGTTTGAAAAATCAAGTGAAAGAAATGAATTTAAAAATTGTTTAGAAACAAATAAAATTAATTCTTTAAGAAAATAATAAATATATTAAAAAATATATTTTTCGGGAGATTTTTTCATGGAATAAAATATTTAAATATTTTTTAGAATTAATGAAAAAAGAATCATTTAAAAACTCAAAAGAATTAGAAAGTTGTTAATTTTTTAATCAATTAAACAAAATTAAAAAAATTAAAAAAATCAAATATTTGAAAAAGGCGCCAAGAACACCTTGGACAAGAACACACGTGAAGCAGTTTGCCCAGAATTTGCAAAAGTCATCATATCTCATGTAATAGGCATCCATTTGAGATGAAATAAACATCAAAATTATTCGTTTTGATCCCACGAACCCAATGGTACCAATTAATTTCATTTATTTTGTGTGTGGAGTGAGAAATCAGTGATGAACACTGAAGAACCCTAATTTAGCCTGAGCCTCGTGAAATTCTACATGATGATGATTTTGTGAAATTGATTAAAAGGAATTACTTAGAATATGTTTACGCACATATAAAAAGATAGTGCGAGGAAATATGCATGGATTATGATTTGGCCTAATTTGAGGCTTACCTGAACTTGAGCTTGCAGCTGGAGTTGTAATTTTGAGCTGGAGGTGTTACAGAGATGTTGTGATGATCTGGACAACTCTCCTACACCATATGGAGTGTTTTTGAACACTTGGACTTGATTACAAATGACTAGATCAACTTTTGATCTTCAAGTTGCAGAAACAAGGAATTTTTGAGGCTTTGATGAGTGATTATGGGTTGGAAGTGTTCCAGAGGTGATCTAAGTGTTTGAACGCCTCATAAATATCATACTCAAAAACCAGAAGTGATTGCTCAAAATATTTAGTTTTGAGTCGTTGAGAGCAAAAGAAGAGAAAGCTTAGTGATCAGAGGCTTTGGTGTAATTTTTATGATGGGATGAGGTCTCTATTTATAGACAAATATGTTGAACAAACTTGGCCTCCAATATTTGAAGTGATGAGGTCACAATAATGAGTCATGGTTTATGAAAATATCTCTTACATGTGAAATGATGAAATTCTCAAATAGCTTAGCTATGCAGTAGCAAAATTCACATTCTCAGAAGTATGATGCTTGGATTGTGTCCACTTATTGCTTGTTGAACAAAAGATCCAAGAATATGTCATTATGAAACTTTGTGGCCCTTGGATCAAAATGCATAATGTTAAAGTCTATAAATATCATTTTGTTGAATTTCATGGTGCAATCATGAATTTGCAGGTTTGACCTGGCTTGTAATCACTGTTTAAATGCTTAAATCCACTTGACATTATACTTTGATTCAAAAAATCAAATTTCACAAGTTTGTGAAAAATCTATTTTTTCAAAACAGCTTGAGATGCTCACTTTGATCCATGATTTCTTCATGCACATGCAATATCTTTTCATGTCAATTGATTCTTTGAATTGTTGGCAACATTTGCAACAACGCTAATGTTTTGAAAAAGATCTAAATCAACTTGGAACTTGGTAAAAAAATCTCTTCGTTTTGATGTTTTGCTGATTTTACACTTAAGCAGATTTTTTTAAAATGTTGAAAATCAATATTTTTCTTGATTTTGATCGATCTTCAACTTGAAATCCATAATGAATTGGAGTTTCTCCTAATTGAATCATTTGTAGTTTGTGATGAAAATTACACTAGATACCCTTGGATTTCTGATTTTGGAGTGAACATCCTTTGAAGTATTTTAACCTTATGAATGGACTTCCATGATGTATATGAGCTATTTAAACTATTCCCTATGGTATAGGCTCTTGTCCATATGAAAATATTGACTTTTGGTTCCTCGATTAGTCAGAAACCTTAATTTGGGCACTATGAAACCCTAATCTTGCAGTCCTTGATCTTTGCACTTTTGTACTTGTAAATGGTTTGGCATGGTCATGTCAACATTCTTGATGATGTGTGGAGGTCTTGGCTCATTTCCCATGGCTCGAGACCCAGATCACTGAGACTTTTGTACAATCTTTGAAAGATTTCTCATTATTTGAGATTCCTTTACCCTTTAATAAAGATTGAAAGGTTGAAAATTTTATGTGTTAATGATTGGTCATTGGCCTGAATCCTCTAAGGGACTCAGGAATCCTAATCCATTACGGAGATACTGTTCAAACCAGTCTGGTACAGTCCTTTGGTCAGTGGATTTCTTCCGATGGTGTATATATCTTAGGGTCAAAATTTAAGGTATGACACCGAGGATTTTATGAGGTCAGAGAACTATTACGAACCCAAACACCAATTTCCATATTCATCACAGACTAAATAGAATGGGCTCTGAAGTAATAGGCCAAGTCATCACTGTTGTAACATTTATGGAACAATCAAAGGTCGAAAACCGTTACAGAATAATTAATTAATCGATACATATCATTAATGGTCATAAACAGTAACAAGTACTTATTAAGTTTGCTACAAATAGTTAAATAAACGATTATGTTTATTATGGCCATAAGACCTATTTATTGTGACTATTCAGTAGAAGAAGAGAGGCTAACAATATATATGGGTCTTAGAGACCAACAAAAATGGAGGCATTTTAGCGATGAGTAACATAAAAAGAGGTGAAGTAATTAGATGAGAGCAAGACTTAGGGATTCCAAAGGTGAATCACATACACTTTAACCAATTGCTTATGACATTTCCTGATTAGCATCAGAGAAGTCAACCTTTTGATGTTTTTAGCTGGAACATAATCATTTCTCTATGTTAAAATGACATAGTAGTGCTTCACATCGAGTCAAATTAATTGATTTGGGATTTTAAAAAAAATAAAGCACGCATGATATAAATATTTTGATGAAAATGTAATAAACTTAAATGTATAATATGTAATTATGATAATATCATAAAGTTCCCCAAATATAAATTATTTCTACATCAAATAGGATGTTCTTGTACATTCTTTGTCATAAATCTGTTGGATAGAAAGAAAGTTTTCCTTATACATATATACCTGACTATACTGTTTATATCCACCTTCTCTAACACCAAGCTCCTCAATTATTTGAATACTCAAATTTAACAAAATTATTTCACCATCTTCTTTAATAAAAAATATATCACCATTCTTACCTGATCCTATAGGTCTTTCAATGCATGACATAGGTCCAACAATAAATAATTTAGTCCATGATTCTTTTACACCAATTTCTCCTAAAATTGATATGTCAAAAGTAGATGTGCTACTACCAGGCATCCAAGATATCAAAGCAATAGAACCACTTAATCCCACCAAATGTGCTGCCGCAATATTATGTATATCCATCGGTACGAGTGTACTACATAAGACCTCATTGACCAAGTCGAATGATGCCAAAGCTATATCAGCATCAGAGTTATCAGCAAAATGCCACCAATGGCACTTTCCATCCAAATACAAGAGCGAGCCGCAAAGACTATTAGGAGAAGAAAAAATACATGGAACACCTTCGAAGCAGGCATTGAGTTCAAGATCATGTTTTTTCCAAGAGTTAGTTCTTAGACTGTATATCTCCCATAAAGATTCATTAACTAATACATCTTCCCATGGCACATCAAGTAGGCCAAGATTTTCACAATCACCATGATTTGGGGAATAGTAATATATATGCTTAATCAACTTATAATCATCTCTAACAGGGTCATATCCAAATCCATTAAGAACAGGCAAAAATAGTTGGTAACGTGGTACAGATTCACCCGGACTTGGAGGAATGATTTTAAATTCTTGGGTAGATGGATTCCAAAGTACAACTGGTCCACGTTGCCATCGATGAAGACAAAGAATTCCGGTAATAGTACCAGAACCTAAAATGTTAAAATGTGGATTCTCCTCTTGAAGTGGATTTGGTAAATGGACTGTGTTTTCAAATTCATCATCATCATCATCATCATCATCGGACAATATATGAAACTCTCTACCAGTAACTTGTAGGATGAGAGATGTATCATCGTCATAGAAAGAATCGTGATTAGTTATGAAATCCGAGCGGAACATTTTCATAAAATGATTGTTTTCAAATAAAACTGACCATGATTTGCAAACACACCCAAATCGCTTCAATGATTTTAAAGGCAATTTCGACAGAATGTTAAATGAAATATCATCATTCATGCAGTTACTAACCTTCTTTTCCATCTATCACAATGAGCTTTCAATGATAAAATCGCTGACGGTTTAAGATCGGCGAGACTCGGGCGTTTTCGGTGGTTGCAGATCGGCGAGACTCAGGCGTTTTCGGTGGTTGCAGATCGGAGAGACTCAGGCGTTTCCGGCGGTGACTCTTGCACAGGCTTCAGTGGACAAAAACTAGTGGTTACAAATTGAAGGTTCCGGCTACTTAAACCATCAGAACCCACAGTATGTGTTAAAAATAAATTCAATTTAATATTTTTTATATATAAAAAGTAATATTATTTGTTAACTTAATTGAGAAGTGTCCATAAAGAAATATAATCAACACAAAAGCAAGAAGAAACAAAATTAAGAAGTAATATTATGAAAAGATTATTTGTTAACTTAATTGAGAAGTATCCTTAAAAAACTCACTGACAAGTATCCTTACGAAATTCATTGAGAAATAATTGTAAATATTATTTTCATAAAGTAAGAAATAAATTATTTTAATATTTTTCTATAGTATAGTTTTGCTGGTTTTGTTAAAAACAAGTAAATTCGGTTATTAAGGATTTTAATATTTGTATATAAAACTTCCTTAATTATTAAGAGAAAACAAAATTATGATGAAAACAAAATTAAGAAGTAAATCATATTTTGATCATTTTTCATATCTATTTTTTCAATTCTTTATTTCTTCATTCAGATATACATTCTCCGAAATTTTTTAATGAAATATAAAGAAATTTTATTGGTCGTCCAATAAAAAAATCATTAATCTATCAAATCATTTTAAATTATCAATATAATATGGTGGATTGTATGTCGGCGTTGATTGAATAACAATATAAAATTATTGTACATTGTCGGTGTATCTTCTATTTACGCTTCTCTGAAATATATTTTATCTTTTATGCATTTTTTTCCGATCAAAGGATGTATTGCTCATAGAAAATACATTTTTTGTCAAATTTAATTGTTAATTCAAAGAATCAACTAATTATTGCTAATTACTTTCCGCTGTAAATCGAATAAATTTTGTATTTACTATGTCCTTATGAAATTTATATCAAATCTCCACCTCACCTTCTAAGATACTCACTCAGTTTTTTATTATAAGTCATTTTAATTTTTTAAATGTATTAAGAAATATAATAATTATAGTGTTGATAAGAAAAATTATAAAAGATTTTACAAAATTGTATTTTAGTAATAGTATTGGAAAGACAAATTTATATAATTGAACGGAGAGAATAATGAATATTTAAGGATATAATAGAAAAATCAACATTAATGATTTTATAAAACGACTTATATTGTGGTAAAAAAATTCAAAGCGACTTATAGTAAAAAACTGAGGTAGTATAATTAAAATGTCGTTGTCACAACGCGAAAAAACAACTGGCGCTAAACAGAGTCACCACTGAACGTTATTTATCCCAACAAGAAAATGGAACGATCGATGAAACCTCAAAAAGGGAAGAACATGGTCTAGCAACCAAATCCTGGGTTCAGGAGTCGATTACACAAGGGAATGTATTAGCACATCCTTGCGCCTGTTGTACTCAACGAGATCCATTCTTGTTGTTCTAATCAAAAGGGTGTGCATATCTAAAACCTACTTGCAAAGGGAAAGCAGAAACAAAAAGGGAAAAAATGAAAGTTGACTCGATGGGATCTCGCAATCTCATGCCTACGTATTCCCTTGTGCAATGGGAAAGTAAGAGTCAACGTAGTTCGGAGGACTACGGATGAAAGGGGAGTTGTGGGAGTTGCGCTCGCCAAGACTTCACCATCTTGTGCCTACGTATCTCCATTAACCAATGAAAAATCAGAGTGTTCGTAGTTTGTGGGACTACAAGTTGCAAAGGTAGAACAGACTTAACATATGCCCTTACGAAAAGGAAGGAGAAAGAATCCCAAAGGAAGACGATTGGAAGTTTGTTCAAGTCTTTTAAAAGAAGTTTTTTTATTAGATTTTTTTGCTATATGTATATCACTAAAATTTATGACAATAGGAACGAATACTTTGCGCAGATGATCTAGGTATCTCGCGCACAAAGCACTCTAGAAGAGGTAAGGACTCTCCCGCTCATCATTTCTCATGTACTTAAAAATCATGGCATAATATACACATATTGCATTTATTAGGTGTTTTTTTTGCATTTTTTCCTTAGAGGGAGAAGAGAGAGACTAAAGGGGTTAAAAGATAAAAAACTAAGGGGTCATATCCTTGGAAGGAGAGTAGGATTTGAATTTTGTTATCCTAAGGTGTGAATTCCTTAGCCAATTGAGTTGTGTAGCATGTGTTCAGATTTCTCAACACATGTGTTGTGACTAAAGTTTCTTGGGATCCTCTCAAGATCTCTCTTGAAGACACATCTTGTTAGAAGGGTTATGAGGTCTCTCTCCAAAGAGATCTGACATGTATGTGACAACTAGTGAAGAAAAAGATCAAAACACCATCAACTTAGATGGATTGTTATGTTATTGTATTTCTAACCTGTCTTTGAGAATGATAGGTTGGAATAGGAGTATAAGATTAAGGTATTCTTGTCTCTTCTCTGTAGGAGCTTGTGACCTGATATTTGGTGAAAGACTGTGGAAGGAATCTCAACCAGGTTCTGTGCATGTCGATTGAAAGTCAAGGATAATTGTCTAGAACATTCACCCTAACATATTAAAGATACTTCTTCTCAAGGAAAGTTGGATCTGATTGATCTTGAAGATGATTATGTCTATGACTACATTATCTTTAAGGTAAGTTTCTGTTGTGGACTCTGATTTTGGTATGGATGAGTTGGTTGCTTCTCTTGGAGAATTGTGCTTGAAGAAGTTTGTCATCAAGGTAATTGTGTCTTATCTTGAGTCTCTAATGAAAAGACTGGTTATTTTCCATCTATATCCTACAGGACGAAGTTTTTTTCCTCAAACTTGATACCTTGTTCAAGTCTATCAGAATTTGGAACTTTTGTTATGATGTGTTGGAAGAGCTCTTTATAAAGATAAAATGGATAAATCTTCAAGACTGTATCAAGCAAGGTAGATCACAGTGTGGCATCATGAATTGTCTAGCCCAGTCATTAATGACATTTGAATGTATTGACATTGTGTTGATCATTCGAATGTTAAAAGCAATGTATGCACTAGACTGTCACACCCTAAATTTTGACAAGACTTTTTCTAAAAAAATTTCATTCATCTGACGCATTTTTATCGATTTATTTGATAGTCATACATTTTTGCATTTTAATCCATTAATCATTAATCATGCATTTTTTAACTGATTTTTATCATTCCATACCATTTTTTTATTTATTTTTATGATTTCTATTTAGATAATTATTTTAGTTTATTTAGAATTGATCTTAGTTTAATTTTGATTTTAATTTATATTTTAATTAAATTTTATATTAAATTTAGTTTAATTTCAATTTATTTAGTTTATCTTTGATTTAGTTTAAATTCAATTTATTTAATTCAATATAATTTCTTTTTTTTTAATAACCATTTTCAATTTTTTATTATTATTATTATTATTATTATTATTATTAGTTTTATTATTATTATCATCTTTATTATTATTAGTTATATTATTATTATCTTTTATTATTATTATTGTTATTAGTTTTATTAATATTATTTATTATTATTATTACTACTTTTCTTTATTTTTTCTTCATGTTCAAAAAAGAAAAAATGATGAGTGGAGTCCACTACAATGTAGTACAAACACTTCACATGGATTGTCAACTTGAAATTATCAATGACCAATAATTATTCTCACACTTCACATGGATTGCCAACTTGGACTTATCAATGACCAAAAATCATTCTCACACTTCACATGGATTGCCAACTTGGACTTATCAATGACCAAAAATCATTCTCATAAAGTCACATGGATTACCACATTAACACTCCTACCTCATTCACACTATAAATAAGATCTATCTTTCTCTCATTTGAGACTAACAAGATCACCATTAAAATTCTCAAAATCTAGCACATTCATTACATATTTTTCAAAGTCAAAATTCTTTTTTTTACTTACACAATACCCATAAACATTCACCTTCTTCACCATAACAACAACCTCCATCAAAACACATTCACTTTCTTCTACACAACCAGCTCAACCTTTGATAGCTTTGAAATTTGTGAGTACCATTCATAATTTTTTTATATTTTAGTTTGTTATCTATTTAAATTATTTAAAAAATTCCTTATTAGTTTAAGTTATTAGATTGACTTTAGTTTCTTCATTTCAAAATATAGTTTTATTTAATTAATTTATTAATGTTAGAAGTAAAATATATATGTGATTAACACTTAAAAATATAAAAAATAGTATTGTGTAGTAAGTTATTTAAATTTAGTTTTTAAGTTTAGTTGTAATTTTGTTTAGTTGTTGATAAACTAAAAATTCAAAAAGATGTGTCTTTGCTTTTCAATTCCGTATTGATTTTTATTTGGGCCGATGATATGACAAAAAGTCACGATAAATCGTTTTCGATTAATCATGACCAATATGAGGCCATTTATTTATTTAATTTTCATTCTATTTCACAATTTATTTCACTTTATTTAGTCTATTTATTTATTTTATCGCACTTTTTATACCATATTAAATTCTAACGGTTTCGATTAATTCATACACTGCACACACGATTTCTCTTGGGAAAATTACAACAATACCCTTTATTTCTTCGCAATCCCGTGTAAATTATTATTGTATCCCTCTCCCGTTTATTTTGTAGGCAATTTATTTTTCTGCCTTTATTTTACAGTTTCGTATTGCTAGGGATATCCATAGGAACTAGAAATCGAATCCACTTACATAATCAATTAAATAATTCATTCTCTCCTACACACACGTAAGTCGGTCACCTATGTGATCGCCATCTGCACGACTTTACGCGTCTAATTTATTTAACGAGGAACTGAGCTTCGGAATCTAGCATTCCGCGGGTCTTTAATGAACCACACCTGGGCTAGCCCCACGCGTAGTGTTTCATTTACTTCTTCGTTTCTAAAAAACACCAAGCCCCAATTCATCCAAAATAATCGCAAGACGTCTCTAAATTAACATATTAATTAACGTAAGAACTAAACTCAGGAATCTAACATTCCTCGGGTTTTTGAATTGAATTACTGTTGGGGCTATCCCCCGATTTGTAATTCATTCACCCTTTCGTTTTTAAAATATAAATCTTAAATCAAAAAATCGTGAAAGAACTAAACTTATGAATCTAGCATTCCTCGGGTTTTTGAATCGAATTACTCTTGAGGCTAGCCTTCGAGCTGTAATTCATTCGCCTTTTCATCTCCAAAACAATCACGTCTTAATTCACAAATCAAATAATGGAGGAACTGAACTCCGGAGTCTAGCACTCCGCGCGTTCTTAAATTAAATCACTCCTGGGCTAGCCCCACGCGACGTGGTTTATTCACCCTTTCGTTCCTAAAACACGGAAACCTTTAAATAAATTATACGAAGAACTGAACTCAGGAATCTAGCATTCCTCGGGTGCTTGAACTGAATTACTCTTGAGGCCAGCCTTCGAGTTGTAATTCATTCACTCTTTCGTATTCAAAATAATTCAACAACCTTAAAAGACCAGACATGATTTATCTCCATAGGAAAGATATTATCTTCTATCCCCACAAACACAAACAAAAATCTTTCAAACAATTATTCTCAAAGGAAGAATGTGGCATTGCTTTTCGATCCTCGTATCCAAGTTTAAAGCTTCTTCCGATTTTTATCTATTCTCAAAGGAAGAATGTGGCATTGCTTGTCGATACTCATATCCAAGTTTAAAGCTTCTTCCGATTTTTATTTATTCTCAAAGAAAGAATGTGGCATTGCTTGTCGATCCTCGTATCCAAGTTTAAAGCTTCATTCGATTTCTCTTCCTCAAATGTTTATGGTGGAATAGGCGAGATACCTCCCTTAAAGATGACGACTTGTCTTTTTCTTTTTCAAATAAAACTTAAAACTTACCAACCAATACAAACTATTTTCCATAATTAATCAGCGAGTAACTGAACTCCGGAGTCTAGCACTCCGCACGTTCTTGAATGCAAGCACTCTTGGGCTAGCCCCATGCGTTGTGGTTCATTCGCCCTATCGTTTAAAACACTTTAATAAAGTTCA
Source organism: Lathyrus aphaca (assembly GCA_963966055.1). Taxonomy (NCBI): domain Eukaryota; kingdom Viridiplantae; phylum Streptophyta; class Magnoliopsida; order Fabales; family Fabaceae; genus Lathyrus; species Lathyrus aphaca. Next base: position 9,031,716 of record OZ014525.1, read on the forward strand.
AACATCTTTTCTCTAAACGAACATTGTTTAAATCTTTCTATCTCGCAAATAAGCTAGCGCTTAAACCTCCTTCGCGAGTATAAGCCAATGCTTAGCAGATTAGAAAGCGTTTTCAAACAATCGTTCAATTAAAAAACACAAATCGTAGTTGCACGAACTACGAAGCTCTGACTTTCCCATTGCACAAGGGAATACGTAGGCACATGGATTTTAATCCTTCGCGAGCACAATAATAAAAAACTTAACCTTTCTTCGTAATAAATAATAATTTTCTTTTCCCTTTAATAAGCAATCTTAACAAAAAGAAGACAATAATATAAGTTAGCATTTTAAGCACAAATTAGACTAAGAGGTTCCCGTTGAGTATAACGGACGTTAGGGATGCTTAATTAATACATTCCTCTTGCGTAACTGACTCCCGAACTTAGATTAGTGGTTTCGTTGACCATTTCTTATCTGATTTAGGTTGTGTCTATATCTCCCTTTTCTTTAGTTAGAATAAATAGAATTAGGTGGCGACTCTGTTGTTTGTTTTAGGATCGTATTTTTCGAGGAACGACATAGACCAGTCTCTTCTTGTTAAAAGTCGCTCTCCTTAGGAGTGTGTGTTCACTATATGGTTGGTTGTATCTAAATTCCAACTCAACCTTTATGAACCAAGCAATGAGTAAAGCTCAAGGAAGTTTTTTGTTTTATTCTTTCATATCCTCGTCTTAGAGACTAATCTAAGATGTTTGGTTGAGTGTTCCAGTCACCTGTCTGGAGTAAGAGAATTTTAGAACTGGAAGTTCCAGACCATATGTTTTTTTTCATGATCAGGGTCCTATTGTAAGGGATTTTCTCGGTCAATTATGGAGGAATATATGTCAAATAATAGTTGTTATTTGTATGTTCCTTTGCAAATTTCATTTCTGTTCGGATTTAACCTTCGGAGAACATCCTTGTGCATTTCAACGCATGGATCAACCTCATTATCATTATGCAGAACATACAAATGCACTTGATCCCATTCATCCCTTGATATTGTCACAACTTTATTTCCAATTAATTTTTTACCTTCCTTTTTTTTGAAAATCTGAGCTTTGGGGAGTCCAATCGATTGAACGTTGGACAAATATTAAGTATAAAACTCAACAACTTCTTCATCAATGTATCGTTCAACAATAAAACCCTCTGGTTGACTTTAGGATTTCACATATCCTTTTAATATTTTCATATACCGTTCAGCAGGGTACATCTATCTCATATAAGCTGGTCCACACAACTATGTCTCTTTCACAAGATGAACAACTAGATGAACCATTATGTCAAAAAAAGAGGGAGGAAAATACATTTCAAGCTCACACAAGGTAATTACAATCTCTTTTTGTAGTGTTGGTAAGATCTCGGGAACGATCACCTTACTACAAATTGACCTAAAGAAAAAACACAATTTAGTTATTGCACTTCTTACTTTTTCTGGAAAAATAGAACGTATACCTATTGGTAGAAAATGTTCCAATATAACATGGCAATCATATGTCTTCAAACTCTTCAACTTGAGGTCTTTCATAGACACACGTCTTCTAATATCTGAAGAGTATCCTTCTGGAACCTTAACTTCACTCAGAAACTTACACAATTTTTTTACTCCTTTCTAGATAGAGTAAAAGCAGCAGGTGGTAGATATGTTCGTCTTCCTTTCTTCACGGGTGCTAATTCAGTTCTCATTCCCATTTTTAACATGCCCTCCCTTGCTTTAATGACATCCTTAGACTTTCCTTTTATATTGAGTAACGTACCGGTAACACTTTCAAATACTTTTTTTTCAATATGCATAACATCTAGAAAATGTCTCACGTACAAAGACTTCCAATATGGCAATTCAAAAAATATCGACCTCTTCTTCCACCCACCTTTGACAACCTTATGTGCAAAAGGCTTGCCAAACTCAGTACACACATCTTTCACCTTTTCAAAAACTTGGTCACCTAACAATGCGGGTGGAGCTTTACATTGTTCGGTGTCTCTAATGAATGCTTTTCTCCACCCATGGTAGTGATGTTTAGAATGTAAGAATCTACAATGACTGAGAAACACATTCTTCTGACAAAGTTCCAATCGAATCGTATCGGTTCCATCTTCATAAACAAGACACATACGTTGACTTTTAATTCTATACCCAGATAGATTCCTATATGCTGGAAAATCATTAATTGTGCCAAACAACATCGCCCTCAAATTGAAACTTTCTTTCCTATATCCATAAAAACCTCCACACCGTTCTCCCACAAAATCTTTAAATCTTCGATCAAAGGTGTCAAGTATACGTTTATGTCATTCCCTGGTTGTTTAGGCCCAAAGATTAACATAGATAACATCATGTATTTACACTTCATACATAGCCATGGAGGTAGGTTATAAATCATAAGAATCACAGGCCATATGGTAAGTGAGATACTTTGAATACCGTGTGGGTTTATTCCATCAGTAGATAATGCCAAGCGAAGGTTTCTCGCTTCTTCTCCAAAGTTAGGATAATCATTCTCAATCTTCGACGATTATGGTGAATCAGCCGGATGCCGATACTTTCCATAAATAATTCTTTCATCTGCATGCCAAGTCAGGTGTCTTGCATCAGTTTCACTACAAAACATGCGCCTAAATCTCGGAATTATAGGAAAATACCTTAATACTTTTGCTGGAGACAATCTTTTCTTATATCGAGACAAACCGCATTTAGGGCACTCAGTTAACGATGCATATTCGTTATGAAACAAAACGCAATCGTTAGGACAAACATGTATCTTATCATATCTCATGCCAATAGAGCACAACATTTTTTTCCTCATAGGTTCGATTAGGAAGAACATTATCCTCCGGTAGCATTTCTCTCATAAGGGCCAATAACTCTATGAAACTTTTATCCGACCATCCATTGCCCACCTTTAAGTTGTACAACTTTAATACCGCAGACAGTCTTGAGAATTTAGTGCAACCTTTATACAACGGTTTCTCTGCATCACTTACCAACCTCTCAAACATTTCAGGACAATCATGAAGATCTTCTTTAAGTGCTTCTATAATCTCTTCAACTCGATCACAATCATATGTTTCCGTGTCTTTGTCGTCTGAAGCATAGGTCATATTACTTTTCCCAATCGGTTCAACATTCTCGTTAATTTTATCACTATGAAATTTCCAACACTGATAACTTCGATCAATTCCATGCCTCAGTAAATGCGATTTCAATCCATCTGCGTCAACCTTACCAATATAACAACAACGCAAGCAAGGACATTTCATTTGTCTGGGGTTTTTAACGTGTTGAACAACAAACTTAACAAATTCCGCAACCCCATTCTCGTACTCTTTGGACAATCTATTGAAACACCTCCATGTTTTATCCATGGTTTTCCTACTTATTAAGGTAAGCAATCAATATCAACTTCAATAATGTATACATAACCAATGTAAATCCAAACGACAATAACCTATATATACATAACCAATGTAAATCCAAACGATAATAACCTATACATAACCAATGTAAATCCAAACGCCAATAACCTATACATAACCAAGGTAAATCCAGACGAAAATACTATTTTCACTATTTTCACAAAATCAGTCAAGAACGAAAACTATTGTATTAGAATTATAGAGTTTTGGACATGAGAAGCAACTAGATTGATATTGCAGCAGACAAAAAGCTAGATTAATAGTCAGGTAGTATCTTCAAATATCCTAAATATAATGCTATTAAGTATTACGATCTTACTACACTTGCCATACCCGTGTGCCGCATAACTTTTAAGAAAGAAACCAAATAATTGCCTTAAAAGACTAAAAATTACATTGGATGAGGTATCATCACAACTCACTTCTTAATTTTGTCCTCAAACAACAAACCTTCCAAAATGATTGAAGCTTGAACTTCAAACATCATATTAGACTCTTTCATAAGGAAAATAAACTTATCATCTTATAAAAATCATTCTCAAATCTCAATCATTGTTCATTTAAATGACAAACAATTTAGCTTCTAACAACTTTCAAGTTCACTTCATTTTCTCACAATTAACAGATATTTACATCATTCAAGTTGAAAATAGAGTTACATATAATAACAACAATATAACAACAATATTAGACTTATCGAACATAACAACAAAATAACAACAATATAACCGATATTAGAATCAATAAACAACATTATAACCAAAAACTCAGTCAAGAAAATAACAATATTATGACTTATCGAACATAACAACAACAATGCACCTTATGAGAACTCATTAGAGGACGAACTCAGTCAAGAAAATGGACGAACTCAATAGTTTATCGAATTCAGTCTACAAATTCAACAAAAACTCAGTTTCATATACAAACAAGCAGACATATCAGATGGCTAAAATGAAATAACCTAAACCTCAACTAAAAAGAGAAAAAAAACTCAGTTTCTACATGATTCAACAAAAACCCAAATGTTTGTTATATGTTATGAAGAACAACGTACCTCTTCTTTCACACAATTCAAAAAAAAATCAGTCAACACCCAAATGTTTGTTCACGATTCTTCAAACACTTCTTCACAAGAACGACAATGATCGAAACCGAGAAACAAAGAGGATTCAAGGTTTATGGAGGTTTTTCAGGTTTAAGTTTCACATTCGCAGGGGGGAAAAGAAAGAACAGAAACGAACGAAAATAGAAATTGAGGTCTAATATTTTAATTTAATTAGACCTTAGACAACGCTTTTGAGAAAAGCGCTGCCTAAGGGAGACCTTTAAAAGCGCTGTCTAAGGTTGACCTTAGACAGCAATTTTGATTTTATTTATTTTTTAAAATTTTAAGACCTTAGACAACGCTGTTGAGAAAGCGCTGTCTAAGAAATACCTTTAAAAGTGCTTTGAGAAAGCGCCGTCTAAAGGGCACCTTAGACAACGCTTTTTAAAATATTTTGTGAACAGTTTCCGTGTTTTATAATATTTTCACTTATATCAGCGTTTTTTTAAATAAGCGCTGTCTAAGGTGCGCTGTTAAATGTCATTTTTGGCATAATGGCAAATGACCAGAAAACCTACAATTTTAACGCTGCTGCAATTTCTCATACTTTCATCATTCTGTTGAATCTTAATTGGGTTTCTACATCGATTTTACTCTCAAAAACCTCTGTATCTATTCATCTATCAATTCCTATGATTGATTTTACGAACAATAACTTCTTCTATACGAATTTTGCAACAACAGTCCAACGACAACACAAACAACAGATACAACAACGATTATATCAACAATACAACAAGAACTACATGCTTTTTCATCAGATATCAACACGAAATCGACAACAACAAATTATATCGAAACACAACAATGAAATTACACGAAAATCCCAACCCACATACAATCATCTAGTCCCATTTATGGAATTCGAACTCCACCTTTACCTTAGATTGAAGGCAACTTGAATTCACCATCAAATTTCTCGCGAAAATCCTCAACCTAGCCTCATCTTGATCACTCTCCAAGACTTGTTCTTCCACTTCTTACAATTTCTGGTTATTCTATCTAATTAGGTCTTTTTGTCTAATCTTACTAATTAACACTTAATCAACCTAATTACTAACGAGCATAAATAACACCTCCAACATTACTACTCTCATACTACAAAACCAAGCCCAACTTATAATTATCTCAATAATACTTATTATTATTCTACTTAATTGATTAATCCGAGTTAATCAACTTAAGCGACCCAAACACAACTTAACCCACAACACAAAATCAACTCAAACAACATTTACCAACTTATCAACACAAACGAATCAAATACCAACTCAAATGACTTAGAGACACAAACGACTAAACGACACACAACAACACCAAATTGGGAAAATTTTGCGACAATATTAAATTAAATTAATTAATTAAATACGAGCGTTATAAAAGGACTGTGTCAGACTGATCAGGACAGTATCCCCGTAATGAATCAGGATTCCTAAGTCCCTCAGAAGATTCACGAAAATGACCAATCATTAATACATAAGATTTCCAACCTTTCAATCACTAATAAAATGGTTAAGGAATCTCAAATGATGGAAAATCTTGCAAGGACTGTACAAAAGTTTCAGTAATCTAGGCCCTGAGCCATCACAATCACCAATTAGGGTTTCAGCCAACTGATGTCCTCTAGATGAAATTTTTCATAGAGAAAGGAGCCAAGACCTCCATACACCATAAAGAATGTTGACATGACTTTGACAAGCCATTCACAAGTACAAAAGGTGCAAAGATCAAAGTATAAGATTAGGGTTCACATTGCCCAAATTAGGGTTTCACATTGCCCAAATTAGGGTTTCTGACTAATCAGGGAAGTAAAAGTCAAGATTTTCATCTGGAAAAGAGCCTATACCATAGGGAATGGTTTAAATAGCTCATATACATCATGGAAGTCCATTCATAAGGTCAAAATACATCGGACGATATGTCCAGTCAAAAAATCAGAAAACCAGGGATATCTAGTGTAATTTCCATCTGGACCAAAAAGTCAAAGTTTGACTTTTTCACCCAAAATGATCCTCATGACCTATATTACAAGAATATATGGTCCATTAATGAATTTGATCACAAAAAATCAGAAATTTGAAGATAACTTGTAAGAAGGAAAACCTTTGAAACTTAGAAAATATTCTAAGTTATGGAAAAAGTTTTCAAGTAGCCTACTTCCAAGCATCAGAACTTGTGATTCAAACGTCAGATTTTGGTGAACCAAATCTCAAATGAAATATCTCATCATAAACTAAAAATGATTCAACTACAAGAAACTCCAATTCATTACATATTTTAAGTTGAAGATGGATCAAAATCAAGAAAAATACTGATTTTCAATACTTATACAAAATCTGTCTAAGTACAAAATCAGCAAAACACCAAAACTTAGAGGGATTTTTCACCTAGTTCCAAGCTGATTCAAATCCTTTTCAAAACACAAATGTTGTTGCAAATGTTGCCAACAATTCAAAGAACCAATTGGCATGAAAAGATCTTGCTTATACATGAAGAAATCATGGATCAAAGTGGTCATCTCAAACTGTTTTGCAAAAAACAGATTTTCACAAACTTTTGAAATCTGATTTTTTGTAAACAAAGGACAATGTCAAGTGGGTTTAAGCATTTAAACAATCATTACAAACCTGATCAAACCTGCAAATTCATGATTACACCATGGAATTCACCAAAATGAGATTCATGAATTTCAACATTATGCATTTTGATCCAAGGGTCACCAATCTCCAAAATGACATATTCTTGGATCTCTTGTTCAACAAGCAATAGGTGGTCACAATCCAAGCATAAAACTTTTGAGAAATGTGAAATTTGCTGCTGCATAGCTGAGCTATTTGAGAAATTCATCATTTCATGTGTAAGAGATATTCTTACAAAGCATGACTCACAATTGTGACCTCATCTTTGCAAAACTTAAGAGCTAAGTAATCTCAACATCATTGCCTATAATTAGATACCTCATTTGATAATAAAAATTACATCAAATCCTCTGATCTCCAAGATTTCTCTCTTTTGCTCTTAAAGACTCAAAACTTGATATTTTGAGCAATCACTAGTGGTTTTTGAGTTGTGTCGACTATCAACTCAAACAAATTGTGCACACACATCATATATGATGTTTATGAGGTGTTCAAACACTTAGATCACCTCTGGAACACTTCCAACCTATAATCACTCTTCAAAACCTTAAAGTATCTTTGTTTCTACAACTTGAAGATCAGAAGTTGATCCAACCATTTGCAATCAAGTCCAAGTGTTCAAACAAACTCCATATTGTGTAGGGAAGCTGTTCAGATCATCACAACATCTTTGTAACACCTCCATCTTGAAATCACAACTCCAGCTGCAAGCTCAAGTTGAGGTAAGCCTAAACTTGGCCAATTCAGGATCTATGCATATTTCCTCGTACTATCTTTTTGCCATATATGTGTAATCATATTCTAAGTAATTCCCCTCAATCAATTTCACAAAATTGTCATCTTGTAGAATTTCATGTGGCTCAGGCCAAATTAGGGTTCTTCAGTGTTCATCACTGATTTTTCACTCTACACTAAAAATAAATGAAATTAATTGGTACCATTGTGTTCGTGGGATGAAAACGAGCAATTTTGATGTTTATTTCACATCAAATGGATGCCTAATCCATGAGATATGATGGATTTTGCAAATTTGGGCAAACTGAGCCATGACGTGTGTTCTTGGCTTGTTCTTAGCGCCCTTTTCAAAAATTTGAATATTTGAATTTTGTGATTTTATTTAATTCAATCCAAAAATAATTTCTCTCTGATTATTTTGAGTTTTAAAATGATTCTTTTTTCATTAATTCTAAAAAATGTTTAAATATTTTATTCCATGAAAAAATCACCAATTCTTTTTTTTTTAAATATATTTTATATTTTTATAAAGACTTAATTTTATTTGTTTCTTAACATTTAAAAAATCATTTCTTTCACTTGATTCTTCAAGCACAAATGATATTCAAGTACATCCCATGGATAAAATATAAAATTTCAAACATCGATCCAAGGTTTCAACTTGTTTTTCATTTATGTTTGAAATTTATCAAAGTTTTAAATATTTTTTAATATTTAAAATATTCGAAATTTAGGGTTTTGATTTAATCACCCTCAAATTGATTTTTATCACTCTTGGGCCTCTATTAAAGTGTAAGACACATCCCTTTTTGAAAATTGAACCATTAGGGCTCATCTGATCCATTTTCAAAAACTCGGCGTGATCGTCATTTTCACTGTATTAAGTTTTCATCTGTGAATCTTTCTCTATGAATATCTTTGCACATAACCATTTATTTTCTAAAATGAATTGTCAGAATGTGTCATGAGGAATCCTTTGTGATTAGGAATAATTTCTTCTGTTTTAAACTTTCTCTGGTATGTTTTAAAACTCCGTCAGGCTTCCATATAAGTCATGAACCCACCAATTGTTTCTTAAAACAGTTTTTAATCTCTGATACAAAGATTATGAGCATTTGTTTATAAATATCATCCCTTTTTCTTTTTTCATCTTTATGACTAAATATCTAATACACCAACAACTAGACTGAACTTCACTCAGGTGAACTGCTTTTTAGGCTGTAGGCAGTTTTTCAGCATTCAAGTCCTACTCTGTGTATGAAATCATCAGATAATTAATCAACATAATAAATTCTATAGGCATCCTTATGTTTAAGCCCTATTATTGGCTTATGAGCCATCTTTTCTCTTTCTAACTTTTTGTTGTTTTCTTAAACTGCTGTGCTTGCTTAGAATATGGCTATTTGCCAAAATTATCTTTCTTCATCTCATACTAAAGCAAAGATAGTAATAAACTTCTTAATGACAAAGAAAATACAATGTATAAAACACATATGTAATCTTTCTCCCTCAGGATTTTGGGCCTCTGTTTCCCATTGTAACTCCTAACATCATCTATAATATAAGAAAATTTGTTGTTGTGGAAAATATTATTTTGCCCTATCTTATATTTTTGCCACATCACTAAAATGAGGGCAATTTTGGTCCAAATATTACTTTTTGCAACCAATGATATCATATTGTTCAATTCCAATTTGTATATTTATTGCATTTTTCCTTAGCTGATTAGATTTGGATCAATTGATGATATCATATGGTTCTATTGCAATTTCCTACTTTCCAAAATTTTACTTTATGTCACTTTCCCCCTTTGTTCTCTCCTCTTTCTACATGACCCTTTCTTATTTCTTCTGTTCACTTTCTCCTCTTTCTACTTTCCCCTTATTCCTTCTTTTCTTTCTACTCTCCTCTTCAAGTAATATATCTGTAATCAATAAATATTTATGCTTTCCTCTCCTTTTTATGTTTCGATTTCAAAAAAACAGAGATGTGTTTTTGGATTGTGGATTTGATTTCAAGCAAAAAAGATGGAGATCTGTTTGTGGGTTGTAGTTTCGTTTCAAGCGAAGAAGAAGAAAAAACATATTTCAGTTATTGATATGGTAAGAACTTTGTCATCCTTTCTAGATTTTCATTATTTTTGGGTTTTCATTAATCCTCCGTCCAATCTTCTTCTTTTTTAGGTTATGTACCAGAGGGAATAATCAAAGTCTCTAATGCTTCTTCTGGGTCAGATCTAAATCTTCCAATAAATTCAGCACAATGTATTAGTCATGTACTGGTATTTTTATACTCTCTATTCTCTTACTAGATGTTTCCAATCTCTCTTTATCCAATTTAAATTTTGATGTTTCCATTTTTCACGTTACTGATTATTTTAATGATTTGTTTGTTAATGTTCAGCAACATGATGTGGTATCATATTCCTGTTCTTGAAAAACTTCAAAAGGTATATACATCCTATTGACTATTGTAAATATTTGTTCCAAGATCTGTCAATATTTTTGTTCTTCTAGAATAATTGGATCTAGGGTTTTATTTTTCTGTTAGTTCCCCGTTGTATTATTGATTTGAATTAATTTATATTTGTTCCATGATCTTGATACGTACTAACACAGTACACAATAGAATAATAATAATAACAATATTTAAGAGAAAGGGCTTTATGGTATTGATGAATTAAGGAACAAAGTACAAAATAAGGAATTGCAAATCCCTAGATTTGCCAAGAGCTAGGCTCCTCAATAGAGACACAGTACTCTCTATCCTCAATGCACTAACAGACAAAATGCAAAGATGCCTCTCCATTCCCTCAATGACTCCTTATAACTAAGAAAGGAAATGTTGTGATGCTCTCTCTCTGATACACATCACATCATCTCTAACAACCTTAGCCACTAATTCCTAATCTGCCCTTTCTTTTAGAATAAACCAGTAACGGCTTGGCCCCACAAGTTGTTGAGTGAATTAATTGTTGATGTGATACTTCCTCATTTTTTTGGGTTCTATCAATACCTCCTCCATCAAAATGGACCTTGTCCTCAAGGTCAAATTTTGGAAACTGACTTCTAATTATTAACTCTTCCTCCCAAGTAGCTTCCTCCATAGTCCTGCCCTTCCAATAGATTAGTAACTGCTTCACCTCTTCCCCATGTTGCTTCACCTTCCAGGTAGCAAGTACAACTTTCGGTTCATAAACCTCTACTTGTTCTTCCAACAGGTCTGGGAGTTCTGTGTCTTCTTGGTAATTTCCCACGGCCTTCTTCAATAAAGAAACATGGAAAACAGGGTACACTCTAGATCCTTCAGATAATTTGAGTTTATAAGCTACTGCTCCTACTCTTTCTATTATTGGGTAAGGGCCATAATACTTGGCAGCTAATTTAGCATTGATTCTGGTAACTACAAATTGCTGCTTGTGGGCTCTAAGCATGACAAACACCCATTCTCCACACATAAAACTTCTATCAATTCTCTTCTTGTCTACCTGACTCTTCATTCGCTTTTGTGCCTTTAATAACTGAGTTTTTAATTGCTTCAGAGCTTCATCTCTATCCATTTGTTGCACACTAGCCACTCTACTTTCACCTTACACCCATCTTGTCAGTCGAGGTGGAAGTCTGTCATAAACAACCTCAAATGGTGTCTTATCTGTTGTGGTATGGTAAGTGGTGTTATACCAGTACTCAGCCTAATGAATCCATGTCACCCAAGTCCTTGGCTAATCAGCTATAAAACATCTCAGATACGTTTCCAGACATCTGTTTACCACTTCTGTTTGGCCATCAGATTCTGGATGATAGGTTATACTCATCTTGAGTTTGGTTCCTTGCAACTTGAATATTTCCCTCCAGAAGTTACTCATGAAGATAGGGTCCCTGTCACTTACTATTGATAAAGGAATTCCATGTAATTTGACTATTTCCTTGCAAAAAAATTATGCTATACTCCGGGCTGTATAAGGATGTTTCAAGGGTATGAAGTGTGCATATTTAGATAATCTGTCCACTACTACCAATATAGCTTCAAATTGTTTGGACTTAGGCAAACATGTGATGAAGTTTAAGGATATATCCTCCCATACTTGTTCTGGAATAGGGAGTGGTTGCAGCAAACCCCCTAGAGATGATGCCATGTATTTTTGTCTTTGACATGTATCACATTGTCTCACAAATTCTTGTATAGTGCTTTTCATACCTATCCAATATAGATTTGCATCCATCCTCCTATATGTTTTGTAAAATCCTGAGTGCCCTTCTTGTGGTGTGGAATGAAACTCTTGTAATAGATTAGGAATGGGTTGAGATTTGTTGGAAATTACCAACTTGTCTTCATAAAAAAGAACCCCTTGTCTATAACTGTATCACAACCAAGATGAAGGATCTTGTTGAACCTCTGCAATGATCCTTTGTAATTTCTCATCTTCTTGCACCTCTGTTTTGATTTTTTCTTCTTGTGCCCAAGTTACTAGAGATTTCATAGTATTCAACTCACTGCCTTCATACACCCTAGATAGTGCACCAGCACCCTTGTTGAGCTTGCCCTATTTATAAATAATCTCGAAATCATAACCCATCAGCTTTGCAGCCCAATTTTACTGTTATGCGGTTACTATTTTTTGCTGCATTAGTTGTTTGAGGCTTCTTTGATCCGTCGACACTACGAACTTCCTTCCTAAAAAATATGGCCTCCAATGTTGGATTTCCAGCACTACAGCCATTAGCTCCTTCTCATATGCGGACTTAGATAAATTTCTAATTCCCAAAGCCTTGCTAAAGTAAGCCACCAATTTTTTGTCTTACATCAGAATAGCCCCTATGCCCGTACCTGAGGTATCACACTCAATAACAAATTCTTTTGAAAAGTCTGGTAAGGCTAACACTGGTGTTGTTGTAAGCCTCTACTTCAATGTGTTGAAAGTTGTTTGAGCCTTCTCGTTCCATTTAAAACCCTTTTTCTTAGTTAACTCTGTTAAAGGTTTGGCAATTTTTCCATAATCTCTGATGAATTTCCGATAATAACTGGTCAACTCCAAAATCCCTCTAACTCCTTTAACATTCTTAGGTTGAGGCCATTGAAGCACACTAACCACTTTATTAGGGTCAACAACTACTCCATTCCCTGCGATTATATGCCCCAAATACTCCACTGATTGTTGGCCAAAACTGCACTTCTTCTTGTTTACCACCAAACTATGAGCAGACAACAACTCTAATAACTCTTTAAAATGCTTCATATGAGTTCCTCAGTCTTGGCTATAGATAAGAATGTCGTCAAAAAACACAAATACACTCTTTCGGAGTAATGATCTAAACACATCGTTCATGAGACTTTGGAACGTCGAAGGGGCATTGGAAAGTCCAAACATCATTACAAGGAACTCATAATGTCCTTCATGAGTCCTGAATGCAGTCTTCTCAATATCAGAATTCTTCACCCTTACTTGGTGGTAGCCCGACTTAAGATCCAACTTAGTAAAGAATTTCGCACCATGTAACTCGTCTAAAAATTCTTCAATGACAGGAATGGGGAATTTGTCAGGAATGGTTACCTTATTAAGTGCTCTGTAATCAATGCACATCCTCCATGTGTTGTCCTTCTTTTTCACCAATATAACGGGACTAGAGAATGAACTCGTACTGTGACGAATTATCCCGGTGGCTAGCATCTCTTTAACTTATCTTTCAATCTCATTTTTATGGCGATGGGGGTAACAATAAGGACGAACATTCACTGATCCATGTCCATCAATGAGATTGATAGAGTGCTCCTTCTTCCGTATGGGTGGTAGGCTCGAAGGCGTTTGGAAAATGTGAGCGTACTTACCTAACACCTCCTCCAACTCCCGATGTTGGTGTTCCGACAACACAGATTCACAAGTTGTTTGGAAAATGTTCGCGTACTCACCCGACACCCACTTCAACTTCGGGTTTGGGCTTTCAGACCTAACGAATTCACAAACCACCTTAGGCTCAACCCCCTCAATTCTCCACACCTTCCCCTCTTTCTTGGACCTGGGCTCCTCTAGAACACTTTGCAGTGCAATCAATGTCTTTTTGCACCTCTCTTTGCTCCCAAGTGTTATCCACTTTCTTTGTTCCCAAAAACTCATTGTGTGTTGCTTCCAATTCATAATAGTATCACCCAAAGTTTTTAACCATTCAACGCCCAACACCACGTCAATACCCCCTAATTCAAACAATTGCAAATTCGGCCTTAGTTTGTAACTCCCAATGCACATCTCCATCTCTTTGCACCTCCTTTGCGCTTTTATTTGGACCTCATTCCCTAGTTTAACCTTCATTTATGGAGTTTGTTCAATGGGCCAATCCATGTGGTGTACTAGACGATGTGAAATGAAGTTGTGGGATGCCCCACTATCCACCAAAATTAAGACTTCTACCCCCATGATTGTTCATTGAAACTTCATGGTTTGATGGTTTCCATGGGCTATATGATTTAACTCCAATATACTCATGTCTCTGTGCTCCTCATCCTCATCTTCACTCACCTCCACAGCCAACACCTTGGCTTCTCCCTCCTTGTCACATTCATCGTCCACCACTAACACTCTAAGGTGTTTTTCTAGACATTTATGGGTACCAAAAGGTCCTTTACATTTGAAACATAACCCTTTTTTCTTTCTATCCATAAGTTCATTGTAAGAGAGGTGTGTAAACCCTCTATCACAAGGCCCAACACGCCTCCTGTCACCTTGGGCCTGCCTGTCATTGTTTGGCCCATTCCTCATACTACCATTTGCACCCCCATCTCTATTTTTTTATCATAACCCAATCTGACCCTCCCTTGCTTCCAACATGTGACCCAACCCGGTAAGGCCCATTTTTTGGCTCACGGTTGAGTCCAACTCCACTCTTCCCGTTTACCTCTTTCTCTATAACACGAGTTACTTGCAACAACTTCATTCTACTCATATCTCCCATGGTTGCCAGACTCCTAACTCTACCTTTAATCTCCGATTACAAACCATGAAGAAAATAGCCTTGAAATTTCTTCTCCGGTAACCGCGGAATTTGAGCGATTAAGTATTCAAACTCTGTTATGTACTCTTCCACATATCCTTCTTGCTTCAACTCAGTCAACTGTTCGTACACATCTCCATCGCCATGTCCTTCATACCTTTCGAGTAACGCTTCCTTCAATGTCTCCCAAGTCAGGCCTTCATCTTCTTCGAATAGTGAATTGAAAAGTGTATGGTGTGTCCTTCCATACATAACTGGGCTAAACTCAGTTTCACTTCCGGCGAGGTACCCTATACCCAGAAGTAAACCTCTGCTCGTGAAATCCAACCGGCGGGATCTTCACCGTCGAACGACGGTAGCTCCACCTTCTTCGCTGACTGACGAAACTCAGTCAAAGAATCTGTGCGAGACCCCTTTGGAACTTCTTCGATCTTCTTCACCGGTGTACCCGCGTTCTCCGGTCCAGTTTTTAACACACTCCCATTGGTCTCCTCTATTACCGTCTTTTCCAGGTACTTTTCCAGCAACTCAATTAAACTCTCGTGATTCTCCTTCACCTCTACCTAGAAATTTTCCAAGGCAGAACGTACCTCCGAGATCTCCCCTTCTAACGTCGTCACCTTTGACTCCATCCTCGTAAAAGCTATTGTTGTGAGTTTCTTTGCCGTCATCCACTAGTACCACGGTTAAGAATCCGGTAGGTCGGACCATTTGATACATACCAACACAGTACACAATAGAAGAATAATAATAACAGTATTTAAGAGAAAGATCTTTATGGTATTGATGAATTAAAGAACAAAGTACAGAATAAGGAATTGCAAATCCCTAGATTTGCCAAGAGCTAGGCTCCTCAATAGAGAGATAATACTCTTTATCCTCAATGCACTAACAAACAAAATGCAAATAAGCTTCTCCATTCCCTCACTGACTCCTTATAACTAAGAAAGGAAATGTTGTGATGCTTTCTCTCTGATACACGTCACATCATCTCTAACAACCTTAGCCACTAATTCCCAATCTGCTCTTTCTTCTAGAATAAACCAATAACGGCTTGGCCCCACTAGTTGCTGAGTGAATTAATTGCTGATGTGGTGCTTCCTCATTTGTTTGGGTTCTATCAGACCTGTCTATATTTTTGTTTTTTCTGGAATAATCAGATCTAGGGTTTTATTCATTTGTTAGTTCTACGTTGAAAAAGAAAAATCTATCGGAGATGGCGGCGAATCAGCAAAATATTGAGAGAATGCAACTCCGGCAGAATTACCGAAATCTATGGCACACCGATCTCTTGAGAACTATCCAGGCCGATACTCCATGTAAGCACATTGTTACTGTTAATTTCACTCTTCTATTTTCCGTTAATATCTTGTAATTGTAATTACTCATTTCGTCTGTGAAATTGAATCCTCCGCAGATTGCTATTTTGCATTGTTATTAATTATCATGTTTTTCATTTTCTTTAGTAGCCTGAAGATAAGTAATGTCAGACAAAGATGAATGAATATCTCCATATGATTCAATTAG
Organism: Lathyrus aphaca; assembly: GCA_963966055.1. Classification (NCBI taxonomy): domain Eukaryota; kingdom Viridiplantae; phylum Streptophyta; class Magnoliopsida; order Fabales; family Fabaceae; genus Lathyrus; species Lathyrus aphaca. Next base: position 9,048,149 of record OZ014525.1, read on the forward strand.
AAGTAATTCCAGGCAAAGATGAATATATCCACAGATTCAATTAAGTGGCCTAAACAGAAGTAATAACACTCTATTTGTGTGCTTCTAGGTCCATGTGTACTGCAACTACATGATAGGTAAGCATAACATTATTCTTTAATGTGGTTTCTTCCTTTGCTATCTCAACAAAAGATGTCAATAAACTAACTGAATCTATCCTTATAAGTTATTGCTGTAGTCATTACTATTTCATTTTAATTAATTTGTATGTATTTAGGATATAATCATCAATGACCATGTTGTAGTATTTGACAATAGTTTCTCCAACCATTTAAAATTTAACTTTTTGTCAAGGATCAATGAAGATGGGACTAAAGTTGAGTATAGAATTTGGAACCCTTTTCTATAGAACTGACCCTTTGCTATCACCACTTCTAATGAATTTAACTTGAATATTTGTTTCTTCATTTATAGTAATACTGAAATATATAGGTAGGAATTGACTCTGTACATGTGTTAGATCGGTTTACACCATACAATAAACATTATGTTCCATTCAACAAAAAGTTTTCATTATTATAAATCTATAAAATTGCTTTCCATAATGGTCATACTTAGATTTAAAATCAATATTGTTAGAAACATGTATTTTTATTAAAATTATGTTTGGCAAATTGTAAAATCAATTTTAAAACTCTATACTAAAATTCAATCAAGAAACAGATGATTGTTTATGAAATGTATTTTATTATAATTTTTATCTCACTAACAAATTGTTTTTGAGATATGGAATCACAATTTTCTTTAAAGATTGATACATATTTGAAATTATTTTTCCAGGTGCTACTGTTTGTGACTTCAAATGTTTAAGAGAAATCTACAAATCAAATTTTTTCAAGGTAGATGTTCTATGTTGGAGGTGCCTCCATTTAAGTAGCGTCTCAGGGTAGTTTTAGGACATGCATGAGATTTGATGTTGATTTTTCATTGCAATCTTCTTTTTTATACTATATTTCATTTTTATGTCTTCAAAATACAACCTATTGGCTACTAGACATGTCTTCTAATCAATATCAGACAGTTACACACTCTATGAAACCTATCTATCTATTAGTCAGATCTACCTATCTAATTTCCCATGAGTATAGGGAGTAGGGTAAAAGCAAAAATTCAGAAACCATGTAAAACACTCATTTTCTTCTTCTTTGAGAGGTTCTTATATAATCTTTAGGCTAATATAATTCTTTTACAATAATTTTAAGTTAAAATGGTTGCTGAAAGTACATGGGCTATGATAATTCTATTATAACCTTAATTGAGATATCTCTGATGTATATAAAACTTTAACAAGCATGAAATTTTGAATTAAAGTGGTTGTTGAAAGTACATGCCCTATTGGCTCATTAAAAAACTTTGATTAATTAATTAATTTTTTAAAAATCTAAATTAAATTATTAATTGTTAATTAGTTTATTCTTTAAAGAATATTCTAAATTAAAATTATTAATAAATTTCTCAAAAATCTAAATTTAAACTATTAATTGTTAATTAATTTTTTCTTTAAAAAGTATTCTGAATTAAAATTATTAATTGTTAATTAATGTATTATCTAAAACTATTTTGATTAATTAATTTTGTATAAAATTTAAATTTTTATTTTATTTTATTTTATTTAGTTTAGATAATTAAAACAAATTAGTTATATTATATCAAAATGCAATGAAATAGCAACATATAGAAATTATATGATGCGGGGAAAATCAAGTTATCGATCAAAATATTGAATGATAACGAGAATAGCTTTACTATTGATTCAAATATTTTTATGAATAATATCAAAACAAAAATAATATTTATATACGAAAAAAATACTATTGTATAAACGGGTATAACTTTACATTTGATTCAAATATTTGAATATACGGCAATAACTTTACTATTGATTCAAATATTTTTATAAATAGTGTCAATAAAATTAATATTTATATACGAAAAAAAATACATTATCGATTAATATGTTTTTATATATGAAAGAAAATATTATTATTATAAACGATAACAACTTTATTATTGATTCAAATATATTTACAAATAATGTCAAAATAAAAATAATATTTTGATTCAAATATTTTTTATAAACGGAAAATACTTTATTATTTATTCAAATATATTTATAAATAATGTCAAAACAAAAATAATATTTATATACAAGAAAAATAAATTGTTGGTTAAAATATTTTTATAAACGAAAACAAATACTACTGTTATAAACGAGACCAACTTTACTATTGAACAAAATATTAAATAATAGAAATTTATCGACAATTTTTTTCAAATACGTGAAAAGGATAATGTTTTATTTCTAAAAAAACAAAAATGATAATTTATCTAATACAAGGTTCAAAAATAAATTATATTGTTGATTCAAATATTTTTATATACGGAAACAAATTTATTATTGATTCGAATATTCATATGAATTAATGTCTTATTTGTAACAAAACTAAAATGATAATTTATGTAATACAAGTTTCAATAGTTTTTAATTTTAATTATATTATTTTTAATATTGTTGTTTAGCTTTCGTCTTCTACATTTATTACTATTCAACTTAAATTTATTTTTATTCTTAAGTATTTTTTTTTCTTTTTTCAACTTTCAAATTTTATGACAGTTTGCAAACAAACGTGCGTCCAAAACCATATCCCACCCACAAATGTACCATGTGCGAACGCACGGGTTAATTACTAGTTCTTAATAAAACAACTTAAGAATACTCAAACCATAGCAAAGACATACTAAAAACTGTCAAATACATTCACTGACACCTTTTATCTGTCTGCATGCATCTTTACTGTATATACTTGCATCTCTGCTAGAATTTAAGCAATTTGGTTATTGTCACTAGACCTAACCTTTGAATAACTAGAACCAAACTAGGGCAAAATATAGTCTCCTTTTGGGCTTCATTCAAGGACCATCAGTCCTTTTAAAGGTGCATTCTCTCAGGCTTAGATGTTACTCAGCTTTCTCCAGCCTCCTATTGGGCTTTATCCAATGACCCATGAGCCTCATACAGGTAACCTAGCATCCTCTTGGGCTTAAACACAAGGACCCTTTCAGGCTTCCTAAAAGCATTGGAACATACCTTAGAATAAAAAACATACAGTAGTCTCCCTCTCCCCGATGGATGACCAAGCTAGCCTCATCTTGGGCTTTATACAATTGAATTCCCCCAGACAAAGGAATGTTTGATGATCACATCTCATAAATGTCCAAACAGAAAAAACACTCTTCATACAGATTCAGTCTACTAAAAATTTGCAGCCTCCCATCTTAGGTTTCATATAAGATACAAATAATCAAGAGTCAGTCTCTCACAAATAAGCTTCACACATGGGCTTCCAAATCAGGACACAAATAAGACTTTCCCATAGAGTCAGTTTTCTCTACTTAGCTTCAACCTTGGGCTTACATCAAGGCACAGATAAATCAAATCTTCCCACTTTAGAAATGACAAATTCTCTCTATTGAGTCTTTTAACTTCAACATTGGGCTTCAATCAAGGCACATAAAGTCAAAACACTTTATAGTCACTCAAAATCAGTCATAATCATGAACTTTAACTAAGTTAACAACAATCAAATATAGTCATAGTCTTGGACTTTAATTAAGCTAACACCAGTCATAGTCTTGGACTTTAACTAAGTCAATTTCCCACAATACAGTCATAGTCTTGGACTTAAACAAGCTAAACATCCAGCCTTTCTTGAGCTATGCCAATCAAGATAACCCATTCAGCTGTCCTGAGCTATGTAATTCAGGTCAACCATTCAGTCCTCCTTGAGCTATGCAATTCAGGGTACCCATTCAGCCTTTCTTGAGCTATGCAAATCAAGATACCATTCAGTTTATGCCTTGAGCAATGCAATTCAACCAACCAACCAACCAATTACAAACAACTATTTTTCAGCTTCAATCCCGAGCTTTGATCAGGAAACAAACATACTTTTCAACTTCAATCTTAGGCTTTGATCAAGACACAAATACCAACTTTTAAGCATCAACATCATGTGATTTAACCCGGATACAAATCAACCCTTTCCTCCTAGCTCTAGCCTTTTAGGAGGAACTACGATGCTCTGATTCCTCAATTCTCTTTTTGGGGATACATAGGCAAAAGGTCGTAAGATCTTTGCGAGCACACCAAACAAAAAACAACAATTAGGTTTCTAAACCTAAGAAAAACATCAAACAATTATGATGATATAGAAACACAAAAACATCAACTTCATCCTATCAATCAACACTCTTCTCATACCCAGACCCATATCAAAGAAACCCCCGTCAATATCAAAAAGAACAAATTTTGCACTAATCTAAGAGTTGAAATAAGATACAGAAGAACCCAAAACCATGTGAGCATCTGTTAAATAACAGTATGCAAAGTGGGGTGAGTTTAAGACATATTTTCCCTTCCATAACCAGTTTCACCAGCAAAAAAAATAAGAAATCAAAAAGTAGCAAAAATGTGACAGTGATTAAAGACTACAAAAATCGAGCTACAGGAAAATGGCGTCGTCTGTGGGAATCTTTTATCTTATTGTTTTAAGATATAATTTTCTCTTAAACTTTATTTAGTTAGAAAAAACCCTAGGATTAGGAACCTATATATAAACCTTTTATACTACTTTATGTTTATGTTTCCGTGAAATATTTGTTCAAATGATATCCTTTGGGGTGGTCTCTGAAAAATGGTCTAAGATAGGTAGGGAATAATTGAGATAGCTTGTTGGGAGTTCAATCCCGATTAAGAGAAACCTCAAAAGTCCCTGAATCAGTCTAGGTATCTGGTGTGAAATCGATGTTTATAGCGTACTCCGTGAAAACTTGGAGATTTCCAATTGGACACTCATAACGCTGAAGATTTAGTAAACATTTAACCCTGTACCTTGACTTAAATAATTTATAGGTATAAAAATCTTTTATCGTAGAATAAACTTTTGGGAATAGGTAGAGCTCTAGGCTCATGACACCTAACCCTTGAACCAATGTTTTCACCATGTTTTTGTGTGTTGCATTCACAAATTCATCAAAAGAAAATATTTTTCAAAAAAAAATCATCATTATTTTTCTCCTTTAAAAGAACTGAACGAATGTCTGTTTCATATTATCAGTCTTTTTAAAAATGGACTTTGGGAGACGGAAAACACACAAGTTTACATTCAAAAGTCTGAGATTGGACAACATGAGAAAGTTAGGAAAACTTGTCACGGATAGAGAATAATTTAGGGCAAAGTTTGGAGAACTGTTGTCCTTACTAAAGTTTAGCATGGTGGAAGGTGTTCTTGCTACACTAGTCCAGTTCTACGACCCGGTGTACCACTGCTTTACATTTCCCGATTATCAGCTCAGCCCAACATTGGAAAAGTATTCTCAGTTGATAGGAATCCCTATTAATGAGAATATACCCTTCTCCGGATTGGAATGAATACCGAGAGAATCAACAATTTCCAGGAATCTTGCTTTGGAAGAGTCAGAAGTTAAAGCTCATTGGACTACTAAAGGAGGAATCGAGGGTCTGCCCTCCAAATTTCTAATTGAGAGAGCATTATACTTTGCCAATATCGGAAATATTGTTGCATTCAAAGTCATCTTTGCATTGATCATCTATGGGATATTATTATTTCCCAACGTAGAAAACTTTGTCGACATCAATATGATAAAGATATTTTTCATCAGAAATACAATTCCTACAAATTTGTCCCTCGTGCATCTTAGACATGAAGTTTTATGCATTTAGTCTAATTTATTTGATTTATGCATGAAGTTTTATGCATTTAGTATAATATCTTTGATATTCAAATTTGTCCCTCATGTAACTTTGCCATCAAGAGGAAATAGTGAAAAAATACAGAAATCAGGGTTAACCGAGGCTCTGGAGACTTACTGGAGTCTGAAGCTCAAAGTAGCTAAAGGAACCTCTGATGCTGGACCTTATGTTTTAAAGATTCTACTTTGCTTATTTTTTATTTTTTTATTTTTTTTTTATTTTTTTTTTTGTAATGAAGTCATTTTTTTATTTTTCTCTTGATTCTCTTTTATTTTGATTGCAGAATTTGTTGGAACAAATTGTTCATGTCCCTTTGGATTTTATGATAAAAATTACTTAAAGAATAATTGGGTATAATAACATATGTTCAAGTCAGAACTGACCCCGATGAAAGCATATGCAGAGAAGCTAAAAGACTCAGATTTTAAAGGATAAACATCTGATGACTCTGAATGTTGAAATTCTGGTTATACACATACTCAAATGTCCCATCAGAATGGTAAGACATTGATTACTACACTTTAATAAGCAAGGGAAATACACAACTGTTGTTTTGAAGTGATGCAGCACAATCACCAACAAATGTTAACACGTCGTGTTTTGACATCTCAGTCAAGAACACAGTACATAAAACTGTTAATATCATAATGTAAAGTACATAAATTATGTTGACCTAATTCAATGTTAACAAACCTACAATGGGGGATACTAATCTAGGATGAAAACTTCACTATCTTGTAGTATTACCCTAAACTTAAACTTTCTCATTAACAACTTTATCTTAATCACTCCCTTCAATGAACATCTTTATCTAAGGTTAAACTCTAGTCATTTACAACCTTTGATATGAGACTCATTCTCACATCCTTCATCACCACCTGTGATGAATCTATCTTCTGCTGATCTCCAGAAACTGTCACGGTTTCTTGACCTACAAGTTATCCTGGACTTGCTTCAAAGCTTCATCCAAGAATAATACACAACCATTATCTAAAGGCTTCTGGTCGTGCCCCTTGTAACTATGCCATCCACCATGCATCCCATAATGCAAAGTGGAGACTTCTAACTCCTAAGAGAGCCAACGACTCTCAAACCCTAAACCCTTATGTTACAAAGTATTTAGGTTACACAGTTACAAGTGATACAAAAGTTACGAATATTATTTTAACCTTAGGTCTAAGTCTTCTTATATAGTCTTCTACTATTGGGTTTTCTATCTTTGCTCCTTGATCCGGACTTTAAATCCTCAACAAATCTCAGACAAATTTGTTACTAATTTAAATCCTGCAATACAGAAAAGGATGTCTTATCTTGTTGTTAGGACATCTTCTTTGACATCTTTATTCTGCACAAATTCTTTATCATGTCATACATTGTCTTCACTTTACATGCACCCCTCAAAAACTTGATGGGGCGAAGACATGATGTGTCTAGCGGTATCTGAACTGCAAGCGCACAACCTATCGCAATAGTAATAAAAAGATGTCGAACCCACAGGGACTTTGTAATCACTCTAGTGCTAGAAGGTCTGCTAGTTTAGCTAAGGCGGATATTTGTCACGATTATGGTTTTAAGGATTAAAAACGGGAATTAAACTTAGTTTAGGAAATAATGAGAAGGCGGTCGGTATGTAATTATATTAACCTATGCGGGTCAATCTAACCTAAGCTTATAAAGATGGTTCACTTAAATTATTCTATAGAGATTACCAGTTTAAAAACCCTCGACTCACACTCTCGTGGTCTTATCTCAGATCTTATCCCTAAAGCCCTATGCCTGCTCTCGCTAGCCCATAAGTGTTTAGAAAATAATTTTTGAAAACTTAATAAGTCTAATTCGTTTTAAAGCGCTCTCGCTGTATTTAAATCGAATGCCTAACTTTAGCTATCCGGTTAAAATCTCACACTCTCATGGTCTCGACCTAACCTATTTCACTTCTCTTACTCTCGTAACAAAAAGCTTAATTTTAATTATAAAAAGCCACAGCCAGAATATAAGTTCTTAATTATTTTTAGCTTAGATTCGATTTATCCGTTTTGGTTTGGTTTATTACATACCGACTAATTAATTTAGCTACTCATTTTTATTATACCAACAGACAGATACAAAATGAAATAAACAAATATTAAAGCATGCATTATATAATAATAATAGAAACTTAACATAAATAAATAAATTTAATATAAATTGTAAAATAAAAACCTGAACAATTTAATTTTTAGACTCCTTCTTCCACAAATTGGCAAGCTCGGAGTGTCGGAATCGAAATCGAAATAAAATATCAAGTTCTGAGGCTAAAAAGAAATTTAATTGAAATAACAATTTCCTAATGTTGGAAATTGTTATTAAATGGGTTGGAAATAAAAGGTAAACACAACAAGAACAAAAGCTGGAAAATAAATGGGTTCAAAGAAAAAACGGCAGAGCTTCCGCGTAAAAATTCAATAAATAAACTTTGTCTTTTTCATTTGATCCTTGGGTATTTATAGAAGAGGATTTTGGCAGTTTGAATGAGTTGGAGCGTGGACTTCGTTCTGTTTTGAGAGAATCCAGGAGAAGTGGCGTACTGGGTGTTGCTGCAGTTGAGGGAAAGTAGGAGTCTCTGAAGACTCGTTGCACGTTCTTAATTAATATTCAAACGAATTATATAACTTTTTCTTGTCACGTTCGTGACATGGGTGTAACGGACATGTTTCTTCAAATAAGCGCGTCACGATCGTGATAATGTTGTGACGATCGTGATACCTCTAAATAGCGCGTCACGGTCGTGAGTCAGTTGTGACGACCGTGAGAGCAACAAAAAATGCAGACTTTAGCAGAATTGATTTCTTGATCTTCTTTTCATGCTAGATTTGGTTCATTTGATCTTTTTCTCATAATTTGGCTCTAGACATGTTATACCTGCAATGTGACTTAAAAAACTCGAACAATCGAGAGATAAAAGGATCAATGTACGATAAAACGGACTTAAAAACATAGTAATAATGTGATACGATTTCTCGTTATCAAACTCCCCCATACTTAAACCTTTGCCTGTCCTCAAGCAAATAGTCAATTGAAAAATGATCGGACAATTTTCATCAGACGCATACACATAACATACCATACGAGAAGTCATTTAGTTAGATAAACCGATATTAGAGTAGAACACTAACGATACACTAATGACACAAGCGACAAGCTAAGTCGTCGACTTCCCTTTAAACGAAACATTCAGTAATTGCGTTATGATTCTACCTAAAGTCTTTCGTTCTTATTTCACCCGGTTTTGTTCTAGCGCAATCACATTAAGCCCTTTGTCTTAGCACGCACGTAGTGGAGTAGCCGGTTAGTGACTTTGATCCTTTATAAGCACGGGGTCTGGTACACGAATGTGGAAACCCTTTACATATTATCCAAATTGGAGGTTGTGGGGGATCGAGCCGTAGCACGCCCTACCAAGTTCAGAACCAGGTACCTCTGAACCAACCAACAATGGACTCCTTCTTTTATTACTCATCTCTTATATGCGACCGTGTACTTTGGTGCAATTTCTCTTTTTATGGTATCGAGATATGAAGGATCGTTTATAGATTAGGCATCAAACACTTATGTTCATCGGCTCCCCACGTGGTTTGTGTTCAGACGGTGCTGACTGCTAGTATAAACTACTAGGGGTTACTTTAGAACTAAGACTTAAGGTGTAGTCGTAACAATTATCGAAATGGAATGCTTAAGTAGGAAGTCTAAGGTGTCAAGACTGTATTGATCTTGTTGGATCTTTCTCAGGTTCCTAACTACGATTTCATAGGTAAGTCGAGTAATGCGAAGATAAAGCAAAAAAATTTCGGTATGGCTAAATAAAGCGGGGAAGAATTGAAATTTAAGAAATAGCATAAATATTACTTGTTTAATTGAAAATGCGGAAAGGGAAATACAATGAAATGGAAAACGGGAAAGGGAAAGGTACCTCTCCCACATTATATCAAACATTGTCCTCAATGTTGTGATATAATAGCGGGGAAATACAGTACAAGAACAAAAATGAAAAAACAAAAAGATAATCTAATGCTGCTGACGACCACGGCCTCGGCTTCTGGTGCGGGAGCGTCTGGTAGGAGTGGCTTCCTCATCAGAACCAGTGACTGTGAGAGCGGTGACGTCTATCCGCAAAGCTTCCAACTCGCTGAAGATCTCTCCTAGCTTTTCATCTTTTGCTTTCTGGTTACTGACAACAGTTGCAAGGAGTGCATCGTACTGCTCTTTCTGCCTACGCTCAAGTGCGACATTCATCTGATTTTGCTGATGAATAGCACGGAGGATTTCTTCAAGGGTGATGTCAACTGAAGGTGGCTGCCTGGTGGAAGACTCAGGGATGTCCTGAACTGGCTCAGCAGCATCCATCGCATCCTGCATCTCGTCCACAGGTGCATCAGGCTGCTCGTCAATAATCGGAACATGGCATGTGGCATCCGGCAAATCAAATAGCCAATTGGCTCTGTTTGATGGATCAATGCGGTTCCTGAAAGGCAAAACGATATTATGATAGATGGTGCCTTGTATCACAGGGTTGAACCTGTCATCCTCACGCTGAGAGATCATGTGAGCGGACTTGCAGTAGTTCAAGGTAAGCAGCTCCGGTGCTCTATGAGGCAAATGAGAGAGGTGGTCACCAAGTGTCAGCTGTATAGCAAGGGAAGTGACAATCCCGCCAATGTAGAAAGGAGTGGCGCCTCTATGTGCTACAAACTGAATGTGGGCCAGAAGGAACGGAGCGGCGTTGATGCGTTCTTCATTCAAGGCACAATGCAAGAATAAGAGCTCTTTGGAATTGAGCTTATGGTTGCTCTCTCTTGCAAAGATTGTGTTGCAGATGATACGATGAAAATACCGTATTGCTGGATTATGGATATGAGTGGCGTTGAGACTTTGGTAGGCGGAAGCACGGCTGTTTGTGATGTTGTGCCACAAAGTGAAAGTTGCTTCATTAAAGTTGTCGGGCACGCGAAGGTGAGCACCGTCACCGTGACTGAAGCCTAACAGTTCAGTGACTCTGGTTTGAGTGAGTTGGAACTCTCTTCCAAGCATTCGGAATTTTGCGATGCCGGTGAGTTGGTTCGTTGATCCTGAAGGTGTGATATATTGAAAAGAACTTAGAAACTCCAAAGTGAGGTTTGCAAATGTCGGTTGCGGTTGACTGCATAAGTCCCACAAGCCAACTTGTTCAAGCAGTAGCTTCACTCCGTCGAACAATCCTAACTCCCTCAGGCAGTCGAGGTCGACGTACCGAGTAGGTTGGATGCCTCGGGTTTGAAACCTTTCAAACTTCTCTCTTTGTGCTTCTCCTTGTTCTCCCTCTCTAAACTGAATGTTTGACATTGCATGCAAATGAGGTTTATCGTGAGATAGGTGTTTGAGGTTTGGTGATGAAAATGTGAAGAAATTGATTGGTTTATAATGGAATGAAGGGAATGTGTGGAGTTGGGGTTAAATGAGAAGGTGGAACGGAGTAATGGGATTGATTGGAGATTAATGGGTGGTTACGGGAGAAGAAAAGGTAATGGGAGGTTAGAAGATTTTGTGAAAATAGAAGTGGGGTTTGCGAAGAAGAACGGCTTTTGTAACTCAGAGGTCGTGAATTAGGATTGTCACGGTCGTGAGGGGGGTGTTACGGCCGCGACGCGCTAAATTGCTCGTTACGATCGTGAGGGGATGGTGACGACCGTGATGTTCACAAAATATGGAATTTTCACAGAATGCTTACCTCAGTTCAATCCAATTGTAATTCTTATCACTTTCAATATTTAATTCCAACATAACACATAGCAATGGATCAATATATATATATATATATATATATATATATATATATATATATATATATATATATAAGCATTGGATTTCATCACACGAAAATTCACAAAATATCCAGCAATTAAAAGTATCAGTAAATAATGAAAACATGTAAATAGATTGAATGGAAAATTGCATAAATGGAAATGCTTTGTTTTTGACATAACAAAAAGAAATTACAGTGATAAAAGTAAACTATGAAATGTTGCAAAATATCAAAACTAACTAGAAACAAAAAGCAAAAAGTAAGATAAATCAAATTACTACAGCATTATCAAAGTTGCTTCTTCAAGTCTTCAAGTGCAGAGTTTATATGATAGAATTGTTCACATGTTATGTCAGTTAAGCCTATAATGTCCAATCTCATGCTTTTAACTTCATCCTTAACAACATTAATGTCAGCTTGGTATACTTCAAGAGTTGTCAAAATTTTCTTTAAGCTGTCAGCATATCCTACTTGGTTGATTTCAGGGGTCTCAATAACTTCATCAGTGTGGTTGATGTCATGGTAACCAGGAGGGGTCTCAGGGTCACTTTCTACATCAGTCATCATGTCATCCCTAATTTGGTAGGATTGTGGTGTTTCAGGTGTTGTTGGATAGTCAGGAGGGGTAAGCTCATAAAGCCAATTATCTCTATTGTGAACACTGACTTTAGCATGGTTCGGTAATGTGAACAGGGTTACGATTTCATTTCTAATTAGGTACTCGTATGGTGGTTGTCCTATGTTTCTTATAATTTGGCGGTTAAAGCAGAAGTTCAAATTCATAGGGCGAATGGTACCTAAATGATTGCACTTATGTAATTGGTATCTAAGTCCGAGGGCATTAGCAATCATGGTGACCAGGCCTCCTACCAATATTGGTAGATTAGGTTCCTCTTGGATGCGGGTAAAGGTTTGCATCATGAATGGTACAACATTTACGGGTTTTCCATCGGTCAAACAGGACATTATGAATATCTCATCTTTAAATACTCCAGTGAGGTTCTCTTCCTTTCCAAAGAAGGTGTGGGCAAGGATTTTATGAAAATAGCGGATAGCTGGGTTATGTATTTCATCATTGTTCATGTTATCCGGCTCAGGGTGGTAATTTCCGATTAAAGTTCCCCAAAAGAAATCTAGCTCAATATCCATTAATTCTACCTGGGTGGTAGTAAAGGCAAAAGGTCCGCTAGGAAATCCTAGTAGGTCAGCTAGTTCCTTATGGTTATAGACATATTCGATACCGAATAGTCGGAAACTAATAAATCCTTTCCTAAATCCAAATCCGCGCTCAGGTAAGTAAACTAAGGAGCTTAAAAACTCAAGGGTGAGCTCGCGGTAAGTTACAAACTTATGTTTTATGAGAGCGTTCTCCCATCCAAGCTGGTTAAACAAGTATAGGATACTGTGATTTATACCTAAAGTTTCCATAGTTTGTTCATCATAGTACAGAGTCAAATCCATTTGTCTCTGTGATAATTCCTCAAATTTCCTTCTTTGGTTTCTACCTCTAAATATGGTTTCCATAAAGTTTCTTGGTTGGTTAGCCATAGTTAGTGTTAAAGTGGAGGAAACAAATCAGGGGAGAAAGAGTAAGGTAGAAAAGACTTTAGAAAATCTGTAGCAAAGTAAATTTAAAAGTTTTAGAAAATGAAAGTTAAAATAAAGAAAATAAGGAAAGAAATACATAGATAAAGTCAATAATAATAAAAATGAAATAAAGCAATAAAATGGGTTGCCTCCCACTAAGCGCTGTTTTTATCGTCATAAGCCTGACGTAGTGCTTAGGGGTAGATTAATCAGGGAAGTTAGTGGACAACTCTAAAAGTTTTAAACTATTCGCATAATCTTTCAATACTATGGTAATGTTTTAATCGTTGTCCGTTTACTGTGAACGATTCACTATTCCTACCCTTAATTTCTATTGCTCCGCTTGGGAACACTCTAGTTATTTCAAAGGGTCCTGACCATCTAGATTTTAGTTTTCCAGGAAAGAGCCTAAGTCTTGAATTGAAGAGGAGCACAACGTCTCCCACACTAAATTCTTTCTTAGATAGGCGCTTATCGTGCCATCGCTTAGTTCTTTCTTTATATATCTTAGCATTCTCATATGCGTCTAACCTTAATTCTTCTAATTCATTAATGTCGAGGATTCGCTTTTCTCCAGCGGCATTGTAGTTTATACTGAGTGTTTTAATCGCCCAATATGCTTTGTGTTCTAGTTCTACCGGGAGATGACAAGCCTTCCCATACACTAGTTTGAAGGGTGTAGTTCTTATGGGTGTCTTGTAGGCTGTCCTATAAGCCCATAAAGCTTCATTAAGTTTAGATGACCAATCTTTCCTAGATATGGCGACTGTCTTTTCTAGAATTTGTTTTATTTCTCTGTTTGAGACTTCGACCTGTCCGCTTGTTTGCGGATGATACGGTGTTGCTACACGATGTCTGACTCCATACTTAGATAGTAATTTGTCAAATATTTTCGAAATGAAATGAGAGCCACCGTCACTAATGACAAGTCTAGGCACACCAAATCTTGGAAAGATTATATTCTTGAAAAGCTTAATTACTACTCGTGTGTCATTTGTAGGAGAAGCTATAGCCTCGATCCATTTAGAAACATAATCGACAACTACGAGTATGTACTTATTACCGAAAGATGATGGGAATGGTCCCATGAAATCGATTCCCCAGACGTCAAAGACTTCTACTTCTAATATTCCTCTTTGAGGCATTTCATCTCTTCTTGAAATATTACCGGTGCGTTGACACTGATCGCAATTTATAACAGCGATGTGGACATCTTTCCATAGATTAGGCCAAAATAGTCTGGCTTGTAAGATTTTTGCACAAGTCTTGGAAGTACTTGCATGTCCACCATAAGGAGATGAATGACAATGAGCAATGCCATCTTCTATTTCTTCTTCGGGAATGCACCGACGAAAGATTCCGTCAGGTCCTCTTTTAAACAATAATGGTTCGTCCCAATAGTAATACTTGAGATTGTGGAAACATTTCTTTTTCTGCTGATAGGTTAAGTCCGGTGGAAGTGCTCCTGCAGCTAAGTAGTTGACAATGTCAGCGTACCATGGCAGTCCTACGGTTGTTTGGATTGTTTCCACTGTTTTTGGTTCATCTATGTCTAACTGAGCTGGGTCGCTTCCTATTTGTGCTATCAGCTATTCATACGGAAAATCGTCGTTAATTGGCACTTGTTCAGGTTTAATACCTTCTATTATAGATAAATGGTCCGCTACGACGTTTTTAGTACCTTTCTTTCTTTGATTTCGAGATCAAACTCTTGTAAGAGTAAGATCCATCTCAATAGTCTTGGTTTAACATCTTTCTTGGTTAATAGATATCTGATAGCAGCGTGGTCTGTGTAGATGATTATTTTTGCTCCTACTAGGTAGGAACGAAATTTATCAAGCGCAAAGACAACTGCTAACAATTCTTTTTCAGTAGTGGCGTAGTTCATCTGAGCAGAATCTAAAGTTCTACTGGCATAGTAAATTGCGTGAAGTTTCTTGTCCTTCTTTTGTCCAAGAACTGCGCCTACAGCATAGTCACTCGCATCGCACATGATTTCGAAAGGTAACCTCCAGTCAGGTGGTTGCATGATTGGTGCGGTGATGAGGGATGTTTTTAGAGTTTCGAATGCTTTAAGACAATCTTTATCGAATATGAACTCAGCGTCTTTCATTAATAAACTGGTAAGAGGTTTAGTGATTTTCGAGAAATCTTTGATGAATCGTCGGTAGAAACCGGCGTGTCCTAAAAAGCTTCGTATTTCTCAAACGGTCTTAGGGGGTTGAAGATCTTTTATGACTTCTATCTTAGCTTTATCAACTTCAATTCCCTTATCAGATATAACGTGTCCTAGTACGATTCCTTCTCTGACCATAAAATGGCATTTTTCCCAGTTAAGTACGAGGTTTACTTTCACACATCTTTCTAACACCATTTTTAAATTTGACAAACATCCTTCAAAACTTTGCCCGCATACAGAGAAGTCGTCCATGAACACTTCCATGATGTTATCTATGAAATCTGCGAAGCTTGACATCATACATCTTTGAAAGGTTGCAGGAGCGTTACATAATCTAAAGGGAATTCGTCTATAAGCGAACGTTCCATAAGGGCATGTGAATGTAGTCTTCTCTTGATCATCTGGGTGGATCGGGATTTGGAAAAATCCTGAGTAACCATCTAGATAACAGAAATACGAGTGTTTGGCTAATCGTTCTAACATTTGATCTATAAAAGGTAGTGGGAAATGATCTTTTCGAGTGGCTTTGTTTAGTTTTCGATAATCGATGCACACTCTATGTCCGATCACTACTCTTTGTGATATCGATTCTCCTTTAGCGTTTTTCACAACAGTGATACCTCCTTTCTTTGGTACTACATGTACTGGACTAACCCATTGACTATCAGAGATTGGATATATTATTCCAGCGTCTAATAGTTTCTTAACATCTTCTTTTACTTCAGTGCTACGGATTGGGTTAATTCTTCTTTGAGATTCTCTGGAGGTTTTGCAATCTTCTTCTAGCATAATACGATGCATACAGATTGAAGGACATATTCCTTTGAGATCAGATATGTTATATCCTAATGCAGTTGGGTATTTCTTTAAGACATCTAAAAGTTTCTTTGTTTCGATCGTTCCTAAACTGGAATTGATTATAACTGGTCGCGTACATTCAGTGTCTAGGAATTCGTATCTTAGGTTCTTAGGTAAGGTTTTTAATTCTAATGTAGGTTTCTTCTTACTTGGCATGGGATCCGGTGTAAGTGCTAAACTTTCGCTTAGACTATCATCCTGATACGGCTCACGCCAATTGTCATCTTCGAAAATCGGAGGGATTTGAATTTTCATAATTTCAGAATAAGTAGTTTCTTTCATTTCCATCTCTCTTACACACTCGTCAATGACATCCAATAAATAGCACGTGTCCTCTATAGCTGGTGATTGTAAGAATTGTGTTAAAATAAATTCAACTTTCTCTTCACCTACTTCAAAGGTTAGCTTTCCTTTCTTTACGTCTATAATAGCTCCGGCGGTAGCTAAGAATGGTCTTCCTAGTATGATAGGTGTAGTGGAGTCTTCAGAGATGTCCATGATTATAAAATCAGTAGGAATGTAGAATTGACCTATACGTACTGGGACATTTTCTAGTATGCCTACAGGATATTTAATAGAACGGTCGGCTAGTTGAACAAACATTTTAGTTGGGCTTAGGTCTCCCATGTCTGTCCTTTTGCAAATTGTTAAGGGAATAACACTGATACTGGCTCCTAAATCGCATAGAGCTTTGTCAATGACGAATTTTCCAATTACACAGGGTATAGAGAAACTACCTGGATCTTTTAACTTAGGAGGCATATTGTTTTGAATTATTGCACTACACTCAGCAGTAAGAGTAACGGTTCCGTTATCCTCTATCTTCTTCTTATTGGATAAGATTTCCTTTAGAAATTTAGCATACGAGGGCATTTGAGTGATAGCTTCTGTAAACGGAATAGTAATATTCAACTGTTTCAGAAGTTCAACAAATTTCTTAAACTGGCCCATCGTCTTGGAATTGGTTAATCTCTGAGGGTACGGAATTGGTGGTTTATAAGGTGGTGGAGGCACATAAGGCTTTTCTTTCTCCACTGCCTCTTGATTATTATCTTCCTTTTCTTCTGGTTCATTCTCCTTTTCAGTCGGCTTATCTTGCTTTTGGTACATGGCTGGATTGTCAAGTCTTGGATCGGCAGGTCCGTCAAGTTCCTTGCCACTTCTTAGTATCATAGCATTGGCCAGTCCTCTTGGGTTTGGTTGGGGTTGTCCAGGAAATACTCCAGCTGGTGCAGCGGTAGGTGCTTGTTGTTGAGCTACTTGTGAAATCTGAGTTTCAAGCATTTTGTTATGTGTAGCTAACGCATCTACCTTGCTCACTAATTGCTTAATATGCTCGCTAGTGTGTATGTTTTGGTTCAAGAATTCCTTGTTTGTTTGAGATTAGGTAGCTATGAAGTTCTCCATCATTAACTCAAGATTTGATTTTCTAGGAACATTAGGAGCAGTCTTTTGATATCCTGGTGGTGTAGCTGGTGCTTGACCTGGTGCGTATAAAGCATTGTTATTCTTATACGAGAAGTTCAGATGATTCTTCCAACCTGGGTTGTATGTGTTCGAGTACGGGTTTCCTTGAGCATAATTCACTTGATCTGTGGGAATTCCTGCTAATAGTTGACAATCAGGGACAACATGTCCTGGAACTCCACATAACTCACAGTTAGGTGTTACCGCAGCCACGGTGGCTGTTGGTGTTATGGCCAAGTTGTCGATCTTTTGGTTAAGTTGGTCAAACTTTGCATTGACTTGGTCCATACTACTCACTTCGTACATACCTCCTTTTGTTGGTTTCTCAGTTGTGACTCTCTCGCTTCCCCATTGGTAATGATTTTGATCCATACTCTCGATAAGTGCATAAGCATCATTATATTCTTTGTCCATTAGTGCGCCGCCTGCGGCAACATCAATCGTCATTCTTGTGTTGTACAAGAGTCCATTGTAGAAAGTATGGATGACCATCCATTCTACTAATCCGTGATGTGGACAAAGTCTCAGCATATCTTTGTAGCGTTCCCAAGCTTTGAAAAGTGAATCGTTTTCCTTTTGCTTAAATTCGTTGATTTGAGCTCTTAGCATAGTTGTCTTACTAGGTGGGAAATATCTTGTCAAGAAGACTCTCTTTAGTTCCTCCCACGTAGTTACTGAATTCGAGGGTAGAGATTGAAGCTAGGCTCTCGCTCTGTCTCGAAGTGAGAAAGGAAAAAGGCGTACTCTAATTGCTTCTTGGGTAACTCCATTAGCTTTTACAGTATCTGCGTACTGCACAAATATCGAAAGATGATGGTTCGGATCCTCGGTAGGATTTCCGGCGAATTGGTTTTGTTTCATGGCTGATATCAGCGAAGGTTTCAATTCGAAATCGTTTCGGTTGATAGCCGGTGCAGCAATGCTGGAATGCGGCTCAGCTTGTGAAGGACTAGCGTAATACTTTAGTGGATGATTTGGTTCTTCAGCCATTTCTGCGTCCTTCGATGTTCCAACTGGTTTAGGTGGATCAACTTGAAGATCTGGAATGTTGTATTTTCGTTGGTATTCGAATATTCGTCTTCTTAAATGTAAGAAGCGTTCTAATTCTAGGACTGGAGGTTGCAAGTCTTCGCTTTGAGAGCGAGTACTTGGCATACACTCGGTAAATTAGATTAGGGAAAATAAATTGTTACCTTAGTCTAGACAATGCTACTCTAATAGTGCACTAGTGACTAAATCAAAATCCCTGGCAACGGCGCCAAAAACTTGATGGGGCGAAGACGTGATGTGTCTAGCGGTATCTGAACTGCAAGCGCACAACCTATCACAATAGTAATAAAAAGATGTCGAACCCACAGGGACTTTGTAATCACTCTAGTGCTAGAAGGTCTGCTAGTTTAGCTAAGGCGGATATTTGTCACGATTATGGTTTTAAGGATTAAAAACGGGAATTAAACTTAGTTTAGGAAATAATGAGAAGGCGGTCGGTATGTAATTATATTAACCTATGCAGGTCAATCTAACCTAAGCTTATAAAGATGGTTCACTTAAATTATTCTGTAGAGATTACCAGTTTAAAAACCCTCGACTCACACTTTCGTGGTCTTATCTCAGATCTTATCCCTAAAGCCATATGCCTGCTCTCGCTAGCCCATAAGTGTTTAGAAAATAATTTTTGAAAACTTAATAAGTCTAATTCGTTTTAAAGCGCTCTCGCTGTATTTAAATCGAATGCCTAACTTTAGCTATCCGGTTAAAATCTCACACTCTCGTGGTCTCAACCTAACCTATTTCACTTCTCTTACTCTCGTAACAAAAAGCTTAATTTTAATTATAAAAAGCCACAGCCAGAATATAAGTTCTTAATTATTTTTAGCTTAGATTCGATTTATTACATACCGACTAATTAATTTAGCTACTCATTTTTATTATACCAACAGACAGATACAAAATGAAATAAACAAATATTAAAGCATGCATTATATAATAATAATAGAAACTTAACATAAATAAATAAATAAACTTAATATAAATTGTAAAATAAAAACCTGAACAATTTAATTCTTAGACTCCTTCTTCCACAAATTGGCAAGCTCGGAGTGTCGGAATCGAAATCGAAATAAAATAACAAGTTCTGAGGCTAAAAAGAAATTTAATTGAAATAACAATTTCCTAATGTTGGAAATTGTTATTAAATGGGTTGGAAATAAAAGGTAAACACAACAAGAACAAAAGCTGGAAAATAAATGGGTTCAAAGAAAAAACGGTAGAGCTTCCGCGTAAAAATTCAATAAATAAACTCTGTCTTTTTCATTTGATCCTTGGGTATTTATAGAAGAGGATTTTGGCAGTTTGAATGAGTTGGAGCGTGGGCTTCGTTCTGTTTTGAGAGAATCCAGGAGAAGTGGCGTACTGGGTGTTGCTGCAGTTGAGGGAAAGTAGGAGTCTCTGAAGACTCGTTGCACGTTCTTAATTAATATTCAAACGAATTATATAAATTTTTCTTGTCACGTTCGTGACATGGGTGTAACGGTCATGTTTCTTCAAATAAGCGCGTCACGATCGTGATAATGTTGTGACAATCGTGATACCTCTAAATAGCGTGTCACGGTCGTGAGTCAGTTGTGTCGATCGTGAGAGCAACAAAAAATGCAGACTTTAGCAGAATTGATTTCTTGATCTTCTTTTCATGCTAGTTTTGGTTCATTTGATCTTTTTCTCATAATTTGGCTCTAGACATGTTATACCTGCAATGTGACATAAAAAACTCGAACAATCGGGAGTTAAAAGGATCAATATACGATAAAACGGACTTAAAAACATAGTAATAATGTGATACGATTTCTCATTATCATTTAGATAAAACAAGGCTTTTCATATCAGCTTAATAACCAGAGACCAATCCACCAAACAATGACTTTAATCTGCAGAGAAAAATAAATTCTCCCAGATTCTTCAATAATTTCCTAAGCATCCATCCGAATTTAGGTCTTCTGTGTTTCCAACTTTCCCCCAAATTGCAACAATACAATTTCAAGACATCACACTTAACATCTCCATCCCTCCTGGATGGAAAAATCAGTTTGACACTTACCACAAGCTTGGTGTATATTACACCCCTGCAGTAGATCCTTAGATAAAGAAGAAACTTCTCGTATTTAAGTTCACTTGTGCTCCCTTTAGCACCCGCGTAAGAATGAATTGAAAACATAAGATGTATCTTCAATGTCTTTAAGAGCTCACTCTCTTTCCAGCCACCTGATGAAGCACATTTATTTTGGCACCACTATCCCTTCTAACAAGAAATAGCAATTACTTACACATGAAGTCACATCATACTATCCGTGAGGCACATAAGGATCGTCATCCTCATAGTAACAAACTGTTGGATTAAGATCAAAGTCCCATTGATCCCCTCTTCCTAAAACCATCTACACATCTTCAAAAATCCACCTGAGTCTTCATGTATAGACATCCAGCTTCTCGAGATAAAATCCAATTGGCTTGGAATGTAGCACACTCCTAAAAAGAGATACCATACCTCTTAGTTTGTTTTCCTCCATCAGTGTCAGATACCGGATACATGCTTTAGAAAAGCATGACTTGGCATATTAGGGGCGGTATCTCCTCCTCAAGATTTTAAATAGATAGTCACCTAACTCTTCAAAGGCAGTCATTACCTATCATTCTCCCGTATGATAATCTAGAACACTCCTGATCAGTTGCTGACTATCCACATGCAGACCTCCAAGCAATGAATACCTGATATACTTCAGTCTTCTCTACATTCTCCTTCCAAGGTAAACCTTCTACTTCATCATTCTCCCGTATGACTATGTAAATGCTCCTTAGGCAATAATGTAGGCTTCCAAGCTCCAGAACCAGAGTATAATCATCCTTCACTAAGGATATCTAACCCAAATAAAATCCTAGCACCAAGTTAGAACATCTTCCACACACCAAGACAAAATTCTTGATATGATCCACCAACTGGACTTACTATATCATAGTAATCCAAAGAGCCGAAGAACTCCAATCAACACCGCGCCACTAGCTTAAATAAGAACTCCAGAAAGAGAGAAATAAACTCTCATCCACCTTCAAGAAGGATAACCTCCTCGAGTCTTCAACTCATCACCCTTTTGCCAAAGATTGACTTGTTCCAAGATAGTCCTCAAGACTAACCAACTTCCACATGTTGATTATCTTGATTCTTTGAATCCACTTCTAAGATCAACCAATAGCCACAGTTTGATCACCTCTTTCATGAATCCTCATATGAAAAAAGTCAAATACTACATTTTGACCTTTTCACGTTTTTCAGAACTCTCACAAAGATATCTTAATCTACATAATGAACTTGATCTTCAAGTGACATGTATCCACTTGCTCAGTAGCAAACACACTTAGACTCCCTAAGCCATGGACATGTAACATATTCTCCTTCCTACAGCTCCCGTAAACTTCCATAAGAACGATATTTTTGAAGTATCCTATCTTCATTCTTGTAGATCACCCTATCTTAAGTTGATGTGCCACTCAATCAACTTAAATTCTGATGTTGAACTATATGTCAGAACATTATGATTCCACATCTAGTTGTTGAATTAAACTCATTCTTCTTCCACTTGAAAGAACTTCCTCCCTTTAACAGAACATGATTTTTATGCTCTCATAGACTTGATTCACCATCCAAGTTTGAGTGAACAACCTCCATTATCTTGATTTTACAGCTATTTCATGTAAGCTCACACCTTGATGAAAATATGTTGGTGCTTTTCCAAAGACTTCAAACCTGCCACTGTCTGAATCTTCAAAAGGACTAGTTAGAAACTAACCCCCATAGTTGTACCAAGGATGCCACCTTTCCTTGAGTAGATTCGTCTTCACGAAGTTGCTGATATTTCCACCTATTTGAACTCTATGATGAGCATTATGGAATGCCCTAGAGTACCTGGATCAGAAATAAACCAATCCAAGTAGTCATCAAGATTATGATGTCTTCATAGTCTTACATCTCCATCTTCAAATACATCACCATCTGGACAAGTCTCAATACTTTCCAGGAAAATATGCGAAGCCAATAATCCTAGGTCAAAAGCCTAGGAGACTTCTGAGCGAATGTAGAACCCCTCCCATGATTCTCCAACCATCTGATGAAATTTTTTTAGAACATCTGATACAATATCCTCAATCTTGAATCAGAAGGATAATCAAATCTGCACTAAGAAATTTATCTTTAATCCTTATAGTTATAACCCTTGTCTGATTCTAGCATATTCTGAATATCATATAGATAATCTTCTTCATGTTGTCTTCTTTTGTTGTTGTGTAAGTTGCTGAGATATCAAGGACGCCCCCTTGACTTAAGCTCTTAAGATTCTCTCTAAACGAATCCTAATTACCTCAACTGTGTGAACTCATCCTTAGGGTTAAAAAGTATGAGTTCTTCCTTGCATGCTATTTGTGGACAGTGAAAATAAATCACCTCCACTGTCTTCACTTCCAAGAAAGCACCTCCTAGTCTGAAGAATAACTAGCTGACTCCAGAATACGACTGAATTGCCTTGATTGGACTTAATATCATATCAAGTGTCTTCAACAACTTAGCCAACAAGAAATCATCAAACCCATAGAGCATGAGTTTGATAATTCATCTTACCCCTTATGCTCAGTGTTGCACCCCAAAATTTGCCCTCACAATACAAGACTTTGTGTGCTAAGAAGGTTCACAAGGTTCACAAATGCTTATGTAACCTTTCATGAGGTTCATGAAGTCTACAAGTCACTTCTTGAAGGTTCACAAGGTTCACAAGTTTCTCAATGCTTATGTAACCTTTCATGAGGTTCATGAAGTCTACAAGTCACTTCTTGAAGGTTCACAAGGTTCACAAGCTTCTCAACATTTACAAAACCTTTCATGAGGTTCATGAAGTCTACAAGTTACTTCTTGAAGGTTCACAAGGTTCACAAGATTCACAATGATTACAAAGCTCTCCTGAGGTTCATGAGGTCTACAAAATTACTTCATGAGGTTCACAAGGTTCACAAGCTTCACAATACCTCCCATGAGGTTCACAAGACACTTTATGAAGATTCACAAGGTTCACAAAGTTCACAATTGGTCAAAGGAGTTGACAATTCCCTCAGACAATGCACCTCCTAAGCAGTGCATTCAAAACTAGGGTTTTGACTTTAATCAGGCTAAATGGACTTCCAATACCTCAAGTGAGTTTCATAACATCTTATATGTGTGTAAGAACCCCCATGTCAAGTTTCAAGACTTTTCTCAAAGGTTTGCTCAGTCAGATGATCAGATAAGTCAAAATCAGTCAATGCAGTTAAAAAGTCAAACTGGAGTCAACTGTGGTCAAATCAAAGTCAAACTTCATGATTTTTTGCCAACATCAAGTATATGAAGTAAAATTCATCATTTGATCAAGGGTTGATCATGATTCATCAAGGAGATTCCAGATCATCAATAATCAGGAGTTTCTAAATTAGGGTTTCCTCAGTAAAAGTCAACTGAACTTTGACCAGGCATAACTTTCACATACTTCATCACCAAGTCTCCATCCAAATCTCATTTTGAAGGAAATTGAATTCTCTACAACTTTGATGTTGAAGGTTAAGCTCAAAAATGCTTCATTTGAAAGATATGATCTAAGACATTATAGGTCATTTCAAAAGTCAACAAAAAGTCAACAACTTCAAAAGGGCATAACTTGAGATTGGTAAATGATATGGACCTGAAACCAATGGGGTTGTTTAGAGGACTCTTCAAGCTTTCCAAAAAGTCCAAGAACACCCTCATACCTTTAAAATTAAGGGAGATGTGCCCTTGCAAAGTTGGGCAATTTTGTGATGGTTTATGTTGAAAATGGAGGCTTAGAAGTATTTCTTTCCAAATGGGCTGCCTAATTTATGACCCAATCCATCTCATAACATGGTGCACGACCCAATTGACCAAAATTCAGTATTTTTATTATTTTTTATTTATTTATTATTGATTTAATTCATAAAAATCATTTTAAATAAATATAAAATATGAAAATCTATTTTTGGGTGAAGATATTGCTTCTAGAAATTCTTAAATGATGATTGAATTAGAAGGAGAAGGAAATCATGTGAATTATCCCAAAATAGCAAGCATTCAAGAGCAAATATTTGACTTTTACAACACCATCTTTTTCAATCTTTTTGAATCCATTCTTCCACAAAATCAATCAAACTTTTGACCTAGAATCATTCACTTATATATACTGATCACAAACCCTAGCCTCATTCACGAAATCCAGCAGCAAAAAGTAAGTTTCAAAACTCAAAAAATCCTTCCAAAAGTGAGATTCGGATTTTTGATTCCAGGGCATTTGAAGGCAAAGTAAGAACATAGAGATGTTTATTGGACATTGTTGAAGCAAAATCATCATTCATATGCATCTCATGTGCACTATATTGGCCAACCCGAACTCAATTTGTTCTTGAACATAACTTTTTCGATTGCATTATTTTCTTGTGTTTCAATGAAATTTGATTAGCTAATATTGTTTGTTATGTGCTATAGATTGATTCTGGACAAAAAAATTGATGTTTCCTTGTCTATACAACCCGCGGCCATGATTAGGGTTTCCATCCAAATTTTGGGGTTTCTTGATTAAGACTATATAAATGACTTTAATTGATGTATTTGAATTGTATAGGACTTGGGTAAATCATTGGCATGTTCAATTGGAACAATCGTTATGTATTTTGTAGGTACTCAAAGATTTTGGTTTACTGCAAAAAAAATGTGCAAAAAGATTCGTAGAAGATTTCGCAGGAATTTTCGCAGGAAAACCTGCGAAATTCCAAGGTTGAAGACGATCCCCTGGCGCCAAGATTCAAATTCAAATTATGATTAATTTATTTTATGTTGTTTTGCTATTTTGTAATCACACGCGTGCATGTGGTCCAGTGGTAAAAGGCTTGTGTGTGTAGCCAGCGTGACCTGGGTTCGAGTCTTGGACTCGTACATTGTTTTTTTCTATTTTTTCCAGGTAATGAAAGACTTAATATATTATGATTCGTAGCTGATTCCTGAGTAGATTCGCTCATCTAGCTTGGTTGGTTGTGTGCATATGCGTGTGATGGATAGGTCCTGGGGTCGATTCCACCCCAGGCCCTTTTGTTCTCTATTTTTCTGGATTTTTTCATGCAAAGCACAAAAGAATTTGAACTTCCTTCATTGCTGCCTGCGCATGAGCAGCCCAGTGGTGTATTTTGGTGTTGGCAAGCCTAGAAACCTGGGTTCAAACCCAGCCAAGGTAAGTTC
The DNA here is from genome assembly GCA_963966055.1 of Lathyrus aphaca. Lineage (NCBI taxonomy): Eukaryota > Viridiplantae > Streptophyta > Magnoliopsida > Fabales > Fabaceae > Lathyrus > Lathyrus aphaca. The sequence goes on from OZ014525.1 coordinate 9,074,181, forward strand.
TCAATTTTTGTCATTTTTTTCTATTTTTTTTTAATTAATTAGTTATTTGTTTTATATTCTTAATAAAATTTAAATTATATATATATATTCCAAATTCAAAATAATCTCATATTCTCTAAAAATTTCTAAACTTTCTTTTTTTTATTTTTATTCAAAAATTTATCTTATTATTTTATATAATTATAATATGTATATATATTAGTTAATTTTGTATATAACTAAACCCTAATTTTTTTTTTAAAACCCTAAAAATATTTTTCTAAATAAAACTTAATTCTATTTTCAAAAATGATTTTTAATTCTTATCATAATTATCATGTATATAATTTTTAAATATAATTATAAACTCTTTTCTTCATATAATATGTAAATATATTTTACATTATGTTTATAATTTAAATCACTGTCTTTTAAAAAATAGTAATTGAATTAATAAAAAATTTAAATTTTGTAAATATACTTATAATTTCTCTCTTTATATAATATGTAAATATGGTTTAATAAATGAATGTTAATATATGTTTATAATAATTAAGTTTTGTAGTCATAATATATTTAAAAAATAACTTAATAACTTGTAAAATTAAAATAATTATTTATTCATATTTCTTTCTAAATAATTGTTTATATAAAAAATTATTGATATATTATTATTATATTTTGATTAATTTTTATTATTATTACTACTAACCATATTATTATCTATCATTATATTTTTATTATTATGTTTCTAACCTTGTTTATTATTTCTAAATTATTATTATTATTATTATCACTAACCCATTTATATTTTAATTATGCTTATTATTATTATTTACTAACCCCTATTTATTATTTATTTATTATTTTAGCTTATTTATTTATATTTTATTTATTTTTGCTATTTATCTATTTTGTTCATTATAATAATTATGTAAATGCTCCTGGATGTAAATTTTATAATTATTTAATTATTTTTGCTATGGTTAGTAATTTAGGGAGTGCTAATATGTATTTTGTTTAAAATAAATTAGATCACTTTAATCATAAGATAATTAAATTAAACACTCACACACGTAAGTCGATTTTTAATCGCCGTCTCACTTTCTAAGGTTATCCCTCAAGTTGCCTAAATCATAAGGTCAAGTGGGGTGTATAAAGCAAGTCCCTTTAAAAAAGAAAAATCATCAAGTCCCTCATGGTTGCCTTTACGAATCGAGTCCCTTCGAATAAATGATGATAGTCCCTCATATATGCTTATTACACCCCACAGTTGCCTTCATAACCAGATTGTCCCTCACATGTCCCTTAACATCCAAGGTAATGACTACCTGCTCCTTAATAGTAGGGATAGTCTTACCAATGAAAGGATAAAGAACAAGAAAGACTTTAAACTTTAGGGTAGGTTCCTCTTATGTACTTGCTCACTTCAAAAACTTTTCACACTTAACAATTTCAAACAAATTTTCAAAACAAGTTTTTACACATCCGTACATGGATTATTATTAAACTATTATGAAAATTTTTCTATTCACACACTACACTTTCAAAAACAATTTAAAGTGAGCTAAGTAACTAAGAGCCCATGGATAACCATGGATGTAAAGGGTGCTAACACCTTCCCTTTACATAACCTACCCCCCGGACCCAAAATATTCTCTTAAGGTCTTTCCTGTTCTTTTATAACCTTTCCTTTTGGATAAAATAAAAGTCGGTGGCGACTCTTGCTATCCGCAACATTACTTAAAGTCAGTTCTCCCACCGTGTTACAGAACTGGCGACTCTGCTGGGGACTTAATAAAAGAGGGGTACCCTTAGAAATTAGATCACTTTAATATTGTTTGCCTTGTTTGCTTTACTTTACATTGTTGGGATGCTCTTATGTGTGAAAGGTCCTAACCCGGATCTAGTGTACCTTAGGTAAATGGCAATAGACCAAGGAAACTGTACGACGTATATCGATACGGTTGATCTGGTGGCCATAGTTAGTGCGACTTCTTGGTTGGTGCTTATGTTCCTTAAGTCAAGTTGAGGATAATATGAGGCTGCCATATGTTGTCAATGCACTAACTAACTTTTAGAACCCTAGTTAACTCATCGTGGCCTTTAGAAAGTAGTGAGGTAACCGGCTTTGGTGCAGACTGAAGTTGGTTGACACTCGATACTACACTCATTGAGATCTTAAACTTGGAGGGTTTTGGTTGGCAAGTAAGTTGCCTTCTGATCAACCACCCTTGTGAAGGATCAATGATATTGAGATCCCTTAGAACCTGGTTACTTTAGTAGGACAGGATGAACCATCTAACTTCAGGGGAGGGTACTTACCTTTGAACCTCATGCAAGCCTGTAAACCTAGGGCAATTGTGTGACTTGTTTGTGTGTGCCACATGTTTGTGATTGAGCATAACATCATGACATCATCATGCATCATAAACATAGCATTTTCACTAACCATTTCAAGGACCAAAGGATTTATCTTTGTTCTTTGTTGCAGGTCATGGCTTCAGCTCGTAGAAACACCATCAGGATCAACTTTGTAGGGATACCTCCCAAACTCAAAGAGTTGGTTTCCCAAGTGCCTGATCATTCCCAGTTCAACAAGAGACATGGTCATCTATTGGATCTGGTCACTTCAGGGTTCAATGAAGACATGATGAGTGTCTTGTTCCAGTTCTTTGACCCTAAGCACCACTGCTTTACATTCCCCGACTATCAGTTGGTTCCAACCATGGAGGAGTTCTCTAAACTTCTGGGTATACCTGTTCTTGATCAAAGACCCTTCACAGGCTTAGAGAAGGAGCTTAAACCAGAAGTTATTGCTGCAGCTCTACATCTGAAGAAATCTGACATTGTTCTAGAAACGAGAAGTGGAGTCAAGGGTATTCTTGCTAAGGTATTAATGGATAAAGCTCAAATGTTCTTGAAGGCCATGAGCTATGATGCTTTTGAGGAGATCTTAGCCTTGCTGATATATGGCTTAGTATTATTCCCCAATCCAGATCAGTTCATAGATGTTCATGCCATCAACATTTTCCTGAGTCATAATCCAGTGCCTACATTGCTTGGAGACATCCTGCATTCTCTTCACACCCGTACTACAAGGGCGAGAGGAACTTTGATGTGCTGCATACCTTTACTTTCTAGGTGGTTTATTTCTCACCTTCCTCGCTCAGTAATGAAGAATGAGCAAGGGTTCAGATGGTCCAAGAGGATCATGTCACTTTCTCACTCAGACATCCATTGGTGCTCCAGATCTATGGAGAATGTCACCATCATTGACCGTTGTGGGGAGTTCCCTAATGTGCCACTTCTAGGCATAAAAGGAGGCATCACCTACAACCCCTCTCTAGCTTTACGACAGTTTGGTTACGCTCGGAGCGATGGCCCACATGACATGTTGATTCAAGGCATTGTGTTTGATTACGACAACGATCTTCAGGGTTACCGTCAGAGATTCATACGAGCTTGGGGAAAGGTAAACAGAGTTGACAGCAAGACACTGGAGCCTAAGTACACTATTCCTATGGAGGCTTATCTCAGATGGGTACGATCTCGTGCTCAGACACTCATGATGCCATATCCTGCCGTCCTACCAGTTACCATGGAACCTGTTGCTGAAGGAGACACAGCTTATACCATCCTTCACCCAGACATGCCTACTGATATGGAAGACTTGCAGAGATCATGGATCCAACTGAAGGAGCAAAGGGATACTTTCGAGGCTCATTACAAAGCAAGCCAAGCAAGAATCCTAGAGCTAACAAAGCAGCTTCACGAGGAACGAAACCTCAACTCATACCTCAATACAAAGAGGAAACGTCCATGGGAGACTTAAAACCCCATCTTTTGTACTTATTTCATTTTTATTTTTGTACGCCTAAAAGGAAAAACAAGTCATTACTAATAAAAAGTTACTTTCTTGTTTGTTTAAGCAAATTTAAATCCTGCGGTCCGTGAAAACATTGCATATGCATTCCCATATCATTTCATTGCATCACAGGTTTATAATTGAGCACAGGTTTCTCATCTTCTCGCTGTTTATTTCAGCAATGGCTCTTGAACAATCAGTTAAGGATCTCCAGGCACAAAATGCACAGTTCCAAGAGCTGATCTTGAACCTGTCCAAGGGGCAAGATGATTTGAAGGCACTGCTGGCCAAGAAGACTAAGAAGACTAGAAGGTCTGCTGGGTTGCTCAACATGGGAAGAAGGTTCAAGGGTCCTGTCAAGACCAAGGAACAGATTGATGACTATGAATCTGAGGAATCTGATAAAGAGGGAGGCAGTCTCCACAACACTATGGGGGACTCTGACTCTGAGGCTAATTACTATCATGAGCCTAATGAAGACAAATTTAAGAGGCTGGTGGATAGGATGGATGCTATGGAATTACAGAAATCATCTGGGCTGGATTTTGAGGATTTGAGTCTGATATCTGGGGTTGTGATACCCATTGGTTTCAAAGTTCCTACCTTTGTTGTTTATGATGGGGTCTCTTGTCCCAAGCTGCATTTGAGGTCGTATGTCAGAAGAATCCAACCCCACACTGCTGACAAGAAGTTGTGGATCCACTTTTTTCAAGAGAGCTTATCTGGAGCTCAGTTGGAGTGGTATTATCAGTTGGAGAGTGTTAACATCAGAGACTGGAATGATCTTGCTGAAGCTTTCTATAAGCAGTATCAATACAATGCTGACTTAGCCCCCACTCGCATGCAGCTTCAGAGCATGTCTATGGGTGCCAAAGAAAGTTTTAAGGAGTATGCTCAGAAGTGGAGAGATTTAGCTGGCAGAGTTCAACCCCCTTTGACTGATAGGGAATTGGTTGATATGTTCATGTGTACGCTGAATGGTTCGTTTTACAGTCATCTCATTGGAAGCTCATCATCTGGCTTCACTGAGTTGATCATGACAGGAGAACGGGTAGAAAATGGTATCAAGAGTGGTAAGATCCAAGTGGGCATTTCTTCATCAGGTGCTGCAAAGAAGCCTCCCACCGGGAAGAAGGAATCCAATGCTGTTTATGGTCAACCTGATCGTAACAGAAGGCATCAGTCTATTAGTGCAGTTCATATTTCAAATCCAACTCCTGCAACAACAGAGCAGCCTCAAGGCAACCAACAGAGGGCTAGAAGACAGTTCACGAAGATCAACATGTCAATGGCTCAGGCATTGCAACACTTGTTGAAGGCTGAACTTATTACCCTGAGGGAGGCTCCTCAGAATCCCAATGTTACCTCTCCCAAGTACAATCCCAATGCACGATGTGCATATCATTCAAACTGTCCAGGACATGATACTAATAATTGCTGGGTCTTGAAGAACAAAATTCAAGATATGATTGATGCTGGAGAAATTGAGTTTGATCCACCAGGTACTCCAAATGTGATTACAACTCCAATGCCAAATCACGAGAAGACTGTCAATGCCATTGATGAAGACATTGATGAAGATTTGCATGTCTATTCAGTTATGGAGTTGAGCACACCATTGTCTGTTATCAAAAAGAGGTTAGTACAAGCTGGGATCTTTCCAGGTTGTCGTGAAGATTGTCTGTATTGTACCTATAAGCCGGATAGTTGCTTCATTTTGAGAGATGGAATTCAACGTCTCATGGATAAGTATACTATAGTGTTTGAAAGAAGACCAGCATCTGTAGAAAGTATGGTGGATCATCTGACTCGGGGTAAGAAGATTGAAGAGGTTGACATGGTTGACAAAGTACCAGTAAGAATCACTTCAAAGAAGCCCATCAAAATCTCTCATCAGGGTCCAATCAAGATTACTACTGAAGGTCCTGTGAAAGTTGTTGCTGAAGCCAGAGTAGCTCCTCTGATCATTACTACTCCTGGTCCTATTCCTTATACATCTGACAAAGCTGTGCCTTGGCACTATGGGTCTGATGTTTACATTCATGGTGTTAAGCAGGAGCCTTTACCTGATGTGCCTGTGGACATTGATAATATTGCTGGATCTAGCAAGATCACTCGTAGTGGAAGAGTCTTCTCTCCTCCAGTTGCTTCTAAGAGTGCAGTTACTCCTGCTGCTACTTCCACCACTGATGCTCGGGGCAAAGGTCCTGTTATTGAACCTGTATCTACTGATGTGCCAGCTGCTGATGATCTCTCTAAGCAGATGGAAGAAGTATTGAAAATCATTCGCAAGAGTGATTATGACATTGTGGATCAGTTGGGGCATACTCCCTCAAAGATTTCTATGTTGTCCTTGTTGCTGTGTTCTGAGGCTCATGCCAAGTCCTTGATCAAGTTTCTAAAGTCTGTTCATGTGCCCAGTGCAATTTCTGTGGACCAATTTGAGAACTGTGTTGCTCACCTGACCTATGACAACGGGTTAGGATTCTCTGATGCTGATTTGACCCCTGCCAAGAGGGATCATAACAGGGCCTTGCATATTTCAATTGAATGTAAGGGCACTACCCTGTCACATGTACTGATAGACAATGGTTCCTCTCTGAATGTGTTGCCCAAAGAAGTCCTGAATAAGTTAAGTCCTGAAGATGCTGTGCTGAAGCCCAGTAATATTGTGGTAAAGGCTTTTGATGGTTCTAGAAGAGTAGTGCATGGGGAAATTGATCTTCCAATCAAAGTTGGCTCTCAGGTTTTTACTGCTACATTCTATGTGATGGATATTCGTCCTTCATACTCTTGTCTGCTTGGTCGTCCCTGGATCCATGGGGCAGGTGCTGTGACCTCTACATTGCACCAAAAGTTAAGATATCCGGTGAATGGAAAAGTTGTTACTGTCTTTGGAGAGGAAGAATACTTTGTCAGCCATGTAAATACCTTCAAGTATCTGGAAGTAGAAGGTGAATACATTGAGACTCCGTGTCAGTCATTTGAAGTGGTTCCCTGGGTTGTTAATGATTGTGTAGCTCCTCCTGCTGTGAAGAAGGTTCCTGTGGTCATCAGAAAACCTCCAACAATGGCAATGGCCTCCCTCAATGATGCTAGAGCTGTGGTGGATGAAGGTGGTTGTACTATTTGGGGTCAGCTTCCTGATATTCCATACAAGTCTGACAAGTTTGGTTTGGGTTTCACTGCAGAGTCCCAGAAGGCTGTTCGTCGTGCTCGTGCTGCTCGCATCACCAATCAAGGGGTTATCAATGCTGTGGGAGACTATGATGAAGACTATAACTTGGATGCATGGATTTTTCCTACTGTGGGTGCTGGACTCAATAATTGGAAAGCTGAAGATGTTATCCCTATCTCCTTTAGTCAGGAGTAAATGCTATTACTGTGCTATGTTTTTTTAAGTTTGTAATTTCTTGAACAATAAAACTTTCAAGCCATGTGCCTTACCCGGGGCACAATGGTGTGCTTGTTACGGGCAGTCATTTCATTTGCATACTTCATTCAATAAAATCAGTGGACGTTTCGCTTTCATAAATATTGTGTTCCTTGTCTTTCTTTTCTTTTATTTTTGTTTTATCAGCTATGTGTTCTTACACACACCCACATCACTAAAATGCAGATCCTCATCCACTCTGGATCCTGTTGATAACAGTTCTACTATTGCCAATTATAATTTTGAGAATCCGATCTATCAAACTGAAGACGGAAATGAGGACGATTGTGAAATACCTGTAGAGCTTGCTAGGTTGTTACAACAAGAAGAGAAAGCTATACAGCCACATGAAGAGCCAGTCGAAGTTGTGAATCTGGGAACTGAAGAAAACAGAAAAGAGGTCAAGATAGGGGCTGATTTAGAGGACAGTGTCAAGAGCAGGTTGATTCAGATGTTACGTGACTATGTGGAGATCTTTGCTTGGTCTTATGAAGATATGCCAGGGTTGGATACAGACATTGTGGTTCACCGTTTGCCAGTGAAAGAAGATTGTCGTCCAAAGAAGCAGAAGGTTCGTCGTATGCGTCCTGAAATGTCAGAAAAGATCAAGGCAGAGGTAATGAAACAGTTCAATGCAGGGTTCTTAGCAGTGACTTCTTATCCTCAGTGGGTTGCAAATGTGGTACCAGTTCCTAAGAAAGATGGTAAGGTGCGTATGTGTGTAGACTACAGAGATTTGAACAAGGCCAGCCCTAAAGATGACTTTCCACTTCCTCATATTGATATTCTGGTAGACAACACTGCTCAGCATAAAGTATTCTCTTTTATGGATGGTTTCTCTGGTTACAATCAGATCAAGATGGCACCTGAATATATATAGAAGACAACATTTGTGACACAGTGGGGCACTTTTTGCTATAAGGTAATGCCATTTGGTTTGAAGAATGCAGGGGCAACATATCAGCGTGCTATGGTGGCTTTGTTTCATGATATGATTCATCATGAGATAGAGGTATATGTGGATGATATGATAGCCAGATCTCAGAATGAAGAGCAACATCTTGATCATCTGCACAAATTGTTTGAGAGGTTGAAGAAATACAAGTTGAGATTGAACCCAAACAAGTGTACTTTTGGAGTTAGGTCTGGTAAACTCCTGGGTTTCATAGTTAGTGGAAAAGGTATTGAAGTGGATCCTGCAAAAGTGAAAGCTATACGAGAGATGCCAGCTCCCCGTACTGAGAAGGAGGTTAGAGGTTTCTTGGGACGATTGAACTACATCGCAAGATTTATTTCCCAATTAACTACTATCTGCGAGCCAATCTTCAAGTTGTTGAAGAAAGATCAGGTGATGGAATGGAATGATGAGTGCCAGACTGCCTTTGATGAAATCAAGAGATATTTGCTAGAACCTCCAATTTTGATGCCACCAGTTGATGGAAGACCCTTGATTATGTACTTAACAGTGTTAGACAATTCAATGGGGTGTGTGTTGGGGAAACATGACGAGTCTGGTCGAAAAGAGCAGGCAATATACTACCTTAGCAAAAAGTTTACCGACTGTGAAACAAGATACTCACTGCTCGAGAAAACTTGCTGCGCTTTGGCATGGGCTGCTCGCCGACTAAGACAGTATATGTTGACCCATACTACCTTGTTGATTTCAAAGATGGATCCAATCAAGTACATATTTGAGAAACCTGCTCTCTCCGGAAGAATTGCAAGATGGCAAATGATCTTGACAGAATATGATATACAGTATACTACTCAGAAGGCCATTAAAGGAAGTGTTGTTGCTGATCATCTGGCTCATCAAGCAGTGGATGATTACCAGTCAATGAGTTTTGAGTTCCCTGATGAAGACATTATGATTATTACCAAAGAACCTGGACAATATGACGGACCTGAACAAGGATCCCGATGGACTATGGTTTTTGATGGTGCCTCTAATGCACTTGGTAATGGTGTTGGTGTTGTGATTAGTTCCCCTGAAGGTTGTCATACCCCGATTACTGCCAGACTTTGTTTCCATTGTACTAATAACATGGCTGAGTATGAGGCATGTATCCTGGGTATTAAAGCTGCTATTGATATGAAGATTCAGTTCCTTGATGTGTATGGAGATTCAGCCCTGGTAGTAAGCCAGATTAAAGGAGATTGGGATACCAAGCATGATAATCTCATTCCTTACAGAGAACATGTGTTGTCTTTGATCCCACATTTCAAAGAGATTACCTTTGAGCATATTCCACGGAGAGAGAACCAGTTGGCAGATGCATTAGCTACCATGGCATCCATGTTTGAGATCAGTTGGAATGATGAAGCTCCCAAGATTACTATTGACAGATTTGAAAAGCCTGCATATTGCAATGAGATTGACACTGAAGGGGCAGAGGAGAAGCCTTGGTTCTATGAAGTAAAAAGATATCTTGAAGCTCAGGAGTTCCCTGAAGGGGCATCTGTCAAAGATAGGAAGTTTTTGAGAAGGTTTGCTGCTAAGTTCTTCTTGAGTAATGGGATTCTGTACAAACGCAATCATGATTCAACTATGCTTCGTTGTGTGGACAAGAAGGAAGCAACTGAGATTATGGAAGAGATGCATGATGGGACCTTTGGCATTCATTCCAGTGGTCATACTATGGCAAAGAAGATATTGAGAGCAGGTTACTATTGGTCTACCATGGAAGCTGATTGCTACCAACACTCCAGAACGTGTCACAAATGTCAAATCTATGCGGATAAAGTACATGTACCTCCATCACCACTGAATGTGTTGACTGCTCCTTGGCCCTTTGCCATGTGGGGCATTGATATGATTGGTGAGATCAAACCTACTGCTTCTAATGGGCATCGTTTCATCCTGGTTGCTATTGATTACTTCACGAAGTGGGTAGAGGCAGCCTCATTTGCATCTGTTACCAAGAATGTTGTAGCTCGGTTCATTAAGAATAATCTCATATGTAGGTATGGCATCCCTGAAAGGATTATCACTGACAATGGCTCTAATCTGAACAACACTATGATTACTGATCTCTGCACGCAGTTCAAGATTAAGCATCACAACTCTTCTCCGTATCGTCCAAAGATGAATGGGGCAGTTGAAGCTGCTAATAAGAACATTAAGAAGATTGTACAGAAGATGACTGTTACTTATAGGGATTGGCATGAGATGTTACCATTTGCTCTTCATGGTTATCGTACCACAATACGTACTTCAACAGGGGCAACCCCATTCTCCTTAGTCTATGGTATGGAAGCAGTCCTGCCCATTGAAGTTCAGATCCCCTCCTTGAGAATTATGAAGGATGCAGGCTTGGACGAAGATGAGTGGATTCAGACCCGATTGGACCAGATAAATTTGATTGATGAGAAGAGGTTAGCAGCAGTTTGTCATGGCCAGATGTATCAGAAGCGAATGATCAAAGCTTTTAACAAGAAGGTTAAGCCAAAGGTATATCAGGCTGGTGACTTGGTAATCAAGCGTATCATATTACCACAAGGTGATCCTAGGGGCAAGTGGACTCCAACATATGAAGGACCATTTGTAGTCAAGACAGTATTCTCAGGAGGTGCCATGATACTGACTACAATGGATGGTGAAGACTTCCCGCAGCCTGTAAACGCAGACATAGTTAAAAAATACTACGCATAAAAAGAGACCCGCTAGGTTGACAAGCCTAGGCAAAAAATAAGGGCATCCCGGCAAACCAAAAGGGTTTGGGCAAAAATTAGGGATATATATAAAAAGATGTACACCCGGCAAGTCGAAAACCTGAAAAGGCGGCTTGGGCAAAAAAGGGTATCCCGGTGGATTGAAAACCTGAAAGGGCAATCCAGGCAAAAGTTAGGGATTAAAGCGTATGACTATGTCTCGTTTGGATCACCCATGAAACTGCAACCAGTTGTGCTACTTACTCAAGCTCGAACAGATAAAGCTCAATCCAATCATTTCCGTCTCAACAACAGAAGATGAGATACTTGAAGATAATGGCAATAGTAGAATTGAAACTCAATAGGATTGTTTCCCACATAGCTGATTTTCTTTTGTAAAACTTTATGACAAAATCCTCTTACTAGGGTTTATGTCTCCTTGTACAAACTTACCCATGTATGGGTCACTTTTGATATAAATAAATTCCATCTTTTGAATTCAGATTTACTTTTACCCTATTTACATAAGCGAAACGTCCATTGGTTGTGTTTGAATGTATGTATGCTTTTGAATATGATTAATGTTTACCAGAAATGCATGTATGCTTAATATGATTAATGTTTACCAGAAATGCATGAAAATGCAGTAATAGTATTCACTAAGGACGAACGAGGGAAGGATTTCAACGAAGCTTCACCGGTTCCTCTTTGCAAAACAGTTACAAAACTCTCAGTAGGACGAATCCATCTTCACAAAGTCTCATCTCCCCTGGAATTTATATCCATCTCTTTTATCCTCATACGGATATTCGGGAATTCACTTTCCAATAAGGGGACGACGAACGAAGACGGGAAGTTATATCTGCCCTACCATCAAACGAAGACGAAGGTTATATATACCTTACTATCCCCAGCATACGGGAGGTTATCTATACTTTACTATCCCCAGCAGACGGGAGGTTATCTATACCCTGTTATCCTCAGCAGACAGAGGGTTATATATTCTTCAACAACGAATCAGGATTTATTTTCCCTGGCCAGCAGTTGATATACGAATATATCCAGACTCTTCCGGCAGTATCATACCATACATACATCATTTACATCATACCATAGCATATATATCCATAGACATATAGTACATTACCTAAGTGCATCATATCATACATGCACACATAAAGCATAAACTAATGTTATTATACAGAATGCTACCTTGTTTCAGGTTAATTACCCAACAAACAAATTTATGATCATCAGGACTGCTTTATCGTCACCTCAGGGTTACTTTATCCTCCTGATAAGCTCCTTATTACTTTGGGACTGCTTTATCGTCACCTCAGGGTTACTTTATCCTCCTGATAAGCTCCTTATTACTTTGGGACTGCTTTATCGTCACCTCAGGGTTACTTTATCCTCCTGATAAGCTCCTTATTACTTTGGGACTGCTTTATCGTCACCTCAGGGTTACTTTATCCTCCTGATAACTTCTCATGACTTCAAGACTGCTTTAGAGTTATCATTATTGATGGCTCTATCCTCCTGAAATCATTATTATTTCAAGACTGCTTTAGAGTTATCATTATTAATGGCTCTATCCTCCTGAAATCATTACTTCAAGACTGCTTTAGAGCTATTGATTGCTCTATCCTCCTGAAATCATATTACTATTTCAAGACTGCTTTAGAGCTATTGATTGCTCTATCCTCCTGAAATCATCTTATTATTTCAAGACTGCTTTAGAGCTATCGATTGCTCTATCCTCCTGAAATCATATTACTATTTCAAGACTGCTTTAGAGCTATTGATTGCTCTATCCTCCTGAAGCCATATTACTACTTCAAGGCTGCTTTAGGGTTATCATTATTGATTGCTCTATCCTCATGAAGACATGCTGTTACATCAGCATTACTCCAGTATCCTGAAAGTATATCATCAATACCTCAGGACTGCTCCAGACCCCTGACAGCTTTCATTATACCTCCATATTCTGGGCTGCCTTATCTTCCAAGAAATATATCTGAAGAACTTTCCAAGTGGCATCTTTAAGCCCACTCAATCATATTCAACTAGCCATCTGTATCACTCTATGCACTGGTGAGTGCAAATTTTTGGGCTTTTGTGTTCAATCCCCTTCAACCTTCCAGGTCACGACTGGCAAATATACCAATCTAACCCCTCAGGTTTCAGAAAATTGAACAGGGGCAGCTGTTGCACCCCAAAATTTGCCCTCACAATACAAGACTTTGTGTGCTAAGAAGGTTCACAAGGTTCACAAATGCTTATGTAACCTTTCATGAGGTTCATGAAGTCTACAAGTCACTTCTTGAAGGTTCACAAGGTTCACAAGTTTCTCAATGCTTATGTAACCTTTCATGAGGTTCATGAAGTCTACAAGTCACTTCTTGAAGGTTCACAAGGTTCACAAGCTTCTCAACATTTACAAAACCTTTCATGAGGTTCATGAAGTCTACAAGTTACTTCTTGAAGGTTCACAAGGTTCACAAGATTCACAATGATTACAAAGCTCTCCTGAGGTTCATGAGGTCTACAAAATTACTTCATGAGGTTCACAAGGTTCACAAGCTTCACAATACCTCCCATGAGGTTCACAAGACACTTTATGAAGATTCACAAGGTTCACAAAGTTCACAATTGGTCAAAGGAGTTGACAATTCCCTCAGACAATGCACCTCCTAAGCAGTGCATTCAAAACTAGGGTTTTGACTTTAATCAGGCTAAATGGACTTCCAATACCTCAAGTGAGTTTCATAACATCTTATATGTGTGTAAGAACCCCCATGTCAAGTTTCAAGACTTTTCTCAAAGGTTTGCTCAGTCAGATGATCAGATAAGTCAAAATCAGTCAATGCAGTTAAAAAGTCAAACTGGAGTCAACTGTGGTCAAATCAAAGTCAAACTTCATGATTTTTTGCCAACATCAAGTATATGAAGTAAAATTCATCATTTGATCAAGGGTTGATCATGATTCATCAAGGAGATTCCAGATCATCAATAATCAGGAGTTTCTAAATTAGGGTTTCCTCAGTAAAAGTCAACTGAACTTTGACCAGGCATAACTTTCACATACTTCATCACCAAGTCTCCATCCAAATCTCATTTTGAAGGAAATTGAATTCTCTACAACTTTGATGTTGAAGGTTAAGCTCAAAAATGCTTCATTTGAAAGATATGATCTAAGACATTATAGGTCATTTCAAAAGTCAACAAAAAGTCAACAACTTCAAAAGGGCATAACTTGAGATTGGTAAATGATATGGACCTGAAACCAATGGGGTTGTTTAGAGGACTCTTCAAGCTTTCCAAAAAGTCCAAGAACACCCTCATACCTTTAAAATTAAGGGAGATGTGCCCTTGCAAAGTTGGGCAATTTTGTGATGGTTTATGTTGAAAATGGAGGCTTAGAAGTATTTCTTTCCAAATGGGCTGCCTAATTTATGACCCAATCCATCTCATAACATGGTGCACGACCCAATTGACCAAAATTCAGTATTTTTATTATTTTTTATTTATTTATTATTGATTTAATTCATAAAAATCATTTTAAATAAATATAAAATATGAAAATCTATTTTTGGGTGAAGATATTGCTTCTAGAAATTCTTAAATGATGATTGAATTAGAAGGAGAAGGAAATCATGTGAATTATCCCAAAATAGCAAGCATTCAAGAGCAAATATTTGACTTTTACAACACCATCTTTTTCAATCTTTTTGAATCCATTCTTCCACAAAATCAATCAAACTTTTGACCTAGAATCATTCACTTATATATACTGATCACAAACCCTAGCCTCATTCACGAAATCCAGCAGCAAAAAGTAAGTTTCAAAACTCAAAAAATCCTTCCAAAAGTGAGATTCGGATTTTTGATTCCAGGGCATTTGAAGGCAAAGTAAGAACATAGAGATGTTTATTGGACATTGTTGAAGCAAAATCATCATTCATATGCATCTCATGTGCACTATATTGGCCAACCCGAACTCAATTTGTTCTTGAACATAACTTTTTCGATTGCATTATTTTCTTGTGTTTCAATGAAATTTGATTAGCTAATATTGTTTGTTATGTGCTATAGATTGATTCTGGACAAAAAAATTGATGTTTCCTTGTCTATACAACCCGCGGCCATGATTAGGGTTTCCATCCAAATTTTGGGGTTTCTTGATTAAGACTATATAAATGACTTTAATTGATGTATTTGAATTGTATAGGACTTGGGTAAATCATTGGCATGTTCAATTGGAACAATCGTTATGTATTTTGTAGGTACTCAAAGATTTTGGTTTACTGCAAAAAAATGTGCAAAAAGATTCGTAGAAGATTTCGCAGGAATTTTCGCAGGAAAACCTGCGAAATTCCAAGGTTGAAGACGATCCCCTGGCGCCAAGATTCAAATTCAAATTATGATTAATTTATTTTATGTTGTTTTGCTATTTTGTAATCACACGCGTGCATGTGGTCCAGTGGTAAAAGGCTTGTGTGTGTAGCCAGCGTGACCTGGGTTCGAGTCTTGGACTCGTACATTGTTTTTTTCTATTTTTTCCAGGTAATGAAAGACTTAATATATTATGATTCGTAGCTGATTCCTGAGTAGATTCGCTCATCTAGCTTGGTTGGTTGTGTGCATATGCGTGTGATGGATAGGTCCTGGGGTCGATTCCACCCCAGGCCCTTTTGTTCTCTATTTTTCTGGATTTTTTCATGCAAAGCACAAAAGAATTTGAACTTCCTTCATTGCTGCCTGCGCATGAGCAGCCCAGTGGTGTATTTTGGTGTTGGCAAGCCTAGAAACCTGGGTTCAAACCCAGCCAAGGTAAGTTCTCAATTTTTGTCATTTTTTTCTATTTTTTTTTAATTAATTAGTTATTTGTTTTATATTCTTAATAAAATTTAAATTATATATATATATTCCAAATTCAAAATAATCTCATATTCTCTAAAAATTTCTAAACTTTCTTTTTTTTATTTTTATTCAAAAATTTATCTTATTATTTTATATAATTATAATATGTATATATATTAGTTAATTTTGTATATAACTAAACCCTAATTTTTTTTTTAAAACCCTAAAAATATTTTTCTAAATAAAACTTAATTCTATTTTCAAAAATGATTTTTAATTCTTATCATAATTATCATGTATATAATTTTTAAATATAATTATAAACTCTTTTCTTCATATAATATGTAAATATATTTTACATTATGTTTATAATTTAAATCATTGTCTTTTAAAAAATAGTAATTGAATTAATAAAAAATTTAAATTTTGTAAATATACTTATAATTTCTCTCTTTATATAATATGTAAATATGGTTTAATAAATGAATGTTAATATATGTTTATAATAATTAAGTTTTGTAGTCATAATATATTTAAAAAATAACTTAATAACTTGTAAAATTAAAATAATTATTTATTCATATTTCTTTCTAAATAATTGTTTATATAAAAAATTATTGATATATTATTATTATATTTTGATTAATTTTTATTATTATTACTACTAACCATATTATTATCTATCATTATATTTTTATTATTATGTTTCTAACCTTGTTTATTATTTCTAAATTATTATTATTATTATTATCACTAACCCATTTATATTTTAATTATGCTTATTATTATTATTTACTAACCCCTATTTATTATTTATTTATTATTTTAGCTTATTTATTTATATTTTATTTATTTTTGCTATTTATCTATTTTGTTCATTATAATAATTATGTAAATGCTCCTGGATGTAAATTTTATAATTATTTAATTATTTTTGCTATGGTTAGTAATTTAGGGAGTGCTAATATGTATTTTGTTTAAAATAAATTAGATCACTTTAATCATAAGATAATTAAATTAAACACTCACACACGTAAGTCGATTTTTAATCGCCGTCTCACTTTCTAAGGTTATCCCTCAAGTTGCCTAAATCATAAGGTCAAGTGGGGTGTATAAAGCAAGTCCCTTTAAAAAAGAAAAATCATCAAGTCCCTCATGGTTGCCTTTACGAATCGAGTCCCTTCGAATAAATGATGATAGTCCCTCATATATGCTTATTACACCCCACAGTTGCCTTCATAACCAGATTGTCCCTCACATGTCCCTTAACATCCAAGGTAATGACTACCTGCTCCTTAATAGTAGGGATAGTCTTACCAATGAAAGGATAAAGAACAAGAAAGACTTTAAACTTTAGGGTAGGTTCCTCTTATGTACTTGCTCACTTCAAAAACTTTTCACACTTAACAATTTCAAACAAATTT
Organism: Lathyrus aphaca; assembly: GCA_963966055.1. Classification (NCBI taxonomy): domain Eukaryota; kingdom Viridiplantae; phylum Streptophyta; class Magnoliopsida; order Fabales; family Fabaceae; genus Lathyrus; species Lathyrus aphaca. The sequence goes on from OZ014525.1 coordinate 9,091,399, forward strand.
TCAAAACAAGTTTTTACACATCCGTACATGGATTATTATTAAACTATTATGAAAATTTTTCTATTCACACACTACACTTTCAAAAACAATTTAAAGTGAGCTAAGTAACTAAGAGCCCATGGATAACCATGGATGTAAAGGGTGCTAACACCTTCCCTTTACATAACCTACCCCCCGGACCCAAAATATTCTCTTAAGGTCTTTCCTGTTCTTTTATAACCTTTCCTTTTGGATAAAATAAAAGTCGGTGGCGACTCTTGCTATCCGCAACATTACTTAAAGTCAGTTCTCCCACCGTGTTACACTCAGTCGAACTTCAGCATACATGATGATGCCACTCAACCATATACCAAGTCACATAAGACTCAACCATCACAATAACATCCATCTGCTCCCGACTTTTGAATGTTATGTGTCTTCAAACCGGTAGACATCTACAAGAACCGAACCATGTAAGGACAACAACAATATTCCTTCAATCATTACTCCATTATCCCATATTATTGAATCCTTCAATCAGAATATATGCAGCGGAATCACTAAAGAACAACTTCAACTTTCCCTTGAAAAGATGCCAAGATATCTTTCAGGACATCATCCAAGAGAATTACCACTCCTCCAGTTTGTTGTTGCAGAACCCTTCAGACAATAACTCCTCCTTTTTCAATCACCATAAAGTACTCCATGGATCTCATCCAGAAACGTACCAGGATGCCTGCTCTGATACCAATTGAAATTCAGGTTATAAAAATACTCGAATGTCCCATCAGAATGTTAAGAGATTGATTACTGCAATTTAATAAGTAAGGAAAATACACAACATCTATTTTGAAGTGATTCAACACAATCACCAACAGATGTTAAGAAATCATGTTGGGACATCTCAGTTAAGAACAAAATATAAAAAACTATAAATAGTAGAATGTAAAGTACACAAAATATGTTGACCCAATTTAGTGTTAACAAACCTACTCTAGGGGATACCAATCCAGGATGAAGACTTCATTATCTTGTAGTATTACCCTAAAGTTAAACTCTCCCATTTACAACTTTATCCTAATCACTCCCTTCAATGAACATCTTTATCTAAGGTTTAACTCTAGTCGTTTACAACCTTTGATATGATACTCCTTATCACAACCTGTGATGACTCTGTCTTCTGCTGATCTCCAGAACCTATCACAGTTTCTTGACCTACAAGTTATCCCAGACTTTAAATCCTTAACGAATCTCAGACATATTTGTTACTAATTTAAATCCTACAATACAGTTGATGGGCTAAAGACGTATCTAATTATGTGTCTAGCGGTATCTTAACTGCAAGTGCACAACCTATCGAAGTAATATTTAAGATTATTGATCCACAGGGACTCTATGGTTACTTAGTGCTAGAGGAACTTCTAGTTTAGCTAAGGTGAAGGGTTGTCACGATTTTTGTTGTTTTTTAAAGATTAAAGGCGGGAAATTAAATTTAAGTTTAATAAATAATACTAAGGCGGTCGGTATGTAATTATGCTAACTTAGGCAGGTCAATCTACCCTAGGCTTATAAAGATGTTTCACTTAATATATTCTGTAGAGGTTACCAGTTTAAATATCTTTAACTCACACTCTCATGGTCTTATCTCAGATCTTACCCCTAAAGCCCTATGCCTGCTCTCGCTAGCCCATAAGTGTTTAGGAATAATTTTTGGAAACTTAGTAATTCTAATTTATTTTAAAGCGCTCTCGCTGTGTTTAATTTAAATGCCTAACTTTAGCTATCTGGTTAAAATCTCACACTCTCGTGGTCTTGACCTAACCTAATACACTTTCCTTACTCTCGTAACAAAAAGGTTGATTTTATAATAAAAAGTCTCAGCCAGAATATTAAGCTCTTAATTGTTTTAAACCTAGAGTTGATTTTACCGATTTAGTTCGTTTTAATTACATACCGCCCTAAGGTATTTAGCTACTCATTATTGTTGAACCAGACAGAGGCAGAGAAACATAAAACGAAATATGCATGGCAGAAAAATAAATATTCAACATAAATATAAAATGCAATTTAATGTAAACCTGGATAACAATATAAGTATGGCAGACTCCTTCTTCCACAGGCCGGAAAGTTCGGAGTATTGATCGGAATCGGAAATAAATTCTAAAAGAATCTGAAGGCTTTGAAACAAATAAATTTATAACAATTTCCTGATGATGGAAATTGTTATAAGGTTGGTTGGGATACAAGAAAAATAAAGCAATGAAAATAATGCTGGAAAAATATAAAGGGTGTAAAATAATTGGGCTTGGTAGTTGGATTGTTGCTTGGGCTTCGTAGGAGAATGAGAGAATCCAGGGACGTGTGGATACTGAGTCAGCTGGAAAATAGGCACTTCATATGCAGCGTAACGTTCATGACTAAGTCTTCAGTCAAATAACCTATTTTTCCCTTGTCACGGTCGTTACAAGGGCATCACGTTCGTGTTCTTTGTATTATATGTGTCACGGTCGTGAGGGATATGTCACGGTCGTGAGTGCTCCTTTTGGGGTGTCACGGTCGTGACACCTAGGTGACGACCGTGAGTGTAACAAAATATGCAGGTTATGCAGAATTCCTCATTTCTTCATCTTTTAATGGTTGTTTTTGCTCCTTTTGCTTGTGGATCATGATTTAGCTCTGTATATGATGTACCTGCAAAATGGCAAAGAAAACTCGAGGAATCGGGTGTTAAAACGACAATTATGCGATAAAACGGTATTGAAACATAGCAATATAATCGATACATTTTCTCGTTATCAAACTTCCCCAAACTTAAACCTTTGCTTGTCCTCAAGCAAATAGTCGGTTGAAAATTGTCGGACAAGTTTTTATCGACGCACACACATAACAAACCGTACGAGGGATCGTTTTGTCGGATAAACCGGTACTTTGATAAAACACTAACGATACACTAATGACACAAGCAACAAGCTAAGTCGTCGACTTCCCGTTAAATGAAACATTCGGCAATTGCTTTACGATTCCACCTAGAGTCTTTCGATCTTATTTCGCCCGGTTTCATTCTAGCGCAATCACATTAAGCCCTTTGCCTTAGCACGCACGTAGTGGAGTAGCCGGTTAACGACTTTGATCCTTTTTAAGCACGGGGTCTGGTACACGAATGTGGTAACCCTATATACATTATCCGATTTGGAGGTTGTGGGGGATCGAGCCGTAACACACCCTACCAAGTCCAGAACCAGTACCTCTGAACCAACCCGCAATGGACTCCTTCTCATATTTCTCGTTTCTTATATGCGACCGTGTACTTTGGTGCAATTTCTTTTCATTTTCATCGAGATATGAAGGATCATTATAGATTAGGCATCAAATGCTTATATTCATCGGCTCCCCACGTGGTTTGTGTTCAGACGGTGCTGACTGCTAGTATAAACTACTAGGGGTTACTTTTGAACTGAAACTTAAGGTGTAGTCGTAACGATAATCGGAACGGAATCGCTTAAGTGGAAAGTCTAAGGTGTCAAGACTGTATTGATCTTGTTGAATCGTTCTCAGCTTCCTAATTATGATTTCGTAGGTGAGTCGGGTAATGCGAAGAATTAATTAAAGATTTTTTTCGGTATGGCTAAATAAACGGGGAAAGTTCGAAACTAAAGAAAATAGCACAAAAATTGCTCGTTTCATTAACTTACGAAAAGGAAATACAACGGAATGGAAATACAATGGGATGAAAGAAAATGCGGAAAATGAAAGGTGGTACCTCTCCCACACTATATCAGACATTGTCCTCAATGTTGTGATATAATAGCGGTTAAAGTACAATACAAACAACGAAAACGGAAAAACAATAAACAAAAACTAAAACTAAGGCTGCTGATGACCATGGCCTCGGCTTCTGGTGCGGGAGCGTCTGGTCGGAGTCGCTTCAGGATCAGAACCGGTACCGGTGATAGCAGTAATATCAAAACGCAAAGCCTCTAGCTCGCTAAAGATCTCTCCGAGCTTCTCATCAGTAGACCTCTGGTTGGTTGTAATAGTGCGGAGTAATGCATCATGCTGCTCCTGCTGCCTTCGCTCCAGTGCGGCATTCATCTGATTTTGCTGATGAATCGCACGGAGGACTTCCTCTAGTGTGTATTCATGTGCAGGAGGCTGTCGGGTGGATGTCTCAGGAATGTCCTGAACAGGCTCAGCTGCATCCAGGGTGTCTTGCATCTCGTCCGCTGGGGGATCGGCCTGCTCATCAGGAATGGGGGCGTGGCCGGCAGCATCCGGTAAAGCAAAGAGCCAGTTGGCTCGGCTAGACGGATCGATGCGGTCACGGCACGGTAAAATGATATGGTGATAAACAGTGCCGTGCATAACAGGGCTGAACCTGCCATCCTCTCTCTGCGCAATCAAGTGTGCGGACCTGCAATAATTCTTCGTTAGGAACTCGGCGACTCTGCTAGGCAAATTTACGACCAAGTCACCAAGCTCCAACTGAATGGCGAGGGTGGTGACAATGCCGCCTATGTAAAAGGGGGTTGCGCCTCGTAGCGCAATGGACTGGATATGGTTCAGCATGAACGGGGCAACGTTGATAGGCTCGTCATTTAGAGCGCAGTGTAAGAACAAAAGCTCCTTGGAGTTGAGCTTGTGGTTACTCTCTCGGGCAAAGATGGTGTTGCAAATGATGCGATGAAAATATCTGATCGCCGGGTTGTGGATATGTGTAGCATTCAGGCTCTGAAAGGCTGAGGCACGGGTGTTGGTGATATCGTGCCATAAGGTGAAAGCGGTTTCACTGAAATTGTCCGGCACGTGGAGGTGAGCTTCATTCCCGTGATCGAAGCCTAGCAACTCGGCTATCCTATTTTGCGAAAGTTCAAACTCCCGGCCAAGCAATCTAAACTTAGCAAAACCGGTGAGTTGACTCTGAGAACCAGTAGGAGTGATGTAATGGAATGAGCTTAGGAATTCCAATGTCAGAAGCTCGAATGTGGGCTGGGGCTGACTGCAAAGATCCCACAGACCGACTTTTTGAAGCAGGCTCTTGACACTGTTAAGCATTCCCAATTCTCTCAAACAGACAGTGTCGACATAACGCGTGGGTTGCACACCACGGTTCTGAAATTTGATGAATCTCTCTCTCTGGTTTTCTCCATTCTCACCATCTCTAAATTGAATAGCTTCCATTGCATGCAAGAACAAGAGTGGGAGATGAGGAGTTTTGATTTTTGTGAGAAAAGTGATAAAATGAGAGGAAATTGGTTCGGATTAATATTGCAAGGTGAGAATGTGATAGGTGTGGTGATAATGGAGAGGTTAATGGGGTTTAATTTGGTAATGGGAGGTTACGGAAGTTAGAAGAGATAATGGGTGGTTTTGAAAGTTATGGAAGAAGAAAGATGAAGAGGTTTCAAAGAAGAAACAGTTCTGTTTCTCACGATTCCTATAATTGGGTCGTCACGGTCGTGACAAGGGAAAGACGATCGTGACGCGCTAATTAGCTTGTCACGATCGTTAGGGGGGTGATGACGACCGTGAGGGCTTGAAACCTTGGATATTTTCCAGAAAGCATATTATCTCTCACGCTTCATATAATGTAGATAATATTTTTGATCACTTCTCACTCTATTTAAAACATAAACAACACAATATATAATATCAACATAGTACTTGTAAATTGCATCACACGAGAGGTTGTATAAAATATTAATCAATTCAAACATAACAGTATATAGGTCGAAAGCATATAAATTGATTAAATTGGAAAAATTTGTAAACTAGAGGTGCTTTGCATTTGATAATTGAAATGAAATTACATTAACGAAAATACGGTACGAAAATGTTTGCGAAATGTAAAATTAACTATAAATGAAAACAATAAGTAAAATAAGCTAGATCACTACAGCATTTTCAAAAGTGCTTCTTCAAATCTTCGATTGCGGAGTTCAGGTGGTAGAATTGCTCACATGTTATGTCAGTTAATCCTATAATGTCCAATCGCATGCTCTTAATCTCATCCTTAACAGTATTTATGTCGGTTTGGTAAGCTTCAAGAGTGTTCATGATATTCTTTAAGTTATCAGCATATTCTACTTGATTCACTTCAGGGGTTTCAATCACTTCGTCAGTGTGGTCAATGTCATGGTAACCAGGAGGTGTCTCAGGGTCACTTTCTACATCGGTCATTATATCATCCTTTATCTTGTAAGATTGAGGTGTTTCAGGAGTAGATGGATAGTCAGGTGGGGTTAACTCATAAAACCAATTATCCTTATTGTGAACACTTACTCTAGCATGGTTTGGTAGTGTGAACAGGGTTACTACTTCATTCCTGATTAGGTACTCGAAAGGTGGATGTCCTAAATTCCTTATGATATGGCGATTAAAGCAAAAGTTAAGATTCATAGGACGGATGGTACCTAAACGGTTACACCTGTGCAATTGGTATCTAAGTCCTAAGGCATCAGCAATCATGGTGACAAGACCTCCTACTAATATAGGTAAATCAGGTTCTTCTTGGATTCGGGTGAAGGTTTGCATCATGAAAGGCACACCATTGACTGGCTGTCCATTAGTGAAACAGGACATAATGAATATCTCATCTTTAGATACTCCAGTAAGGTTTTCTTCTTTTCCAAAGAAGGTGTGGGCAAGGATCTTATGGAAGTAACGGATAGCAGGGTTATGTATCTCATCATTGTTCATGTTATTTGGTTCAGGATGGTAGTTTCCGGTTAAGGTTCCCCAAAAGAAATCCAGCTCAATGTCCATCAATTCTACCTGTGTGGTAGTGAAAGCAAAGGGTCCACTAGGGAATCCTAATAAGTCAGCTAGTTCTTTATGGTTAAAGTCATATTCTATTCCAAATAGGCGGAAACTGATAAATCCTTTCCTGAATCCAAAACCGCGCTCGGGTAGGTAAACTAAGGAGCTAAGGAACTTAAGGGTGAGCTCGCGGTAAGTCACAAACTTATGTTGAATCAGTGCATTCTCCCATCCAAGTCGGTTAAACAAGTATATGATGCTATCATGTATACCTAATGTTTCCATAATTAGATCATCCGGGTACAGAGTCAAATCCATTGGTCTCTGTGATAACTCTTCAAATTTCATTCTTTGGTTCCTACCTCTAAATTTAGTTTCCATAAGGTTTATCGGTTGGTTAGCCATAGTTAGTGTAAATTCGGAGGAAACAAATCAGGGGGAAAAGGAAAGTGGAAAAGACTTTAGAAAATCTGTAAAAGTGATTTAAGATTAAAATAAGGAAAAAATAAGAAAATAAAATGCATAAATAAAAGCAATAATAGTAATAATGAAATAAAACTATAAAATGGCAAAACAAATAAACTAATAATAAAATGATAAATGACAAAATAATAAAAATGATTTAAATGATTAAATGGGTTAAATGGGTTAAATGGGTTGAATGGGTTGCCTCCCACTAAGCGCTGTTTTTATCGTCTAAAGCCTGACGTAATGCTTAGGTTAGATTAATCAGGGAAATCAGTGGACAACTCTAAAAGCCTTAGACTATTCGCATAATCTCTATTTTCAACTTTATGATAATGTTTTAAACGTTGTCTGTTTACTGTGAATGGTTCACTATTCCTACCCTTGATTTCTATTGCTCCACTTGGGAACACTCTAGTTATTTCAAAGGGTCCTGACCATCTAGATTTTAGTTTTCCAGGAAAGAGCCTAAGTCTTGAATTAAAGAGGAGTACAACGTCTCCCACACTAAATTCTTTCCTAGATAGGCGTTTATCATGCCATCGCTTAGTTCTTTCTTTATATATCTTAGCATTCTCATAAGCATCTAGCCTTAACTCTTCTAATTCGTTAATATCTAGGATTCGCTTTTCTCCTGCAGCATTATAGTTTATATTGAGAGTTTTGATCGCCCAATAAGCTTTGTGTTCTAGTTCTACTGGGAGATGACAAGATTTTCCATAAACTAATTTGAAAGGTGTAGTTCCTATGGGTGTCTTGTAAGCGGTCCTATAAGCCCATAAAGCTTCATTAAGTTTAGATGACCAATCTTTCTGAGATATGGCGGCAGTCTTTTCTAAGATTTGTTTGATTTCTCTGTTGGAGACTTCGACTTGTCCACTTGTTTGTGGGTGATATGGTGTTGCCACACAGTGTCTTACTCCATACTTAGATAGTAATTTGTCAAAGATTTTTGAAATGAAGTGCGAGCCACCGTCACTTATGACAAGTCTAGGCACACCAAATCTGGGAAAGATTATATTTTTGAAAAGCTTTATTACTACTCGTGTGTCATTTGTAGGAGAAGCTATTGCTTCAATCCATTTTGAAACATAATCAACAGTTACGAGTATGTAATTATTACCGAAAGATGATGGGAATGGTCCCATGAAATCTATTCCCCAGACGTCAAAGATTTCTACTTCTAATATTCCTTTTTGAAGCATTTCATCTCTTCTTGAAATATTACCGGTGCGTTGACACCGATCGCAATTTATAACAGCGATGTGAACATCTTTCCATAGATCAGGCCAGAATAGGCCGGCTTGCAAGATTTTTGCACATGTCTTGGAAGTGCTTGCATGTCCACCATAAGGAGATGAATGGCAATGAGCAATGACATCTTCTATTTCTTCTTCGGGAATACATCGACGAAAGATTCCATCGGGTCCTCTTTTGAACAATAATGGTTCATCCCAATAGTAATGTTTAAGATTGTGAAAGAATTTCTTTTTCTGCAGATAGGTTAAATCAGGTGGAAGAGCTCCAACAGCTAGGTAGTTGACAATGTCAGCGTACCATGGCAGTCCTACAGTCGTCTGGATTGTTTCCACGGGTTCTGGTTCATCTAGGTCTAACTGAACTGGGTCGCTTCCTATTTGTGCTATCAGCTGTTCATACGGAAAATCATCGTTAATCGGCACTTGTTCGGGTTTAATACCTTCTATTCTAGATAAATGGTCCGCTACGACGTTTTCAGTACCTTTCTTATCTTTTATTTCGAGATCAAACTCTTGTAAGAGTAAAATCCATCTCAAGAGTCTCGGTTTAGCATCTTTCTTAGTTAATAGATATCTAATAGCAGCGTGGTCTGTGTAAACGATTATTTTCGCTCCTACTAGGTAAGAACGGAATTTGTCCAGCGCAAAGACAACTGCTAATAATTCTTTTTCAGTAGTGGCGTAGTTCATCTGAGCAGAATCTAAGGTTCTACTGGCATAGTAAATCACATGAAGTTTCTTGTCCTTCCTCTGGCCTAGAACTGCGCCTACAACATAGTCACTCGCATCGCACATGATTTTGAAAGGTAATCTCCAGTCAGGGGGTTGCATGATTGGTGCGGTGATGAGGGCTGTTTTTAGAGTTTCGAATGCTTTAAGACAATCTTCATTGAATATGAACTCAGCGTCTTTCATTAATAAACCGGTAAGAGGTTTAGTGATTTTCGAGAAATCTTTGATGAATCATCGGTAGAAACCGGCGTGTCCTAAAAAGCTTCGTATTTCTCGAATGGTTTTAGGGGGTTGAAGATCTTTTATGACTTCTATTTTAGCTTTATCAACTTCAATTCCCTTGTCGGATATAACGTGTCCTAATACAATTCCTTCTCTGACCATAAAATGACATTTCTCCCAGTTAAGCACGAGGTTTACTTTTACACATCTTTCTAACACCATTTCTAAATTTGATAGGCATCCTTCAAAACTTTGCCCGCATACAGAGAAGTCATCCATGAACACTTCCATGATGTTGTCTATAAAATCTGCGAAGATTGACATCACACATCTTTGAAAGGTTGCAGGAGCGTTGCATAATCCAAAGGGCATTCGTCTATAAGCGAACGTTCCATAGGGGCATGTGAATGTAGTCTTCTCTTGATCATCTGGGTGGATAGGGATTTGGAAAAATCCTGAGTAACCATCAAGATAACAGAAATAAGAATGCTTGGCTAATCGTTCTAACATTTGATCTATAAAAGGTAGTGGGAAATGATCTTTTCGAGTGGCTTTGTTTAGTTTACGATAATCGATGCACACTCTATGTCCCGTCACTACTCTTTGTGATATCGATTCGCCTTTAGCGTTTTTCACAACAGTGATACCTCCTTTCTTTGGTACTACATGTACTGGACTAACCCATTTACTATCAGAGATTGGATATATTATTCCGGCATCTAGTAGTTTCTTAACTTCTTCCTTTACTACAGTGCTAAGGATTGGGTTAATTCTTCTTTGAGATTCTCTGGAGGTTTTGCAATCTTCTTCTAGCAGAATACGATGCATACAGATTGAAGGGCATATTCCTTTGAGATCAGATATGTTATATCCTAATGCAGTTGGATATTTCTTTAAGACATCTAAAAGTTTCTTTGTTTCGATTGTTCCTAAACTGGAATTTATTATAACTGGTCTTTTACATTCAATGTCTAAGAATTCGTATCTTAGGTTATTAGGTAAAGTTTTTAATCCTAATGTAGGTTTATCCTTACTTGGCATGGGATCCGGTGTAAGTGCTAAACTTTCGCTTAAACTATCATCCTGATATGGTTTACGCCAATTATCATCTTCGAAAATCGGAGGGATTTGAATTTTCATAATTTCAGAATAGGTAGTTTCTTTCATTTCCATTTCTCTTACACATTCGTCAATTACGTCCAATAGATAGCATGTATCCTCTATAGCTGGTGATTGTAAGAATTGTGTTAAAATAAATTCAACTTTCTCTTCACCTACTTCAAAGGTTAGCTTTCCTCTCTTTACGTCTATTATAGCTCCGGCAGTAGCTAAGAATGGTCTTCCTAGTATGATAGGTGTAATGGAGTCTTCAGAGATGTCCATGATTATGAAATCAGTAGGGATGTAGAATTGTCCTATACGTACTGGGACGTTTTCTAGTATGCCTACAGGATATTTAACAGAGCGATCGGCTAGTTGAACAGACATTTTAGTTGGTCTTAGGTCTCCCATGTCTAGCCTTTTGCAAATCGTTAAGGGCATAACACTGATACTGGCTCCTAAATCGCATAGAGCTTTGTCAATGACGAATTTTCCTATTACACAGGGTATAGAGAAACTTCCTGGATCTTTTAGCTTAGGAGGCATATTATTCTGAATTATGGTGCTACACTCAGCAGTAAGTGTAACAGTTCTGTTATCCTCTATATTTTTCTTATTAGATAAGATTTCTTTTAAAAACTTAGCATATGAGGGCATTTGAGTGATAACTTCTGTAAACGGAATAGTAATATTCAACTGTTTCAGAAGTTCGACAAATTTCTTAAACTGGCCCATCGTCTTGGAATTGGTTAATCTCTGAGGGTACGAAATTGGTGTTTTATAGGGTGGTGGAGGCACATAAGGCTTTTCTTTCTCCACTGCCTCTTGATTATCATCTTCCTTTTCTTCTGGATCGTTCACCATTTCAGTCGGTTTATCCGGTTTTTGGTACATGGCTGGATTGTCAAGTCTTGGATTGGTAAGTCCGTCAAGTTCCTTGCCACTTCTTAATATCACAGCATTTGCCTGTCCTTTCGGATTAGGTTGAGGTTGTCCAGGAAATACTCCAGCTGGTGCAGCGGTAGGTGCTTGTTGTTGAGCTACTTGTGAAATCTGAGTTTCAAGCATTTTGTTATGTGTAGCTAATGCATCTACTTTGCTTACTAATTGCTTAATCTGCTCACTAGTGTGTATGTTTTGGTTTAAGAAGTCCTTGTTTGTCTGAGATTGGTTAGCTATAAAGTTCTCCATCATCAATTCAAGGTTCGATTTTCTAGGGACATTAGGAGCAGTCTTTTGATATCCTGGTGGTGTAGCTGGTGCTTGACCTGGTGCGTATAAAGCATTGTTATTCTTATAGGAGAAGTTCGGATGATTCTTCCAACCTGGGTTGTATGTGTTTGAGTATGAGTTTCCTTGAGCATAATTCACTTGATCTGTGGGAATTCCTGTTAATAGTTGACAATCAGGAACTTCATGTCCTGGAACTCCACATAGCTCACAGTTAGGTGTTACTGCAGCCACGGTGGCTGTTGGTGTTATGGCCAAGTTGTCGATCTTTTGGCTTAGTTGGTCAAACTTTGCATTGACTTGGTCCATACTACTCACTTCGTACATACCTCCTTTTGTTGGTTTCTCAGTTGCGACTCTTTCGCTTCCCCATTGGTAATGGTTTTGAGCCATACTTTCGATAAGTGCATAAGCATCATTATATTCTTTGTCCATTAGTGCACCGCCCGCAGCAGCGTCAATTGTCATTCTTGTATTGTACAAGAGTCCATTATAGAAGGTATGGATGACCATCCATTCTACTAATCCGTGATGTGGACAAAGTCTCAGCATATCCTTATAGCATTCCCAAGCTTCGAAAAGTGATTTGTTTTCCCTTTGCTTAAATCCGTTGATCTGAGCTCTCAGTATAGCTATCTTGCTAGGTGGGAAATATCTGGTCAAGAAAACTCTCTTTAGTTCCTCCCACGTAGTTACCGAGTTCGAAGGCAGAGATTGAAGCCAGGCTCTCGCTCTGTCTCGAAGTGAAAAAGGAAACAAACGTAGTCTAATAGCTTCTTGGGTAACTCCATTGGCTTTTACGGTATCTGCGTATTGCACAAAGATCGAAAGATGAAGGTTCGGATCCTCGGTAGGATTTCCGGCGAATTGATTTTGTTGCACGGCTGATATCAGCGAAGGTTTTAGTTCGAAATCATTTTGGTTGATAGCCGGTGCGACAATGCTTGAATGCGGTTCAGCTTGCAAAGGACTAGCGTAATATTTGAGTGGGTGATTCTGTTCTTCAGCCATCTATGCGTCCTTTGATGTTACGACTGGTTTAGGTGGATCTAATTGAAGATCTGGAATATTGTAATTTTGTTCGTAATCGAATATACGTCTTCTTACGTGTGAGAAGCGTTCCGATTCTGGGATTAGAGGTTGCAAGTCTTCGCCTTGAGAGCGAGTACTTGGCATACACTCGGGAATTAAGATTAAGAAAAGAAAATAGTTGTTACCTTAGTCTAGACAATGCTACCCTAAAGTGCACTAGTAACTAAATTAAGGTCCCCGGCAACGGCGCCAAAAACTTGATGGGCTAAAGACGTATCTAATTATGTGTCTAGCGGTATCTTAACTGCAAGTGCACAGCCTATCGAAGTAATATTTAAGATTATCGATCCACAGGGACTCTATGGTTACTTAGTGCTAGAGGAACTTCTAGTTTAGCTAAGTTGAAGGGTTGTCACGATTTTTGTTGTTTTTTAAAGATTAAAGGCGGGAAATTAAATTTAAGTTTAATAAATAATACTAAGGCGGTCGGTATGTAATTATGCTAACTTAGGCGGGTCAATCTACCCTAGGCTTATAAAGATGTTTCACTTAATATATTCTGTAGAGGTTACCAGTTTAAATATCTTTAACTCACACTCTCGTGGTCTTATCTCAGATCTTACCCCTAAAGCCCTATGCCTGCTCTCGCTAGCCCATAAGTGTTTAGGAATAATTTTTGGAAACTTAGTAATTCTAATTTATTTTAAAGCGCTCTCGCTGTGTTTAATTTAAATGCCTAACTTTAGCTATCTGGTTAAAATCTCACACTCTCGTGGTCTTGACCTAACCTAATACACTTTCCTTACTCTCGTAACAAAAAGGTTGATTTTATAATAAAAAGTCTCAGCCAGAATATTAAGCTCTTAATTGTTTTAAACCTAGAGTTGATTTTACCGATTTAGTTCGTTTTAATTACATACCGCCCTAAGGTATTTAGCTACTCATTATTGTTGAACCAGACAGAGGCAGAGAAACATAAAACGAAATATGCATGGCAGAAAAATAAATATTCAACATAAATATAAAATGCAATTTAATGTAAACCTGGATAACAATATAAGTATGGCAGACTCCTTCTTCCACAGGCCGGAAAGTTCGGAGTATTGATCGGAATCGGAAATAAATTCTAAAAGAATCTGAAGGCTTTGAAACAAATAAATTTATAACAATTTCCTGATGATGGAAATTGTTATAAGGTTGGTTGGGATACAAGAAAAATAAAGCAATGAAAATAATGCTGGAAAAATATAAAGGGTGTATAATAATCGGCAGAGCTTCCGCAAGAATTTAATAAAATAAACTCTGTGTTTTGTTCATTCAAATTGAGCTATTTATAGAAAACTAAATGGGCTTGGTAGTTGGATTGTTGCTTGGGCTTCGTAGGAGAATGAGAGAATCCAGGGACGTGTGGATACTGAGTCAGCTGGAAAATAGGCACTTCATATGCAGCGTAACGTTCATGACTAAGTCTTCAGTCAAATAACCTATTTTTCCCTTGTCACGGTCGTTACAAGGGCATCACGTTCGTGTTCTTTGTATTATATGTGTCACGGTCGTGAGGGATATGTCACGGTTGTGAGTGCTCCTTTTGGGGTGTCACGGTCGTGACACCTAGGTGACGACCGTGAGTGTAACAAAATATGCAGGTTATGCAGAATTCCTCATTTCTTCATCTTTTAATGGTTGTTTTTGCTCCTTTTGCTTGTGGCTCATGATTTAGCTCTGTATATGATGTACCTGCAAAATGGCAAAGAAAACTCGAGGAATCGGGTGTTAAAACGACAATTATGTGATAAAACGGTATTGAAACATAACAATATAATCGATACATTTTCTCGTTATCAACAGTCCAGGATGTCTCATATTGTTGTTAGGACATCTTCTTTGACATATTTATTTTGCACAGATTCTTTATCTTTAGTCTTCTTGTGTTTAACCTAAAAATTTCGTCAAACCTCGGGTGCTTTCAAATGTGGTATCTCAACTTTTGAAGGATTAGAATCTGAATGTGGTATATCAACTTCTGATGACAACTCAGATTCTGAAGACCTCTACTAAATGTGCTCGACTTTTGATATGTACTCTATCGTCAAATCAGAGTAATATTGTCAAACGCCAAATGTTGGGAAAAGTCAGCTAGGGTTTCTTAGTGCAAGGCTAAAGGAAAGTTGATGTGACCTCTTAAGTCTGCCCCAACTTCTTGGAAAATACCTAGTATGAGAAAGACGATGTGGACAAATTTATTCCCTAATGGATAGAGATCGTAACTGGATCCATCTTCCAACGTCTCTCTTGGAAATACTTCTCAATAAAGAGCACATGTGGAAGTCTCCTTCCAATGACTCTTTTCCCACCTCTAATAAAGAGGAGTTGAAGATTTGAAGGAATATTATCCAACAACAGAAAAAAAAAGCTAACGAAGCATAACTCTGAGCTAATGTTTTTATAATTGTTTATTGCACAAATTCTTAAAATTTCATATTTTTGTATATCTTAGAAATCTTATGTGTTAAGAATCTTGGTGGTTTTTGTATAACTTATATACTTCTGATTGTACATCAAGTATAGTTGTTAACTATTCTCCTAAACTATTTATTTAGAGTATAAGAAGTCTCTTGCTATTTTTCTTGAGTAGTGGAAGTCTCTTGCTAGTTTGTTTGAGCAGTGGAAGTCTCTTACTTGCGTGCTTGAGCAGAAGGCTCTTGCTAAGTTTATTGAGTAGAAGTCTCTTTCTAGTGTGATTGAGTAGTTGAGGTATCTTGCTATTTTTCTTGTGCAAAGTGTAATCAATTTAATTATAATGAAAATCTCTTGTTGGATAAGGGGACTGGACTACTCTTAGTTTAGTAGAGAAACCAGGATAACTCTATGTGTTGCTTTGTTTCTTGCTTCTGATATTATTCTTTCCGATGCTAATAACTCTGATATCAAACTCTGAACTTCTTCAGTTTCTGAAGTTGGTTTTTTAGAAGTGAAAAAGAATTAACATGTACGATTCAACCACCCGCTTCTTGTGTATTTTTCTCACCTTCATAATTTACTTCGGTTTTTATACTAAATCGTTTATCTTAATCTTTTTTCTTTATGATAAAGAGGTGGAAAATGAATATAATTATGAGATATCTTGTAACCATAATAAATATCAAACAATGCTAATATAATGTTGATTACTTTATGAACTTCAAAACTTTTTCAAGTCTCAATTTAGGGGGAGCATAAAAACCTCACTCTTAAGAAACTAAGAATTTTTTTGATAAGTATACAACTCAGGGGGAGCTTACAAACTTATCTCTAATGTTTTATAGATATGATTATCTAGTAAAAAAATGTTCATCAAAATACATTGATTTGTCATCATTAAAAAGGAGGAGATTGTTGAAACAATTATGATTCTACAACTATCCTTAAGTTTTGATGATAACAAAATATAGAGAAAGATTTGTACTCTAAATTCTTTTCTAAGTATGCAGATAATAGAAAATAGATTCTAACTCTGAAGACATCCAGACTCTAAACTGAAGAAACATTCTAAAACAAAGGATAAATAAAAAAACATGTTTACAAAGAAATTAAGCATTTGAATTGTCATGTAAACGCGTTGACAAGGAAATTAACCATATGATAAAGAATATAACTTAAAGCATCTGAAGTATCAGAACTTTGATCTCTTTAGACTCTGAAGTCTCATTCTCACCAAGTTCTGAAGACAAGATCTGAACTATACTCAAGCTTCATCAACTTTTAAACAAATCCTCTAACTAGAAGTTTATATCCAAAAGTCAACAAATGATTAAAGTGACACAAGTACAAAACAAAATCTATTTTTTATGTAAAGTACTATACTTTGTACCTACAAAGTTCATCACGTCCCATCATCCTCACTAAATCTCTACTGCAAGCATGGCTAAATTGTTGTAAAATGAAGTAACCTTCATACAACTCTTAAATTAAGGATATTCCTACTTCACCCTCCAACAGGTCTATTTCTCCCTATATAAAGAGGTATTGGAAGCTTGGAATCTTGGAAGATTCACATATACACACAGGGAAAAAACACACAACACAACAATGCATTAGATTTTAAAGGCTCTTACATAAAAGAAAAAGGGAAGTGTTTTCAATCTATGAAAACTATCATGTTCAAAAATGTTAGAACAGTTTCTTGAGTTATTTCTTAAGTGTATTATTTGTTTTAAACTTGTGAATCCACTTTTTGAAACATCTTGTAAACACAACTTTGTTTATATTAACATTTGGTTAATTTTCTTGAAAGACTAAGTTTAGTCAGAATTCTCAAGAAGTCATTAAGAGTTAGTTTTTGAGATTGTATTTCCTTGAGAGATTAGGGTATAGTTAGTATTCTCAAGAAGTCTTAGACAATGTGGCTTTGAGTTGTTGTAATCAGTTTAATAGTTGGATTAAGCCTTTATTGAGAAGGAGAAATTACTCAGGCGGGTGGACTGGATATAACTTTGTTAACAGTGAACCGGGATAAAAATACTAGTGTTATTTATCTTGATCATTATCGTTGTTGTTTGTGATATTGGATTGCAAAAGTTTTAAATCCAAAAACCCAATTCAAACCCTCTTTTTTTTTCTTGTGTTTCTTGAACCTTCAAGCACAAGTATTTATTAGAAACTATGTGAATTAAACATATGATGTAACTTAACCCAAAAGGAAAACAAACTCCTAATATATCACTGAATGGTGGTTCTTAGTTTTGTATACCTTACTAATGGCTCTGAAAAACATCAGCAATGTCTGAATTGTACATTGTTTGTATCTACCTAACCTCTGATATTCTTGGAGAAGCTCCCGACTTTGATAACCTTTTCATAATAGTCATTTTATATACCATAGATATACATAGGTCTCTTAATGCCCACTTCAAAGTCACCAGCTCATATGTCTCAACTCCTGGGGTTCGATGTATACCCAACTCGTAAATATGAATTATTATTATTAGTAGTAACCAGATACATAAACAATAAAGTGCAAATATAAACTAAAATCAAACTCTTCTTCATCATAGAAACACATAATAAATCAACACAAAACAAAAAGCTAAGACTACAATCGAAAATCACACTTGCAATTAAGAGAAATTGGAAAGACCAATAACACATTGAAATCCACAAAACAAATCACACTTGCAACTAAGAGAAATTGGAAAGACCAATAACACATTGAAATCCACAAAACAGAAGAACCGATCGAGATAAAGAACTAAAAAATATGTAGAAAAAGATAGAGAAATCTTAATCCTAAACCACCATTGAAATAGTGAATGAAGTTTTGAAGATGAAGATGAAGAGAATATATATATATATATATATATATATATATATATATATATATATATATATATATATATATATATATATATATATATATATATATATATTGGTTTATTGATTTATATTAGTTAGTGAGCGAAATTTCAAATACCCCGTCAAAATAAAATTAAAAACAAAATGCAAATGGATTTTAAAAACTAAAAAAAATTATAAAAAAACATCAGACATACCACGTCACCAAAAATGAAGATTCCTTATAAAATTGTCACCTAAAAGGACAAAGAAGGAAATAATGTTAACATTACTAGGGAGAATCCAAAAACAAAAATTACACGTTTTATATCAAAACTTGCTCTAAAATATATTTAACCCAAAGTAATATAGATGCATAAATAATTATTAAAGTTAAGTCATTATCAATCTAATTTCAAATGTATCACTATCAAATGTATTCGTTATTGTCAATAATTATAATCAATTGAACTTTTATAAAAACTGAAAATACATTGACTCATTAATTTATGAGTTAGTTGAACAAAAAAATCTATTAGTTGGCTCTTTGAAAGAAACTTGCAACCGTATTGATGGTTTGATCTCATTAATATGCATTTTATTAACATAATACAGAAAGAACGTGTAACCCAACATTAAACAGGTCTCTCTTGTAAAGACAAGGTTGTGTAATAATATCATGTTTTTCTGTTAAACTGTAATGTCACTCTCACAAAATTGTTTGATTTAGAACAACTTATGGTTTGGCCCATATTAGTCCCATTTGAGGTAAACTAATTTAAAGAAATAATGACGTGTTTTTTTCTCTCACTATAATAACAATTCAATAAGGGGTGAGGATGAGTTGTAGACAGACTCACACATGTGCATGTGGTCAACATAAATACTTTAGCCACAGGTCACAATTCCATCTGATGTAATTGACCAAAAACGTCTCTGAACACCAAGAGGCATGATTTAATACTTGTAATCATGTTTTATAACATTTTTATAGTTTGGATTAGGGAGAAAGAAGGGAGAACAGTTGAACCTATAATTAAGTTTATCATATTTTATTTTTTCAACATTTTTTGTTGTACTTCAAGTCTCTATAGATGCGGGTTTAATCAAGTTATAATCTTTGTCTTCTTATCTTGGTTCCATTATTTTTATTGTTATTATAATCATCATGTATAGTCTTTAAAATTTTGTTTCTGCTATTTTAATAATCGATATGTATGAGTATATCATTAGGAGTTTTAGATTATGAGGATTGTCTTATGACAGACATCATGTACATTCGCGGAAAACTTGTTACGCGAATCTAGTGAAATTTAGTTTTGAAATTTTGTGGCACATTGAAAATGGACAATAAAAGATCCTTCTGCTATTTGACTCAGGTTATTTACTTTTTCTTTATGGGATAAATTCCAATCGTGGCTGCAAATTAGAAGTGAAATCTCTAATTTTAGACAAGAAGAGGCAGAGTCAATATT
This sequence comes from Lathyrus aphaca, assembly GCA_963966055.1. Taxonomy (NCBI): domain Eukaryota; kingdom Viridiplantae; phylum Streptophyta; class Magnoliopsida; order Fabales; family Fabaceae; genus Lathyrus; species Lathyrus aphaca. Next base: position 9,110,960 of record OZ014525.1, read on the forward strand.
TGATGTTTGGGAGCGTTTTAAATAATTGTTTAGGTTGTGCTAATTTCATGGACTTGAAACGTGGATCATCCTCCACACCTTTTATAATTGTTACATTTATTCCATTAGTATTATATCTTTGATTTGCGGTAACTGGTGGAGCCCTTATGAATAGCTCTAAGGACATAAATTACACACTTACTGAGAACATGATATAGAAGCACCACTGGTAGGGAAGTGATTGTGCACTCACTTTAAAATCCCTTCAAAATATTGGATTTTACAAAGTCACTCCCTTTGACCACATGAATGCTAAGGTATATGCACTTTACCAAAAGATAGAAAATCTAAGCATTACTCCTACAACTCTTGCAATTCCGACTACTCCCACAATTCTTACTTGTGGAGTACACTAACATACCGCATCTAATTGCCAAATGATCCTCGTCTGAGGAATTTGCCAAGACATTAATTATAGGGTTAGTTATACGATTTCTCCCAGTCATTAGGGTCAGATTTGATTTTATCCCCTTGAAGTTTTTTTTTTTTTAACACCCCCTTATAAAACCAAAAATCAATTTTTACCACACCCTATCCTTTATTTGGATGATTGGATTATATGGCATTTCTACCGTGCACGGATGATTGACTTTATATTTATTTTTAATTTCATTTCCACATAACATTTTAAATTTATTTTAAATTCAATTTATTTCCACATAACATTTTAAATTCAATTTATTTCCACATAATATTGTAAATTAATTTTTAATTCAATTTATTTATTTTTCGTGACTTATGTTTTTAATTAAATGATTTTAATAATTTTAATTATGAAAATATACTAAAATTTCATTTGGGCTTAATGCCATTAATTCACATGAATGGCCCAATACATCAAATTAATTCGAAATTGTATAATGTGAAAAAATATATATACACTAATATTTTATCCCGATAAACCGATGTGGGACTATTAGCTTCTTACGCAAAGCAAAGCAACATCAAAACTCTCATGTGAAGTTCTACAGAAGTAACAGCCATGTAGATCTTCTACTACATATTCCTGTAAATATTTATATAGAATTAAATATGCATACAATGCATCATATTCAAATAGAGTATCAAATGATAGAAAATACTATTTCTGATGACAGATTTCATTTAGCAGAGTATTAAATATGCATACCATTAGCAGAGTATTAAATATGCATACCATGCATCATATTCATATTCAAACAGATTTCATAGCTTTTCAAATAATTATATCACAAAATAGATAATTATCTGAACAACAAAGATCTGGTGAATGAAATAATAGTATAGATAAATAAAATATTTTGATATATATTTCATGGTAAACAATTTAAAAACAGTGCAAAAGAGAAAAAAGCTAGGGGAATTAGTAGTTCAAGTTAAAATTTATTTTTCATTATACAGTCTCTTTCTTTCCTCCCCCAAAGCAGTAAAACATTAATGGTTACTACAGTTTGGTTTTAAAACATTAACAGTCTCTTTCTTTTACTACAGTTTTATTATATCCAACTCATGCACTATTTTCCCTTATTTCAATCATCTTTGTTTTGCTAGCCACTAATATAAACTCAGTTCAAGCACTCCTATCACCCTCCAAAGGGATGCCCAGATTTCACCAACTTCACCCATTGCAGTTTGAACAATGATGGAGCAATGTGTGTCTGTAATGGTATTGAAGGAGATGATGATGAAAAAAAGTCCCACATCGAAAATTGTTTACAAAAGAGAATGGTTTATAAACTTTTTTTACATAATATAATTGAAACATTAAGTGTTGGGCTTCCTAAAAGAGAATATGACTTTAGGCCCAATGCATTATTTTGATCATTTAAAATAATAATTAAAAAAAAAATCAATAAAATAATAAATTCAAAATAAAAAAAAATCAATAAAATAACAAATTCAAAAGAAAAAAAATTAATACGAAAATTAAAAAAATTAAAATTAAAATTAAATTTATCCGGTCAACAAATTATTATAGGACACATGTGCGTCCAGTCAGCCAAACAAGGGATAGAGTGTGGTAAAAAAAGATAGGGTGTGGTAAAAGTTGATTTTTAGTTTTATAAGGGGGTTTTAAAAATAAAAAAACTTAAGGGGTGGAAACTCAAATCTGACCCTAATGACAGGGGGGAATCGTATAATTAACCCTTAATTATATTATTAGTAAATAGCGTGGTAGTCCTTATTCCAACACTTATAATCCAGGGTCGAGAGATCATCCTAACTTTTCCTTACAAGAAAAACTTTCCCCAACTTGTCATGGGACCACCAGATTTCCAAAAAGGTGTGGTTACTTTCCCTAAGAAATGAAATCTAGAGTTGTTAATGGAGAATTTTGTCGCGACTCAAACTCGGCAAAATGAAGATCTTAGGAATCTAAATCTCCATACTAATGGGGTTCTTAGGCATTAAACGCTATGGTGGAGTCCATTGCCACTTATAAAAAATGTTAGAAGGCTAAAATCTCTCAAGTTGCACAACAACAAACTTCATCGTATGTTCCTTCAAGATCCTTTCTGGGACATTCTGAGCAAAATTCCAAGGGACATATGAATGATGTAACAACTAGGAGTGGTAAAGAAAGTAGAGATTTGGTAATGAGAAAAGTGTAAAGTTAAAGGCGAATGAGCCAACACGGTTTAAAAGATGGTTTTTAAAGAGGAAGAGAATGAGGAATCATATGATGCTCCTCATCTGTATAAGCCATTGATCGCAAATATGCAAAGGTTTGCAAAGGAAAAGATAGAGGCCCGATTTAAGAAATTAGGAAAGCTACTAAAAAAGCTATACATTAATGTTACTTTCATCGATACCCTATCTCAAAATCTTACCTATGTTAAGTTCTTAAAGAAGACCCTCTTGAACAAGAAAAACATAAAAGATAATGAGACCGTAGCAATGATTGTTGATTGTAGCACGATAATTTAGAATAAGTTATTACCAAAGCTCAAAGATCTTAATAGTTTTTCAATTCCCTATTAGATAGGTACCATGAGCTTCGAGAGAGAACTATGTGACTTAGGAGATAACATTAGCTAAATACGAGAAGGAGCCTGAAGTGAATTGCAATCCTCCAAAAGATGCAAATAGTATTGGGATTTCTACTCACTTTATTTAAACTTCCATTTATCAAACTCTTAATCCTAGTGACGACATTGTTTCTACTCTTTCATATAAGTCTTGTGAAGTGACTGAGTCTGGCTATGATGATGTGTCCAACTCTGAAAATGAAAAATATGATGATGTTCTTTATTAAGAGGTCTTTGTAAGCGATTTTCCTAGTACATCACTCTGATTCTAGTTTTTTGGCATTTTAGTTTGCTGGTTATCTGTTTGGTTTATTGAATTTTTTGCTCATTTGGATTATACCCTCCTTTTGTTAAAGTTGTCGGTTACTTGTTTTGCCCTTGGTTCTTTTTAGGAAAACATTGAGAGAAAAAACTCTTATTTATAAATTTATGTTTGATTCTCTTAATTGAATGTATGGATTGCATTTTGGTTAGTTTAACATTTTCTTAAAATCAAATCGAATATATATATATATATATATATATATATATATATATATATATATATATATATATATATATATATATATATATATATGTTAGATAGTGGGTTTGATAATCTAGGATTTCTTCGAAGAATCGTGTTCGTTCACTTTCCGAACAAAGTATTTCGACCCTATTTTGCCTGGGTTCACGAAATCTTTGTGGGGATAATTCTTGAAGAACGAATAGTTTCTGGCAGAAGAAATTATTCAGAATGTAGAAGGTTTTTGTTTTGTTATGTGTTTGAAAATAGATGCCAAATGACTCCTTATATAGGAGTTCAATAATTCAAACGAAAAGACACACCAGTTCGGAAATGGTTATGTCCGTTGGGAAATGGTTCAAAAGTTCAAACGAAAATTTCGCTCGGGGTGCGGGACAGCGGGACCCCAGCCAGGGGCTCTGCCCCTTGGAACCCCACGGGGCGCTGCCCCGCATCCCGCCAGGGGCTTCGCCCCTTGGAACCCCAACGCGGCGCTGCCCCGCACCCCGCCAGGGGCTTCGCCCCTTGGAACCCCAACGCGGCGCTGCCCCGCACCCCGCCAGGGGCTTCGCCCCTTGGAACCCGTTTAAATTATTCGCATTCAATTATATGTTGGCTTGACGAGCGTGCACTCCGCACTACCCTAACTCGTTTCCAAGCTTTAACGCATAATTGTTTTGGCCTGTAGTAAATCTCATTACTACTAAAATACATTGATGACACTAAAATCACCAATATATATATATATATATATATATATATATATATATATATATATATATTCCACGTATGCAGGAAAAATTTTCTCCCAACCGTAGTAAGATATATATTTTGTAGTGGTGCTATCAAGATACAATTTCCAAACAAAAAAGATATTCATATATTTCACATTTTTTGATGTTATCGATGAACTAGAAAAAATTATATCATTCTTTCAAATTTATCAAACCACGACATATAAAGTCGTCCTCAACTTCCTCTTAATTGTTGTGTGTGGTAGAAGTGCCAAAATTCTTGTTTTTCTTAAAACTAGTAATAATGGGAGTTTATTATCAACAAAATGTTAAGTAGGATGTCATATAAGTGGTTGAAACATGTTAGCTCCATTATCTACTTTAAACTAAATGGATAGTTCAGATATATCACTACTTACAAATTTCTTTTTACAAGTTATTTCTTAATGTCCATAAAATTTGTAAAAAGAATCTTATAATATGAGATGTATAGATATAGAAATAATTAACAACATTTCTGTCATTATGAATCTAATTTCAAAAGGATCTTCAAATGTATTTCTTCTTTGTCAATGATTATAAGTGGTATAAATATATTTTAATAAAAATTCTAAAAGCATTGATTGACTCATTAATATGAGTTAGTTGAACAAAAAAAATCTATTAATTTGCCCTGAGATAGATACTAGCAACCATATTGACGGTTTGATTTGATGATTTTATTAAGAACATATAACCCAGCATTAAACAGGTCTCTCCAGCAAAGACAAGGTTGTGTATCCTCCGGATCATGTCTTATTTAATTCATGACTAATAATCATGTTTTTCTATTAAACTGTACTGTCACTCTCTCACAAAATTGTTTGATTTAGGGCCCATATTAGTCCCTTTTGACAGATACACATGTGCATATGTGGTCAACTTAAATAATGTGTTATTTAGCCACATGCCACAGCTATCATCTTCGGTTCTTATGGAATATTGTTGAAGAGACATTTAATAGATACTTATCTATGTTGTTGATAAGATGATAAGAGTAAGTTAATATACATATCACTATTCACTGGGTAGGATAATCATTCTTGGTCACACTTTTTTGTATATCACATCACCAACTCAATCAGATAAACGCCATTTATCTATCTCTGACTTGCTATATTATGTTATTTAATGTTTCTTTTTTTTAATTTCTTTTTTTCAATTGACGCATTTGCAGCTTTTCTTTTCTTTTTCTATTAATCATTTTTTAGTTATCATTAGGAGTAATCTCGAGATTACAGGTAGTATATTTTACATTAATTTTTTTAAATTAATTTTTTCAAAATCAATTTTAATTTTATAATTTTATATAATCAAATCCTTTGATTTTGTTTATAAAAAACCGATGTAACACATATTTTAAATGCATTCAGAGAATATGATCTTATGATGACTTTTTTATATTTTATATTTTTATTTAAAACATATATGTCGGGTTTCTATATAGAACCGACATGATTTCTCTTTTGTATGAAATATTTTAGAGAACTAGACTATAACTTTTCATTCCATATAAACGCTTTAAATTCATATCGTCATTTTCTTCGCAAAAATCCTAGGTGATTTTCATCGTAACTCTCATCAAATCTCTCCAAACATTAGGCATTCATCAATACTCGAACATCAAAAGTCATCATATTTGAGGTACGTTTGTTCTTTTTTTTCCACTATGGAATATTGGAACAAACCCTAATACGAATAGCATGTCGTCGAAGTCCGCTCACGTGATGTTGTTTAATTGAGTCTTGTGTTATGGATCTAATTGTTTAAGTTAGCTTGTACCCTAAGTTAGCTTGTAATTGGTAATTGTTAAAAAGCTCATAAGGTTAGTGTGTTAGTTTTATTATAAATAGCGTACTAGTCTCTCATCTTTTGTATAAGGGAAAATAGGAAGATAAAACCCTAATTCAAAAGTGAGAGAGGTTATTTGTTATTCTTGTATACTTGCAATCTTATTTTAAGAGAAAAGAAAGAATAACAGTTTATAACGAATCCTTGTTGTTATCCTTGGTTACCCTAAACCCTAACCCTTGTGGGTTTCTTGACTGATCAAGGAACCAATTATACTTTGTTTCTGAGGTATCTGATTCACAACAAATTGGTGCGATGAGCGTGGAGAAGATGCCTTCAACAAAGTATGAGATTGAAAAGTTAACCGGAGTGAACGATTTCGGTTTGTGACGCTTGAAGATGAAAGCCCTACTTGTTCAACATGGTTGCTTGGAAGCGTTGAAGGGAGAGACAATCATGAATACTGCGTTGACGACAGTTGAAAAGACGATCATGATTGAGAAAGCACACAACGCAAAATTGTTGAGCCTTGGTGATAAGGTTCTTCGACAGGTATCAAAGGAGACGACAACGTCAGGGTTATGGTTGAAACTTGAAGGTGTGTACATGACCAAATCTTTGGTGAATCGACTCTACTTGAAACAAGCTTTGTATTCATTCAAGATGAGTGAAGACAAAGTGTTGGTTGAATAGTTGGATATGTTCAACAAGCTGATTCTTGATCTTGAAATTATTGATGTGAAGATTGATGATGAAGATCAAACGTTGTTGTTGTTATGCGCTTTTGTCGCTCCCGGGATTTCCATCCTGGTACAGACTCAAAAGTGGCGCGGAAAAGGAAGAGTCGTCAATTAGGCATTTTTATCCCGAAGGAGTGGTAATGTTGCACAAACCCGGAAAGAAAGGAAAAGCGGGGTCTTGCGAACCAAATAGACTAAGTTCATGAGTCGGTTATGATCTGGAAAGGTATTAGCACCCCAGATCGTCCGTCGTACCCGACGGGATCAACGCTTGCAAGAAATTGTTTCAAAGGGTAAGGGAAAGAAGTTGCTACAAAACTGAGACTAGAACTGGAAAGAAGAGAATAAAGAGGGGGAAATGTAGGGAAAATAAAAGAGTGCTCAAATGGGCCCTACCCCACTGCCTACGTACCTCATCGGGAAAGGAGGATCAGAGATGACGTAGTTCCCCTAACTAGGGAGGAAACGTTTTGTATTTTTTAAAGCTTGAACTGCTTATGTCTATGCCCAGGTGTTGCAGGTTCATCTGGAATGAGTGTGTTTACCGTCTTGCAAGAGACAAGTCGAAACAAGTCCTTTCGTTAAGAGTGAAGGAGATGAGAAAAGAATTCCTGAAGGGAAGACGCTTATTGTTTGTTCAGTGTTTTTTAGAAGCTTTTTCTCTGAGGTTTGCACAGGAGAGTGTAATCGAGTCCTATTCCTCATAGCTCCAAGTAAGGAGAAAATCCCCAAGACTTGGTTCCAAAGATTAGGGCTCAAGAGCACTACCATATTGGACTTTATAAGGTGTCTTGCCTTTTGAAGTGAAGAAGTGATTTTTAAGTTTTTTCTTTGTGAACGTGACCTCATGATTAGACTTGTACATCATGCTAGACAAACTTACATTACCCCATGATAAGATAGATGTAAATTCCCCATGGAATAAGTCCATACACATAAGGTCACTTCAATCATTATTGAGTGTTTTTTATTTTTTTGTTTGAAGATGAGAGAGAGAAACAAAGGAGAACCAAAGGTAAAAGTCTAAAGGGAGACTAACAATCTTGAGGGTTATCATGCATGGGTATTCCTAGGTTTGTGTGGTTTGAAATATATTCTAATGAAAAATAATGAGAGAAAAGAAAGAAGAAAGAAGAAGAAACGAAGAAGAAGAGGTTAGAAGATAACTTACTTCTCAAAAGAAGTTAAGTTATTTCTAAGGTGAAATGATGAAGTTATACAAACAAAACACTAGGTGCTAAGGCAATCACAAATTGAAAGCATTAAAAAGAGAAGGAGAAAATAGAATGTGGAAGCTTATCCACATCCCATTTACTTACCATTAGCCCATACATGGTTAGTAAAATAATGAAACCAACAAACAACACCTATTACAACACTTCAACACTTACATAAGCAAATAAACACAAACAACTTATAACAACCCATACTCAACATCAAAACAGATTTTAAAATTCACATAAACGACACACTTTTTACAACACACATGCATCAAGACAACAATGAAAATCAAGACATATTTGAATGCAAAATGAAAACACCATAATTACAATGCAAAATTCCATGCTTCATGCACCAAATTCACATCAAGAATGCATCATAATCACATATTAATGAGCATGAATGAGCTCAATCAAACAAACATGAATATGTATCAAAAAAATTCAAAAGAGTCACATAATCAAGAAAGGCATATGCAAGATTAAATGCAATTATGATCAACATGCAACCAAGAACACATGTCAATGCAAACATCTCATCACATGGCAATAATTCAGCAAGAATTCAATCCAACAACATTGAGTCATGTATCCACTTTTGACCACATATTCACATTTAGACAACTTCCAACTTAGGTGTGTGTATGAAAACATGAGGCACCATACATACACACTGCATACCAGTAGATTGAACAATTATTAGTATGCTAACAAGTCTATGCAAACACATAATCATCATGTTCAATGCTTCATGGATGCAAAACATCAATTATGTCAAGTATCAAGAATGCATGAACTCGTGCGTCGAAAGAATGAAAACAACTCAAAAAATTTATCTAAAATTAAATCACAATGATCCAAGATGATTAGGGATGGTATGGTATGCAAATAACCCTGCAAAAGCTCAAAAAACTCAAACTGCATCATTGTTAATTGGTAAACCAAAGGGTTAACTGGTTAACCAAAGGGTTAGCCGGTTAACCAGCCCAGAACCTACATAATTTGTCAAAATTAACACGTGTTAACCGTTTAACCAAAGTGTTAACCGATTAACATTGAACAAACTGCCATAAAACCTGCAGAAAAAAAGCACTTCCAGTAGCAACTTATTTCCATAATCTCCAGAGGTTCCAGCAATCAAATGTACACAAAAATTATACCAAATTCAGCATAAATCAATCATACATTGTGTCACACCCCAAATTTTACCCCTAATTGCTCGCATCATACAGTCATCGCATTTAGCAAAAATTCCAGATTTATTTTCTGTTGCTTTCTTCTCACTTTCTAGCTATTTATAATTTTGATTCTTAATTTCTTTTCACTTATAAGCTTCCATTTTAATTTAATTTCTATTTCTCATTTATAACTTTTTAATTCATTTTCGTGTTTTTAATTTTAATTTCTATTTTTAAGTTCTTATTTTAAAATTTTATTTCAATTTCTATCTCTAATTTTTTTTTTAGTTCATTTTCAAATTTTTTCTAAAAAAACTTATTTGTTATTTCTATTTATTTTCAAGTTCTCATTTCTAAATTAATATTTATTTCATTTTCAAGTTTTTATTTATTTATTTTTTTTGAATTTATTTTCTATTCTTTAATTCTTAATTTTATTTCATTTTCAGGTTGTTACTTCTAAATTTAATGTAAATTTCTATTTATAATTTTCAATTCATGTATTTATTTTATAAACTCCAAAATTATTTCTTTAGTTCTAAGTCATTTTCAATTTCAAGTTTAATTTTTAGTTTCTAATTTATTTTCAATTCTAAGTTTAATTTCTAGTTTTTTTTAATTCACTTCCACTTCTTCTTTTTAATTTTTATCCCAATATTTCCATTCCAATTCATATTCATGTATTTATTTTCTAAACTCTAAATTTATTTCTTAAGTTCTAAGTTAATTTTAATTCCAAGTTTAATTATTTAGTTTCTAAGTTATTTTTTTTTCAATTTTAAGTTTAATTCTTCTTTTTTTTAATTCACTTCTAATTCAAGTTTATATTTAATTTCTAATTTAAAGTTCTCATTTCAAATATTAAGTTTCAATTTCAAATTATAATCACAAGTGTAAATATACAACTTTTATTCCAAATATTTGTTTATATTACAATTACAAAAAAAATATGTACAACACAACCACAATTCAAATGCACAATACAGCAGCACAAGGCAACAAAATTCAGCAGCATGCAGCCACCCACAGCAGGTCTGCAGCACACAAAACTCTGCTCCACCCACAACAAAATTCAGCATTTGTCTCCTTTCCTCCAACCCTTCACCTACAAGCAACAAGGACAAAATTCAAAATCAAAAACCCTAGAAAAGTCCCATATAAGGGGACTGTTACATTAGAAAAATCACACAAAAAAAATCAGCAGCACAACTACACAAAAAAATCAGCTTCAAAACAACACAGACCAGCCACTAATCACAACACTGTTACATCCATACAAAACAGTCCCACAAACACACAAAAGTCAGCCTCAAATACACACCAAACAGCCATAAAACACCCAAAAACAGCCATAAAAATACCATAAATCAGCCCCACAAACAACACAAAAACAGCCATAAAAATACCACAAGAACAGCCACACAAAGAACACAGAATACAGAGAAACCTTAGCCACATACTACCAACACCAGAAATCTTAAGAAAAGAAAAAGGCTCGGAGAAAGCAGAGTGAAGTTGAAAACTCACCAACCCGAGCAATCCGAAGGCTGAAGCAAAAACGGAGTTCACCGAACCTGTCATCAACGACTCTGACAATCAACATCACGCCTTGAAGTTTCCCTCGGGTTAGAACCTGAGTTCGTAAGTCGTTCTTTCATTCTCACATTTTTATTTCCGTTTTTCTCTCTTTGTTTACGATAGATGGTTGACATTTAGGCGTGATACACGAGTAAGAGAGACTAAGAAATCATTAGAAAACTCCTGCAAAAACAAAAAAATGATTCTGAGTTTCAAAACGAAAATGCATAAAAAAAAAAAAGGTTTCTCAGCAGCCAAAGTTATGTTGCCATAAATCCATCACCTCAAATAAAAAAAAACGTGAACACAGAACCACTCGAAAAACCTCAAACCCTCGGCCTCTATTCCCTTCAATCATCCTCTCCATTCAAACAGACCTGCAAAACTTGAGAAACAGAACAAAACTCAGATTCTTTATTACTCTAATCACACAGCCACAAGAAAAATCAACCCTTACCACTCAAAAACCAGCAAAAGCAAAAAAACCTAAAACAACAGCTCATCAACCATAACCCCTTTTAACACAAGCTGAAAATCAAATGCACAAACCTGTGTGTATCACTGAGTGAGAGCAAACGAAACACCAGAAACATTGTAGAAAAAACCCTTTGTCCATAAACTCTAAATCCCCATCACAGCAAACCACTCTAGAAATCGTTAACAACAATGGGTCACGTAGGTTCAAGCAAAGACGTTAGCATAGCGGGACTAGACATGAACGACTTACTCGACAATCAGCACCATCTCCATGAACGAACCACCGTGAGGAACGAGAAAACACCATCCTCGACCCTTTTCCGAAACCACCTCCGTCATCAACCTTTAAACCAACAAATTGCGGCTCACCTTTTTGAACATCACCATTTCCTCTTCAATCACCTTTCATTTTTCTTTCTTCAAACACCGCTCAACCCACCGACGAAACCCGCACAACTCAGAATCGCAAAAACCTCAAAACCTCAAAACTGAGAACCTCCATCGCCCAAATTCGATCAACCATTCACATCCCTTCACCACCGTCTCTGAAACCTCGTCGTCGAAACAACCGCGCGAACCACCAATTGCCGAACAGAGCAATCGCAAGGAGAGAGAAACGAGGATGAGAGAGGAAAGCTTCCTCCGCGAAATACAGAACCGAGACGGCGACGGAGACGATCCGAGAGATTGAGGGTGAGGGCGAGTGAAGACCTTTCTTTCTTTTCCTTTTTTCTGAGTTTTGGGAGAGAGCAGCCGCATGGTTTAGGGTTCCCTTTGACTTTTTTTTTTTTCATAAAGCCAAACCGGGTCAGAATTGACCCATCCACTTCCTTTGTACACCCAGCGCCCATTGGGCCTTCTTTCTATCCAGCACCCTCTGATTCTTATCAGCCCATTTAGCTTTTTTTTTTTTTTTTTTTATGAAAAATCTGAAAAAACATTTTCATATTACAATTACTTTCTTTATTTTTTTGTTAAATATTTAGTTAATTTATTTTCTTTTATTATTTAGATGTATATACAAATAAGTAAATAAAACTTTAATTTCAAAATTTTCTATTATTATTATACTTAGTTAAAAAATCTATATATATAAAATAGATAAAACTTTTAATTTCAAAGTTTTGTTTTCTTTTTTTTATTATTATTTATTATAATTAGTTAGAAATGTATATACATATAAGATAAATAAAAAAACTTTTTAATTCCAAAATTTTCTTTTCTATTTTATTTATAGTTAGATATTGATATATATATATATAAAAAATATACAACAAAATAATATTTCAAATTCAATTTCTTCTTTTCTATTTTGTTTTAGTATATACTTAATTAATCATTTTTTTTTATATATAAAAAAATCCAAAAAAATTGTTTAATTCTTCTTCGTTCAAGATAGAGTTTGTTTAACTTAGTTTTAGATCCCTTAGTGAGAGTTTTAATTTAATCGTCCGATGTCTCGGTTGTGTGCACACTATGTTTATAGTTTATTTTGCATCATGACCATATACCTGTTAAGATAAAACTGAAAGCGCACACTTTTGAGACTTTAATTTTCAAGATAATAAATCCTTGGTCCAACGCCAAGTGAACTTCACATACACTTCACTCACACACGTAAGTCGGTCGTTTACGATCTCCATCTGCACAGTTCCTTACACTGCACAGCTTTTCAACTTAAGCAAATTGATGCACCACGCTTGTTTTCCACCCCCGCATTCTCGATCCATATATCAAGCCATAGCCTGGTTACTAAGCCTTATATCTCGCATTTCCATTTACTTTATTTGCTGTCATTTATTTTTGCAAGTAGCAACCTTTGCCTTAGACTTAGGAGCTTGCACCCTCATTTATTTATTTTTGTTTATGCTTTTCAATCCAAAAGGGAAAGAACTCCTGCAGTTGGCTCAATGTCATAGGAAGTTTAGCCATCCCTAGTTACCTTTTTGACCTTAGCCATTAGGAATTCTTATTTTACAACTTTTTGTGACTTTCCTAAAGTCACGTGAGTGTTTGCCATAACACTTACCTTCCCCCGCGAACCTTGAGCGTAACCAAGTGTTCGTTAATCCTTAGGAGAACTACGAGTGCTCTGATTCTATACCCGATACGTAGGCATCGATGCGATGTTGTGCGAGCACCATTAGAAATAAAACCTTAGGTTCCCATAATTTTAACAAGCAATAAACAACAATAATACAAATATTAACAAGAGGTTCCCGTAGGATACTGCAGATGCTTAGGATGCTAACACCTTCCCTAGGTATAATCAACCCCCGAACCTAGTTTCTCCTCATTTAGGGTTTTTACGATCTTTTTCCCTTTTCCCTTTGGATTAAATTAAAGTCGGTGGTGAACATAAATGTTTTGCGATTCAAGCTCACTTAATAGCTTGGTATCCGATTCTCACCGCGACAGAAATGGCGACTTCACTGGGGATTTCTTTTGAGGGTTAAGCCCACCTTGTATATTTGTATATTTGTTGTATTGCTTGTTATTATTTTGGGATTTTTGTTGGGTGTTCCATGTGTGGTGAGATAAGTCCTAACCCGGACTTGAGTGCAAAATAAGATAGGACGGTGGTATATTCAAGAAGGCTTGTAGGGAGTTGAGTCCCGACCAAGTTGACTTGAGACACCACCACTCAGCGGAGGCCTCCTCGGATGTAGTTTTGTTGATCGAGTTCAGTCGTGAAAACATTACTATATTTGACCTGAGAGCCATTAATGCTGAGGACCTTAGAACATTTACCCCCACTTGGCCTTTTAGGGATGTAGTGCGATGACTATGAGGGTGCAAATCCGAAATAGTTGATACGCGATACTACACTCGGATGAGACTCTCTTGAGAATATTATTGATTACCAAGTTGAGTTGGGAAGTCGGTAATATCCGAAAGATGGGACAGTGATTCTGGGAACTTTTAGAACCCGTTGTACAGGTACAAATAAACTCATAATACATACCTTTTGGGAGGGTTGAACCTTTGACCCCATGCAAGCTTTGAACCTAAGCCTTTTTTGTGTTCATTGCATTCACGCATCATGAAGCATCATTTTTACCATTTATTCAAGGAACTCAGAAACTCTATCTTTGCAAATATCATAGGTATCATCATGGACTTTGGAAGAAGAAAGACTGTCAAGTACACATTCAAAACTCCCAAACTCGAAGACCTAAGGAAATTAAGAGATTTGGTTTTGGATCAAGAAGCCTTCATGGAGAAGCATAGGAGACTTTTAGCCTTACTTAAGACTGAGTGGGACGGAAGGCTGCTCTCTGTGATGCTCCAGTTTTATGATCCTCTCTACCATTGTTTTACGTTCCCTGATTACCAATTAGCGCCTACTTTGGAAGAGTATTCAGTTCTGGTGGGATCACGTGTTAAGGATGAGTTTCCATTCCCTGTTCTAGAGAAGGACCCTGAAGAAGCGGAGATTGCAAAGGCGACATATTTGAGTGTTCCTGAGGTCAAGGCAAATATGACCTATAAAGGAAAGATTTTTGGATTCCCTACAAAGTTTTTGGTAGAAAAGGCCAAGAATTTTGTTGGTGTGAAGGATATGAAAGCTTTTGAGGCGACCTTTATTCTGCTAATATATGGAGTGTTACTTTTCCCAAACTTTGAAGACTTTGTCGACCTGAACGCCATCAAAATATTTCTGAAGAAGAACCCGGTCCCTACTTTGCTCGGAGACACTTACCATTCCATCCATCTGAGGAATCTCCATAAGGGAGGGATGATTACTTATTGTGCATCATTGTTGTACGAGTGGTTTATTTCGCACTTGCCTAAGTCAGCTTCATTTTGGAACCTTAAGGATGGTTTGTGGTGGTCACAAAGGATCATGTCTCTTACCCACTCTGACATTAGTTGGTACAATCGTGTTTATGATGGAGCATTGATTATTGATAGCTGTGGTGATTTTGCTAATGTGCCTCTTCTTGGCACTAAGGGAGGAATCAGCTATAATCCAGTTTTGGCTCGCCGCCAACTCGGGTATCCGTTGAAGGACAAACCTAAGAGTGTTGAAGTGGAAGGAATTTTCTTTAAGGATGACGAAGAACCAGAGCTCAAGAAACAGATTATGCAAGCTTGGAAGTACATCCATAGGAAGGGGAGGAGTAGCTTGGGAAAGCCGAATTGTGTTTCTATGGAACCTTATCTCCAATGGGTACGAGATAGGGCAATCAGTCTGAAGATGCCTTACCCTCGCCAGGATCCTATGACCTTCAAGAAACCCATTCTTATCTTTATGGATGATGCAGAGAAGCTGAAGATTGATTTGGAGAAAGAGCTTCGAGAGAAGAATGCATGGAAGAATCGACATCAGATCATCAGTAGTGAGAATGAAGAACTTAGAAGACAACTGAAGATGAAGGAAGAAGAAGAGCTCTCCAGCAAGAAAAGGAAAGCACAAGAGGATTTATTTTCCTCCAGCACTCAAGGGGACATTTCTTGGAAGTCGATCCTGGATCAACTTATGCTTGAAAGGGCTCAGATGAAGGCACAAATCGAGAAGCTCAACTTGAGGCTTTTAGGAGAATCTCCTTAGGACTTTGTCTTTGTCTTTATTAAACTTTGTTTGGGATTTTTGAAGATGTACTCAAGACTTTGTATCACTTTTTGAATTTAATGAAATCATGTCCTTTGATTATTATGTTTTCCTTGGTATTTGCAAATTTGTTTCTTAAGTTCCTTGAATAAAATTTCATTTTCGCATTGCACTCATTACATTTGGCATTTCATTTGCATTTCATTTGCATTTTTTTTCATATAAAACTCATCCCCGTCATCTGCTCTCAATTCAGCTTTCACACTGAGGCTCTCACGCAAATACTACACTCGAGCTCAAGCTAGAAAAAGGATGGCTGAAAGAGACATAGAGATGGACAGAGTTAACGAGGAGCTTACTGAAATTCGTGGAAATATGGGTCAGATGATGGAAATGTTGCAGGTCATTCGGGCAAAGATGGATACCCAGCAGACTGTAGTGTCAGAAATTGTCACTGCAACGACTGAGCCTACTTCATCAGTCACTACCCCTGTGACCTGGCCTCCTTTTGGGCTTCCTCAGGGATTCGTTCCTCCTCCACAAGGGTTTGCTTCTCAAAGTTTTATTCCTTCTTCCCAAGGACTTGCTGCTCAGGGTTTTTTCCCTCCTTCTCAAGGCCTGGCTTCTCAAAGTTTTATTCCCTCTTCCCAAGGACTTGCTGCTCAGGGTTTTTTCCCTCCTTCTCAAGGTTTTGCTTCTCAAAGTTTTATCTCTTCATCCCAAGGACTTGCTGCTCAGGGTTTCTTCCCTCCATCCCAAGGCTTAGCTTCTCAAAGTTTCGCACCTCCTTCTCAGGGCATGGCATTTCCTTTCCAAGGTTTTGTGCCTCCTCCTCAAGGATTTGCTGCTCAACAAACTGTTCCTGTGACTAATGAAGAGAACCATGCAGTTGCTAATTTTACACAAGACATTGTGCACACCCGTGCCCAACCATACTTTAATGACCATCAGGGGTATGAAGCGCCCGCTATGTCTGAAAACGGAGACGAGAAACATGAGAAAATGCAAGAGAATTTTGAAACCCTTGAAAAAAGGCTAAGAGCAATTGAAGGTGACCAGATCTTTGGGGCTGCTGCCAGAGAGATGTGTCTGGTGTCTGGATTGGTAATACCCCCAAAGTTCAAGATACCCACATTTGATATGTATGAGGGCGCAACTTGTCCTAAGAACCATCTCTTGATGTACTATCGAAGAATGGCTGCGCAAGTAGACAATGATAAATTGATGATCCACTGCTTCCAGGATAGTCTGAAGGGAATCTCCTCCAAATGGTATCTAACGCTAGACCAGTCGAAGATTCGTAGTTTCCAAGACTTGGTAGATGCTTTCATTCAGCAATACAAATATAATATTGACCTTGCTCCCGATAGGAGGCAACTGTTGAGTATGTCACAAAAAGATTCTGAATCATTTAAGGAATATGCTCAGAGGTGGAGAGGGACCGCTTCTCAAGTAGAGCCCCCATTGACTGAAAGAGAATTAGCTGACTGGTTTGTTGACACTGTGCGACCAGAATTCTATGAGAGAATGGTGGGGAGCATAACTGCTAGCTTCTCCGATTTAGTGGCTGTGGGAATCAAGGTAGAACTCGGTTTGAAAAGTGGAAAGATGAGTGGTGCATCTGGCAGTTCCAACACCGGCAGTGGAAGTAATGTCAAGAAATTTACCAGCAACTTCCACAAGAAGAAAGAGGGTGAGACGAATGCCATAATGACAAGTCAAAAAAGAAATCCTCTTTGGCAGAGACCTCCACCTATGGCTCAACAGCAGTATGCTCATCAACAGCAATATGCTCATCAACAACAGTATGCCCAACATCCTTATGTAGCGGCGGTTCAACCGTCATTTAATCCACAAGTCCCGATGTATCGGCCAACTCAAGCAGTACCGATGTATCAGCAAGCGGCTCCAGTGATTCCACCTTATCAACCAATGCTCAACAATCCAGGCTATCAACAAGCGCCCAATGCTTCAGCCTACCAGCAGAGGACTCCAGCTCCTCATCCGAATCCCAATTTTCAGAATAGAAGACCAGGAGGAAGGCCTCCTAATCCTCGAATCCCTATGACTTATACTGAATTATATCCTTCACTGCTGAAAAAAGGTTTGGTTACTCCAAGGCCTTTGGGTCCTCCACCAAATCCGCTCCCACCAAATTACAACTCAAATGCCCACTGTTTATTCCATGAAGGTGCCCCAGGGCACGATTTGGAGGGTTGTTATGCTTTGAAGTACATAGTGAAAGATTTGATGGAGAAGAACATTCTGTCATTTGGGAATACTGGTCCGAATGTCAAAGATAATCCTTTACCCAAGCATGGGTCCATAAATGCCATTGTTGACGAGTCTGACGAAGGTTTGATTTTCAACGCCACAGAGATCAAGACTCCGCTTCGGGACTTCCATGCAAAATTAGTGGGGGCGGGTATACTGAAGAGCTGTCATAAGAATTGTGAAGGTTGTGTTGATAGTCCAAAGGGATGTGAATTGGTCTTAAAAGATGTTCAAGTTTTGATTGATGAAGGTGTCTTACAAGTGAGCGGTCATATGAAGAGGAATGAAGTGGCAGTGATTGAACCCATTTTCAACTTGCCTGAATCTGATTCCACCTTGGTGCCAGTGTTTAACCTGCCTGAGTCCTCAAGAGTTCAACCCATCTTCAATATTCCAGAATCTGTGGTGCCAATTTTCAATTTACCTGAGCCAAGATTTGAACAAAGGAGTAACCCTTTCCTTTATGAAGACACTAAAGCAGTTCCATGGAAGTATGATACAGGGAGAGTTCATCAGAAGATTGATAAAGCTAGTCGCCAGGAAGGTTCAAAGGTTGCAAGTGCTGACATAGCGGGTGCGGGTCGTTTGACTCGCAGTGGTCGTGTTTATACCCAGCAAGCCAATACGGCTCCGCATAAAGAAGTCATTCCAGCTGTTGCCAACAAGGATAAAGAAGTAGTCTTGGGAGAAGAGGATGCAGAATTTCTCAGAATTATTAAGAAGAGTGATTATAAGGTTATTGATCAGCTACATCAAACGCCTTCCAAAATATCTATCCTATCACTTCTTATGCATTCTCCGGATCATCGAAGTGCGCTTCAGAAGTTGCTAGCTCAAGCACATGTTACACATGATATAACAGTGAATCAGTTTGATGGAGTCATTGCTAATATCACTGCATGTAACAATCTCAGCTTCAGTATGGAGGATCTTCCAAAGGAGGGCTTGGACCATAACCGTGCTCTCCACATATCTGTGAAATGTCAAGAGGATACTTTAGCAAGAGTTCTTGTGGATACAGGATCTTCATTGAATGTTTTGCCGAAAAGAACACTTGCTAAGTTATCTTATCAAGGGGCAGAGATGACGCCCAGTGCACTGATTGTGAAAGCTTTTGATGGGTCCAGGAGGACTGTTATTGGAGAAGTAGATTTACCGATCTTGATTGGGCCACAGGTCTTCAAAATCACTTTCCAGGTTATGGACATCAATCCTAATTACAGTTGTTTGCTGGGAAGACCTTGGATTCATGCCGCTGGGGCAGTCACTTCTACCCTACATCAAAAGATGAAGTTTGTGGTCGATAACAAGCTGGTAACCGTGTCTGGGGAAGAAGATCTCATGGTTAGCAACCTTTCATCCTTTAGCTATATTGAGGCTGATGAAGATGCTTTGGAAACTTCTTTCCAAGCTCTTGAGATAGCCAATGCTGTCCTTTTGGAAGTTGAGGAACCAAAAGGGAAGGGTATCCCATCTTTTGCATCGCTGAAGAGTACCATTTCCACCATTGAAGAAAGAAGCCATGAAGGTTGGGGTGATGTCATCGACGTCAAACAGAAGCTAGATCGTTGCGGGTTGGGTTACAAACCAACTCATGTGAAGGAAGGAGCGTCAACCTCCGTTAAAGGACGTCTGAAGACCATTCAAGAGGTGTTTTCCAGTGCTGGTTATCAGGTCAATGCAATTGATGGAATTTCTGAAGATGAAGATGTGAATCATTTGGTGTATCAGTGTGAAGAAGCCTTGGACAATTGGGAGGCAGTCGAGATCCCAGAGTTTTTTCCATTGTCGAAGTAATTTGTTGTTTTTTAAATGTTTTCAAAGTTCCCTGGCTCTGCCCAAGGCTATGGGAGTATTTTGTAGGGCCCCTTCTCATTTTTAAAGTTATTATCAATGAAGGCATTTTGTTAAACTCTTATTTTGATCGTTTACTGTTTTTTTCTCTTTTCACTTTTAAAAGAAAATGGCAATCTTTCAAAACCAATAAAAAAAAAAACTTTTTTCTCTCGCATTTCTCTATTTTCCACTTTTAATAAAAGCAAATCATTATCATATGCAGAATAAGCGAAAACCCTGTTGAATCCAATGACTCTACATTCTCTCCTAACTTTGATTCGCCCATCTACCAAGCGGAAGATGAAAGTGAGGAAGATTGTGACATTCCCGAAGAACTGGCAAGATTGGTTGAGAATGAGCACACAGATCTTCAGCCACATAAGGAGCAGGTTGAGACCATCAACCTTGGCACTGATGAAGATGAGAAGGAAGTCAAGATTGGTACAACACTTGGGGAAGACATCAGAGAAAGATTGGTCAAGCTTCTCAGAGAGTATGCAGATGTGTTTGCATGGTCATATCAGGATATGCCTGGTTTAGACACAGACATAGTGGTCCACAAGTTACTTCTTCGACCAGATTGTCTTCCTGTAAAGCAGAAGCTTCGAAGAACAAGACCAGACATGGCTTTGAAGATTCGAGAAGAGGTCAAAAGGCAGTTTGATGCTGGTTTCCTTGCAGTTGCGAAGTACCCTGAGTGGGTAGCTAATATTGTGCCAGTCCCTAAAAAGGATGGCAAAGTCAGAATGTGTGTGGACTATAGGGATTTGAACAAAGCCAGTCTGAAGGACGATTTCCCTCTTCCGCATATTGATACTTTGGTTGACAACACTGCTAAATTTGTTGTTTTCTCTTTCATGGATGGGTTTTCAGGATACAACCAGATCAAGATGGATCCTGACGATATGGAAAAGACTACATTCATTACACCATGGGGCACTTATTATTACAAGGTTATGCCATTTGGTCTTAGAAATGCAGGAGCCACCTATCAGAGGGCAATGGTCACCCTTTTCCATGATATGATGCATAAAGAGATAGAAGTTTACGTAGATGATATGATTTCCAAATCACAGAGTGAGGAGGATCATTTGAATCATCTCTTGAAGTTATTTGAGCATCTCAGGAAGTTCCAACTGCGTCTGAATCCAGCTAAGTGTACTTTTGGTGTCCGATCAGGAAAGTTACTTGGTTTTATTGTTAGTCAGCAAGGAATTGAAGTAGATCTAGATAAGGTCAGAGCAATTCAAGAGATGCCAGCTCCAAAAACAGAAAAGCAAGTTAGGGGTTTCCTCGGAAGTTTGAACTACATCTCCAGATTTATCTCCAACATGACTGCTACCTGTGAACCTTTATTCAAGTTGCTCCGGAAGAATCAAGCAATTGAGTGGAGTCCCGATTGTCAACTAGCTTTTGAAAAGATTAAGGTTTATTTACAAGAACCTCCTATCTTGATCCCACCTACTCCAGGGAAGCCTCTTTTCATGTACCTGACTGTACTCGAGAGATCTATGGGTTGTGTATTAGGCCAACAGGATGAAACCGGTCGTAAGGAGCATGCCATTTATTACTTAAGCAAGAAGTTCACAGATTGCGAAAGCAGATATTCACTCTTAGAGAAGACTTGATGTGCCTTGGCATGGGCTGCTAGACGCCTCAGGCAATACATGATTTGTCACACTACTTTGTTGATCTCGAAAATGGATCCAATAAAGTACATCTTTGAGAAGCCTGCTTTGACTGGAAGACTCGCCCGTTGGCACATGTTGTTATCTGAATATGACATCCAATATGTAACCCAGAAGTCTATCAAGGGCAGTGTTTTATCTGAATACCTTGCTGATCATCCTGTCGAAGATTATGAACCTTTGAAATTCGATTTCCCGGACGAGGACATTATGTTGATAAAGGACTGCGAAGTTCCAGGTCCAGATGAAGGTCCTGAGTCGGGTTCTCGTTGGAAGATGATGTTTGATGGTTCCTCCAACTACATGGGGCATGGTGTAGGAGTTGTTTTGATGAATCCTGATGGTGGTTATACTCCTTTCACAGCCAGATTATGTTTCGAATGTACAAACAACATCGCAGAGTATGAAGCATGTGTTTTGGGTATCGAAGCTGCAATTGATACCAGAATCAAGATTCTTGATGTATATGGAGACTCAGCCTTAGTAATTTACCAAGTCAAAGGTGAATGGGAGACCCGTGATGAGAAGTTGATCCCATACCGTGCCCATATTGTGAAGTTAATTAAATACTTTGACGAGGTCACTTTCCATCATGTTCCAAGGGCGGAAAATCAAATTGCAGATGCCTTGGCAATGTTGGCCTCTATGTTTCAAGTCAGATTTCTTAATGAAGCTCCACTCATTACAATCGAGCGAAGAACTGCACCAGCCTACTGTCTACTGGTCGAAGAAGAAACTGATGAGAAACCGTGGTTCTATGACATCAAGAACTACTTGCAAAATCAGGAGTACCCAGCTGACGCAACAAATCTAGACAAGAAGACTTTGAGAAGATTGGCGTCCAAATTTTTCCTCAGCAACAATGTGCTTTACAAAAGAAATCATGATATGGTTCTGCTCAGATGTGTGGACAAGCGCGAAGCAGACTTATTGATCAGGGAAATCCATGAAGGATCATTTGGAACACATGCCAATGGACATGCCATGTCCAGGAAGATTTTGAGAGCTGGATACTTCTGGTTGACTATGGAATCAGATTGTTTCAAATATGCCAGGAAGTGTCATAAATGCCAGATTTATGCCGACAAGGTGCACGTACCTCCAACACTTTTGAATGTTCTGTCATCGCCTTGGCCTTTCTCAATGTGGGGCATTGACATGATAGGGGCAATTGAGCCTAAAGCTTCCAATGGTCACCGATTTATCTTGGTTGCAATTGATTATTTCACTAAATGGGTAGAAGCAGCTTCCTATGCCAATGTGACAAAGCAAGTGGTTGCCCGTTTCATCAAGAACCAAATTATCTGCTGTTATGGAATCCCAAGCCGAATCATCACAGATAATGGGACCAATTTGAACAACAAGACGATGAAAGAGTTGTGTGAGACATTCAAGATTGAACATCATAACTCCTCTCCATATCGTCCGAAGATGAATGGAGCTGTTGAAGCTGCAAACAAGAACATCAAAAAGATTCTGCAGAAGATGGTAAAAACTTACAAAGATTGGCACGAGATGTTACCATATGCTTTACACGGATACAGAACATCAGTTCGCACTTCAACGGGGGCAACCCCTTTCTCTCTGGTGTATGGGATGGATGCAGTTCTCCCTATTGAAGTAGAGATACCATCTTTGAGAATCTTGATGGAAACCAAACTGGAGGAAGCTGAGTGGGTCCAGAACAGGTTTGACCAACTGAATCTTATTGATGAGAAGAGAATGACCGCCATGTGTCATGGCCAGATGTACCAGAAGCGCATCAAGAGAGCATTTGACAAGAAAGTTCGTCTCCGAGAATTCAAAGAAGGAGATCTTGTACTCAAGAAAATCTTGCCCGTCCACAAAGACATGCGTGGAAAATGGAGTCCTAACTATGAAGGTCCATATGTTGTGAAGATGGCTTTCTCCGGAGGTTCCTTAATCCTTACAACTATGGATGGTGAACAG
The DNA here is from genome assembly GCA_963966055.1 of Lathyrus aphaca. Taxonomy (NCBI): domain Eukaryota; kingdom Viridiplantae; phylum Streptophyta; class Magnoliopsida; order Fabales; family Fabaceae; genus Lathyrus; species Lathyrus aphaca. The sequence continues at coordinate 9,134,572 of OZ014525.1, forward strand.
CTGAAGCACCCGGTGAATTCTGATGCAGTCAAAAAATATTATGCCTAAATAAAACCCGATAGGTCGAAAACCAGAAATGGCGACCTAGGCAAAAATGGGTGTCCCGGTGGGTCAAAACCTATGAAGGAGATCCAGGCAAAAGTTAGGGATAAAAATGGAAAAAAATAAGAGCTCGCTAAGTTGAAAACCCGAAAGGGCGGCTTAGGCAAAAAAGAGCGTCCCGGTGGATCGAAAACCCGAAAGGGCGGTCCAGGCAAAAGTTAGGGACAAAAGCATTTGACTGTGTCAGATGGTGTTTACCATTACTGAAGAATCATACTGGAAGATCGATCCATTTGCTCTTGTCAGAAGCAAGGTGTCGGGCAATCTTAGTTATTAGGGATTGTAGTGGTCGTTGGATTCAATGTAGACCTTTCCCCATTGCCATTTTCAAACTGTAATTTCCCATGGAGTTTTTTGCCATTGGCAAGCTACCATTCTTGAATAAAATACAAACTTTTCCTATGAATTTTGTCGTTCAGCTTCTTATTTTCTTTTGTTATGCAAAATGCCATTACTTGATTACAATTTAACTCTGAAAATGACAAGTTTTTTTAAAAAAAGGGAAATGTTTTTTGAAAACACACTGAAAAAACTTTTAAGTTTCTTTGACTTTGGAAAAATATGGAAAAAAAACCTTCTGTTTCCCCAAGAAGCCCTGGTTTGCAACAACACTTTTATGCTATTATTACAGAAATCCCCATAGAAGCTCAAAACTGATAACACTCTTGGATGGATCCTTGGACCAAGCATGATTTCCAAGTTTGAAGACATCTCCCCAGTGTTTTTCATTTGCTCATCTAAGTATTGGTGTTGAGAGCCTACTCCCTATTTGAGTCCTGTCGAAACTCTTTGTCTCTTTAGAGTCAACATTTGCATATCATGATCATTCGCATCATGCCCAATCATGCGCATTTGGCATTAGCATTTGTCTTTCCCCAGTTGTCGTCTTGTCTATTTCCAAGTCCAGATATCATTAGTGTTCAATTTGAGAAATCCATTGTTGTTGGTACCCGAAGTTTGGTTTACCGTTGTTTTTGTCCCCGGTAATTGCTGGTGTTCCCCGTGGAATTCTAATTGTGGTTGGTATTTGCCTTTATGACCACCAATGTCTCCTTGAAGTCCAATTGTCATTGGCACAAATCTTTTAAGCAGGTCCTGAAACCTTTTGCTTAAAATCCAAGTCAACTTGATTTTGTACATACTTGTACCCTTTCTCCTGATGGTTCCTGAAGGAATTTCCAGAGGTTGGATGTCTTATCTTATTTGAAAACCCCAACATATTTTGTTGTTACTTCTTCGTGTTAGCCGGTCGCTTAGAGCCGTTGATCTATCTTTGGGTGATTTGCATTCTATCCCCAATGCTGGTTGGTCGCATAGAGCCACTACTAAATCAATGTGATTTCTTTCCTTATCCTCAGTGTTAGCAGTTACATTTGAACCTGCTAATTTACCGTTTCGAATACTTTGTCTTTATCATTCTTAGTGTCAACCGGTTTTGTAAACCTGCTGCGCATTCACTTTGAGTGTATCTTGGCTTTCTTTTTTTAGTGTCAATAGGTTTCGAATCTATTGTGCTTTCATTTTGAATATTTTTGTTGTTATTCATGGTGTCAGTTGGTCGCATCGAGCCGCTGCGCATTCACCTTGAATAAGCTTGTTGTCATTCTCAGTGACAGTTGGTCGCATCGAGCCGCTGTGTATTCGCTTTGAATGTTTATTTTGTTTATTATTCTCAGTGACAGTTGGTCGCATTGAGCCGTTGCACATCCACTTTGAATATTTTGTGTCATTTCTATTCTTAGTGTCAGTTGGTCGCATCGAGCCGCTGCGCATTCACTTTGAATTTTGTGTCGTTTCTATTTTCCAATGACAGTTGGTCGCATTGAGCCACTGCACATTCTTTTTGGATGTTTAGTTTGTTGTATTCTTAGTGTCAGTTGGTCGCATCGAGCCGCTGCGCATTCACTTTGAATATTATGTTTATCATTTTCCAATGACAGTTGGTCGCATTGAGCCACTGCGCATTCATTTTGAATATTTTTGTTGTTATTTATGATGTCAGTTGGTCGCATCGAGCCGCTGCACATCCACTTTGAATATTTTGTGTCATTTCTATTCTTAGTGTCAGTTGGTCGCATCGAGCCGCTGCGCATTCACTTTGAATTTTGTGTCGTTTCTATTTTCCAATGACAGTTGGTCGCATTGAGCCACTGCACATTCTTTTTGGATATTTAGTTTGTTGTATTCTTAGTGTCAGTTGGTCGCATCGAGCCGCTGCGCATTCACTTCGAATATGTTGCTCTTTTTTTTACTTCTCAAAGTCATTCGGTCGCATAGAGCCATTGATCTACCACTTCGATTTATTTCCTTGTCTTATTTGTATTCTTGGTGTCAGTTGGTCGCATCGAGCCACTGTGCAGTCACTTTGAATTTTATTTTATTTTGTCTGTGTTCGTTGATCCAACGCTTTGGATTTCCTTTTGTTCCCGTCTTTTGTTATTCTTAGTGTCGACAGTTACACTTGAACCTGTTGATTTATCACTTTGAATATTTCCCGTTTTCGTTTGTCATCCCCAGTGTTTGTCATCCCCAGTGAGTCTTGGCTTGTGGTCGTCGATTTATCTCATTCTGTTCGTTCATACCATAATCATCATTCATTGCATAAGATTTACAGAGTTAGATAGTTTGTAGTCCAGCATAACATTGCATTTAGGGGCAAAATTTCCGGTTATTTCTATATTTAAATACCTTTCACCCTGGTCGCCTGAGTGTCCTTCGTCATTCATGCCATCTGGTAAAGTTATTTAAATAGGGGCAACTGTCACACCCCAAATTTTACCCCTAATTGCTCGCATCATACAGTCATCGCATTTAGCAAAAATTCCAGATTTATTTTTTCTCTTGCTTTCTTCTCACTTTCTAGCTATTTATAATTTTGATTCTTAATTTCTTTTCACTTATAAGCTTCCATTTTAATTTAATTTCTATTTCTCATTTATAACTTTTTAATTCATTTTCGTGTTTTTAATTTCAATTTCTATTTTCGTTTCTATTTTTAAGTTCTTATTTTAAAATTTTATTTCAATTTCTATCTCTAATTTTTTTTTTAGTTCATTTTCAAATTTTTTCTAAAAAAACTTATTTGTTATTTCTATTTATTTTCAAGTTCTCATTTCTAAATTAATATTTATTTCATTTTCAAGTTTTTATTTATTTATTTTTTTTTGAATTTATTTTCTATTATTTAATTCTTAATTTTATTTCATTTTCAGGTTGTTACTTCTAAATTTAATGTAAATTTCTATTTATAATTTTCAATTCATGTATTTATTTTATAAACTCCAAAATTATTTCTTTAGTTCTAAGTCATTTTCAATTTCAAGTTTAATTTTTAGTTTCTAATTTATTTTCAATTCTAAGTTTAATTTCTATTTTTTTTAATTCACTTCCACTTCTTCTTTTTAATTTTTATCCCAATATTTCCATTCCAATTCATATTCATGTATTTATTTTCTAAACTCTAAATTTATTTCTTAAGTTCTAAGTTAATTTTAATTCCAAGTTTAATTATTTAGTTTCTAAGTTATTTTTTTTTTCAATTTTAAGTTTAATTCTTCTTTTTTTTAATTCACTTCTAATTCAAGTTTATATTTAATTTCTAATTTAAAGTTCTCATTTCAAATATTAAGTTTCAATTTCAAATTATAATCACAAGTGTAAATATACAACTTTTATTCCAAATATTTGTTTATATTACAATTACAAAAAAAATATGTACAACACAACCACAATTCAAATGCACAATACAGCAGCACAAGGCAACAAAATTCAGCAGCATGCAGCCACCCACAGCAGGTCTGCAGCACACAAAACTCTGCTCCACCCACAACAAAATTCAGCATTTGTCTCCTTTCCTCCAACCCTTCACCTACAAGCAACAAGGACAAAATTCAAAATCAAAAACCCTAGAAAAGTCCCATATAAGGGGACTGTTACATTAGAAAAATCACACAAAAAAAATCAGCAGCACAACTACACAAAAAAATCAGCTTCAAAACAACACAGACCAGCCACTAATCACAACACTGTTACATCCATACAAAACAGTCCCACAAACACACAAAAGTCAGCCTCAAATACACACCAAACAGCCATAAAACACCCAAAAACAACCATAAAAATACCATAAATCAGCCCCACAAACAACACAAAAACAGCCATAAAAATACCACAAGAACAGCCACACAAAGAACACAGAATACAGAGAAACCTTAGCCACATACTACCAACACCAGAAATCTTAAGAAAAGAAAAAGGCTCGGAGAAAGCTGAGTGAAGTTGAAAACTCACCAACCCGAGCAATCCGAAGGCTGAAGCAAAAACGGAGTTCACCGAACCTGTCATCAACGACTCTGACAATCAACATCACGCCTTGAAGTTTCCCTCGGGTTAGAACCTGAGTTCGTAAGTCGTTCTTTCATTCTCACATTTTTATTTCCGTTTTTCTCTCTTTGTTTACGATAGATGGTTGACATTTAGGCGTGATACACGAGTAAGAGAGACTAAGAAATCATTAGAAAACTCCTGCAAAAACAAAAAAAATGATTCTGAGTTTCAAAACGAAAATGCATAAAAAAAAAAAGGTTTCTCAGCAGCCAAAGTTATGTTGCCATAAATCCATCACCTCAAATCAAAAAAAACGTGAACACAGAACCACTCGAAAAACCTCAAACCCTCGGCCTCTATTCCCTTCAATCATCCTCTCCATTCAAACAGACCTGCAAAACTTGAGAAACAGAACAAAACTCAGATTCTTTATTACTCTAATCACACAGCCACAAGAAAAATCAACCCTTACCACTCAAAAACCAGCAAAAGCAAAAAAACCTAAAACAACAGCTCATCAACCATAACCCCTTTTAACACAAGCTGAAAATCAAATGCACAAACCTGTGTGTATCACTGAGTGAGAGCAAACGAAACACCAGAAACATTGTAGAAAAAACCCTTTGTCCATAAACTCTAAATCCCCATCACAGCAAACCACTCTAGAAATCGTTAACAACAATGGGTCACGTAGGTTCAAGCAAAGACGTTAGCATAGCGGGACTAGACATGAACGACTTACTCGACAATCAGCACCATCTCCATGAACGAACCACCGTGAGGAACGAGAAAACACCATCCTCGACCCTTTTCCGAAACCACCTCCGTCATCAACCTTTAAACCAACAAATTGCGGCTCACCTTTTTGAACATCACCATTTCCTCTTCAATCACCTTTCATTTTTCTTTCTTCAAACACCGCTCAACCCACCGACGAAACCCGCACAACTCAGAATCGCAAAAACCTCAAAACCTCAAAATTGAGAACCTCCATCGCCCAAATTCGATCAACCATTCACATCCCTTCACCACCGTCTCTGAAACCTCGTCGCCGAAACAACCGTGCGAACCACCAATTGCCGAACAGAGCAATCGCAAGGAGAGAGAAACGAGGCTGAGAGAGGAAAGCTTCCTCCGCGAAATACAGAACCGAGACGGCGACGGAGACGATCCGAGAGATTGAGGGTGAGGGCGAGTGAAGACCTTTCTTTCTTTTCCTTTTGTCTGAGTTTTGGGAGAGAGCAGCCGCATGGTTTAGGGTTCCCTTTGACTTTTTTTTCCATAAAGCCAAACCGGGTCAGAATTGACCCATCCGCTTCCTTTGTACACCCAGCGCCCATTGGGCCTTCTTTCTATCCAGCACCCCCTGATTCTTATCAGCCCATTTAGCTTTTTCTTTTTTTATTTTTTATGAAAAATCTGAAAAAACATTTTCATATTACAATTACTTTCTTTATTTTTTTGTTAAATATTTAGTTAATTTATTTTCTTTTATTATTTAGATGTATATACAAATAAGTAAATAAAACTTTAATTTCAAAATTTTCTATTATTATTATACTTAGTTAAAAAATCTATATATATAAAATAGATAAAACTTTTAATTTCAAAGTTTTGTTTTCTTTTTTTATTATTATTTATTATAATTAGTTAGAAATGTATATACATATAAGATAAATAAAAAAACTTTTTAATTCCAAAATTTTCTTTTCTATTTTATTTATAGTTAGATATTGATATATATATATATATATATATATATATATATATATATATATATATATATATATATATATATAAAATATACAACAAAATAATATTTCAAATTCAATTTCTTCTTTTCTATTTTGTTTTAGTACATACTTAATTAATCATTTTTTTTTATATATAAAAAAATCCAAAAAAATTGTTTAATTCTTCTTCGTTCAAGATAGAGTTTGTTTAACTTAGTTTTAGATCCCTTAGTGAGAGTTTTAATTTAATCGTCCGATGTCTCGGTTGTGTGCACACTATGTTTATAGTTTATTTTGCATCATGACCATATACCTGTTAAGATAAAACTTAAAACGCACACTTTTGAGACTTTAATTTTCAAGATAATAAATCCTTGGTCCAACGCCAAGTGAACTTCACATACACTTCAGTCACACACGTAAGTCGGTCGTTTACGATCGCCATCTGCACAGTTCCTTACACTGCACAGCTTTTCAACTTAAGCAAATTGATGCACCACGCTTGTTTTCCACCCCCGCATTCTCGATCCATATATCAAGCCATAGCCTGGTTACTAAGCCTTATATCTCGCATTTCCATTTACTTTATTTGCTGTCATTTATTTTTGCAAGTAGCAACCTTTGCCTTAGACTTAGGAGCTTGCACCCTCATTTATTTATTTTTGTTTATGCTTTTCAATCCAAAAGGGAAAGAACTCCTGCAGTTGGCTCAATGTCATAGGAAGTTTAGCCATCCCTAGTTACCTTTTTGACCTTAGCCATTAGGAATTCTTATTTTACAACTTTTTGTGACTTTCCTAAAGTCACGTGAGTGTTTGCCATAACACTTACCTTCCCCCGCGAACCTTGAGCGTAACCAAGTGTTCGTTAATCCTTAGGAGAACTACGAGTGCTCTGATTCTATACCCGATACGTAGGCATCGATGCGATGTTGTGCAAGCACCATTAGAAATAAAACCTTAGGTTCCCATAATTTTAACAAGCAATAAACAACAATAATATAAATATTAACAAGAGGTTCCCGTAGGATACTGCGGATGCTTAGGATGCTAACACCTTCCCTAGGTATAATCAACCCCCGAACCTAGTTTCTCCTCATTTAGGGTTTTTACGATCTTTTTCCCTTTTCCCTTTGGATTAAATTAAAGTCGGTGGTGAACATAAATGTTTTGCGATTCAAGCTCACTTAATAGCTTGGTATCCGATTCTCACCGCGACACATTGGATTCACAAACATCAACACATAAACTAATTCATAAATGTATCAATCAACACAATCACATTATGGATCTACATCATGAACATGCAAATAAGCTAAAAGCAGAAGTAGATCTGAAATTAACGAACCTACAAAGTTGAGATTTGCTTTGCTGAGTGTTGATCAAGATGATATTTATGAATCAAAAGGAGAACTTCAAAGGTCCAATGCTCTTCATACAAAATGAAAAATAAATGCAAGTTAATGAACTTAATGCAAAAGCTCAATCCAAAAGAACCTCTAAGCACAAATTCAGATCCAAACCAGTAGCAAAAACCAGACATAGATGGGTAGAAAACCAATGGATGAAGGTTTAGTTCCAAAATCAAGAAACTTCAATGTGAAATTTGATGATCTTTCAAGGAAATGGAACTTTGAGTGTGTAACACCCTAATTTTTTTCCCTAAGTTTCCTTTGCATTTTCATCTGCATCTTGCATACGAGCAAGATCGCATTGGTTGTTCGGTTCTTATCGGGTGTAGATTTATATCTCGCAGGGGATCACCGTTGTATTTAATTACTTTATTTGTGTATGTTTACTAAGCATTAATAAAAATCTAAAAAATATTTTGTTTCCTTTTACTAACCTTTTTTTCAGGAAGAGGAACCATTGAAAATGCCAAAAGTAGCAGTCCTGCAGCTCGAGTAAAATTCCATAGACAAAAGTCGAAGTTGATCCGCAAATAATCCAAATTTATCTGATCAGGGATTTTCCAAGTTAATTGATTCATTCAAAGTATTTCCAAGGTTCATGTGTTTATTTTCATGCCTTCTTCGACTTACAAAAATAATCGGGCCACAACAACCAAGCAACCTCATTTAAATAAAATATTCAAATTTTGGCTTGGTTAATCGGTTAACTAGTGCGAAAGTTGAATATTTTATTCAAATTCAGCACCCTTAGATCATTAGTATAATTGGAATATTCTAGATCCATTGGTTTCTGATTTCTCTACATCACTTTGATCATTTCCTACCATAAACTCTCACTAATCACCACTCTTTTCCATTTCCCACCAAAATTGCAATTACCAAGCCTAATTTTAATTACCAAGGCAAGCTCGATTCCACCAAATTCCCATACCTAAAGTCTTTAAATAGGAACATAATTTCATTCATTCACCAAGCTTTTGAGAGCCAAAAAACCCCTTGCAAAACATTCTCCCAAAACCAAAAATTCACTAAAGCTCTTTTTCTTTCTTTTGAAGTTATCAAGAATTCACATTGAATTCTTGACTAACTTGAGCTAAACCTTCATCCAATTCTTCTTTTGTTCACCAATTTGCAGTAGATCTAAGCCTGATTTGGTCCAATTTGAAGAAGTGCTTTTGGTAATTCATCTCTCTCCATAAACCCATATTCACCATCAACATTCAAGATGTAGATCTTTGGTGCTTTTGTTTCTAGATCCTTTGGATCTTTATTTGTTGTTTAATTGTAGGGATTCCACTGTATTTTGGTTTTAAAATTCGTGCAAATTCATATAATGATCATCAAATGTTTGAGGAAAGGTTTTAAAATGGATCATGCTAAATTTTCTGCATTTTTTCTGCTTCTGGTTCAACGTTAACCAGTTAACCATTTATACTGCAAATTGTTTAATCGGTTAACCAGTTTTAAAACTACGCAGGTTTTGCCTACGTTAACCGGTTAACGCAAGTCAGAATGGACTTTTTGGCTTGTTTTAAGCCCCTTTTTGGTTCCTCTTTCTTCTTCTTCTTCCTCTTTTTTATTTTTACCTTGGGAAGCACTTTTAGGAGTGATTTCTCCTTAATTTCAATGAACTTTGGGTGTAGATTAGAGTAGTTAATGTTCATTAATTCAAAAGTACCTTTAAATGGATTATTTAATTCATTTAAGCTACTTTGCGTTAGTGATACATTTTCATGCTTGAATCCACTGAGATGAGTGATTGAACTTAAGGATGGAAGAGTACCATGAGTGCGGCTCAATTTGGTATTCACCTTTAGTTTTATGCAGTATTGCGTCCGGGTGGCGATTTATATATCGTTTATCTCGCATGCATTAGCACTAATATTGTTCACCTTAATTGGTGGTGGTCGGCCTCATTTGTAGGGTAATTACTTCGTAAATTACTCGGCGATTGCTTAACATAGACCTAAATGTGTCCCGACTTCGGAAGAAAAATCTAATTGGGTAATTGCACTTTCATGGACCGGACCTCTTGTTGGTCACGTAATCCCAAAGTGATTAATTATATTGCATTAAGAATTGAGACTTATGAATGTTTAATGCGTAGGTGCTTTGGATCTCCCAATCTCCTTTCAAATTTCATTGAATTCGGTTCGGCTTGCCTTGATTAATCGCTATAGTATAAGATGCTAAGCTGATCTGGTTGCCTTTTGATTTTTGTTACTCTTTTGGTTGTGGTTGATTAAGTTCACCATATCACTCTTATGTAAATATTATTATACTATTATTATTATTAATATTTTAGATTCTTGCATTTTAATTGCTTTTGATACTAACATTTAAATTCTTGCACTTTTCTTACTTTTATTTTATTTTGCTTATTATACTTTATTCATCCATATCATGTTTATTATTTGCTCTTATTATTGTTTTGTTGATTTTCCTTTTGTCAATTTGGACACAAAAACATTAATAAAGGATTAAACTTCTAAAAAACTTGTGACTTTGATTTGAGGACTATTGGTTACTATCCTTGGCTTTGGAATGAAGATCTGGACTTAGGTTTTTAGGACACATTTCCTTTGCCTTGACCTTCATGAAGTTGGATTTTGCCTTTATTTGGTCATTTGCTAGCTTATAAGGATGGAACTCTTATGCTCATAATTTAAAGTATCATCAAGTTTGGTTATATTTTTCTTCCCTTATCTCCTTATTTTTTTAGGATAGTCCCTTCATCTCCTCCCCCTCTTTAATTTTCAAAATCTTCTCCCTTTTTCAAAGGATTCTTTCTTTTTAAATCATCACCTCTTTAATAAACAAAACCTTGACTTTTGTCAAGTGGCTCTTACTCTTTTTCTCTTCTTTTAAAAATCAATGAATCTAATCATGTTGACCTTAATTCGAAAAATAAAAAGAATCAAACTCATTCAAGTTGTTTTGTGCCTTTGTGCATTTTGTGTATTTTCTTTAAAAGAGTGCCGATTATGAGTCATTATTCTTTAGTCGGGTGCAAGTATCTCAATCTCCATGGTTGTAGTTTGATGTAATTGAGTCTCTTGTCATTCGTGGGGGCTTAGTGGCATACTCGTTGATTTTATCTGAGTTGGCGCCCTCCCCATAATTTTGTATGATTCCATGCCTTCATTCTCATGGTAGTTTGTTTGGCCATCCACTTGAAGATGACAAATTCTCTTCACTCAATAAAATCAATCATAACCAACCTTTTTCACTATTTGTACCACGAACTACGGGGTTTTGATCTTGCATTGCACTTGGTGGGTACGTAGGCATGAGGTGGTAAACCTCTCCAAACACAAAAATATTAAAAAAATAATTCTTGTCTCATCCCCCCACTCTCATTTAACAAACCTTTTTTTCCAAACCAAAAGCAGTAAATTTTTCAAAGGGCTCCCGTGGAGTACTACCGATATTTTGGGTGCATAAAACCTTCTCATTGTGTAACCTATCCCCTTACCCGATTCTCTGTTATGTTTCTTTAGCTTTTTGCTTTTAGATTCATTAGGATTTATTTGCTCTTTTTTTCCTTTTCCTTTTGGAATAAAATAAAAGCGCTGTGGCGACTCTGTTTACTTTGAGTTAAGTTAACTAATAGCTTACACTCATGATTTTACCGCTACAAAGTGTAAGGGTTTGAAGAGATTTGAGAGAAAAGTGTGAGAGAGCTCAGAAAATTGAGAGGGAAAAAATGAGAATTATGAGAGTGTGTGTTGAGGTTTGGAGAGAAATGACATAAATACCACTTAAGTTTGGGCCCAAAAATATGGTTTGGAGCTTGCTTAGAAAGGTGATTAGGAACTAGCTTTTGGATTAGGCTTGGTAATCATTATAGATCCTTCTCCATAATTCCATTTTAATTGAAATGAAATAAATCAGAAAAATGAAGGGAAAAAAAGAGCCAAAACCAACATGCTGAAATTCTGCAGAAAATTCAAAATTTCGCAAGCGTTAACCGGTTAACGGATGTGTTAACTGGTTAACACAAGCCAATTTCAAAATTTTCCCTCCTTTTGGTGGAAAACCTCAAGAATGCATTTGTGTCGTCCATTTTGAGCTTGTTTTGAATCTGAAGCTTGGTGATTGACAATACCATCTTAATACACCTGATCACATGCCTTATGCCGGATGATAAATGTTATTATTCTTATTTTATTATTTTATTATTTTATTTATTTTATTTTCCTAAATGCAATGAAAATGTATGTTGGATGCCATGAAAATAAGAGAAAATTTGAGGGTGTTAAAGCTTTGCCGAGAACAAATGTTCACTTCAAAGAAAGCCTCTTGTATGGAAAAGAGTTCCTGACCTTTGAAGATGTTCAATTTGCCTTGTACTCTAAGGACTTGAACGAACGAAAGAAGCATAAACCTTCGACGGTTGGTTAAGGTTTGGCTGTTAAGGCGAAATTCTTGTGAAATGATGGTAAGTTCGACAAGAAGAAGGGTAAAAGTCAGCAGATGTCTTATAGAGGTGAAGTATTTGGTGTTCGATGTTATCATTGTAATAAGGAGGGTCACATGCGAAAGGCGTGCCCTGAACGCATGAAAGATCATGGAGGTAAGGATAATGAAAATGTTGCCATTGTTCAAGATGATTTCGACTCATCTGATGTTTTTGTAGTTTCAAGCGGAGACTCAAGAAAAGAGTGGATTATGGATTCATGTTGCACTTGGCACATGACTCCAAACAAGGATTTGTTCAAGGAACTATGTGATCAATATGGTGGATCAATGTTGCTGGGAAACAACAAATCTTGCAAAATTATAGGTATTGGATTTGTGAGATTCAAGCTCCATGATAAGTCAATAAGGTTATTGACTAAAGTTAGGTATGTACCTGACTTAAAGAGAAATTTGATTTCACTTGGTGAATTTGACAAGAAGGGACATATTTTTCAAGGCGAGAAAATTATCCTAAGAGTCATAAAGGGGTCGAAGGAAGTTTTAAGAGGCGTGAAGAAACAAGGCCTGTATACACTTGAGGCTGAAGTTATAAGTGGTTCGAAAAATGTTGCATCCTCATAACTGTTGTCGAAGATAAAATTATGGCACATGAGATTGGGCCATGTCAGCGAAAAAGGCCTGTTCGAACTAGGGAAACAAAACTACTAGGTGGTAATAAAGTCGAGAAGTTAGAGTTTTAAGAACCTTGTGTATTTGGTAAATCCTACAGGGTGAAGTTTAACAAAGATAAACAAAGAACACATGGATCCCTTGATTACATTCATGATGATCTTTGGGGGCCTGCAAGGAATCCTTCATATTCAGGTGCAAGGTATTTTCTATCCATAGTTGATGATTATTCCAGAAAGTTATGGGTATTCATTCAGAAGACGAAGGATGAAACTTTTGAGAATTTCAAGAGTTGGAAGGTTCTGCTCAAAACTCAAACTGGCAGAAAGCTCAAGAGGTTGAGAATTAATAATGGTCTTGAATTATGCAACGAAGCTTTCGACAATTACTGTGTCGAGTCTGGAATTGCAATGCATAAGACTGTAGCAGGTACTCCTCAGCAAAATAGTTTAGCTGAGAGATTCAATCGAACAATCCTCGAAAGGATTTGATGCACGTTGGTTATTGCTGGATTGAAGAAGGTGTTTTGGGTTGAGGTTGTTTCGGAAGCAACATATCTGATAAACAGATATCCTTCGATTGAATTAGATATGAAGACACCTGAAGAATTTTGGTCGGGACATCCACCAGATCTCGACAAACTGAGAGTATTTGGTTGTGTATCATATGCTCACATTAGACAAGACAAGGTCAAACGTATAGCTCTGAAATGCATGTTCATGGGATACCCAGAAGAGTTAAAGCTTATAAGCTATGGTTCCTAGAGCCAGATCATAGAAGGTGTATCACCAGTCGATATGTAGTTTTCAATGAAGTTGAGATGGATTTCAAGAAAACTGATGATGTTGTCAAGAGCTGGAACAAGGAGAAATTCCTGTTGAGGGGGAACATAGTGATGTTGAATTGCATGACCCAGATGAAGTCGAAGACAAAGCAGAAACTACTATCGAAGATGAGGAGACTGATAATGACTACCCGCTATCAAGAGACAGGTCGAGAAGAGTCATCAATCCACCTCAGATACTTGGGTATGTAGATCTTATAGCTTATTCTTTAATCTCTGCAAGTGAGGTTATAGACAAAGAACCTAAAGACTATAAGGAAGTTATGAGGAGTAGAAATAAGACTTAATAGTTGAAGTCCATGTATGATGATAGGAAATCTCTTCATGATAACAATACTTGGGAAATGATTAAGAAACCTATTGGATCTAGGTTTTTCAGATGTAAATGGATTTTCAAAGTTAAGGAAGGAATCAAAGGAGTGGCGTCGAAGAGATACAAGGCAAGGTTGGTTGCAAGGGGTTTCACTCAAAAATAAGGTGTCGACTTTAATGATGTGTTCTCTCTAGTTGTGAAGCACAAATCCATTCGAATGTTGCTTGCCATGGTGGCACAATTTGACCTTGAATTAGAACAGATGGATGTGAAGAATGTGTTCTTGTATGGTGATCTTGATGAAAAAATCCTGATTAGATAACCTGAAGGGTATGTCGAAGAGGGTAAAGAAGAGTATGAGTGCAAACTGAAGTGATCTTTGTATGGGCTGAAACAATCTCCTCAATAGTGGAATAGGAGATTCGACAAGTTCATGGAACGCATAAGTTTCATCAGAAGTCAGTTTGACCATTGTGTTTACTTCAGATTTCGACCCGGTAATTCATTTGTTATTTTGTTGCTTTATATGGATGATATTCTAATAATAAGCAACAATGTTGAAGATGTAATGGGTGAAGGTTGAACTCAATAAGGAGTTTGATATAAAGGATCTGGGAGCTGTATCCAGGATTCTTAGGATTGACATTCGAAAAGATATAAAGCATTCGATATTATGCTTATCTCAAGAGGCATATCTGAAGAAGATTCTCGATAAGTTTGGTATGTAAAATTCAAAGCCTGTTTTGACTCCGACAAACCCTCAATTCAAGATGAGTATAGATCAGTGTCCCAGTACTGATGGAAAAAGAACTTATATGGATAACATTCCATATGCTAATATAGTAGGTTCTTTGATGTATGTTATGGTCTGTATGAGACCCGATATAGCATATGCAGTAAGTCTTGTAAGCAGGTACATGGAGAATCCTGAAAAGGCTCACTGGAAAGCATTGAAATGGATTCTAAGGTACATAAATGGGTCTCTGAGCAGAGTCCTAATTTATGGTGGATCCTTGGGTGAATATAGTAAAGCGGAAATTGAAGGATATGTCGACTCTGATTATGCAGGTTGTATAGATTCCATAAAATCTATTTCTGGATATGTTTTCACTATTTTTGGCACAACAATTAGTTGGAAAGTAACACTTCAGAAGGTTGTTGCCTTATCAACCACTGAAGCAGAATATTCGCTCTAACTGAAGTTGTAAAGGAAGCATTGCGGCTTGAAGGTTTTACAAAGGAGCTGAAACTTCAAGGTCGAGGTATCACTATTAAATGTGATAGTCAAAGTGCAATACACTTTTTGAAGAACTCAGCCTATCATGAGTGAACCAAGCACATTGATTTGAGGCTACATTTTGTCAAAGGGTTAATCGAGCATGGAGAAGTCCAAGTGCTGAAGGTTTCGACATATCATAATATTGCTGATATGATCACTAAGACGTTGCCCAGTTGCAAGTTTTTCCACTGTATGCAATTGATAAAGCTGCATGAAGAAATCTAGTTTGTTTCTTGTTGGTATAGGGTGTGTTCCAAGGTGGAGATTTGTGGAATATTGGAACAAAGCCTATTACGAATAACATGTTGTTGAAGTCCGCTCACATGTTGTTGTTTAATTGGGTCTTGTGTTATGGATCCAATTGTTTAAGTTAGCTTGTATCCTAAGTTAAATTGTAATGGGTAATTGTTAAAAATCCCATTAGGTTAGTGTGTTAGTTTTATTATAAATAGCATACTAGTCTCTCATCTTTTGTATAAGGAAAAATAGGAAGTTAAAACCCTAATTCAAAAGTGAGAGAGGTTATTTGTTATTCTTGTATACTTGCAATCTTGTTTTAAGAGAAAGGAAGAATAACAATTTATAATCAATCATTGTTGTTATCCTTGGTTACCCTAAACCCTAACCCTTGTGGGTTCTTGAATGATCAAGGAACCAATTATACTTTGTTTATAAGGTATACAATTCACAACATTCACATTTGTTCTTCTTCCAACAGAAGGTTTGTATCACTTAAATGTCTTTCGTGTTTTATGAGTTTTTTTCCCTTGCATTTGTTTCACTGAAATGTTGCTAGTCAGTATGCTTTTACATGTTGTTTTAGTTAATATGTTTCTTTATTTAAATAGTCATGGTCATCTCCCATACAACATATATTGCAACCATTTGGATCACTGAAATGTTGTTAGTCAATATGTTTTTATGTGTTGTTTTAGTTAATAAGTTTCTTTATTTAGATAGTCATGGTCAATTCAACAAACATCTCTCATACAACATCTATTGCAACCTTTGTTAACACAAAACGTAAAAGAAAAACTAGAGGTGTCGCGATGTGTACTAAGGTGAAAAAGCCCACGAAATGGGTAATCGCTACCCAGTTATAGTTGATGTTGCAATCATTAGGGCTTACGGTGAAAATGTTGAGGACTTTATGGGTTATATTGCATTACAGTGTTGAAGTAAATTGAGTTTTTTGATAAATAGTTGGCACGACATTGAAGATGATTTGAAAAAAAAAAAGCATATGGACCAATAATTTGGTATTTATTTTGAATTTTATGATTTTATACCAAGTATATATGGTCATTTATGTTTTTTTGTTTAATACTAATAACAATTGTATTGTGTAAAAATGTGAGGTTTTTTTATGTTAGTCTAGATGATAGTATAATGAAAAAGAAATTGCTTACATATGTTGGTGAGCGTTAGAGGGGCTTTAAGAAAAAAAACTCACCCGTGATTATATTAATAATCCAAGAGATGAAGATGACCCTAAATATAAGTCTTCATACTTGATGTATTCATTTACTGATTATGATATTTGGGATAAATATGTAAATATCTATCGACATAGGTTGTCTCGTGGAGGATATGAAAAACTTGAAAAGAAGATGATTGAAGAAAAAAGAAAATAAAAGAAATTTGAGTTGAGAGATTCTATAAGCCTTGTTCACACTCTATCTCCACCATCATGCCATGAGAAATGGAAGAGGGCACATCAAAGAAAAGGCAACGAGTTCACATCAGAAGCTATACGCGAAATGGATGAAAAGATTGTAAGTAGATACTTTTTCAACAATATTTATTTTAGTTAAATCAACTTGGTAAAAATGAAATTTTATATCTGTTGTAGGATGCATTGGTTGAACAATCCAAAGTCGTCATCTCCATTCCACAAGATCGTCATGACATCTTGGTAGAAGCAATTGGAACCAAGGAGCATCTTAGGCATGTCCGTGGTTTTGGAAGAGGCATTGGCTTCAAGTCACATTTTGGACCATCTAAATCATATAGACAAGTAGACATTGGGAGAGAGATTTAAGAGATAGTTTATGTACAAGTGGGGAGGTAAATAAGTGGATTTAAAAGGAGATGGGAAGTTTGTTGTAGCAGGTATAATTGGCGAAGGAGGAGCGAAAGAAGTCAAAGGAGGAATAACATGAGAGATTGTTCAAGAAATGTACCTGTGATGTGCTTGAGGTATTAGAATAAGTTTAAAAAAATGTGTTGTATGTTATTGTTTTTATTTTTTGTGTGTTTGAAGTTTTGTATCATATTTATATTATTTTTATGACGCAAAAATTGAAGTCCTTGGGTCTACTCAACCAATCAATTTAAAATGCTCAATTATGCATTCATGATAAAGTTATAGATAGTACAAGCACAAAAGAAAGTTGTTCTTCCCCACCAGAAAAATATTAAAACCACACCACTACAACTAAATAAGACTAAGAGACTTTCAATAACATTAGATAGTATTCCAGACATCTGCCAGGATATTAAATTAACTCATGATCTAAATCAGTTTTTCGTACTTCCTAATACTTCGGTTATGAAGTTTTTGAAGGGGGTGAATGGCTAGACAATACCATATTAGTTGGTTGTGTAGTTACTTATATAGGTAAAGATGTCCCTTATAATTAATTTGGTTATAGCGGATTAAGTCCTTGTCTAAGGAAAATTATCTTACGAGGTGCACTAGAGGTAGGTTGAGTTTCAAGTGAACCAGGATATATCGTGTGTATATTTATCTTGTTTATGCTTTACTTAATTTACTTACACTTTTGCAACACAATAACGTTAAAAGTAGAAAATGTTAATAAGAGTGAAAACACCAATTCAATCCCCTATTTATTGTGTTTTTCTCACACCTTCAATTGGTTTCAGAGCTCTGGTTCTATTATTGATGGATATCAAACACTTAATAGTCTCATATAAAGATCCAAATACTCTATGAGAAATACTCTAGGCAATGATCCACTACATCTGCAATGTCTGTCTCATATGTTCAAATCTTCATTTGAAAATGAATGGGCATGAATACTGAATTGTTAAACCAAAAAGGATTACATTGAGCAAGTCACTAATTCTTGAAGTTTGAAGTTGTCGACAACAAATCTCCTCTATGTTGAAGCTTGCAAGAAGACATCATAATAAATTGATAAGATAGATTCATCAGATAAGGAGAAATATTTGATGAATGATATTCTTGGAATTTGATTGGCAGAACAACGTATTTTGTCAAGATTAAAAACATCAGAAAGCAAGAAATCTTGTTTGTTGAAGATTAATTCTTTGTGAGTATGAGATAATTTTTAAAAATGGATTAGTCCACCTTTGACTTTCTCATAAAAATCTCATTAGGAATTTCTTCATGTAAAGAAGAAAGATTGCTAACTCGTGATTTTGAAGCGCAATGACTTCAAGATTGAAGTATGCTGAAAACTGTCAAAAATCATGAACAGAGAATCTAAAGTTCTGAATGATAATTTTCTTATCAGAACATTTGTATATGAACAGAGGCTTGATAAGTAAATGCAAGTTTACTATAAATGGTCAAGCAGTTCGAGGATCAGAAGTTGAAGACTAAGAAAATTTCACTTTCATCAGAAGAAGCAAAAGCACGTCAGAAGAAGTCTGAGATATCAGAACAACATTTCATCAGAACTTCTGGGATATCATTCTAAATAAAGAAGGAATAAAAAAGGAAGCTTCAAGTCAAGTTCATAACGAAAAGCACTCAGAATAAATATAAATGATTTACAAGAAGATGTTCATAATTGCAAATGTAATGTTTTCTTTTTATCTCTGACACATTGTATTTGTCTTCTGATAAGTGAAGGTGTCATGATTTGAAACAGTTATTATTCAAGAGAAAACATTTTGGTTTATTCTATGAGTAATGAACAATCACAACATTTAAAGTGGTCATTTCATTTGAGATCGTGTGAACGTGATTGTGACAGTTTTCCCACTCACAAAGCATGCATGATTAGGAAAAGACATATTGAGCTTAATTAGTAAAATTGAAAATGGGTCTAAATATTTAAGGATTATTACTCTTCCCGAAAACATATATATATATATACACACACACACACACACACACACACACACTATAACACCCTTTTTACCCCACAACATATTCAAACATATTATTTAAGAAAAATCAATGCTCAACTCAAAGGGTATCACATTTCCACGTAATCATCAATTAAACATCATGTATGTGTCATGTCCCGTAGCACGGGTTGCATCAATCATCATAAATTAAAACAAAACATAATTTAAATATGCAGCGGGTCATCAATGTTGTCAACTCTATTCAACCTTGTTTAAAGATTCATTTGAAATTCAAAACAATCATCAATCATGTGTTTAAACAACTAAAACAACATAAATAATCCAAGAGTTCCCCAGTGTTACACGACACATAGCAGGACACCACATAGACTCTCTAAACGACAAGAGACGCACTTCGAGCTACTTTCAATCACCGAACTATTCTTAAGAATCTGCAGGATGCCATAATAGACTATCACGAAAGGCAGGCATGGTGAGTAATTGACAATCAATATAAATAATATAAACACAGAATTATAAGACGATATACAATGATACATCATTTACATCAAATCTCACCCACATACAACAATAACAAGTCACATCATCATAAAACAAATGCATTCATGTTATGCCACAAATAATGAAATGCAACTTCATGAATGCATATGGTATCGATTTTAAACATGTGATGGACATTGGCCATCAACCCTCCACAAGGGAGCACAGCATAATCAACAACACATCAATCCACACAATGGGATTGAAGCCTCAATCATCATAAGAATGCCCTAAATGCACAATGCAATAACAATAACAATATCATTTTAATCAACATTTGCATCAGCATTCATCATTATACATCATTCGTCATTCATATATGTACTTTCCTATTCATATTATCATCACTACATAACATCATTTTACAACATAGTCATCATAACATCATTTCATCATATTTCCTACACATTTAGCCAATTATAGCATGGTAACAACTCACAGCAACATCATAGCATCATAGCACAACAAAACAAATCATCACGAGTCACCCAAGAAAATAAATTATTTTTCAAAAAGCTATAGGTCCCGCTAAGTGAACATCTAGCTCGCTAAGCGATCAAATCTCTGTGTGTGAACTTCCCAAAATTATACTCGCTCGCTAAGCGAGAAGGCGATTTTTAGCTGAAAACCCTATGATTTTCTGTACATCTCAGACACACCTAAAAACCCTCAAAACACCAATTAACAGCAGAAAACAACAAAAAACAATCATACAACATATTATCATCATGTAATTATCACTTATAACCTTTAACAACAACAAATCATCAATTTTATCAACAAACTACCCAACCCTAAGGTTTCCTCTAAAACATCCCCTTTCCTCAAAAGACAATCCAAACATTATAGATATTGAAAGAGAACTACTCCTCATACCTTAATCGATTGAGATTTCTCTTTCACCTCTTGAGCAATTCCCCTTAGGTCTCCTTATTCTTCAGAGCAATCCTTCAGCCTTCACCAAAAACACGATTATGAGAAATTTGATCATAATCCCTTTTCTCATAAACTACTCAAAATACTACTATACCCCTTAGACCTCCAACTTCTTCTTTTTTAATAATAATATTTAAATAATATCCAATTATTATAATATCACTATTTAATAAAATATTTCTTTCTTCTTAATATTCCACAAAATACCACAATTACCACATATTCATAAATAATTACACAAATAATTAAATTATGAAATTGGGGTGTTACACACACTTTCTCTCTCACTTCACACACTACGCTACTTCACATCCACACTTTGTTCCTTAGAAAACCTAAAACCCTTCAAGTTCTCTTTCTCTGTCAACCTTATTCAAATGAATATTATGCAACAAGAGGTCTACAAGTTTGCTCAACAATCCAAACAAGCAAAAATCGCTACATCGTCTCCAATGGCTTCATCATCTGATATAACTACAACTCTTCCTACAAAATCAGTTGAAATACTTATCTTGGATCACTCTGACAAAGTTCATTTCCAAACCCCATTTCCCAAACTGGAAGTATGTTATGAATCTTTAGTAGATTTTGACATTCTTCGGGATAACGATGTTGATCTAACTAGGCAACTGGAAATTCAAGGATGGAAGAACTATTTCGATCGTCTACATGGTCCCATTTACCCCATTCTTATTAAAGAATTTTGGACACATGTTGAAGCAAATAATTGTGTCATTGTGTCATATATTTTGGGAAACAAGATTACTATTTCAAAAAAATCAATTGTAACATTACTTGGCATGGAAAATACTAGTGGAAAGCGGATTTACAGAATTAAGAAGACAATTCTGGAAGAAACCATCTATCCTGCTATTTTCACTAAACCTCCATCTAGGAAGGGTCATTGTAAACCTCAGGACTTTTCTAGAGATATGCCAGTATGGCACAAAATTCTTTTGGGAACCATCTATCACGGACCTATTCATAGTTCCTCAGACTCCATCAACATCGATCAGAAGTTTATGTTGTATTATATTCTGGTGAATATGAAGGTTTGTCTACCTTCTGTTCTATTCAAGTATCTCAGAGATATAGTAATGGAAACTATAGATTTTGGCAAAAAAATCCAAAGAATTATACTCCTGGGAAGAATCATATCATACATTCTGATAGAAAGCAAATCGATTGAAAGTCTGGATAAAGTCAAGTATAAAAACAGTTTGGAAATTGTCACCGGATCACCTCTAAATGGAAAAACTCTGGTCAGATTGAAAGTTATCAGTAAAATTCAGACTGAACCAAAAGCCACAAACTCTGAAACTTGGAAGGTACAAAGAACTCATATGGACAAGTATCCTCTGTTCATCAAGGAAGAACCCATTGACGTCCTTATGAACTATGTCAAAATCCGTGAAAATGATGGCTTCGACATGTCCCGGTTCAACCTAAAAATGATTCCAAAATGTTCCCCTGATCTGATGAAGAACAAAAGGAACTCAACTAAAACTATTATTCAAAAGCAACTTGCCAAGAGACATAAGGGAGAAGAAAGCCATTCAGTGAGTACTCTGAAGTATTTTCCTGAAACTTTAAGAAAGATTCTTGAATATGCTCTTGCTTTTGTCAGAAAAAACAATATTGTTTCATCCCTTTCGTTTCCATCTCCTGAATTTTACACTGTTATGATTGTCACACCCACTTCATCTTTACCACCTTCAAGTCAGAACTTAACTATCTCTGCACCTGTATCGACTGAAATAATCCCACCCTTAACAACCACTTCTCAAACCACTCCTCTACCTATTACAATATCATTACCACTCACTACCACCATGTCTATTCAAACCACGTCCTTTTACACTCAACTACAAAACTATCCTACCATTGATTCATTATCAACGATCTCTATATCCACCTCCATATGAGCTCTACATTCTGAAAGCGTTCCAACACCAGAACCAGAATCAACAAGATCCAATAATCTCTCTGAACAAAACAACTCATCCTCCTCAAACTCTCAATCATTCATAGACTCCACTCAAAGAAATTTTGACCAACCAATCCTTACCTTTGATGATATGGTTAATGTCTTTAAGGAGAATGTAATCAAAGGATTTCAGAACATCTCTGAGGAATCTAGTTCTAGCATTGATTCTCAAGCCATAATGATCACTCTAAATGAATTCAATGATTGGATGTCTCAGGAATATCTGAAGGTTTGGAAAATGTTTGATGAGTTTAAAGAAAATGAGGTTCAACAAGATGAAAAAATGTATGCAAGCTCAGCGTGAAGCTGGAGAAAAATTGGCTGCATAAGAGGAAAAACTACAAAAGAAGTTGCTGAGAAAATAGAGAAGCAAGATTCCACCAAGGCTCTTGAGGATTCTATTCCTGGCCCAGTGAAGGAAGTTCTTGATACTCTTAAGAAGAGTCAGAAGTT
Organism: Lathyrus aphaca; assembly: GCA_963966055.1. Taxonomy (NCBI): domain Eukaryota; kingdom Viridiplantae; phylum Streptophyta; class Magnoliopsida; order Fabales; family Fabaceae; genus Lathyrus; species Lathyrus aphaca. The sequence continues at coordinate 9,157,670 of OZ014525.1, forward strand.
GCTTGAATTAAGAATGGATAAGCATGATGAATTTACTGTTGAAATTAGGAACATCATGAATCAGCTTCTTAGGAGGGTCCCTCCTCCTCAAAACCCTTAGGTACTTTAGGCCAACTCCTTAGGATTTTAATTAGACAATTTATGTTTTGTTGATCCAACTGCATTATCTTCAATGTTGTCATATTTTGGTTTGAATGAATTTCACTTATGATATGCATGCTTTTAAAATTTTGATAGATTCATTATCATAATGCTTAAATCTGCTTAAATTAATATAACCTTTTTGATGATGTCAAAAAGGGGGAGAAAGCTAAAGATGATTTTGATAATATTTATTTTCAGAATCGAAAGTAAAACACAATTTAAATTGATAAAATGTGCTTATTACTAATGATGTTTGATGTTAAGGAACTTTGAAAAAGTTCACTTAGAGTTCTAAGACATGTTAAATAAATAAAAACTTTATGCATCTGAAGTAAATCTTAAAGACAGATTATGACAGATCATATAATCAAAGTTGTACACTTCAAGACATATGAGTTTTGAATCAGATAAACCTAATATTGTTCAAAAGTTATGAACTTTCTGAAAGTTAAAGCTTTCTGAATTTAGTACCACAGTGTTCAGAAGTTGTAACCTGTCTAAGAATATGATATTCAGAACATGAAGAATCAAAAGCAGAAATCTTCCTGAAAGCAGTCAACATAATTTTCAAATTCAAAGATGTTATTTAGAATATATAAGCAAATCAGAAGTCGAAGACTATCTGAAGATTTGGAATGAAGATCCAAAGAAAAAGAAGTTATGATACACAAACGATACTATATCGTATCAGACTCATAATCAAGCTTTGATTGATCACCATATGATATCAATCAGATCAAGAATCAAGCTTTGATCAACCATTAAGTTCTGATAGTAACAAGGTTCTGAGATGAAGACTTGTGTTTTAGTCAGACTCCAATGAGTCAATAGGGAAGTAATTCTTCTCTATTCTATGTTATGAAAACTCAAAATTTCTATTTTGTGAGTCTTGGGATCAGGGGATACTCTGTACAAGCATAAATAAAATTTTGGGGTTAACACATTCAAGGAGAGTTGTTGCTCGAAACTCTGAATATGTTATGTTTGGTGATTACCATGTATAAATTATTCTATCAAAATACATGGTTTTGTGATCATCAAAAAAGTGGAGATTGTAAGAACAAGAGTTATCTCTGCATTTCATCTCTATGTTTTGATGATAACAATGAAGTATTTGTAGAAGAAAATTTTATTTTCTAATGTTTGTTATTGTGCATATCATGTTTATGAAGCTATCAGATCTAACAAACATAGTTCATATGATCGTGAAAGAACATATGCGAGTTACTATGTGTAACACAAGTCAAAAACATGCTGAAGAAACAAGGATGCTTCTGTATCTGATTACAATCATAAATATCCAAATATGTCTGATGTTGTTGCTGCAATGCTCTTGTAGATGATGTTCTGAAAGTAGTTCAGATTCTGAAGCTAGCGAAGCTTCTGAAGTTACCGTCTTCTGAAGAACTCTGAAGACTTGAGGTTCTGCTGAATGAAGTGTTGAAGGTTCTGAAGACTTAAGGGTCCTGAAGATTAAGGTTCTGAAGACCAATTGCAAAAGACTCTAAAGACAAGGTTCTAAGTCAACAACGTTCTGAAGACTCTGAAGACTTAAATTTCTGAAGACCAAGGGTTTCGAAGACAAGTTCTGAAGTTCTAAAGACAAGGTTCTGAAGACACTAAAGACTTGAGATTCTGAAGACCCGTTTATCACGTCTCTACTCATGCTTCAATCATACTACTATCAGAAGCCTCTGAAGATCAGAAGACAATGTTACCATTAGCAAGGACAGTACACAATATAAAATGTTTTATCCCACCTCCTCTCTACTAACCTTAAATTTTGGAAAAAAGGATAAATGTGATAGCACTATTTTCATCCTTGTGTAATGACATTCCTGAGTAGCCAGTTTCTCTCCAACGTCTCTATTTTGTTTGGCTATATAAGGAAATGTTCACGTGTTGTTGTAGAAAGCTTAATGCCACTACTCAAAAGTTATTGAAAATAATTGAGTAATCAACTATATGAGTAACAACGCAGAAGTCCATAAAACCAAATGAAAATGCAATTGAAAGTTGATTTTGGTTGATGGACAAATTGGTTATGCAACCTACTTATGCATAAGTTGCTGATTCACAGACGTTCTTAACTACATATGCTGCAAGAAATTTGTGAAGCTGGAGATATTAACAATGAAGATGATCATCGAAGTTGAATTACAAATCCACAACTGAATGTTGTGTTCTGAATTGATCAATGGATTAAGAGAACAAGGTTTGATGTCTAAAATGTTTTTCTTCTGTGAATCAAGATGAAGAATTCCTTCTACGAGCTACAACAAAGATCAAATAAGCTTTCAAAAGCTTATGAAGAATAAGAATTCAAGAATTTCAAGAAGCTTGGGTTATTTTCCGTGAAGAAGCTACTTGAAGATGAAGATGAAGACCCTACACTATTTGAGCTACAATCAAATGTAATATTCTTAGTGTGTATAGGTGATTTTCTGATCAATGTACTTAATGTGTTTACATATGCTTATGCAAGAATCAAACAATTGTATATGTTAACCATTTATCTCTAAAGGACGTTAGAATATCAGAACTTTAGGAGGCTCATGACTTAGTTGTTTGGTGCTTGCTCAGGACTTGGGGTTTTGGTGCTTGCTCAAGAGTTAGTATTTTGGTGCTGCTCAGGGCTATGTGTTTTGGTGCCAGAAGTCGCATTGTTGTGGCATAGTCAGTCACGGCGGGTAGTTGTGCAGGGAAGTCGTATTGATGTCATGCAGTCAGTCACGACGGGTAGCTATGCAAGGAAGTCGCATTGATGTTGCGTAGTAACACACGACGGGTATTTGTTCAAGGAATTCGCATCAACTAGTAACACAATATTGTACGTTGTTTTAGTTGGTTGTGTAGTTAATCATAAATAAAGTTGTGCCTTGTAATGAGTTTGGTTATAGGGGATTGGGTCCTTGTCTAAGGCACATCACCTTGCAAGGTGGACTGGAGCTAGCTTGAGTTTCAAATGAACCAGGATATATCATGTGTTTCTTTCTCTTGTTTATGATGTACTTTATTTACTAATATTTCCGCAATGCAATAACATTAAAAGTAGAAAATGTTAATAAGAGTGAAAACACCAATTCAATCCCCCATTTCTTGTGTTTTTCTCACGCCTTCAATTTGTATTGAAAAGAATTTAAGAAAGTATGGTTTCATATAACCATCACACATTAGCCTTCGTAGTGTTGTGGTAGCAAACACATCATGCTTTACGTATAAGATAAGTTGTTGAACAAGAACAAAGAATGATATTGGCTCTGTTTTCCGCTCTTAAGTATTAATTTGTATTTTCATTTATAAATCAATTTTATACATATTATTATTTATTCTAAATGTTTATATAGTAATCATTGGCTAGTAATAATTATATGTCTGAAGAAAAATGTTGTAGTTATGTTTTGCTCATTGCACAAGGAACTTGAAGAAGTTATGATTAACAGTTTGAGTGGGTAATTGATATTATTTTTAATACTCAAATGTTACCTATACTTTTTAAAAGTTTTTATTCATGTTTAATTTTAACCGACATGTGTAGAGTGGTTGAGAGAAGCAACCAAACGTAATATACTTGGTAAAAAGTCAATGTTCTATTACCTAAAAGTAAGTATATTGATCGCGACTTTCTAAGTCTAACGGTTACTAACTGCAAGTGCACAGTCTATCGCGTAGTAATAAAAGATATTGATCCCACAGAGACTAATGTCAACCTACTATACACTATCGTTACTTTGTAAAGCTAAGGCGAATGATGTTTGATTAATACGAAACTAAAACTAGAAGTTAAAATAAAACTAAGAAAATAAGATGATAAAGAGAGACCGGAATATGGATTTCGTGTTCCTAAAGGACTTAGTAGAATTCAGTTATTAATTAGATTATAACTTGGTTATATAGAATAAATTGACTTAAAGACTCCGCCTCACGCTCTCGCGATATTAACTAAGGTCATACTTCCTAATCCCAAGATTTTGCTCTCGCTCGCCCGATAATTAAGAAATATATTTTTGAAAGCTAATATTATCCTAAACTTATTTAATGTGCTCTCGCTGTATTTAGATTTGTTGCCTAATTTTCACTATCTGGTTTGATCCCCACGCTTTCGCTGTGCCGGTTCTAACCTTAATTAATTTCTCACTCTCGTGACCAAATCGTGTTAACTAACCTCTCACTCTCGTGACAAAACTATTTAAATTAAACTTAAAAATTAAAACCAAAACAAAATTTTAATCATAAGTTCACACCTATTATTTTCTACCGAGTCTCGTCGGTAACGACGGTCCTCATACGCCGGACTCAAGACTATTTAGCTAGACATGGACATGAAAATAAATATGCAGGTACAATAATAAACTAAAGACGATAACATAATTCAGAAATTTAAATAAGAAGGCGATAAAAATAAATAACAATAAATAAACCTGGAATTAATTGATGCTTGAAATCATAATTTGAACTCTTGAATTCTTGAATGTGAATCGGGAAAATAAAATACGGAAAGAAACAAAATCCTAAAACTAATATTCGTAATAATCCTCCGATGTGGAGAACTATTATTGTTACATAAAATAAAGAAACTTAAAAACTAAAGAAGGAAAAATGGTGCAAGAGACGGGTGAAAAAGAGATATTGATTCAAGTAGCAGGGGTTACTATTTATAGCCTCTAGACTTTGGTTTGTTAAGCATTTATAGGCATGGATTTAGCTTGGGCCTTGACTGAGTTGCTTGGACTAAGCTTGATTAGGGTAGAGAAAATTTATCCGCTTGACCGAAAGAATCTCTCTTAATTTGGACTTCTATTTCGTCTGCTACGGCTTTCACGTTGCTGTAATATTAAGTTGAAACGAACGTCTTGTATTTGAGACTCGTAACTTAACAATGAGACGACCAACTCAAATCCAAGTTGGGCGTCTGGGCAATGAGACGATCGTTTGACTTCTGAGACGATCGTTTGACTGTAAAATTGCAGAGATGCATTTTATCTGTCATTTCCCTTCTATTTTTTCATGTTTCTTGTCCAATAAGCTTCCTTTTATATTTTTGCCTCCAAAAGTCATGTCTGATCAAATATCTACAAAACAAACACAATTCACGTGTAATATCGTTTGAAATAAATATATTAATAATATAAATGATTGGAAACTATACTAAATAATCAATACAAATTCGAGTGATCAAACTCCCCCACACTTAAACCTTTGCGTGTCCTCAAGCAAACTATGGCTCATAAGAAAACTAGTTCAACAAAATACTTGTCCAAGGCTACCAACTCTACTTCGGTTAAGTTTGTATCGATAGGTACTTTCTCACACACTAAGGATATCGTAACAACACAATTCTGATTTTGCAATCATCAACCTCCCTCCTATACAAACCAATCTGAATCATGTCATTATACCTAAGTCTAACTCACTCATCCTTCTTTTGTCTCTTTTCATTCTGGCGCAATCACATTAAGCGCGTTATCCTTTCACACTCATGGTAGGATAGCTTGTTAATGACTATGATCTCATTTTCATCATTTTTTTCTTTTGCATATATCAATAAAATAAATAATTTTACATCGTTTGGATAAATGATCGGGTAAGGACCACCTAACTTAAAAGGAGCATTTTTTCATTCATTCATTTTTCTCTTAATTTATTCATTGAGATCATACACTTATTTGCATCGGATTCCTACTTAGTGTGTGTTGCACCCCAAAATTTCCCTCACCTAGTCAAGGCATTATGTACCAAGGTATCCCAAGAGGTTCACAAGGTTCATAAGGTTCACAAGATTCACAATTAGTCAGAAAGTTGGACAATTCCCTCAAACAAAGCTTCCTCCTAAGTAATGCACCATAAACTAGGGTTTTGAGTTTCATCAGGCTAAATGGACTTCTGAGGCTTCAAGTGAGCTTCATAGAATCCTACATTTCTTCAAGAATCCCTATGTCAAGTTTCAAGGCTTTCCCAAAAAATTTCTCAATCAGATGATCAGATATGCAAAAATTAGTCAAAGTAGTTAAAAAGTCAAACTAAGGTCAACTGTGGTCAAACCAAAGTCAAACTTCATGATTTTTTGCCAACATCAATTTTATGAAGTAAGATTCATCATTTGATCAAGGGTTGATCATGATTCATTAAGGAGATTTCAGATCATCAAGAATCAGGAGTTTCTAAATTAGGGTTTTCATAGGAAAAGTCAATTGAACTTTGACCGGCCATAACTTTCACATGCTTCATCAAGAATTTTCCATCCAAAGCTCATTTTTAAGGAAATTTAATTATCTACAACTTTGTGTCTCACAAGCCAAGCCCAAAAGTGCTTCATTTGGAAGGTATGAGCTAAGACATTATAGGTCATTTCAAAAGTCAACAAAAGGTCAACATCTTCCAAAGAGCATAACTTGAGAATGGTAAAGGATATGGACATGAAACCAAAGAGGTTTGTTAGAGGATTCTTTAAGCTTTCCAAAATGTCCAAGAACACCTCCATAGCCTAAAAATTGAGGGAGTTGTGTCTTTGCAAAGTTGGGAAATGTTTGAGGGGTTTATTGAGCAAATGGGATCTTAGAACCAATTCTTTTCACATGGGCTTGCATTTTTATGATCCAATCACTACCATGACATCATGCACGAATCAAATATCATTTATTCAGATTTTTATTAGTTTATTTTTATTTAGTTTTATTTTATACATTAAAAATCATTTTAAATCAAAATAAAATATGAAAACTCAATATTTGAATGTGATTCTTCTTCTAGAAGATCTTAAAAATCATTTAAAGTTGATTGGAATCAAGAAAATTCGTGCTAGCCTAAATTAGAAAGGTTTGGTGAGATTTTTTTCAATATTTGAATCATATCTTTCTTCATCATCAAGATATCCAAAAGCCCAAAGGAGAGACAAGTTTTATGACCTAATTTCATTCACTATAAGACCATGAACATAATACAATACTAGGGGACGAAATTGGCAGCCAAGAACACCTCATTCAAATTTTCAAAAAGTGTTGAAAAAGTCACATTCGGATTGTGGAGTATAGGCTATATCAAGACATTTTAAAGGTTGAAATATGTTCCTTGAACATCACTGAAGCTATCCCAATCATTACCATCATTCAAAACCTCATAATTCATTGAAACCGAATCATCATGTTCTTGAGTTTTTGAATTTTTCGATTTCATTGATTCAAACAATATAAATGATTTTTGTGCATTGATTCTTGTTTATTAATGTCTCTGGAATGTTTTTGTATGCTTGAATTGAGTTTTTGTTGCAGAATCAAGGAGATGCCATTATTAGGGTTTGAAGCTCGAATTTGGGATCTTAGGATTTAGGGCATATAAATGAATTCTAAGAACATGACTATGATGTATGAGCATTGGGTAACTGATCTGGGTTGTGAATTTTTGTTATTATTATGGTTTGAATGATGTTTCAAAAACCTAGGATTTTCTGGTTAATGTTGCCCGCAGGAAATTTCGTAGGAAATATTACATGAATTTTCGCAGGTAATTCAAATGAGGAAGACGAAGCTTGGCGCGAAAATCTGATTTGAAATTTGATTTATTTTATTATGTATTGTTTGTATAATGTTTCACAAAAGCAACATTGGCTCAATTGGTTTGCGTGTGTGCGTGTGAGGTTGATGGTCCTGGGTTCGAATCCCCCCAGGCCATTTTGCTTTGTTGTATTTTTTATGATTTTCACAAGATTGCCACAAAAGGAATTGTACCCCTGATGCTAACACCAGCACGCGCTTGGCCTGGTGGTGATGTTGTTGGTCCAGAGTGATTGAAGCCTAGGGCCTGGGTTCAAATCCCAGCCCCAGGTATGTCTTTTTTTTTCAATTTTTTTTGTTATTTTCTTATATTATATTTATTTAGCTTAATTAAATTCTAAATAATAATTCCTAAAACAAATATATATATATTATTTTCTTGTATAAAAAACTTTTTTTTTTAAATTCATAATTTATTTTCTTAAAAATCAAATTATTTATTTCATTATATATTTATATTATTGTATATATTTGGTAAATAAATTAATTATGTTTAAATTAATAATAAAAGCCCTAATTTTTTTTAATGAAGCATAAACCTTAATTTTTATTGTTCTAACCCTAATCCTAATTTTTCTTAACTTTTAAAATTTAACCTAATATTTTCATAAATTATAATTAATTATTTATCATTTGTTTAATATGTATATAATTTAGTATTTATTTATTATTATTAAAAACCTATTTTCTTTATTAAAATATTTAAAATACTTCCTAATATTAATTTATTTTGCTAATTTCCTATTTTTTCTTATTTTTATTTTTCTAACCATTTATCTTCACTCTTATTATTATTGTTTATTATTACTTATTATTATTTATCGTTATCATGTTTCTCGATTATATTGTAATTGTCCCGAAGCTTTATAATAGTTTAGTTTATATTTTTTGCTTTATTTTTATTATGAATATATTTATTGTATGGTTAGTAATTCTAGGGTGTGAATAACATACTTGTGATTAAAATTAACTTAGAATAATTAACTTTAAAAGATAAATATTTGAATATGCACACTCACACACGTAAGTCGATCTTTGATCGCCATCTTGCACTTTCTAAGGTTACCTCTCATGTTGCCTATTTCAAAAGGTCGAGTAAGGTGTCTTAAGCAAAGTCCATTCACAAATATCATCAAGTCCCTTCAGTTTTAAAGATCAAGTCCCTTCGAGGTTGCCTACGATAAATGATCTTGTCCCTTCGAATAAAAGATGATAAGTCCCTACGAATTGCTAAAGACACCCTACAGTTGCCTATATCCAGATGTCCTTTAACACATCCAAGGTAATGACTACCTATTCCTTAATAATAGGGATAGTCTTACCATTGAAAGAACATAAGAACAATAAAGACTTAATATAGGGTAGGTTCCTCTTAATTACTTGCTCACATTTCAAAATACTTTTCACACTTCACAATATTTTCAAAACATTTTCAAAGTATTTAGAAAATTTCTAATCACACACTACACTTTCCAAAAACAATTAAAGTGAGCTAAGTAACTAAGAGCCCATGGATAACCATGGATATAAATGGTGCTAACATCTTCTCTTTATATAACCTACCCCCCGAACTCAAGTCTTTTAAAATAGGTCTTTCCTGTTCTTTTATGTCCTTTCCACTTGGATAAAATAAAAGTCGGTGGTGACTCTTGCTATCCGCAACATGACTAAAAGTCAGTTCTCCCACCGTGTTACAGAACTGGCGACTCTGCTGGGGAATTAATAAAAAAGGGGTACCCTTAGGAATTAGATCACTTAAATTGTTTGCCTTGTTTGCTTTATATTACTTGTTGGGCTTTATGTGTGAAAGATCCTAACCCGGATCTAGTGTACCTTAGGTAAATGGCAATAGACCAAGGAAACTGTACGGCGTATACCGATATGGTTGATCTGGTGGCCATAGTTAGTGTGACTTCTTGGTTGGTGCTTATGTTCCTTAAGTAAGTTGAGGATAATATGAGGCTGCCATATGTTGTCAATACACTAACTGACTTTTAGAACCCTAGTAATCCCATCTTGGCCTTTAGAAAGTAGTGAGATAACCGGCTTTGGTGAAGACTGAAGTTGGTTGATACTCGATACTACGCTCATTGAGATCCTAAACTTGGAGGGTTTTGGTTGGTAAGTAAGTTGCCTAATGAACAACCACCCTTGGGAAGGATCAGTGATATTGAGATCCTTTAGAACCTGGTTACTTTATAGGATAGGATGAACCAACTAAACTTCAAGGGAGGGTATCTACCTTTAAACCTCATGCAAGCCTTCAAACCTAGGGTTATTGTGTGACTTGTTTGTGTGTGCCACATGTTTGTGATTGAGCATAACATCATAACATCATCATGCATCATAAACATAACATTTTCACTAACCATTTCAAGGACCAAAGGATTTATCTTTGTTCTTTGTTATAGGTCATGGCTTTCGCTCGTAGGAATACTATTCGGATCAACTTTGTAGGGATACCTCCTAAGCTTAAGGAATTGGTCTCTCAAGTTTCTGAAAACTCCCAGTTCATCAAGAGGCATGGTCACCTATTGGATCTAGTCACTTCAGGTTTCAATGAAGACATGATGAGTGTTCTGTTTCAGTTCTTTGACCCTAAACATCATTGCTTCACATTCCCCGACTATCAGCTGGTTCCCATAATGGAAGAATTCTCCAAACTATTGGGTATATCTATCCTTGATCAGAAACCTTTCACAGGCTTAGAGAAAGAGCCTAAACCTAAAGTCATTGCTGCAGCCCTACATTTGAAGAAATAAGACATTGTCCTAGAAATGAGAAGCGAAGTTAAGGGTATTCTTGCCAAGGTATTGATGGAGAAAGCTCAAGTGTTCCTGAAGGCTATGAGTTATAATGCTTTTGAGGAGATCTTAGCCTTATTAATCTATGGTTTAGTTTTATTCCCTAATCCAGACCAGTTCATAGACGTGCACGCCATCAACATATTTCTGACTCATAATCCAGTGCCTACATTACTTGGAGACATCTTACATTCTCTCCATACCCGTACTATGAAGGCACGAGGAACTCTGATGTGCTGCATACCTCTATTGTCTAGGTGGTTTATTTCTCACCTTCCTCGATCAGTGATGAAGAATGAACAAGGGTTAAGGTAGTCTAAGAGGATCATGTCACTTTCATATTCAGATATTCACTTGTGCTCTCGATCTATGGAGAATGTTACTATCATTGACCGTTGTGGGGAGTTCCCTAATGTGTCACTCCTTGGCATAAGAGGGGGCATTACCTACAATCCTTCTTTAGCTCTACGTCAGTTTGGTTATGCTCGGAGCAATGGTCCTCATGACATGCTTATTCAAGGAATTGTGTTCGACTACGACAACGATCTGCAAGGTTACCGTCAAAGGTTCATACGAGCTTAGGGTAAAGTGAACAAGGTTGACAACAAGACTCTGGAACCAAAGTACACTATCCCTATGGAACCTTATCTTAGATGGGTGTGATCTCGTGCGCAGACTCTTATGATGCCATATCCAGCTATCCTGCCGGTTACCATGGAGCCTGTTGCTGAAGGAGATACTTCTTATATCATTCTTCATCAAGACATGCCCACTGACATGGAGGAGTTACAAAGGTCCTGGATCCAGTTGAAGGAGCAAAGGGATACTTTTGAGACTCATTTCAAAGCTAGTCAAGAAAGAATCCTAGAGCTAACAAAACAACTTCACGAGGAGCGGAATCTCAACTCATACCTCAACACAAAGAGGAAACGTCCATGGGAGACTTAAAACCCCATCTTTGTATTCATTTCATTTTTGTTGTAAGCCCAAGGGGCAAACAAGTTTATTGATTACTAATAAAAGTTTACTTTCTGATTGTTTAAACAAATTTAAATCCTGCAGTCCTTGAAAACATTGTATATGCATTTACATACCATGTCATTGCATCACAGGTTTTTTATGAACAGGTATCTTATCTTCTCGTTGTTTATTTCAACAGAAATGGCTCTTGAACAGACTGTCAAAGATCTACAGTCTCAGAATGCACAATTCCAAGAGCTGATCCTGAACTTGTCCAAGGGACAGGATGAGCTGAAGACACTCCTGGCTAAGAAGAAGAAGACCAGGAAATCAGGAGGCCTTATTAATCTGGGAAGAAGGTTCAGAGGTCCTATCAAGACAAAGGAACAGATTGAGGATTCTGAGTCTGAAAGTTCTGAGAAAGAGGGAGGTAGTCTCAATGATATTGTAGGAGATTCTGATTCTGAGGAAAATTATTATCATGATCCTGCTAGCGAGGAGAAGTACAAGATGCTGGTGGACAGAATGAATGCCATGGAATTGCAAAAATCTTCCGGGCTTGATTTTGAAGATCTGAGTTTAGTGTCTGGAGTGGTTATACCTATTGGTTTCAAGGTTCCTGTTTTTGTAGTGTATGATGGTGTCTCATGTCCCAAGCTGCATTTAAGATCTTATGTCCGGAGGATTCAACCACATACTGCTGATAAGAAGTTATGGATTCACTTCTTCCAAGAGAGTTTATCTGGAGCTCAATTGGAATGGTACTATCAATTGGAAAGTGTTAATATTCGTGATTGGAATGATCTTGCTGAGGCCTTCTATAGGCAATACCAATACAATGCTGATTTAGCACCTACTCGCATGCAGCTCCAAAGCATGTCTATGGGTGCTAAGGAGAGTTTCAAGGAGTATGCCCAGAAATGGAGAGACCTGGCTGGCAGAGTTCAACCTCCTCTGACTGACAGGGAGCTGGTGGATATGTTTATGAGTACGCTGAATGGTCCTTTTTATAGTCACCTCATTGGAAGCTCGTCATCTGGTTTCACTGAGCTGATAATGACTAGAGAACGCGTGGAAAGTGGTATAAGAAGTGGTAAGATACAAATGGGTGCCTCTTCATCAAGCACTGCAAAGAAGCCCCCTAGTGGGAAGAAGGAGTCCAATGCTGTGTATGGTCAACATAGTCGTAACAGGAGTTACCAATCTGTGGGAACAGTTCACATCTCTAATCCTACTCCTGCAGCACCAGAGCCACAACAAAACAATCAACAGAAACCTAGAAGACAGTTCACCAAGATCAACATGTCACTGGCCCAAGCCTTGCAACACAAGTTGAAAGGGGAACTCATTACTTTGAGGGATCCTCCTCAGAATCCTAATACATCCTCTCCTCGATACAATCCTAATGCAAGATGTGCCTATCATTCTAATAGTCTGGGACATGACACCAACAACTGCTGGGTGTTGAAAAACAAGATTCAAGACATGATTGAAGCTGGGGAGATTGAATTTGACCCTCCTGGGACCCCAAATGTGATCACTGCTCCCATGCCCAACCATGAGAAGACTGTTAATGTTGTTGATGAGGTTTCCTATGTTTCCTCAATAGCAGATGTGACTACTCCATTATCCATTATCAAGAAGAAGTTGGTGCAGGCTGGGTTCTTTCCAGGTTGCAATGAAGACTGTTTTTACTGTGTCTATAAACCCGATAGTTGCTGGAAGTTGAAGGATGGCATTCAACGCCTCATGGACAATTACACTATATTGTTTGAGAAGACTCCTTCTGTTGAAAGTATGTGTGAACATTTGACTCGAAGTACGAAGCTTGAAGATGTAGCCATGGTTGATAGAGTACCAGTGAAGATTACCTCCAAAGGTCCTGTCAAGATCACTCCTAAAGGTCCTGTCAGGATTACTGCTAAAGGCCTTGTGAAGACTGTTGTTGAAGTTAGGGTGGCTCCCATGATGATTACCACTCCTGGCCCTATTCCTTATACTTCTGATAAAGCTATACCCTGGAATTATGGTTCTGATGTTTACATACATGGTGTCAAACAAGAACCTCTGGCTGATGCACATGTTACTGATGTTAATCTTGATGTTGATAATATTGTTGGGTCTAGTAAGATCACTAGAAGTGGAAGAGTCTTCTCTCCTAAGGCTACCTCCAAAAGTGCAGCTACTCCAATTACTACCTCTAACTCTGAGCCAAGTACTGATGCTCGGGGCAAAGGTCCTGTAATTGAACCTGTGCAAGCTGAGGCGCCAGCTGCTGAAAGTCTTTCTAAACAGATGGAAGAAGTAATGAAGATCATTCGCAAAAGTGATTATGATATTGTTGACCAATTGGGGCATACTCCCTCCAAAATCTCCATGTTATTTTTACTACTGTGTTCTGAGGCTCATGCTAAAGCCTTAATCAAGTTCCTGAAGGTTGTTCACGTGCCAAATGAGATTTCTGTGGATCAATTGGAGAATTGTGTTGCACATCTGACTTGTGATAATGGGTTGGGCTTTTCTGATGCTGATCTAACTCCTGCCAAGAGGAATCATAACAGAGCTCTGCATATCTCCATTGAATGTAAAGGCACTACCTTGTCTCATGTACTCGTGGACAATGGTTCTTCATTAAATGTGCTCCCTAAAGAGGTTCTAGACAAGCTCAGTCCTGAAGATGTTGTGTTAAGACCAAGTGATGTAGTGGTGAGGGCCTTTGATGGCTCAAGAAGAGTGGTACATGGAGAAGTAGACCTCCCGATCAAAGTAGGCTCTCAAGTCTTCGACTCTACTTTCTATGTGATGGATATTCGTCCTGCATATTCTTGTTTGCTTGGGTGCCCCTGGATCCATGAGGCAGGTGCTGTGACTTCCACTTTACATCAGAAGTTGAAATACCCGATGAAGAACAAAATCATCACTGTTTATGGTGAAGAGGAGTACATGGTTAGCCACGTGAATACTTTCAAGTATGTAGAAATGGAGGGTGAAATGGTTGAAACTTTGTGTCAAACATTTGAAGTTGTTCCCTACTCTGATCCTGTTCCTCAGTCTGTTCCTGCTTCTGAAAGAGTTCCTATGGTTACTAATATACCTCCTGCAATGGCCTCCCTCAAGGATGCTAAGGCTGTGGTTGCAAAAGGTGGTTCTGCTATTTGGGGTCAGCTTCCCAACATCCCTTACAAATCTGACAAGTTTGGGTTGAGTTTCACTGCAGAATCTCAGAAGGTTGTTCGTCGTGCTCGTGCTGTTCGTATCTCCAGTCAAGGGGTCATGAGAGATCAAATCAATGTTGTGGGTGACTATAGTGAAGACTACAATCTGGATGATCGGATCTTTCCTACCATGGGTGATGGGCTCAGCAATTGGAAGACCGAAGACGTTATTCCTATCTCCTTTAGTCAGGAGTAAATACTATTACTGTGTTTTTATTTTAAGTTTGCAATTTCGAACAATTAAACTTTCAAGCCTTGTGTCTTACCCGGGGCACAATGGTATGCTTGTTTCGGGATGTCATTTCATTTGCATACTTCATTCAATAAAAATCAATGGACGTTTCGTTTTCGTAAATATTGTGCTCCTTGTCTTTCTTCTATTTTTTATTTTTTATTTTTGTTTTATCAGCTATGTGTTCTTACACACACGCACATCACTAAAATGCAGATCCTCATCCACTCTGGGTCCTGTTGATAACAGTTCTACTATTGCCAATTATAATTTCGAGAATCCAATCTATCAAGCTGAAGATGGAAAGGAGGAAGATTGTGAAGTACCTGTAGGACTTGCTAGGTTGTTACAATAAGAAGAGAAAGCTATATAGCCACATGAAGAGCCAATCGAAGTTGTGAATCTGGGAACGGAAGAAAACAGGAAAGAGGTCAAGATAGGAGTTGAATTAGAGGATGATGTTAATAACAGATTGATCCATATGTTACGTGATTATGTGGAGATCTTTGCTTGGTCTTATGAAGATATGCCAGGATTGGATACTGACATTGTGGTTCACCATTTACCGGTAAAAGAAGATTGTCGTCCGAAGAAACAGAAGGTTCGTCGCATGCATCCTGAGATGTCAGAAAAGATTAAAGCAGAGGTGATGAAACAATTTGATGCAGGGTTCTTAGCTGTGACTTCCTATCCTCAATGGGTTGCAAATGTGGTACCGGTACCCAAGAAAGATGGTAAGGTACGTATGTGTGTGGATTACAGAGATTTAAATAAGGTCAGCCCTAAAGATGACTTTCCACTTCCTCATATTGATGTTCTGGTAGACAACACTGCTCAGCATAAGGTATTCTCTTTCATGGATGGTTTCTCTGGTTACAATCGAATAAAGATGGCACCTGAAGATATGTAGAAGACTACGTTTGTTACACAGTGGGGCACATTTTGTTATAAAGTGATGCCATTTGGTTTGAAGAATGCCGGGGAAACTTATCAGCGTGCTATAGTGGCTTTGTTCCACGATATGATTCATCATGAGATAGAGGTATATGTGGATGATATGATAGCCAGGTCCCAGAATGAAGAACAACACCTTGATCACCTACATAAGCTGTTTGAGAGGTTGAAGAAATACAAGCTGAGATTAAATCCAAATAAGTCTACTTTTGGAGTTAGGTCTGGTAAACTCCTGGGTTTCATTGTCAGTGGGAAAGGTATTGAAGTGGATCCTGCAAAAGTAAAAGCTATACAAGAGATGCCGGCTCCTCGTACTGAAAAGGAAGTTAGAGGTTTCTTGGACGACTGAATTACATTGCAAGGTTTATATCCTAGCTAACTGCTACTTGTGAGCCAATATTCAAGTTGTTAAAGAAAGACCAGGTAATGGAATGGAATGACGAGTGCCAGACAGCCTTTGATGAAATCAAGAGATATCTCCTAGAACCTCCAATTTTGATGCCACCAGTTGATGGAAGACCTTTGATTATGTACTTAACAGTATTAGACAACTCAATGGGGTGTGTATTGGGGCAACATGACGAGTCTAGTCGAAAAGAGCAGGCAATATACTACCTTAGCAAAAAGTTACCGACAGTGAAACAAGATACTCACTGCTCGAGAAAACTTGCTGCGCTTTGGCATGGGCTGCTCGCCGACTAAGACAATATATGTTGACTCATACTACCTTGTTGATTTCAAAGATGGATCCAATCAAGTACATATTCGAGAAACCTGCTCTCTCCGGACGAATAACAAGATGGCAAATGATCTTAACAGAATATGATATACAATACACTACTCAGAAGGCCATTAAAGGAAGTGTTGTGGCTGATCATTTGGCTCATCAGGCAGTGGATGATTATCAGTCAATGCGTTTTGAGTTCCCTGATAAGGACATTATGATTATTACCAAAAACCTGGACAATATGACGAACCTGAACAAGGATCCCGATGGACTATGGTTTTTGATGGAGCTTCTAATGCACTTGGTAATGGTGTTGGTGTTGTGATCATTTCCCCTGAAGGTTTTCGTACCCCAATCACTGCAAGACTTTGTTTCTATTGTACAAATAACATGGTTGTATATGAGGCATGTATCATGGGTATCAAAGCTGCCATTGAGATGAAATTTCAGTTCCTGGATGTATATTGAGATTCAGCCCTGGTAGTGAGTCAGATTAAAGGAGATTGGGATACCAAGCATGAACTTATTCCTTACAGAGAACATGTGTTGTCCTTGATCCCATATTTTGAAGAGGTTACCTTTGGACATATTCCACGAGGAGAGAATCAGTTGGTAGATGCACTAGCCACCATGGCATCTATGTTTGAGATTAGTTGTGATGATGAAGCTCCCAAGATCACTATTGATAGATTTGAGAAGCCTGCATACTGCAATGAGATTGATACTGAAGAAGAGAAGGAAAAGCCTTGGTTCTACGAAGTGAAAAGATATCTTGAAGCTCAGGAGTTCCCTGAAGGGGCATCTGTCAAAGATAAGAAGTTTCTGAGGAGGTTTTCTGCTAAGTTCTTCTTGAGTAATGGAATTTTGTACAAGCGCAATCATGATTCGACTTTGCTTCATTGTATGGATAAGAAGGAAGCAACAGAGATTATGGAAGACATGCATGATGGGATCTTCGGCACTCATTCTAGTGGTCATACCATGGCAAAGAAAATATTGAGAGCAGGTTACTATTGGTCTACCATGGAAGCTTACTGCTATCAACATGCTAAAACATGTCACAAATGTTAGATTTATGCTGATAAAGTGCATATACCTCCAGCTCCATTGAATGTGTTGACTGCTCCTTGGCCTTTTGCCATGTGGGGCATAGATATGATTGGTGAGATTAAGCCTACTGCTTCTAATGGGCATCGTTTCATCCTGGTTGCCATCGATTATTTTACAAAGTGGGTGGAGGCAGCCTCATTTGCATCTGTTACCAAGAGTGTTGTGGCCCGATTCATTAAGAATAATCTCATATGCAGGTATGGCATCCCTGAAAGGGTTATCACAAACAATGGCTCTAATCTGAATAACACCATGATTACTGATCTCTGCACGCAGTTCAAGATTAAGCATCACAATTCTTCTCTGTATCGTCCGAAAATGAATAGGGCAGTAGAAGCTGCTAATAATGACATTAAGAAGATTCTACAGAAGATGACTGTTACTTACAAGGATTGGCATGAGATGTTACCATTTGCTCTTCATGGTTATCGTACTATAATACGTACTTCAACAGGGGCAACCCCATTCTCCTTAGTCTATGGTATGGAAGCAGTTCTGTCCATTGAAGTTCAGATCCCCTCCTTAAGGATCATGAAGGATGCAGGCTTGGATGAAGATGAATGGATTCAGACTCGACTTGACCAGATAAATTTGATTGATGAGAAAAGGCTGGCAGCTGTGTGTCACGGTCAGATGTACCAGAAATGGATTATCAAAGCTTTTAATAAGAAGGTTAAGCAAAAGGTATATCAGGCTGGTGATTTGGTAATCAAGCGTATCATACTACCACAGGGTGATCCTAGGGGCAAGTGGACTCCTACATATGAAGGACTATTTGTAGTCAAGAGGGTATTCTCAGGAGGTGCCATGATGCTTACTACTATGGATGGTGAAGACTTCCCACAGCCTGTAAACGCAGCCATAGTTAAACAATACTACACATAAAAGAGACCCGCTAGGTTGACTGGCCTAGGCAAAAATAAGGGCATCCCGGCGAACCAAAAGGGTTCGGGCAAAAATTAGGGATATATATAAAAAAATGTACACCCGGCAAGTCGAAAACCTGAAAGGGCGGCTTGGGCAAAAAAGGGTATCCCGGTGGATTGAAAACCTGAAAGGGCAATCCAGGCAAAAGTTAGGGATTAAAGCGTATGACTATGTCTCGTTTGGATCACTCATGTAGCCTCAACCAGTTGTGTTACCTGACTCAAGTTCAAACAGATTAAGTTCAATCCAATCGATTCCATCTCAACAGCAAAGGATGAGATAATTGAAGATAATGGCAATAGTAGAATTGAAACTCAATAGGATTATTTCTCACATAACAGTTTTTCTTTGTTTTTGTAAAACTTTTACGACAAATTCCTCTTACTAGGATTTCTGTCTCCTTGTACAAACTTGCCTGTATATAGGTTACTTTCTAAAAATAAATAAAATCTCGTCTTTGAATCCAGATTTACTTTTACCCTGTTTACCTAAACGAAAACGTCCATTGGTTGTGTTTGAATGTATGTATGCTTTTGAATATGATTGATGTTTACTAGAAATGCATAAAATGCAGTAATAGTATTTACTAAGGACGAACGAGGGTAGGAGTTCAATGAAGCTTCGCCAGTTCTCCCACCGTGTTACAGTGTGTGCTTAGGATGGTGATGACTACTAATATAAACTAATAAGGGACTACTAAAAGAGTGAGAACTTAAGGCTATGGCATAATAAGTACTCAAATCGATTTCCATAATTGGGAGGCTCATGGTGTTAAGACGATATCGATCTTGCAAAATTTTCCCAAGTCTCACAATCTAACCTCAATTTTGTCTGTAACCTAAGATTTTCAAAAGAAACTTTATTTTTAAAATATTTGGTGAGGCTTAAGGGGATAAGAAATTGATAAACACAAAAATCACATATAAGCACATGCTGGAAAATATTGAATCTAACTAGAAATGATAAAATAAAAGTGGTAACGTTCCTCCCCCACACTTAAACCAAACATTGTCCTCAATGTTTTCATATAAGGTGGAAAAGGAAAAATAGAACCTGTATGGATTCCATTCTGTGCCACCATGACCAAATTCACTCTGACTTTTCCCTAGTTGTCCTTGCCTTTGCTGACCACTTCTGCTTCGGTGTCTTATACTATGAGATTTTTGGATTTGCGAAAAATTCACTTTTCAGGAAGCCACTCTTCATACTGCGGGAGAGACATGCCATCTCCTATCATACTCATTATTGGTGTCACCACCAGCAACAACATTCGTAGGAATATCCGTGGTCACCAACTCGTCTTAAGGGATTGTCATTTAGAGGTCTTTTGCCTAAGTGTAGCTGAAATGTGGCAAGCGATGCATTTCTTTATTTTCTGTAGATAAAAACAATAAATGAAAAACATTAAAATAAAAGACGGTGGGTTTCTACCCACGCGGTGTTTTGTTTAACGTCGATAGCTCGACGATTAGGAGTGTTAATTCTTCGGTTTCCATGGCCATTTATCAAGCCATCTCACATATCCCTCACCTTTTATTTTCTTTCTTCCGTGGGGAGGTTTACTCTTTTGAAGTGGTGGTGATTCTAGATCTATGCTAAGTATTAGCTATTCAAGTTTGGGATTAATTATTTCATCTAACACCTCAAACGTTAACCTTACCCGCTTAAGATTAATAATTTCCCTAGTTTCAAGATCCTCGGGTTTTCTCTTTTTATGCAAGACTTCAGACAAATGTGCTTTGGTGTGGATATTTTCAATACCTCCGCATACGTTTTGGGTTTGGAGTCTGCAAACTTATACGAGAAAGGATATAGTGGGGTATAAGGAGTATTGATAGTTGCTTCATCCTCTACCTTTATGAAAACTTCCCATTCAGATGATGTCGGTGGATTTTCCTCACCAGAACTCTCGTCATCCTCATAATCACTCTTTTCAACCTCATAATGACCCTTCTTAGGAGTTTCGATCTGATTTTCACTACTAGTTGTTATAACATACGCAATTTCCTCATGGGAAGTTCTTATAGGTGTTAGTACAAGTAGCAAGATTTGGGTCTCCAATGCCTCAGTGTGAGTCACGAGGGACTCGACCATTATGTTTATCTGCCTAAGAGTTTCATGAGTATCAAGATGTTGTCTACCAAGCTCTTCATTCTGGAGATTTTGTGCTTCCATAAAGTGCTCCATCATTGATTCTAGCCTAGCATTAGTTGTTATTTCAATGAAATATTCCAATAACATCTCAAGGTTAGAATTAACGGATTCTTGTTGTTCCTCGAAGTGTTGTGAATGGTGATCATTGAGGGGATTCAGGTGTGATTCCGAGAGATATTGGGCATGAGTCAGCGTCACATTGAGATCATTCATTAATATTTCTAAGTTGGAATTATAGGCTTCTTGTGGTTCCTCGAAATATTGGTGATAGTAATCATAGGGATATTTGAGTGTGTTTCCTCGAAATACTGGGAGTTGTTATCATAGAAGAAGTTTGGGTGATACATAGTTATAGAGAGAAGAAAGTAAAATGCCTTAGTCTATACGGTGCAACAATGGAATGACAATATTGACTTTTGGTCCCCGACAACGGCGCCAAAAACTTGATCGCGACTTTCTGAGTCTAACGGTTACTAACTGCAAGTGCACAGTCTATCGCGTAGTAATAAAAGATATTGATCCCACAGAGACCAATGTCAACATACTGTACTCTATCGTTACTTTGTAAAGCTAAGGCGAATGATGTTTGATTAATACAAAACTAAAACTAGAACTTAAAATAAAACTAAGAAAATAAGATGATAAAGAGAGACCGGAATATGGATTCCGCGTTCCTAAAGGACTTAGTAGAATTCGATTACTAATTAGATTATAACTTGGTTCCATAGAATAAATTGACTTAAAGACTCTTCCTCACGCTCTCGCGGTATTAGCTAAAGCCATACTTCCTAATCCCAAGATTTTTCTCTCACTA
This sequence comes from Lathyrus aphaca, assembly GCA_963966055.1. Lineage (NCBI taxonomy): Eukaryota > Viridiplantae > Streptophyta > Magnoliopsida > Fabales > Fabaceae > Lathyrus > Lathyrus aphaca. Next base: position 9,179,261 of record OZ014525.1, read on the forward strand.
GCCCGGTAATTAAGAAATATATTTTTGAAAGCTAATATTATCCTGAACTTATCTAATACGCTCTCGCTGTAGTTAGATTTGTTGCCTAATTTCCACTATCTGGTTCGATCCCCACGCTCTCGCTGTGCCGGTTCTAACCTTAATTAATTTCTCACTCTCGTGACAAAATCGTGTTAACCAACCTCTCACTCTCGTGACAAAGCTATTTAAATTAAACTTGGAAATTAAAACCAAAACAGAATTTTAATCATAAGTTCGCACCTATTATTTTCTACCGAGTGTCGTCGGTAACGACGATCCTCATACGCCGGACTCAAGACTATTTAGCTAGACATGGACATGAAAATAAATAAGCAGGTACGATAATAAACTAAAGATGATAACATAATTCGGAAATTTAAATAAGAAGGCGATAAAAATAAATAACAATAAATAAACCTGGAATTAATTGGTGCTTGAAATCATAATTTGAACTCTTGAATTCCTGAATGCGAATTAGAAAAATAAAATACGGAAAGAAACAAAATCCTAAAACTAATATTCGTAATAGTCCTCCGATGTGGAGAACTATTACTGTTACATAAAATAAAGAAACTTAAAAACTAAAGAAGGAGATATGGTGCAAGAGATGGTGAAAAAGAGACATCGATTCAAGTAGCAGGGCTGCTATTTATAGCCTCTAGAATTTGGTTTGCTGAGAATTTGTAGGCATGGATTTAGCTTGGGCCTTGACTGAGTTGCTTGGACTAACCTTTATTAGGGTAGAGAAAATGTCTCCGCTTGACCGAAAGAATCTCTCTTAATTTTGACTTCTGTTTCGTCTGCTACGACTTTCACGTTGCTGCAATATTAAGTTGAAAGTAACGTCTTGTATTTGAGATGGGTAACTTAACAATGAGACGACCAACTCAAATCCAAGTTGGGCGTCTGGGCACTGAGACGATCGTTTGACTTCGAGACGATCGTTTGACTGTAAAATGCATAAATGCATTTTATCTGTCATTTTCCTTCTGTTTTTCCTTGTTTCTTGTCCAATAAGCTTCCTTTTATATTTTTGCCTCCAAAAGTCATGTCTGATCAAATATATGCAAAACAAACACAATTCACGTGTAATATCGTTTGAAATAAATAAATTAATAACATAAATGATCGGAAACTATACTAAATGATCGATACAAATTCGAGTGATCATATATTACTTGTGCTTTTTGACATTCTTTTATTTATGAGTATTGGTGATATAAATATATAAAAATAATTTACAGTAGCAAAAACAACCGGCAACCATTCTTTCTGGATAGTAAGTTATGAGACAAATGTTTTATATTGTCTCCAAAGGCATTACAAATGGATGGAACCAACATAACTTATTACATCAGATTTTAAATAAAACCGAGAGGTAAAGTGGCATGTGCTTCATAGTTTTAAAAATAAAAATATGCTCATTCTAGGGATCAAACCAATGGCCTTTTCCATTATAACCTCGGTTTTTAAATAACTTAGGTGTAAAGTGGTTAGTTTTCATGTTGCCATTCGCTACTGTGACTATGTAACCAAGGTAAATTCCATTTTGTGTCCATGGTGAGATATGTTATTTGTAATAGTGATTCAAAGGCAAACGTAGAAATCATCATCTTTAGATCGTAGCAAATGGAGTATTGGGCAAGTTAACTACTTGGAAATGACACCTTGTTTCTATCATGGATAAGGTTCAATTGATCCAGTCAGTCATACAAGAATTGCTTTTGTATAATCTTTGCATTTTTTGATGTTCAATAAATCTTCTTAAGAAATAGGATTCTTGCATCAAAAAGTATGTGTGGAAAGGTAGTTTACAAAATAGAAAGTTGATTACTACATCTTGGAAGATTGTTTTCTCATCTTTGTCTGAAGGAGGACTTAGTCAAAAAGATATTAAGATGATAAACAAAGTTGATTATTTATCACTTTGTTGGAAGTTAGTGACTACCAATAACCAATGGTATTTAATGCTTATTAATAAATACTTTAGGCGCAAAAAATTAATCATATGCATTATATTTCTTCTTAAATATGGCCTGACATTTGTTATATCCTAAATTTTGACCCTAAGATATGTACATCATCAGAAGAAATCTACTGACCAAAGGACTGTGCCATACTGGTTTGAACAATATCCTTGTAATGGATCAGGATTCCTGAGTCCCTTAGAGGTTTCAGGAAAAGGACCAATCATTTATACATAATATTTTCAACATTTCAATCACTATCAAAGGATTAAGGAATCTCAAATGATGAGAAATCTTTCAAAGACTGTACAAAAGTCTCAGTGATTTGGGCCCCGAGCCATCACAATCACCAATTAGTGTTTTAGTCAACTGAGCCCTCCAGATGAAATTTTTCATGAGAGAATGGAGCCAAGACCTCCACATATAATAAATAATGTTTTCATGGCCATGACAAGCCATTTACAACTACAAAAGGTACAGAGATCAAGGACTGCAAGATTAGGGTTTCACAGTGCCCATATTAGGGTTTCTGACTAATCGGGGAACTAAAAGTCAAAATTTTCATCTGGACAAGAGCCTATACCATACGTAATGGTTTAAATAGCTTATATAAATCATAGAAGTCCATTCATAAGGTCAAAATACCTCAGAGGATGTCCAGACAAAAAATAGAAATCCAGGGGTATCTAGTGTAATTTCCACTTGGACCAAAAAGTCAAAGTTTGACTTTTTCACCCAAAATGATCCTCATTACCTATATTTAAATAATATATGGTCCATGAATTCATTTGATCACAAAAAATAAAATTTTTGAAGATAACTTGTAAAAGGGGCAACCTTTGAAACTTGGAAATTTTTCTAAGTTATGGAAAAAAGTGTTCAAGTGGCCTACTTCCAAGCATCATAACTTGTGATCCAAGCATCAAGTTTTGGTGAACTAAAGCTCAAATGAAAGATCTCATCACAAAATACAAATGATTCAACTAGGAGAAACTCCAATTCATTATGGATTTCAAGTTAAAGATGGATCAAGATCAAGAAAAATACAGATTTTCTACACTTAGAAAAAATCGGCCTAAGTGTAAAATCAGCAAAACATCAAAACTTAAAGGGGTTTTTCACCTAGTTCCAAGCTGATTCTGATCCTTTTCAAAACACCAATGTTGTTGCAAATGTTTCCAACAATTCAAAGAACCAGTTGGCATGAAAAGATCTTGCTTGTACATAAAGAAATCATGGATCAAAATGAGCATCTCATGTTGTTTTGCAAAAACAGATTTTTCACAAACTTGTGAAATCTGATTTTTCGAATCAAAGTACAATGTCAAGTGGATATAAGCATCCAAACAATGATTACAAGCCTAATCAAACTTGCAAATTCATGATTGCACCATGGAATTCACCAAAATGACATTCATAGAATTCAACATTATGCATTTTGATCCAAGGGCCATAAAGCTTCAAAAAGGCATATTCTTGGATCTATTATTCAACAAGCAATAGGTGGACACAATACAAGCATCAAACTTCCGAGGAATGTGAATCTTGATGCTGCATAGCTGAGCTATTTGAGAATTTGATCATTTCACATGTAAGAAATAATTTTCATAAACCATGACTCATCATTGTGACCTCATCACTTCAAATCTTAGGAGGCCAAGTTTGTTCAACATATTTTCATATAAATAGAGACCTCATTCTATCATAAAAATTACACCAAAGCCTCTGAACACTAAGCATTATCTTCTTTTGCCCTTAAAGACTCAAAGTTAACTATTTTGAGCAATCACTTATGGTTTTTTAGTTTGAGCTAGCACAAGCTCAAACCAATTGCTCACACACATCACATATGATTTTTATGAGGTGTTCAAACACTTAGATCACCTATGGAACACTTCCAACCCAGAATCACTCATAAAAATCTCAAAAAGTCTTTGTTTATGCAACTTGAAGATCAGAAGTTGATTCAGCCATTTGCAATCAAGTCCAAGTGTTCAAACACATTCCATATGGTGTTGGGAAACTATTCTTATCTTCACAACAATTATGTAACGCCTCCAGCTCGAAATTATAACTCCAGCTGCAAGCTCAAGTTCAAGTAAGCCTCAAACTAGGCCAAATCATAATCCATGCATATTTCCTTGCACTATCTTTTTTGCCATATGTGCGTAATCATATTCTAAGTAATTCCCCTTAATCAATTCACAAAATCATCATCATGTAGAATTTCATGAGGCTCGGGCCAAATTAGGGTTCTTTAGTGTTCATCACTGATTTTTCACTCCACACACAAAATAAATGAAATTAATTGGTACCATTGGGTTCGTGGGATCAAAACGAGTGATTTTGATGTTTATTTCATCTCATATGGATGCCTATTCCATGAGATACGATGAATTTTTCAAATTCTGGGCAAATTGTTTCGCGCGTGTTCTTGTCCAAGGTGTTCTTGGCGCCTTTTTCAATTTTTTGAATTTGTGAATTTTATTCATTTTGTTTAATTGATTCAAAAATTAATAACTAATTTCATATTCTTTTGAGTTTTTAAATGATTATTTTTTCATTCATTCTCAAAAAAATTTAATTATTTTATTCCATGAAAAAATCTCAAAAAAATATATTTTTTTATATTTTTATTATTTTCATAAAGAATTAATTTTATTTGTTTCTAAACATTTTAAAATTCATTTCTTTCACTTGATTTTTCAAACATAAATGATATTCAAGTTGTCTCATGGATAAAACATAATTTTTCAAATTTATCCAAGGTTTCAACTTGTTTTTCATTAGTGTTTGAAATTTATCAAATATTTTAATAGTTTATTTCAAATAAATATTCAAAATATTCAAAAATTAGGGTTTTGACTTTCATACCCTCAAATTGACTTTTGTCGCACTCTTGGGCCTCTATTAGAGTGTAACAATCCTTCCTTTTTTGAAAAATGAACTATTAAGGTTCATCTGCTCCATTTTCAAAAACTCGGCGCGATCTCCTTTTCACCGCATTAAGTTTTCATCTGTGAATGTTTTTCTGTGAATATCTTTACACATAACCATTTTTTTTCTAAAATGAAATTTCAAAATGTGTCATGAGGAATCCTTTGTGTTTAGGACTCATTCTTTCTGTTTTAAACTTTTTCCGGTCTGTTTTAAAACTCCGTCAGACTTCTATATTAGTCCTGAAACCCCCAAATGTTTCTTAAATAGTTTCAATCTCTTATATAGAGATTATGAGCATTTGTTTATAAATATAATCTCCTTTTTTTATCTTTATGACTAAATATCTAATACACCAGCAACTAGACTGAGCTTTACCCCGGTGAGCTGCTTTCTAGGTTGTAGGCAACTTTTCAGCACCCAAGTCTTACTCTGCGTATGAAATCATTAGATAATTAATCATCAAAAAAATTACATATGCATCCTTATGTTTAAGCCATATTATTAATCATCAAAAAAATTACATATGCATCCTTAAATAGTTTCAATCTCTTATATAGAGATTATAAGCATTTGTTTATAAATATAATCTCCTTTTTTTTTATCTTTATGACTAAATATCTAATACACCAGCAACTAGACTGAGCCTTACCCCAGTGAGCTGCTTTCTAGGTTGTAGGCAACTTTTCAGCACCCAAGTCTTACTCTGCGTATGAAATCATCAGATAATTAATCATCAAAAAAATTACATATGCATCCTTATGTTTAAGCCATATTATTGGTTTTTGAGCAGCCTTTTCTCTTCTAACTTCTCGTTTTTTTCTTAAACTGTTGTGCTTGGTTAGAATAGAACTGTTTGCCAAAATTATCTTTCTTCACCTCATACTAAAGCAAAGATAATAAAATACTTCTTAATGACAAAGAGAATACCATGTTAAAAAACATCTGTAATCTTTCTCCCTCGGGATTTTGGTTATCTGCTTCCCAGTGTAACACTTAGCTTCATTCTTAATAAAACAACTTAAGAAAATTCAAACCATAGCAAAGACATACTAAAAGTTGTTAAACACATTCACTGACACTTTTATTTGTCTGCATGCATATTTACTGTTTATATTTGCATCTCTGCTAGAATTTAAGCAATCTAGTTACTGTCACCAGACCTAACCTCTGAATAACTATAACCAAATTAGGGCAAAACATAGCCTCCTCTTAGGCTTCATTCAAGGACCCTCAGACCTCTTAAAGGTGCCTTCTCTCAGGATTAGATGTTACCCAGCCTTCCCCAACCTCCTCTTGGGCTTTATCCAAGGACCCATGGGCCTTATATAGGTTGGGCCTTATATATGTAACCTAGCCTCCTATTGGGCTTAAACACAAGGACCCTCTCAGGCTTCCTAAAAGCATAGGAACGGACTTTAGAATCAAATACAATACAATATTCTCCTTTTCCCCGATGGATAACCAAGCTAGCCTCCTCTTGGGATTTGTACAATTGAATCCTCCCCAGACAAAGGAATGTCTGATGACCATATCTCACATACATTTCCAACAGACAAAACACTCTTCATACAGAGTCAGTCTACCAACAATTTTCACCCTCTCATATTAGACTTCATATAAGATACAAATAATCAAGAGTCAGTCTCTCACATATAAGCTTCACACCTGGGCTTCCAAATCAGGATACAGATAAAACTTTCCCAACAGAGTCAGTTTTCATCATTTAGCTTCAACCTTGGGCTTCAATCAAGGCACACATAAAATAAATCTTCCCTCTTTAGAGATGACAAATTCTCTCTACTGAGCACCTTTAGCTTCAACCTTGGGTTTCAATTAAGATACCAACATTCAAACACTTTAGAGTCACTCAAAATCAGTTATAGTCTTGGACTTTAACTAAGCTAAATAACATCAATACATTCATAGTCTAAGACTTTAACTAAGTTCATTCCCAACAGTCATAGTCTTGGACTTTAACTAAGCTAAATCCCCATAATACAGTCATAGTTTTGGACTCTAACTAAGCTGAACATCTAGCCTTTCTTGAGTTATGTAAATCAAGATAACCCATTTAGCTGTCCTAAGCTATGTAATTCAGGTCAACCATTCAGTCCTTCTTGAGCTATGCAATTCAAGGTACCCATTCAGCTTTTCTTGAGCTATACAAATCAAGATACCTATTCAGCTTATGCCTTGAGCTATGCAATTCAAGCAACCAACTAACCAATTACAAACAACTGTTTTTCAGCTTCAATCATGGGCTTTGATCAGGAAACAAACAGACTTTTCAGCTTCAATCTTGGGCTTTGATCAAGACACAATTCAAACTTTTGAGCATCAAACATCTTGTGCTTTAACCAGGATACAAATCAACCCATTCCTCCTAGATCTATCCTTTTAGGAGGAACTACGATGCTTTGATCCCTCAATTCTCTTTTTGGGGGTATGTAGGCAAAATGTCGTAAGATCTTTACGAGCACACCGAACAAAAAACAACAATTAGGTTAACCTAAGAAAAACATCAGAAAATTATGATGATACAAAAACACAAAAATCATCAACATCACCTTATCAATCAACACTCGCCTCATACCTAGACCCATATTAAAGAAACCCCCATAAATATTAAAAAGGACAAATTTTGTACTAATACAGAGTTTTAAAATAAGCTAAAGAAGACCCCAAAACCATGTGGGCATCTATTAAATAACAGTATTCAAAGTAGGGTGAGTTTAAGGTATCTTTTCCCTTCCATAACCAGCTTCACTAGGAAAAAATAAGAAACCAGAAAGTAGCAAAAACGTGATAGTGATTAAAGACCACAAAAATCGAGCTACATCATTAAGCATTCTTTTTTCCTTTCCATAATATCATAGTTGATGACAGGTTGGTGGTGGGAAGGACGTTGATTTATGGATCGGTAATTGGTTGGGATTAAGTTTATGCAAACTACAAAGTTTAATTCAATTATATAGGACATAAATTAGAAAATTTCTCGTGCCGTATCCATTTTGCTTCCTCAAATTGGTGGAAAAAAATTAAAGATCAACTTGTTATTTGATAACACCACTACTAATGAACTCGTTTAGACATGATCTGCAAATGATGGTCTATGATTTAAAGACTCCTATAGATTTTTTAGGAGGAAACACGATGAATCTTCTTTGTCATTCCTACATACCTTCTTCTAAGTGATCAGTGACTTGAAAACTGATGTAAAATGTTATTACAAGAAAAAAAACAACTTAATTCAAAGAGGAATGCATATAGTTTTGAGGTTCTCTTATGCACTCATGATGTGGAAACAACAAACAACTTATTTCTTAGATGCGCATACACTTTACTTTTATGGTGGTGGATGAAGCGATTGTTTGACATGAACATTTATAGAACTAATTTTGAAAGATTATTCAAAATTACGGGTACAATTTGAGTTCTCATTTTGATTTGTGGCATTTTGGATGACCAAAAGAAGGACATAATGACTAGTGATGATAAGGTTGGTGTTGTTCTTAGAATTCTCGATTTTAGTTACATGGTGTTTGTTGGGAAACATGTTGCTGACATTGTGTTTCATGTTTGATGATACTAATATGAGAATTCATGAAGAAATGATAGATGTTGCTTCCCTTTTAGGGTCTCTGAGAAGCCACGTTCTCAAGGCTTTGATTCTTGAGGCAAATACCATACAAGAGATTATCACTACATTCTCTTCTAGAAAGACTATTTGTTAGGGGAGTATCAAGATGGTCACTCCTGAATCTGATCAAGCTTTGATTTCTCGACCCCTCATTCTTAATCATGACAATGTTGTAACTCTTTCAAATAAGTCTCGTAAAGTGTCCAGAATTGGCAATGATGATGTGTCAAACTGTGAAAATGAAAAAGAAGATTATGTTGATAATGAATAGGTCTTTGATAACGACTCTCTTAGTAAGTTATTCAGATTTTAGTTGTTTTGGTTTTTGGTTTAATTGATATCTATTTGGTTGATCAAATTTTTGCTCGTTTGGATTGTATTATCCTTATGTTATAAGATTGTTTGTTACTTTTTTTTTCTTTGACCCTTTTGACACAAACATGTGGATAAGACTAGGGATGTAAATGGATATCAATGGGGACATATACTATGATATTCGTATTCGCCCCGTTAGATAAAAAATGATATCCATATCCGCCCCATATCCATGCGGATATCCGTTAAGAGGGTGATCTGCGGGTTTAACGATATCCGCAGCTATTTACAGATATCCATGGATAATATTTTTAAATGAAATATTTAAAAAAAAATATTTTAAAATAATTTTAAAGACACAAAAAGTTATTATCATATAACATTCATACAATTCGCTCTTAATTTAACAGCGGACGATCGAGGAGTAGGAATAAGACATTGGTTTGACAGAGGAATGACGACACTAGTTGGTTGGAAAGTGAAATTGTTGAATTGATGTATGAAATATTGAATAGTTTAAATATGAAATGACTAATAGAATTTGAATTAAATGTGAAAGGTTTTCTTAAAAGAAAATTTCAAACAAAGTAAGAAATATAAGAAGACTAATTTTTTATAGATGAAGAAAATAAGGTATAATAAACTAATAATATAAATGATTTTTATAATTTATTAACGGATATGGATATCCGCGGGTACGGATATCATTAAACTCGTATTCATATCCATTAACAAACGGATATTTAAATATCTATTTATTTTATCCATTGATATCCATTAAATTATCCACCACATATCTGTGACGGATTTTATCCGCAGATATCTGCGGGTATAGATAATTTTGTCATCCCTAAATAAGACACTCTTTTTTGTGAATTTTTGTTTGGTTTTGCTAATTGAATGCATGGATTGCATTTTTGTCAATTTATCTTGGTGTTAGCCTTATTTGTTGATTGTTGTGCTAGAAGTGCCCAAAATATTGTTTTCTTAAAAATAACTAAAGGGGGTGTTATTTATCACAATGAATTGACTTATTTTTATCGATAAAATATTAAGCAAGATGTCACATAGATGGTTGAGACATCTTGACTCCGTTATCCACTAGTAGGTTATTTTAGAAAGATTTTGTTTGATTACTGATTTAGCACAACCTTTTGAGAAATGACTTATATTTGAATTGCATGTTTTTTTCTTCAGAATCTCATGATTTATTATGAAAATATTTCTTTCAGAAATATGTATTTTGGTCAAGATTGAATATGTTATACTTAATTTGCTAGCCAAATCGATTGAATATAAAGAGACATAAAGATATAGAAATAAATAATAAAATTTCAGTCATTATCAATCTAATTTAAAATGTATTCATCATTGTCAATGATTATAATTAAATAAACTTTTTTAATAAAAAAAAATCACACAACATTGATTCGTTTAGTTGTGAGTTAGTTGAAAACAAATATCTATTAATTGGCCCGGGGTAGATACTAGCAACCATATGGTGGGTGATTCTTATATAGGAATAAATACAAAATTAAAATTATTTAGGCACAATCACAAAAGTATACATTATTTAATTATTAAGTTGTATTTTATTAATATAATACAGAAAGAAGTGTAACCCAACATTAAAGAGGTTTCTCTAGTACAGACATGTTTGATTGCATTCATTACTAATAATAATCATGTTTTTCTGTCACAATTATTTGATTTAGAACAGCAAATATGGATGGGACCATATTAGTCTCTTTTGATCTAAACATGATCAAAAGAAATAACGACGTGTTTTTGGTCTAATAATAACAATTCAATAAGAGGGTGGGGATGAGTTGCAGACAGATTCAAACATGTGCATGTGGTCAACTTAAATACTGTGCTATTTAGCCACAGGCCATAGTTACAATCTTCGGTTCTTCATGTGTCACTTGTTTTAGTTTCTTATCTATACTGAACTGGAATCTGTTCATTATGTTAAAGAGAGATAGGGTGGAATGGACCAACTATAAATATAGAATTGAAAATAATTGAACTAACCGACACTTTTTCTCTACTTTATTTATAAATTGTGAACCGTTCCATAAGAAATTGATCTCGGCCATCCACAATAAAAACCTAATATTAATTAGACATGACATCATAACTCATATTTGTGGATATTTATTTAAATTTGTTCTGAAATTAACGGGGAAAATCAACTTTGACTGGATTTAGATTTGGATTTTCTCCGATTCTAAAATATGATATGGGGACAGGTAAGATAATATACTATTAAAAAATTCACTTTTAGTAACAGAATTAGAGACAAAAAAAATGTTAAAATCGGTCACTATAAATCACCAATTTGTTGTCACATTCAAGATCGAACCAATGCCCATACGTTTAGGAAATTTTTGCGCGACTATTAGTTTATTATGTTTTAGATATATAATTTTCTAAATCCTGAAATTTTCTATTTTGTCAAGCCAGAGAAATACCATTTAAACTCTTAGGGATATCAGTGGGTGCCAGAAGGTGAAAAAACACAAGACGGGGGATTGAATTGAGTTGGCTTTTCTCAAGCTTTTCAACTTCTGCTTCTGACTGATCTTAATTAGAGTCTCAACCTTCTTGATCAGGTAAGTATGTAATTTTCAACTGAAATCATTTGTGAATGTGACAAATTATTTGTTACCTCAAATCGAATCCACCTGGATATGACCACACACATTCGAATATATGACTTCAAGAATTTTCTGCTTCCTGCATCCTTGTTGAAGGTGTTCTTGTGTTGCTTTTCCTACACACATTCTTCACATACTTCATTTGGAATGTAGATTTCAGATATTCATGAAACCATATTTCTTCTTTTAAAATCTCTTATGTCTTTGAAGTTGAGATGACCAAGTCTATAATGCCATATCCATTCATCTCTGATGGTTGCAGTTGCAAGGCATTTATACTCCATCACATTAAGTTCAATCTTAAAGGTTTTATTCTGAGACATTGGAGCCTTCAAGATCAATCTACCACCTGCATCGAGAACTCTCATAATTTTGTCTTTAATCGAGACCTTGTAGTTCTTTTCGACCAACTGCCATATACTGAGAAAATTACTCTTTATGCCTAGTATGTACAATACATTGAAAATTACTGACCTATTGTCATCTTTCCTCATAATTAGAAAATCTCCAATACCTTGAAATGATAGAGTATTGTAATTGGCAAATTTCACCATGTTCTTCATTGAGGGCTTTCTATTAACAAACCAATATTCACTACAACAAACAAGACCTTAGACATCGCTTTTTTTAGCCTTAGACAGCGCTTTAAAGCGCTGTCTAAACCTCCGCTGCTAAAGGTTTAGACATCGCTTTTTTAAATCTTAAAAGCGCTGTCTAAGCCCCCACCCTTAGACAGCGCTTTGGCCAAAAGCGCTTTATAAGACCCTCTTATTTTAAATTTTTTAGGTACACCTTATCACATTTATCACATTCTACCTGTTTTCAACCAGATTTTGCAAGACAATTATCACATTTTATATATGCCATTTTGGCATTTTTTCTACCAATTTTTGGCTAACAATTATATATATATATATACCAATTCAAACCAATTTTGCCTTAAATGTATCAAAATATATACAAATTTATGTTTACATTTATAAGTCATTACATATACTACAAATGTACACATTAATTACACAAATTTATGAACAAACTTTGAGCTCTATCATGAATTGACACCACTCCTCTTTGATTTCGTCCACTTGATCCTTTGTATAAGATGCACACTTGAATTCATCAAAGTACTACATAATAATATAACATATTTTGAATTAATTTCAACTATTTAATTATATGAGATATGTGTAAATATAAAAATAACTCATAAGTTAGAAATACATACATCGGTGGGAATCTCTAATCGGCCCAAAACAAGAGTATCTCGCATAAGCCTCAACATGAAATACCCGCAATCTATTTGATTACGTTGACGAGGACACTACATATGAAAAAAAAATATGGATTATAAATCCTAAGTTTTATCAAGAGTCATCACTAATATAATAAAAAACGTGGTAATTAAAAATATACCGCCACTTTAATCCATGTAATGGAGTTGGCGCCCCTCCTTGAGGTTTGGATAACTCGTTGGGCCCGAAAAGCTTGTAGGACGCTAATAAAATAAAAATGAAGCAATTAGAACAATTCACATAAACTAAGAAATTTTTTGAACATTCTCACTTACGTGTCAATTAGGACCTTCATATCTGGGTATGTTGTTCAATCATTTCCTAACGAGTCAAGATAATACACAATTTCTCGGATAGGATTGATTGCGAGCAACAACCAATGTCCACTGTAATGATTAGGCAAATGTTAGATGGTAACTTGGAAAATAATTATAATAGATGAATTTAGAATGAAATGCTAACCCGGTATTAAACGGTATAAAAAACAACTTCTCCGCATCTTTATTGTCCATGAGGATCCGAAGAACGTACTTCGTCACGGTATCCGGTCTACTTAAGATTAAACCATAGTTGACGGTCGCGGGTGCTAAGAATCCGAATGACACGTCCAAACCATTGGGGCGCATCAATTTGTCATACAAAAACCTAATATAAAAACCTCATTAACATAAAGTAAACATCATTAACATAAGTTGTTTAATTAATAAAACAAAGTAGTCCGGATTTACCTAACATATGTATTGACAACGTTGACGCCGATTTCTTCACGACCAAAAACTTGCATGAAGTCCTCATTACCAATCATTTGGTCGTAATCAAAGCCGAAAATCCCTACCTCCATATGTACAATCCGAACACCTCCGGTCGGTATATCGGTCATCTCTAGAAATGTCCTGAGGCACGACCTATACTTGGTGGTAGGTTTTTTCCTAGATACGGTCTTCTTAGCACCAAAACTTTTTACCCGTGCGGAGGCGTTGCTAACCTCTTTTTCTTGTTGTGCGGAGGCATTTCCAACCTCATTTTCTTGGACCTACATGTCATATAAATAGTTAGATCAAATTAAGAATGTAACAACTTCCATGAATATATGTCATATAATTGTATATTACCTCTTTTCTTGAAACCGTGGACTCGGTATGCCGTGGAATCGCATTATCTTTTGATTTGGATTTTGTGGGAGTCTATTTAACATAACCAAGGAAAATATGTAAGTAAAATTTTAAGCATAAATTTTAAACTTTGAATATACCAAGGAAGTTAACATAAGTTTTAAGCATACCTCATATCCTACGCATATGAGGTTTGTCGGCCATGCAACAAACGAACCTACTGCTTCGTGCACCGTTGTTGCATCCGAATCATCGCTAGGATATGGTAATGCTGCATTCGGCTCAACTGCAATATCAACTGATACCTTCAAACATCCAGCAGGGAGCTCTCTAGTGTGGAGTAATACTCCGCTAACGTTATGCACTTTTCCCTTGCCAACCATCCGATAGTATGGTGACGACAAATACAACTGACAATGGGAAATGCCCTAAAACCAATAATAACAAGAAATCGTTAATGTGTATATATGTCAAATACATAATTTAAGAAAATAGTTCAATTTAAGACAATTATATGTAATTACCTCTGGAATGTTCGGCTGAAAGGTACAGTTGATACTGTCTTTGTCCGAAGCATCTCTGTATACTGTTGAGGCGCTAGCCTCTCTTTCTCTCCTCAATGCATCAAGCTCAGCTTGCATGGCTTCCATTCTTGCATGAAGCTCCCGATTACTAGGAGCCTTTCCTTTTTTAATACTCAGGGAGGTCGGAGTGACTCCAAATCCCTTACCCCTCACCCGACCAGAATACTCAGGGACATCTAATGCCCGACTAAGTATGCTCCTAGTATCATCGGGAGATAAAGACTGAGATAGCTCCTCCTGAAAAATCAGATGAATACCGTATACTTGTCAAATATTTGTGTATAAAAATTTTATTCAATTAATGAAAAAATGTTATACTTACACATTTCTGGTATACTTGTAAAACTTCTTCTTGAGGAACTCCAGATTTGCCCACACGGGCTTCCTTCCACAAAACATGTGCAGGAAGAGATGATTCTGAACTTTCCTCCTTCTGCAGCTACACATTAAGTCATACAATTTGATCAGATAAAACTAATATATGATGAACAAATTTGTTATCGCAATTTATAAATACTTACCATGGATTGTTCTAAGCGTCCATATCCGACACGTCCTTTTCGGTACGGATATGCGGGACTTGATGCTCTTTCCCGATTTGTAGCACTTATTCTTTGAAAAACCGGGTCTTGTCTTTTGGATTTGAAAGCTTCCCATTCTTCAGCCGATATCAAACTTTCATATTTTTTAGGAAGCTCCGCATCCACAAAATTACCATCCGCATCCTTAAGGAACTTGGATGATAAAAATGTCTGAAACCCTCTTAGAAGCTTTCCGGCCAATTTCATACAAAAACCTCTTCTTTCTTCTTCGATGTTAAAACATCGCTAAGAAAAACATACACATTGATAGTTAGTATCGGTAATTGAAAAAACATAATTGATACCGTATAATTAAGGGCCAAATGATTGTACCTTTATCTCACTCCAAATTTTTTCTTTGGACTCATTCAGCTCTTTGTTTCTCCAATCATCACATGTAATGGGAATTTCATTCCTTACTAGTGCACCGATAAAACTAGTTAAGGTATGCCCATTAGGTTCTATAAGCTGTCCCTGGTTGCTCCAATAGACATCTAGTATGATGCCTCGAGATCTTCCTTGGACCACCCTTCTCATTACTGTGATGCCTCTTCGAATTTCTTCTTCCGCAGATACTTTTTTACTAACTTACTCATGTTGGTCATCAGCCATGTCTAACCTGTAATAAACCAAGGAAACCATCAAATATCAAATATAACTTATAATCAAAGCAATTGAAAACAAAAAAATAAAGAAATCATGCATTATCATATATAACTTATAATCAAAGCAATTGAAAACAAAAAAATAAAGAAATCATGCATTATCAGATATAACTTATAATCAAAGCAATTGAAAACAAAAATATAATGAAATCATGCATTATCACATATAACTTATAATCAAAACAATTGAAAAAATAAAATAAAGAAACCATGGATAATTTACCTAAGTCACTAACATCTCTTTCTTTTCTTTGTTGGAATATTAATCACTTGTTTCTTAGCAATGCGTACGGATGAATTGATCCAAATTCCCTCATTATGATCGTTTCTTATATATGACTCATCCGGTATAAGATCCTCAACTTCATCATTTCTATTCAACTCATTCCGTCTAATGCATGACTCATTCTCAACATCAATATCACATTGATCGACACCGCTATCATCAGTCACTTTGTTAGAGAAAAGCACTATAGACCATTTTGTACTCTTCGGGTCATTCACATAGAACACTTGTTTAGCTTGAGATGCTAGAATAAAAGGTTCATCTTTGTACCCCACCCTAGTAAGATCAACTTGCAAAAATCCAGACTTATCCATTCGTATGCCACTACTATTCACCCACTTGCAACCAAAGATGGGAATCTGAAACTTCTCGTAATCAAACACCCAAATGTGCTCAATAACTCCAAAATATGACAAATTTGCATATTTGGGGTTTAAGTCCTTCATACTTGATATATGCATTGCTTCAGCTAGCACGGTGACACCACTATTTTGCATAGTACTCTTATCATCTTGTTCTTTGGTATAAAATGTGTATCCATTAATTGAATATGCGCTATGAGAAAACACATGCAAACTTGGACCATATGCCAAACATCTCAACCTTTCTGTTACCGAAGAAGGATCTGAAGAGCGCTACAAATAAATATGATCCTTCAACCATTGTATGAAACTTTGATTGTGCTCTATAACTATCCAATTTTCATTTCTGTTTGGATTTAACCTTCGGAGTACATCCTTGTGCATTTCAACATATGGCTCAACCTCATTATTATTGTGCAGAACATACAAATGAACTTGATCCCGTTCATCCCTTGATATTGTCACAATTTTATTCCCAATTAATTTTTTACCTTCCATTTTGTCGAAAATCTGAGCTCTGGGGAGCCAAATCGATTGAACGTTAGACAAATATTCAGTACAAAACTCAACAGCTTCTTCAACAATGTATCGTTCAACAATACAACCCTCTGGTCGACTTCGGGATTTCACGTACCCTTTTAATATTTTCATATACCGTTCAGCAGGGTACATCCATCTCATATAAGCTGGTCCACACAACTGTGTCTCTTTCACAAGATGAACAACTAAATGAACCATTATGTCAAAAAAAGACGGAGGAAAATACATTTCAAGCTCACACAAGGTAATTAAAATATCTTTTTGTAGTGTTGGTAAGATCTCGGGATCGATCACCTTACTACAAATTGACCTAAAGAAAAAACACAATTTAGTTATGGAACTTCTTACTTTTTCTGGCAAAATAGAACGTATACCTATCGGTAGAAAATGTTCCATTATAACATGGCAATCATGTGTCTTCAAATTCTTCAACTTGAGGTCTTTCATAGAAACAAGTCTTCTGATATCAGATGAGTATCCTTCTGGAACCTTAACTTCACTCAGAGACTTACACAAAATTTTTTTCTCCTTTCTAGATAAAGTAAAAGTAGCAGGTGGTAGATATGTTCGTCTTCCTTTCTTCACGGGTGCTAATTCAGTTCTCATTCCCATTTTTAACATGTCTTCCCTTGCTTTAAGGCCATCCTTAGACTTGCCTTTTATATTGAGTAATGTACCGATAACACTTTCAAATACGTTTTTTTCAATATGCATAACATCGAGAAAATGTCTCACGTACAAAGACTTCCAATATGGCAATTCAAAAAATATCGAACTTTTCTTCCACCCACCTTTCACAATCTTATGTGCAAAAGGCTTGCCAAACTCAGTACGCACATCTTTCACCTTTTCAAAAACTTGTTCACCTGACAATGCGGGTGGAGCTCTACGAAGTTCGGTGTCTCCATTGAATGCTTTTCTCCACCCACGGTAGTGATGTTTAGAATGTAAGAATCTACGATGACCGAGAAACACATTCTTCTGGAAAAGTTCCAATCGAATCGTATCGGTTCCGTCATCACAAACAGGACACGCACGTTGACCTTTAATACTATACCCAGATAGATTCCCGTATGCTGGAAAATCATTAATTGTGCCAAACAACATCGCCCTCAAATTGAAACTTTCTTTCCTATATCCATCATAAACCTCCACACCGTTCTCCCACAAAATCTTTAAATCTTCGATCAGAGGTGTCAAGTATACGTCTATGTCATTACCTGGTTGTTTAGGCCCAGAGATTAACATAGATAACATCATGTACTTACGCTTCATACATAGCCACGAAGGTAGGTTATAAATCATAAGAATCACAGGCCATGTGGTATGTGAAATACTTTGAAGACCATGTGGGTTCATTCCATCAGTAGATAATGCCAATCGAAGGTTTCTTGCTTCTGATCCAAACTCAGGATAATCATTATCAATCTTTGACCACTATGGTGAATCAGTCGGATGCCGATACTTTCCATCAGTAATTCTTTCATCTTCATGCCAAGTAAGATATCTTGCATCAGTTTCACTACGAAACATGCGCCTAAATCTCGGAATTATCGGAAAATACCATAAGACTTTTGCGGGAGATAATCTTTTCTTATATCGAGACAAACCGCATTTAGGGCACTCAGTTAACGTTGCATATTCTTTACGAAACAAAATGCAATCGTTAGGACAAGCATGTATCTTATCATAGCTCATGCCAATAGAGCACAACATTTTTTTGCCTCATAGGTTCGATTAGGAAGAACATTATCATCCGGTAGCATTTCTCTCATAAGGGCCAACAACTCTGTGAAACTTTTATCCGACCATCCATTGCCCGCCTTTAAGTTGTACAACTTTAATACCGCAAAAAGTCTTGAGAATTTAGTGCAACCTTTGTACAACGGTTTCTCTGCATCGCTTACCATCCTCTCAAACATTTCAGGACAATCATGAAGATCTTCTTCCAGTGCTTCTACAATCTCTTCAACTCGATTACAATCATATGTTTCCGTGTATTTTTCGTATGAAGCATAGGTCGTATTACTTTTTCCACTCGATTCAACATTCCCGTTAATTTTCTCACCATGAAATATCCAACACTGATAACTTTGATCAATTCCATGCCTCAGCAAATGCGATTTCAATCCATGTGCGTCAACCTTACCAATATAACAACAACGCAAGCAAGGACAATGCATTCGTCTGGGGTTTTCAGCGTGTTGAATAACATACTTAACGAATTCCGCAACCCCACTCTCGTACTCTTTGGTCATTCGATCGGCACAGATCCATGTTTTATCCATGGTTTTCCTACTTATTAAAGTAAACAATCAATCCAGACGAAAATACATAACTAAGGTAGTATCATTTTCATAACTAAAGTAAACAATAAAATATCACTATTTTCCATCTCATATTATCTCACTCGAATCTTTTCATCAATTCAAAGAAAAACTAAATTAATGAAGTCTTTCCACCAAATTGAAGCATTTCTCATTCCCTTCCATCCATGAGGAACTACTTTAATATATATATATATATATATATATCATCCATATTTTCTCACGAAAACCTACTTTCACATATTGGCCTAATCTTAAACCAAACTCATCTTAAACCAAACTCATCACCTATATATATATCATACATCTTAAACCAAACTCATCACGTGAACCTAGCTACACAATTCAATTTAATTAGTCTTAATAATACTAATCTACATGTTCACTTTATCATGCCACCTTCACTCCATTCCTAAGAACATCAAACAAGACTCAAGACACCAACAACTCTCATAGAAACAAAAATGTTTGGTAATGGTAACTGTGATGTTGATAATGAGAAAACCATTATGTAAACCAAAAACATCAAAACTTAAACCAAAAACATAGCATGAAAAATACTGATTTTTCCCTAAAAACATCAAAACTGATATTTCCCTAAAAAAATCAAAACTGAAACACATACCGTAATGAACGATTCTTCAAACACTTTCAGAAATGAACGATTCTTCAAACACTTGCAATGCCTGAAACCGAAGAACTGAAGAAATGAAGAACTGAAACCGCGAATGAATGAATGAAGAAGAACTGAAACCGAATGAATGAAAAAGTGAAGAAATGAAGAACATACCACAATCAAGAACGAACGATTCAAACACTTTCAATGACTGAAACAATGTATGCGATTTCGCTTTCGCTGTTAGGGTTCGCTGGAGTTCGCAGGAGGGAAAACAAAAAGAACAGAGAACGAAAATAGAAGTCTGAATTTTAATTTTAATAAGACCTTAGACAACGCTTTTGGGAAAAGCGCTTTCTAAGGTATGCCTTAGACAGCGCTTTCCAAAAGCGCTTTCTAAACCCCCCCCCCCCCCTTAGACAGCGCTTATGGTTTTATTTTATTTTAAATTTAAAAACTTTAAACAGCGCTTTATCAAAAGCGCTGACTAAGGTGAATATTTAAAAGCGCTTTCTATAAGCGTTGTCTAAGGGGGGGTCTTAGACAGCGCTTTTTAAAAGCGCTGTCTAAGACCCCCCCCTTAGACAGCGCTTTCATTATTTTTTTGTAACATTTTCCGTGTTTTATTTTAATTTTAACCTTAGACAGCGCTTTCTCTTAAAAGCGCTGTCTAAGATGCGCTGTTAAAAAACATTTTTGGCGTAGTGATTTGCTTCCAAACATGTGTGACGAACATCCTGAGTCCAAGTACCATTGGTCTTATAATTGTTCTTCATCTTTCATTGTGACCATCAATAACATCTCTTTTTCTTCTTCTTCTTCGTATTTCACCAGCTTTGCATCAGTTTCTTGATTTTTCTGCTTTTCAGGACAATCACTAGAATAGTGACCATACTTCTAACAATTGTAACACTGAATGTGGCTTTTTTCATATTTTCGACCACCACCTTTTCCTCTACCTGCAACACCACCTCTTTGGTTTCCTTAGTTCCAAGGTATTCTTTGATTCGACCAATTTCCTTCTTGCTGATTTAGACTAGTTGAATTTTTGTAGGCCCTTCTGCTTTTATTGCCATTCCAACTTCCTTTGCCTTTCTTTTCTTTTGTTGATTGTGCCTACAAAGCCACATCACTCTTAGACTTTCCTACAACACTTTCAGTCATTATTTGTTCATGAGATTCAAGCATCCCTTGAAGTTCTTCCTTCGTCAATGTTGACAAGTCTTTCGACTCTTCTATGGCTACTACCATGTGGTCGAACTTTGGAGCCAACAACCCCAAGATCTTCCCAACAATTGATCTTAGTGTCAACACTTCTCAACATACCTTGATTTGATTCAGCAGTTTTGTAACCCTGGAGAAAAAATCAACCATGCTTTTATTATCTTCCATCCGAAGAAATTCATAAGTCCTTTTGTGACTTTGTAACCTCACCTCTTTCTCCTTTTCCGCGCATACACACGATTTGTCCAGAACTTCTCATGCTTCTTTCGCTAACCTTTCTCAAAATTATCTGGATCAACACATTGATGAATTATAAAGAGAGCTTTTATAATTTGTCTTCAATTCAATTCTTTGTATTAAAAATTTTATTGATCTGACGCGTTTTCTGCAAATGGTGTTACTCTTTCCTTCACAAGATCCCAAAGATCTTGATAACAAAAAACAACTTTCATCTGCTTGCACCGATTCTCATAATTATTGTTCTTGACAATCGGAAGACTCGCCGAAAAATGCTCATTTGGATGATTCATGGTCATCACGTTTTGCTTCCTCGAATCACAACCTGAACTCTAGATACCAAATATTGGAATTATCTCAAAACTTTGAGAATTCCGAATCAAATCTTGATGAACAAGATTCGATCAACCGATCAAATTTCTCTATTGTTCTTCACTATTCACTCGAGTGAATATCAATCACATCTTGATTGCAAGAATGATTATGCGCAACAATTGTTCAAAGGAAGAAGAAAAAAAAATTGAATAAGAGAGAAAATTAGGGTTTTAAGAAAATTGGAGAAGATGGTGATTTTTCGCAAAGTTTGTTTATACCCACAAAATGTGAAAATTCTCTTACTCACTTTACAACCGCAAACTTTTGTGAATTCAATGTGTTACTCCCTCTATTTATAATTGAGCTAGCTTGCTTTTTAAGCTAAAGCCCAAAAACACAAAAACCTAAAATACCTATTTTGATCTAAGTCGAAATCCTGTGTGAAACAACATGCTTCAACACTTCGATATCATATACAACTCGACACACTAGACTAAGTCGACACACTCTTATTATGTCGAATACTATCTACTTTGACATAAGAAATTATAACTCAACAATAAATAATATAAATTTAAAAAAATTATATTTTTAATAAACAATGGTATTTTGTCGATTAGAACTCCTAACCGACGTAAAAACTCTTATCAACCGAGAGGGAATATAGGGTATTTTACCTTGGTTAACTCATCCAACCGAGAGGAAAAGTACATGTCATACACTTTTTAATCACCAAACTTTCTATACCTAGAGAGATATTCATGTTGATCCAACCATTTTAACAAATATTCCATTTCTGTTCTCAAATCCCTTGTAGCCTTGTTGTTCCTTTTAACATACATTATAAACTTGTATAATATTAGTCATATTGCCGCTCTTCATTTCCATTTAAGCTTCACGATAATGCTTTTAAAAAATATCATATCCATTATCATTTCAACAACAATTTTTTCCTCTTCAACATTTAAA
This sequence comes from Lathyrus aphaca, assembly GCA_963966055.1. Classification (NCBI taxonomy): domain Eukaryota; kingdom Viridiplantae; phylum Streptophyta; class Magnoliopsida; order Fabales; family Fabaceae; genus Lathyrus; species Lathyrus aphaca. Next base: position 9,201,914 of record OZ014525.1, read on the forward strand.
TTACCGGAATTAGAATTGTGGTTCTCTGTGATGTAAAAATTCTCTTGATTTTCACAATGACAAAAAGAATTAAAGCAAAATCATAAACATTGTTAAGAAAAAAAATAAAAATGTGAAACAAATCAAAAAGCATTGACAATCAAAAGATAATCAATCACCATAAAATAAAATAAAAATTATTTCCAATTATCCAAAATCACGGTCAATTATCATGTCTGCATAGAAGCAGCTATTTGTCATTTCTGCTATAAAAACTTGGTCTTGCTTTCCAAACTCATATACAAACATGCTATAAAAGGTAATTATAAATGATTTAATAAGCGAAATACTAAAGAGTTATATATATAGAAGTATCATGCAATCACAGTGGGTGACGTTATAACAAGTAAATCCTAATAAACAAATTACCAGAAGTGGCTTGACAACAAAGCTGGTAGAATAGAACTCTACACTTCCATTTGCCTCAAATATACACTTACCATAGTATTAGTCATCACCTAGCTAGTTCTTAAATAAATACTTTCACATCAACTGTTTTTGGATCTATTCTTATCTTTAACTATCTACTCTCTCTTCCCCACATTAATGTAAGCAAATACATACTATCTTGAGTAAATGTAAATTAAAAAATAAATAAACTTACACCTTTCTCATTTTGAACTATACTGAATCACAGTACTATTACTCCTATGTCTGAAATGCTATGAAATGAACCTAACTAGTTGTACTTATTTTCTCATAGTAGTAAGTTAATTTATTGGCCAGAAGTTGCAGTAAAAGTATATGGCCATGTTTGTCTGTTAATACGATGAAAATTAAATTTTCTGACTCAGTCATTAAAAGTTAAATTCTGGCTACATTTGCGGCTAGAAATTACATGTACTTGAAGTTAGATGAATGTTTTCACTTCATTCATCTTCATTTGGCGGTTTGCTTTTAATCATTTTGGAGGTGTAGAACAGTACATTAATGATTGTGCCTTATTTACTATGTATCAATTCAACATTATATATACCCTACAAATTTGCATGTTCCATTCAAATCCATCAAACTCAGAATCTCTTACAATTAATAACACTTTTGCATTTGTAATGGCTACTTCTTTACTCATTTGTTTTTGTGTAATAATAAGCTTTGTTGCTTCTGTTTCTGCTCAACAACCACGAGCTTTCTTCGTTTTCGGAGATTCTCTAGTTGACAGTGGTAACAATGATTTTCTTGCTACCACGGCCCGAGCTGACGCCTATCCATATGGCATTGATTATCCAACTCACAGACCTACTGGACGTTTCTCTAACGGCCTAAACATCCCAGACCTAATCAGTACGATCGAGTTTACCATTACTATTAAAATTATCAACATGTTTTGACTGATCATACTTGTTTTGTTTATACTAATTGTGTCACATGTCACATGTGTAGGACATAATTAATGTGTAAGTATTTGGTTAATGATAGGTTTGGAGCTTGGCTTAGAACCAACACTTCCATATTTGAGTCCTCTACTAGTTGGAGAGAAGCTTCTTATTGGTGCCAATTTTGCATCTGCTGGAATTGGAATTCTCAATGATACAGGATTCCAGTTTGTAAGTGTGATATTATTAAACTTTATACTAAAAAAAGAGTAACATTATATAAAAATACTATTAATTCGAAATTTTTGGCAGTTGCATATAATACGAATCTACAAACAACTGAAGCTATTTCAAGTGTATCAGAAAAGAGTAAGTGCACACATTGGTTCAGAAGGAGCAAGAAACTTAGTCAACAGAGCACTTGTACTAATCACTCTTGGTGGCAATGATTTTGTAAACAATTACTATTTGGTCCCTTATTCCGCAAGATCTCGTCAATTTTCTCTCCCAGATTATGTTAGATATCTCATTTCTGAGTACCGCAAAGTTCTTCGGGTATAGTCTTATATATTCTTCTTGATTCAGTCCCTACTAAAATTACATTATTCTACATAAATAAAATCGTATGCAAGTAATGTACATGTTTTTTGACACATGCAGAAACTTTATGATTTAGGAGCACGTAGGGTTCTTGTGACAGGAACGGGACCAATGGGATGTGCACCCGCTGAATTAGCCATGAGAAGTAGAAACGGTGATTGCGACGTGGAATTGCAAAGAGCTGCATCTTTATACAATCCTCAACTAGTTGATATGATCAGAGGACTTAACCAAGAAATTGGTTCTGATATCTTTGTTGCTGCTGATGCATATAGAATGCATATGGATTTCATTTCCAACCCTCAAGCTTATGGTATGTGAATGTGAACACTGATGACACAAATACATATTGAAAGAAACAAGTTGAAAATTATATAACTCTATTTTATACATTGAATTGTGCTTGACAGGATTTGCGACATCGAAAGTAGCATGTTGCGGACAAGGGCCATACAACGGAATCGGGCTTTGTACACCAGCTTCAAATTTGTGTCCAAATAGAGACCTTAACGCATTTTGGGATGCATTTCATCCATCTGAGAAAGCTAGTAAAATCATAGTCCAACAGATTCTTAGGGGAAGCACTCAGTACATGTACCCTATGAATCTCAGCACCATCATGGCTCTAGACTCCATGACTTGATCAATCATCCATCCACAACATTTCAAAGAAAGTGTGTCAATTAGTTTGTATGAGGTTATCGAGTAATCATTCGTTGTCCAATTTAGTTTCTGAAAGTTATTGATTGAAGATGAAAAATGTTTTTCGTGGAACGACAAATAATGCAGCTAGTTATAAAGCGGCTAGAAGATTGATGTATGAAAAATAGTAACAATTTATTGGTTTTCTTGTGTTACAATCATCAGCACAATATTCTTAAGGTTTCAAAATTTTACTTATAATTTGCACACATAGTAACAATAACAACATAGTCAAAACAATAAATGTATAATACAACATAATATTGTGCTGTAAACATTAATCGGAATAAGGTATAATTAGGTCTTTGAATCCAAAAGCATGATGGTACTGAGATTCATTGGATGCATGTACTCACTGGATCCTACCATGAACCTGTCTACAATCAGTCTGTTTGCTCTGTCAGTTGGATGGAAAGCATCCCAAAATACATATGCATCTCTATTTGGGCATAGGTTTGATGCTGGAGTACAAAGTCCAATCCCATTGTAGGGTCCTTGACCACAGCATGCAACTTTTGATGTGGCAAATCCTACAAGGTAATTAATGATAATGAGGATATTATTATATGTCGAATTATTTTATATCATGTCTAATATAGCAAACTGATAATGTGAAATTAGGATTATCTGTAGTCACGATTTTTCCATCTTCACGTAGTCAGTACATTAGTGACAATTGAATCAAGATCAAACTATCTGAATTTCAAGCTTAGTATTTTATATATTTAACCGATTAAAAATTTGAAAATCTTGATTGTTAGATCTGGATTCAATTGTCAATGATGGACTCACTACCTAGAAACAATGACGGCATTGAATCCAAATTCGATGATGTGCAAGTACATAAATGGTAAATGGTGTAAAATAATAGCACATCTAATGTGGGAAGATAGTAGTTGGCAATCTCAACAATGTTACAAAGTCTTAAATATTTTCTTAAAACCAATACCAACCTCATACTATGTATTGATAGCTAGTTATAAATCTTCTATTTGAATTTTAGCACTCTCACAAAAAATGTAGTAGCTAGATAGAAGTAATGTATAAGCACATGTCTTGACTATTTCTCTCATAATGTAAAAGTTTAAAAAGTATCCCCACACACAAGTTGGCCAAATAACATACCTATAAATATTGCAACCAACACATATCTTTCCCTTTCTTCATCTTAATGCATAATTCAAGAAAAGTTATAAAAAATTAACTTTGTAAAATAAAGGGTCCCAATATGCATGTGGCTCTATTAAATATATTCACATGAAAGTTTTTCAAATTTTACTTTCTCTTTCTTTAAATTTATTGAACAATTGAAATGTCTGACTTGTTCGATAAAATAAAAAAATAAAAAAATCAATTATACTTATAATAGTGATCAGAGAGAGATATTTAAAATACCGTAAGCTTGAGGATTGCCAACGAAATCCATATTCATTGCAAATGCATTTGCAGAAATAAAGACATCAGCCCCAATTTCAGAGTTGAGTTGACCTAATAACTGAGTAAGCTGAGGATTGAACATATTAGCAGCTTCCATAAGTTCTCCATAACATTCACCATTTCTGCTATGCTGTGCTAGTTCTGCTGGTGCACAGCCTATAGGACCAGTGCCAGTTACTAAAACTCTTCTTGCTCCTAAATTGTAAAGGTTCTGCATACAATTATCAGTTGAAAAGTCACAATTGTGTAAGAGATTGACCCCATATTGCATTAAATTTGCATTTATATGTCTAGATTTATTCACCGACATGCATGGTTATAGTCAATGGCTGCCTACAACAACCCATCATGTCTCTCACCATAACTCATGCACATAATTCTATGGATTTAAAATATGCACAGAAAAAATTGAAAATTAATTTTTTTTTAAGTAATATAAATGCGTACTTATGATTTATCTAGGATATAACATTTTCGAGTATAATGAATATATACTGATATTGTAAAATAATAAAATTATTGCTGTCTCATTCAATTTCATAATATTTTTGTGATTTGACGAAATAAACATCGTTCATTAGTTGATATTGTCCATGCATTTTCTATATTCTGAAATTTTAATCAGTGAAATAATTTGATTTCATATATATTGTGTTTTCAAATTAACATATGTATAGTAAAAAAAAAAAAACAATGCTAAAACTTGTGCACTAAAATTTCCCAGCAATATTGTGTATAGATACTTTCCCTGCAAAAACATTATAGTGTATAAAATTTGTATATACTTTTTCTTACATAGTTACATACCCTTTTATGATTCTCATTCAGTTCATGTTAATGGGTAATGTGTACATTTTTTTGTAGGACCTAGTTTTCCCCTACCAATAAGTTGAATACTTATTATGAGATGCACTCATAAATGTTATAGGTACATGTCAATTTTTGCACTATCATTTTACACTAAAGTTAAAAAGAGTAAACAATGATTTTAACTCAAGAAGGTAAATATATAGTAATTTTTTTGGTAAATTGTCTGTCATTATACAAATATATTTTTTAATTTTTCTTTTTTCTTTTAAGAATAAATAAAATAAGATGATATTTATAATATTATCAATAAAAAAATTTAAAAATAAAATAATAGAAAATTTTAAATAGACAATTTTCAATTTTAAAATCGATTTTATAAGTATGAATTAGATCCAATGTAAACTCTAATAAAATAATCTCATTCATCTACTACTTCATTAATCAATATATGCAAATTATTTATTTAAATATTTCATCAAACTCTTGCGAGTCCAGACCTGAATCTAAAATTTTGATTAATTAAGTTGAAAGAGACCCCAACCATCCCAAATGCCCTTGAATTTTAAATATCTTCATTTATTAGTTCATTAAAAAATACTCCCACTATATCAATTTATACGGAAAAACATGCTTTTTTTAAACAAATTATAAATAAAAACACCAAACATATATTTTAAGAAAAATCTAAATTTTGAATTTTTTTATATAATTGAAAAAATATTAATTTTGTTTATAAATTGGTACAGATGAAGTATAATTTGTCTAATAGGTCTAAATTTGTCTAATAGGTCTACATATAGACTTTGAAAAAGATGAGACTTAATTCTAACCATAATTCTTTGAGAACCTCATATTTAAGCCTTGAATATAAATTTTTTTATATTAAATAGTTTAGTAGTTAGAATTCATATTATTAAAGATGAACAAATAACATGTCGCAGATTCGAACAAGTGCTACTGCAATTGATGTTCCTAGATAACTACTAACTGACTTAACGAGTCTTGAATAGTTTAATCTACAAAATCTAACTATCTCTAGTCTATTATCATTAATGACAAATTAAGAGAGACATTAATACTAAAAATAACAGCAACAAAAGAGAGAGAAGAAGTATAACATTACCACAAGAATTTTACGATACTCAGAAATGAGGTACACAACATAATCTGGTAGTCGAAATTGTCGTGATCTTGCAGAAAAAGGAATTAGAAAATAATTGTTCACAAAATCATTTCCACCTAAAGTCATCAAAACCAATGCTTCATTCACCAATCTCACTGTTTCCTCTTCTCCGATCAATGCACTCACTCTCTGCTGATACTGCTCAAAATACTGCAATTGTCTTGTAATTCTGATTATATTAAACTGCAAAACAATATTCCAAAATTATAATATATGATCTCATTAATTTATATATATAATTTAAATATATAGTTTAAGCTATGTAGAAAATTACTTACAAATTGAATTCCAGTATCATTTAGAATTCCAATTCCAGCAGAAGCAAAGTTAGCACCATTTAATAGTGCTTCTCCATTCAGTTCAGGACTCAAATATGGTAATGTGGGTTCTGAGCCAATTTTCTCACCTATAAACATTATAACTAATTAACTATATGTAATATATGTATATAAACATAGATCAATAATTCAAGCTTCAAATATTTATGTAAAAAAAAAAAGATGAATTATTATATATACTGATAAGGTCAGGCATGTTGAGCCCGTTAGAGAAACGTCCGGTGGGACGATGAGTCGGATAATCGACGCCATATGGATAAGCGTCGGCACGAGCAGTGGTGGCTAAGTAGTTGTTGTTACCATTGTCAACAAGTGAATCACCAAAAACAAAAAATGCTCTAGCTTCAACTTGTGGAACAATGATGTTCCATATTAGTAACATGCAAGAGAGAAAAACTAGTAATGTTTGGTTGTTTAATTGGTCCATGGAATTGTGGTTTTATTTGGTTCCTTAGTAGGAGCTATGTGTTTGTGATTTGTGAATGAGTATGGGAGTGGCTTTATATAGAGGTCATTTGTTGTGATATTTGATGTATGGAATTTAATGGTTTCTGCTACCACCCCAACAAATAAACATATATATGGCTATCAATATTATATAGAATTTAATTGTATTCACTACTTTTGGACAGTGTGTGTTAAATGCACCATGGTCTTAAGGCTAAAGATAGATCTGTTTTATTTTATTTTTATCTTTTTACTTAATTTCTTTGTTTCATTACAAATTATATCGTAATATAGGGATGACAATTGGATCCATCCCCATCGGATACCCTCAAAATTTATCAACAATAGGTAGGGTAAAAATCTGTAAAATGAGTACGGATTCAAGCACAGACAATTACCCATTAAAATAAGCGGGTCTGGGCGCGGGTACGGATACCTTAGTTGTTATACCCCGTAATTTATTTAATGCTCTGAATAATATTATTTGATATTAATAGGATTTCGGATTACTCTAAGAGATTTTAACGGAAATAATTAGAGCAACCTGCGGGATTTTATTTTATTAACTTATATTAGTTAACTCAGAGGTTTTATAAAATTATGGATTAAGAGCCATTTTTGGATACTCTCTATTTGGACTTGTTGGTAGGAAAATATGTTATTCTATTAAGATCCGAGTCTTCTTTCTTTTGTTTTTCTAAAAATAGAAATATAGAGAGAAGAAGAAGAGAAAAAGGGAGAGAAAGAAGAAGAAGAGAAAGTCTTGAAGAAGAAGAAGAAGAAGAAGAAGAAGAAGAAGAAAGCTCTTGATCTTGTAGCTTCCACCATCCATTCATCACTCAATCTTCTCCAATCTTCTTGCTAGAGGTGGGTTCATAGCTAGAAACGTTTGCTTTTAGTTTTGGTTGAGTTTTAAAGCTTATGAGTTTTAGGGTTTTCTATGGAAAAATCTTAGAATCGGTAGATTAAACGGTTAGAAATCGATGAAAATGCTTGAGTATGTTGTCTTTAGGTATAGGAACATTATTATGGCTTGTTTTGATGTTTGATAATGTTTTGGATTGGTTTTGATAAGTTCCGTGATCTTAAAAAATTGTTATTTTTGGTTCTGGTTTCTGGTTAACCGGTTAACCCAGGGCGTTAACCGGTTAACGTTGTTACGTTTGGCCACTGTGTTTTTGCTTCTGTGTTTCTAATTCTGGGTTGGTTAACCGGTTAACCCAGGGCGTTAACCAGTTAACATTGTAGCTTTAGGGAAAATTATTTTATTTTCAACTTCAAAAATCCATAACTTTTTACTCGGTTATCCGATTTAAGTGTTCTTTATATCGTTTGAAAGCTAAAATTATGTACTATCACATGATGCCGAAAAATACTATTTTTACCCGATTTTTGCCAGAATTTTCGAATAAATCGTAATTATGTTAAGTTAGGGAATTAGTGATCTTAATGAAATAAAAGGCATAACTTGTGAGGTAGCTATGTTACCCTAGGATGTTACGAAACTGTTTTAGAGACATGACAATACTTAGGCGTCGATACTCAGATAGTGTCTTCGGGCTAGGTAGTTGTGATAGGATGGAAGTTTTGTTTTCTTTTGCGTTATAATCCTAATTTAATTGTATTTCAGTACCAAACTTAAATTTATATATGAAAAATATGTTTTGATGTATGTCTTTTATATATGGGTATTACATTAGTACCCAGCCCGTCTCAAACCTACACAATATATATATTTATGTATTTTTTTAATTTTATAATTATTTATACAAGTTAATTTATGAATTTTATTAAATACATGACTATTAAACTTGTATTCATTTTTATATAAATGTTTGTTTATTTCTTAATTCAACAATAATATTATTGGATTTGTTTCGTGTTATTAAAAACATAAAATTACATGATAAATAATATTTAATCAATTATTTATAAGAAATGCGGGTAAACGGGTATGGGCACGGGTACTTTGGTATCCATATGGTATGGATACGGGTACAAATATTGATGCCCACGCGGGTATAGGCTCGGGTACAGAGATTTTTTTAAAACTACGGGTATGGGGATGGGTACTATGGTACCCTGCCCATACCCTTCACATTGCCATCCCTAAACCATTAGTACTAGAAATATCATTCGCTCATGTGTACCGAAGGATCAAGCTAATTACACAATAGATCCAATTGATATATCATCACTTATACCTAAAAAATATTGAATAGAAAAAGTCAATTGCATGTGGTTGGGGTGACTCTGCGGTCAATTTTAGATGTATTTGAGTTGTTAAGGGGTCTAGGGAAAAGGAAGGTCATATTTTTGGGTCTGGTCTCGATCTAATATTATGTGGTCTGAATTATTTGAAAAATGCAGGATATTTTTATTTTTAGACAAGAAGACTTGACGATTAACCTCTAGATCTCTCAGATTATTAGTCTGTCGTGGAAGTGGATTCATGGCGATACTCTGAGTTTTTATGTTTCTTTGTTAGACTAGGAGTCGAACTCACTTAAGTGGTTGAATAATTAGGGTGTGTTGGGAGGACAGCTGTCATCCTTTTGTTTTGGCAGGTGTTCGAGACTTCCCCCCCCCCCCCTCCCCCACCCACAATGGTCAGTTTGTATTATCTGGAGATCTGATGTGCGTGGGGATTGAGTTTAGATCATATATTATGTTATTTTGGTGTTTTTGTTGGAAATAAGATCTTTTGTATTTAGGAAAAGTGTGTAGGAATATTAAAGGCTCAAATACAAGTTTGATAGATAGGAGAATTCTTTGTGGAAGAGAAAACTTTTGAGCATTTCTTAATACACCTCATATGTTGATGATGATGTCCAGAACATCACCCCTGCAAGAAAATTTGTGGTTAAGAAATCTTCTATCAGCATACCAGATGTTCCATTGGAAAACATTTCATTCCATTTTGTGGACAATGTGACCAGATGGAAATTTGTGTATCAAAGAAGGATTGCTTTGGAAAGAGAGTTGGGGACTGATGCTGCTGAAATCAAGGAGGTTATAGAATTGATATCTAGTGCTGGAGTAATGAAGATTGTGTCTGGTTTCTCAAATTGTTATGAGATGGTGGTCAAGGAGTTCATTATGAATATTCTTGTGGATATTGACAACAGAAGTAGTGAGGATTTTAGAAAGGTCTATGTTAGAGGTAGATGTATTAAGTTTTCTCCTATCGTCATCAACAAGTATCTGGAAAGAAGTGAACAAGAAGAAAGTGAGATTGAAGTTACTTACAATCAGATCTGCAAAGTGATAACTGCAAATCAAATGAAGGCTTGGCCCATGAAAGGGAAACTATCTGCTGGAGAACTTAGTGTGAAATATGTTATTCTTCACAGAATTGGAGCAACCAATTGGGTTCCCACCAATCACACTTCCACTGTTGATGTTGGATAGGTAAATTTATCTTTTCTATAGGTACAAAGACTAGGTTTGATTATGGAAAGTACATCTTTGACCATACTGTGAAGCATGCTACAACAAATACTACCAAAATGTCCATTGTTTTTCCCTCCCTCGTCTGTGGAATTATTCTCAGTCAGCACTCTGATATTCTTTCAAGTACTGACAATGTTTGCAAAAGAGAATCTACCTTGTTTATGCATTACAAACTCTTTTCAGGAAGACATATCACAGATCCTATCTTAACATCTACTAAGAAAGCACCCACCACCAATACAAGAGTTATATTGGACTTGAAGGAAGCTTGTAGGGAATTGGGAGAGGTTATTTGTGTTCATGCTGAGAGAAAGATGAAATTGGAAAAATTAATAAAGGATCTGGAATAGACTGAAGGTGGTAGCATTGAAGATGTTAAAGATAATGAAGAGGAAGCTAGTGAAAGTTCTAAGGACATTGATTCTGTTGTTAGTGACTAAACTAATAGTTCTGGGTCTGACTGATGTTGCTGGTGTTGCTCATGTTTGAATGTTTTTTTTTGTCTTGGTTTCTGACTTTTGGCACTTAATGTGCATGGGATGTAATAACTTTTCCTATTATCTCTGTTAACTTTTAAGAATTCTAGTTTTCTTTCTACCTGCCCTGGTTCTTTCTTTATGGCTTCTCTTTTTATGGTTGGCTAATTATGTCTAAAAAGGGGAAGAAGATTTTAGTATTGCTTGTTTACTCTGACGGTTTGGTTCTTAGTAGTTTTTTTTTACTACCATGGTGGCTCTCTAGTTGGTTTCTTGCAGGTTTGTGCTCTAATATGGTTTTAGCCAAAATTTGCCAAAGGGGGAGATTGTTAGTTCTATGATTAGCAGATATTTTGGTAAAACATGTTGTTGCTTTCAAGATGTCATGAAGGATGTCTTGACTTTATGTTCTAAGAACGATGTAGGTGTGTTTGTGTTGTGGCAGGAATCTGGTCTTGATGTCAAGACAGATTTTTTGACATTTTATTAAAGAACATTCTTTTTTTAATGTTATGATTTTCTGTTGAGCAGTTATCTTTTTTGCGTTGTTTTTAGTGATTAGTTGCGCTTTTATTGACTTGTTATTAGAGCTAAATATTTCGCTTTTGGAAGGTTCAGATGGTTGCTTTCTAAATTAAGAAGATTTGAAGATCAATCTGCTTTTATGAAGATCATATATGTCAGTTTTATTTGCCTTAGTCCTTGAATATTGTTCTCTTCTTAAAGGGGTGAAACCCTATTTGGAATTAGAGATTTTAGAGACTGAAGTGTTGCGCATTAAGAATTAGGGTTTTTACTTTGTCTTTTTGTTGTATTTGTGAGCCATTCATACATCACCTAGATGTTTGAATTGGATTGATTTTTGAGTTGTAATTCTGTCCACTCTAAACTTTTAAGCATGGGTGCTTGTTCTTGATCAAAGCTTTTAAACAAGATCAAGGTGTTGTGTTTTGGAAGAGTGATCTTTTGTTTTCTTTGAAAGAATTTGTTGATTATCACAGTGTGTGATTGAGGGGGATTGAGATGGTGATTTCTCATATCTAGATGTTGATTTCTAGGTAGAAGTTGAACTGGGTAGGTTCAAGTGAGAAGTTGTAAACTGGGACTATTTAGGCTTTGAATTGTTCTACTAATAGTGAATTTCCTTCCTGGCTTGGTAGCCCCCATAGTAGGTGAGTTTGCACCGAACTGGGTTAATAATTCTTTGTGTTATTACTGCTTTTCTTTATGTTGCTTTTATCTTGTTAATACTCAGATAGTAATGTCATGACATCGCCTTCGACATCACGTATCTGATACCCGAATTTCATAGATTTTCACAAACTTTTGAAATCTGATTTTTTGAATCAAAGGAAAGTGTCAAGTAGGTTTAAGCATCTAAATAATCATTACAAACCTTGGAAAACCTTAAAATTCATGATTACACCATGGAATTCACCAAAATGACTTTCATGAATTTAAACATTATGCATTTTGATTCAAGGGTCACCAAGCTCCAAAATGGCATATTCTTGGATCTCTTGTTCAACAAGCAATAGATGGACATAATCTAAGCATAAAACTTCTGAGGACACCTCCAGATCATCACAACTTCTCTGGAACACCTCCAGCTCGAAATCACAACTCCAGCTTCAAGCTCAAGTTTAGATAAGCCTCAAACTAGTCCAATTCATAATCTATGCATATTTCCTCGCTCTATCTTTTTACCATATGTGTGTAGAATTTCATGAGGCTCTGGCCAAATTAGGGTTCTTTAGTGTTCTTCACTGATTTTTCACTATACACTAAAAATAAATGAAATTAATTGGTATCATGGTGTTCGTGAGTTAAAAACGAACAAGATTGATGTTTATTTCATTTCATTACATATTCAATGAGATATGGGTGATTTTGCAAAATTCCCATTTCTGGGCAACCTGAAGAACGTGCATGTGTTCTTGTCATGTTCTTGGCGCCCTTTTTTGAAAATTCAAATATTTGAATTTTGTGATTTTATTTAATTCAATCCAAAATTAATTTCTCTCTGATTATTTTGAGTTTAAAATGATTCTTTTTCATAAATTCTCAAAAATGTTTAAATATTTTATTCCATGAAAAAATCACCAAAAATTATATTTTTTAATATATTTAATATTTTCATATAGAATTAATTTTATTTGTTTCTAAACATTTTAACATTCATTCCTTTCACTTGATTTTTCAAACATAAATGATATTCAAGTTGTCTCATGGATAAAACGCAATTTTTCAAGCATTGATCCAAGGTTTCAGCTTGTTTTTCAATTGTGTTTAAAATTTATCAAAGTTTTAAATATTTTTTAATATTTAAAATATCAAAATCTAGGGTTTTGATTTTAATCACCCTCAATTTTGTTTTAATCACTCTTGGGCCTCTATTAGAGTGTAAGACCCATCCCTTTTTGAAAAATGAACCATTAGGGTTCATCTGATCCATTTTCAAAAACTCAGCGCAATCGCCTTTTTCATCGCATTAAGTTTTCATCTGTGAATCTTTTTCTGTGATTATCTTTACATATAACCATTTATTTTCTAAAATAAATTTTCAAAATGTGTCATGAGGAATCTTTTGTGTTTAGGACTCATTTCTTCTGATTTCAACTTTCTCCGGTCTGTTTTAAAACTCCATCAGGCTTCAGTATAATTCCTGAACCTCCCAGCTGTTTCTTAAAAAAATTTCAATCTCCTAAACAAAGATTCATGATAATTTTCTTACAACTCTCATCTCATTTTCTTTTTTCATCTTTATGACTAAAGATCTAATACACCAGCAACTAGATTGAGCTTCACTCCGGTAAATTGCTTTCTAGGCTGTAGGCAGCTTTTCAGCACTCAAGTCCTACTCTGTGTATGAAATCATCGGATAATTAATCAACAAATTAAATTACATAGGCATCCTTATGTTTAAGCCCTATTATTGGTTTTTGAGCCATATTTTCTCTTTCTAACTTCTGGTTGTTTTCTTAAACTGTTGTGCTTGCTTATAATAGAACTGTTTGCAAAAATTATCTTTCTTCACCTCATACTAAAGCAAAGATAATAATAAACTTCTTAATGACAAAGAGAATACAATGTATAAAACACATTTGTAATATTTCTCCCTCGGGATTTTGGGCCACTGCTTCCCAGTGTAACTCCCAACTTCATTCTTAATAAAACAACTTAAGAATATTCAAACCATAGCAAAGACATACTAAAAGTTGTTAAACACATTCACTGATAGTTTTATTTGTATACATGCATTTCATCTGTGTGTGTATATATATATATATATATATATATATATATATATATATATATATATATATATATATATATATATATATATATATATATATATATATGCATCCTGCTAGAATCTCTAAGTAGTTAGGTTATCTTCATCCAAACAAATACACCATTCAAAAAACTTAGGATTTTTCTTTACAATTTATAGGGGTTTGCAGAGATAAGAAGTTTCCCAGTGAAGTGCTTCTTTGTAAACCATCCCTAGCCTCCTTTTGGGCTTTATTCAAGGACCCTCAGGCATGAAAAGATCTTACTTATACATGAAGAAAGCATGGATCGAAGTGGCTATCCTAAACTGTTTTGCAAAAAACAGATTGTTAGTTCTGTGATTGGCAGAAATTTTGGTAAAACATGTTGCTTTCAAGATGTAATAAAGGATGTCTTGACTTTATGTTCTAAGAGTGTTTCAAGTGTGTTTGTGATGTGACAAATGTTCTGACATTTTATAATAGAACATTCTTTTCTGAATGTTATAATTGTCAGTTGAGCAGATCTTTTGTGCGTTGTTTTTAGTGATTGGTTGCACTTTTATTGGCTTATTATTAGAGCTGAATATTCCGCTTTTGAAAGGTTCAGATGGTTTCTTTTTAAATTAAGAAGATTTAAAGATCAATCTGCTTTTATGAAGATCATATATGTCTGTTTACTTTTCCCTATTCCTTGAACATTGTTTTCTTCTTAAAGGGTGAGACCATATTTGGAATTAGAGATTTTAGAGACTGAAGTGTTGCGCATTAAGAATTGGGGTTTTTACTTTGTCTTGTTGTTGTATTTGTAAGAAATTAATACATCACCAAGATGTTTGAATTGGACTGATTTTTGAGTTGTAATTTTGTCCATTCTAAGCTTTTAAGCATGAGTGTTTGTTCTTGATCAAAGATTTTAAGCAAGATTAAGGTGTTGTGTTTTAGAAGAGTGATCTTTTGTTTTCTTTGAAAAAATTGGTTACTCAGCCTTCCCCGTCCTCCTTTTGGGATTTGTCCAAGGACCCATGGGCCTCATACAGGTAACCTAGCCTCCTCTTGGGATTAAACACAAGGACCCTCTCAGGCTTCCTAAAAGCATAGGAACATGCCATAAAATCAAAAACATAAAGTAGTCTCCTTCTCCCCGATGGATGACCAAGCTAGCCTCCTCTTGGGCTTTGTACAATTCAGTTCCCCTAGACAAAGGAATGTATGATGACCACATCTTATAAATTTCCAACAGACAAAACACTTTTCATACAGATAATCCATAGTTAGTCTCTGTTCGCTGGTGTTTTTGGGAAACAACCTCTGGTTTACCAATTCCTTGGAAAAGGGTTACTTGCAGGACCAATCACACAAGTCCTAGGACACATGTGCTAAATTTTAAGGATATGTTCTTAATGTATGAGTTTTATTGGTTCTTATGTGTTCTATCGAACGGTTACTCAACAAGATTGTTCTTATTGATATTACAATATGGAAATGTTTATCTAATGAAACTAACAAAGAAACTTAAAGTTTGCATTAAAGTTTTGTTGAAATATAAATTGACTTGGAAGTAAATGACTAGAAAGTAGATTGCTTGAAAGTAAATGAAAACATAAACTTGAACAAGGAATGAATGATAAATCTAATCTTTATAACTGAAAATTGAATGGTGTTTACACGTACATTTTCCAGATAATTCTCCTTTCTCTTTACACACGAGTATTAGAGTAATCTTCATAGAAATATTGTACAGAATTTCATACACTTTTACACAAAGCAAACTATCCTATTTATATACAAATAAAATAACCGTCGAATAACGTTCAAATCCTAAGACTTCACCACTTGGCATTTTGCATGTTATTAATCCCTAAGAATCTTCCACGTATCTGCTATCCGACGAAAAACCGTTATTCATAAAAACTGCCCCTTTAAACTGACGAAACGATGCATCTCCTTGCCATGTTGAATTCATTTGAAATTCAAATAGTCCCCATGTCTTCCTCGTCGAATCCTTGTCTTCATATCTCTTGTCGAAAATACAAAAGGATTTCCTATTAGTGATGTGAATAACTTCCTGAATGGCAACTCGTCCACGTTTTCAACATACAATTGTTTGTCCTATCATGAACCAAATCACCACAAACCTTCTCAAGATTCTGGACATGTTTGGAAGAAAGAGTGATCCAGGATTCTGTCAAAAACCTTTAAAGCCACACACATCACCCATTTAAAGTATAATAAAATGAGAAATGCTGAGAAATTTCCATGTCAGACAATGATGACGTGTAAAGGACAAAGCTTGACAAATTCATCAGCTGCTAGGGCTTTCTCATGGTGTCGAAATTATATGTATACAAATTTCCCCCCAGCAAAGGTATTTCGACTGTTGTCTAGAGAAAGCATCATTGCTGCCAAAACCTTTATTTCGACTTCATGTCTTGCATTAAATGCACTGATATTTGAGATCTTGCTTTTATATCGCATTAAATGCGTTGATTCCCAAAAATCTCACTTTTTGTCAAATCATAGAAAGTAATCATCAGATTCTTCAACCCTTCACATCTAGCCCACGTTCTTGGATATGATCCCTATAACTCTACAAACCTAGGTCTGCCATACTCTTTCCAACTTCCACTATCTCTCCCACGTCCAGTAACGTGTCAACACGTGCCATAGCCGTTTGAAAAACTCAAACGTTTTCTTCCCACCTTCTAATATAAATACCCCTTTTATCTCTTATGGAAAACTTTCGCTTCCATAACTTACATCTATCAACTCTCTTACTTCTCACAAAACCATAATCTTCTTCTTGTTCAAACTTCTTCCATCATCAACAATGGTAACTTCAAGCAAACAACAAGACAAGAACACATCAGCTCTCCCCTGTGCACACAAGATTCTTGGGCCAAAGATTGTGGGGAACCAACAATACGTCCCAGAACCACCAAATGAGAGAGAAAAGGCCAACATTTACTATTCTCAGGTACTCATTCCTATTTCAATATCTAGTAAATGTCATGCCATGTTATGTCATCTTCCTAACCCTAACACTGACCAAACTCGTCTTAAAGAGTTTTTTCCCACGTATTATCGTACACAGCCCATAGGTGCAGGAAAAACACCCAAACCTAGTGACAAATCAATAGAAACTGCTGAACAAAACCCTGAAAAGGCTGCCATAAACTTAACCTATCTGAATCAGCCTAGGATTTTTAGAAGTTGTCCCTGGTCGAAAGACCCTTCTGAATATGTAAACTGGATAGACAGGGTCAAAAAATCCAAGGGTAAGATTTGGAAGGAAATTGGTATATATGACTTGATCCAGTTATCGAGAGAAGGCCCTAACTATTGTACCAACGTGATACTTGCTTCCCTCTATTTTTGGGATAACACCTACAATACCTTTCATCTTCCTTGTGGGATGATAACCCCTACCCTCTTCTACCTGGCTTCTATAGTAGGTCTTAGTCCATCAGGGGCAGTCTTCGATCCAACTTTATTGGATGACAATACTATAGGTTTTGAGACTAGCTTCGCCTCATACTCCCACTTTATTTCTCGCTACCACGTCAAAGACTCTACTGAGGTATCAGACATAGAACACATATCTTTCCTCACCCTTTGGTTGTCGAAATTTGTGTTATGCACGAGGTCCCTTCAAGTGGTGAAGAAGCACATCCCCCTAACAAATCAACTTCATGCTGGCAAGAACTTGCGTCTTAGTGAATTAATTCTGGCCAACCTCTATGAGTCCCTCAGTGAGAGTGTCGAATCTCTCAAGCAAATTAAAGACAAGGGAAACCTGAGTTTGGCAGGCCCTTTTTGGCTTCTTCAACTATGGGTCAATGTCACTTTCGAATCTGGTCTCCCTGACAAAGGCCTAGTGGACGAAGAATATGTTAAGGATAGGCACGTCGAATGGGCAAGACTGGCGCAGCTGACTCCTTCTGAAGAAGGATTAGGTCTTCGATGATCTTTCATGAACTACATGAATATGTTCACTAAGAGCTATGACTTCAAGGAAAGCGTGGCACCTTTCGCCAAAAGGATTGTCGGACCCAAGTGGTTCACAAGACAACTCCCTATAGAACACCAAAAGGAAGAAGACAATTTTCTAGTCGTCTGGAAATTGTTCCTTACACCCAAGTTCCTGCCCTCTTACCCCACCATGTCCAACTCAAAGGTGGCCCTGATAGTTTATCAGCCAAATCTTGTGGATCGACAATTTGGGCTGATACAACTGAAGCCAAGGTCCCTCTATCCCAAAAAGGGATCCATCATATTTTATAACTCAACCTCTACCAAGTCGAAGAGTCTGGAGCTTTCAGAAAAGCTACAAGACGCTGCTTTGGAAATACAGCCAGTGGTCTTTCGACCACTCTTCCTCTGCACTCAGGAGTTCTACGTTTGGTGGAAAGAATATTATCTCATCAAGTTTTATGACGCATCTGACTTCCAAACTCTTCTGACCAATGCCTTTGCTTTCGTGCAGGACCGAACAAGGAAAGGTACTCAACAGCATATTAAAGAAGTTCAAAAATTTCAAAAATATTTTGAAACAATTTATAGGCCAGATGATCTTAGGCGAACCATAGGCGAAGCAGCTATGACTCTGAAGCATAAATTTACAGAAAAAATGGAGAAGTTGGTATTACCCTCATACATCCCCAAAGAGGCGCGTTATAACTTTGTGTATACTAGTTATCCACCAAAGTTTCCACCTCTACCAACTGCTAGTTTTGGTGTGGCTCTGAGCCCACCTTTTCCAGATTGGTTTGTATGTGGCTCCGTCTTAAAATTGCTTCAAGAGTCACGAAAAAAGCTTGTTGAGCGTGTGGTTCCAACCAAATATCATCTGGATGATTACCCAGGGCACCTTCATATTGGAATAGAACACGTTCGCGTGGAATCTACCATTCTTGAAGGTGCAACCAAGATTTAAAATCCACCTTTTTATTCAATATCTATGTTTTAGTCTCTTCTTTTTTTCTAACTTTTCTCTCTTTTCAGCTGCTAAGATTACTGGTAAGAAGAGCGTTGTCGAAGACAAACCCGTCAAGACCACTAAAAAATCCACCTCCACCAAAAAGGTTATTTTCTATCCTTTTGCAAAGAGAGTATCTCAATTATGCAATTATTTCGTTTACTGAATTTTCTTTGATTTTTAGATGAGTCGAAAGCCACCTACTCCCCAAAAGAGAAAAATAGAGGAAGTGAAGGTGCCTTCTGAGGATTCAGGTGACGAATCTCCAGACGCACAACCCTTGAAGAGGAAGAAGTCTACAAAAATAAATACGATTTCCTCCCAAAGATCATTGGTGATGTCGAGGAAGACTCCCCCTGCAAGCCCAGTAAAAAAGCTTGCACAAGATGCAGAGAGTGGAAATTCTAGCTTCCACGCCATAATCCCTCAGGTAATTCACCTTCTACAAATTATTATTTTGACCTTTGCATACTCTTCATTTTTTATTTAAACGTTTATTTTGTTTCAGGTTCAAATCCCTACTGAGGAGCATCCCATCAATCTGCTAGACTCTTCTCTTGGTGGAATCAAAAAGGCCCAAGAAGAAAATACACCCAAAAGTGGTAGGCTGGAACCCCAAACCGAGGTTGAGTTCGACGTCAACATGGAGAAAGGCTATGCAGACAAATCTCCTGATCAGCCAAAGTCTAGTGCCAACAAAGAAAGTCCCCCTAAAGACGACAAAGGCAAAAAGGCTGATGTTGAGCCCAACGTCCAAAATGAGGAAGAGCAACAAAATCCCCAAGATGTTGGCGAAGAAAATCCTAATGCCAAGAGCACAACAGGCAAAGGTCAGTCGAAAGGGGAGGTTGGGCCTAGCTCTAACATCCCTCTTGATCCAATACCAAGCAACCCTCCATCTTTTGGTTCGACTGTCTTCTCACATGAGGAGCTTGAAAACCTGAAGACAGGGAAACCTTTGGAATACTTGAGGGCCATGCTCAGCAATCGCTATAACATTCAAGATTCTTCTAGCTATTCGACTAACTCTGGGGTCACCTCTGAGGTCAAGACTCTCAATTCTATTATGGATGAAGTTAAAGCCAAAGTGATTGGTGTCAATTTATTCCAAATTTTGGAGGAAGATCCTAGCCAGCAATCTAAACTGAAAGCACGACTTAAATAAGTCAATGTCTTGGAGGCTAGTGCTGATGAGACTCGTATGGTCATGGATCTCGCTCAGATAATTGATGTGGTATATGGAGATCTTGGTCGTCGAAAGGAATTCATCCAGATGATCTCTAACAAGAGAGAGACCCAAGCTGCTGAGTGGGATGTTGTGGCATCTTCAACTGAGAAGGTTTCAGAATTGTCGAAACTTTTTTATGCTTATTCACTAGAAGTAGCTGAATGTGATAGAAACATCCATAGCTTCAAGGAACAAATAGCCCAACTTGAAGCTAATATTGCTCAAGAGAAGAAGCGTAAGGCGGATCTTCAACAACCTAAGAAGGACGAAGTCGAAGAGGAGATCAAGGTAGGGCTTCATCACGCAGACAAAGCTCAACAATTGGGCAAAGAGATTGATGAGATGTCTTATAGAAAACGTCTGTGTGATTGTCGAATATCAGTTCAGAAAAGGAAGTTCATAGAGCTCAAGGAGTCTTTCCTTTAGAACCAAACTTTGTAATAGAAAAATAGGTTTATGTATTTTCTTTTCGTTTAGCAGCCCAAGAAGGCCCCCTCTTGTAATGACTTCAGTGCTTATTTGGCAAAACAATTAATGCAATTATTCTACTTTTATTTTTACTTCTTGCAGAATTGGTTTGTATTTTTTCAAGTATTTGCCATTTATTTTTAATATTCTTTCGTCTTTGCCTATTTCTTTGACTTCATAAGCACCATTCAAAAAAACGCTTAAAATTTTAAAAGGCCTTTCCCACTTGGGGGACCATTTTCCCATTAATCTATCTTTTCGATCCATTAGAAGTATTACCTTCCAAACTAAATCATCCACACAAAGGACTTTAAATTTTACTTTTTTATTGTAAGATTTTTCGACTCTTTCTTTTTGTCTCCTTATCAAGTCTAACGCGCGTAGCCTTTCTTCGTCTAAGTCCACTAATTTGTCCATCATCATGCTCCAATATGTTTCTGAAGGAATCTCATGATGTCTTTGAACACGTATGGACTGCCGATAGATTTCGACTGGAAGTACTGCATCATGTCCATATGTCAATTTAAATGGAGTAGAATTAGTGGCTTCTCTGGGTGACGTTCGACAAGCCCATAAAATCTGATCCAAGGTTTTATGCCAGTTTCTAGGCTTTTTACTCACATGTTTTTTGATCAAATTTATTATTACTTTGTTTGCTGCTTCGCCTTGTCCATTTGCCTGGGCATAATAAGGTGTAGAGGTCAATAACTTAAACCCTGTTTCTTTTGCAGAAGCTTGCATGATTCTACCAGTAAACACAGACCATTGATTAGTAGTTATTGTTTCTGGTATTCCAAATCTATAAATTATATATTTTTGGATAAATTCTATGACTGCCTCTTGATCCACATTTACCAATGGTATGGCTTCAATCCATTTAGTAAAGTAATCAACTCCCACTAAGATGTATTTTTCCCTTTCAACGAAGTTGGTCGAATTTCTCCGATTAAATCCAAAGCCCAACCTCTGAAAGGCCAAGGTTTTATGATCGAATTCAATTCGCTTGCAGGGACATGTGGTATACCTGCATGGACTTGGCATTCTTGGCAACCTTTTGTGAATTCGACACAATCTTTTAACATGGTTGGCCAATACAAACCTTGTCTAAATAACAACCATTTCATCTTATTCCCTGCTTGGTATGCACCACATGTACCACTATGTACATTCGACAAAGCTATGTAGGCTTCTTCTTCGCCCAAACATCTTAGCAAAACTCCCTCTGCAGTCTTTTTGAATAGTTCGTTTCCAAAGAGTACATAGCTTAAAGCTTTGTATCTTACTTTTCTTTCCACCTTTTGGTTTGGGTCTTGGAGATATTCTTTGATGGGTTTTTCTCTAATCTTCTTTCTCTTAATTATCTATGTTAAGGATTTCAAAATTTTCATCATCCCCATAACCAAGTTTTATTGTTTCCAAATCTGATGGGGATAATTTGGTCGACACAACTCTTCTCATCACTTCAATAGCAGTCTCTAGCTTTTCTTTAGACATTTTGTAACCTGATGCAATTTGGGCCAAGTCATTGGCTTCTTGATTTTTTATTCTAGGGATATGTTTAAAGACTACAGTGTCGAATTGTTTGAGAAGTCTATTGGTTATAACGAAGTACATAATCAGATTTTCTTTGACACATCTATATTCTTTGGTCAATTGTCTTATTACTAGTTCTGAGTCGCCCATTATTTCGACTCTTGTTGTCCCCAATTCCAATAACACTTCAAGTCCAGCAATTAAAGCTTCATATTCGACTTCATTGTTTGAACAAGGTTTTTCGACCTTATACTTGAATTTTGTTGGAATTTTATCAGGAGAAATAATTAATATTCCAATACCTACACCATTTTTGTGACTGGAACCATCAAAATACAATCTCCAAGGTTGTAATTCGACGTATTTTATTTCATTTTCATCTATGGAGTGGTCAGCTATAAAGTCAACCACCACTTGTCCTTTTATAGCCTTCAAAGGCATGTATTTCAAGGAATATTCAGTTAATGCTAGAGCCCATTTCCCAATTCGACTGTGTAAAATAGGTTTAGATAACATATATTTTATTACGTCGAAATGAGACGATACAAATACATCAACTGGTTTTATATAGTGCTTCAATTTAGTACAAGAAAAATATACATATAAACATAATTTTTCTATTACACTATATCTAGTTTCAGCGTCATTTAAGACTCTGCTGAGATAGTAAATGGCTCTTTCGACGCCGTTTTCATCCTCTTGACACAACATACTTCCTAAGGTCTTGTCGGATACTGATATGTACAACCTCATGCTTATTTTCCCACTTGGAGGCATCAAGACTGGAGGACTGGCAAGCTATCCTTTTATCATGTCGAAAGCATCTTGCTGCTCTTTCCCTCGTGTGAAGTCTTCTTTATTGAGTCAAAGCAGAGGAAAGAAAGCCTGCGTCTTCCCGCTGAGGTTTGAAATGAATCTTCTTAGAAAATTGATTTTTCCTAGCAGTGATTGCAATCCTTTCTTTGTTGATGGCGCTTTCGCCTCCATTATTGCTTTAGCTTTGTTGGCGTTTATTTCGATTCCCTTTTTGTGGACCACAAAAACTAGGAAATCTCCAGCCTGCACACCAAACGCACATTTGAGGGGATTCATCTTTAAACCAAATTTTCTCATCCTTTCAAAGGATTGTCGAAGATGGTCTAAATGATGTTTTCCTGAAACAAACTTTATTACAATATCATCAATATATACTTGCATTAATGTTTCAATGAAATCATGAAAAATAGAATTCATGGCCCTTTGGTATGTAGCGCTAGCATTTTTCAAACCAAAGGGCATAACTACCCATTCGTAGGTCCCTATTGCTCCAGGACAACGAAAGGTTGTTTTGGCAACATCTTCTTCTGCAATGAAGATTTGATTGTAGCCAGAGTATCCATCTAGCATGCTTAAGTACTCATGGCCTGCTGCAGAGTCTACTAGCATTTTTGCCACTGGCATAGGATATTCATTCTTAGGGGTGGCTGAATTTAAGTCTCGAAAATTAATGCACTCCCTCAATGTGCCATTTTTCTTTATTATAGGTACAATATTTGCAATCCATTCAACATACCTGGTTAGGCGAATGAATTTGCATCTGAGAAGTCTTTCGACCTCTTCTTTTATTTTCGACAGGATTTCTGGTGCAAACCTCCTTGGAGTCTGCTTTACAGGCTTCTTTCCTTCTATGATAGGAAGCTTCAGTTCGACCAGGCTTCTATCGAGGCCAGACATTTCGTCATAGTCCCATGTGAAGCAGTCTTTGAACTCTTTCAGCAACTGGACTAATTTGACTCTAAATTGGGGGTCCATGTTAGCACTTATGTAGGTTGGTCTTTTTTCTGCTCCCAGACCTAGATTGATTTCCTCCAAAGGGTCCTGTGCCACCATCTTCAAGTTAGTTGAAGGTGGGCATTTTTCGAACCCCAAAGGTTCGTCATCATAAATGGCATCAAGTTTTTTATCCTGCCATTTGTCTATTATGTTGTCTTTATCTTCTCTATCAATGCCCTGGGGAGGGCATGGTGGGCCTAAATCTTCTTCATTGGCTTCGACAGCCATATATTTTATTTCGGCTTCTAGAGCCGCTTTTAGTTTATTTTCGGCCATATAGGCCTTCAGTTTATTCAATGATGATGTTTCATTCATCATCATCGTCGAACTCACTACCCCAGCCAGTTGGCTCTATGTTAGAGGTTCCCCATACATGACTTGGTTCACCAATTACTTCATTGTCCCACTGAAACCCATGTGTTGGATGTAGGTACATGGAGAAATAGGCATTGTCTGATGCTTTCAGGTCAAACTCAGTTGTATTGCAAGGAGCTATGTGAGCCAAGTTTCTATCGAAACTTCGACTGTTTACGTTGTTCACTTCATTCATGAAGTAGCTTTGGTCTGCTTCGATGTTTTCGACGATACCGTCAGGACGCCAGATGACTATGCGCTGATGCATGGACGAAGGCACAGCTCCCACTCCATGGATCCACTCTCTTCCCAACAACAAATTGTAGTTGGCCTTGGAAGCTATGACTATAAACATTGTTGGCCTGGTGATAGTGCCAACTATCAAATCCACTTGGATAACGCCCATAGTTGAGCCCACTTTCCCTTCATAGTTCGACAGAACCATGTTGTGTGGTTTCGCATCATAGTCATCTTTTCCAATCTTTTTTAGCATGTAATGGGGCATTAGGTTCACTGTAGCTCCCCCATCCACTAGTATTTTGTTGACGCCTGTATTTTTGACCTTTCCTTTTATGAATAAAGGTTTCAAATGTCCTCTCATTGATTCGTCTGGCTTCTCAAAGAAAGCATTTTGTTCTTCGACACAACCATTGTTCATGATGTAATAACACACAGGCCTTGGTCCCACAATACTATCTATCATATTTTCTTCTTCATCTTTGATTTCCATTACTCTGGTATAGTCTCTAGGAAGGACTAGAACCACATTGCATATTACGTCAAATGACCCTTCTTCGTCAGACTCAAAATTGTCAGTTGCTTCGTCACCTTCTGATATTGTGCTGGTGGGCTTTAACAACTGCAACATGCTGCTGGTGTTGTTCCTTTTGAGAGTTTTGTCTTTCTCTGCCTGAGTATTTCTGCTGGACTTTGCCTTATCTTCGCCAACATTTTTCTTCTTAATGTTGAGTCCTTCTAATGCGTCTCTCTCAGCCCTTTTCTGCCTCTGGAACCTCCTCCATTGAGACTTCGACATGAGAATTTTTCCTTTATATTTCTCTGAGGGGTATGGTCTTGCCTTCTGTTTCCCAATTTCTTTCTTTACTTCGACTCAAGAACCTCTCTGGACTTCGAAATTCTTCCATCTTCTTGGTCCTTGGGCATCCCTAATGGGTTGAACCCATCTATCATCAGGTACCTTGCCAGATGGTTTGTAAGTGTTATGGTATCTTCCCCCAGTGTTATGAAAATGGTACTGTCCTTTTCTTAGATCACACCTCATGTTTCGACTGCTGGTTTTGGTCCCCAATTTCCTCTTACTTTAGTCTTCTCTGTAGCCTCCAAATTTGTTGCTATTTTTCTGTCGAATACGGCGCTGCAACTTGGGCATAACATTACTTCAGTATTTTTCTTTTGGCACCTTTGGATAAATTCCGCCAAGTTCTCGTCTTCTTTTGGGTAGACTGTCCTTTGGTATTCCTCTTGACAGCGTTCCTCTTTTTCTTTACTCTTTTGAGAGGCTTCCACCATATTGATGTCTATTTTCTTTCCTCCCGCAATGCTCAGCTTATCCATCTTTTCAATGAGGATTTCTTTGACAGTTTCCACCCTGACTTCCGCAGTTCCCTCGTTTGCAGCTTCGACAACATTGGTGAGGTCCTTGACCTCCTCTTCTTCTATTTGGTTAGGAGGAACATTTTCAGCAATTTTGTCTTTGTTATTGAGGCCTTCAGGAGCCTTCTTCTCAATGCTGAAGGAAACATCTGATCTTTCTGAGTGTTCTCAGAAATGTCTCCCCAACCTGTTGGCTGGATTTTGTTAATGTCAGCCTGGGCACTGGCAGAAGCGGTGTATTTCACCAGATAGTCAAACTTTTCGTTAGGTTCTCCCAAAGTGTCCCATATTATTCCTTCTTCAGCTAAAGTTTTGTTTCTTTTGTCAAAACCCTCAGTAGCTTCTTTCTTCATGCCCTCAGAGTTTTTAGTAACCCCGGTTTTGTCTTGATGGTCGAAACCTTCAGTGGCCTCAACTTTGTTCTGGTTATTGACATCTTCAGTAATTTCCACGTTGATGGCCTTGCTGAGATCCTCAATAGTCCCAGCCTGTTTTGGAGCTTCGAAACCTTCAGTGGTCTTGACATCATTCTATACCTCAAGGTCTTCAGTAACCTTGATCAGTACGGGCATGGTTAATTCGTCTTCGGTTACTTCTTCCATGTTGGTTTGGACTGGGAGATCTTCATTAATCCCCACCATGTTAACGTAGGTGTCGAAACCTTCAGTGGCTTCAATCATCTCGAAGTTATCATCAGAATTTTTTTCCATTTCGACCATATTCATGTCAAACGGTTCAGCATAATTGGCTTCAAGGATCTGCATAGGATTGGTGTCAATCCTCATTTGTTGTTTTGGTTTGTCTCCAAACCTCAGCCTTCCATCCTGGATTTCATTTTGCACTAGATCCCTGAAAAGAAAACATTGAGAATTTTTATGGCCCAAGAAATTATGGTACTTACAAAAAACTCTCTTTTTCTATTGGTCAATAGGGGGTTCTTTAACGCCTGGTGGTTTTATTAATTGATCATCCTTTACCAACAAATCAAATATTTCATCACATTTTGTGACATCGAACATATATGTTCTTTTAGGGAATTTATTATTCTTCTCCGGTTCGACAGGATTCTTTCCATTTGACGGAGTTAACATTTTGCAAGAATATAGTGAACCTTGCTTTAATTCTGCCAGGTCAATTTCTTGATCGTTGAAAACGACTGTTTCGTCTTCGTCAAAGTCATCTTCTTGGCACATTCCTACATAAGCCACCCTTTCTTTTTTACCCTTGTTGGCCCAAAACTTCTCAGCTTTTAGCCTTTCGATCTGCCTTACCCTATCTGCTAATTGTGCCATATCTTTTAAGTATTGAGTATCTAGTTTCTTCCTTATGGAATAGTCTAGACCTCCTGCAGCCATTTCGACCAGTTCTTGTTCCGACACTTGGGTGAGACATCTTGCTTTTAGCAATATGAATCTATTAATCTAGTCGTCTATAGGCTCTGAGAATTTTATTTTGACGCTTGCCAACTCTTTCAGGCTTATCTTAGGTTGTCCCATGTAGAATTGTTCATAGAACAATCTTTCCAACTGAGTCCATGTATGTATGGAACCTGCTGGTAGGGATGTAAACCAAGTAAATGTGTTCCTTGTTAAAGAGCTTGGGAAGTATTTCATTTTTAGAATTTCATTACGTGTTATTTCGCCTGCTTCGATCAAGTAACACACTATATGTTCTATGGTGGATTCACTAGTATCCCCTAAAAATTTTGTGAATTTGGGGATTTTCCACCTTGGGGTAGTTCTTGTTGTAGAACATATTCAGAGAGTGGGGAAGCGTAATTGGGCCTATAGAATCCCATGTTTTCTCCATTTTGCGCCATTATTCTCTCGACCATGACTGCCAATTTGTTTTTGACAGGCGGGTTATTGTACTGCATTTTTCGTTGTAAAATGTCATCAGCGTCTTGACCTCTCTGTACTAACAGCCTCCTAGGCTCCTGTTGGATAGGGACTTCGACACGAGGGTGTTCGACAATCTCTTCTTGGATCCTTAGATTTGTCTGAGGGTTGTTTAAAGGTCTTTGATTTATTTTTTGTTCTTCTTCGACATTGGTTACTGGATTGTGGACCACAGGTTCTCTGTCGAATTTGTGGAACTCCAAAGAATTCAGCAATACGCACCATTTGTGCTGCCAATATTTGTTTTGTTTGAGTGGTGCTTTGTATCAAAGGGTTAAACACTTCCCCCATTTGTTGAGTCAACCTATGGACCATTTCATGATTGCTTTCGTCCATTTGTTGACGTATCGCCTGCGCATAATTAGTTGTAATCGCTGGCATATGGAATCCTGGTGGTGGTTGGTTTGGTCTACTAACGTTCCCACCATAACCCGAACCTTATAATAGCGAAGACATGTGGGCCACGGTATCAAAATACAAAGGTGTTGCGTTATGCAAACTAGCCATCACTAAAATTGGAATTCCATAAGGTTGTTCTCTTCCAAACATAGGTGTGGAAAATTTTGTTTGATAGGGCCTAAAGTTATTTCCCCCATGGGGAGGGGTACTCATAGGTATTTAATGCCCTATGTTGGAGGAACTGGGTCCGCTTTGAGAAAATGACACCCCTGGTATTGATCCAGATGATGAGAGATTTCCTCCTTCTGAAACGTGAAGTGTTTCCGCATTCCCTCCTGTCGAAGGAATAGCATTGGAAACTGGAATTCCGTCAGTATTTACTGGTGGTGGGATAGCCATTTTCCTTACTCTAGTTCTCCTAGGTCTTTCTACGTCGGTCACGACTAATTTACCACTTCGTAAAATCATACAACGTAATAAACTCTTTTGGATTGAGAATCCTTTTTATTATTTTAGCACTGTCCCACCGGGTATGCCAATTTGCTCGCTGGTGTTTTTGGCTAACAGCCTATGGTTTATCAATTCCTTGGAAATGGGTTACTTGCAGGACCAACCACACAAGTCCTAGGACACATGTGCTAAATTTTAAGGATAGGTTCTTAATGTATGAGTTTTATTGGTTCTTATACGTTCTGTCGAATGGTTACTCAACAAGATTGTTCTTATTGATATTACAATATGGAAATGTTTATCTAATGAAACTAACAAAGAAACTTAAAGTTTGCATTAAAGGTTTTTTGAAATATAAATTGACTTGGAAGTAAATTACTAGAAAGTAGATTGCTTTAAAGTAAATGAAAACATAAACTTAAACAAGGAATGAATGATAAATCTAATCTTTATAACTGAAAATTGAATGGTGTTTACACGTATATTTTTCAGATAATTCTCCTTTCTCTTTACACATGTGTATTAGAGTAATCTTCACATAAATGTTGTACATAATTTCACACACTTTTACACAAAGAAAACTATCCTATTTATATACAAATAAAATAACCTTCGAAGAACGGCCAAATCCTAAGACTTCGCCACTTGGCATTTTGCATGTTACTAATCCCTAAGAATCTTCCACGTATCTGCTATCCGATGAAAAAACGTTATTCATAGAAACTGCCCCTTTAAACTGACGAAACGATGCATCTCCTTGCCATGTTGAATTCATTTGAAATTCAAATAGTCCCCACGTCTTCCTCGTCAAATCCTTGTTTTCATATCTCTTGTCGAAAATACAAAAGGATTTCCTATTAGTGATGTGAAGAACTTCCTGAATGGAAACTCGTCCACGTTTTCGACATACAATTGTTTGTCCTATCATGAACCAAATCACCACAAACCTTCTCAAGATTCTGGACATGTTTGGAAGAAAGAGTGATCCATGATTCTGTCGAAAACCTTCAAAGCCACACATATCACCCATTTAAAGTATAATAAAATGAGAAATGCTGAGAAATTGCCATGTCAGACAATGATGACGTGTAAGGGATAAAGCTTGACAAATCTATCAGCTGCTAGGGCTTTCTCATGGTGAATTATATGTATACAGTCTCTCACAAATAAGTTTCACACATGGGCTTCCAAATCAGGACACAGATAAAATTTTCCCACAGAGTCAGTTTTCTTTATTTAGCTTCAACCTTGGTCTTCAATCAAGGCACAAATAAACCAAATCTTCCCTCTTTAGAGATCAAAATTTTCTCTACTGAGCACCTTTTTTAGATTCAACCTTGGGCTTCAATTAACACACATATAGTCAAACACTTTACAGTCAATCAAAACTAGTCATAGTCTTGGACTTTAACTAAGTTAATCCAACAATATAGTCATAGTTTTGGACTTTAACTAAGCTAACAACAACAATACATTCATAGCCTTGGACTTTAACTAAGCTAATTTCCCACAATACAGTCATAGTCTTGGACTCTAACTAAGCTAAACATCCAACCTTTCTTGAGCTATGCAAATCAAGATAACCCATTTAGTTGTCCTGAGCTATGCAATTCAGGGTACCCATTTAGCCTTTCTTGAGCTATGCAAATCAAGATAACATGCAGCTTATCCCTTGAGTTATCCAATTCAAGCAACCAACCAACCAGTTACAAACATCTATTT
The DNA here is from genome assembly GCA_963966055.1 of Lathyrus aphaca. Taxonomy (NCBI): domain Eukaryota; kingdom Viridiplantae; phylum Streptophyta; class Magnoliopsida; order Fabales; family Fabaceae; genus Lathyrus; species Lathyrus aphaca. Next base: position 9,232,443 of record OZ014525.1, read on the forward strand.
TTTAGCTTCAATTTTGGGCTTTGATCAGGAAACAAATAGACTTTTCAGCTTCAATCTTGGGCTTTAATCAAGACACAAATCAAAATTTTGAGCACCATTATCATGTGCTTTAACCAGGCTATCAATCACCCATTTCCTCCTAGTTCTAGCCTTTTAGGAGGAACTACGATGCTCTGATCCCTCAATTCTCTTTTTGGGGGAACGTAAGAAAAAGGCGATAAGATCTTTGCGAGCACACCAAAAAAAATAGATTTCTAAGCCTAAGAAAAACATCAGAAAATTATGATGATACAAAAACACAAAAACAACAACATCTGATCGTTCCTGCAATCATAAGTTGCAGTGGATTCGGACGCTAACTTGGATGATTACGACGATGCTCGATCGTCGAGGAGAGATGGGGGTGTACCTGCAAGGTACTCTGATGCCAAAGTAAGAACGGACAAAAGAGTATGTAAGTACGAGTAAAAGAGTTAAGGGAGTGAATATTTGATACTTGGCCCTCTCGAGTGAGAGGGTTTATAAAGAGCCCCCAACGTTTGGCTATTGGTCCCTATTTTGGGCCTGGATCGTGGAACCCCCGAAAATAAGTAACTGTCAGAACTAACCATTGGAATGGGCCTACATGGTCGAATGGGTGCGTCGAGCATAGTCCAATCTGAGCAGGAGCAATTCCCCGGCAGGATCTAGGCAATTTCCTCGGATGACGGGAAGAGGTCTATAAGGAGCAAAGGAAACCGACCACGGGTGATCGTGGTCGAAAAATCCTCCTCAAGTGAGGGGCATAAATCCAGTGGGTCCTATTGACATTGGACTATTGGGTCGTCTTGGAAGCAAAAATGGGTTGGGTCATGCCTAGTCATTGGGTCAGTCCGGAACATGAGCCCCCAAGTCATTGCTTCTAGTCGTAGAAGTGATGACTTAATGGCGGCCAGCTACATACGAGGTGAAACAGGGACTAGTGGAATTTATCTGTCATCAGCTCGGTACGTAGGAGCTCGGGAAGTAACGTTATGCATGCGCCTTGGGAAGCATGCGCATTTTATGCTTAATGATGGTTGCTCTACGGCCGTCCCTAGGAAATTAATGTGTCGTTCATAGGTTATATGGAACACGTGTCCGCTGATCGCAACTTTCCGAGTCCAAAGATTCTAATTGCAAGTATACAGCCTAATCGCATAGTAAAAAAAGATATCGATCCCACAGAGACTTGATAATCAACCTAGCGCTATCGGGTGTTACTATGTTTTGCTAAGGCGAGTGATATTTTAGTTTTAAGGGGCGAGGAAGTAAGAATTTTAAACTATAGGACAATGTCTGATTTCTTCAAATATATGGCTGCAGCAATGACTTCAGGTTTAAGCTCCTTCTCTAAGCCTGTGAAGGGTTTCTGATCAAGGATATGTACCCCAAGTAACTTGGAGAATTCTTCCATTGTGGGCACCATCTGATAATCGGGGAATGTGAAACAATGATTTTTATGATCAAAGAACTGGAATAGGACACTTATCATATCTTCATCAAACCCTGAGGTAACCAAGTCAAGTAGATGACCATGCTTCTTGATGAATTAGGAGCTTTCAGGAAGTTTTGAAACCAAATCCTTAAGCTTGGAAGGTATCCCTACAAAGTTGAGCCGGATAGTATTCCTACGAGTGGAAGCCATAACCTGCAACAAAGAACAAAGATAAATCCTTTGGTCCTTGAAATGGTTAGTGAGAATGATATGCTTATTATGTCATGATGTTATGATGTTATGTTCAATCACAAACATGTGGCACACACAAGAAAGTCACGCAATAGTCCTAGGTTTAGAGGCTTGCATGATGTTTAAAGGAAAGTACCCTCCCCCTGAAGTTCAGTTGGTTCATCTTGTCCTACAAAAGTAACCAGGTTCTAAGGGATCTCAATATCACTGATCCTTCTCAAGGGTTGTTTTTCAGTAAGCAACTGACTTGCCAACCAAAACTCCCCAAGATTATAATCTCAATGAGCGTAGCATCAAGTATCAAACAACTTTAGGCTTCTCCAAAGCCGGTTATCTCACTACTTTCTAAATGCCAAGATGCATCAATTAAGGTTCTAAAGGGTAGTTAGAGTTAATGACAACATATGGCAGCCTCATATTATCCTCAACTTACTTAAGGAACATAAGCACCAACCAAGAAGTCACACTAACTGTAGCCACCCGATCAACCATATCGGTATACGTCGTACAGTTTCCTTGGTCTATTGCCACTTACCTAAGGTACACTAGATCTGGGTTAGGATCTTTCACACAGTAACCTCACAATAATCCCTTAAAGATTAAGCAAGAAAATCAAACAAGTAAGTGATTTTAATTCCTAAGGTAACCCCTCTTTTACTAAGTACTCCCCAGCAGAGTCGCCAGTTCTGTAACACGGTGAGAGAACTGACTTTTTATTTATGTTGCGGATAGCAAGAGTCACCACCGACTTTTATTTTATCCAATAAGAAATGGTACAAAAGAACAGGAAAGACCTTTTTAAAATTCTAAGTTCGGGGGGTAGCTTATATAAAGGGAAGGTGTAAGCACCCTTTATATCCATGGTTATCCATGGGCTCTTAGTTACTTAGCTCACTTACTTGCTTGAAAAATGTGTAGTGTATGTTTAGAAATTTTCACAAGTCTTTATAATGATGTATGGATATATACAAAGCTTTTAAGTTTGAAAATTGTTTGAAAAAGTGGGGTGTGAATAAGAATTTTTGAAAATTGAGCAAGTAACTAAGAACTACCTACCCTAGACTGGTATTTCGTATTCTTTTATTTCCTTTCAATGGTAATATTGTCCCTACTATTAAGGAGTAGGTAGTCTTTACCTTGGATTTTGTTAAGGGACGGGCGTAGGGTCATCGTATGGTCAATAAAGGCAACTTATAAGGGTGACTTTAGCAATTCGTATGGACTATCATCATTTTTACCGAAGGGACAAGATCATTATTTTGTAGGCAAACTCGAAGGGACTTATGATCTTTTAAATCTGTAGGGACTTGATGATTTATTTTGTAGGGACTTTGCTTAAGATACCCCCACTTTCGAGGGACTTGACCATTTATAAGACAACTGAGAGAGGAAACCTTAGGAGGTGCAGATGGCGATCATAGAATGATCGACTTACGTGTGTGAATATTACCTTTTCAGATATTTATTATTTAGTGATCTATGTCCAGGTTAATTCAATTAGGTTTTCACACCCTATATTACTAACTCACGCAGTTAAGATAAAATAAATGGCAGGAATTTAAATGACATAAATTTAAATGTCCTAACTATTACAACGCCTTGGGGCAGTTACATAATTATAATGGCGGAAAAATAAATAACGATAAAAAATTCAGAGCAATAATAATAAGTCAGGTTTTATGAATAACATAAAAATAAATGAGAGTAGAGATAAAGGTGAGGTTTGTAATTTAGGTTTGATAAAAAAAACAAGGTTAAGGTTTTAAAAAAAACTTTTTAGGGTTCATAAAAAATAGGGTTTAAAAGTTTGAGAAAAAAATGTTAGGGTTTAGGTTTATAAAATATTAGGGTTTATATTAAAAAAATTAGATTAAGATTAAATTTATTAATTCCTAATTATACTAATTAATTAAAAATAATTAACCTAAAAAAGAAATAAACTAATAAATATAAAAAAAAGGTTGTGAGAAAAGGTTTAAGAAAAAGTTTTAGAAAAAGTTTAATTTTTAAAAAGAAAAGATATTAAATAAAATATATAATTTGAAAGAAAAAAAAACAAGGGAGAATTAACCAAAATGTTGGGGCCAAGGTTTGAACCTTTGCCCTTGCTTTTACCAACCTCAACCTTAGCCACTAGGAAAACAATGTTATATAAAATAAACTTAAATGCAAATAAATTATAAAAGAAAAATTGCTTTAGGCTGGGTTTGAACCCACGCCCTCAAGATTACCATATCAGACCCCTAGCCACTACACCACACACGCGCCTATGATATATGAATGAAACATATATAATAATAAAAACAAAGTAAATTTTGAATTTTCAGAATGGCGCCCATGGACTTCATCTTCAACCTTTTTCCTGCGAAAATACCTGCAACATTTGTTACGAAATTTCATGCGAATTTGTTTACATAGGAAAACTTGCAAATTTCAAACATCAAATAACACGCAAAATTTCTTGAAATTGATCATACCAAAATGATCACCACAGCTCAGACAATTCAATCATATCAACAAAAATCATTTAATTAGCTTATATTAGGGAACCCTAATTTGGAGGTCAAACCCTAAAAATGGTGTTTTACGGATTAGTCCATGATTCTTTGATCTAATTACCCAGAATCCATCCATGGGTCCTTACAAACAACAAAACAAGATCAAAATCCATTAGAAACGCATGAATAATTGAAATCGAAAAATTGAAATTCAAGAGAAAAGAGGATTCGGTTTAGGCATATGGATGCGATTTTTATGATGCAAATGATTGGGATAGCATCAAGAAGCCTCAAGGATCGTGTTTAGACCTTTAGAACACCTTGAGAGGGCCTGCAACCAAGAAACCGAAATTGAGTTTTTTTGGAAAAAATTGAAGTTGAACAATGCCTTGTGTGGTCTGAAAAATCCTCCCTCTTGTTTGTGTTATGCTTGTGTATATACAATGAAGAGAATTAAGTCAAATTATGGGCTTTTGTTGTATGGATTTTGATTGCTTGAGATTGAAGAAATCAACTTGCCAATTTTGTCAAAAATTCAAATATCTTCATACCATTTGTATTTTGTACGAATTTGGATGGTTCCAATCACTCTTAAATGTTGTATATTTGATCCTAAAACAAATATTGGATCAAATATTTGATTTTTATAATTTATTTCAATTTAATTTGAATTTTAATAATAAAAATCCAAAATAATATAAAACAAATGATAAAAATCAAAATAGTTGGTCATTGGGTCGTGCATGACTTCATCTTCAAGTTTGGGTTGCAATTTTATGGGCCCATTTGGAAAGAATTGAAGTTATGGCCTTTTTTGCTTCATACACCCCTTAAAAATCTCCAAATTTGACAATGCATAACTTCCTCAATTATAATTCTATGAAGGTGTTCTAGGACGTTTTAGAAAGCTTAGAGTGTCCTCTAACCAACCCTTTGGTCCCATGTCCATATCATTTACCATTTTTAAATTATGAGCTTTGGAAAAAGTTGACTTTTTGTTGACTTTCAAAAAGACCTATAATGTTTTAGCGCATACCTTCTAAATGAAGCATTTTTGGACTTGGCTTGTGAGACACAAAGTTGTAGAGAATTGAATTTCCTTCAAAATGAGATTTGGATGGGAAATTTTTGATGAAGTGTGTGAAAGTTATGGCTGGTCAAAGTTCAATTGACTTTTACTATGAAAACCTTAATTTAGCAACTTCTTGATTCTTGATGATCTGAGGTTTCTTTGATGAATCTTGATGTTTGACCAAAAATCTTGAAGTTTGAATTTGAGTTGACCACAATTGACCTCAGTTGACTTTTTGCCCAAGTTAACTGATTTTCAGATATCTGAACATCTGATTGGCCAAACTTGGTGGGAAAGCTTTGAAACTTGACATGAGGATTATTTAAGGTATATGGGATGTCATGAAGTTAATTTGAGGCTTTGGAAGTCCATTTTATTTCGGGAAACTTAAAACGCTAGTTCACTGATCCATTGTTCAGGGGGAGGCTTTGTCTAGTGAAACCATCAATCTATTTGACCAATTGTGAATCTTATGACCATTGAGAGACCTCTTGAAGTGTATGATCTTGAATGTGGGAGGGAAAATTTTGGGGTACAACAGCTGCCCCAGTTCAATTTTCTAAAACCTGAAGAGTTAGATTGGCATGTACGTTATTTGTGACTTGAAGGTTGAAGGGGATTGAACACTAAAACCCAAAAATTTGCACTCATCGGTGCGCAGAATAACGCTATTGGTTGGTTGTATTGCTTGAATGGGCTTAAAGATTACATTCGGAAAAAAAGTTCTTCAGATATACCTCTTGGAGGATAAAGTAGTCCAAAATGTATATTGATGTAATCTTGGGGGATGTAGAAGCCCAAGAGGTTATTTGGTGTGGTCCTAGAGGATAGAGCAGTCCAAGAGGTTGTTATGTGTAATCATGGAGGATAGAGCAGTCCAAGATATTATCCTGGGGGTTTATAACAGCCTGAGATATTGTTTGAAATATCCCTTGGGGGATATATCAGCCCAAGATGGATATAGATGTAATCTCAGGAGATGTAGTAGCCTAAGATATTGGTTTTCGTGGCCCTGGGGGATATAGCAGCCCAAGACATTGATGGATGTAATCTTGAGGTATGTAGCAGCCCAATATATTGGTATATGTATTCCTTGAAGATAGAGAAATCCAAGATTTTGTTATATGTATTCCTGGAGGATAGAGTGGTCCAAGATATTGTTTGAGGTAACCCTTGGGAGGATATAGCAGCCCAAGAATAAGTTGTTAACGACGTTCGTCTACCGGGGAATTAACCTGAAAAACAAGGTTAGTTCTATGCAAATGTCACGATGTATATAACACTTTGCAAGATGATATTCTCATGAGAATGTTGTATGCGTATGATATGATGTAAATGATGTATGTATGAATTATGTAATTGAAGCACATAAGTAGCTTCGTAGAACAACTGCTGGTTGGGGAAAATAAATCCCGATTTGTTGCTAAAGAATATGAAGACTTTGTTCCCGTATTGTTTTGGAATATCGTACTTACAACCTCCCATTTTCGTTCGTCGTACTTCTTATTGAAGGATTAAATTCCTGAATATCCTGACTGAGGATAAAAGAGATGGACATTCCCACGGGAGATTTATCAGTTCAAGTATCAATTCTTCGGTAGATATATTATATTTGAAAGGAAACTACTTGAAGACTTCGTAATGTTGGAAGTATAAGATACTACTTGAAGTATTCTGTAAGATTATATCCGTAAAGATTACTCTTGTGGGGATGAACCGGCGAAGATTCGTTGGATTCCTACCTCCGATTGTCCTTAGTAAATACTATTACTGCATTTTATACATTTATGTTAAACATCAATCATATTCAAAAGCATATATACATTCAAACACAATCAACGAACGTTTTTGAAGGAGCGAAAAACACAAGGAAAGGGGGTTGGAATTGGGTTTTATAAAAATAATGACTATAAAAGACACTTTGATTTATCCTGATTCGTTTGAACTCAAACTACATCCAGTCCACCCGCCAAGGTGATTTTGCCTCTCTCAACGAGGTCTTAATCCACTTTTCAAAAACTATGAATACAATCACTAACACCTATAGTCAAAGTCTTCTTGAGTCTACTGACTACACTAGTCACTCAAGGAAATCACAAAGAGTTTACAAAATGTTGTAACTAATAATGCTTTAGAAAGCTATTATCACTAGGTGATAGTGTTTACAGAACTTGAGCACAAAGTAAGAAATTGATTAGAGTTAAGGCGCGTGTATGTGTAAGAGCTTCAAATTCTTCAAGATATCTCCTTTATATAGGCGTTTGAATAGGAGATCCGTTGGGAACATCTGATGTCATATTTGGATGATTGTAAATAGCCATAAAGTCCTTCCAAAAATAAAGATTATGTTCCCAGCCGTTATTCTTGATTCCCTCTTAATTATCCATTATTATGAGAATAAGAATATCATAAATGCCCATCAGAGTGTGTTTGAAATTGCGCAGCAATGAGAGCTTATTTGATGAGAACTTCTTTCTATAATCAGATCTTCTAGAGAAGGTGCGCTTGGCTTGAGTACTATTTAGAAGATGCTAATCAACCTTAGAAACATCATTTTCCTGAGAACTTCTATCCTTCACATATATAAGAATTTAGTGCTTTAATTTGTTCTTATAGAATATTGTTATCATCAAAACTATATAAGAGATGTAGAATAAAAATATTGTTCTAACAATTTTCTCTTAAGTAAAAGGGAAAAAGTAAACCTGAATTCGAAAATAGAATTTTATTTATTTAGAAAGTAGCCTATAAACAGGCGAGTTTTAACACGGAGACGAAAATCCTAGTAAGAGGAGTTCGTCGAAGAAATTTTAAATGAGTATAAAAAACAAGGAAAAATAGCTATGTGTAAATGATCTTATTGAGTTTCAACTCTGCTATTGACATTATCTTCAAGTGTCTCATCTCTTGCTGTCAGAATAGAAACGATTGGATTGATCTGCACCTGTTTGAACTTGATATAAGTAGTACAATTAGTTGAGGTTACATGGGTGATCCAATGAGACATAGTCATACGCTTTAATCCCTAACTTTTGCCTGAATTGCCCTTTCAGGTTTTCAATCCACCGGGATACCCTTTTTTGCCCAAGCCTCCCTTTCAGGTTTTCGACTTGCCGGGTGTATAATTATATATATATATATATATATCCCTAGTTTTTGCCTGAACCCTTTTGGTTCGCCAGGATGCCCTTATTTTTTCCTAGGCCAGTCAACCTAGCGGGTCTCTTTTTATGCATAGTATTTTTTAACTATGTCTGCGTTCACAGGTTGTGGGAAATCTCCACCATCAATAGTAGTAAGCATCATGGCACCTCCAGAAAATACCCTCTTGACTACAAATGGCCCTTCATATGTGGGAGTCCATTTTCCCCTAGGATCACCCTGTGGTAATATGATACGCTTGATTACCAAGTCTCTAGCCTGATATACTTGTTACTTGGCCTTCTTATTAAAAGTCTTAATCATACGCTTCTGATACATATGACCATGACAAAGAGCTGTAAGTCTCTTTTCATCAATCAAGTTTATCTGGACAAGTCGAGTCTGAATCCATTCATCTTCATCTAAGTTTGTATCCTTCATAATTCTCAAGGAAGGAATCTGGACTTTAATGGGTAAAACGGCTTCCATACCATAGACAAGAGAAAATGGGGTTGCCCCATTTGAAGTACGTATTGTGGTATGATAACCATGAAGAGAAAATGGTAACATCTCATGCCAATCTTTATATGTAACTGTCAATCTTTATCAACATAGATCTGGCACTTATGACAAGTCTTGGAGTGCTGATAGCAATCAGCTTCCATGGTAGACCAATAGTAACCTGCTCTCAAAATCTTCTCAGCCATTATATGCCCACTAGAGTGAGTATCAAAGATCCCATCATGCATGTCTTCCATGATCTTCATTGCTTCCTTTTTGTCCACACAACGAAGCAAAGTTGAATCTTGATTGCGCTTGTACAAAATTCCATTGCTCAGGAAAAACTTGGCAGAAAATCTCCTTATAAACTTCTTGTCATTGATAGATTCCCCTTCAGGATATTCCTGAGCTTCGAGATATCTTTTCACTTCATGGAACCAAGGCTTTTCTTCACACCTTCAGTATCAACCTCATAACAGTATGTTGGTTCATCTAAATGATCAATAGTAATTATGGGTGCTTCATCATCCCAACTAATTTTAAACATAGATGACATAGTGGCTACAACATCTGCCAACTTATTCTCTTCTCGTGGAATATGTCCAAAAGTAATCTCTTCAAAGTATGGGAAAGACAACACATGCTCTCTGTAAGGAATGAGATTTGGATGTTTCGTGTCCCATTCACCTTTAACCTGACTAACTACCAAGGCTGAATCTCTGTATACATTCAAAAACTAGATCTTCATCTCAATGACATCCTTGATACCCATAATATATGCTTCATATTCAGCCATATTGTTGGTACAATCAAAACAAAGTCTAGCAGTAAATGGTGTATAACAACCCTCAAGAGAGATAATCACAACACCAACACCATTACCAAGTGCATTAGAAGCTCTGTCAAAAACCATAGTCCATCGGGATCCCTATTCAGGTCCTTCATACTTTCTAGGTTCTTTAGTGACTAGCATAATATCTTCATCCAGAAACTCAAAGTTCATTGACTGATAATTATCCACTGCTTGATGAGCCAAATGATCAGCTACCACACTTCCTTTCATAGCCTTCTGAGTAGTATAATGTATGTCATATTCTTTCAAAATCATTTCCAATCTCGCTATTCGTCTGGAGATAGCAGGTTTCTCAAATATGTACTTGATAGAATCCATCTTTGAAATCAATAAAGTGGTATGAGTCAACATATATTATCTTAGTCGGCGAGAAGCCCAAGCCAAAGCGCAATAAGTTTTCTCGAGCAATGAGTATCTTGTTTCATAATCGGTAAACCTTTTGCTAAGGTAGTATATTGCTATCTCTTTTTGACCAGACTCGTCATGTTTCCCCAACACACACCCCATTGAGTTGTCTAATACTGTCAGGTACATAATCAAAGGTCTTCCTTCAACTGGTGGCATCAATATTGGAGTTTCTTGGAGGTACTTCTTGATCTCATCAAAATCTACCTGGCATTCGTCGTTCCATTCCATTACTTGATCTTTCTTCAACAACTTGAAGATTGGTTCACAAGTAGCGGTTAACTGGAAAATAAATCTTGCAATGTAATTTAGGCGTCCCAAGAAACCTCTGACTTCTTTCTCAATACGGGGAGCGAGCATTTCTTATATAGCTTTTACCTTTGCAGGGTCAACTTCAATACCTTTACCACTGACAACGAAACCCAACAGTTTTCCAGATCTAACTCCAAAGGTACATTTGTTTGGATCCAATCTCAACTTGTACTTCTTCAATCTCTCAAACAACTTGTGCAGATGATCAAGATGTTCTTCAGTCTGAGATCTTGCTATCATATCATTAACATATACCTTTATCTCATGGTGAATCATATCATGGAACAAATATGCCATAGCATGCTGATATATTGCCCCAGCGTTCTTCAAACCAAATGGCATTACCTTATAACAGAAGGTGCCTCACTGTGTAACAAGCGTAGTCTTCTCCGTATCTTCAGGTTCCATCTTAATCTGATTGTAACCAGAGAAACCATCCATAAAAAAGAATACCTTATGCTGGGAAGTGTTGTCTACCAGAACATGAATATATGGAAGTGGAAAATCATCTTTAGGTCTAGCTTTGTTCAAATCCCTGTAATCTACACACATGCGTACTTTACCATCTTTCTTAGGCACCAGTACCACATTTGCAACCCACTGAGGATGAGAAGTAACAACTAGGAACCCTGCATTAAATTGTTTCATCACTTCTGCTTTAATCATTTCTGACATTTTAGGACGCATACGATGAACTTTCTGCTTTATTGGACGAAAACCTTCCTTCATTGGCAGACGATGAACCACAATATTAGTATCAAGCCCTGGCATTTCCTCATAAGACCAAGCAAAGATTTCTATATAGTCATGTAACATATGTTCTTAACACTATCTTCTAATTCAGCTCTTATCTTGACCTCTTTCTTGTCTTTCTCAGTTCCCATATTCACAACTTCAATTGGTTCTTCATGTGGTTGTATAACTTTCTCTTCTTGTTGTAACAACCTAGTAAGCTCTACAGGCACTTCACAATCTTCCTTCTTTCTATCCTCGGCTTGATAGATCGGATTCTCAAAGTTATAATTGGCAATAGCAGAATTTTTATCAACAGAATCCAGAGTGGATGAGGATCTGCATTTTAGTGACGTGGGTGTGTGTAAGAACACATAGCTTTAGATAAAGGAAAAAATAAATAAAAAAGATAAAGAGCACAATATTTACAAAAGCAAAAACGTCCATTGGTTTTATTGAATGAAGATATGCAAATAAAATGACATCCCTAACAAGCATACCATTGTGCCTCGGGTAAGGCACAAGGCTTAAAAGTTTAATTGTTCGAAATTACAAACTTAAAAATAATAAAAACAGTAATAGTATTTACTCCTGACTAAAGGAGATAGAAATAACATCTTCAGCTTTCCAATTATCGAGCCCACTGCCAATGGTAGGAAATATCCATCTATCTAAGTTGTAGTCCTCATCAGAATCCTCCATAGCATTGACTTGATCCTCCTGAACTCCTTTGCTGGTGATACGAATAACACGAGCACGACGAACAACCTTCTGAGATTCTGCAGTAAAACCCAAACCAAACTTGTCAGACTTGTAAGGAATGTCAGAAAGCTGACCCCAAATAGTACAACACCTTCTTCAACTACAGCTTTTGCATCCTTCAGAGAAGCCATTGTATGAGGTACTCTAGTAACATCATGAATTGATTTAGTAGTAGGGATGGACTCAGCAGCAGGAACGACCTGAGGATCCACTTCAAATGTCTGGCAAGGAGTCTCAATAAATTCACTTTCCATCTCAACGTACTTGAAAGTATTTACATGACTGACCATATACTCTTCCTCACCATAAACAGTGACGATCTTACTCTTCACTGGATATTTCAGCTTCTGGTGTAAAGTGGAAGTCACAGCACCTGCCCCATGTAAAGTGGGACACCCAAGCAGACATGGATAGGAAGGACGAATATCCATCACATAGAATGTAGAATCAAAGACTTGAGAACCCACTTTGATTGGGAGGTCAACTTCTCTGTGCACCATTCTTCTTGATCCATCGAAGGCTTTCACCACCACGTTACTGGGTCTTAACATAATATCCTCAAAGTTGAGTTTGTCCAGAACATCCTTCGGTAACACATTCAAAGAGGAACCATTATCCACCAAAACATGAGACGGAGTTGTGCCCCTACACTCAATGGAAATGTGCAGAGCTCTATTGTGGTTTCTTTTGGCAGGGGTTAGATCAACATCAGAAAAGCCCAAGCTATTATCAGTATTCAGGTTGGCAACACAATTCTCAAACTGGTCCACAGAGATTTTGATGCGTCCGCAAGCGCACGGATTTATCGAAGTAATATAAAAGATTGTCGAACCACAGAGACCAATATCAACCTATCATTATTTATCGTTACTTTGTAAAGCTAAGGATAATGATATTTGATTAGAACTAAAACTAAAATAGAACTAAGAAAATATAGAAGAACGAGGCCGGTATATGGTTTCCGCGCTCCTAAGGGACTCATAGAATGAGGTGCTAATTACGACTATACTCCTATTTCGTAGAATATACCAACTTAAAGACTCTGTCTCGCGCTCTCGTGGTCTTAACTAAAATCATACTTCCTAATCCCAAGATTTTGCTCTCGCTCGCCCAGTAACTAGGAAACACTCTTTGAAAGCTAATAATATCCTAAACGTCTCTAAAGTGCTCTCGCTGTATTTAGATAAGTTGCCTAATTTCTACTATTTGGTTCACTTCTCACGCTCTCGCGGATCTCGGCTCAAACCTTTATATGCCTCTCACTCTCATGACAAAGCAATATTAACTAACATCTCACTCTCATGACAATGCTAATTAAATTACGCATAGAAATTATAACCAAAACATAATTGTAGTTATTAATTCGCACCTATTATTTTCTACCGAGTCCCGTCGGTAACGACGGTCCTCATACGCCAGACTCTAAACTAATTAGCAAGACATATAATTAAATGGAAACGACATAAACATAAAGATTGAAATTAAGAACAACATACTTTAACAATTAAGAGATGCAGTAACAATAATAATAATAATAATAATAATAATAATAAAGCAATAAAATAAAGAACCTGTAATAAACTTGAATTAAATGCTGGAAATAGAGAAACTGAAATGCAAGATTGTTGATCCAAGTGTTACATAGAACATAGGCCTAATACTAATGGTGTGGTAGTTCCTCGATGTGAGAAACTACCACTTTTACAATGATAATTTATGCCTAGAACTATGAAAGAATAAATTGCACAAAAACATGGATGCCCCTTTAAAGCCAAGAGCAAACCTATATATAGAAGGAAATTTCGTTTTGTAACTTCCATGGAACATAAATGAGTGGTGGAGTAAGTGGGAGTAGTTGGAAGTTGGAGAAGTAGTGGAGTGAGTGGGAGTAGTGGGAAGTTGGAGAAGTAGTGGAGTGAGTGAGAGTAGTGGGAAGTTGGAGAAGTAGTGGAGGAATAAAAGGGAAAATGGAGATTTCTTCTCCTAAATTATAGGTGGTTGGCGCCACCTTCCTCTCTCCCTTAACAAGTGGCGGGTGCCACATTTGATAGGTGGTGGACGCCACCTCCCAATGTGGCTTGCGCCACATTGTGTGAGAGTGGTGGGTCTCACCCCTTTTATTTTCTTTTCATCCTTTTCTTTCCTTTTTATTCATAACTTCTCATTTTCTTCACATTTCTTCCTTTAATTCTTTTCTTTTCTTTATTTTTTGAATTAATCTAAGTCACCTGAAAACATAGTAAATGATATATAAATCGAAGCATAAATCAAATAAAACAAAGGAAATCATAACTAAAATTCATGTAAGTCAAGCCAATTAAACGATATAATTTAGCGTTATCAGATTTCATGTGGTACATGAGCAGCCTTTAGGAAATTCATTAAAGCCTTGGAATGGGCTTAAGAACATAACAACAAAGACAACATAGAGATCTTAGAGGGAGTATGCCCCAATTGTTCAACAATATTATAATCACTCTTGCGGATGATCTTCAATACTTCATCCATCTACTTGGAATGGTCTTCATTAGCCGATGTTTCAACCTGAACAGGCTCAATCAATGGTCCTTTGCCACAGGCCTCAGTACTTGGCCCAGGGTTGGAGATATGAACTGGAGCAGCAGCAGTCTTTGAAGTGTCTTCTGGAGAGAAAATTCTTCCACTCCTAGTAACATTACTAGTCCCAGCAATATTGTTGACATCAAGATTTGTATATGCAGCAGGTATATCAGTTAGAGGCTCTTTCTTGATACCATGGATATAAACATCTGACCCATAATTCCAAGGGATAGCCTTATCAGAAGAATATGGAATTGGACCATGAGTAGTAATAATCAAGGGAGCCACCTTTGGCTCAGCAATAATCTTCACAGGACCTTTAGAGGTAATCCTCACAGGACCCTTAGAAGTGATCTTCACAGGAGTACTAGTAACCACAGACACATCTTCAAGCTTCAGATTTTGGGATAGGCCTTCACATAAGGGATATTCTCAAACAGTGTAGTACGGTTGCCCATCAGACGTTGAACACCTTCCTCCAGCTTCCAACAATCATTGGGTTGAGAGGCAGTAAAAACAATCTTCATTGCAACCCGAAAATAAACCGGCTTTTTGCAGCTTCTTCTTAATGATGGATAGAGGAGTAGTCAAATCAGTCACCGTAGAAACATAAGAAACATCATCAACAATATTAACAGTCTTCTCATGCTTAGGCATAGGAGCAGTAATCGCATTAGGAGTCTCAAGAGGATCAAACTCAATTTCTCCAGCATCAATCATATCCTGGATCTTATTCTTCAACGCCCAACAGTTATTAGTATCATGGTCTGGGAAATTGGAGTGATATGCATATCTTGCATTGGGATTAAAACGAGGAGAGGTAGTATTGAGGTTCTGAGGAGGATCCCTCAAAGTAATCAATTCTCCCTTCAACATGTGTTGCAGGGCCTGAGCCAATGACATATTGATCTTTGTAAATTGCCTCCTAGGCTTAGGCTGACTATTTTGTTGTTGATCTTGTGATGTAGGTGCATGATTAGAGATGAGGACTGCTCCTACAGATTGATTATTCCTGTTACGACCCTGTTGGCCATACACAGCATTAGACTCTTTCTTCCGATTAGAAGGATTATTGGTAGTACTTGAAGAGGCAACCACTTGTATCTTACCACTTTGTATTCCACTCTCTACATGTTCTCCATTCATTATCAACTCAGTTAAACCAGTTGATGAACTTCCAATGAGATGACTGTAGAAAGGACCAGTCAATGTACTCATAAACATATCAAACAATTCCCGGTCAATCAAAGGAGGTTGAACTCTTCTTGCAAGATCTATCCACTTCTGGGCATACTCATTGAAACTTTCTTTAGAACCCATCGACATGCTTTGGAGTTGCATGTGAGTTGGTGCTAAATCAGAGTTATATTGGTATTTCCTATAAAAGGCCTCAGCAAGATTATTCCAAGTACGAATATTGATACTCTCCAGTTGATAGTACCATTCCAGTTGAGCTCCAAATAAACTCTCCTGAAAGAAGTGAATCCACAACTTCCTGTCAACAGTATGTGGCTGGATTCTCTGGACATAAGACCTCATATGCAGCTTAGGACATGACACACCATCATACACCACAAAAGTAGGAACCTTGAAACCAATAGGAATGACAACTCCAGAAATCAAACTCAGATCTTCAAAATCTAAACCATGAGTCTTCTGTAATTCCATAGCATTCACACGATCCTCCAGCAACTTATACTTCTCATCACCAATTGAATCATAATAATAATTTTCCTCATAATCAGAATTCACAACAATACCATGTTGACTTCCTTCCTCTTCTGTAGAATCTTTATCTCCAGGGTTTTCAACCTCATCATCTGTCTTGATTGGAGCTCTGAATCCCCTCCCTGCGCGCCATTTCACTTGATCAGCGGTGGAAGGGTGGATTTGATTTAACTCATCGAATTCATGTTTACTTTCACTGCTTTTCAGGTGCAAATATGTATGTGGACGAACTAACCTATATAGACTTGGAGGAACTTTCTGATGATATGGTTTCATCCCCTAACCACTTTGATGAAACGACGTCGGGAGAAACTTCTTCTGGTTCAAGTGATTTCGAGGAAAGCACCTTTGATCATGCTGAAAATAATAACCCTGAAGATAATGACGACGATCAAGATATTCTTGTCAGAGAATGGGCTGCTAAGGAGTCGCTAATTATCTAGTCGATATACTCCAAGCCCCTAAAAGGTATGGATCCGGTGGTCGGGGATCCCGGAGATTGGCTCATCGAGTATCTCAACAAGGAGGATCGAATCTGCTCGCTCTACGGTTCCAATAGGTTCCCCATGTATGACATCTTTTTCAAGGAACTCAGATTCAGGCTCCCGTTCTCAGATTTTCAGATCTTTGTGTTTGTTTACTTAGAGCTTTCACACTCACAACTGCATCTGAATTCGTTTGCATTCATGAGAGCTTTCGAGCTGACTTGCGGGTATCTGAAGATTGGAGTGAGTCTCCCCCTGTTCTTCCACATATTTCATATTTAGAGGCAGATTGTTCAGGGGAGATATGGTTGGGTCTCCCTCAAACATAAAAGAAAGATTGTCAAATCCTATTCTGAGTCAATCATAGATTTCAAGGATCGATATTATCTGTTCGAACCGATCTCAAATCATGCTCAGGATTCTGTGAAATTATGGGGGGTGGATATTGATGACGAAAGGAGATTTCTGTTTGACGAGCAGGGAAAGGAGGTGCCCTGTCTCATGCTGAAGTTACATTTTTCATGGTCACGCAACCATTTCACGCATGGCACAGACGAATACATGGACATCGCCTCTGAGTTGAGTGACGAGGATCAGACCAACTATGATGCCCTGATGAGCTATGTTTCCAGAATTACTATGACCGTGCATGTGGACGAGCGGGATCATGCAGTTTTGGGTAAGGACGGAGGTGCAAAAGTGACCCCAATGTTTATAGAAGTGTCCAAGCTCTTTATCTGCGAGACAGACGAGAATGTTACAGCTTATCTCGGCAGCTTTTAGAATTATTTTCTTGCATTGAATTTTTGCTCGTATACTCTTACATGCTCTAACTGGTTTTTTTTGTCTTTTTCAGAATCGATGGTGGATTTGCAGGACAAGGTGATGGCAAACGCTGCCAAAATAAGAAAGGCCAGGAAATTGAAGCAAACTCGGTTGAACGACCTCTTAGTAGCAATAGGCATGGGTTCGGGCAATTCCTCCTCAGCTCCTCGAGGTTCGTCGGGCACCGCCTCTAGCCTAGGGAAGAGGTCGAGGGCTGATGATGTTATAAACTTGACAGAGACTCCCATGAAGTCGTCATTCGACCTTCCCACTTGCTTTCTCAAACCAAAGTTCATCGAGGAGACCTCACTCCACGTTCATCAAGCAGAGACGCTTAAGTTAGAGGAGCTAAGTCGACCGGATAGGCGGATGTCTCTGGCTCGGGATGCGAGTTCGATGATGAGGGTCTTAACGATGGCCTTCATGTATGTCGAGGGTACCGCTACTCAGGAGCAAGAGATCTAGAGGCTGAAGCTCCTATTTCCTGCTTCTGAGGACAAGGCCAACAAAGCTTCTGAGATGGCGAAGGATGCCTTGAAGAAGAACAAAGAGTTGAAAGAGTCTCTGGCCGCTGCTACCTCTGAGGCGAAAACTGCGAAGGACGAAGTTGATCATCTTAAGGCTGCAATGGCACCTTCCGAGGATGAACCGAAGGACTTGAAATCGCTGGTGACTCGAGCTGAGCTTATCGTAAAGATCGAGCGGGGGGAAGAGGACCTCGAGGAGATAGAGGATGTGGCTTTTAAGAACACAGTGCATTAACTATAGATTGTTAATCCCGGGGTTATACTCAATGAGAAGGGCATCAATTTCCTATATAATGTTATGAATGGAGAAATCTTTATTCCCGGATTTCTTAGGTCGTCGGATCAGGACGATTTGACCATGGCTAAAGGAAATCAGGGGTCTCAGTCAATGCTCAGCCTGCTGCAGATACAAATGCTTAAAGATCTTGTTCTGATTCGTTTTTTTCTTTTGGTGGTCGGCCTGTGTGCCATAACCTTTGTTGTGCTTCGGGGAGTTGTTCCCCCATTTATGTAATACTTGAACAAGTCGGTCTGTGTGGCCATATTTTCCAATGCTTTTCTGACCGCGGTGGTCGTTTATTCTCTATCTGTTGTGTGTGCACGTGTGTCCGTCGGAGGACACACTTTAATTCTTTAAAGTGTTTTTACAATGCTCGATCATTTTAGATGTTTTCTTTAAAAACACGTGTGATGTTATTTTTTATACGCTCCCTGGGGGTCGGTAGAGCGATGTTTATATATTTGTGGAACAATGCTCGGTACAAGTGTGTTTGACAGTTTGGGGAACCGAGCAGAATGCCAGAGTATATATGGTCCAAGAACGATGCTCGAGTCATGATAATGACCCGTGCTCCGCAGTGTGAACGTCCCATCGCGAGCTGGGTGTTTTTCCTGGTCATGGTACGAAAATGAAGACGAACTCAATTGAGGATCCAGTTGTGTGATGGTGATCTTTCTTGTTCATGAGGGAAACCTTGTCGAAGAAAAGATTTTGATATGCGATACTTGTACCTAGGTATGTGTAAACACCCCAAATTTTCCCTCACTCTTTTCACCATGGCTTGTGATTCTTTTCATTTGCATAAGTTCAATCATATCATCTCATATTGCATTTTTGCTTCACTGCATTGATTCAAAGTCATCTGCACCTAGGGTTTGTGATTTGGGCAATTCCTGAGCCATTTGAGCCACTCCAAAGGTCTTCAATCATCTCAAGAGGGTCCATGTATGTTCAAGCATCATATTATATCCTCCCAAGATCAAGAAAGTCGGAAAATCACAAGAACTGAGAAAGGCATGGAAGTAGAGCAAAGCTTAACTGCACAGATGACCTAAAATTAGGGTTTTGGTTTCAGAGGCCATAACTCCAATTTTTTTGGTCATTCTTGTTTCTATTAGTCTCTATATGATATAAGGATCATACACACCAATTTTCATGAAGAAATTCAATGGGGAAGGCATCTGATCAATAGATGACTTCTTGAACAAGTCAGTGCAAAATCAGGGTATCTGAGGCCCCCCCATCATCCAACCAAAGGGTCTTCTCCATCATTTTGGGTGTATATGATCTTTATTTGATCTTAGAAGAAGTTAGAAGTTCACAAAATTGAAGAATTTCAAGCCATTTGCAAAGTTGCCATTTTGGAAAAGTGACTTGTAATGCAAACTTGCCATTTTGGGAAAGTTTTTCAACCTCCTCTTTTTGATTCAAAAATGCTTCAAATGAAAAATTATTGGTCATGAAAGTTGTAGATTGGATCATTCCCTTTTCAAAAAGTATAAGAACTTGACCTAATTCATTTTGGAACTCAAGTTATGGCTTGTCAAAGTTGGGAAAAATCACATAAATTTCACTTTTACACCAAAGAGGGAAGTTTGCAAATTCCCATGCCAAGCCAATTTGGGACCTCTAATGCATCTCTACACATCATACCATCCTAGTGCAACTCATTTGGATCAGATTTGTGCCTTGAATGATAAGCTTTCATGCCTTGAACTTCACAAATTTCAATAGGGGCCAAAACTTCCATAATTTGCAAAATGGTACAAAACCTCTCATCCACTTGCCACAGCTCATCAAATATGATTCACAAATATCCCTTGATCTCAGCTGAACCAGGACATGCCCAAATCCCAGCCTTCCACTTGCCCATACCTCCAAGTACAACTTTCTTGACTTTTTGCAACATGAGCCATACCAATCACAACAGTCCACCACCCACTCTCTGGCCTATCACTACTTGTTATATGGATCAAACCCAAGCCATAACACCCAACATTGCAGCCTAACACTTAAGACTACCTAGCATTGCCAAAAACTCTCCATTTTGCAAAAGCATTCGAAAATCTCTGCTCACACACTCAAACTTCAAACTACCTTCACCAATCAACTCAGCATCACTAAAAGACCCTTTTCCTCCCTTCAAACAAGCCTAAAAGCACCCATAGCCAAAACATGATTCTGGTGCAGCAAGGTTTCAATCTCACAAACCAGCCATTCTCAAAGCCTTTGAAGCATTCCATTAGCCTCAGGAGGTCAAAGGGAGTCTTTTTGCACAAAGGAAGTGGCCAGAAAGTTCAAGTTTGGAAAGCTCCATCTCAGGTAGCCATCTGAATTCATTTTTCCAGAACTCTCTTTTTATGTTACAATATGATAAAGCATGTTTCAGTGATCACTATGAGCTTTGAATTTTTGAAAATGGTGTAGAAATGAGTATGTACTGAATCTCTGAAACTTTTGCCATTTTTGATCTCTTCTTCGAATCTTAAGATTGAGCAATGAGAAATTTGTTTTGAGGGTGGATTTGAGCTTAGGGGAGTGAGGGGAATTGATCTGGAGCTTTAGAGCTCCAGAAATAACCTAGGGAGAGAGTTTGAAGTTTTCAGGGGAGGGTGTCACCGGAGAAGACGACCGGAGCTCTTCTCCGGTGACCTGAAATTCATTAATTGTTTTAATTATGGTTAGGGCAATTTTTGAATTGTGGCCGTAAGATCTGGGCTTCCCGCGTGAGATGAGTGGACTGAAGGTGCGCAAAACACAAGGAAGGGGGGTTGGAATTGGGTTTTCTTAAACAATTAAAAATAACTTCTAATGACAAGATGATTTATCCTGGTTCGTTTGAACTCAAACTACGTCCAGTCCACCCGCCAAGGTGATTTTGCCTCTACTGAGGTCTTAATCCACTATTCAACTATTGAATACACACAAAGACCTATAGTCAATGTCCTCTTGAGTTTTCTGACTAAACTTAGTCACTCAAGGAATAAAATAAATATTACAATGATAATAAGGAAGTAACTAAAAAAGCTTCTTGACAAGCAAAGATCACTAAGTGAAAGTTACAATATATTAGCACAAGTTGATTCAGTCTTTTTGCGTGAGTGTATTGTTGTTCAATTCTTCAAAATGAATCCTTTATATAGTCCTTGAATGAATGTAGCCGTTGGAGACATCTTGAGCCAAATTAAGGATATAAGTTAATACCATAACTTCCTTCCATAATCAGAGATACTTGTCTTTACCATTAATTAAAATATTCTTTAATTAATGTCTTCATTATGAATATCAACATCTTCTAAGCGGAGATCAGAGATAATAAATATTTGATGCGCAGCCAATAAATATGTCATTAAATGATGGATTCTTCTTTAAAAGTATCTTCTATGTGTGGCTCAATGAATCTTCTATTCGAGTACGTCTTACTTAATAGAATTGATCTTCTACACAAGAGCAAGGATATTTATTAGAACTTCTATTCTGTAACAATCTTTGTTATCATCAAAACACTTGGAGGTTCAGAACCATAATTGTTCTAACAATCTCCCCCTTTTTGATGATGACAAAACATAATGAGAATAGAGTTTAATAATATTAGAGAAACTCCCTTTAATAGAATCACATATTTCTTATCAAGATTTCTTCAGATGTTCTATGATCCTTAGCTCCCCCTGAGTTGGTTACCTGACCTGTTTCTTTTCTATGATCACAACTCAGATAGTTTTATTAGAATATTATATGTAAGAGGCAAATTATGGTAAACTGCTATGGATCAGAATCATCTACGTTTCTCCCCCTTTTTGTCATAATTAAAAAGCGTCAAAGCAATTGAAAAACCAAAAAATTGCCATAAATTATATTTAAAACTTGTCAAAACAAAAAACAGTAGAAGTTTAAAGAGTTATGCAGAAGCAGAAGATAAAAAAATGACTAAAGCAGAAGATAAGCATTAAATTAGGAGTTCATCTTAGTAACTAAGGTCTCCAGCAAAGATTTAATCTCAGATGATGATTCCACTTGCTTGCCAAGCATGGTCTTCAATTCAGCAGTGGTTTCATCTTGCTTATCTAGAAGTTGCTTTACCATCTGATTCTCTTTCTTCAGCTCTTCCAATGTTTGCAGAACAAAATTTGTTGTCAAAGGTTCTTCAACTTCTGGGGCAGCTTGATTTTCAGGTTCATCAACATGATCTTCTTCAGACGGTACCAAAATCATTTGAAGTTCAGAGAGTTCTTCCAGATTTTCTGACTCTGTCCAAGGCTTATTGTCCAGCAGAAGGGGTTTAGACTGTTCAACATTAGAAACAACTGCTTGAAGATACTCACAGAAGTTCTGGTGAGCAATATCATAGCAGATGTCCTTAAGTCTTTTTGACTCAGTAGTAAACCACTTTTTGAAGGTAGCCCACAGAAAGTCAGAAGCAGCTGGATCTGTAAGCTCTGAGCACGCAGACTTCAGATCCTCTAACTTTAATTTCAAGACTGTTTCAAAAGCAAGTAATAAAGCAGAAATGTCTATTCTAGAGGGTTTTGGTTTAGGTACAGGTATGGCTGTTTTGTTAGAGACTGAGGATAATTTTTGTAAAGCTTCAAAATTAATGGATGTTCTAAGAGGATTATCATGTACAGTTTCTTCTGGAGGAGTGTCAGGGATGTTTATAAAGGCAGGTGAGTTTGGAGGTGTAGATTCATATAAGGATAGTGAACTTTCTCTTATAGGGGATAGTCTAGGTGCATTTTCAGGGGATGGAATTTGGACATATTCTAAGGATTGAAAATTTTCAAGATCTGATAGGACATGTTGCAGGGCAGTTTGTGTTTCTGTTATGGGAGAGCGATCAATGTCAGACAGAGGAGTAGTATCTATTGGTATGTCAAAGTCAGAAATTTTTTGCGGTTGATTGGGTTCAGCTTCTGGTGGATAAAGTGATGAGAGGATGGATGCGACAGCAGCAGATGCAGGTATTTCAGTTTGAATAGGATTAAAAGTTTGAGGTGGTTCAGAAGAAGGGATTGGTGCAGAAGGAATATCAACAGAAGGTAATGGGTCAGAAGGTAATGGGCTAGAAGGTTTTTCAGACACTTCTACATTAACTGCTTCTACTACAGAAATGAATTCAGAGTTAGAGGCAGAACTTTTACCTGATCTTCTGGTTGATTTAAGAATCTTCTGAGATGATCCTTCAGCAGCCTTTCTCTTCTTGAATCTTGCAGAGGCAGCATCTGGAGCTTTCTGTTTGAGTTCAGTTGGCTTGAACTGGGGGTCCACACCATGTTGCTTGCAAATATCCAGGTAATTTATCACAACTTCTGGAGGTGTGTCAGAAGAGAAGAGAGGGAAGTTTTCCAATGGAATCCTCCTGGTGGTGATCACTTCTCTAAAAGGAAGGACAGGTTCTTGCTGAATAGAAGTAATAAACTTCATCTTTTTCAAGTTCTTCGCATTCAGAGGTTTTCCTACATCTGTTTCAAGAAGTTGAGTTTGCTTTAATTCTGCCAGAAAGTCTACCAGCTTGTTTTGACAGAGGATGTCAGAAATAACACGTCCTAGAGGAATCCAATCCCTCTTGGTTTTCTCCCCATCTCTAGTTTCCTTCACACTAGTTTTCAGATGTTGGAATAAGGTGTGTGCAAGGTTGATCTTTTTCTTTTTGGCAATGAAGTAAAGAAGAAATTGTTGATCCAAATTGATGTAGTCTGGAGAATTGGTAGGCTTCCTATGACAGATTGTCCCAAGAATGATCTTGGCCCAAATTCTGAGAGGGGTCTTCAAATCCTTTATTTTATTTGAGGGTTTGCCAGAGGTGAAGATCTCCTTTGCTATCACTGTAGTATCAGACATCCTATCCATGTCACTGCACTTGATGCCATTTCCATCAGCTTCTATTAGTTTGGCAAGGTGGTCTTCAGAAATAATTACCCTTTTACCCAGCACGTACGATGTAACACGTGAGTTGGTGGCTGTTGCGTAAGCCCAGAATTCCTTTACCAGTTTTGGGAAGACTGGTCCCATTAAGAGATCAAAGTACTTCTCCCAGCCCTGAGCTTGAACGTCCGGGAAGAGATCAAAACCATTTTCCTTCAGACTGTTGAAATCCACAAAAAGCTCACATAGAACTTCCAGTTTGTCTGTAGGAGTAGTGAGGGTCTTCATGGGTTCAACATAGAACACATCAGAGAAGTCTTTTCTTTGTTGAGGAGGAGAAGCCATTGTTACTAAGATGAGGTTTATGAAGTTTTAGGGTTTTTAGAAAATTTTCAAAGAGAACGCAAAAGAGAGAGTGAAAAGATTTTTCAGTAAAAATTCAATAAGGGTAAAAAGTGTAAGTAAAAGTGAAACGTTACTTATATAGGTATAATAATGCAATTAATAAACCGAGAAATTAGTGGGAAAAATTAAATTAAAAAAAACATGATGATTATATGCAATAAATGCGCTGACATAGGGTAAGGCGTAAAAGATTCTGGAACAGTTACCCAAGAGATTTTTGCCTTTTTGGTGTCAAGTTAGTCGTATCAGTTTCCCAGAAGATTAACAGATGTCATTCTGTAGAGGAAAGTTGTCCAACGCATGTTCTGTCACTCTTCAGAATTTGGACACTTGTTTTAATTCTGATGGGAGTCCTTAGAGCCTTGTTGACACTTGTTGATTTGAAGATCTGCATGATATCCCTTTGAACAGAAGTTCTCAGAATGAAGTAATTAGAACATAGTATCTTCTGAGGAAATAATATAGAGGATAAATTACAGAACTTCTAAGAGGTAAAGACATATAATTAAAGCATTTTCATTCTGGACATAACTTCATGCTAAGGTTAGTTAGTATGAAATTAAATCTATCTTCAGGAAGGGGTTTTGTAAAGATATCAGCCCATTGGTGATTTGTATCTATGAATTTTAACATTAAAATTCCCTTCTGAGTATAGTCCCTAATGAAGTGATGTTTAACTTCTATGTGTTTAGCTCTAGAATGTAAAATTGGATTTTTAGAAAGACATATAGCAGAAGTATTGTCACAGAGGATGGGAATGTTACTCTCATAAATATTGAAATCCTCAAGCTGATTTTTCATCCAGAGCATCTGAGTACTGCATCCAGCTGCTGCAATGTATTCAGCTTCTGCAGTTGATAATGCTATGGTTGATTGTCTTTTGCTAGACCAAGAGATTAGATTGTCTCCCAGAAATTGACAACTTCCAGAAGTACTTTTTCTTTCTGTTCTGTCTCCAGCAAAATCAGCATCACAATATCCTACAAGTTTATACTCTTCTGATCTTCTGTAATACAGACCAAGATTAGTAGTACCTTTCAGATATCTAAAGATTCTCTTAACTGCTGTTAAGTGAGTTTCTCTAGGATCTGATTGGAATCTAGCACATAAACATACGTTGTATAGAATATATGGTCTCGAAGCAGTTAGATATAGAAGAGATCCAATCATACCTCTGTAGAGCTTCTGATCTACTTTCTTACTTACCTTTTCTTTCTCCAGAATACATGTAGGGTGCATAGGAGTTTTAGATATTGTGCTTTCTGATAGATCAAATTTCTTCAGAAGTTCTTTGACATATTTGCTTTGATGGATATACGTTCCTTCTGATGTTTGATTTATTTGAATTCCCAGAAAGAACTTTAGTTCTCCCATCATGCTCATTTCAAATTCTGCCTGCATAGACTTAGCAAATTCCTTTCCCAAGGCACTTTTAGTAGAACCAAAAATTATATCATCTACATAAATTTGACATATCAGAAGATCATTTTTAATGTTTTTACTGAAAAGAGTTGTATCCACTTTCCCTCTGATGAACTTATTTTCCAGAAGAAAAGTACTTAGTCTTTCATACCAAGCTCTGGGAGCTTGTTTTAATCCATATAATGATTTTTTGAGTTTAAAAACATGTTCTGGAAATTTTGTATTTTCAAAACCAGGGAGTTGGTGTACATACACTTCTTCATCAATATAACCATTTAAAAATGCACTTTTGACATCCATTTGATATAGAATGATATTATGGTTTACATCAAATGAGATTAAAAGTCTAATTGATTCTAACCTGGCGACTGGTGCATAGGTTTCTGTATAGTCAATTCCTTCTTGTTGACTATAACCTTGTGCAACCAGTCTTGCTTTGTTTCTGACAACTTCTCCTTGCTCATTTAGCTTGTTTCTGAATACCCACTTGGTGCCAATGATGTTGAATCCTCTGGGCCTGGGAACTAGATCCCACACATCATTTCTGGTGAATTGATTAAGTTCTTCTTGCATAGCCAGAATCCAATCATTTTCTGAGAGAGCTTCTTCTACAAAAGTTGGTTCAATCAGAGAAACAAGTCCCATTAAGGATTCTTCAGAGTTTTTGAATGATGATCTTGTTCTGATTGGTTCATCTTTCTTTCCCAAGATTTTATCTTCTGGATAATTTATATTGCTTCTGGATAGTTTCTTCTGAGTGGGTTCTTCAGACGTTGTTGGAGAACATGTATTGTTTTGATCTTTAGGTGATTGATCTTCAGAAGTTCTATTTGTAGAGATTTCTACTTCTATGTCTGCAATTAATTCATTCTGCTTTGGTTTTTCAGAACCAAGCTTATCATTAAATCTGACATAAATAGATTCTATCACAATGCGTGTTTCTGTATTGTATACCCTGTATCCCTTAGAACGTTCAGAGTATCCTAACATATAACACTTTTGTGCCTTAGAGTCAAATTTATTCAGAGTATCAATAGTATTTAAAATAAAACAAATACATCCAAAAGGATGAAAATATGAAATGTTGGGCTTTCTATTCTTCCACAATTCATAAGGAGTCTTTTCAAGAATAGGTCTTATAGAGATTCTATTCTGAATATAGCATGCTGTATTTACTGCTTCTGCCCAAAAATGTTTAGCCATATTAGTCTCATTGATCATGGTTCTGGCCATCTCTTGCAATGTTCTATTCTTACGTTCTACAACCCCATTTTGTTGTGGAGTTCTAGGACAAGAAAAATCATGAGAGATGCCATTTTCATTAAAAAAATGATTCTAATTGTTTATTTTCAAATTCTCCACCATGATCACTTCTGACTTTAATGATTTTAGATTCCTTTTCATTTTGAACTTGTTTGCAGAAGTTAGAAAATACAGCAATTGACTCATCCTTGTGTCTAAGAAACTTTACCCATGTCCATCTGCTGAAGTCATCTACGATCACCAATCCATACTTCTTGCCACTGACAGAAGCAGTTTTCAATGGTCCAAACAAGTCAATGTGCAGAAGTTCTAATGGTCTAGAGGAAGATACAACATTTTTAGCTTTAAAACCAGGTTTTGAAAATTTGCCTTTTTGGCATGCTTCACACAGAGCTTCTGAGTTGAACTTTAAATTTGGAAGTCCTCTGACTAGATTGAGTTTGTTAAGTTGAGATAATCTTCTCATATTAACGTGTCCCAATCTTCTGTGCCAGACCCATTGCTCAGTTTCCACAGACATTAGACATTTTACATTTTGAATTTTTAATTCTGAAAGTTTTATTTTATAAATGTTGTTCTTTCTCTTTCCACTAAAGAGGATTGTTCCATCTTTCTGACTAACAGCTTTACAGAACTTTTGATTAAAGATTATGTCATAGCCATTATCACTTAATTGACTTATGGATAATAAGTTATGCATTAATCCTTCTACTAATAGAACATTAGAGATAGAGGGAAGATTTCCATTACCAATAGTTCCAGAGCCAATTATTTTTCCTTTTTGATTGCCTCCAAAACCTACGTGGCCTCCATCTTTTAATTCAAGACTTTGGAACATATGCTTTCTTCCCGTCATGTGTCGTGAGCATCCAGAGTCCAGGTACCATGATTGGTGTTTCAGTTTTGCTGTTAAAGACATCTGCAACATACACAATTTTATCCTTGGGTACTCATATTCTTCTGGGTCCTTGTTTGTTAATTTTTACAAACTTCTGATTCATTTTCAAATCAGAACTTGTGGAACAAGATGACTCACTAGTGTATATAAGATCATGGTTATGACCATAGGTGAAATGAGAACTTAGAGGAGTGTTGGTAGTTATGACAATATCATCAATCTTTTTAAATTTTAGAGTTTCTTTAGTTTTCACATAGCCTATGCCTCTTCTATCATTTCTGCTAACTCCATAGATCATAGATGCAATTTTGCTTCTATCTATGCTTTTAGCTAGAAATTTTTGAAAGCTATAGTCATACTGTTTTATGATACTGTCAGAATTGATTAGATCTTCTAATTCAGATTCCTTCTGAGCTTTAAGTTTTTCAAGAGAGTTTTTACATTCAAATATGTTTTCTTTCAACTCAGAGTTTTCTGTTTTTAGTTTTCTAATTTCTTCTAATTCAGATACCAGACTTTGTTTCATGTCTTTGTATTTGAATTGAAGCTTCTGATATTTTTCAAGAATTTCTGAGAGGCTAGCTTCTAATTGAGATCTGGAAAACTTAGAAAATACCTCTTCTGAATCTGATTCTGATTATGATTTTGATGGGTGATCATCTTCTGGTATGTTTGCCATTAATGCAATATTAGCTTGTTCATCTTCAGAATCTGACTCTGCTTCAGATGATTCAGAATCATCCCATGTTGCCATGAGACTCTTTTTCTTTTCTCTGCTGAATTTGTTTCTGGGTTTCTCTTTCTGAAGTTTTGGATATTCACTTTTGTAGTGTCCTGGTTCTTTGCATTCGTAGCACACAACTTCTTTGCTTCTGGGTTTCTTATGACCAGATGTTGATTCAGAATAATTGTTTGTTCTTCTGGTATTTCTGAACTTCTTCTGACGATGCTTCCAGAGTTGTTGAACTCTTCTGGATAAGAGAGATAATTCATCTTCTTCTGATGAACATCCAGAACTTTCTTCTTCTTCTGCCTGAAAAGCTTTAGAAACATATTTGTTAGATTTAAGAGCTACCGACTTACCTTTCTTTTGGGGTTCATCTTCTTCTAGTTCAATCTCATGACTTCTCAAGGAGCTGATCAGTTCTTCTAAGGAAATTTCATTCAGATTTTTTGATAGCTTTAAAGCAGTGACCATGGGCCTCCAAGCTTTTGGTAAACTTCTGATGATTTTCTTCACATGATCTGCTGTTGAATAGCCTTTGTCCAGAACTTTTAGTCCAGCTACCAGGATTTGGAACCTTGAGAACATTTTTTCAATTGTCTCATCTTCTTCCATCTTGAAAGCTTCATACTTCTGGATGAGGGCTAGAGCTTTAGTCTCCTTGACTTGAGTGTTGCCTTCATGTGTCATCCTCAGAGAATCAAACATGTGTTTAGCTAAGTCCCTGTTTGTGATCTTCTCATATTCTGTATATGAGATGGCACTTAGAAGTATGGTTCTAGCTTTGTGATGATTTCTGAATTCCTTCTTCTGCTGAGCTGTCATATTTTTTCTTTCAATCTTCTGACCATCTGCTTCAACAGGATGAATGTATCCATCAGTCACCATGTCCCAGAGATCTCCATCTAGAGCTAGAAAGAAACTCTCCAGAACATCCTTCCAGTAGTCAAAATTGTCACCATTGAACACTGGAGGTTTAGCGTTGATCTTGTCATTCTGATAGTCATTGTTGTTAATTCCCGCTTCTGCCATGTGATTAACTTCTGGATCTTTTACTGACACGGTTAAGTGTTTTTCTCAGAACCTAGCGCTCTGATGCCAGTTGAAGGTGCGCAAAACACAAGGAAGGGGGGTTGGAATTGGGTTTTCTTAAACAATTAAAAATAACTTCTAATGACAAGATGATTTATCCTGGTTCGTTTGAACTCAAACTACGTCCAGTCCACCCGCCAAGGTGATTTTGCCTCTACTGAGGTCTTAATCCACTATTCAACTATTGAATACACACAAAGACCTATAGTCAATGTCCTCTTGAGTCTTCTGACTAAACTTAGTCACTCAAGGAATAAAATAACTATTACAATGATAATAAGGAAGTAACTAAAAAAGCTTCTTGACAAGCAAAGATCACTAAGTGAAAGTTACAATATATTAGCACAAGTTGATTCAGTCTTTTTGCGTGAGTGTATTGTTGTTCAATTCTTCAAAATGAATCCTTTATATAGTCCTTGAATGAATGTAGCCGTTGGAGAAATCTTGAGCCAAATTAAGGATATAAGTTAATACCATAACTTCCTTCCATAATCAGAGATACTTGTCTTGACCATTAATTAAAATATTCTTTAATTAATGTCTTCATTATGAATATCAACATCTTCTAAGCGGAGATCAGAGATAATAAATATTTGATGCGCAGCCAATAAATATGTCATTAAATGATGGATTCTTCTTTAAAAGTATCTTCTATGTGTGGCTCAATGAATCTTCTATTCGAGTACATCTTACTTAATAGAATTGATCTTCTACACAAGAGCAAGGATATTTATTAGAACTTCTATTCTGTAACAATCTTTGTTATCATCAAAACACTTGGAGGTTCAGAACCATAATTGTTCTAACATGGACCAGATCATTTCATTAACATTTAATCTGGATTTAATATTTAATTAATTAGGATTAAGTGGATTTGAATGCTGGCCATCAGATTTGGCGCGTAGTCAACACTAAAACCCACCAGAATCAATCCTAGCCTTTAACTGCGTTTACTTTCATTAATTCTCATTTTAATTTCATTTTTTATCATTTATCTTGCATAATTTATTTAAAATAGCTAGAAAATGCCAAAAAATATTTTCTTCTGCATTTTAATTTCAAATATTTTTCTCCACCCAAAAATAATTTTTATTTTATTTTTTGCATAAAATTTGTATTTTTAAAATATTTAAATATTTATTTTAATTAATTAATGGAAATTAATTAATTAAAATACCATTTAAGTTTCTAAAAATCACCAAAAAAATCACATTGCATCTTGACACATTTAGAGACATTATCAAACCATTCATACAAATTTCTTTTTGGTTCTTGATCCATTTTGACATTTTTCTTTGGATTTAGGGTTCTTAAAAATCAATATTTTGACCCTAACTTAGAAAAATCTTTTTTGCCTAACCATGAAGAGTTTGATAATGTTTCTTTTTGCATTGCATTCCACATATCATGTAGTTTCTAGGGTAAAATTAGCATGAATTTATCTTTCATTTTTTATTTGTTTTGCATTTTTTCTTTTGAAGTACCTTAAAACCATATCAAACTTAGAAAAATCATAAGTCCTTTAGGGTTTAGCTTCTGACCTTCCCCTTTGGGTAGTGAACTTGTATAGGTTTAGGGTACCTTTGATCCCATTTTTAATTTTGTTTCTTGTCATTTGCTTCTGATTTTGAATTTTGCATTGCATCTTGTACATAAACCCTGATTTTTGCCTTCATTTGCATTCATTCCTCATATGCTTGCATACATGAACTTGCCATGACATTTTGTGCATCCACATGACATATAAGACATCTTAGTACATATTGAAATCATGTTTGACCATTGCATCATCCATTTACCATGTTATGCATCCATTGCATTTCATAAGTTTTCATGGACTTTCGTGCTTCTTTTCATGTCTCATTTGCATCTTCATTACTTGTATGATCATCCTCATCTCTTGACATGCTTTCATACCATCTCATAGCATCATTTGCATCATGATCATGCTTCTGATTTTGGTTTGCATTCATTTCATTTTCATTTCATTTCATTTCCTTTGCTAACTTTTCAGGTGGTAAGTGTTTGAGAAGTGAATTTGCCTTCACTTCTCACAATCTCTTCTCATTTCTCTTATGCATTCATTGCTGCATTTTGTATTTGTCTTAGAGTGAGATTGCTCATTCATTTTATCCATTCACTTTCTTTCTTCAAGCAACTTATCTTCTTAAGTGAAGTATGTTGACTTGCTTCTTCTGCTTCTCTTCCTTTCTTCTGCTTCTTCCTTGGTGGTTTTTCTTGAAGATCTCTTGCAAGCCTCATAAACCCTAGGAACACCCAAGCATGTTAAACAATTAGGGTTTTATTAGTCCCCCATTATTTTTACCTTTGAGTCATCTTTTGTGTCTCTCTCCTCATCTCATAATCAGAGACTAAACCTTCAAGGTTTTAAGGCTTTGTGATTAAGGTTATGCCTGCATCTGTCTCTTAAGATGGAGTGTATAACTTTAATCCTAAGTGTTAAACCCTTGATGTGTTTAAATCTCTTAATCAATCCATTTAATAATCACTAAGACAATAAGCTTGTAACTTGGGCCTTGCATTAGGGTTCTAATTCTTCCTTAATTGGTTAAGAAGGACTAACCCTAGTGTTAATGGACAAGTCCTCTTCAAGTTGTCTTACAAACCATAAAATTCACTTCTTAATCTTACCATTAACTAAAATCCATTTAATAAAGGCTTTGTTTTGTCATGAGGTTAATCCCTAATCATGGATTAAGTTGAGGAGCTTTCCTCATCTTAAATGTTCTCATCTATTATCCTTCTATTAGGATGGTGTAATGGGTCCATTAAATCTTTGATTATGGCTTAAACTCATTACTCCACACTAAACAAAAATACCAAAAACATCTAAATAATTATAAGTAGGTCAATGATCTTAATCCTACATCATGGTGATTAAGTGTGAGGTGTTTACTTCATACTTAAGGTATTCTCATTACCCCTAATCAGAGGGAGGATGTGATGAGTTTACTAACCCTTGGTTTAGGCTTAAGCTCATTTTCTTATGGCAAACTTCAAAAGCAATAAAAGATTGAAAACACAAAAACAAACAATAATCGTCTCCTCCGGGATTCTCTTCTCATCTCATTCACTCACAAACGAGAACTAGCTTCTTCCGTCTAATGCAAGACAGTTTGCACCTGAGCCAGACAGGTCATACACTTGAGCATAGACAGTAAGCAATTCACAATCAATTTTATCTTTCAGTCTCTTTGAGTCGAACTACGGTGTTCTGACTTCCTCATTGCACGAGAGGATACGTAGGCATAACTTAACAGTTATCGAACAAAAGTCTCTGTATATTCCCCCTCCTCCATCATTGTTCCTTTAAGCCTCATAGTCTTGAGCTTCATTCTTTCCTTACACTGACACTCTCTTATTTCACTTCACATTCTTTCAACACTGACACTTGCATTCTTTTCCAGCTTTTTGCACACAAAATAGCACTGACACTACCCCTTTAAAACACAAATCTTTCAAGCGTGGATCCCGTCGAGTACGACGGACAATCTGGGTGCTAATACCTTCCCGGGTTGTAACCAACCCCCTTTCTCAGTTTCTCTGGTTCGCAGCCGTCTTATCCATCTTTTTCCAGGTTTATGCAGCATTACCTTTCCTTCGGGATAAAAATGCCTAGCTGGCGACTCTTTTCATCCTTTCTCTTTCGCCGACCGTTCGCGTCTGTACCCTATCTGGCCAGGTGTCATTTGGTGGGAGCGACAGCTTGGCGACTCTGCTGGGGACCCTTATACTGCAACCAGGGCTTCTGGTTCTTTTTGTGGGTTCCTCCTAGCGCTTGTTTGATTTGTGTTTACTGGGGTGTTATGTGTTATTTGTGTTTATTTATTTGCTTTATTTATTGCTTTATGTATAGCTTTATTTACTGCTTTCTTTACAGTTTTTCATATACATCATACTGTCATTGCTGGATCTGGTTTTCTTTGGTGGGTGGGGTTCCATTGAGAGTTTAAGGTCCTATACCTGGGACCTGAGTGACACCTAGGCTAGAGTGGTTCATGTTCTTTCCCATTCCATTTCGGTCTGGTGCGGGAATATGAAACACGGTTCAGATGTGGGTTTCTTCTTGAGAACTCTGTGCTACAGATTTCCTGTAGTGCTAGGGCTATTTGGGAAGCTTGCTAAGTCTGGATGACCTTTATTATGACCTTCAGAAGCTGAGGTGAATTAGAGGAGGATCTTTTATGGTTATTGTAAACACTGTACCTCCGGGTTAGGAGTGTTTACACTTCTCATAACTGATCCAAGTCTGAGGATCCTTGTTATAGAACATTACCTGTGAGGGGGTTGGGTTGTTTACAGGTTTGCAGGAACCTTTGGCCACATCATACCCTGCTACTGTATTGTTTAAGAATACTCCACTTTGGACAGTTCTTGTGATTAACCCTGGACATGTGACTCTTTAATTGAGTCCCCCACCTTGGTTACTGGATTTCTAAGCCTCCATCTGGACTTTTGAACATACATGGGTCTTATATCAAGACAGATAATCAGATCCAGCTTGATCACAAACCCTTGTATATCATTTGCATATATCATCATTGCATCATTTGACATTTGCTTATTTGATTTTCAGGGTATCCACCTCAGTGTATCTTGGTTTTGGTTTTGACCCCTTCTTCTGCATAGACCTCTGCTTCAGCTGTCTTCATCAGTTACCTGCTTCAGTTATCTCCATCCTCACCAGCATCAGTTTGCCAGAGATTTGCCTTCAGCATCTCAGTCTGTGATTTTCATCAGCACTTATCTTTAGCTTCTTCAGCAACACTCATGACTACCCCCAGGAAGAGCAACATATCCTACCACTTCTTTGAGCCTGTGTTGACTGGTATCAGGCAGGTCCAGTCACTCATCACACCTGACTACATCCCACTGTTTAGAGAGCACTATGGGGGTATCCTGGATATGGTTATGGACCTTGATCCTTATCAGAGGAGCATGATCCACACATGCTTGCAGTTTTATGACCCTCCATTGAGATGTTTCACCTTTCCAGACTTTCAGCTAGGGCCTCTGCTGGAAGAGTTCTCTTTATTGATTGGGGTACCTATCAGAGGTGTAATCCCTTTCAACCCAGAGATGACTGCTCCCAGAAATGAAGAAATAGCAAGGGCACTGTACTTGGAGCCTGCCCTTATTGAGCAAAGTATGACAACAAAAGCTGGGATTCCTGGTTTGCATTTGGACTTCTTGATCTCTCAAGCCATCCTGAAAGCTTCATTGGGAGAGTGGAGGGCAGTCTGTGCACTGTTAGCCCTCAGTATATATGGGGCTATACTGTTTGGAGATGAGCCTAAATTTGTCAGCAAGAATGCTATCCATTTGTTTCTTCTGAAGAACTCACTGCCTACATTGCTAGGAGATTTCTATTACTCCATTCATCAGAGGAATGAGAAACAGAGGGGGAAGTTGGTAAGATGTTGTGCTCCTTTATTTTACACCTGGCTACTCAGACACCTGCCAAAGTCTGATGCTTTCTTGAACCCCCACCAGCAGAAGAATTGGGCTAAGAGATTCATTGCTTTGACTTTAGATGATATCAGATGGTGCACCCAGAGCACCAAGGGCAAGGACATTATCACCAGCTGTGGACAATATCCAAATGTACCTCTGATAGGAGTGAAAGGTTGCATCAACTACAATCCTTTACTGTTTAAGAGACAATTGGGATATGCCTTGGTTCACCCTCCCAGAGGACAGGATTTAGCTGAGACCCTGTATTGTGAAGTGCAACCTAATTCAGCTGTTGTCAGACAAGCATCCTGGGCTTGGGACAACATCCAGACAAAAGGGGTAGCTATTCTTGGAATATGTAACAATGTTGCTTCAGCTCAATACTATGACTGGTCCCGTATTAGAGCTCAGATTACGAGAATGCCTTTCACCTTAGAAGACATACCTGGACCATCTACAGTACAGCCTGCAGCAACAGTTAGCCTGGAGGAGTTTGAAAAGTTAAAAGAAAGGAATGAGCAGCTATCCCAGGCCTTGAAGAAGACTCTTTGGGAAAGAAGTGATGGTCGTCTGGACATTGAGAGATTGGAAAAGCTCAGGGTGGAGCATCTTGCCAAAATTGAGAAGACAGAAGACTACATAAGGAAAGCAAGGGTTGGGGAACAGATATTGAAGAATGCCTGCAAGGAGGCCAAGATTTAGAAAGCTAGGGCTGAGCACTATCTGCAAGAGAGTCAGGCTAGGTGGGTCAGGATCACTGAAGCCCGTACACAAGAAGACCAGAAGACTCAAGCCAAGATTGAACAGCTAGAGGCCAATGAGAAGAAACAGCAGGAAGCTCTGTTGGCTGCACAGAAAGAGATATCAGAGTTGAAGCTCATAGCAGGATTGAAGAGATCAAAGGACCAGGACAGGCATAAGAAGCTGACTACTGCCATTGCTACCAGGAACCTCCTCATTAGGACCATTACAAAGCACCCAGCTGGTCCAGTGACTGAGGCACTCCTGAAGGAGGTCAGAGAAGATGAGTTTGGACTGGATGTCTGATTCTTTGCTTGTTGTTGTTTCCATTTGATGTACTTTTTCTTTTGTTGTATTTTGACCCTCCATGGGCATGTATTGTAAAACAAATTATGTATTGTTCACCATTTGTAATATATTTTGGTTTGTTTTTTTCATTTGGGCTTTTCTCTCAACAACATCAAACATCTTCCTCGAGGTCTGGAAAGGTCAAAACCAAGAACCAAACCGGATACCTTGGAAAACAAATAAGCATACTGCATTGCATACTAACTTTGTCTTTGTTTTGTAGGTTTTTGTTATTATTGTTTCTAACTTTGTTGTGATCTCAGGAAACATTGCTCGTCGCCGAGTGTTCCCTGTCAACCACACGCACCGGTACCCGACTCGTAACAATCTTCCCGGCATTCAAATGGAACAAGTACAGCAGGATCTGACTGAGGTCAGAAATCAGATGGCCAATGAGAGAGTGGAGATGAGAAATCATATGTCTCAGTTCATGGCAGTGATGACTGGCTTGGCCCAGAGTCAAGAAAGGTTAAGAGAGCTAGTGGAAAGACAAACTCCTGAGGAGCCTCATCTGGGAACAGGAGGAACTAGCAACAATGAAGGAGGCCAGCCTCGAATTAACCCACCGGAGTATGGACCTCATCTGAATCCAGAAGTTAACATCCCAAGAAATGGTCAAGGTAATGCTACTGGGGGCCAAATCCTGCAGGAGGATCCCCAGGGAGAACAGTTTACTATCATTGGGGCTGGAGATGAGGTATATGACAGAAGATTAGACGAGATTGCTGAAAAGTTAAGATCTTTGGAATCTCAGAATTCTTTGGGCTTCGATGTGATGGATATGGGACTAGTGGATGGGGTGAGAATTCCCCACAAATTCAAGCCCCCATGCTTTGAAAAGTACAATGGTACCTGTTGTCCTCGCACTCATCTGCAGTCTTTCTTGGGAAGGCTCAAAGTTTATACCATGGATGAAAAACTATGGATGTTCTACTTTGAGTACAGTCTGACTGGAGCTTTGAGAGAATGGTATTCGCATTTGTCTAGGGCCACCATAAGATGCTGGAAGGATTTGGCCGAAGCTTTCATCCGTCAGTATCAGTACAACCTGGACATGGCTCCCAATAGAACTCTTCTGATGGGCATGTCTCAGTCTTCCAGAGAGAGCTTCCGGAATTATGCTCAAAGGTGGAGACAGCTTGCTGCTGCTGTCCAACCACCCATGTCAGAAAGGGAAATGGCTGACATGTTCATGAACATATTGCAAGAGACTTATATTGATAGACTGGCTGCTTTCTCCTCTACTAGTTTTGCTGATGTGGTCATAGCTGGTGAGAGGATTGAAAGTCTCTTGAAGATGGGCAAAATCTCCGACAGTGGTGCAAGTTCCTCCAGCAATCCCAGAAAACCTTTTGCGGGACCCCGAAGGGCAGGTGAAATAAATTCCATTCATACAAGCAGGGGCAGGCCTCAGTATGCTCACCGGTCAGTAGCAGTTGTTACCATCCCAGCTCCAATGCCACAACAATCAGCATATCCTCAACAACAACAACCACAGTATCAACAACAAGTTCATTATCCACAACAAAGGTCGTACAACAACAGCAATAGCAACCAACAGCAACGTCCCTTCCAACAAAGGCCATCATAAGCAAACAGGGTAATTGACCCAATCCCAATGCCGTATGCTGCACTTTTGCCACAACTCCTAAAGCTCAACCTAGTTGAGTTAAGGACGTTGGCACCTCCAGATCCTCTCAATATGCCAAAGAACTATGATGCAAATGCCAGGTGTGCATTCCACTCAAACGCACCGGGGCATAATACTGAAAAATGCAGGGCCCTACAGATGAAAGTCCAAGATTTGGTGGACTCAAAAGCTCTCAATTTTGCTCCTCCTCCGAACGTTACAAGAAATCCAATGCCTAGTCACAACGGACCTAGGATCAATGCTATTGAGGAGGGCAAACCATCCACATTAATCAACAGTGTTGCACAAACCTGAACACCCTTGGTTGAAATCAAAGCTCAGCTGTTAGAGTGCCAAGTGTTCCCCGGATGTGAGGTCCGCTGTGGATATTGCAACATTGCCGTTAATGGATGTGAGAGACTGAGAAACGACATAGATGGCCTCATTAGAGATGGCATTCTTCAGATTACGACAACAGCGACTACAACTCCAACAATTCCTTCATCAACAATCACAAATACTCCTACAACGTCAGCAACCATTGTTCCAACAGATTCTGCTACAACTCCAACAAATATTCAATCAATCACTTCAACGGATACAAGTTCAGTCACAATTCCTTCTACAAAGACAACATCTATTATTCCATCAGTTCCTGCTACAACTTCAACACCCGTCCAGTCAATAGTACCGTCTACAACATCAGCAACAGTTAATGAAAGTGTCTCAGCAGTTACGATATACTACGATCCCGCAAATGTTCCTTCCGTCAACTCACAACAAATTGCCACTCCTGTCAGAGCTCCAGTTACCATATATTATGATCCACACACCATTGTGGTCCCCTTTGCAGCTGCTATCAGTCCTGTCACTATCATAGTGCCTGGACCAGTTCCTTACGAAAGCAATAATGCCATCCCTTGGCATTATGGCTCAGATCTATACTGCGAGGGGCAGAAAATCACTTTAGAATCATCAATTTCTTCACCTCAGATAGACAATGTGGGGGGAGGCAGAGGCTTCACTAGAAGCGGACGTCTCTTTGCCTCGCAAATACCAAGACCCATTGCTGAAGCAGAAGCTGCTGCTAAGGCAAAAGGGAAGAACGTGGTGCAAGAAGAACCAGTTGCTAAAGAAACTTTGAAGACTCCTTTTGATCAAGAGGTTGATGAATTCATGCGGATAATCAAAAAGAGCGATTATAAGGTGGTGGACCAGCTTCACCAAACACCTTCCAAAATCTCCATACTATCATTGCTAATGAGCTCCGAGGCTCATCGGAACGCACTATTAAAGGTCCTGCATGCAGCTTATGTGCCGGAGGAGATTACTGTCAATCAGTTAGAGGCTGTGGTTGGAAATGTCAACACTAGTCATGGACTAGGATTTATCAACACTGATCTGACAACGGAAGGTCGCAATCACAACAAGGCTTTGCACATTACCTTGGAGTGTAAGGGTGCAATTCTTTCTCACGTATTGGTGGACACAGGGTCATCACTCAATGTCCTACCCAAGAAAGCCCTTGTGAAGCTGGAACATGATGGATTGGCACTACGCCCCAGCAACTTGGTAGTAAGAGCCTTTGACGGTTCTAAAAGATCAGTTCTGGGAGAGATAGGGTTACCAATAATGATTGGCCCACAGGTTTTCAAAACGACCTTCTTTGTGATGGATATACAGCCTGCCTACAGTTGTCTATTGGGTAGACCATGGATACACGCCGCTGGCGCCGTGACGTCAAGCCTTCACCAGAAGTTAAACGTCGAGTGGGAGGGCCAAGTCATTACCATTTGTGGGGAGGAGGATATCTTCGTTAGCCAGCTGGCTACTTTCAAGTACATTGAAATGGATGGGGAGATCCATGAAACCATGAGTCAAGGGTTTGAGGCCCTTAATATCAATGAAGCATCTGCTGTATCTGGGACTTCCATCACATCATATCAGCAAGCCCGGAAGGTTGTTGAGGAAGGTACCGCTCAAGGCTGGGGCAAGCTGCTGCCAGTTGAGAAGAAAGAAGACTGATTCAGGTTGGGTTACAGACCAACTCGACAAGATCAACCAGAGGCTGCAATGGAGCCCAAGTTTGTCAGCGGGGGGATGCTCACCCCGGATGCTGTGAATAGTTTGGAAGATGAGTCAGAAGACGAGCGCAACCTGGAAAGCTGGATACGTCAAAGGATCCCGGGGAACCATGTCTCAAACTAGTCTTCCCAAGAAATTATAAGAGTTACTCCTGCACAGTAATTATTATTTCCTGTTTTTAAAGCATGCATCAAGTCCTGCATCTTGCCCAAGATGTCAGGACTCATTTTGTAATCGGGTCATCTTGTATTTTGTGCAAACGATCAATTAATGAATATCAGGACATCTTTTGCAAATGAGTCTTTTCTTTTCCGCTCATTGTTTTTCATTTTTCATTTTTTGTACAAAAATAAAATGGCAATGTTTTTCAAAATAATAACTTCATTTTCACTTTTTTCTAAACAAGATAAAACTGATCACTAAAATGAACAAATCTAAACCCTTGCAGAGAGTGCCCTCCAGACTGCACCGACAACAACACTGCTATGACTTCGTATGACTTTGACAATCCGATTAATCAAGCCGATGAAGGGGTTGAAGAAGATTACGAGCTACCTGAAGAATTAGCCAAGTTGTTGAGACAAGAGGAGAAGGTTATCACTCCTCATCAGGAGGAAGTGGAGACGGTTAATCTTGGTACAGAAGAAGACTTGAAAGAGGTTAAGATCGGGGTCTGTCTGCAAGATTCAGTGAAAGAACAACTTATTAACATGCTTCGGGAGTATGTGGATGTTTTTTCTTGGTCTTATCAGGATATGCCAGGGTTGGACACCGACATTGTTATGCACAAGCTGCCTCTAAAGGAAGATTGTCCGCCAGTAAAACATAAGTTGTGTCGTACTCGCCCAGATATGGCAATGAAGATAAAAAGAAGAGGTACAAAAACAGTGGGACGCCGGTTTCCTTGCTGTAACTAGTTACCCGCCGTGGGTTGCTAACATTGTACCTGTGCCTAAGAAAGATGGCAAGGTGAGGATGTGTGTGGATTACCGGGACCTGAACAGAGCCAGCCCGAAAGATGACTTCCCTTTACCTCACATTGATGTATTGGTCGACAATACGGCTCAGTTCTCGGTGTTCTCCTTCATGGATGGGTTTTCAGGATATAATCAGATCAAAATGTCACCTGAAGACATGGAGAAGACAACCTTCATCACACCCTAGGGCACGTTCTATTATAAGGTGATGCCATTCGGACTGAAGAATGCTGGTGCCACTTATCAACGGGCTATGGTAACATTATTCCATGACATGATCCACAAAGAAATTGAATGTTATGTGGATGACATGATTGCCAAGTCCCTCAC
Organism: Lathyrus aphaca; assembly: GCA_963966055.1. Lineage (NCBI taxonomy): Eukaryota > Viridiplantae > Streptophyta > Magnoliopsida > Fabales > Fabaceae > Lathyrus > Lathyrus aphaca. The sequence goes on from OZ014525.1 coordinate 9,274,083, forward strand.
AGAATAAGACCACCTGGTGAATCTGTTGAAGCTATTCAAGCGTCTGAGGAAGTACCAATTGAAGCTGAACCCCAACAAATGCACATTCGGGGTACGGTCCGGTAAGCTGCTGGGATTTATTGTAAGTGAGAAAGGGATTGAAGTTGACCCTGATAAAGTCAAAGTCATTCAAGAAATGCCTGCACCAAAGACTGAGAAAGAAGTTCGGGGGTTTCTAGGTAGATTGAACTACATTTCAAGGTTCATATCTCACCTTACAGCAACCTGTGAACCCTTGTTCAAGTTGTTAAGAAAAGAACAAACGGTCAGGTGGAATGAAGACTGCCAGAGGGCTTTTGAAAAAATCAAGGAATACTTACAAGAGCCTCCGATCCTTATGCCTCCAGTTGAAGGAAGACCTCTAATCATGTACTTGACAGTATTAGAAGAGTCAATGGGGTGTGTGCTAGGCCAGCATGACGAGTCTGGTCGAAAAGAGTATGCAATTTACTACCTGAGCAAAAAGTTTACCGACTGTGAACAACATTATTCACTGCTCGAGAAAACTTGTTGTGCTTTAGCGTGGGCTGCTCGTGCGACTAAGGCAGTATATGTTGACCCACACCACTTTATTGATCTCCAAGATGGACCCAGTCAAGTATATATTTGAGAAGCCAGCACTTACCGGACGGGTTGCAAGATGGCAAATGATTCTCACAGAATATGACATCCAGTACACATCTCAAAAAGCCATCAAAGGCAGTGTATTGTCTGATTATCTTGCTGAGCAACCCATTGATGATTACCAGCCTATGAGATTTGACTTCCTTGATGAAGACATCATGTTCATAAAAGCAAAAGATCATGAAGAGCCTATTCACACTGAAGGGCCTGACCCATAAGAAGAATGGACTATGATGTTTGATGGGGCTGTTAATATGAATGGTCGTGGTGTTGGTGCAGTACTAATTACACCTAAGGGAGTTCACATGCCTTTCTCGGCAAAACTCACCTTTAACTGCACTAACAACGAAGCTGAATACGAAGCTTGTATTATGCGTCTTGAGGAAGCCATTGACCTCAGGATCAAGACTTTGACTGTATTCGGAGATTCAGCTCTGGTAATCAATCAAACCAACGGCAAATGGTATACTCACCAGGAGCATCTGATACCTTACCGAGATTATACAAGGAGATTACTGACTTTCTTCACAATAGTCAAGCTTGAGTATATCCCTCGAGATGAAAATCAGTTTGCAGATGCTCTGGCTACCATTTCATCCATGATCAAAGTTCAAGCTGCCAACTTTGTTCCTCGGATTTCAGTATCCAGGCTTGATAGACCAGCATATGTATTCTCAGCAGACCTTGCTAAAGATGATAAGCCTTGGTTCCATGACATCAAATGCTTCTTGGAGGATCAAACATACCCACCTAGGGCATCGTCCAATGACAAGAAGACATTAAGAAGGCTAGCTCGTAGTTTCTTTCTGAATGCTGATGGTTCCTTGTACAAGAGAAACTTTGATATGGTACTTCTCAGATGTGTTGATAAGGGAGAAGCAGACCTGTTGATGCACGAAGTGCATGAAGGATCTTTTGGTACCCATGCTGGAGGGCATGCTATGGCTAAAAAGTTGCTAAGATCAGGCTATTACTGGATCACAATGGATGCAGACTGTTGTGCTTATGCCAGAAAGTGTCATAAATGCCAGATTTATGCAGATAAAATGCATGTGCCTCTGAATCCTCTGAATGTGATGTCTTCACCTTGGACCTTTGCCATATGGGGCATTGATATGATTCGCAAGATTGAACCGAATGTTTCAAATGGCCACAGATTCATCCTGGTAGCCATTGACTATTTTACCAAGTGGGTTGAAGCAGCTTCATATGCAAATGTCACCAGGCAAGTGGTAGCCCGATTCCTGAAGAGAGATATCATCTGTCGGTATGGAGTGCCCGAGCGAATAATTACTGATAATGGTTCCAACTTAAACAATAAAATGATGGCAGAACTATGTTGGGACTTCAAGATCCAACATCACAATTCTTCTCCTTACAGGCCAAAGATGAATGGCGCTGTAGAGGCAGCTAACAAGAATATCAAGAAGATTGTGCAGAAGATGGTGGTCACCTACAAAGACTGGCATGAAATGCTACCGTTTTCCTTGCATGGGTACCGTACATCAATCAGAACATCCACTGGGGCAACACCGTATCAGCTTGTTTATGGTATGGAGGTAGTCCTACCTGTTGAAGTTGAATTACCCTCCTTGCGGGTACTGATGGATGTTAAACTGAATGAAGCAGAATGGGTCCGATCCCGGTACGAACAACTGAATCTGATTGAAGAGAAAAGATTAGCTGCAATCTGTCATGGGCAGTTATATCAGAAGAGAATGAAGAAAGCCTTCGATCAGAAAGTCAGGCTTCGGGAATACCAAGTAGGAGACCTTGTGCTGAAAAGACTCCTCCCTCCTCATACAGACCACAGGGGCAAGTGGACTCCGAACTACGATGGTCCATTCATAGTAAAGAAAGTTTTCTCTGGTGGAGCACTGATGCTCAGTACTATGGATGGTGAAGACTTCCTGTCCCCTGTGAATTCAGATGCAGTTAAAAAATACTTCGCATAAAATGACCCGCTGGACATAAAAACAGAATGTAAGTCCAGGCAAAAATAGGGCATCCCGGCGAGTCAAAAACAGAATAAAAGACTCGGGCAAAAATAAGGGAAAATAAATAAAAATGTACACCCGCTGAGTTGAAAAGCCGCATTGGACAACTCAGGCAAAAAAGGGTATCCCGGTGGATTGAAAACCCAAAAGGGCGATCCACGCAAAATAAGGGAATAAGCAAACAATTGCATTCTGAATTCGTCTGTATCACTTACAACATGGCAAGCTTCGAAAGATTCGAGCATCGGTCAAAATCAACCTGCTTCAGAAAGCAAGATGAGAAGAACGTCAATGTCATACGAGTCATAGCAAAAGGGAAGCACACTGAAGCGTCATCAACATTGCCAGCATCTTTTTGTTTCTCAATTTGTAACAATCTCCTCATTTTAGGGGATCTGTTTCTTTGACTGTATCTTACCAATTCAGGACACACAAATTAATAAAATCAGATTTTCAGTCATATTTCGTCTCGTACATTTTATTTTCATTTGCAAAATGTCCGATGTCCTTAAGATATTGATTGCATAAGTACAGATGCGTCTTTTTCTAAATTACATGCTTACAGGAAATATATTTCTTACTCCCTGGAGTGTCTAAACTCCTATGATGGAATCCAGTAAAGGGTACCTCGGGGTACTTGTAAGTTTCTTTGTCATAACAGGATTGCAGGTAGTCAAAGCGCAGCACGGGGCATGAAAGCTTCTCCCCAGCAAGCTGCCAAATCATTATTTCCTCAACGTTTTCTCTAGAACAACATCAGAAGGGGCTCTTTTCCCTAGCTAATTTCATCATCCTCAGCAGAATCACATAAATCTCTAGGAAGATTGTCCAGTGATCATTCCTCCCCAGCCAAGTGCTAGATAGGGAACTATCTCCCTGCAAAGTTTCAACCTCTATCCAGAAGAGCAGTGTCTGAAGATCTCACAACAAACTGACGAAAGCTTCTGAAGACCCCAGCTGGGCTCCTCATCACCAAGGATAGGTCTATCAATGAATTATTTCCCCAAGCAGTCATACATTGTATCAGATCTACCAATGATCTTTTCCCCCAGCTGGGATATTCTTTCAAAGCAGATCAGCCGGAGATCTTCATCGCAACGGGATCCGAATCCTGAATCGGTATCTTTGCATTATCATTGCATTCACATCATGTTTCCCCTTAGAGCGTAGCATTCCGTCTAATACGGAGCATTATGGCAAAAATCAAACATATTGCATAATCATAAGCCATGTTTTGAATCAAGCACCTGTATATACCAACTTTCCATCAGCAATATGTATATATATATATATATATATATATATATATATATATATATATACAAATACCTCTCAAAATTCCCCAGCGGAAAGCCAAAGCATCCCCTTTGCACTCACCAATACACATATATACTTTTTTCCGATACTCGTCCGTGTCATCATTCCCCAGTAAAGTCGCCCGAATGTTCTCTACAAACAGATATATCTATACACTCTTTGGACACTCGTCCACGTCACCATTCCCCAGCATGGTTGCCCAAACACTTACTGTAAACCCAAACACTTGTTTATAGTACTCTCTTCCGACACCCGTCCGTGTCATCCTTATCCCCACAGATCTTCAAAATATCTCTTACATTCATAAGTTTATACACTTTCTCTTATGATACTCGTCCGTATCATACTCTCCCCAGCATATGGAACACTCGTCTGTGTCTCACTCATGCTTACTTTTACTCATACAGATACTCGTCCGTATTTTGTATACACCACTTATCTCTCCTCAAGTTCGACACTCGTCCGTGTCCTTTCAATACAAGAAAAATGGCAGATTGCGACGGTTATTTTGACAGATTACGACGGTTAAAACCGTCGTAATTTGAAAGTCACGACGGTTCCGCTTCTGTCGTAGAAACGTGTGTCGCGAGGCTGTTTTGCGACTGTTTGTAAAATTGTCGTAACATTCGCAACAGTTTTGAAACTGCCTCCAATATATTATTACGACGGTTGTAACCGCCATAATTTTATAATATATATATATATATATTCAACCTAAAATGGTGACAGTTCTAACCGCCATAATTTTCATAATATATATTTAATTAAAAAATAACGACGGTTGTAACCGCCGTATTTTTATAATATATATTTAAATAAAAATAGCGACGGTTTAGAACCGCCTTAAATTATATCACTTTTTCAACAAAAAAAATATTGCTACATTATCTCCTCTCTTAATGTTAGTAGAATATCAATACTATTACAATATTCAATTATAATAATTCAAAATACCATGAAAAGTTATAATTTTACTAAACAAAAAACTATCAAGATGAACAAAAAAATCTATTATTACTATTACAAGTATTACTATGACTTTATCCATCTTATGTTGTTGTCAGAGAGAAAAAAAACAACTAGATAGCACAACAATTCCCACTAGACCTTAACCTATATCCAACAACAAACGTAATATTGAAATCTTAAAAACACAACATCACACAATTATAAAGCAACAACCATAAGGGACATGTAACTTTGCTGATGATGCTGGAACATAGGAGCCAACCTAGAGAGATAAGAGAACTTTCCAATAAAGCAACAGCCATAAGGGACAACATTGTCAAGTAGAAGGAGCATGTTAATATTTTGGAGGTGGAAATAATTCGACAACTTTGATATGTGGCTATCGAACTTTAGTCTGATATTCTGATCTCCACTCCTAAAATGTCCTTCACCATCTCATATGACACAAACGCAAGTGTTATGGATGGGACCACCTGCACAAGAGTTAAAGAATTAGAGGAACCTGTAAAAATGTTACAACTAAAGATTAAAATCACTAAAAACAAATTTCAGGTGAATAAACATTCAATACAAATCACTAAAGATTAAAATCACTAAAATCACTAATACACATATCTGAGACTTGTAGCTGGATTATAATGTAGAAAAATGCAGGAAATTAATGGAAAAATGAAAAACTATATATAGGGGAAAATAGTATGGTCTATATATACATAATGAAAGGGTACATGTAAGCAAAACTCATATTATCACCGGAGATCAATGACTTCAAATTTTAAATCTGGGTTCAAGTAAACATCTGTACAGGTATCGTAAATAGGGCCACCATCTGGAGGTTGATTATGTGGATGAAAACCGTGTTGATCACATTGTTTAATAACAGACATTCCACCGGGAGTTGTCAGCCTAAAAATACCATGTTTTCTGCGCGTGTTGATTCACAAATGTAATTTCATATTAGGGAAAACATCGAAAATATTGAAAACAATGAAAGACCATATACTTAATCTCAAGAGAAAATAAGTATATTGAGATTACTATAAAAGAACATCCAAATATCAGTAACTTTTTGTCTCTAAATGGATCTTTACTCCTTCGTTTAAGGGATCATGTTTCTATAAAGCAAACTTGTGGTGTAATTTTAAAGTTGATGTCCCACCAACATGTTCTGTTATGGAAATGTTTTATTTGTTACTATCCATGCAACAAAATACATATAATGTGTGATGTCTTACCTTGAACTATTTGTCGGCGCCATGACTATTGCAACAGATTTTGGCAGCATAATCTAAAAAGACAACCAATATACTCAGTGATTATAAATAAAGATTATAAAAATTGATTTTGTGTTGCCTAGTTGCAATAATTCAAATCCATTTAACAAAACGCAAGAAATTAGATCTATATGTAAGATATAAAACATTTCCGGGTTTTCAGTCATCTCTTCCACCATTCCCTCACAAAGAACATATATCCATCTCCAAATACTTGGCAAGAACATTATTGAACTAACCTGATATGAGTAATGAATGTGCACATCAATTGATGACATAAAATAAGATTGAGTAGGATGTGTCTGGCAAATAAGAACAACATATTTTTCAGTGTTACTGTTCACAACCATGAAATACAAGTAAAGTGAAAAATAAGGAATTCAGAAACATGCCATTAACGTTTAGCAAATTAAAGTCACAAAATGAGAAAATTTAATCTGCATTACATAGTTTTTCATATATATTTTTGTAAGTTAGGAAATAGAGAGAAATAAACTTCATAATGAATAAGTTTCCTCCATACATAAAATATGAAAACTCACATGGATCCACCCAAGGAGGAAAAGTGATCATTTATCCTGCACTTCAAATATTTCCTCTTCATTTGTAGTTTGACATTGTTCACGAAGGAGAAAGATTAATAATTTTATGTATGCAGAATAAATAATATACTTTCAACAAAAGATTTATAATGAGAAGGAGATTCCTGAGTGTGTTGGAGCTGGCTGTCTTCGCTCTCCGTAGGAATTGAATTTAAATCTAATTTATGGAGTTCTGCAATGCTATTATCTTTATTACTAAGAGACACATTTTCCAAGTGAAGTTGCAAGTTGTATATTCACAAACCATAAGATATCCGTATTTAGTATATAAAATAAATAGATAAACCAGACCACGGATGCATGACAGATTTCAAACTCACATTTATAATATTGAACTCCCTATGAAACAATACAATTTTAAAAAGAATAACTTAAAATAAAGTGTGATCATCAGGTTAAAAAGGCTAGAATACGACATCATTTTTTTTATTTCTTGAAGTAACTAGAGCTTGGAAGGCCAAACAGCAAACAACAAAAAAAAAGCAGTAAAGAAACTTAAAATAGGCTAAGGGAACAACCTTGGTAGTTCAACTGGAGACAAATCTATGTTGGATGGATACTTGACCTACATCCATAGAGAAAAGTCATAATGATCTTTGAATAGAATACAATTCTACAGTCTGCAAATCCAGGCCCAACTGGCAAAAGCTGAAATTGCTAGGTTGGATGCCATCATTAGAGTTCAATCCCTGGTACTCGCGGTTGTGTGATTTTCTAATGGTTATTATCACTTCGTATACAAATAAAAAAAAAAGCCAAACTCCAACGCTCCGATTCAGACCTCATCGCGTGCATAAGAGGTTGCAATGCACCGAGAACTCCAATTGCCATCTTGTTATCATCATCCAAATCCAAACTAAAAATAGCACCTGCAGCGTGTTCCTGCGCCTCACTGGATCCTCCCTTCAACACATCAATGAGAAACGGAACAAATCCCGACCTCACAATTCTCATCTTGTTCGATTTCTCAAGCAAAAGGTTGACCAACGAAGCAACAACGTTGACCTGAACCACAACGTAACGTGATTCAATCAGAGAACGAAGCGACGACAGAATCCGCGGCGTGCATAAAGAAACCCTAGCTTCTTCTTTGTTCCTCGTGATGCTCTTAAACGAGAGAACCCTTTGTTCTTGTTTGAAAACCTCGTTACTCTTCAGCTTCTTCAATAAACTTTCCTCTTCTTCTGAAACAGGAACGTTAGGGTTTTGAACTTCGATCTCGAAGGAGGAAGATGAAGGAGAGAAACACGTTGGACGAACCGTGAAAGGTAAAGGCGTCTCTGGACTCGACGAGATTATCACCGATTCCTCAGAAGAACCTGAGTTGAAATGGTTGACACGTGGCCCTACCTCAGTAGCAGCGTGAGAGAATACCATCGACGGGTTATCCGCCACTGCGTTGAGAAGCTCCTTTTTAGAAACCCTAACTGGTTCATCCTTCTCTGCCACCACCACCGCAACCGCCACAATTTTTTCTATTACAAGGTTCTCCACTGAGTCATAATCCGGTGTGTGCGGGCGTTGGGTATGTGATTTATCGCACCAGTTGAGTATTGTTTTCTTGATGGCTAAATTGGGGGTGATGGTTGAGAAATCGGGTCGGGACCCGTCTTCTAGGAGTGGAGAGAATTTTAAATCAGTGCAAAATTGAACAGAGAGACATTCGAAGGAGGAAATAGAGACGAACGTCAACATCGAGAGGGTTGGTAACGTATTCAGCTTTAGCGGTTTTACGAGCGTGATCGAAGAACAAAAGGCGATCGAATTCGTTGGATTAATCCATGGTATCGCCTTCTTTGATTTTGGGATTTCTAGGATTTTGTGTTTTTAGTGTTGTTTTAGGTTAGGGACTATTAAATTTCTTTACTTTTTATATAAAAATAATATTAAATTTTTTTATTTTATTTATAAAATTATTTTATTTTAACAATAAAAAATTTCAATTATTAATAAACTTGAATAGTTTTTTTAATTATTAAATTTAAAATAATAATTTTATAATTAATTTTAATATAAGTTTAATTTATTTGATATTTATTTAAAATAATAGAATTATTTAAAAAATTATTGAATAAAATTTTAAAAATATACTTTAAAAAAATTATCATTTAAATGATATTTTAAAAAGTGAGAACTATACATATAATAATGTGTTTTAAAAAGTTATATAAAAATTATATATAATTTATTAAAGTAAATTGAGTTTCTGGATTCGATAAGGATTTTTTTTTATGAATTAAGGGGAATAAATTTTCTCTTTTCATTTAGCGCTAAATCTAAAACAAAAATTTAAGTAAAAAATATAATAAAGACAGTTTTTTATAACTGTCGTCACAACCGTCGTAGTCCAGTCTCTAACTGTCGTGACAACTATCGCAGTTCCGGAATAAGGACGGTTTTGTGATAACTGTCGCAAAAAATCTGCGACAGTTGATCCTAACTGTTGTGGCAATCGTCGCAATCCAGGAATAAGGACGGTTTTGTGACAACCGTCGCAACTCAAGTGTCGTAAATCTCCTTTTTTCTTGTAGTGTTTGTTAACCAGTTGGTACTCGTCCGTATCATCATCTCTGAACATGCGTCATCATTGTTTCTACCGATACTCGTCCGTATCGTAGTCTTAAGGATGCTCGTCCGCATCTTTAATCTATACACAATGTCAAAAACTTATACTTTTTTCTTTCTTGAATGTAGACACTCGTCTGTGTCTACCCTTCCCCAGAAGATTCCCCAGCAAATCCCAATAAATTATTTCCCTTCTATCTGACATTCGTCCTATGTCATGATACTTCCGGCAGCCGTACCCTGCCAGGTGATCGTCCTTCACCTTTTGATGATCGTCCTTCATCATCCCCCTAGCGGAGTCTCCATTATTGGAACCCTTCCCTATCTGGAATTCGTCCTATGTCATGATATTTTAGCAGTCGTACCCTGCTAGGTGATCGTCCTTCACCTCTTGATGATCGTCCTTCATCATTTTATTCGATGGTCGTCCCTATCGTCAATCTTGTTATCTGACATTCGTCCTATGTCATGATAAACCCCGAGAGCAGCCGTACCCTGCCAGGTGATCGTCCTTCACCCTTTTGATGATCGTCTTTCATCATGCTTATCCGATGGTCGTCCCCATCGTCGACCTTTTCTACCCGGCATTCGTCCTATGTCGTGGTACCTTCGGCAACCGTACCTTTCCAGGTGATCGCCCTTCACCTTAGATGACCGTTCCTCATCTTATCCCCAACAGAGCAGCCGTTCCATGCTAGGTGATCGTCCTTCACCCTTGATGACCGTCCCTCATCATTTATTTCTTCAACCCGATGGTCGTCCCCATCATTTACCTTTAATCCCCAGAGAGTCTTGTTACTTTACCTGATGACCGTCCCCATCATAATCTCTTCATTTCCCCAGCATGTCGGCCGTCCCCGTCATTGTTTCATCCCCAGCAGTCGTCCCCTGCTCGATGGTCGTCCTCCGTCGCCCGCACTTTATAATCATATTTTTACTGTCTTTTACAATCTATATCCCTTTTCTTCTTCACAACCAGTGAGTGCAAATTTTGGACTGTCTTCGGTATTCAACCACAAGTTATCTTGTTTGCCTGTTAAGCCGTTGCTTACATCCTACACAGCTAACTCATGCTTGAATAGGGGCAGCTGTAAACACCCCAAATTTGCCCTCACTCTTTTCACCATGGCTTGTGATTATTTTCATTTGCATAAGTTCAATCATATCATCTCATATTGCATTTTTGCTTCACTACATTGATTCAAAGTCATCTGCACCTAGGGTTTGTGATCTGGGGAATTCCTGAGCCATTTGAGCCACTCCAAAGGTCTTCAATCATCTCAAGAGGGTCCATGTATGTTCAAGCATCATATTATATCGTCCCAAGATCAAGAAAGTCTGAAAATCACAAGAACTGAGAAAGGCATGGAAGCAGAGTCAAGCTTAACTGCACAGATGACCTAAAATTAGGGTTTTGGTTTCAGAGGCCATAACTCCAAATTTTTTGGTCATTCTTGTTTCTATTAGTCTCTATATGATATAAGGATCATACACACCAATTTTCATGAAGAAATTCAATGGGGAAGGCATCTGATCAATAGATGACTTCTTGAACAAGTCAGTGCAAAATCAGGGTATCTGAGGCCCCCCATCATCCAACCAAAGGGTCTTCTCCATAATTTTGGGTGTATATGATCTTTATTTGATCTTAGAAGAAGTTAGAAGTTCACAAAATTGAAGAATTTCAAGCCATTTGCAAAGTTGCCATTTTGGGAAAGTGACTTGTAATGCAAACTTGCCATTTTGGGAAAGTTTTTCAACCTCCTCTTTTTGATTCAAAAATGCTTCAAATGAAAAATTATTGGTCATGAAAGTTTTAGATTGGATCATTCCCTTTTCAAAAAGTACAAGAACTTGACCTAATTCATTTTGGAACTCAAGTTATGGCTTGTCAAAGTTGGGAAAAATCACATAAATTTCACTTTTACACCAAAGAGGGAAGTTTGCAAATTCTCATGCCAAGCCAATTTGGGACCTCTAATGCATCTCTACACATCATACCATCCTAGTGCAACTCATTTGGATCAGATTTGTGCCTTGAATCATAAGCTTTCATGCCTTGAACTTCACAAATTTCAATAGGGGCCAAAACTTCCATAATTTGCAAAATGGTACAAAACCTCTCATCCACTTGCCACAACTCATCAAATCTGATTCACAAATATCCCTTGATCTCAGCTGAACCAGGACATGCCCAAATCCCAGCCTGCCACTTGCCCATACCTCCAAGTACAACTTTCTTGACTTTTTGCAACATGAGCCATACTAATCACAACAGTCCACCACCCACTCTCTGGCCTATCACTACTTGTTATGTGGATCAAACCCAAGCCATAACACCCAACATTACAGCCTAACACTTCAGACTACTCAGCATTGCCAAAAACTCTCCATTTTGCAAAAGCATTCGAAACTCTCTACTCACACACTCAAACTTTAAACTACCTTCACCAATCAACTCAGCATCACTAAAAGACCCTTTTCCTCCCTTCAAACAAGCCTAAAAGCACCCATAGCCAAAACACGATTCTGGTGCAGCAAGGTTGCAATCTCACAAACCAGCCATTCTCAAAGCCTTTGAAGCATTCCATTAGCCTCAGGAGGTCAAAGGGAGTCTTTTTGCACAAAGGAAGTGGCCAGAAAGTTCAAGTTTGGAAAGCTCCATCTCAGGTAGCCATCTGAATTCATTTTTCCAGAACTCTCTTTTTATGTTACAATATGATAAAGCATGTTTCAGTGATCACTATGAGCTTTGAATTTTTGAAAATGGTGTAGAAATGAGTATGTACTGAATCTCTGAAACTTTTGTCATTTTTGATCTCTTCTTCGAATCTTAAGATTGAGCAATGAGAAATTTGTTTTGAGGGTGGATTTGAGCTTAGGGGAATGAGGGGAGTTGATCTGGAGCTTTAGAGCTCCAGAAATAACCTAGGGAGAGAGTTTGAAGTTTTCAGGGGAGGGTGTCACCGGAGAAGACGACCGGAGCTCTTCTCCGGTGACCTGAAAGTCATTAATTGTTTTAATTAGGGTTAGGGCAATTTTTGAATTGTGGCCGTAAGATCTGGGCTTCCCGCGTGAGATGAGTGGACCAGATCATTTCATTAACATTTAATCTGGATTTAATATTTAATTAATTAGGATTAAGTGGATTTGAATGCTGGCCATCAGATTTGGCGCGTAGTCAACACTAAAACCCACCAGAATCAATCCTAGCCTTTAACTGCGTTTACTTTCATTAATTCTCATTTTAATTTCATTTTTTATCATTTATCTTGCATAATTTATTTAAAATAGCTAGAAAATGCCAAAAAATATTTTCTTCTGCATTTTAATTTCAAATATTTTTCTCCACCCAAAAATAATTTTTATTTTATTTTTTGCATAAAATTTGTATTTTTAAAATATTTAAATGTTTATTTTATTTAATTAATGGAAATTAATGGAAATTAAGTAATTAAAATACCATTTAAGTTTCTAAAAATCACCAAAAAAATCACATTAAATCTTGACACATTTAGAGACATTATCAAACCATTCATACAAATTTCTTTTTAGTTCTTGATCCATTTTGACATTTTTCTTTGGATTTAGGGTTCTTAAAAATCAATATTTTGACCCTAACTTAGAAAAATCTTTTCTGCCTAACCATGAAGAGTTTGATAATGGTTTTTTCTGCATTGCATTCCACATATCATGTAGTTTCTAGGGTAAAATTAGCATGAATTTATCTTTCATTTTTTATTTGTTTTGCATTTTTCCTTGTGAGGTACCTTAAAACCATAGCAAACTTAGAAAAATCATAAGTCCTTTAGGGTTTAGCTTCTGACCTTCCCCTTTGGGTAGTGAACTTGTATAGGTTTAGGGTACCTTTGATCCCATTTTCAATTTTTTATCTTGTCATTTGCTTCTAATTTTGAATTTTGCATTGCATCTTGTACATAAACCCTGATTTTTGCCTTCATTTGCATTCATTCCTCATATGCTTGCATACATGAACTTGACATGACATTTTGTGCATCCACATGACATATAAGACATCTTAGGACATATTGAAATCATGTTTGACCATTGCATCATCCATTTACCATGCTATGCATCCATTGCATTTCATAAGTTTTCATGGACTTTCATGCTTCTTTTCATGTCTCATTTGCATCTTCATTACTTGTATGATCATCCTCATCTATTGACATGCTTTCATACCATCTCATAGCATCATTTGCATCATGATCATGCTTCTGATTTTGGTTTGCATCCTTGCATTCATTCATTTTCATTTCATTTCATTTCCTTTGCTAACTTTTCAGGTGGTAACTGTTTGAGAAGTGAATTTGCCTTCACTTCTCACAATCTCTTCTCATTTCTCTTATGCATTCATTTCTGCATTTTGTATTTGTCTTAGAGTGAGATTTCTCATTCATGTTATCCATTCACTTTCTTTCTTCAAGCAACTTATCTTCTTAAGTGAAGTATGTTGACTTGCTTCTTCTGCTTCTCTTCCTTTCTTCTGCTTCTTCCTTGGTGGCTTTTCTTGAAGATCTCTTGCAAGCCTCATAAACCCTAGGAACACCCAAGCATGTTAAACAATTAGGGTTTGATTAGTCCCCCATTATTTTTACCTTTGAGTCATCTTTTGTGTCTCTCTCCTCATCTCATAATCAGAGACTAAACCTTCAAGGTTTTAAGGCTTTGTGATCAAGGTTATGCCTGCATCTGTCTCTTAGGATGGAGTGTATAACTTTAATCCTAAGTGTTAAACCCTTGATGTGTTTAAATCTCTTAATCAATCCATTTAATAATCACTAAGACAATAAGCTTGTAACTTGGGCCTTGCATTAGGGTTCTAATTCTTCCTTAATTGGTTAAGAAGGACTAACCCTAGTGTTAATGGACAAGTCCTCTTCAAGTTGTCTTACAAACCATAAAATTCACTTCTTAATCTTACCATTAACTAAAATCCATTTAATAAAGGCTTTGTTTTGTCATGAGGTTAATCCCTAATCATGGATTAAGTTGAGGAGCTTTCCTCAGCTTAAATGTTCTCATCTATTATCCTTCTATTAGGATGGTGTAATGGGTCCATTAAATCTTTGATTATGGCTTAAACTCATTACTCCACACTAAACAAAAATACCAAAAACGTCTAAATAATTATAAGTAGGTCAATGATCGTAATCCTACATCATGGTGATTAAGTGTGAGGTGTTTACTTCATACTTAAGGTATTCTCATTACCCCTAATCAGAGGGAGGATGTGATGAGTTTACTAACCCTTGGTTTAGGCTTAAGCTCATTTTCTTATGGCAAACTTCAAAAGCAATAAAAGATTGAAAACACAAAAACAAACAATAATCGTCTCCTCCGGGATTCTCTTCTCATCTCATTCACTCACAAACGAGAACTTGCTTCTTCTGTCTAATGCAAGATAGTTTGCACCTGAGCCAGATAGGTCATACACTTGAGCATAGACAGTAAGCAATTCACAGTCAATTTTATCTTTCAGTCTCTTTGAGTCGAACTACAGTGTTCTGACTTCCTCATTGCACGAGAGGATACGTAGGCATAACTTAACAGTTATCGAACAAAAGTCTCTGTATATTCCCCCTCCTCCAGCATTGTTCCTTTAAGCCTCATAGTCTTGAGCTTCATTCTTTCCTTACACTGACACTCTCTTATTTCACTTCACATTCTTTCAGCACTGACACTTGCATTCTTTTCCAGCTTTTTGCACACAAAATAGCACTGACACCACCCCTTTAAAACACAAATCTTTCAAGCGTGGATCCCGTCGAGTACGACGGAAAATCTGGGTGCTAATACCTTCCCAGGTTGTAACCAACCCCCTTTCTCAATTTCTCTGGTTCGCAACCGTCTTATCCATCTGTTTCCAGGTTTATGCAGCATTACATTTCCTTCGGGATAAAAATGCCTAGCTGGCGACTCTTTTCATCCTTTCTCTTTCGCCGACTGTTCGCGTCTGTACCCTATCTGACCAGGTGTCATTTGGTGGGAGCGACAGTATGCATGTTAGGTCGGTGCTTATGCTCGATCATTTAGATCTGATCAGGCTGACATATGCCTTAACTGTAATATTGCTTAAGTTTCTCGGCGTTCCAAGGAAGATCAAGTTCTTCCACATTCAGGTTTTCTAAGTAATAGGCTATATTTTTCGTTTTCGCTCAGATACGATAAAGACTTTCCCAATTTGCGACCAGTTTACCTTCTCTGGATTCCTTGTGGTTTCTCCTCAGGACAAGACCTCCGACTTCGAATGTTCGTTTATGACTTTAAAGTCATGTCTGATGGTGGTTTTTTGTTTAAGCAATGCTTCGCGTAGGGTTGCTCCTGATCGAACTTCCTCGACCAAATCGAGCTCTTCGCATAGGGTTGCTTCTGATCGAACTTCCTCGACCAAATCGAGCTCTTTGCGTAATGCTTTTGAATTGGTATCTTCATCCAATGGAGCTTCTGTTCATCTGGACGATATGTGCATTTCAATGGGGATAAAGGCCTCTGTTTCATATGTTATTCGGAAAGGGGTTTCCACGATTGTAGAGTGAGGCATGGTCTGGTATGCCCACAAGACACTGTGGAATTCCTCAACCCATCGTTTCTTAATCTCATCTAGTCTTTGTTTGAGTCCTTGTAGGATTACCATGTTTGCTGATTCTACCTGCCCATTGGTTTGAGGGTGTTTGACTGAAGCGAAGTGTTGTTTTGTTCATATGTTGGCAACAAATTCTTGGAAATTTTTATCCGTGAATTATGTCGCGTTGTCGGTAACTATGGCTTAGGGTACCCCAAACTGAGCGAGGATGTTAAGTTTGAATAAACGCAATATGTTGAGGGTTGTGATCTTGGCTAGAGCCTCTACTTCTATCCACTTTGTGAAATAGTCTACTCTAACAATTAAGTACTTATTTTGGTTTGAACCAATGACAACGGGACCTAGGATATCCAGGCCCCACCATGCGAATGGACACGGGGAGGACATTGTCTTAATCTTATTTGGAGGTTCTAAGTGCATGTCTTCGTGTCATTTGGCATTTATCACATTTTTTCACGTGCTCCTTTGTGTCGTTGTGCATTATTGGCCAGTAATATCCTTCCCGAAGGGATTTTCTTGCCACTGATCTCCCGCCCAGAAGTTGGGCGTTGATGCCTTCGTGGATTTCACGCAGGATATGCGGAATCAACTCTTCCTCGACACACTTGAGGAGAGGAATGGAGAATCCCCGCCGGTAGAGTTTACCTTCAACTAACACCCACGAGCAGGCTTATCCCCTAACTATACTGGCCTCCTTTGGGTCTTGGGGAAGTTCTTCATTAGTTAAGTATTTGTAGACTGGGGTCATCCAGCTGTTGGCGTCGCCGATGACATTTGCATCTATCGTTGAGGATTTCCTTTCAATGTTGGGTTGAAGGAGTATCTCATGTATAACATATTTGTTTCCGTATTTCCTTTTTGTGCTTGCAAGTTTTTATAACACATTTGCTCATTTGTTGTGTTCACGGGGAACATGTTTGACTTCTACGGATGTAATCTTTGTAATATTTTCCTTGAGAAGTGTCAGGTATTCCGACAAGTTGTCATTTTTAACTCGGTATTCGCCTTTGACTTGCAAGGCCACGAGCTGAGAGTTTATATAGATGATTATTTCTTCGGCCCCTAGATCGTCGGCGAGCCTCAGACCAGCAAGGAAAGCTTCGTACTCTGCTTGATTGTTGGAGGTAGGAAAAGATAGTGTGAGGGATACCTCTATCAGGATACCTTCCTTGTTTTCTAGAATAATATATGTTCTAGTTCCCATTGAGCTCGATGCCCCGTCCACGAAAATGGTCCATTTCCTAGACGCGCAAGCTTTGCTCTCCAGGTGGTCATTTCGGCCATGAAATCAGCCAAGACTTGTGCTTTGAGGGCTAATTTGCTTTCACATCGAATGTCGAATTCAGACAGTTCCAAGGACCATTTGAGCATCCTTTCGGCCATGTCTGGTCGAAGAGGAGTTGTTTGATGGGTTGGTCTGTTCTAAAGACAATCGTGTGTTCCAGTAAATAATGCCTGAGTCTCCTTGCTACATAGAGGAGTGTGAGGGCGACCTTTTAAATTTTCTAATACCTGAGCTCGGGCTATTGCAGGGCTTTGCTCGTGAAATAGATTGGTTTTTGTCCCTCGGGTGTTTCTCGTATGAGGGAGGCACTTACGGCTTTGTTAGCGGCGACCAAATATAGAAACAAAGTCTCTCCGACCTCTGTTCGAGAGAGAACTTGGGGTTCTGACAAAGCCTTCTTGAGATATGTTAAGGCTTGCTCGTAATATCCGTCCATTTGGAAACAACCTCTTTGCAAATGGGCTTGAAGAGGGGAAGCGTGCGTTGGGTAGATTTTACCACAAACCGAAATAGCGAGGTGAGGACCCCGTTTAGTGACTGAATCGATTTTTTGGATTTTAGCGAGGGAATTTCGGTGAATGCTTGGCACTTGTCGGGGTTAGCTTAGATTCTCCTTTCGGTTAGATAGAAACCGAGGAATTTTCCCGCGCGTACCCCGAACGTGCATTTTTCTGGATTAAATCGCATTTTGCACTTGCGTGCTTGATCAAAAAAATTCTTTAAATGGAGAGCATTATTGGTTTCCTCGTGGGATTTAACGATCATGTCGTCCATGTAAACTTCGAGCATGTCTTCGATTTCTGCTCAAAACACTTTGTTCATTATGCGTTGGTAGGTTGCACCCGCGTTTTTCAAGCAGAAAGGCATTACATTTTAGTAATAGTTGCCCGATTTGGTCATGAAAGTTGTGTATTTCTTGTCGGTCATGGACATGGGTATTTGATTATACCCGAAATAGGCATCGAGGAATGACAATAATTTAAAACCTGCAGAATTATCGACCAGCTTATCAATGTTAGGCAAAGGGTAAGCGTCTTTCAAGAAAGCCTGATTGAGATCAGTGTAGTCAACGCACATGCGCCATTTTCCATTGCTCTTTCTTACTAATACAATATTTCAGAGCCAAGTTGCAGCCTATATCTTTTCTGAGATTTGCTTCCTCCTATGTTGTGTTATTGCTCAGATGGAGGGATCTATGGTCAGGTGGTGGCATGCCATTTCTGGATCCAACCCGGGCATCTCAGTTGTGCTCCACGCGAACAAATCAGTGTTTTCCCTGAGGCATGCATTTAGCTGCTTCATTATGAGGTCCGAAAGGTCGACTCTGATATTTACTCCTTTGGCAGGATCTCCACCTAATACGACTAGATCGAAATCTCCATCGGGCACCAGACAATTAGATGAAGCAAACTTTGTGGCTAGTTGGGCCTCCTTCTCTTCCTCAGAAAACTTGCTATGAAGGTCAATCTAATCGACCCGAGGGAGTTGCTTTGGTTCCTCGGAATTGCAGGTAAGAGTGGCTTTGGTGGTTTGCTTTGGCTTTGTGACTATGCGTTGAGCCCTTTAGAAACAACTTCGAAGCATCGTCGAGCAGCTTTAATGTCTCCGTGGATAGTGGCTACCTGTCCCGATGAGGTGTAGTACTTTAGCTTCAGGTGTACCGTGGAGGGTATAGAAATGAGATCAGCGAGGGTTGGGCGACCCAAGATGCATTGATATAATGATGGGCAGTCAATCATGAGGAACTACACCTTGATAGCCCTAACAGTTTCTCCCACTCCAAAAGTACTATCAAGTCGACATAACCCCAGGGCCTGGATATTGTCCCGTTGAACCCCTGGAGATCTGACCCTATGTAAGGTGTCAGATGTGTCTTGTTGAGCTTCAAGGTTGCGAAGAGTTGGGAGTACATGATATTGACAGAGCTTCCTTGGTCGACTAGGATCCTCTGAACATCAAAGTTGGCCATTTTTTCCCGAATGAGTAGGGGTATACTAGCGTTAGGTGCATCACCGAGGAGGTCCTACTTGTAAAAGGAGATGGGTGTTGATCCCCACGGGGAGGATCGACAGTGGAATTTTTGTTAGAGTCGGTGTTGATTAGTTGATAAAAACATCATTTTATCGACCCCACAGTGACTTTGCTGTGTCCGCCTCCGAAAATTACCATGGCGTAGGGGAAGAACTCCCATGGGCTGTAAACGGTGAAATAAGCAGGACCGATGTATGGTTCGGGGACGTAGAAATCCTCTGGTGGTGTGATGTTGAGGGCAACCTGGAGATTGGAGTATGTGGCTTGAGGGGCGGTCTCTTCGACTTTTCGATCCTCTTGCACCTCATGTCGAAGAGCCTCCTTCCTTTTGGCTTGGTCGGCATCTACTTTGGAAACCTGACGTCGGCCTAGCGGAACTCAGAGATAGCACATCCTCACAAGATCTTCTCCTTCTACATGGTGAGGGGTGTGTAGTCGTGAAATCTCCCCGATGGGCCCTTGTGCTCCCACGGTTCATGGAGGCGGATTTCCTTTCATTTTTCACCTCCTTGACGGGATGTCGAGGGTTCTTCAGATTTATATGGTTTGGCGTCTTCATGACGCCTTGTATCCCTGGCATTGTTGGTTGCCTCTTTCTACTCATATTGGATATACGCTTGCGCTTTGAGGAGAAAAACATCAAGCGTCAAGGGCGTCTCAATACCGACGGCCCTCCTGAAGTCGCTACGGGGACGGAGCCCGCGCTTAAGAAAATATTTTTTCATGTCGTCCGTTGTTGAGATCTAGACAACTTCTTTATTGAATCTTTCGATGTATGCCCACAGGGATTCATCCTTGCCCTGAATAATCGCCTCCAAATAGGCCTCAGTCTTAGGATGACATCATGATACAGTGAAGTGTTTGGAAAAGGTTCTACCGAGCTGTCTCCGGGAGGTGATATATTCGTGAGGGAGGCTTTTATACCAAGCCATAGCTCCATTTCTCAATGTTGTGGGGAAAAGACGATATTTGATCTCTCCTCTAACACGTTTGTAATCAAAGAGAGCATCGATATTTCGATATGCTCGTCTAGGTCTGTCGTCCCTTCGTAGGTACCCAAGGGAGGAGGCTTCTCGAGCCCCTTTGGCAGGCTTCTGGACATGATCTCGCTGGAGAGAGGCCCGCGAGATTCATCCTCGTCGTTAGAATTATGGTAGGCGGAGCGGGAGCGGTTGTCTCGGTGCCGACAATGGGATATGGATCTTGATCAATCTCTTGCGCCCTTGGGCGATAGTGTTGCACCCCAAAATTTTCCCTCCCCAAGACAAGACATTGTGTACTAAGAGGTTCACAAGGTTCACAAGACAAGACATTGTGTACTAAGAAGTTCACAAGGTTCACAAGACATCTCATGAGGTTCACAAGGTTCACAATTAGTCAGAAAGTTTGACAATTCCCTCAGACAATGCATCCTCCTAAGCAATGCATCTTAAACTAGGGTTTTGACTTTCATCAGGCTAAATGGACTTCCAAGACTTCAAGTGAGCTTCATAGCATCCTATATGTGTTCAAGAATCCCCATGTCAAGTTTCAAGACTTTCCCAAAAGATTTGCTCAGTCAGATGATCACATAGGTTAAAATCAATCAAGGCAGTTAAAAAGTCAAACTGAGGTCAACTGTGGTCAAACCAAAGTCAAACTTCATGATTTTTTGCCAACATAAATTATATGAAAGTAAATTCATCATTTGATCAAGGGTTTATCATGATTCATCAAGGAGATTTCAGATCATCAAGAATCAGGAGTTTCTAAATTAGGGTTTTCACAGGAAAAGTCAACTAAACTTTGACCAGCCATAACTTTCACATGCTTCATCAAATATTTTCCATCAAAATCTCATTTTGAAGGAAATTGAATTCTCTACAACTTTGTGTCTCACAAGCCAAGCCCAAAAATGCTTCATTTGGAAGGTATGAGCTAAGACATTATAGGTCCTTTTAAAAGTCAACAAAAAGTCAACAACTTCCAAAGAGCATAATTTGAGAATGGTAAAAGATATGGACATGAGACCAAAGAGGTTGGTTAGAGGACTCTCTAAGCTTTCTAAAATGTCCAAGAACACCTTTATAGCATTAAAATTGAAGGATTTGTGCCCTTGCAAAGTTGGGAAATTTTTGGGAAGTTTATGAAGCAAATGAGGCCTTAAAACCAATTTTTGCTAAATGAGCCCACCAAATTGCCATCCAATCTTTATAATATCATCAAGCACGACCCAACCCATACCTTTTATGATTTTTTACATTTTATTTAATATTTATTTGAATTTTATTCATTAAAATACAAATTATATTAAAATAAAATATGAAAATCATATATTTGGAAGAGATTGTGATTCTAGAAGGTCATAAACACCATTCAAGACTAATTGTTCACATCCAAATTCGTGCTAGACCAAGATAGTAAGAATATATTGGATTTTTTGATATTTTTGAATGAGAGATTTCTTCATAATCAAGCAATCAATTTTCATGATACAAAGTCCATTCTTTTTGACCTAATGACATCCTTATATATACATGAACACACTGCAAGCACAAGGGGACGAATTCTCAGCCTCCAAGCATAAGAACAAACTTCAAACTTTTCAAGAAAAACTCCAATTCGGTTTACAACTTAGAGGCGTTTTCAAAGCTTTTTGAAGGTGGCATTAGCTTGCTTGAACATCACTGAACACAATTCAATCATCATAAGCATCTAAAACATCACATAATTGTCCAACCGAATCATGCTATGTTCTTGAATTTAAATTTTTCGATTTCATATATTTGTTGGTTTTAAATAATATTTGATGACTGCTTGATGTTTATGAAGGTGCTAGGAATGTTTCTGGGTTCTTAATTTGAAGAATCGTGACCTTAATCTCCAAACGCCATTTTAGGGTTCATAACCTTCAAATTAGGGTTTCACGATTAAGTGAATATAAATGAATTCTAAAACCGTAGATCAATTGCAAATGATGTCTGGATTATATTCATGTGTTCAATTTAACAAAACTGTACGTAAATGATAGTGTATGGATTTCGTAGGGTTTCCTGCAATTTGAAATTTCGCAGGAAAATTGGCCACAAATTTCGCAGGAAAATTCGCAAGGCTGGAGGTTGAAGACGAAGCTGTTTGGCGCGAATTCATATTTCAAATTTTAAGTTGTTTTTATAATATATATTAGTTATACTATTATCAGATGATGTGTGTGGTTCAGTTGGTAAGTACATGCACGTATGAGGACAAGGGTGGGGGTTCTATACAATTTCATATTTCTAAAAAATCCCTAATTTGGTTTCTAAACTTTAATTTAGTTTATATTTAATTTAAAATTTGTTTATATTATTATTGTATATATATTTTTTAAAATAATTTAATTAGTTAATTATTAAAATATTCAAACCCTAATTTTATTTTCCTAAATTTCTAACCCTAATTTCTCACCTTAATTATTTTATTTAATTTTAAATGTTAAGCTTAATTAATTTTTTCTAATATATAATTAAATAATTAATCATACTTTGTAAATAATTATTATTCTCATCATCTTATTTCTTCTTTAAAAATTGTTTATTTAATTTAAAAATATTCTCTTAACTTGTATATATTTTGTATATTTGTGCTAACCTTTTCTTCTTATAATTATTTTATCACCAACCTTTTAGTTATTGTTTATTTTATTATATATTCATTATTCAATTGTTTTTTATCATAATGTAACTGCGAGAGCCTTGTAATATTCGTAGTTTATTATTGTTTTATTGTTTATAAATATTCTTGCCATGGTTAGTAATTATAGGGAGTGATAACATGTTTGTAAATTAAAATTAATTTAGAATGACTTATTTAATAAGATAAATATATGAATATGAACACTCACACACGTAAGTCGATCTTTGATCGCCATCTCACACTTTCTAAGGTTATCCCTCATGTTGCCTAACTATAAGGTCAAGTAAGGTGTCTTAAAGCAAAGTCCCTTTTCATAAGATATCATCAAGTCCCTTTTAAGATTATAAGATCAAGTCCCTCCGATGTTGCCTACGGTAAATGATCTTGTCCCTTTGAATAAAAGATGATAAGTCCCTTCGTATTGCTAAGACACCTTACAGTTGCCTAAACATAGATGTCCCTTCACATGTCCCTTATCACATCCAAGGTGATGACTACCTATTCCTTAATAATAGGGATAGTCTTACCATTGAAAGAACATATAAGAACAGTAAAGACTTAACATAGGGTAGGTTCCTCTTAAGTACTTGCTCACACATTTCAAAATACATTTTACACTTCACATTTCAAACAAATTTTCAAAACAAAGTCTTTATATACATCCATACGAGGATCATTATAAAGTACTTAGAAAATTTTAATCACACACTACACCTTTATCAAAATAATTTAAAGTGAGCTAAGTAACTAAGAGCCCATGGATAACCATGGATATAAAGGGTGCTAACACCTTCCCTTTGTATAACCTACCCCCCGAACTCAAAATCTTTTTAAGGTTTTTCCTGTTCTTTTATGTCCTTTCCTTTTGGATAAAATAAAAGTCGGTGGCGACTCTTGCTATCCGCAACATTTAACTAAAGTCAGTTCTCCCACCGTGTTACAGAACTGGCGACTCTGATGGGGATGTTTAAAGAGGGGTACCCTTAGGAATTAGATCACTTTAAACTTGTTTGCTTTGTTTGCTTTACTTTACTTGTTGGGTGCTCTTATGTGTGAAAGATCCTAACCCGAATCTAGTGTACCTTAGGTAAATGGCAATAGACCTAGGAAACTGTACGACGTATACCGATATGGTTGATCTGGTGGCCATAGTTAGTGTGACTTCTTGGTTGGTGCTTATGTTCCTTAAGTAAAGTTGAGGATAATATGAGGCTGCCATATGTTGTCAATACACTAACTAACTTTTAGAACCCTAGTAATCCCATCTTGGCCTTTAGAAAGTAGTGAGATAACCGGCTTTGGTGAAGACTGAAGTTGGTTGATACTCGATGCTACACTCATTGAGATTCTAAGCTTGGAGGATTATTGTTGGCAAGTAAGTTGCCTACTGAACAACCACCCTTGTGAAGGATCAATGATATTGAGATCCCTTAGAACCTGGTTACTTTATAGGACAGGATGAACCATCTAAACTTCAGGGGAGGGTACCTACCTTTAAACCTCATGCAAGCCTTCAAACCTAGGGCTATTGTGTGACTTGTTTGTGTGTGCCACATGTTTGTGATTGAGCATAACATCATAGCATCATCATGCATCATAAGCATAACATTTTCACTAACCATTTCAAGGACCAAAGGATTTATCTTTGTTCTTTGTTGCAGGTCATGGCTTCTGCTCGTAGGAATACTATCCGGATCAACTTTGTAGGAATACCTTCTAAGCTTAAAGAATTGGTCTCTCAGGTTTCTGAAAACTCCCAGTTCATCAAGAGGCATGGTCACCTACTGGATCTAGTCACTTCAGGGTTCAATGAAGACATGATGAGTGTTCTGTTTCAGTTCTTTGATCGTAAACATCTTTGCTTTACATTCCCCGACTATCAGCTAGTTCCTACAATGGAAGAATTCTCCAAGCTTCTGGGAATACCTATTCTTGATCAGAAACCCTTTACAGGCTTAGAAAAAGAGCCTAAACCTGAAGTCATTGTTGCAGCCCTACATCTGAAGAAATCAGACATTGTCCTAGAAACAAGGAGTGGAGTTAAGGGTATTCTCGCTAAGGTATTGATGGAGAAAGCTCAAGTGTTCCTGAAGGCTATGAGTTATGATGATTTTGAGGAGATCTTAGCCCTATTAATCTATGGCTTAGTATTGTTCCCCGATCCAGACCAGTTCATAGACGTACACGCCATCAACATATTTCTGACTCGCAATCCAGTGCCTACATTACTTGGAGACATCTTACACTCTCTTCATGCCCGAACTACGAAGGCACGAGGAACTCTGATGTGTTGTATACCTCTATTGTCTAGGTGGTTTATTTCTCACCTTCCTCGATCAGTGATGAAGAATGAACAAGGATTCAGGTGGTCCAATAGGATCATGTCACTTTCTCATTCAGACATTCATTGGTGCTCTAGATCTATGGAGAATGTTACTATCATTGACCGTTGTGGGGAGTTCCCTAATGTGTCACTCCTTGGTATAAGAGGGGGCATTACCTACAATCCTTCCTTAGCTCTACGTCAGTTTGGCTACGCTCGGAGTGATGGTCCTCATGATATGCTTATTCAGGGTATTGTGTTCGACTACGACAACGATCTGCAAGGTTACCGTCAAAGGTTCATATGAGCATGGGGTAAAGTGAACAAGGTTGACAGCAAGACTCTGGAACCAAAGTACATTATTCCTATGGAAGCTTATCTCAAATGGGTGCGATCTCGTGCTCAGACTCTTATGATGCCATATCCTGCTATCTTAACAGTTACTATGGAGCCTGTTGCTGAAGGAGATACTCCTTATATCATCCTTCATCCAGACATGCCCACTGACATGGAAGAGTTACAGAGGTCCTGGATCCAGTTGAAGGAGCAAAAGGATACTTTTGAGACTCATTACAAAGCAAGTCAAGAAAGAATCCTGGAGCTAACAAAACAACTTCACGAGGAGCGGAATCTCAACTCATACCTCAACATAAAAAGGAAACTTCCATGGGAGACTTAAAACCCCATCTTTATATTTATTTCATTTTTGTTGTAAGCCCAAGAGGCAAACAAGTTTATTGATTACTAATAAAAGTTTACCTTTTTGATTGTTTAAACAAATTTAAATCTTGCGGTCCTTGAAAACATTGCATACGCATTTACATACCATATCACTGCATCACAGGTTTCTTATGTACAAGTATCTTATCTTCTCGCTGTTTATTTCAGTAGAAATGGCTCTTGAACAGACTGTCAAAGATCTCCAGGCACAGAATGCACAATTCCAAGAGTTGATTCTGAACTTGTCCAAGGGACAAGATGAGTTGAAGACACTGCTGGCTAAGAAGAATAAGAAGACTAGAAGATCAGGAGGCCTTATTAATCTGGGAAGAAGGTTCAAAGGTCCTGTCAAGACAAAGGAACAGATTGATGATTATGAGTCTGAAAATTCTAAGAAAGAGGGGGGCAGTCTTCATGATACTGTGGGAGATTCTGATTCTGAAGCAAATTATTATCATGATCCTAATGAAGATAAGTACAAGATGCTGGTAGACAGGATGAATGCCATGGAGTTACAAAAATCTTCTGGGCTTGATTTTGAAGATCTGAGCTTAATATCTGGAGTGGTTATACCTATTGGTTTCAAAGTTCCTGCTTTTGTGGTGTATGATGGTGTCTCATGTCCCAAGTTGCATATAAGGTCCTATGTCCGGAGGATTCAACCACATACTGCTGATAAGAAGTTATGGATTCATTTCTTCCAAGAGAGCTTGTTTGGAGCTCAATTGGAATGGTATTATCAATTGGAGAGTGTCAATATCCGTGATTGGAATGATCTTGCTGAGGCCTTCTACAGGAAATACCAATACAATGCTGATTTAGCACCTACTCGCATGCAGCTACAAAGCATGTCAATGGGTGCTAAGGAGAATTTCAAGGAGTATGCCCAGAAATGGAGAGACCTGGCTGGCAGAGTTCAACCTCCTCTGAATGACAGGGAGCTGGTGGATATGTTTATGAGTACGCTGAATGGTCCTTTCTATAGTCACCTCATTGGAAGCTCATCATCTGGTTTCACTGAGCTGATAATGACTGGAGAGCATGTGGAGAGTGGTACAGGTGGGTGCCTCTTCATCAAGCACTGCAAAGAAGCCCCCTAGTGGAAAGAAGGAGTCTAATGCTGTGTATGGTCAACCTGGCCGTAACAGAAGTCACCAATCTGTAGGAGCAGTTCACATTTCTAATCCTGCTCCTACAGCACCAAAGCTGCCACCAAACAATCAACAAAAGCCTAGAAGACAATTTACCAAGATCAACATGTCACTGGCCCAAGCCTTGCAACACATGTTGAAAGGGGAACTCATTACTTTGAAGGACCCTCCTCAGAATCCTAATACTTCCTCTCCTCGGTACAATCCTAATGCACGATGTGCCTATCATTCTAATTGTCCGGGACATGATACCAACAACTGCTGGATATTGAAAAACAAGATTCAAGATATGATTGAAGCTGGAGAGATTGAATTTGACCCTCCTGGTACTCCAAATGTGATCACTGCTCCCATGCCCAATCATGAGAAGGTTGTTAATGCTATTGATGAAGTTTCATATGTTTCCTCGGTTGCAGATGTGACTACTCCATTATCCATTATCAAGAAGAAGTTGGTACAGGCTGGATTCTTTCCAGGTTGTAATGAAGATTGTTTTTATTGTGCCTATAAACCTGACAGTTGCTGGAAGTTGAAAGATGGTATTCAACGCCTCATGGACAATTACACCATATTGTTTGAGAGGACACCTTCTGTGGAAAGTATGGTTGAACATCTAACTTAAGGTACGAAGGTTGAAGATGTGGACATGGTTGATAAAGTACCAGTGAAGATTACCTCAAAAGGCCCTGTCAAGATCACTTCCAAGGGTCCTATCAAAATTACTGCTGAAGGTCTGGTGAAGACTGTTGCTGAAGTTAGAGTGCCTCCCATGATTATTACCACTCCTGGCCCTATTTCGTATACTTCTGATAAAGCTATACCTTGGAATTACGGTTTCGATGTTTATATCCATGGTGTTAAGCAGGAACCTTTAGCTGATACTACTGATGATAACCTTGATGTTGATAATATTGCTGGATCTAGTAAGATCACCAGAAGTGGAAGAATTTTCTCTCCTCCGGCTACCTCAAAAAATACAGTTACTCCAACTACTACCTCCACTTCTGAGCCAAATACTGATGCTCGGGGCAAAGGTCCTGTGGTTGAACCTGTGCAGGCTGAGACACCGACTGCTGAGAATCTTTCTAAACAAATGGAAGAAGTGTTAAAGATCATTCGCAAGAGTGATTATGATATTGTTGACCAGTTGGGGCATACTCCCTCCAAAATTTCCATGTTGTCTTTGTTGTTGTGTTCTGAGGCTCATGCTAAAGCCTTAATCAAATTTCTGAAGACTGCCCATGTGCCAAATGAGATTTTCGTGGATCAAATCGAGAATTGTGTTGCACATCTGACTTATGATAATGGGTTAGGTTTTTCTGATGCTGATTTGACTCCTGCCAAGAGAAACCATAACAGAGCTTTGCATATCTCCATTGAATGTAGGGGCACTACCTTGTCTCATGTGTTGATAGACAATGGTTCTTCACTGAATGTACTTCCCAAAGAGGTTCTGAACAAGCTCAGTCCTGAAGATGATGTGTTAAGACCAAGTAATATAATGGTAAGGGCCTTTGATGGTTCAAGAAGGGTGGTGCATGGAGCAATAAATCTCCCGATCAAAGTAGGCTCTCAAATCTTCAATTCTACCTTCTAGGTAATGGATATTCGTCCTGCGTACTCCTGTTTGCTTGGGCGCCCTTGGATCCATGGGGCAGGTGTTGTGACCTCCACTCTACATCAGAAGTTGAGATATCCAGTGAAGAGAAAGATCGTCACTGTTTATGGGGAGGAAGAATATATGGTCAGTCATGTGAATACATTTAAGTATGTTGAAGTGGAAGGTGAATATGTTGAGACTCCTTTCCAGACATTTGAAGTAGTTCCTTGGGTCGTTCCTACTACTGAAACTCCTCCTGTTGTCAAAAGAGTTCCTGTGGTTACCAGAGTACCTCCTACAATGGCCTCCCTCAAAGATGCTAGAGTTGTGGTTGAAGAAGAGTCCTAGAAGGCTGTTCGTCGTGCTCGTGCTGTTCGTATCACCAATCAAGGGATCATGAGAGATCAAATCAATGTTGTGGGTGATTGTAATGAAGACTACAACCTGGATGACTGGATCTTTCCTACTGTGGGTGATGGGCTCAACAATTGGAAGACTGAAGACGTTATTCCTATCTCCTTTAGTCAGGAGTAAATACTATTACTGTGTTTTTATTTTAAGTTTGTAATTTCGAACAATTAAACTTTTAGGCCTTGTGCCTTACCCGGGGCACAATGGCGTGCTTGTTTCGGGATGTCATTTCATTTGCATACTTCATTCAATAAAAATCAATGGACGTTTCATTTTCGTAAATATTGTGCTCCTTGTCTTTCTTTTATTTTATTTTTGTTTTATCAGCTATGTGTTCTTACACACACCCACATCACTAAAATGAAGATCCTCATCCACTCTGGATCCTGTTGATAACAGCTCTACTATTGTCAATTATAATTTCGAGAATCCAATCTATCAAGCTGAAGATGGAAAGGAGGAAGATTGTGAAGTACCTGTAGAGCTTGCTAGGTTACTACAACAAGAAGAGAAAGCTATACAGCCACATAAAGAGCCGATCGAAGTTGTGAATATGGGAACTGAAGAGAACAGGAAAGAGGTCAAGATAGGGGCTGAATTAGAGGATGGTGTTAAGAGCAGATTAATTTAGATGTTACGTGATTATTTGGAGATCTTTGCTTGGTCCTATGAAGATATGCCAGGGCTGGATACAAACATTATGGTTCACCGTTTACCGGTAAAAGAAGATTGTCGTCCAAAGAAGCAGAAGGTTCGTCGCATGCGTCCTGAAATGTCAGAAAAGATTAAAGCAGAGGTAATGAAGCAGTTTGATGCAGGGTTCTTAGTTGTGACTTCTTATCCTCAATGGGTTGCAAATGTGGTACCGGTACCTAAGAAAGATGGTAAGGTACGTATGTGTGTAGATTACAAGGATTTGAACAAGGCCAGCCCCAAAGATGACTTTCCACTTCCTCATATTGATGTTCTGATAGACAACACTGCTCAGCATAAGGTATTCTCTTTCATGGACGGTTTCTCTGGTTACAATCAAATCAAGATGGCACCTGAAGATATGGAGAAGACCATATTTGTTACACAGTGGGCACCTTTTGTTATAAAGTAATGCCATTTGGTTTGAAGAACGCTGGGGCAACATATCAGCGTGCTATGGTGGCTTTGTTTCATGATATGATTCATCATGAGATAGAGGTATATGTGGATGATATGATAGCCAGGTCCCAGAATGAAGAACAACACCTTGATCATCTGCATAAGCTGTTTGAAAGATTGAAGAAATACAAGTTGAGATTGAACCCAAATAAATGTACTTTTGGAGTTAGATCTGGTAAACTCCTGGGTTTCATTGTCAGTGGAAAAGGTATTGAAGTGGATCCTGCAAAAGTGAAAGCTATACAAGAGATGCCAGTTCCCCGTATTGAGAAGGAAGTTAGAGGTTTCTTGGGACGACTGAATTACATTGCAAGATTTATTTCCCAATTAACTGCCACCTGTGAGCCAATCTTCAAGTTGTTGAAGAAAGATCAAGTAATGGAGTGGAATGATGAGTGCCAGACAGCCTTTGATGAAATCAAGAAATATCTCCTAGAACCTCCAATCTTGATGCCACCAGTTGATGGAAGACCCTTGATCATGTACTTAACAGTGTTAGACAACTCAATGGGGTGTGTATTGGGGCAACATGACGAGTCTGGTCGAAAAGAGCAGGCAATATACTACCTTAGCAAAAAGTTTACCGACTGTGAAACAAGATACTAACTGCTCGAGAAAACTTGATGCGCTTTGGCATGGGCTGCTCGTCGACTAAGACAATATATGTTGACTCATACTACCTTGTTGATTTCAAAGATGGACCCAATCAAGTACATATTCGAGAAACATGCCCTCTCCGGACGAATAGCGAGATGGCAAATGATCTTAACAGAATATGACATACAGTATACTACTCAGAAGGCCATTAAAGGAAGTGTTGTAGCTGATCATTTGGCTCATCAAGCAGTGGATGATTATCAGTCAATGAGTTTTGAGTTCCCCGACGAAGACATTATGATTATTACCAAAGAACCTGGACAATATGACGGACCTGAACAAGGATCCCGATGGACTATGGTTTTTGATGGAGCTTCTAATGCACTTGGTAATGGTGTTGGTGTTGTGATCATTTCCCCTGAAGGTTGTCATACTCCGATTACTGCAAGACTTTGTTTCTATTGTACGAATAACATGTCTGAGTATGAGGCATGTATCCTGGGTATCAAAGCTGCCATTGATATGAATATTCAGTTCCTGGACGTATATGGAGATTCAGCCCTGGTAGTGAGTCAGATTAAAGGAGATTGGGATACCAAGCATGAAAATCTCATTCCTTACAGAGAGCATGTGTTGTCTTTGATCCCACATTTAAAGAGATTACCTTTGGAGATATTCCACGAGGAGAGAATCAGTTGGCAGATGCATTAGCCACCATGGCATCTATGTTTGAGATTAGTTGGGATGATGAAGCTCCCAAGATTACTATTGATAGATTTGAGAAGCCTGCATACTGCAATGAGATTGATACTGAAGAAACAGAGGGGAAACCTTGGTTCTATGAAGTGAAAAGATATTTTGAAGTTCAGGAGTTCCCTGAAGGGGCATCTGCCAAAGATAAGAAGTTTCTAAGGAGGTTTTCTGTTAAGTTCTTCTTGAGTAATGGAATTTTGTACAAGCGCAATCATGATTCAACTTTGCTTCGTTGTGTGGATAAGAAGGAAGCAACAGAGATTATGGAAGACATGCATGATGGGATCTTTGGCACTCATTCTAGTGGTCATGTTGATCAGTGATATTTAGTTGTAGTTTTCAAGCCGGTTTTCATTGTCCTTTGAGTTTAATTTCGTTCGTTTGAAGTATTTCGTTCATGTTTCGTCGTAGTTTTCTTAATGTAGCATGCAAGTTTAGTTTTAATCTTTTTATTCTGTTTTTATATTTGGTATGGGTTATGTGGTTGTTTTTGATGTGTTTTCAGGTCAATATTTAATCGGTTGTTCGAAGCATTCGAAAAGATGATCCGAGCGTGAAAAATGACAGCAAAATAGGATGTCAGAAGCACAACACGGGTGCCAGTGTTGTACAACACGGCCCGTGTTGTGATGCTCGGCTGAAGAGGAGATTTGTTAAAGAAAAGGAGAAAATCAGTGATGTGACATGGGTGCCCGTGTTGTACAACACGGCCCGTGTCATAGCATCTGAAGAAGAGGCTGAATTGAGAAGAACCAGAGGCACAACACGGCCCGTGTTGTGAAGACCAGAAGAAAACCTGATATTTTGTTATGTTGCTGCAAGGGCATTCTGGACTTTTCGCGGTGTTTTTGGAAGACTGATTTGTATTAGATGATTATGACTGTAAAGACTTCACTTTTGGGGATTTGGGGATTTGAACGATAACGGGAGAAGAAGGATTGATCAAGAGCGGAAGCGATTGACGATCCAACGAATCCTACGTTAATTGTAATGTCTCTATATTCTTGCTCTGTTTTTATTTTCGTTATGAACATGAGTGGCTAAACCCCCCAATGCCAGGGGGTGTCCCTGATTTGCTTTATGTAATGACAATTTGAATTCTTAATTTTGAGATTATGCGATTAGATCAGTTTCTTTATTTTATGCAACGTTCTTAATGCTTTGTCTTTGTTGGAAAATTGGATAATTGATCGTGGTTAGGATTTGGTCTGACCAACCATCCTAACCTTGTTGCATAAATTTTATCACGGTAAATATTACTGAGGAATTGGAATATTTTGTGAAAACCTTTTTATGTCAGAATTATTGCTTGATATTCTTCTTTGACCGTTTAGGAATCAAGGTCGGGGAAGAATACCAATGGTTTTTCTCTAAAGGAATTTTGGAAAAACATTATCGACATAGGAAACACACTTTTTAAAGTATGTCTCTGTAAAATTGAGAAATTATTGAGTCATTGCATTGCAGATCATACATCGTCCCTGGCATTATTCTCATATAAGTAAAAACTCTCTGTTTTAGTTTACGTTTTAATAACTTTATTTTATTTAATCTAAAATCAAACTTTTAAACCATAACTTTTGTCCAATTGAAATCAATCCATTAGAACTTATTTTGTTAAGCAGTCCTTGAGATCGATATTTGGGGTTACTCCCTTTTATTACTACATCGTAAAAATAGTACACTTGCTATTTTCCGATCAAGTTTTTGGCGCCGTTGTCGGGGACTGCCAAAAAACTAAGTTGTTTTGTATTATATCAATTGGAATTTTGTTGCTCTGCGACTAAAATTTTACTATTCTCTTTGTATATCATTTTAGTGTTATTGAAATTTTGTTTTCTAACTCGTGTCTAACTATTTATGCGAGGTCAGGCCTCAGCTAAATTTTCTTTTGACACAGAACCAGAAAGAGCTTTGCACGAGAGACGCCGCAAGGCAAGAATTGATAGTCTGGCTAAGACTGGTTCAAGTGTCCCGAATCAGGAAACTGAGGACTATATATTCGTTCACTCTGAACACAGTGACTCTGACTCAGACAGAGAAACTGACCCAGGATTCGACAACATGGTAGGGAATCAACCTGTTGCAGAGAGACTCTTAGGGGATTACGGAGGGGCAAATGCTCAGCCTAATAGGATGACGATTGTTAATCAACCGGTGAATGTAGCACACTTTCAGTTGCATCCATCTACTATCCGCCAGTTAGAGAGCAAGCCTTTCTCCGGAAGAATCAATGAGGATGCAAATAAGCATCTTCAGAGATTTCTTACTACCACCACTTCTTTGAAGATCGAAGGTCATTCAGAGGAGGCAAAACGACTTGTGATGTTTCCATTCACACTTACCGACGATGCAGAAGAGTGGTTCTACTCTCTTCCCGCAGCGAGTATCACAACATGGCAAGAGATGGAAACAACATTCCTTAATGAATACTTTCCTGCTTCAGTGTTCATCCAGAAGAGATATGATATAGTCAACTTTAAACAAAAAGAGGGTGAATCACTTGGAGATGCTTATAAAAGATTCAAAAGGTGTTTGACTGCGTGTCCTACTCATAATATGGACGCGACCGAGCAGATGCAAAACTTTGTGAATGGGTTGCGACTCAAGACAAAGCAGCTTATTGATACTGCTGCAGGTGGCTCAACAAACTTTTCAACAGCCACGGGTATTAAAAGAATCATAGAAGCCATTGCTGCCAATGAACACCTTGAATTATACGATCGCACAGTGAGTCAACCAGATGGAAAAATTGATCTAAAGCTGACAGAGTAGGTTGTAAAAATGGAAGATCAAATTGCCGCAGAAGTTGAAAGAAGATTAAAGAAGATGAATCTTGGAACTCAAACAGTTGTTCAGGTTGAACCTGTTCAAGCTGTGATTTGCAAGATATGGTGTGGACCTCACTTTGCCATGCACTGTTTGGCAACTCAAGAACAGGTTGAACAGATTAATATGTTGAGGCAGAACAATCCGTATGCCAACACGTATAATCTGAGGTGGAAAAATCACCCAAATTTCTCTTGGAAATATCAACAAGGGAACATCCAAAAACCGGTTCAAGGCCAACAACAATATCAGCCCCAGCAACAACCATATCAGCCCCCAGTTCCAAGAAAAGCTGATTGGGAAATTGCCATTGAAAAGATGGCAGCTCACAATTGTCAATTTCAAGAAGAAACAAGGAGTAACTTTAAGAATACTGGAGCCTCTATCAAGAATCTTGAAGTGCAAATGAGCCAAATTGCCCAACACCTCGCCATTCCACAAACTCCAGGGACTCTTCCTAGTGCAACTGTAACAAATCCAAGAGATAATCACAAAGTAAATGCAGTCACAACACGAAGAGGTAAAGTTAGTGAGGAGGTTCAAGAAAATTCTGAAAGTGAAAATCAAATGATTGAGGTGGAACTGGAAATCAAAGAAAATGAAGTGGTTGATAAAGAAAAAGAAGTTACCTCAGCACCGGACATCAAAGAAAAAGCGGTTGAACCAAAACCGGTGGTCAAACTTCCATATCCTACAAGAAACAAGAAGAAAGGGCCGCAAGAAAAGAATTTTGAGAAATTCCTTGAGTTGTTCAAAAAGCTGGAGCTGAATATTCCATTGCTTGAAGCACTTGAGCAAATGCCCACTTATG
This sequence comes from Lathyrus aphaca, assembly GCA_963966055.1. NCBI lineage: Eukaryota > Viridiplantae > Streptophyta > Magnoliopsida > Fabales > Fabaceae > Lathyrus > Lathyrus aphaca. The sequence continues at coordinate 9,309,394 of OZ014525.1, forward strand.
CCAAGTTCATGAAAGATATCATTTCTAAAAAGAGGACTATGGGAGCTGAACCTATTATTCTAACCGAAACTTGTAGTGCTATTTTGCAGGGACTAAAGATTCCGGTGAAGAAAAAAGATAGAGGAGTTGTCACAATTCCATGCACCATCGGTGACCGATCGTTCAAGAGAGCTCTCATTGACTTGGGAGCGAGCATCAGTTTAATGCCTTTATCCATCTACAAAAAGTTGGGTATTAGTGTTGTTCAAGACACTCGGATGACTCTCCAATTCGCGGACCATTCGGTGAAGCGGCCATATGGAGTTGTCCATGATGTCCTGGTTAGAGTGGACAAATTTGTGTTTCCAGTTGACTTTGTGATCCTTGAAATGCCTGAAGATGAAGAAATCCCCTTGATTTTGGGAAGACCTTTCTTAGAAACCGGGAGAGTCATGATAGATATGGAAGGTGGAACACTAACGTTGAAGGTGTACGATGAAGAGTTGAAAATTGATGTTAGGAACACTTTGAAGTATAAAGATGATGTGGGCACTAGTAGTAACATACAAGTTGTCGCGGTGAGAATCGGATCCCAAGCTATTAAGTGAGCTTGAATCGCAAAACTTTTATGTTCACCACCGACTTTAATTTTATCCAAAGGGAAAAGGGAAAAAGATCGTAAAAACCCTAAATGAGGAGAAACTAGGTTCGGGGGTTGATTATACCTAGGGAAGGTGTTAGCATCCTAAGCATCCGCAGTATCCTACGGGAACCTCTTGTTAACATTTGTATTTTTGTTGTTTATTGCTTGCTAAAATTAAGGGAACCTAAGGCTTTATTTCTAATGGTGCTCGCACAACATCGCATCGATGCCTACGTATCGGGTATAGAATCAGAGCACTCGTAGTTCTCCTAAGGATTAACGAACACTTGGTTACGCTCAAGGTTCGCGGGGGAAAGTAAGTGTTATGGCAAACACTCACGTGACTTTAGGAAAGTCACAAAAAGTTATAAAATAAAAGGTCCTAATGGCTAAGGTCAAAAAGGTAACTAGGGATTGCTAAACTTCCTATGACATTGAGTCAACTGCAGGAGTTCTTTCCCTTTTGGATTGAAAAGCATAAACAAAAATAAATAAATGAGGGTGCAAGCTCCTAAGTCTAAGGCAAAGGTTGCTACTTGCAAAAATGAATTGAATAAGATAAATAGAAATATAAGACAAAGGCTTAGTAACTGGGCTATGGCTCGATATATGGATCGAGAATGCGGGGTGGAAGACAAGCGTGGTGCGTCAATTTGCTTAAGTTAAAAAGCTGTGAGGTGTAAGGAATGTGCAGATGGCGATCGTAAAACGACCGACTTACGTGTGTGAGTGAAGTGTATGAAGTTCACTTGGCGTTGGACCAAGGATTTTTATTATTTTGAAAATTAAATTTAATATGGCGTAAAAATGCAAGAAATAAATAATAAAAAGTAAATAAAGTGAAATAAATTGAAATAGAATAAATTAAATAAAATAAATAGAATAGAATAAAAAAAATGAATTAAATAGAATAAATAAATGCATGGCCTCATATTGGTCACGATTAATCGGAAACGATTTATCGTGACTTTTTGTCATATCATCGGCCCCATGAGAAAAAAAATATTAATACTAACCAATTTAACTCAAAAGTTCTAAAGAAAATTACTAATAATAATAATAATGTAAATTATAAGATAAGATAAATAAAATTAAACAATAGAAAAAAAAGGTTTTTTAATTTTAGGTTTCTCTTATTATATAAAAGAAAAACAATTAAATTAGAATCAACATAAAATAGAATAAAAGGTAGATGGGCTTGGTTGCAATCAATAAAACAGAGGGGTTTGGATAGAAAAAGGCCCAATGGGCGCTGGGTTGAGACTGGTCGGGTCGGGTATGACCTGGACCGGTTCAGGTTTATGAACCAAAAGGGGGAAAGGAAAGCCCTAGGACAAAACGCTGCCGTTTCGCATGAAAACAGGGACGAAATCCCTTCGCGAATCTCTCTCTCGCTCTGAAGCTCTCACTCCCGCGAAGCTCTCACTCTCAACTCTCTGATTCGCTCGGATTTGGTATGACTTGCGATTGCTCTTGTAGCTCGCGAATTTCGTGCGGCGGTTAGGGATGGTGGCCGACTGGGTTTCGGTGGCTGTGTTTGTGTTGACGGCGGAAAGGTGGTGATGGGTGTGGTGATCGTCTGAGCTTGAAGGGTTGAGGTTGAGCGGCTGATGTTATGTTTCGGCGTGGTTCGGATTCGGTGAAAAAAGGGATTCGCGGCGGTTATGGATGGTGGCCGACTGGGTTTCGGTGTGAGTTTTGAGAAGGGGGGTGGAGAGATGCAGTTTGTTGTTGGTTCGCGAAGGAGTTCAAGGTTTGGTGAGGATGAAAGGTTGTTTTGGCTTTGTGCGGTTGCCGGCGGATGGGGATCGCGTGGGTGAGTTTGGTGAGACTGTTTCTGGATTTGTGTGGATTCGCTTCAGATTTCACGGCAAAAAATCTGTTCGGCGGTGGCTAAGGCTTTTGGTGTTTCGGATTTGTTCAGTTTTTTACGGTAGTGGTGGTTTTGCTTTGTCGAAGGTGGTTGGTCGGTGTGGTTGAAAGGTGGCAGCGCCTCCAAAGTCGCAACTTGTTGGAGCTGGATTCTTTGATAGTAACTATTGAAAGCAAAAGAAGCATGACTCTGCAAAGTGACTAGCCTGAAACAAAACCTCACCCTGCTGTATCTGAGAACAATCAGCACCCATTCCATAAGCATAATCCAATGCTGATTGAAGGGAGGCTTGTGCAGCACCTGCTTTTGCCACACCCCAACTCTGTCCCTGAACGGAAGGAGCATTTGTGTTTGAAGGAGGGTTTATGACAGGAGCAGGAACACTTCCTGATGGAGGTGGATAAGACATTACAGGGTTGGTTACTGGCTGTGCACCTGGAACAATTGAAGGTGTTGTTGCTGGATTGAAGACCGGAACCGCTGAATTGGTTGGATTTGTTGGAGGCAAGGGAACAGCAGGTGTAGTAGATCGTAGCTGGATTTGATTTGTTTGGTTACAATTGGTCTCAGAGGTTTGTGCGGTTCTTTTGATTGGGTTGGTTTCGGTGGTTAAGGTTCGTTTGTTGGTTCGATTTGTTCACAGTTTGTGGAGGTGTTTCAATTGTTTAGATTCAGATCGGTGAATGGTTGTTTTATTGATTTGGTTCAGATGTTGGGTGGTGGTCGATGAGGATGGCGAAGGGGTAATGGTCGATGGTTATATGAGGTTTTTGTTTGTTGTTTCAGGTTTCGTCACTCTCATCTCATCTCAGAATTTTTTCAGATTTTTGGGCTTGTAATGTTGGTGGTTTTTGGGATTTTCTTCTTGGCTTGTTCGAGGTTGCAGTGAGGTTCTTGATTTCGGTTTTGGTGAGTTTTTTGGCTGAGTTCTGGTTTCGCTCAGTTCTCTGTTTCTGTTGATTTGTGATGTTCTGTTTTTTCTTTCTTTTTGGTTTCAGGGAGGTTTTAGCTTCAGTTTCAGCTTCGGTTCTGCAGAGTTGAGGTTTGGATGAAGCCTGTGAAGTGTCGTGTTATGGTGAAAACGCGATGGAGGCACTATGAAGGGTTGAGTGTGTTGATTGAGGAAGAAGAGGGGTCGGTAAGGTGGTGGTCGATGGGGTGGATTGTTTAAGCAGTGGATGGGTTTACGCGTGTTGCGGTTTTGTGTTGAATGGTGTGAAGGTGGTGATCCGAAACGGTTTGTCTGATTGAAAACAGAAGGGTGTTGGCTGTGTTTGATTTTAAGTTTTTCTTTTTTTTTGAAGTTTTTAATATTAAGTCTATTTTGTGCATACAGGTTTGAAACTGAAATGGAACAACAAACAGGAAACTAAACATGGACAAAATGCTGAAAAGAAAGTGAAAGGAAAGAGAACAATACCGACCCGAACGTTATCGGGGTGAAGGATCCGCGAATGGTAGCCTCCTATTCCTCTGAATCTTCTTGTTTTCCCTTTTGTTGTTGCTGAAATTTGAGGTTTTTGGTGCTGAATTTTTTTTGGGTTTTTATGGCTGTTTTGGATAGATTTTTGAGGCTGTTTTTGGTTGTTTGGGTTGTTTTGTATGGCTGAAATTGGTGTTCTTTGAGGGCTGTTTGGGACTGTTTTTTGAGGGTTGTATCAGTGATTTATGTGGCTGTATTTGAGTAGTCTTTTGGCTGAATTTTGAGTGAGTTATATAGGCTGTAACAGGGTGTTTGAGGTAGTTATAACAGAGTGTTTTTGGGGGCTGTTTGTTGGGGTTTTTGTGGACTGATTTGTTTTGCAATGTAACAGTGTATATGTATGACTTCCTTAGGTTTTTTTTTTGAATTTGAAAATGTGTACTGTATAACTTGTAGGTGAAGGGTTGGAGGATTATGGGACAAAGTCTGAATTGCTGCTGTGGGTGGAGAAGTGGAGCAGGGTCTGTTGGTGGCTGCATGCTGCTGAATTTTGTCTTGTGGTCCTGCTGGAATTTTTGTATTTTGGGGCTGATTTGGTTGTTTTGAGGGGCTGTAACAGTTGGTTTTGAGGGCTGAATTTTTTTTGTATGTTTTTATGGCAGATTTTGGATGTAATAGTTTTTGGTTGTAACATAAACAAATACTTGGAATAAAAGCTGGATATTTACACTATGATTATAATTTGAAAATGACACTTAATATTTGAAATGAGAACTTTAAATTAGAATCTAAATATAAACTTAAATTAGAAATGAATAAAAAAAAGAATTAAACTTAAAATTGAAAATAACTTAGAAACTTAAATAATTAAACTTGGAATTAAAATTGACTTAGAACTTGAGAAATAAATTTGGAATTTAGAAAATAAATATGTGGATATGAATTGGAATGGAAAATTGGGATAAAAATTAAACTTGGAAGTGGAAGTGAATTAAAAAAACTAGGAATTAAACTTAGAATAAAAAATAAATTAAAAACTAAAAATTAAACTTGAAATTGAAAATGACTTAGAACTAAAGAAATGATTTTGGAGTTTATAAAATAAATAAATGAATTGAAAATTATAAATAGAAATTGACATTAAATTTAGAAATGAGAACTTGAAAATGAAAAGAAATAACAAATAAGTTTAGGAAAAAAAATTGAAAACGAACTAAAAATTAAAGGTAGAAATTGAAATAAAATTTTAAAATAGGAACTTACAAATAGAAACGAAAATAGAAATTAAAATTAAAAATACGAAAATGAATTAAAAAGTTATAAATAAGAAAAAGAAATTAAATTAAAATGGAAGCTTATAGGTGAAAAGAAATTAAGAATCAAAATTATAAATAGCTAGAAAATGAGAAGAAAGCAACGGAAAATAAATCTGGAAATCTCTGTCAAATGCGATGACTGTATGATGCGAGCAGTTAGGGGTAAAATTTGGGGTGTGACAGTTGCCCCTATTTAAATAACTTTACCAGATGGCGTGAATGACGATAGGCACTCATGAGATCATGGTGAAAGGTATTTAAATATAGAAATAACCGGAAATTTTGCCCCTAAATGCAATGTTATGCTGGACTACAAACTATCTAACTCTGTAACAGCTATGCACTGAATGATGATTATGGTATGAATGACCAGAATGAGAAATAAAAAAGACGACCACAAGCCAAAACTCACTGGGGATGACAAACACTAGGGATAAAGAAGCGAAAACGGGAAGTATTCAAAGTGATAAATCAACAGGTTCAAGTGTAACTGTTGGCACTAAGAATAACAAAAGACGGGAACAAAAGGAAATCCAAAGCGTTGGATCAACGAACACAGACAAAACAAAATAAAATTCAAAGTGACTGCATAGTGGCTCGATGCGACCAACTGACACCAAGAATACAAATAAGACAAGGAAATAAATCGAAATGGTTGACCAATGGCTCTATGCGACCAATTGACTGTGAGAAATAAAAAGCAACAACATATTCAAAGTGAATGCGCAGCGGCTCGATGCGACCAACTGACACCAAGAATAGAAATGATACAAAATTCAAAGTGAATGCGCAGCGGCTCGATGCGACCAACTGACACTAAGAATACAACAAAATAATCATTCAAAGTGAATGCACAGCGGCTCGATGCGACCAACTGTCACTGAGAATGACAACAAGCTTATTCAAGGTGAATGCGCAGCGGCTCGATGCGACCAACCGACACCAAGAATAGAAATGATACAAAATAAACATTCAAAGTGAATGCACAGCGGCTCGATGCGACCAACTGTCATTGAGAATGACAACAAGCTTATTCAAGGTGAATGCGCAGCGGCTCGATGCGACCAACTGACACCAAGAATAATCAACAAAAATAAACATTCAAAGTGAATGTGCAGTGGCTCGATGCGACCAACTGTCACTGAGAATGACAACAAGCTTATTCAAGGTGAATGTGCAGCGGCTCGATGCGACCAACTGACACCATGAATAAAAACAAAAATATTCGAAGTGAATGCGCAGCGGCTCGATGCGACCAACTGTCACCGGAAATGGTAAACATAATATTCAAAGTGAATGCGCAGCGGCTCGATGCGACCAACTGACACCAAGAATAAAGACAAGATAAACATATTCATAGTGAATGCGCAGCGGCTCGATGCGACCAACTGACACTAAGAATAATCAACAAAATAAACATTCAAAGTGAATGTGCAGCGGCTCGATGCGACCAACTGTCACTGAGAAATAAGAACGACACAGAAATTCAAAGTGAATGCACAGCGGCTCGATGCGACCAACTGTCACTGAGAATGACAACAAGATAAACATTCAAAGTGAATGCACAGCGGCTCGATGCGACCAACTGTCACTGAGAATGACAACAAGCTTATTCAAGGTGAATGCGCAGCGGCCCGATGCGACCAACTGACACCATGAATAACAACAAAAATAATCAAAATGGAAGCACAATAGGTTCGAAACCTATTGACACTAAAAAAGAAAGCCAAGATACACTCAAAGTGAATGCGCAACAAGTTAAAAAACCGGTTTACACTAAGAATGATAAAGACAAAGTAGTCAAAGTATTCAAAATGGTAAATTAGCAGGTTCAAATGTAACTGCCGACACCGAGGATAAGGAAGGAAATCACAGTGATTTAGTAGCGGATCGAAGCGACCAGCTAGCATTGGGGATAGAATGCAGATCACCCAAAGATAGATCAACGGCTCTAAGCGACCGGCTAACACGAAAAAGTAACAACAAAATATGTTGGAGTTTTCAAATAAGATAAGACATCCAACCTCTGGAAATTCCTTCAGGAACCATCAGGAGAAAGGGTACAAGTATGTACAAAATCAAATGGACTTGGATTTTAAGCAAGAGGTTTCACGATCCGCTTAAAAGATTTGTGCCAATGACAATTGGACTTCAAGGAGATATTGGTGGTCATAAAGACAAATACCGACTACAATTAGAATTCCACGGGGGACACCAGCAATTACTGGGGACAAAAACATTGGTAAACCAAACTTCGGGTACCAAAAACAATGAATTTTCAAATTGAACACTAATGATATCTGGACTTGGAAATAGACAGACGACAACTGGGGAAAGACACATGCTAATGTCAAATGCGCATGATTGAGCATGATGCGAATGATCATGATATGCAAATGTTGACTCTAAAGAGACAAAGAGTTGACAAGACTCAAAGAGGAGTAGGCTCTCAACACCAATACTCAGACGAGCAACAATGAAAAACACTGGGGAGATGTCTTCGAACTTGGAAATCATGCTTGGTCCAAGGATCCATCCAAGAGTGTTATCAGTTTTGAACTTCTATGGGGATTTCTGTAATAATAGTATAAAAGTGTTGTTGCAAACCAGGACTTCTTGGGGAAACAGAAGGTTCTTTTTTTTCCAATTTTCCAAAGTCAAAGAAACTTAAAAGTTTTTCAGTAAAAAACATTTCCCTTTTTTTTAAAAAAACTTGTCATTTTCAGAGTTAAATTGTAATCAAGTAATGGCATTTTGCATAACAAAAGAAAATAAGGAGCTGAACAACAAAATTCATAGGCAAAGTTTGTATTTTATTCAAGAATGGTAGCTTGCCAATGGCAAAAACTCCATGGAAAATTACAATTTGAAAATGGCAATGGGGAAAGGTCTACATTGAATCCAACGACCACTACAATCCCTAATAACTAAGACTGCCCGACACCTTGCTTCTGACAAGAGCAAATGGATCGATCTTTCATTATGATTCTTCAGTAATGGTAAGCACCATCTGACACAGTCAAATGCCTTTGTCCCTAACTTTTGCCTGGACCGCCCTTTCGGGTTTTCAATCCACCGGGACGCTCTTTTTTGCCTAAGCCGCCCTTTCGGGTTTTCAACTTAGCGAGCTCTTATTTTTTTCATTTTTATCCCTAAATTTTGCCTGGATCTCCTTCATAGGTTTTGATCCACCGGGATACCCATTTTTTGCATAGGTCGCCATTTCTGGTTTTCGACCTATCGGGTTTTATTTAGGCATAATATTTTTTGACTGCATCAGAATTCACCGGGTGCTTCAGCTGTTCACCATCCATAGTTGTAAGGATTAAGGAACCTCCGGAGAATGCCACCTTCACAACATATGGGCCTTCATAGTTAGGACTCCATTTTCCACGCATGTCTTTGTGGACTGGCAAGATTTTCTTGAGTACAAGATATCCTTCTTTGAATTCTCGGAGACGGACTTTCTTGTCAAATGCTCTCTTGATGCGCTTTTGGTACAACTGGCCATGGCACATGGCGGTCATTCTCTTCTCGTCAATAAGGTTCAGTTGGTCAAACCTGTTCTGGACCCACTCAGCTTCCTCCAGTTTGGTTTCCATCAAGATTCTCAAAGATGGTATCTCTACTTCAATAGGGAGAACTGCATCCATCCCGTACACCAGAGAGAAAGGGGTTGCCCCTGTTAAAGTGCGAACTGATGTTCTGTATCCGTGTAAAGCATATGGTAACATCTCGTGCCAATCTTTGTAAGTTTTTACCATCTTCTGCAGAATCTTTTTGATGTTCTTGTTTGCAGCTTCAACAGCTCCATTCATCTTCGGACGATACGGAGAAGAGTTATGATGTTCAATCTTGAATGTCTCACACAGCTCTTTCATCGTTTTGTTGTTCAAATTGGTCCCGTTATCTGTGATGATTCGGCTTGGGATTCCATAACGGCAGATAATTTGGTTCTTGATGAAGCGGGCAACCACTTGCTTTGTCACATTGGCGTAGGAAGCTGCTTCTACCCATTTGGTGAAGTAATCGATTGCAACCAAGATAAACCGGTGACCATTGGAAGCTTTAGGTTCAATTGCCCCTATCATGTCAATGCCCCACATTGAGAAAGGCCAAGGCGATGACAGAACATTCAAAAGTGTTGGAGGTACGTGCACCTTGTCGGCATAAATCTGGCATTTATGACACCTCCTGGCATACTTGAAACAATCTGATTCCATGGTCAACCAGAAGTATCCAGCTCTCAAAATCTTCCTGGACATGGCATGTCCATTGGCATGTGTTCCAAATGATCCTTCATGGATTTCCCTGATCAATAAGTCTGCTTCGCGCTTGTCCACACATCTGAGCAGAACCATATCATGATTTCTCTTGTAGAGCACATTGTTGCTGAGGAAGAACTTGGACGCCAATCTTCTCAGAGTCTTCTTATCCAGAGTTGTTGCATCCGCTGGGTACTCCTGATTTTGCAAGTAGTTCTTGATGTCGTAGAACCACGGTTTCTCATCAGTTTCTTCTTCGACCAGTAGACAGTAGGCTGGTGCAGTTCTTCGCTCGATTGTAATGAGTGGAGCTTCATTAAGAAATCTGACTTGAAACATAGAGGCCAACATTGCCAAGGCATCTGCAATTTGATTTTCTGCCCTTGGAACATGATGGAAAGTGACTTCATCAAAGTATTTGATCAATTCCACAATGTGGGCACGGTATGGGATCAACTTCTCGTCACGGGTCTCCCATTCACCTTTGACTTGGTATATTACCAAAGCTGAGTCTCCATATACATCAAGAATCTTGATTCTGGTATCAATTGCAGCTTCGATACCCAAAACACATGCTTCATACTCTGCGATGTTGTTTGTACATTCGAAACATAATCTGGCTGTGAAAGGAGTATAACCACCATCGGGATTCATCAAAACAACTCCTACACCATGCCCCATGTAGTTAGAGGAACCATCAAACATCATCTTCCAACGAGACCCTGGCTCGGGACCTTCATCTGGACCTGGAACTTCATAGTCCTTTATCAACATAATGTCCTCGTCCGGGAAATCGAATTTCAGAGGTTCATAATCCTCGACAGGATGATCAGCAAGGTATTCAGATAAAATACTGCCCTTGATAGACTTCTGGGTTACATATTGGATGTCGTATTCGGATAACAACATGTGCCAACGGGCGAGTCTTCCAGTTAAGGCAGGCTTCTCAAAGATGTACTTTATTGGATCCATTTTCGAGATCAACAAAGTAGTGTGACAAATCATGTACTGCCTGAGACGTCTGGCCGCCCATGCCAAGGCACAGCAAGTTTTCTCCAAAAGCGAATATCTGCTTTCACAATCCGTGAACTTCTTGCTTAAGTAATAGATGGCGTGCTCCTTACGACCAGTTTCGTCTTGTTGGCCTAACACGCAACCCATAGAACCCTCAAGTACAGTTAGATACATGAAAAGAGGCTTCCCTGGATTAGGTGGGATCAAGATAGGAGGTTCTTGTAGATAAACCTTAATCTTCTCAAAAGCTAGTTGACAATCAGGACTCCACTCAATTGCTTGATTCTTCCGGAGTAACTTGAATAAAGGCTCACATGTTGCAGTCATGTTGGAGATGAATCTGGAGATGTAGTTCAATCTTCCGAGGAAACCCCTGACTTGCTTCTCTGTTTTGGGAGCTGGCATCTCTTGAATTGCTCTGACCTTATCTGGATCTACTTCAATTCCTTGCTGACTAACAATAAAACCAAGTAACTTTCCTGATCGGACACCAAAAGTACACTTAGCTGGATTTAGGCGCAGTTGGAACTTTCTGAGACGCTCAAATAACTTCAAGAGATGATTCAAATGATCCTCCTCACTCTGTGATTTGGCAATCATATCATCCACATAAACTTCTATCTCTTTATGCATCATATCATGGAACAGGGTGACCATTGCCCTCTGATAAGTGGCTCCTGCATTTCTGAGACCAAATGGCATAACCTTGTAACAATAAGTGCCCCATGGTGTGATGAATGTAGTTTTTTCCATATCGTCAGGATCCATCTTGATCTGGTTGTATCCTGAAAACCCATCCATGAAGGAGAAAATAGCAAATTTAGCAGTGTTGTCAACCAAAGTATCAATATGCGGGAGAGGGAAATCGTCCTTCGGACTGGCTTTGTTTAAATCCCTATAGTCCACACACATTCTGACTTTGCCATCCTTTTTAGGGACTGGCACAATATTAGCTACCCACTCAGGGTACTTTGCAACTGCAAGGAATCCAGCATCAAACTGTCTTTTGACCTCTTCTCGAATCTTCAGAGCCATGTCTGGTCTTGTTCTTCGAAGCTTTTGCTTTACAGGAAGACAATCTGGTCGAAGAGGTAACTTGTGGACCACTATGTCTGTGTCTAAACCGGGCATATCCTGATATGACCATGCAAACACATCTACGTACTCTCTGAGAAGCTTGACCAATCTTTCTCTGATGTCTGCCCCAAGTGTTGTACCAATCTTGACTTCCTTCTGGTCTTCATCAGTGCCAAGATTGATGGTCTCTACCTGCTCCTTATGTGGCTGAAGATCTGTGTGCTCATACTCAACTAATCTTGCCAGTTCTTCAGGAATGTCACAATCTTCCTCACTTTCATCTTCCGCTTGGTAGATGGGCGAATCAAAGTTAAGATAGAATGTAGAGTCATTGGATTCAACAGGGTTTTCGTTTATTCTGCATATGAGAATGATTTGCTTTTATTAAAAGTGGAAAATGGAGAAATGCAAGAGAAAAAAAGCTCTTTTTTGGTTTTGAAAGATTGCCATTTTCTTTTAAAAGTGAAAAGAGAGAAAAACAGTAAATGATCAAAATAAGAGTTTAACAAAATGCCTTCATTGATAATAACTTTAAAAATGAGAAGGGGCCCTACAAAATACTCCCATAGCCTTGGGCAGAGCTAGGGAACTTTGAAAACACTTAAAAAACAATAAATTACTTTGACAATGGAAAAAACTCTGGGATCTCGACTGCCTCCCAATTGTCCAAGGCTTCTTCACACTGATACACCAGATGATTCACATCTTCATCTTCAGAACCTCCATCAATTGCATTGACCTGATAACCAGCACTGGAAAACACCTCTTGAATGGTCTTCGGACGCCCTTTAACGGAGGTTGACGCTCCTTGCTTCACATGAGTTGGTTTGTAACCCAACCCGCAACGATCTAGCTTCTGTTTGACTTTGATGACATCACCCCAACCTTCATAGCTTCTTTCTTCAATGGTGGAAATGGTACTCTTCAGCGATGCAAAAGATGGGATACCCTTCCCTTTTGGTTCCTCTACTTCCAAAAGGACAGCATTGGCTATCTCAAGAGCTTGGAAAGAAGTTTCCAAAGCATCTTCATCAGCCTCAATATAGCTAAAAGATGAAAGGTTGCTAACCATGAGGTCTTCTTCCCCTGACACGGTTACCAGCTTATTATCGACCACAAACTTCATCTTCTGATGTAGGGTAGAAGTGACTGCCCCAGCAGCATGGATCCAGGGTCTTCCCAGCAAGCAACTGTAATTAGGATTGATGTCCATAACCTGGAAGGTGATTTTGAAGACCTGTGGCCCAATCAAGATCGGTAAGTCTACTTCTCCAATAACAGTCCTCCTTGACCCATCAAAAGCTTTCACAATCAGTGCACTGGGCATCATCTCTGCCCCTTGATAAGATAACTTAGCAAGTGTTCTTTTCGGCAAAACATTCAATGAAGATCCTGTATCCACAAGAACTCTTGCTAAAGCATCCTCTTGACATTTCACAGATATGTGGAGAGCACGGTTATGGTCCAAGCCCTCCTTTGGAAGATCCTCCATACTGAAGCTGAGATTGTTACATGCAGTGATATTGGCAATGACTCCGTCAAACTGATTCACTGTTATATCATGCGTAACATGTGCTTGAGCTAGCAACTTCTGGAGCGCACTTCGATGAGCCGGAGAATGCATAAGAAGTGATAGGATAGATATTTTGGAAGGCGTTTGATGTAGCTGATCAATAACCTTATAATCACTCTTCTTAATGATTCTGAGAAATTCTGCATCCTCTTCTCCCAAGACTACCCCTTTATCCTGGTTGACAACAGCTGGAATGACTTCTTTAGGCGGAACCGTATTGGCTTGCTGAGTATAAACACGACCGCTGCGAGTCAAACGACCTGCACCCGCTATGTCAGCACTTGCAACTTTCGAACCTTCCTTCTGACTAGCTTTATCAATCTTCTGATGAACTTTCCCTGTATCATACCTCCATGGAACTGCTTTGCTATTATCATAAGGGAAAGAGTTACTCCTTTATTCAAATCTTGGCTCAGGTATATTGAAAATTGGCACCACAGATTCTGGAATATTGAAGATGGGCTGAACTCCTGAAGATTCAGGCAGGTTGAACACTGGCACCACAGTGGAATTAGATTCAGGCAAGTTGAAAATGGGTTCAATCATTGCCACTTCATTCCTCTTCATATGACCGCTCACTTGTAAGACACCTTCATCAATCAAATCTTGAACATCTTTTAAGACCAATTCACATCCCTTTGGACTATCAACACAACCTTCACAATTCTTATGACAGCTCTTTAGTATACCCGCCCCCACTAATTTTGCATGGAAGTCTTGAAGCGGGGTCTTGATCTCTGTGGCATTGAAAACCAAACCTTCGTCAGACTCGTCAACAATAGCATTTATGGACCCATGCTTGGGTAAAGGATTATCTTTGACATTCAGACCAGTATTCCCAAACGACAGAATGTTCTTCTCCATCAAATCTTTCACGATGTACTTCAAAGCATAACAACCCTCCAAATCATGCCCCGGGGCACCTTCATGGAATAAACAGTGGGCATTTGGGTTGTAATTTGGTGGGAGCGGATTTGGTGGAGGACCCAAAGGCCTTGGAGTAACCAAACCTTTCTTCAGCAATGAAGGATATAATTCAGTATAAGTTATAGGGATTCGAGGATTAGGAGGCCTTCCACCTGGTCTTCTATTCTGAAAGTTGGGATTTGGATGAGGAGCTGGAGTCCTCTGTTGGTAGGCTGAAGCATTGGGCGCTTGTTGATAGCCTGGATTGTTGAGCATTGGCTGATAAGGTGGAACCATTGAAGCCGCTTGCTGATACATCGGTACTGCTTGAGTTGGCCGATACATCGGGACTTGTGGATTAAATGACGGTTGAACCGCCGCTACATAAGGATGTTGGGCATACTGTTGTTGATGACCATATTGCTGTTGAGCCATGGGTGGAGGTCTCTGCCAAAGCGGATTTCTTCTTTGACTTGTCATTATGGCATTCGTCTCGCCCTCTTTCTTCTTGTGGAAGTTACTGGTAAATTTCTTGCCAATATTTCCACTGCCAGTGTTGGAACTGCCAGATGCACCACTCATCTTTCCACTTTTCAAACCGAGTTCTACCTTGATTCCCACAGCCACTAAATCATAGAAGCTAGCGGTTATGCTCCCCGCCATTCTCTCATAGAATTCTGGTCGCACAGTGTCAACAAACCAGTCAGCTAATTCTCTTTCAGTCAATGGGGCTCTACCTGAGAAGCAGTCCTTCTCCACCTCTGAGCATACTCTTTAAATGATTCAGAATCTTTTTGTGACATACTCAACAGTTGCCTCCTATCGGGAGCAAGGTCCATATTGTATTTGTATTGCTGGATGAAGGCATCTTCCAAGTCTTGGAAACTGCGAATCTTCGACTGGTCTAGCGTTAGATACCATTTGGAGGAGATTCCCTTCAGACTGTCCTGGAAGCAGTGGATCATTAATTTATCATTGTCCACCTGCGCAGCCATTCTTCGATAGTACATCAATAGATGGTTCTTAGGACAAGTTGCACCCTCATACATATCAAAGGTGGGTATCTTGAACTTTGGAGGTATTACCAAACCAGACACCAGACACATCTCTCTAGCAGCGGCACCAAAGATCTGGTCACCTTCAATCGCTCTTAACCTTTTTTCAAGGGTATCAAAATTCTCTTGCATTTTCTCATGTTTCTCATCTCCGTTTTCAGACATATCTGGCGCTTCATACCCCTGATGGTCATTAAAGTATGGTTGGGCACGGGTGTGCACAATGTCTTGTGTAAAATTAGCAACTGCATGGTTCTCTTCATTAGTCACAGGAACAGTTTGTTGAGCAGCAAATCCTTAAGGAGGAGGCACAAAACCTTGGAAAGGAAATGCCATACCCTGAGAGGGAGGTGCGAAACTTTGAGAAGCTAAGCCTTGGGACGGAGGGAAGAAACCCTGAGCAGCAAGTCCTTGGGAAGAAGGAATGAAACTTTGAGTAGCAAAACCTTAAGAAGGAGGGAAGAAACCCTGAGCAGCAAATCCTTGGGAAGAAGGAATAACACTTTGAGAAGCAAAGCCTTGAGAAGGAGGGAAGAAACCCTGAGCAGCAAGTCCTTGGGAAGAAGGTATAAAACTTTGAGAAGCAAACCCTTGTGGAGGAGGAACGAATCCCTGAGGAAGCCCAAAAGGAGGCCAGGTCACAGGGGTAGTGACTGATGAAGTAGGCTCAGTCGTTGCAGTGACAATTTCTGACACTACAGTCTGCTGGGTATCCATCTTTGCTCGAATGACCTGCAACATTTCCATCATCTGACCCATATTTCCACGAATTTCAGTAAGCTCTTCGTTAACTCTGTCCATCTCTATGTCTCTTTCAGCCATCCTCTTTCTGGCTTGAGCTCGAGTGTAGTATTTGCGTGAGAGCCTCAGTGTGAAAGCCGAACTGAGAGCAGATGACGGGAATGAGTTTTATATGAAAAAAATGCAAATGAATATGCAAATGAAATGCCAAATGTATGAGTGCAATGCGAAAATGAAATTTTATTCAAGGAACTTAAGAAACACTTTGCAAATACCAAGGAACACATAATAATCAAAGGACATGATTTCATTAAATTCAAAAAGTGATACAAAGTCTTAAGTACATCTTCAAAAATCCCAAACAAAGCTTAATAAAGACAAAGACAAAGTCCTAAGGAGATTCTCCTAAAAGCCTCAAGTTGAGCTTCTCGATTTGTGCCTTCATCTGAGCCCTTTCAAGCATAAGTTGATCCACGATCGACTTCCAAGAAGCGTCCCCTTGAGTGCTGGAGGAAAATAAATCCTCTTGTGCTTTCCTTTTCTTGCTGGAGAGCTCTTCTTCTTCCTTCATCTTCAGTTGTCTTCTAAGCTCTTCATTCTCACTACTGATGATCTGATGTCGATTCTTCCATGCATTCTTCTCTCGAAGCTCTTTCTCCAAATCAATCTTCAGCTTCTCTGCATCGTCCATAAAGATTAGAATGGGTTTCTTGAAGGTCATGGGATCCTGGCGAGGGTAAGGCATCTTCAGACTGATTGCCCTATCTCGTACCCATTGGAGATAGGGTTCCATAGAAACACAATTCGGCTTTCCCAGGCTACTCCTCCCCTTCCTATGGATGTACTTCCAAGCTTGCATAATCTGTTTCTTGAGCTCTGGTTCTTCATCATCCTTAAAGAAAATTCCTTCCACTTCAACACCCTTAGGTTTGTCCCTCAACGGATACCCGAGTTGGCGGCGAGCCAAAACTGGATTATAGCTGATTCCTCCCTTAGTGCCAAGAAGAGGCACATTAGCAAAATCACCACAGCTATCAATAATTAATGCTCCATCATAAACACGATTGTACCAACTAATGTCAGAGTGGGTAAGAGACATGATCCTTTGTGACCACCACAAACCATCCTTAAGGTTCCAAAATGAAGCTGACTTAGGCAAGTGCGAAATAAACCACTCGTACAACAATGATGCACAACAAGTAATCATCCCTCCCTTATGGAGATTCCTCATATGGATGGAATGGTAAGTGTCTCCGAGCAAAGTAGGGACTGGGTTCTTCTTCAGAAAGATTTTGATGGCGTTCAGGTCGACAAAGTCTTCAAAGTTTGGGAAAAGCAACACTCCATATATTAGCAGAATAAAGGTCTCCTCAAAAGCTTTCATATCCTTCACACCAACAAAATTCTTGGCCTTTTCTACCAAAAACTTTGTAGGGAATCCAAAAATCTTTCCTTTATAGGTCATATTTGCCTTGACCTCAGGAACACTCAAATATGTTGCCTTTGCAATCTCCGCTTCTTCAGGGTCCTTCTCTAGAACGGGGAATGGAAACTCATCCTTAACACGTGATCCCACCAGAAACGAATACTCTTCCAAAGTAGGCGCCAATTGGTAATCAGGGAACGTAAAGCAATGGTAGAGAGGATCATAAAACTGGAGCATCACAGAGAGCAACCTTCCATCCCACTCAGCCTTAAGTAAGGCTAAAAGTCTCCTATGCTTCTCCATGAAGGCTTCTTGATCCAAAACCAAATCCCTTAATTTCCTTAGGTCTTCGAGTTTGGGAGTTTTGAATGTGTACTTGACAGTCTTTCTTCTTCCAAAGTCCATGATGATACCTATGATATTTGCAAAGATCGAGTTTCTGAGTTCCTTGAATAAATGGTAAAAATGATGCTTCATGATGCGTGAATGCAATGAATACACAAACACAAACAAGGCTTAGGTTCAAAGCTTGCATGAGGTCGAAGGTTCAACCCTCCCAAAAGGTATGTACTATGAGTCTATCTGTACCTGTACAACGGGTTCTAAAAGTTCCCAGAATCATTGTCCCATCTTTCGGATATTACCGACTTCCCAACTCAACTTGGTAATCAATAATATTCTCAAGAGAGTCTCATCCGAGTGTAGTATCGCGTATCAACTATTTTGGATTTGCACCCTCATAGTCATCGCACTACATCCCTAAAAGGCCAAGTGGGGGTAAATGTTCTACGGTCCTCAGCATTAATGGCTCTCAGGTCGAATATAGTGATGCTTTCACGACTGAACTCGATCAACAAAACTACATCCGAGGAAGCCTCCGCTGAGTGGTGGTGTCTCAAGTCAACTTGGTTGGGACTCAACTCCCTACAAGCCTTCTTGAATATACCACCGTCCTATCTTATTTTGCACTCAAGTCCGGGTTAGGACTTATCTCACCACACATGGAACACCCAACAAAAATCCAAAATAATAACAAGCAATACAACAACAAATATACAAATATACAAGGTGGGCTTAACCCTCAAAAATAGAGTCCCCAGTGAAGTCGCCATTTCTGTCGCGGTGAGAATCGGATCCCAAGCTATTAAGTGAGCTTGAATCGCAAAACTTTTATGTTCACCACCGACTTTAATTTTATCCAAAGGGAAAAGGGAAAAAGATCGTAAAAACCCTAAATGAGGAGAAACTAGGTTCGGGGGTTGATTATACCTAGGGAAGGTGTTAGCATCCTAAGCATCCGCAGTATCCTACGGGAACCTCTTGTTAACATTTGTATTTTTGTTGTTTATTGCTTGCTAAAATTAAGGGAACCTAAGGCTTTATTTCTAATGGTGCTCGCACAACATCGCATCGATGCCTACGTATCGGGTATAGAATCAGAGCACTCGTAGTTCTCCTAAGGATTAACGAACACTTGGTTACGCTCAAGGTTCGCGGGGGAAAATAAGTGTTATGGCAAACACTCACGTGACTTTAGGAAAGTCACAAAAAGTTATAAAATAAAAGGTCCTAATGGCTAAGGTCAAAAAGGTAACTAGGGATTGCTAAACTTCCTATGACATTGAGTCAACTGCAGGAGTTCTTTCCCTTTTGGATTGAAAAGCATAAACAAAAATAAATAAATGAGGGTGCAAGCTCCTAAGTCTAAGGCAAAGGTTGCTACTTGCAAAAATGAATTGAATAAGATAAATAGAAATATAAGACAAAGGCTTAGTAACTGGGCTATGGCTCGATATATGGATCGAGAATGCGGGGTGGAAGACAAGCGTGGTGCGTCAATTTGCTTAAGTTAAAAAGCTGTGAGGTGTAAGGAATGTGCAGATGGCGATCGTAAAACGACCGACTTACGTGTGTGAGTGAAGTGTATGAAGTTCACTTGGCGTTGGACCAAGGATTTTTATTATTTTGAAAATTAAATTTAATATGGCGTAAAAATGCAAGAAATAAATAATAAAAAGTAAATAAAGTGAAATAAATTGAAATAGAATAAATTAAATAAAATAAATAGAATAGAATAAAAAAAATGAATTAAATAGAATAAATAAATGCATGGCCTCATATTGGTCACGATTAATCGGAAACGATTTATCGTGACTTTTTGTCATATCATCGGCCCCATGAGAAAAAAAATATTAATACTAACCAATTTAACTCAAAAGTTCTAAAGAAAATTACTAATAATAATAATAATGTAAATTATAAGATAAGATAAATAAAATTAAACAATAGAAAAAAAAGGTTTTTTAATTTTAGGTTTCTCTTATTATATAAAAGAAAAACAATTAAATTAGAATCAACATAAAATAGAATAAAAGGTAGATGGGCTTGGTTGCAATCAATAAAACAGAGGGGTTTGGATAGAAAAAGGCCCAATGGGCGCTGGGTTGAGACTGGTCGGGTCGGGTATGACCTGGACCGGTTCAGGTTTATGAACCAAAAGGGGGAAAGGAAAGCCCTAGGACAAAACGCTGCCGTTTCGCATGAAAACAGGGACGAAATCCCTTCGCGAATCTCTCTCTCGCTCTGAAGCTCTCACTCCCGCGAAGCTCTCACTCTCAACTCTCTGATTCGCTCGGATTTGGTATGACTTGCGATTGCTCTTGTAGCTCGCGAATTTCGTGCGGCGGTTAGGGATGGTGGCCGACTGGGTTTCGGTGGCTGTGTTTGTGTTGACGGCGGAAAGGTGGTGATGGGTGTGGTGATCGTCTGAGCTTGAAGGGTTGAGGTTGAGCGGCTGATGTTATGTTTCGGCGTGGTTCGGATTCGGTGAAAAAAGGGATTCGCGACGGTTATGGATGGTGGCCGACTGGGTTTCGGTGTGAGTTTTGAGAAGGGGGGTGGAGAGATGCAGTTTGTTGTTGGTTCGCGAAGGAGTTCAAGGTTTGGTGAGGATGAAAGGTTGTTTTGGCTTTGTGCGGTTGCCGGCGGATGGGGATCGCGTGGGTGAGTTTGGTGAGACTGTTTCTGGATTTGTGTGGATTCGCTTCAGATTTCACGGCAAAAAATCTGTTCGGCGGTGGCTAAGGCTTTTGGTGTTTCGGATTTGTTCAGTTTTTTACGGTAGTGGTGGTTTTGCTTTGTCGAAGGTGGTTGGTCGGTGTGGTTGAAAGGTGGCAGCGCCTCCAAAGTCGCAACTTGTTGGAGCTGGATTCTTTGATAGTAACTATTGAAAGCAAAAGAAGCATGACTCTGCAAAGTGACTAGCCTGAAACAAAACCTCACCCTGCTGTATCTGAGAACAATCAGCACCCATTCCATAAGCATAATCCAATGCTGGTTGAAGGGAGGCTTGTGCAGCACCTGCTTTTGCCACACCCCAACTCTGTCCCTGAACGGAAGGAGCATTTGTGTTTGAAGGAGGGTTTATGACAGGAGCAGGAACACTTCCTGATGGAGGTGGATAAGACATTACAGGGTTGGTTACTGGCTGTGCACCTGGAACAATTGAAGGTGTTGTTGCTGGATTGAAGACCGGAACCGCTGAATTGGTTGGATTTGTTGGAGGCAAGGGAACAGCAGGTGTAGTAGATCGTAGCTGGATTTGATTTGTTTGGTTACAATTGGTCTCAGAGGTTTGTGCGGTTCTTTTGATTGGGTTGGTTTCGGTGGTTAAGGTTCGTTTGTTGGTTCGATTTGTTCACAGTTTGTGGAGGTGTTTCAATTGTTTAGATTCAGATCGGTGAATGGTTGTTTTATTGATTTGGTTCAGATGTTGGGTGGTGGTCGATGAGGATGGCGAAGGGGTAATGGTCGATGGTTATATGAGGTTTTTGTTTGTTGTTTCAGGTTTCGTCACTCTCATCTCATCTCAGAATTTTTTCAGATTTTTGGGCTTGTAATGTTGGTGGTTTTTGGGATTTTCTTCTTGGCTTGTTCGAGGTTGCAGTGAGGTTCTTGATTTCGGTTTTGGTGAGTTTTTTGGCTGAGTTCTGGTTTCGCTCAGTTCTCTGTTTCTGTTGATTTGTGATGTTCTGTTTTTTCTTTCTTTTTGGTTTCAGGGAGGTTTTAGCTTCAGTTTCAGCTTCGGTTCTGCAGAGTTGAGGTTTGGATGAAGCCTGTGAAGTGTCGTGTTATGGTGAAAACGCGATGGAGGCACTATGAAGGGTTGAGTGTGTTGATTGAGGAAGAAGAGGGGTCGGTAAGGTGGTGGTCGATGGGGTGGATTGTTTAAGCAGTGGATGGGTTTACGCGTGTTGCGGTTTTGTGTTGAATGGTGTGAAGGTGGTGATCCGAAACGGTTTGTCTGATTGAAAACAGAAGGGTGTTGGCTGTGTTTGATTTTAAGTTTTTCTTTTTTTTTGAAGTTTTTAATATTAAGTCTATTTTGTGCATACAGGTTTGAAACTGAAATGGAACAACAAACAGGAAACTAAACATGGACAAAATGCTGAAAAGAAAGTGAAAGGAAAGAGAACAATACCGACCCGAACGTTATCGGGGTGAAGGATCCGCGAATGGTAGCCTCCTATTCCTCTGAATCTTCTTGTTTTCCCTTTTGTTGTTGCTGAAATTTGAGGTTTTTGGTGCTGAATTTTTTTTGGGTTTTTATGGCTGTTTTGGATAGATTTTTGAGGCTGTTTTTGGTTGTTTGGGTTGTTTTGTATGGCTGAAATTGGTGTTCTTTGAGGGCTGTTTGGGACTGTTTTTTGAGGGTTGTATCAGTGATTTATGTGGCTGTATTTGAGTAGTCTTTTGGCTGAATTTTGAGTGAGTTATATAGGCTGTAACAGGGTGTTTGAGGTAGTTATAACAGAGTGTTTTTGGGGGCTGTTTGTTGGGGTTTTTGTGGACTGATTTGTTTTGCAATGTAACAGTGTATATGTATGACTTCCTTAGGTTTTTTTTTTGAATTTGAAAATGTGTACTGTATAACTTGTAGGTGAAGGGTTGGAGGATTATGGGACAAAGTCTGAATTGCTGCTGTGGGTGGAGAAGTGGAGCAGGGTCTGTTGGTGGCTGCATGCTGCTGAATTTTGTCTTGTGGTCCTGCTGGAATTTTTGTATTTTGGGGCTGATTTGGTTGTTTTGAGGGGCTGTAACAGTTGGTTTTGAGGGCTGAATTTTTTTTGTATGTTTTTATGGCAGATTTTGGATGTAATAGTTTTTGGTTGTAACATAAACAAATACTTGGAATAAAAGCTGGATATTTACACTATGATTATAATTTGAAAATGACACTTAATATTTGAAATGAGAACTTTAAATTAGAATCTAAATATAAACTTAAATTAGAAATGAATAAAAAAAAGAATTAAACTTAAAATTGAAAATAACTTAGAAACTTAAATAATTAAACTTGGAATTAAAATTGACTTAGAACTTGAGAAATAAATTTGGAATTTAGAAAATAAATATGTGGATATGAATTGGAATGGAAAATTGGGATAAAAATTAAACTTGGAAGTGGAAGTGAATTAAAAAAACTAGGAATTAAACTTAGAATAAAAAATAAATTAAAAACTAAAAATTAAACTTGAAATTGAAAATGACTTAGAACTAAAGAAATGATTTTGGAGTTTATAAAATAAATAAATGAATTGAAAATTATAAATAGAAATTGACATTAAATTTAGAAATGAGAACTTGAAAATGAAAAGAAATAACAAATAAGTTTAGAAAAAAAAATTGAAAACGAACTAAAAATTAAAGGTAGAAATTGAAATAAAATTTTAAAATAGGAACTTACAAATAGAAACGAAAATAGAAATTAAAATTAAAAATACGAAAATGAATTAAAAAGTTATAAATAAGAAAAAGAAATTAAATTAAAATGGAAGCTTATAGGTGAAAAGAAATTAAGAATCAAAATTATAAATAGCTAGAAAATGAGAAGAAAGCAACGGAAAATAAATCTGGAAATCTCTGTCAAATGCGATGACTGTATGATGCGAGCAGTTAGGGGTAAAATTTGGGGTGTGACAGTTGCCCCTATTTAAATAAATTTACCAGATGGCGTGAATGACGATAGGCACTCATGAGATCATGGTGAAAGGTATTTAAATATAGAAATAACCGGAAATTTTGCCCCTAAATGCAATGTTATGCTGGACTACAAACTATCTAACTCTGTAACAGCTATGCACTGAATGATGATTATGGTATGAATGACCAGAATGAGAAATAAAAAAGACGACCACAAGCCAAAACTCACTGGGGATGACAAACACTAGGGATAAAGAAGCGAAAACGGGAAGTATTCAAAGTGATAAATCAACAGGTTCAAGTGTAACTGTTGGCACTAAGAATAACAAAAGACGGGAACAAAAGGAAATCCAAAGCGTTGGATCAACGAACACAGACAAAACAAAATAAAATTCAAAGTGACTGCACAGTGGCTCGATGCGACCAACTGACACCAAGAATACAAATAAGACAAGGAAATAAATCGAAATGGTTGACCAATGGCTCTATGCGACCAATTGACTGTGAGAAATAAAAAGCAACAACATATTCAAAGTGAATGCGCAGCGGCTCGATGCGACCAACTGACACCAAGAATAGAAATGATACAAAATTCAAAGTGAATGCGCAGCGGCTCGATGCGACCAACTGACACTAAGAATACAACAAAATAATCATTCAAAGTGAATGCACAGCGGCTCGATGCGACCAACTGTCACTGAGAATGACAACAAGCTTATTCAAGGTGAATGCGCAGCGGCTCGATGCGACCAACCGACACCAAGAATAGAAATGATACAAAATAAACATGCAAAGTGAATGCACAGCGGCTCGATGCGACCAACTGTCATTGAGAATGACAACAAGCTTATTCAAGGTGAATGCGCAGCGGCTCGATGCGACCAACTGACACCAAGAATAATCAACAAAAATAAACATTCAAAGTGAATGTGCAGTGGCTCGATGCGACCAACTGTCACTGAGAATGACAACAAGCTTATTCAAGGTGAATGTGTAGCGGCTCGATGCGACCAACTGACACCATGAATAAAAACAAAAATATTCGAAGTGAATGCGCAGCGGCTCGATGCGACCAACTGTCACCGGAAATGGTAAACATAATATTCAAAGTGAATGCGCAGCGGCTCGATGCGACCAACTGTCACCGGAAATGGTAAACATAATATTCAAAGTGAATGCGCAGCGGCTCGATGCGACCAACTGACACTAAGAATAATCAACAAAATAAACATTCAAAGTGAATGTGCAGCGGCTCGATGCGACCAACTGTCACTGAGAAATAAGAACGACACAGAAATTCAAAGTGAATGCACAGCGGCTCGATGCGACCAACTGTCACTGAGAATGACAACAAGATAAACATTCAAAGTGAATGCACAGCGGCTCGATGCGACCAACTGTCACTGAGAATGACAACAAGCTTATTCAAGGTGAATGCGCAGCGGCCCGATGCGACCAACTGACACCATGAATAACAACAAAAATAATCAAAATGGAAGCACAATAGGTTCGAAACCTATTGACACTAAAAAAGAAAGCCAAGATACACTCAAAGTGAATGCGCAACAAGTTAAAAAACCGGTTTACACTAAGAATGATAAAGACAAAGTAGTCAAAGTATTCAAAATGGTAAATTAGCAGGTTCAAATGTAACTGCCGACACCGAGGATAAGGAAGGAAATCACAGTGATTTAGTAGCGGATCGAAGCGACCAGCTAGCATTGGGGATAGAATGCAGATCACCCAAAGATAGATCAACGGCTCTAAGCGACCGGCTAACACGAAAAAGTAACAACAAAATATGTTGGAGTTTTCAAATAAGATAAGACATCCAACCTCTGGAAATTCCTTCAGGAACCATCAGGAGAAAGGGTACAAGTATGTACAAAATCAAATGGACTTGGATTTTAAGCAAGAGGTTTCACGATCCGCTTAAAAGATTTGTGCCAATGACAATTGGACTTCAAGGAGATATTGGTGGTCATAAAGACAAATACCGACTACAATTAGAATTCCACGGGGGACACCAGCAATTACTGGGGACAAAAACATTGGTAAACCAAACTTCGGGTACCAAAAACAATGAATTTTCAAATTGAACACTAATGATATCTGGACTTGGAAATAGACAGACGACAACTGGGGAAAGACACATGCTAATGTCAAATGCGCATGATTGAGCATGATGCGAATGATCATGATATGCAAATGTTGACTCTAAAGAGACAAAGAGTTGACAAGACTCAAAGAGGAGTAGGCTCTCAACACCAATACTCAGACGAGCAACAATGAAAAACACTGGGGAGATGTCTTCGAACTTGGAAATCATGCTTGGTCCAAGGATCCATCCAAGAGTGTTATCAGTTTTGGCTGAGTTCTGGTTTCGCTCAGTTCTCTGTTTCTGTTGATTTGTGATGTTCTGTTTTTTCTTTCTTTTTGGTTTCAGGGAGGTTTTAGCTTCAGTTTCAGCTTCGGTTCTGCAGAGTTGAGGTTTGGATGAAGCCTGTGAAGTGTCGTGTTATGGTGAAAACGCGATGGAGGCACTATGAAGGGTTGAGTGTGTTGATTGAGGAAGAAGAGGGGTCGGTAAGGTGGTGGTCGATGGGGTGGATTGTTTAAGCAGTGGATGGGTTTACGCGTGTTGCGGTTTTGTGTTGAATGGTGTGAAGGTGGTGATCCGAAACGGTTTGTCTGATTGAAAACAGAAGGGTGTTGGCTGTGTTTGATTTTAAGTTTTTCTTTTTTTTTGAAGTTTTTAATATTAAGTCTATTTTGTGCATACAGGTTTGAAACTGAAATGGAACAACAAACAGGAAACTAAACATGGACAAAATGCTGAAAAGAAAGTGAAAGGAAAGAGAACAATACCGACCCGAACGTTATCGGGGTGAAGGATCCGCGAATGGTAGCCTCCTATTCCTCTGAATCTTCTTGTTTTCCCTTTTGTTGTTGCTGAAATTTGAGGTTTTTGGTGCTGAATTTTTTTTGGGTTTTTATGGCTGTTTTGGATAGATTTTTGAGGCTGTTTTTGGTTGTTTGGGTTGTTTTGTATGGCTGAAATTGGTGTTCTTTGAGGGCTGTTTGGGACTGTTTTTTGAGGGTTGTATCAGTGATTTATGTGGCTGTATTTGAGTAGTCTTTTGGCTGAATTTTGAGTGAGTTATATAGGCTGTAACAGGGTGTTTGAGGTAGTTATAACAGAGTGTTTTTGGGGGCTGTTTGTTGGGGTTTTTGTGGACTGATTTGTTTTGCAATGTAACAGTGTATATGTATGACTTCCTTAGGTTTTTTTTTTGAATTTGAAAATGTGTACTGTATAACTTGTAGGTGAAGGGTTGGAGGATTATGGGACAAAGTCTGAATTGCTGCTGTGGGTGGAGAAGTGGAGCAGGGTCTGTTGGTGGCTGCATGCTGCTGAATTTTGTCTTGTGGTCCTGCTGGAATTTTTGTATTTTGGGGCTGATTTGGTTGTTTTGAGGGGCTGTAACAGTTGGTTTTGAGGGCTGAATTTTTTTTGTATGTTTTTATGGCAGATTTTGGATGTAATAGTTTTTGGTTGTAACATAAACAAATACTTGGAATAAAAGCTGGATATTTACACTATGATTATAATTTGAAAATGACACTTAATATTTGAAATGAGAACTTTAAATTAGAATCTAAATATAAACTTAAATTAGAAATGAATAAAAAAAAGAATTAAACTTAAAATTGAAAATAACTTAGAAACTTAAATAATTAAACTTGGAATTAAAATTGACTTAGAACTTGAGAAATAAATTTGGAATTTAGAAAATAAATATGTGGATATGAATTGGAATGGAAAATTGGGATAAAAATTAAACTTGGAAGTGGAAGTGAATTAAAAAAACTAGGAATTAAACTTAGAATAAAAAATAAATTAAAAACTAAAAATTAAACTTGAAATTGAAAATGACTTAGAACTAAAGAAATGATTTTGGAGTTTATAAAATAAATAAATGAATTGAAAATTATAAATAGAAATTGACATTAAATTTAGAAATGAGAACTTGAAAATGAAAAGAAATAACAAATAAGTTTAGAAAAAAAAATTGAAAACGAACTAAAAATTAAAGGTAGAAATTGAAATAAAATTTTAAAATAGGAACTTACAAATAGAAACGAAAATAGAAATTAAAATTAAAAATACGAAAATGAATTAAAAAGTTATAAATAAGAAAAAGAAATTAAATTAAAATGGAAGCTTATAGGTGAAAAGAAATTAAGAATCAAAATTATAAATAGCTAGAAAATGAGAAGAAAGCAACGGAAAATAAATCTGGAAATCTCTGTCAAATGCGATGACTGTATGATGCGAGCAGTTAGGGGTAAAATTTGGGGTGTGACACAAGTGTTAGAACAAATGGAAGCTAGTGAGCATTTAGAAAGTGTGTCCCAATTTCCTCTAGAGAGGGTGCTGAGTATGTCCATTTTTGAAGATGATAAGGAAGTTAGAGATAGTGATATGGAAGTGGTAGCTATGCTTGAAACTCAACCCATCCTTAAAAGAGTTAGAATGCACCGGTGGGAAGAGTTAAGACAACCTATAACGGTTGATGAAGGCAAAGACAAGCCAAAAATATCAGAATTGAAGCAACTACCCGAGAATCTCAAATATGTCTTTCTTGACATGGAAGAAAAATGTCCCGCTATTATTAGCGCTAATTTGAAAAGTGTGCAAGAAGACAAGTTAATTGAAGTTCTTAAGAAATTCAAGGGAACTATTGGGTGGAAGATTGAAGACCTTAAAGGTATAAGTCCTACGGTGTGTATGCATAAAATACTTATGGAAGAAGATCACAAACCGGTCGTGCAGCCCCAAAGGAGATTGAACCCGGTGATGAAGGAGGTAGTGCGAAAAGAAGTTGTTAAGCTATTGGATGCAGGATTGATCTATCCTATATCCGATAGTGCTTGGGTGAGTCTGGTGCATGTGGTGCCCAAAAAGGGGGGAACAACTGTTATAACAAATGAAAAAAATGAGTTGATTCCTACTAGAACTGTTATTGGATGGAGAGTGTGCATTGATTATAGAAGATTGAATTTGGCTACGAGAAAAGACCATTTTCCGTTGCCATTCATTGACCAAATGTTGGAAAGACTAGCGGGACATGATTACTATTGTTTTCTAGATGGTTACTCCAGATACAATCAAATTGTTGTTGCGCCGGAAGACCAAGAGAAGACGGCGTTTACATGTCCCTATGGCATTTTTGCATATAGAAGGATGCCATTTGGGCTATGTAATGCTCCCGCTACATTCCAAAGATGCATGACATCCATTTTTGCTGACATGTTAGAAAAGCACATGGAAGTGTTCATGGACGATTTCTCCGTGTTCGGATCCTCATTTGATCACCGTTTATCTAACCTTTCACTTGTTTTGCAGTGATGTCAAGAAAGCAATTTAATATTGAACTGGGAAAAATGTCATTTCATGGTGCGAGAAGGCATTGTTCTTGGTCACAAGATCTCACAAAAAGGGATCGAAGTTGATCAAGCCAAAGTGGAAGTGATCTCGAAGCTGCCACCGCCGATTAATGAGAAAGGTATAAGAAGCTTCTTGGGACATGCGGGTTTTTACCGCAGGTTCATAAGAGACTTCTCGAAGATAGCCAAACCTTTAACTACCCTGTTGGTTAAAGATAAGGCTTTTGTTTTCAATAAGGAGTGCACCGATGCTTTTGAAACACTTAAAAAGGAATTAGTGTCTGCACCTATTGTTATCGCTCCTGATTGGTCCCTACCCTTTGAAATTATGTGCGATGCTAGTGATATTGCGGTAGGGGCTGTTCTCGGACAGCGAAGAGGAAAATTGCTTCATGTGATTTATTATGCTAGTCACGTTTTGAACCCCGCACAGATAAACTACGCAACTACCGAGAAGGAGTTGCTAGCTGTTGTGTATGCCTTCGATAAATTCAGGCAATATCTGTTGGGTTCAAAAGTGATTGTTTACACTGACCATGCTGCTTTGAAATATCTTTTTGCTAAGCAGGATTCAAAGCCCAGGCTTTTGAGGTGGATTTTACTTCTCCAGGAATTCGATGTAGAGATCCGCGACAAGAAAGGGTGTGAAAACACTGTTGCAAATCATCTTTCTCGGATGTCACCAATTGAGGAGACTGAAGAGCAGCGCCCAATAAAGGATGAGTTTGCTGACGAACACATCCTAGCTGTTATTGGGGTGCCTTGGTTTGCAGATTATGCAAACTACCTCGTTGGCGGTATTATACCCGACGATTTTGATTCTAACAAAAGGAAAAAGTTTGTTCATGACTGCAGGTTTTACTTATGGGACGATCCGTTTCTCTACAAAAGAGGGGTGGATGGCCTTGTAAGAAGATGTGTACCCGACGAAGAACAAAAAGATGTGCTGAAAGCATGTCACGACTCTGAGTATGGTGGACATTTCAGTGGTGATCGGACAGCAGCTAAAGTCCTTCAATCCGGACTATACTGGCCATCTTTATTTAAGGATGCTCAAGAATTAGTGAAAGAGTGTGACAGATGTCAGAGGATTGGGAATATATCAAAAAGAAACCAGATGCCCCAAAACTCTATGCTAGAGGTTGAGTTATTCGATGTATGGGGGATAGACTTCATGGGGCCGTTTCCACCGTCGTTCGGAAAAAACTATATTTTGGTTGCAGTGGATTACGTGTCCAAATGGGTAGAGGCTGTTGCATTGCCCACCAATGATGCTAAGGTTGTGGTGAGATTCCTGAAAGAGAACATTTTTGCAAGGTTTGGTGTCCCGAGAGCATTGATAAGCGACGAAGGAACACATTTCCTGAATCACCTCATGGAGAAGCTTCTGCAAAAGTACAATGTTAAACACCGGATAGCTACTTCATACCAGCCCCAAACAAGCGGCCAAGTTGAGGTGTCAAATAGACAACTGAAACAAATCCTGGAAAAAACAGTGAATTCGTCTAGAAAGGATTGGTCGATTAAGTTGGATGACACTTTATGGGCGTACCGAACGGCTTTCAAAACGCCTATCGGTATGTCACCATATCAACTGGTATACGGAAAGGCATGTCACCTACCATTGGAACTTGAACACAAAGCTTTTTGGGCGTCTAAGTATCTTAATATGGATTTGTCAAAAGCTGGAAGTTCGAGGATTCTTCAACTTCATGAGTTAGAAGAATTCAGGAATCGGGCGTATGAGAATGCTAAAGTTTACAAAGAGCAAATGAAAAAATGGCATGACAAGAGGATTCAAAGAAAAGAGTTTTGGGAAGGACAAATGGTCCTTCTATACAATTCAAGGTTGAAGCTATTTCCAGGAAAACTAAGGTCTAAATGGTCGGGACCTTTTGTAGTTCACAAGGTATTTCCTCACGGAGCTGTCGAAATTAAAAATCAGACCAATGGAGATATTTTCAAGGTGAACGGGCAGAGATTAAAGCCTTAATTCAAAGGCCAAACTACTGGTGATGTGAATGTCACTCGTCTTACTCAATAGGATGACGGACCGTCGAGCCATGCGACGTTAAACGCAGCGCTAAGTGGGAGGCAACCCACGATTTTATCATTCTTACTTTTGTTTGTTTAAGTTTTTGTAGGTTGTGTGTTTTTGTGTATCACTGGTTCTGTTAAGGAAAGAAAGAGGTTGGATGTTCGGGCAAGAAAAAAAAAATCAAGAAAAAGTGAAAAATCAGGGGTGTAACACGGGTGCCCGTGTTGTGCAACACGGCCCGTGTTGCAATGTCTGAAGAAGATGGGTTTTTGCTGAGAATTTGAAGAGATCCAGGGGTGCAACACGGGTGCCCGTGTTGTGCAACACGGCCCGTGTTGCAAGGTCTGAACAAGCCATTGTTTGTTGCAAAGTTGATCTCCATTACAGGGGCCTGACACGGGTGCCCGTGTTGTGCAACACGGCCCGTGTCAGGCATGCGGGCAGCCAAATTTTGAATTTTTTCAACTTCCCAATTTTAATACAGTGGGGCCCACGTGGTTATTATCATAATTTATCATTAGTGGCTCATTTACCTCTCATTTATCCTAAACTTTCATCTTCTTCAACCTCCATTCTCTTACAAAAAAACCCTAACCCCATTTTTCTTCTTCATAAAAGCTTCATTTTCTCCATAACCCACTCACTAAAACACACTACCCCGTTCACAAAAAGTGTTCCCCTTGCCTCCATCGTCACTTCTATGGTGACGGATTTCACTAATCCTTCTATCAAATTGTGTGTTTAATTTGTGCAGGTGATAACAATTCCTCCTCGCAAGGATACCGGAAAGAGTGTCGCCGAATCTTCTCGCCCCCGTAAGCGAGCACACCGAATGCCTAATGCTCATGGCATTTTGTTTGAGGATCCGGAGCATCAAGCCAAATATTCAAAGTTGGTAAGGCGTAAATTGATACCGGCCCGATATATGTGTAATGAAACTCTTGAGAATCTAGGGCTTAAATTTGAGGTACACAGAATGTTTCACAATATTGGAATGCTAAATTTTATGCTTTATGAAGCGCCGACTTTTGAGCGCATAACTTTGGAATTTTTGAGTTCTTTACATTTTCAGCTCAAGCATACGTGGACAGGGTCAGACACAGAGTACTTCGGTACTTTGAAGTTTCGCCTCTTTGACACTGATCATGTGATGTCAGTTGCTGATTTGGGAAAGATATTAGATCTTCCAATTTACAGGCCTGGTGCACCGCCGAGTACATTTGTGGCAGGAGAATTCTGGAAAGATATCACCGCCAGTACCGATTATGTCGCATCGGCGGCAAAAGCTTTGGGGATTCATAACCCGTGCTTTAGGTATGCTCAGAAGGGGTTGGCTTATACCCTTTTCTGCCGAGGCGATAACACAAGAGTGGCTACACAGAGAGAGCTGTACTTCCTATATGGTATGGCTAATGATGAGCTGATCAACATTGCGGCCTTCGCAGCAGACCACCTAAAGCGGGTAGCCAATGCTGCCTCTGGTGAGATCTCTGTAGGAGGGATGATTACACAAATTGCTGAAAAACTTGGGTATGGTGAGAGGTTGCTTGAAGTACCTGCAGTGGCAGGTAAGAACAAAATTGATCTTGAAACCTTAATCAACCAAGGTATGATAAAGAGCTGTCATAATTATTACTCTGTGATGACCCGTAACCGGCATTTGATTTCTTTGCCTGCTCCTAATTTGATTACTATAGACAATAGAGCTAACTGGTTGTATGAGGACCCTATGCAGGGCGGAAACGATCAGTTTGATGAGTATTTTTCAGGTGAGGAGGATGAGGGGAACCAAGCTGAAGAGGTCCCGGTTCAAACTGCTGGTGGATCATCAAACCAAGCAACCGGTCAGTGGAGTGTGACTAAGGAGGAGAGGGACGAAATGATAAGAGAGCAGACCCGGCAAAGGGACCTCATCGATGAGTTGCATTCATGGATGCAGCAGATGAGGCTTCATGGATTTCCACCAAAGCAGTGATAGTTGTGAGTTCCCTCCGACATTGGTTCTCCAACAGTGTGGACACTGTTGAGTTCAAGTGTGGGGGGGTTTAGTTTTCATGTTTTCCTTTTGTTTTGTTTTAATCTATGTTTATTTTTAGTAGTGTCGGCTTGAAAATTATAGCTATGTGTTATTTGAAAAAAACACCCCTGAGTTGACCTGTTGTGTGTTGCGAGTGAATAATGAGAAAGTATATAGGATTTGAGTGAAAAGAAACCCGATGAGCAAAAATGGAAAATTTTTGATGTTTAGGTACAACATGAACACACTGAGTCTCCTGAATTAGGAACGAGTTCGACGTGTAGATTCGTGCCATGGTACTTTGACCTGAGAAGTAAACCCGAAGTAGTTTCTATTGACATATCTGGCTTTATCTATAATAATTGTGTGTGCAGAGCTGATCCAAAAGAGAAAAAGGCTTGAAGGCACCGATAAAAAAATGAATAAAAACATTAGAACGATCGATCCTTCTAAGTTGGGTAACCCTCACCAGGTTATTCAACCTAACGGCGGTTGAACATAAATGTTTCCCCTAAGGGACAAAGAAATATCGGTGCCAACAACATAAAAAAAAAGGGGGATCAATTTTGTACACATAGTGAAAATCATAAAAAGCCTTAAAAGGGATTGTCCGAATGAAAAGGGTGGAAAATCGAAATATAAGACCTAAGCCCGAAGCATAGTCGGAGAGGTACCGAAAAGGAGATTCAGGTCCGGGGTTTTCCGCGGTGTAGTGTTTGTGTGATACCTTTACTGAGAGAGAAGTACCAAAAGAACTTATTGGGTGACTTGGAACAAATGATCCACGTATGAGTATCGTAATTCATCTTACTAGTGTTTGAATGTATAAATACAGGATCTTTGCTTGAGGTCAAGCAAGAATTCAAGTTCGGGGGAGTTTGATCAGTGATATTTAGTTGTAGTTTTCAAGCCGGTTTTCATTGTCCTTTGAGTTTAATTTCGTTCATTTGAAGTATTTCGTTCATGTTTCGTCGTAGTTTTCTTAATGTAGCATGCAAGTTTAGTTTTAATCTTTTTATTCTGTTTTTATATTTGGTATGGGTTATGTGGTTGTTTTTGATGTGTTTTCAGGTCAATATTTAATCGGTTGTTCGAAGCATTCGAAAAGATGATCCGAGCGTGAAAAATGACAGCAAAATAGGATGTCAGAAGCACAACACAGGTGCCAGTGTTGTACAACACGGCCCGTGTTGTGATGCTCGGCTGAAGAGGAGATTTGTTAAAGAAAAGGAGAAAATCAGTGCTGTGACACGGGTGCCCGTGTTGTACAACACGGCCCGTGTCATAGCATCTGAAGAAGAGGCTGAATTGAGAAGAACCAGAGGCACAACACGGGTGCCCGTGTTGCACAACACGGCCCGTGTTGTGAAGACCAGAAGAAAACCTGATATTTTGTTATGTTGCTGCAAGGGCATTCTGGACTTTTCGCGGTGTTTTTGGAAGACTGATTTGTATTAGATGATTATGACTGTAAAGACTTCACTTTTGGGGATTTGGGGATTTGAACGATAACGGGAGAAGAAGGATTGATCAAGAGCGGAAGCGATTGACGATCCAACGAATCCTACGTTAATTGTAATGTCTCTATATTCTTGCTCTGTTTTTATTTTCGTTATGAACATGAGTGGCTAAACCCCCCAATGCCAGGGGGGTGTCCCTGATTTGCTTTATGTAATGACAATTTGAATTCTTAATTTTGAGATTATGCGATTAAATCAGTTTCTTTATTTTATGCAACGTTCTTAATGCTTTGTCTTTGTTGGAAAATTGGATAATTGATCGTGGTTAGGATTTGGTCTGACCAACCATCCTAACCTTGTTGCATAAATTTTATCACAGTAAATATTACTGAGGAATTGGAATATTTTGTGAAAACCTTTTTATGTCAGAATTATTGCTTGATATTCTTCTTTGATCGTTGAGGAATCAAGGTCGAGGAAGAATACCAATGGTTTTTCTCTAAAGGAATTTTGGAAAAACATTATCGACATAGGAAACACACTTTTTAAAGTATGTCTCTGTAAAATTGAGAAATTATTGAGTCATTGCATTGCAGATCATACATCGTCCCTGGCATTATTCTCATATAAGTAAAAACTCTCTGTTTTAGTTTACGTTTTAATAACTTTATTTTATTTAATCTAAAATCAAACTTTTAAACCATAACTTTTGTCCAATTGAAATCAATCCATTAGAACTTATTTTGTTAAGCAGTCCTTGAGATCGATATTTGGGGTTACTCCCTTTTATTACTACATCGTAAAAATAGTACACTTGCTATTTTCCGATCACATGCCATGGCAAAGAAGATATTGAGAGCAGGGTACTATTGGTCTACTATGGAAGCTGACTGCTATCAATATTCCAGAATATGTCACAAGTGTCAAATCTATGCTGATAAAGTATATATACCTCCAACTCCATTGAATGTGTTGACTGCTCCTTGGCCTTTTGCCATGTGGGGTATTGATATGATTGGTGAGATCAAACCTACTGCTTCTAATGGGCATCGTTTCATCCTGGTTGCTATTGATTACTTCACAAAGTGGGTGGAGGCAGCTTCATTTGCATCTGTTACTAAGAATGTGGTGGCTCGATTCATTAAGAATAATCTCATATGTAGGTATGGCATCCCTGAAAGGATTATCACAGACAATGGCTCTAATCTGAACAATACCATGATTACTGATCTCTGCACACAGTTCAAGATTAAGCATCACAACTCTTCTCCATATCGTCCGAAGATGAATGGGACAGCAGAAGCTGCTAATAAGAACATTAAGAAGATTCTACAGAAGATGACTATCACTTACAAAGATTGGCACGAGATATTACCATTTGCTCTTCATGGTTATCGTACTACAATACGTATTTCGACAGGGGCAACCCCATTCTCCTTAGTCTATGGTATGGAAGCAGTTCTGCCCATTGAAGTTCAGATCCCTTCCTTAAGAATCATGAAGGATGCAGGCTTGGATGAAGATGGGTGGATTCAGACTCGACTCGACCAGATAAATTTGATTGATGAGAAAAGGTTGGCAGCTGTTTGTCATGGTCAGATGTACCAGAAACGGATGATCAAGGCTTTCAATAAGAAGGTTAAGCCAAAGGTATATCAGGCTGGTGACTTGGTAATCAAGCGTATCATACTACCACAGGGTGATTCTAGGGGCAAGTGGACTCCTACATATGAAGGACCATTTGTGGTCAAAAGAGTATTCTCAGGAGGTGCCATGATACTTACTACTATGGATGGTGAAGACTTCCCACAGCCTGTAAACGCAGACATAGTTAAAAAATACTACGCATAAAAAGAGACCCGCTAGGTTGACTGGCCTAGGAAAAAATAAGGGCATCCCGGCGAACCAAAAGGGTACGGGCAAAAATTAGGGATATATATAAAAAAAATGTACACCTGGCAAGTCGAAAACCTGAAAGGGCGGCTTGGGCAAAAAAGGGTATCCCGGTGTATTGAAAACCTGAAAGGGCAATCCAGGCAAAAGTTAGGGATTAAAGCGTATGACTATGTCTCGTTTCGATCACTCATATAGCCCCAACTAGTTGTGCTACTTAAATCAAGCTCAAACAGATAAAGATCAATCAAATCGTTTCCGTCTCAACAGCAGAAGATGGGATACTTGAAGATAATGGCAATAGTAGAATTGAAACTCAATATGATCATTTTTCACATGGCTGTTTTCTTTGTTTTGTAAAAATTTTCTACGACGAATTCCTTTTACTAGGATTTCTGTACAAACTTGCCTATGTATAGGTCACTTTGTGATATAAATAAAATTTCATCTTTGAATCCAGATTTACTTTTACCTTATTTACATAAGCGAAAACGTCCATTGGTTGTGTTTGAATGTATGTATGCTTTTGAATATGATTGATGTTTACCAGAAATGCATGAAATGCAGTAATAGTATTTACTAAGGACGAACGAGGATGGTAGTTCAACAAAGCTTCGTTGGTTCATCCCCACAAGACAACTACAAATCCCCAGTAGAGCAAATATATCTTTCGAGTTACATCTCCCCTTGAATTTATGTCCATCTCTTTTATCCTCAGTCGGGATACTCAGGAATTTATTCCTTCAATAGGAGTACGACGAACGAAAATGAGAGGTTATAAATACTATACTATCAAACGAAATGGGACCAAGGTCCTCATATTCTTCAGCAACGAATCGGGATTTATTTTCCCTAGCCAGCAGTTGTTATACAAAGATATTCGGACGCTTCAGGCTGCATGATTCATACATACATCATTTACATCATTCCATAACATATCCATAAATGCATAATACATTTACTTAAATGCACCATGCCATGCATGCATACATATTGCATAAACTAACCTTTTCCTTGCAGGATGGTTATATGCAGATAAAACAACATCAACAACTCACAACCGGTCAGAAACGATCTATATGAAGGTCTAATGCTGATACTTAATCATTACTCAAGATGTACTCGGATAGTAGGCAAACGGTCTATACGAAGATCCATTCCCTAGTCCAGGATATTTTCAGGAGATTTGATCCTGACACTCTATTTGTTCTTGGATATTAGGCAAACGGTCTGTACAAAGATCCATTCCCTAGTCCAGGATATTTACAAAAGATATTCTTTTGTCCTTGGATATTAGGCAAACGGTCTGTATAAAGATCCATTCCCTAGTCCAGGATATATGTTCTTGGATAATAGGCAAACGGTCTGTACAAAGATCCATTCCCTAGTCCAGGATATTTTCAGGAGATTTGATCCTGACACTATATTTGTTCTTGGATATTAGGCAAACGGTATGTACAAAGATCCATTCCCTAGTTCAAGATATTTTCAGATGAATTAATCCTGATATTCTTTTGTCCTTGGAGAGTAGGCAAACGGTCTATACGAAGATCTATTCCCTAATCCAGGATATTTCCAGAAGAGATAATTGTCACGGAGATTTATTTCTACTGGTCTATTCAACAATTCAAACCATGTTGCATAAACGATTCAGAGACGGCCTATACAAAGACCTAGTACTGATATCCAGTATCAACATCAAGATATTATCACCTCCTGATATTATGGATGGCATCTATAAGCCCATTTCCAGTTCTTCCAAGTGGCATCTTCAAGCCCACTCAGGCATATACAATTAGTCATCAGCTTTACTTTACGCACCGACGAGTGCAAATTTTTGGGCTTTTGTGTTCAATCCCCTTCAACCTTCCAGGTCACGACTGGCACATATACCAATCTAACCCCTCAGGTTTCAGAAAATTGAACAGGGGCAGCTGTTGCACCCCAAAATTTGCCCTCCCCAAGACAAGACATTATGTACTAAGAGGTTCACAAGGTTCACAAGACAAGACATTGTATACTAAGAAGTTCACAAGGTTCACAAGACATCTCATGAGGTTCACAAGGTTCACAATTAGTCAGAAAGTTTGACAATTCCCTCAGACAATGCATCCTCCTAAGCAATGCATCTTAAACTAGGGTTTTGACTTTCATCAGGCTAAATGGACTTCCAAGACTTCAAGTGAGCTTCATAGCATCCTATATGTGTTCAAGAATCCCCATGTCAAGTTTCAAGACTTTCCCAAAAGATTTGCTCAGTCAGATGATCACATAGGTTAAAATCAATCAAGGTAGTTAAAAAGTCAAACTGAGGTCAACTGTGGTAAACCAAAGTCAAACTTCATGATTTTTTGCCAACATCAAGTATATGAAGTAAAATTCATCATTTGATCAAGGGTTGATCATGATTCATCAAGGAGATTTCAGATCATCAAGAATCAGGAGTTTCTAAATTAGGGTTTTCATAGGAAAAGTCAACTGAACTTTGACCAGCCATAACTTTCACATGCTTCATCAAAAATTTTCCATCCAAAGCTCATTTTGAAGGAAATTGAATTCTCTACAACTTTGTGTCTCACAAGCCAAGCCCAAAAATGCTTCATTTGGAAGGTATGAGCTAAGACATTATAGGTCCTTTTAAAAGTCAACAAAAGGTCAACAACTTCCAAAGAGCATAACTTGAGAATGGTAAAAGATATGGACATGAGACCAAAGAGGTTGGTTAGAGGACTCTCTAAGCTTTCTAAAATGTCCAAGAACACCTTTATAGAATTAAAATTGAAGGATTTGTGCCCTTGCAAAGTTGGGAAATTTTTGGGAAGTTTATGAAGCAAATGAGGCCTTAAAACCAATTTTTGCTAAATGAGCCCACCAAATTGCCATCCAATCTTTATAATATCATCAAGCACGACCCAACCCATACCTTTTCTGATTTTTTACATTTTATTTAATATTTATTTGAATTTTATTCATTAAAATACAAATTAAATTAAAATAAAATATGAAAATCATATATTTGGAAGAGATTGTGATTCTAGAAGGTCATAAACACCATTCAAGACTAATTGTTCACATCCAAATTCGTGCTAGACCAAGATAGTAAGAATATATTGGATTTTTTGATATTTTTGAATGAGAGATTTCTTCATAATCAAGCAATCAATTTTTATGATACAAAGCCCATTCTTTTTTACCTAATGACATCCTTATATATACATGAACACACTGCAAGCACAAGGGGACGAATTCTCAGCCTCCAAGCATAAGAACAAACTTCAAACTTTTCAAGAAAAACTCCAATTCGGTTTACAACTTAAAGGCATTTTCAAAGCTTTTTGAAGGTGGCATTAGCTTGCTTGAGCATCACTGAACACAATTCAATCATCATAAGCATCTAAAACATCACATAATTGTCCAACCGAATCATGCTATGTTCTTGAATTTAAATTTTTCGATTTCATATATTTGTTGGTTTTAAATAATATTTGATGACTGCTTGATGTTTGTGAAGGTGCTAGGAATGTTTATGGGTTCTTAATTTGAAGAATCGTGACCTTAATCTCCAAACGCCATTTTAGGGTTCATAACCTTCAAATTAGGGTTTCACGATTAAGTGAATATAAATGAATTCTAAAATCTTAGATCAATTGCAAATGATGTCTGGATTATATTCATGTGTTCAATTTAACAAAATTGTACGTAAATGATAGTGTATGGATTTCGTAGGGTTTCCTGCAATTTGAAATTTCGCAGGAAAATTGGCCACAAATTTCGCAGGAAAATTCGCAAGGCTGGAGGTTGAAGACGAAGCTGTTTGGCGCGAATTCAGATTTCAAATTTTAAGTTGTTTATATAATATATATTAGTTATACTATTATCAGATGATGTGTGTGGTTTAGTTGGTAAGTACATGCGCGTATGAGGACAAGGGTGGGGGTTCGAATCCCAGCTTCACATTTTTTTTGGCTTTATTTCATTCATATTTTCAGGTTTAATATATGAGGATTTATGCTCATCTCTTATTCACAAACGTGCGCATGGCCTGGTGGTGTTGGTGTTGGACCAAAGAGAGAGAGGAGTCCAGGGCGTGGGTTCAATCCCTGCCCCAGGTATTTTTTTAGTTTTGTTCAAATTTTTATTTATTTAGTTATATTATTCAAATTTATTTTTATAAAAAATTTCTAAATAATATTTTATAATATAGTTTCTATACAATTTCATATTTCTAAAAAATCCCTAATTTGGTTTCTAAACTTTAATTTAGTTTATATTTAATTTAAAATTTGTTTATATTATTATTGTATATATTTTTTTTAATTAATTTAATTAGTTAATTATTAAAATATTCAAACCCTAATTTTATTTTCCTAAATTTCTAACCCTAATTTCTCACCTTAATTATTTTATTTAATTTTAAATGTTAAGCTTAATTAATTTTTTCTAATATATAATTAAATAATTAATCATACTTTGTAAATAATTATTATTCTCATCATCTTATTTCTTCTTTAAAAATTGTTTATTTAATTTAAAAATATTCTCTTAACTTGTATATATTTTGTATATTTGTGCTAACATTTTCTTCTTATAATTATTTTATCACTAACCTTTTAGTTATTGTTTATTTTATTATATATTCATTATTCAATCGTTTTTTATCATAATGTAACCGCGAGAGCCTTGTAATATTCGTAGTTTATTATTGTTTTATTGTTTATAAATATTCTTGCCATGGTTAGTAATTATAGGGAGTGATAACATGTTTGTAAATTAAAATTAATTTAGAATGACTTATTTAATAAGATAAATATATGAATATGAACACTCACACACGTAAGTCGATCTTTGATCGCCATCTCACACTTTCTAAGGTTATCCCTCATGTTGCCTAACTATAAGGTCAAGTAAGGTGTCTTAAAGCAAAGTCCTTTTTCATAAGATATCATCAAGTCCCTTTTAAGATTATAAGATCAAGTCCCTCCGATGTTGCCTACGGTAAATGATCTTGTCCCTTCGAATAAAAGATG
Source organism: Lathyrus aphaca (assembly GCA_963966055.1). Classification (NCBI taxonomy): domain Eukaryota; kingdom Viridiplantae; phylum Streptophyta; class Magnoliopsida; order Fabales; family Fabaceae; genus Lathyrus; species Lathyrus aphaca. The sequence continues at coordinate 9,350,553 of OZ014525.1, forward strand.
ATAAGTCCCTTCGTATTGCTAAGACACCTTACAGTTGCCTAAACATAGATGTCCCTTCACATGTCCCTTATCACATCCAAGGTAATGACTACCTATTCCTTAATAATAGGGATAGTCTTACCATTGAAAGAACATATAAGAACAGTAAAGACTTAACATAGGGTAGGTTCCTCTTAAGTATTTGCTCACACATTTCAAAATACATTTTACACTTCACATTTCAAACAAATTTTCAAAACAAAGTCTTTATATACATCCATACGAGGATCATTATAAAGTACTTAGAAAATTTTAATCACACACTACACCTTTATCAAAACAATTTAAAGTGAGCTAAGTAACTAAGAGCCCATGGATAACCATGGATATAAAGGGTGCTAACACCTTCCCTTTGTATAACCTACCCCCCGAACTCAAAATCTTTTTAAGGTCTTTCATGTTCTTTTATGTCCTTTCCTTTTGATAAAATAAAAGTCGGTGGCGACTTTTGCTATCCGCAACATTTAACTAAAGTCAGTTCTCCCACCGTGTTACAGATAGTTGTGTTCCTGCCTGGAGGGTCCTCTGGTCTTCCAAGTTTCCGGGGACTTGTGTCGTTGGAGAGACAAATGAGACCGCTTCTTGATTGACCCAGCTGCCTCTGGGTGGTGGTGAGTCTTTCTCTGTTCAGGTGACCAGCTGTGGGACCTGCGGAGCCTCCTCATGGGATAGAGATATCTGTTACGTTGTGCGTCTTCTAGAGCTTATAATCTTTCGCCTTGGAGGAAGAGAAGAAGGTTGATGTTGTTGGTCGTTTCGACCATGGTTGAGAGCGTCTGATTGATCCCTTCGGGAATGGGAATTAGGGGGAGATCGATAAGGGTGATCTCAGGTTGCATGGATGGTTTTAGTGATGGGGCAAGGGTACGTCCGTCTTGGAAACGGTCAGGCTCCCCGAGCGAGGGATTGATCTCATCACTCTCCCATTGCTTAACGTGGATGTTGGTGATGATCCGGACATCGACAGAGTCATCGCGGTGAGCCATTGAGTAAGTTGAATTGCGATGTTTTGGTTTTCACAATACCTTGGGCTGCTTTATCCTCCCGAAAGCTATATCACAATACCTCGAGCTGCTTTATCCTCCTGAAAGTTATATCACGGTACCTTGGGTTGCTTTATCCTCCCGAAATCTATATCATCAAACCTTGGGTTGTTTTATCTTCCCAAAAGTTATATCATCATATCTTAGGTTGTTTTATCTTCCCAAAAGCTATATCATCAAACCTTGGGTTGTTTTATCTTCCCAAAAGCTATATCATCAAACCTTGGGATGTTTTATCTTCCCAAAAGCTATATCATCAAACCTTGGGTTGTTTTATCTTCCCAAAAGCTATATCATCAAACCTTGGGTTGTTTTATCTTCCTAAAAGCTATATCATCAAACCTTGGGTTGTTTTATCTTCCCAAAAGCTATATCATCAAACATTGGGTTGTTTTATCTTCCCAAAAGTTATATCATCAAACCTTTCATTGTTTTATCTTCCCAAAAGCTATATCATTAAACATCGCGTTGTTTTATCTTCCCAAAAGCTATATCATAACACCTTGGGCTGCTTTATCCTCCCAAAAGCTATATCATAATACCTTGGGTTGTTTTATCTTCCCAAAAGCTATATCATCATACCTTGGGTTGTTTTATCTTCCTAAAAGCTATATCATCATACCATGGGTTGTTTTATCGTCCCAAAAGCTATATCATCATACCTTGGGTTGTTTTATCTTCCCAGAAGCCATATCATCATACCTTGGGTTGTTTTATCTTCCCAAAAGCTATATCATCATACCTTGGGTTCTTTTATCTTCCTAAAAGCTATATCATAGTACCTTGGGTTGTTTTATCGTCCCAAAAGCTATATCACAATACCTTGGGCTGTTTTATCTTCCCAAAGGCTATATCACAATACCTTGGGCTGTTTTATCTTCCCAAAAGCTATATTACAATATCTTGGGCTGCTAAACCCCCAGGATAATCTTGGACTGCTCTACCCTCCGGGACCACATCAAACAATCTCTTGGACTGCTATATCCCCTAAGACTGTGTCAATTTACATTTTCGACTACTTTATCCTCCAAGAAGTATATCTGAAGAACTTTTTCTCCGAATGGCATCTTTAAGTCCATTCAAGCAATACAACCAACTAATAGCATTACTCTGCGCACCGGCGAGTGCAAATTTTTGGGCTTTAGTGTTCAATCCCCTTCAACCTTCAAGTCACAAATGACGTACATTCCAATCTAACTCCTCAGGTTTTAGAAAATTGAACAGGGGCAGCTGTTGTACCCCAAAATTTTCCCTCTCACAATCAAAGCAATGTGTCCCAAGATTTCTCAATAATCACAAGGTTCACAATTGGTCAAAAGGATTGAAGGTTTCATCAGACAAAACCTCCTCCTAAACAATGGATCTAAAACTAGGGTTTTAAATTTCTCCAAGCTAAATGGACTTACAAGGCCTCAAGTGAGCTTTATAACATCCCACATTCCCTAAATAATCCTCATGACAAGTTTCAGAGCTTTCCCAATAAGTTTGACTAGTCAGAGGTTCAGATATCCAAAAATCAGTTAACTTGGCGAAAAAATTAACTGAGGTCAATTGTGGTCAACTTAAAGTCAAACTTCAAGATTTTTTGTCAACATCAAGATTATGAGGTAAAATTCATCATTTGATCAAGGGTTGATCATGATTCATCAAGGAAATCTCAGATCATCAAGAATCAAGAAGTTTCTAAATTAGGGTTTTCATAGTAAAAGTTATCTGAACTTTGACCAGCCATAACTTTCACATACTTCATCAAATATTCCCCATACAAATCTAATTTTGAAGGAAATTGAATTCTCTACAACTTTGTGTCTCACAAGCCAAGGCCAGAAATTCTTCATTTGGAAGGTAGGAGCTAAAACATTATAGGTCATTTTGAAAGTCAACAAAAAGTCAACTTTTTCCAAAGCTCATAATTTGAAAATGGTAAAAGATATGGACATGGGACCAAAAAGGTTGGTTATAGGACACTCTAAGCATTCTAAAAAGTCCAAGAACACCTTCATAGCCTTAAAATTGAAGGAGTTGTGCCTTGTAAAAATTTGGAAATTTTGAGGAGGTGTATGAAGCAAATAATGACCAAAACTCAAGTTTCTTCCAAATGGGCCAATAATTTTCTAACTCAAACTCAATTATAAGATCATGCACGACCCATAGATCATAATATTTGATTTTTTATATTTATTTTATATTATATTGGATTTAATTCATTTAAATTCAATTTTAATTAAGATAAATATTGAAAAATCAAATATTTGATCTTAGGACTATTTTAGGATCAAATATTTGATGTTTATGATCATTATATGGATCCAATATTGTTCAAAACCAAAACAGTAGGTCTTAATACCAAATGTTGACCAAAATAGAAACTTCCTAACTTCATCCTCAAGAAACCTCAAATCCATCAACAAGGCCCAACTTTTTTAACTTATTTCCTTCTCCTATATAAACTCATGACCTTCATCAACCTCAAGGACGGAACAAATTCTTGCCTCAGGGAACAAAAAAAGGACGGAAAAAAATCCAAAGAGAAGAAGAGAAGGCAAACGACGCATCTTAATTTCAGTTATAATACTTATAATGTTCATGTATTATATGTTTGGTTACCATGTGTCGCTCCTACCAAATGACACTCAGGTCAGAAGGGGTACAGACGCGAACGGTCGGCGAGAGAGAAAGAAAGTGAAATTCTGTGATCAGGTATGAGATGTCGAATGAGATGTTCCAACACTTGACAAATTTAACCAAAACTTAAAGTGCAAGAAAATTAAACAACACAGTAGTTTGTTAACCCAGTTCAGTGTATAACCACACTTACATCTGGAGGCTACCAAGCCAGGAGGAAATCCACTATAAGTAATATTAATTCTAGACTTAAACCACCCAGTTTAATCTTTCACTTAATATCTAGCCAATGCAATTTCTACCTAAGACACAACTTAGATATGAGTACCAACTCACTCCCCCTCAATCACACAGTGATCTTGTTTACAAGTTTAATAAAATTGAAGTCATACTTCAAACAAAACAGCTTGATCTTACTTCACAGTTTCAATCAAGACAAAAATACACTTTTTCTTAAAAGCTCATAAAGTGGTACAATAAAAACAACCTGCTATTAAAACACAAAACACCCTATTTGGTCTTCTTAATTTCGTGCTCTATTCTGAGAGTTTCTGTTGCTTAAATAGGTGTTTGTATTTTGGGCTTTCTGTAGGTTAATCCAGTCCTAAAACGCATGCATCTTCCACCTTGAATTAGGGTTTGTTACTTCCTAGATTCTAGGTGATTTAGTTCTTCTGATTAAGCTGAAGTCTCATAACAACACTCCCTACAGATGCGCCTTATTCTGTTTTTGTCCATCCATAATTAATTCCAGATAACTTTCCTTAAATTACTCAGATTAGTTAGTCATTAATTAATTTTGGTAGCAGGTTTGAGATGTCACAACAATCTGTTGGGACATCCTGAAAAACTGAACTTAAATCATTAACACAATGTCCCATCATCTGGTGTGACATCCTGAATTAAGTTCTTATACTCTGTTTGATAATGTCCCAACATCTGATAGGACATCCTGAACTGAATTCAACAATTCTTGTTGGTCAAAAATTCTGCCAATTCTAAACATCTACAAACTCCCCCTTTGGCTAATTTTTGGCTAACATATTTTTCTGGTTATCAGAGTGCAGCAGAAGTTCTTTTATCAGAGTATAGCAGTTCTTTTCTGTTGAGTCATGTGTGAGTTTACTCCCCCTTAAACATACATGTATTCAGACTTGTTGCAACAGAAATTTTCATTAACATCACTGATTCAGTTCAGAAGCAAACATAAGTTTTTCATTAATAACTAAACAGCATCATACATTGTTGTTGTTGTTCTCCCCCTTGTTAGACATAAATTTGGGTCCAAAGTTACTAAGTCAAAATTACAATGCAGCAGTCATTACATTTTTCCTCACATACAGTTTTTCACGCAGACTCCTCACATTCAGTTTCTTCCTCTTCCTCAGTCTCCTCATCAGAAGTAGCAGCTTTCTGAGCACTTTCTTCAATCTCCAGCCTTTGGATAAGCTCCTCAAGCTTCTGCTTCCTTGCATCCAGTTCTTTGCAAGTGCTCTTCAGTTTAGCAATCAATGCAGCTTTGGAGATTGGAGACTTTGCCTTTGAAGGACCAGCAGATGTCCCAGAGGGTGCTTCAACATCAGCTGCATGATGACTCGGGAACAGCTTGTAGTGGAAGGCCAGAGGGCTTTCTCTTTTGCAAATTGTGTCCTTTTCAGTGAGGATACCAGGATACTGACTTAGCACTATTCCACACAGCAAGGAAGGGAAGGCAATTGGCAGCTTTGTTGCAGATGATCCAGCATGCTTCAATGTCTGATCAAAGATATAAGCTCCATAATCCAGCTTTGTTTGGGTGCCTACAGCATATATGAACCTGCCCAATCCAGTTGATATTGAGGATGTATGATTAGTAGGAACCCAATTTGCTGTGCCAATCCTATTCAGCATGGCATATTTCCTTGTCAGCATGCTAACTGAGAGCTTCCCTTTAACTGGCCAAGCCTTGACCTGGTTAGCAGTAATAACCTTGCAAACCTGGTTATCAGTCTTCCCTAACTCATTTGGGCCATCAGATTCTCTTCCAAGGTAGTGGTTGATAACCATAAGAGAGAATTCTACACACCTTCCTCTTACATATACTTTTCTAAAGTCAGCAGACTTACCATTAGCACAATCTTCTTGGAGGTTGACTATGAATTCCTTGACAAGCAGCTCATAGCAAGGAGAGAGGTTGGAGACAGTTTTGAAAAGGCCAGCAGAAGAAATGAGATCAATTAGCTCTGTGCACTCAAGTGCATTACTGCTCAGCTCTCTTTCAAGTGCTACCCTTCTTTGATAGACAAACTTTCATCTATTCACACTTGAAACATGATGAAAGGAGATGTTGTCCAAAGGAGCTTCTGGAACAACAGTTGATGACCTTGAGGGTGCTGGTTTCTTCTTTGGAGGAGATGTTGGGACATCTTCTTCAACATCTGAATCTGGAGGAGTGACAGCTTTCCTCTTTTGTGTTTGGACTTTGCTCCATTGTTTTGTAGGACCAAAGACAACTTTAGCTTTGTCCTTCTTTGGTGTAGCTTGCTTCTTCTCAGGAATTGCATGTCCTGCATTCATCTTTTCTTTCCTAGTCCTAAGCCTTTTGGCTATGCTAGGGTTTACAGAAGCAATGATTTCTGTATCAGAATCATGCTCTAGGTTCACAACAGGAGGAGGTTGAGCAGTCTCCTCTTCAGCTGGTGGTTCAACAGAGATTTGATCTTCAGTGGAGGCCTTGTGCTGGTCCTCAGATATTTCTTCATCACTATCAGTGTAGGCCTTTTTCTGGTCCTCAGATGTTTCAACATCAGCATCAGATGAGGCCTTTTGCTGGTCCTCAGATGTTTCAACATCTATTGGGACATCCTGTTGAACAGGAGTGTCCTTTTCAGCCTGAGTTTGTAGATCTTCTTGTGGAGCTGGCATGGTGTTCAGAGGGATAGATATGCCACTTACCACTCTTTGCTCAGTCAAGATCCTGTTTACCAGCTCCTTTATGGAATCATCCACATATGCAGAAGCACTTGGAGTGGTGTTTAATGGTGAAGGCAAGCCTTTGGCCTTGCTGAATACAGGATCTTTTGTTCTTTTTGGAGTTCTTGGCTTTTGAGCAAGAGGAACACTTCCTCTGATTTCGTCCATTGGAGTTGAATCCATGGGTACCACAGAGATGGGGGTTGCATGCACCACATCTTCCTTGTTGAGGATTTCTTCAGAAGTGTTAGGGTTTTGATGTTGAGACATTTTCGAAAAAATGGATGAAGAGTTTTAGGTTTGATGAGTTCTGAAAAACAGTTAGAGAATGCAATTCGTTTTTGAGAGAATGATGAGAAGATTGATAGCTGAACACAAGCTGATATTTTATAAGTAGTCGTTACTTTGAGAATTTTTAGGAGTGGAATACCCAAGGTGCTTGACCAGACTGGTGTTGCCATCTGGTGCTCATGCCACATAATGTCATAAGACATGTTGGCACATCTCCATAACTGCTAAATTTCACATAAGCAGATTCCCAATTTACCCCTTAGGTTTTCAAATTGAGTAGCATCCAAGGCTTTGGTAAATATATCAGCTAACTGCAGATTTGTAGCTACATGTTCCAGTGAAATCACTTTCTCTTCTACAAGATCTCTGATGAAATGATGTCTGATATCAATATGCTTGGTCCTGCTATGTTGGATAGGATTCTTTGATATGTTAATTGCACTTAAGTTGTCACAGTACAATGTCATGACATCTTGTGGGACATTGTACTCAGTGAGCATTTGCTTCATCCAAACCAACTGTGAACAACTGCTTCTAGCTGCTATATATTCAGCTTCAGCAGTAGATAAGGATACACAATTTTGTTTCTTACTGAACCAAGAAATCAAATTGTTTCCTAGAAAGAAGCATCCTCCTGAAGTGCTTTTTCTGTCATCAGCACTTCCAGCCCAATCAGCATCACAGAAGCCAGTGAGAATTGGTTTGCATCCATGAAAGTACATTATGCCAAAGTCACAAGTACCATTAACATATTTAAGAATTCTCTTGACTTGGTTAAGATGACTAACTTTTGGATCAGCTTGATATCTTGCACAAACACCTACTGCAAATGCTATGTCTGGTCTGCTAGCAGTCAGATATAACAAGCTTCCAATCATGCTTCTGTATAGGCTTTGATCTACATTCTCACCCTTGTCATCTTTAGTCAGCTTTAAATGTGTGGGGGCAGGAGTTCTCTTATGAGTAGCATTGTCCATCCCAAATTTCTTGACTATGTTCTTAGCATACTTGCTTTGGGAAATGAACATGGAGTCCTCCATTTGCTTTATTTGCAGTCCAAGAAAGTAGGTTAATTCTCCTACTAGGCTCATCTCAAATTCAGATTCCATCTGATTGACAAAATGTTTCACCATCCTTTCTGACATCCCACCAAAAACAATGTCATCTACATATATTTGAGCAATCATGACATTTCCTTCTTCATCTTTAACAAATAAGGTTTTGTCAATTCCACCTTTCATGTACCCTTGCTTGATAAGAAAAGTAGTTAGCCTTTCATACCATGCTCTTGGAGCTTGCTTCAAACCATAAAGAGCCTTCTTTAGTTTGTATACATGATTTGGACAGCTTGGATCAACAAATCCTTTAGGCTGTTCTACATATACCTCTTCATTAAGATATCCATTTAAAAAGGCACTTTTCACATCCATTTGAAATAGCTTGAACTTTAAGATACAAGCAATTCCCAAAAGTAGTCTGATTGATTCAAGCCTTGCTACTGGAGCAAAGGTTTCATCAAAGTCTACTCCTTCAATTTGTGTGTATCCTTGAGCTACAAGTCTAGCTTTGTTCTTTGTAACAACTCCTTGCTCATTTGACTTGTTCTTATACACCCATTTAGTTCCAATTACATTTATGTCATCAGGTCTAGGAACAAGGTTCCACACTTCATTCCTTGTGAATTGACCTAATTCCTCTTGCATAGCACAAATCCAGTATTCATCAGTAAGAGCTTCCTTGATGTTTTTAGGTTCTATTTTTGAAACAAAACAGGAACCTGAAATCACTTCTCTTGATCTAGTGCTTACACCTCTGTTGGGATCACCAATTATCAAATCTTTGGGATGATCTTTCTGGATTCTGATGGAGGGAGGTTTGCTGGATTGTTCTGTCCTTGCATCAGTTTGAGTGAAGTCAGAATGATCACTCTTTTCTTCAGCTTCAGTTTTGATATCAGCAGATGTTCCAACATCTTCTGGAACATCTGTAGGAGCATCATCAATTATCACATTTATGGACTCCATGATAACCTTGGTTCTAGAATTAAATACTCTATATGCTCTGCTGTTTATAGAGTATCCAAGAAAAATCCCTTCATCACTTTTAGGATCCATTTTTCTTCTTTGCTCCCTATCTGCTAGAATATAACAGTTACTTCCAAACACATGGAAGTACTTAACTGTGGGCTTTCTGCCTTTCCAGACTTCATAGATTGTGGACAAGGTTCCTTTCCTTAGAGTAACTCTGTTATGGATGTAACAAGCTGTGTTCATAGCTTCAGCCCAGAAGAACAAAGGTAACTTTTTGGCATGGATCATAGCTCTTGCTGATTCTTGAATAGTTATATTCTTCCTCTCAACAATCCCATTCTGTTGAGGAGTGATTGGTGAAGAATATTCATGATTGATTCCTTCTGAAGAACAGAAATCTAAGAATTTTTGGTTCTCAAATTCTTTTCCATGATCACTTCTTATTCTGATCACACAACTGGCTTTTTCCCTTTGTATTCTTTGGCATAAGTCTTTGAATACATCAAATACATCAGACTTTTCTTTGATGAAATTTATCCATGTATATCTTGAAAAGTCATCAACCACTACATAGGCATACCTCTTACCACCAAGGCTCTCAACCTGCATAGGTCCCATAAGATCCATATGCAATAGTTCCAAAACTTTGGAAGTTGTCAGATGTTGGAGCTTTGGATGGGACATCTTGGTTTGCTTGCCTATTTGACATTCACCACATATTTTGACATCATCAATCTTCATTTTAGGAATACCTCTCACAGCATCCATAGATATGATTTTCTTTATGCCTCTGAAATGAAGATGACCTAGTCTTTGGTGCCATAGTTTCACTTCTTCTTCTTTAGCTAAAGAGCAAGTTGAAGTGAGACTGAAGTCTTGAGGTTCCCACATGTAACAGTTGTCTTTAGATCTGGCTCCTTTCATGACAACCTTTTGTTCTTTGTTAGACACTATGCATTCAGTTTTGGTAAAGTTTACACTGTACCCTTGATCACATAATTGACTTATGCTGATCAGGTTAGCAGTTAAACCCTTAACCAGCAGCACATCATCTAGTCTTGGTACATCTGGACAGTCCAAGGTCCCAACTCCCTTGATTTCTCCTTTAGCTCCATCTTCAAAGGTTACATATCTGGATGAATATGACTTTAAGTCTACTAGCAGATTCTTCAATCCAGTCATGTGTCTTGAACATCCACTGTCAAAGTACCAGTCTTCTTTAGCTGATACTCTTAGTGATGTATGAGCTATATATGCAACACCTTTCTTTGACCATTTGAGTTGAGATTTCTTTTGATACCTCTGCCCTGTGTATTGTTCATCAGTAGAGCTCCAAGGTTGTTTGTTGATCTTGTTCTTTGGCATGTAGCTTTGATCAGCATGAAGACTAGCTTTTGGTCTCCATACCTTCTTGATGACCTCTGTCTTCTGCTTAGGGGGTTGCTGATCTCTTTGATGTCTATGCATCACTTTCTTGGTGACTTCTATCTTCTGCTTAGGAGGTTGCTGATACATCTGATTTGGATATCCATGTAACTTATAACAATGAGGTTTGATATGTCCAAATCTTCCACAATGATGACATCTCCATCTTTGATACTTCTTCTTCATTATGTTCTTTTCAGGATGTTGAGACATCTGTTTGAACATTATGTTTGGCTTTGTGTTCTTTTCATGATGTTGAAGCATCTGTTGGGACATCTTGTTTGACTGTATGGACTTTGAAGTAGTTTTGCTAGAGCTAGCTTCAATCTTATGAACTTTGTTAAATCCCAGTCCACTTTTATCCCCTGAATGCTTATTATTGTTGAGAATAACATCCAGTGTGCTTGAGCTACTGTTCAACATTCTAACAGATTTGGACATATGTTCCAACTTGGAGTTGAGAAGACTTACTTCACTTTTCAAGGTGTCAATGATCTCTAGATCACTTGCTTTTTCACCCTTTAGTGCCTCAATCTGCTTCTTTATCTTTATACTCTCACTGCATATTCCAGTGCTTCTTTTGAATAGTTCTCTGTATGATTGCTCAAGTTCTTCAAAAGTAAGCTCCCCATCACTGGATTCACTTTCAGATTCACATAATCCAGCTAGAGCAGTGATATGCTTAGCTGATTCTTCTTCTGAATCTCCTCCTGAGTCTTCATCAGACCAGGTTACAGAGAGTCCTTTCTTTTGCCTTTTTAAGTAGGTAGGACATTCATTCCTGATGTGTCCATATCCTTCACATCCATGGCATTTAATTCCTTTTTCTTGACTAGTCTTTTCATCATAATTTGACCTTCTATTAGCATCATAAGGTCTTTTGTTCTCAGAAGAGTTTGTGTATCTTCCACTGGGTTTGGATTTGTCTTCCATCCTTCTGAGAATCTTTTTGAATTGTCTTCCAAGCATAGCAATGTTGTATGATAAGCTTTCACCAGTTTCTGATTCATCATCTTCTTCTTCATCAGTATTTGTCACCAAGGTTATGCTTTTGTTCTTCTTTACATTTGTGTCATTCATTCCCATCTCAAATGTTTGAAGGGAACCAATGAGCTCTTCAACTTTCATTGTGCATATGTCTTGAGCTTCTTCTATTTCTGTGACTTTCATGTCAAATCTTTTTGGCAAAGATCTGAGAATCTTTCTTACAAGCTTTTCATCAGTCATCTTTTCTCCCAAGGCTCCAGAAGTATTGGCTATTTCTAAGATGTTCATGTAGAATTCATGAATTGTCTCATCTTCCTTCATTCTCAAGTTTTCAAACTTGGTGGTGAGAAGTTGAAGTCTTGACATCTTTACCTTTGATGTTCCTTCATGAGTTGTTTTGAGAGTGTCCCAAACATCTTAGGCCAGCTCACAGTGATGCACAAGTCTAAAGATGTTCCTATCAATGCCATTGAATAAAGCATTTAAGGCCTTGGAGTTGCCTAGTGCTGAATCTTCTTCCTCCTTACTCCATTCTTCTTCAGGTTTCAACACTTTTGCTCCATCTTTGGTGTCTTGGACAGGATGTTCCCATCCAATGTTGACTGCTCTCCAGGCCCTGTTGTCAAGTGATCTTAAGAATGCAATCATTCTTGGCTTCCAGTAGTCATAATTAGATCCATCCAGTATAGGTGGTCTATTTACTGATCCTATATCTCTGTCCATGTTTCCAGAATTTGTATTCCCTAGATCTCACCCAGTATAAACAGGCAGGGTGCCTGCTCTAATGCCAATTGAAATTCTGTGATCAGGTATGAGATGTCGAATGAGATGTTCCAACACTTGACAAATTTAACCAAAACTTAAAGTGCAAGAAAATTAAACAACACAGTAGTTTGTTAACCCAGTTCAGTGTATAACCACACTTACATCTGGAGGCTACCAAGCCAGGAGGAAATCCACTATAAGTAATATTAATTCTAGACTTAAACCACCCAGTTTAATCTTTCACTTAATATCTACCCAATGCAATTTCTACCTAAGACACAACTTAGATATGAGTACCAACTAACTCCCCCTCAATCACACAGTGATCTTGTTTACAAGTTTAATAAAATTGAAGTCATACTTCAAACAAAACAGCTTGATCTTACTTCACAGTTTCAATCAAGACAAAAATACACTTTTGCTTAAAAGCTCATAAAGTGGTACAATAAAAACAACCTGCTATTAAAACACAAAACACCCTATTTGGTCTTCTTAATTTCGTGCTCTATTCTGAGAGTTTCTGTTGCTTAAATAGGTGTTTGTATTTTGGGCTTTCTGTAGGTTAATCCAGTCCTAAAACGCATGCAGCTTCCACCTTGAATTAGGGTTTGTTACTTCCTAGATTCTAGGTGATTTAGTTCTTCTGATTAAGCTGAAGTCTCATAACAACACTCCCTACAGATGCGCCTTATTCTGTTTTTGTCCATCCATAATTAATTCCAGATAACTTTCCTTAAATTACTCAGATCAGTTAGTCATTAATTAATTTTGGTAGCAGGTTTGAGATGTCACAACAATCTGTTGGGACATCCTGAAAAACTGAACTTAAATCATTAACACAATGTCCCATCATCTGGTGTGACATCCTGAATTAAGTTCTTATACTCTGTTTGATAATGTCCCAACATCTGATAGGACATCCTGAACTGAATTCAACAATTCTTGTTGGTCAAAAATTCTGCCAATTCTAAACATCTACAGAAAGAATAGAGTCGCCAGGTAGGCATTTTTATCCCGAAGGAAAGGTAATGCTGCATAAACCTAGAAAGATAAGGATAAGACGGTTGCGAACTAGAGAGACTGAGAAAGGGGGTTGGTTACAACCTGGGAAGGTATTAGCACCCAGATTGTCCGTCGTACTCGACGGGATCCACGCTTGAAAGATTTGTGTTTTAAAGGGGTAGTGTCAGTGCAATTTGTGTATCAAAAGCTGGAAAAGGATGCAAGTATCAGTGTAAAAGAAAAGTGAAGTGTATAAGAGAAATGTCAGTGCAAGAACAGGAGTGAAATGCTCAAGACAATGAGGCTTAAAGAATAATGCTGGAAGGAGGGGGAATATACAGAGACTTTTGTTCGATAACTTGTTAAGTTATGCCTACGTATCCTCTCGTGCAATGAGGAAGTCAGAACACCGTAGTTCGACTCAAAGAGACTGAAAGATGAATTGACTTGTGAACTGCTTGCTTGTCTATGCTCAAGTGTATGACCTGTCTGGCTCAGGTGCAAACTGTCTTGCATTAGACGGAAGAAGCGAGTTCTCGTTTGTGAGTGAATGAGGTGAGAAAAGAATCCCGGAGGAGACGATTATTGTTTGTTTTTGTGTTTTCAATCTTTTATTGATTTTTGGAGTTTGTCATAAGAAAATGAGCCTAAGCCTAAACCAAGGGTTAGTAAACTCATCACATCCTCCCTCTGATTAGGGGTAATGAGAATACCTTAAGTGTGAAGTAAACACCTCACCCTTAATCACCGTGGTGTAGGATTAAGATCATTAACCTACTTGCAATTATTTAGATGTTTTTGTTGTTTTTGTTTAGTGTTAAGTAATGATTTTAAGCCATAATCAAGGATTTAATGAACTCATTACACCATCCTAATAGAAGGATAATAGATGAGAACATTTAAGCTGAGGAAGACTCCTCAACTTAATCCATGATTAGGGATTAACCTCATGACAAAACAAAGCCTTTATTAAATGGATTTTAGTTAATGATAAGATGAAGAAGTGATTTTTATGATTTGTAAGACAACTTGAGGGGGACTTGTCCATTAACACTAGGGTTAGTCCTTCTTAACCAATTAAGGAAGAATTAGAACCCTAATGCAAGGCCCAAGTTACAAGCTTGATATCTTGATGATTATTAGGTGAATTGATTAAAGGATTTAAACACATTAAGGGTTTAACACTTAGGATTAAAGTTATACACTTCATCCTAATAGAAGGATGCAGGCATAAGCTTGATTACAAAGCCTTAAAGCCTTTAGGGTTTAGTCCCTGATTATGAGATGAGAAGAGAAGACTCAAAGATGACACAAAGGTAAAAGCTAAATGGGAGACTAATCAAAACCCTAATTGTTATCATGCTTGGTTATTCCTAGGGTTAATGAGGTTTACAAGGAGATCTTCAAGAGAGCAGCCACCAAGAAGGAAGCAGATGAAAGGAGCAAAGAGAAGCAAAACAACTTGCTTCACTTAAGAAGACAAGTTGCTTGAAGGAAGAAAGTAAGAGATGAACATGAAGGAGCAAGCTCACTCTAATACACATACAAAAGGCAGCAAAGAAAGTATGCAAAAGATGAAAAGAGATTGTGAGAAGTGAAGGCAAATTCACTTCTCAAACAACTTACCACCTGAAAAGTTAGCAAAAGAAATGAAATGCAATGCAAATGGGATGAAATGTCATGATGCAAACCAAAGTCAGAAGCATTTACATGAGGTTAATGATGTTAAGAGATGATGCAAACACATGACAAGAGATGAGAATGATCAAACAAACATAAGAATGCAAATGAGGCATGCATTGAACCATGAAAGTTCATGAAATGTTTATGAAATGAAATGAACATATGACATGGCAAATGAAAGATGCAATGATCAAACATGATCCTAATATGTCCTAAGATGTATTATGAATCATGTGGATGCACAAAATGTCATGGCAAGTCATTGGATGCAAGCAAATGAGAAAAGATGCAAAGGAAGGCACAAATTAGGGTTACATGCATCATGCAAAGCAAAAATCCAAAACCAGAAGAAAATGACATGATAAAAATTAGAAAATGCAATCAAAGATACCCTAAACCTATACAAGCTCACTGCCCAAAGGAGGGGATCCAACTCTTAACCTAGTGAAAGTTATGAATTTCCTAAGATTGCTAGGGTTTTGGGGTACCTCATCAAGAAAAATGTAGCACAAATTGAAAATGCAAGATCAAATCAAACCAATTTTATCCTATAAACTACATGCTATGTGAGATGCAATGCAAAAAGAATCATTGTCAAACTCTCAAAGGCTAGGCAGAATGAAATTTTCAAAGGTTGAACCAAAATATTGCCTTAAAATGAAATTAAATTCAATGAAAATGATCAAAAGGCATCAAGAGCAAAAAAGAAATTTGGTTTGAGGGTTTGACAATGTTTCTAAATGTTTCTAAATGCAATGTGAATTTTTTTTGTGATTTTTAAATACTTAAATGCATTTTTAATTAATTAATTTTCATTAACTAATTAAAAATAAACATTTAAATGATTTAAAAATAATTTTCAGTGCAAAAAATAAAAATAAAAATATTTTTGGGTTTTAAAAATTAATGAAATTTTGGACAAAAATTTTCATAATTTTTAAATGATTTTTGCTATTTTAAATAAAATGTAAAAGATAAATCAAATTAAATGAAATAAAAATTAAAATAAATGGAAGTATGCAGAGGGAAGGGCCAGGATGCAATCTGGGTTTGGACTGGTTGACTGCGCGCCAGATCCAAAGGCCCACGTTCAAACTGACTAAATTAAGTTTTATAATTAATTAAACTGGATTTAATTAATTAATCAAGGATTAGGGTTAAGTGACAAGATCCTGGCCACACACACGCGCGGGAGTCAACCCCAGTCTACCTCATCTACGGCCCAAATTCAAACTCCCATTAATTACTCAGATTAGGGTTAAACAAATTCAGACGGCCGGAACAGTGTTCCGGTCGTCTTCTCCGGCGACACCAAAAACCTAGCTTTCACTACAGGCCACCCCAACCTAAATTAATTGCCCAGAAACATTCTCCTATCCAAACTAAACTCAAATCCATCATCAAACATCATTTATCAAGCATGAACAAAGAGAATCGAAGCAAAACATTTTCACGGGTAAAATTTCAGAGCTTGCATACATGGTGGTTTCTCAACCATTTTCAAAAATAAACATATCCCCATGACCAGGGGAGCTCAAGGAATCATAAATGAACTTAAAAACAAGCTTCTGAGAAAAAAGTTCATGAAGTATACCTGAGATTGAACTTTCTGTTTCTGAGCTTTCTGGGCTTCCCTTTGTTGCAAATCCTCCCCTATGAACCTCTGGATGATGAAATGAGGCTTGGAATGAGTTTGTATGGCCTTGTTTGAAGGTTTTGTTTCTGGTGTAGCAGATTTGGAGAGTTGGATATGTGGTGATTCAGGCAGTTTCAGAGGGTGGATTCTGTTCTATGAATGATTTGTGGTTTGTGGGTGAAAAAATTTTGGTTGTTTGATGGTTGTGTTGAGTGATTCGAAGAGGGAAAAGTTTTGACAGAATTTTGTGTGTGCTGCAATGTGGGAGGATTCAGCTTGTGTATGGTATGTTTTTGGATTGCTTGATGTCCACATATCATACTCTGGTTGGGCAGAGAGTTGGTGTGTCACTGTGGGATTGGTATGGGCAAAATGCAAGAAAGTCAAGATATTGTGTACCCTAAGCATGGCTCGGGTCAGAGGCAATCTTGAGGCTTGTCCTGCCTCAGCTTGAGTCAAGGAAGGCCCTAGGATCAAGATAAGACAACTGGGTGCAATGGATCACATGTGTGAAGTGTTCTTGCAATATGGCAACTTGTTACATTTCATGATTTTTGGCCATGTACATGTGAGAAGTCTTGCTGAATTTTTGGTGTGGTATGCTTTATTAGGTTATGGCAATGTCTTGAGACCAGCTAGAGGTCATACAATCCCTTTGAGAATCATTTTGCAAGAAATCCCCCTTTGCACTTTCATGTAGAATGGCTTATGGTTACTTGAAAACCAAGGCATAGAAATGGGAAATCCCTTGGGCCAAATTGATTTTTAGGTCATGCATTGTATTGGTATGATGATTAGAGGTCACATTGAAGTCACGTAAAGGCTGGCCATGAGAATTTGCAAGTTTTCCATTTTGTGCAAAAGTGAAATTTCAATGATTTTATCCAACTTTGCAAGGCCATAACTTTTGATCCAAAATGAATTAGAATGAGTTCTTGTACTTTTTGAAAAGGGAATGATCCATTCTACAACTTTCATGACCAAAGTTTTCTCATTTGAGGCATTTTTGAATCAAAAAGAAAGGGTTGAAAAAGTTTCCCAAAATGGAAAGTTTCCATTACAAGTCATTTTCCCAAAAAGGCAACTTTGCAAATGGCTTGAAATTCTTCAATCTTGTGAACTTCTAACACCTTCTATGATCAAATAAAGATCATACACATTCAAAATGATGGAGAACACCCTTTGTTTGGGTCACTGGGGGCCTCAGATGCCCTGATTTTGCACTGACTTGCTCAAGAAGTCAACTCTTGATCAGATGCCTTCCCTATGGAATTTCTTCATGAAACTTGATATGCATGATCCTTATAACATGTAGAGACCAATAGAAACAAGAATGACCAAAAAATTTGGAGTTATGGCCTTTGAAACCAAAACCCTAATTCTAGGTCATCTGTGTAGTTAAACCTGGCTCTGCTTCCATGCCTTCCTCAGTCCTTGTGATTCTTTGACTTTCTTGATTTTGTGGGGATATAACATGATGCTTGAACATACATGGACCCCTTTGAAGTGATTGATGACCTTTGGAGTGGCTCAAATGGCTCAGGGATAGCTCAGGTCACAAACCCTAGATGCAGATGACTTAAGAACAATGCAGTGAAGCAAAAATGCAATATGAGATGCTATGATTGAACTTATGCATATGAAGAGATCACAAACCATGGTGTGAAATGAGTGAGGGCAAATTTGGGGTGTTTACAGCTGCCCCTATTCAAACATGAGTTAGCTCTGCAGGATGTAAGCGACGGCTTAACAGGCAAACAAGATAACTTGTGGTTGAATACCAAAGACAGTCCAAAATTTGCACTCACAAGATGAAGAAGAAAAGGGATATAGATTGTAAAAGAAAAATAAAGTATAATTATAAAGTGAGGGCGACGGAGGACGACCGTCGAGCAGAGGACGACTGCTGGGGATAAAGCAATGACGGGGACGGCCGACATGCTGGGGATATAAGAGATTATGATGGGGACGGCCATCAAGTAAAGCTATAAGACTCTCTGGGGATTATAGGTAAATGAAATGAATGATGAGGTACGGTCATCAAAGGTGAAGGACAATCACCTAGCAGGGGACGGCTGCTCTGTTGGGGATAAGATGAGGGACGGTCATCTAAGGTGAAGGACGATCACCGGGCAGGGTACGGCTGCCGAAAGTATCACGACATAGGACGAAAGCCGGATAAAAAAGTTGACGATGGGGACGGCCATCGGATAAGCGTGATGAAGGACGATCATCAAGAGGTGAAGGATGATCACCTAGCAGGGTACGGCTGCTCTCGGGGTTTATCATGACATAGGACGAATGTCAGAGAACAAGATCAACGATGGGGACGACCATCGGATAAAATGATGAAGGACGATCATCAAGAGGTGAAGGACGATCACCTAGCAGAGGACGACTGCTAAAAATATCGCGACATAGGACGAATGTTGGATAAGAAGGGGTTCCAATGAATAGAGACTCCACTGGGAATGATGAAGGACGATCATCAAAAAGGTGAAGGACGATCACCTGGCAGGGTACGGCTGCTGAAAAGGTATCCTGACATAGGACGAATGTCGGATAGAAAGGAAATAGTTCAACAAGTTTCGTTGGGGACTTCGCTGGGGAAAAGTAAACACGGACGAGTGTTTACATCCAAGAAACGAAAGGGTATAAGTGTTTGGGCACTGTGTATAGATTAAAGATGCGGACGAGCATCCTTAAGACTATGATACTGACGGGTATCAGGTAGAAACAAACACTGACACATGTTCAAAGATGATGATACGGACGAGTATCAACTGGTTAACAAAGAACACGGACGAGTGTCGGATCTGAGGGGACTCTTCTGGGGAATAATAGACACAGACGAGTGTCTAAACTCTAAAAAGAGGTAAAAGTATCTGACATTGTGTATGGATTAAAGATGCGGACGAGCATCCTTAAGACCATGATACGGACGAGTATCGGTATGAACAAACGCTGACACATGTTCAGAGATGATGATACGGACGAGTACCAACTGGTTAACAAAGTACACGAACGAGTGTCGAATCTGAGGGGATATAAATGGTGTATACAAGATACGGACGGGTATCTGTATGAGTGAAACAGGAGTAACAAGTATGAGTAAGACACGGACGAGTGTCTATCTTGCTGGGGAGAGTGACACGGACGGGTGTCTGAAAAAGTGTATTATAAACAAATATATATGATTTACAAAGTGTTTAGACAACTGTGTTTGAGGAAGGTGATACGGACGGGTGCCAAGGATTTGTATAGATAAGTATTTGTATGGTGAGTGCAAAGGGGACGCTTTGGCTTTCTGCTGGGGGTATGACACGGACGGGTGTCAAGGAGTATCTGTATCTTTTAGGGAAAATGCCTTGGTTCTCTGCCGGGGAATTTTGGGGAGCATTCTGTATATTGTTGATGGATTGTCAGTATTCACAAGTGTTTGATTCGGAACATGGCTTATGACTATGCAATATGTTTGATTTTTGTCGTAATGCTCCGTTTTAGATGGAATGCTACGCTCTGCGGGGAGAACATGATGCGAATGCTATAATTATGCAAAGATACCGATCCGGGATCCGGATCCCGTTGCTGCGAAGATCTCTGGCTGATCTGTTTGAAGTGTACATCCCAGCTGGGGATAAGATCATCGGTAGATCTGATATATATGACTCTGCATGGGGGAGTAGGTCACTGATAGACCTATCTTGGCAACGGGGGACCCAGCTGGGGGTTTGTAGAAGCTTTCGTCACTCTGTTGTGAGATCTTCAGGTATTGCTTTGCTGGATAGAGGTTGAGACTCTGTGGGGAGATGGTTCCCTGGCTTTTGTACTTGGCTGAGGAGGAATAATAAATGGCAACTCGGCTGGGGAGAAAGCACCTCCGGTGCTAATGGGGAGGTAGACTGAGTAGATAATGATTTTCCAGCTTGCTGCTTTGAATACATGCAATCCTGAAAAGACAGAGAAACGCACAAGTAATCCCGAGGTATCCCTTACCAGATTCCATCATAAGAGTTTAGACACTCCCGGGAGTAAGTATATTTCCTGCAAGCACGTATTTTTTAGAAGAGAAGCATCTGTATTTATGCAATCAGTATCTTAAAGACATCGGACATTTTTGCAAATGAAAATAGAATGTATAAGACGAAACATGACTGAAAATCTGATTTTATTAATTTGTGTGCCCTGAATTGGCAAGATACAGTCATATAAACAAATCCCCTAGAATGAGGAGATTGTTACAAATTGAGAAACAAAAAGATGTTGGCGATGTTGATGATGCTTCGAGGAGCTTCCTTTTGCTATGACTCGTATGACATTTGACGTTCTTCTCGTCTTGCTTTCTGAAGAAGGCTGATTCTGAAAGAAGCTTGATCCTTTCGAAGCTTACCAAGTCGTAAGTGATACAGATGAATTCAGAATACAGTTGTTCGCTTATTCCCTTATTTTGCCTGGATCGCCCTTTCGGGTTTTCAATCCACCGGGATACCCATTTTTGCCTGAGTTGTCCAATGCGGCTTTTCAACTCAGCGGGTGTACATTTTTTTGTTTATTTTCCCTTATTTTTGCCCGAGTCTTTTATTCTATTTTTTGACTCGCCGGGATGCCCTATTTTTTCCTGGACTTACATTCTGTTTTTATGTCCAGCGGGTCATTTTATGCGAAGTATTTTTTAACTGCATCTGAATTCACAGGGGACGGGAAGTCTTCACCATCCATAGTACTGAGCATCAGTGCTCCACCAGAGAAAACTTTCTTTACTACGAATGGCCCTTCATAGTTTGGGGTCCACTTGCCCCTGTGGTCTGTATGAGGAGGGAGGAGTCTTTTCAGCACAAGATCTCCTACTTGGTACTCTTGGAGCCTGACTTTCCGATCGAAGGCTTTCTTCATTCTTTTCTGATATAGCTGCCCATGACAAATTGCAGCTAGTCTCTTCTCTTCAATCAGATTCAGTTGTTCGTATCGGGATCGGACCCATTCTGCTTCGTTTAGCTTAACATCCATCAGTACCCGCAAGGAGGGTAATTCAACTTCAACAGGTAAGACTGCCTCCATACCATACACAAGCTGATACGGTGTTGCCCCAGTGGATGTTCTGATTGACGTACGGTACCCATGTAAGGCAAATGGCAGCATTTCATGCCAGTCTTTGTAGGTGACTACCATCTTTTGCACAATCTTCTTGATATTCTTATTAGCTGCCTCAACAACGACGTTCATCTTTGGCCTGTAAGGAGAAAAATTGTGGTGTTGGATCTTGAAGTCCCGGCACAGTTCTGCCATCATTTTGTTGTTTAAGTTGGAACCATTATCAGTAATGATTCGCTCGGGCACTCCATACCGACAGATGATGTCTCTTTTCAGAAATCGAGCTACCACTTGTCTTGTGACATTTGCATAAGAAGCCGCTTCAACCCACTTGGTAAAGTAGTCAATGGCAACCAGGATGAATCTGTGGCCATTTGAAGCAGTCGGTTCAATCTTGCCAATCATATCAATGCCCCACATGGCAAAGGGCCAAGGTGAAGACATCACATTCAGAGGATTGGGAGGCACATGCACCTTATCCGCATAGATCTGGCATTTATGGCATTTTCTGGCATATGCACAACAATCTGCATCCATTGTGATCCAGTAATAGCCTGATCTTAACAACTTTTTAGCCATGGCATGCCCTCCTGCATGGGTACCAAAGGATCCTTCGTGCACCTCGTGCATCAACAAGTCTGCTTCTGTCCTATCAACGCATCTGAGGAGTACCATATCAAAGTTTCTCTTGTACAGGGAACCGTCAGCATTCAGGAAGAAATTACCAGCTAGCCTTCTTAATGTCTTCTTGTCATTGGAAGATGCCCCAGGTAGGTATGTTTGATCCTCCAAGAAGCATTTGATGTCATGAAACCAAGGCTTATCATCTTTTACAATGTCTGCTGCAAATACATATGCTGGTCTGTCAAGTCTGGACACTGAAATCTAAGGTACAAAGTTGGCAGCTTGAACTTTGATCATGGATGAAATTGTAGCCAGAGCATCTGCAAATTGATTCTCGTCCTGAGGGATATACTCAAGTTTGACCGTTGTAAAGAAAGTCAATAACCTCCTTGTATAATCCCTGTAAGGTATCAGATGATCCTGGTGGGTGTACCATTTGCCATTGGTTTGATTAACTACCAGAGCTGAATCTCCTAACACAGTCAAAGTCTTGATCCTGAGGTCAATGGCTTCCTCAAGACCCATAATATAAGCTTCGTATTCAGCTTCGTTGTTAGTGTAGTTGAAGGTGAGCTTTGCCGAGAAAGGCATGTAAACTCCCTTAGGTGTAATGAGTACTGCACCAACACCACGACCATTCATGTTAACAGCCCCGTCAAACATCATAGTCCATTCTTCTTCCGGGTCAGGCCCTTCAGTGTGAACAGGCTCTTCATGATCTTTTGCTTTTATGAACATGATGTCTTCATCAGGGAAGTCAAATCTCATAGGCTGGTAATCATCAATGGGTTGCTCAGCAAGATAATCAGACAGTACACTGCCTTTGATGGCTTTCTGAGATGTGTACTGAATGTCATATTCTGTGAGGATCATTTGCCATCTTGCAACCCGTCCGGTAAGTGCTGGCTTCTCAAAAATGTACTTAACTGGGTCCATCTTTGATATCAACAAAGTAGTGTGGGTCAACATATACTGCCTTAGTCGGCGAGCAGCCCACGCTAAAGCACAACAAGTTTTCTCGAGCAGTGAATAACGTTGTTCACAGTCGGTAAACTTTTTGCTTAGGTAGTAAATTGCATACTCTTTTCGACCAGACTCGTCATGCTGGCCCAGCACACACCCCATTGACTCTTCTAATACTGTCAAGTACATTATCAGAGGTCTTCCTTCAACTGGAGGCATAAGGATTGGAGGCTCTTGTAAGTATTCCTTGATCTTGTCAAAAGCCCTCTGGCAGTCTTCGTTCCACCTGACCGTTTGTTCTTTTCTTAACAGCTTGAACAAGGGCTCACAGGTTGCTGTAAGGTGAGATATGAAACTTGAAATGTAGTTCAATCTACCTAGAAACCCCCGAACTTCTTTTTCAGTCTTCGGTGCAGGCATTTCTTGAATGGCTTTAACTTTGTCAGGGTCAACTTCAATCCCTTTATCACTCACAATAAATCCCAGCAGCTTACCGGATCGTACCCCGAATGTGCATTTGTTGGGGTTTAACTTCAACCGGTACTTCCTCAGACGCTTGAATAACTTCAACAGATTCACCAGGTGGTCTTCTTCTGTGAGGGACTTGGCAATCATGTCATCCACATAACATTCAATTTATTTATGGATCATGTCGTGGAATAATGTTACCATAGCCCGTTGATAAGTTGCACCAGCATTCTTCAGTCCGAATGGCATCACCTTATAACAGAACGTGCCCCAGGGTGTGATGAAAGTTGTCTTCTCCATGTCTTCAGGTGACATCTTGATCTGATTATATCCTGAAAATCCGTCCATGAAGGAGAACACCGAGAACTGAGCCGTATTATCAACCAATACATCAATGTGAGGTAATGGGAAGTCATCTTTCGGGCTGGCTCTGTTCAGATCCCGGTAGTCCACACACATTCTCACCTTGCCATCTTTCTTAGGCACGGGTACAATATTAGCAACCCACAACGGATAGCTAGTCACAGCAAGGAAACCGGCGTCCCACTGCTTTTGCACCTCTTCCTTTATCTTCATTGCCATATTTGGGCGAGTACGGCGTAGCTTCTGTTTTACTGGTGGGCAATCTTCTTTTAAAGGCAGCTTGTGCATGACAATATCGGTGTCCAACCCTGGCATATCCTGATAAGACCAAGCAAAGACATCCACATACTCCCGAAGCATATCAATCAGTTGCTCTTTCACTGAATCTTGTAGGCAGGCCCCGATTTTAACCTCTTTCACGTCTTCTTCAGTACCAAGATTAACCGTTTCAATCTCCTCCTGATGAGGAGTGATAACCTTCTCCTCTTGCCTTAACAACCTGGCTAGCTCTTCAGGAAGCTCATAATCTTCTTCAACCCCTTCATCAGCTTGATTGATTGGATTGTCAAACTCATACGAAGCCATAGCAGTGTTGTTGTCGGTGCAATCTGAAAGGCACTCTCTGCAAGGGTTTAGATTGTTCATTTTAGTGATCAGTTTTAATCTTGTTTAGAAAAAGTAAAATGAAGTTTTCATTTTGGAAAACATTGCCATTTTATTTTTGTACAAAAAGAAAAATGAAAAACAGTGAGCGGAAAAGAAAAGACTCATTTGCAAAAGATGTCCGATATTCATTGATTGATCTGTTTGCACAAAATTACAAGATGGCCCGATCACAAAATGAGTCTTGACATCTTGGGCAAGATGCAAGACTTGATGCATGCTTTAAGATACAGGAAATAATAATTACTCTGCAGGAGTAACCCTTATAATTTCCTGGGAAGACCAGTTAAGGACTTGGCTCCCCGGGATCCTTGGACGTATCCAGCTCTCCAGGTTGCGGTCGCTTTCCTCCTCGTCTTCCAAGTTGTTCACTGCATCCGGGGTGAGCATTCCCCCGCTGACAAAATTGGGCTTCTTGGCAGCCTCTGATTGATCTTGTTGAGTTGGTTTGTAACCCAACCCAAATCTGTCTTCTTTCTTTTCCACGGGCAACAGCTTGCCCCAGCCTTGGGCAGTACCCTCTTCAACAACCTTCCGGGCTTGCTGATAAGACGTCATGGAGGTTCCCAGTACAGCAGATGCTTCATTAATGTTCAGGGCCTCAAACCCCTGGCTCATGGTTTCATGGATTTCTCCATCCATTTCTATGTACTTGTATGTAGCCAGATAGCTAACAAAGATGTCTTCTTCACCATAGATGGTGATGATCTGGCCTTCCCACTCGAATTTCAACTTCTGGTGAAGGGTAGACGTAACAGCGCCAGCGACATGGATCCATGGTCTACCCAACAAACAGCTGTAGGCCGGCTCAATGTCCATCACATAGAAGGTAATTTTGAAGGTCTGCGGGCCAATCATCACAGGCAGATCAATCTCTCCAAGCACCGATCTTTTAGAGCCATCAAATGCTCTTACCACCAAATTACTCGGACGCAATTGTAACACGGTGGGAGAACTGACTTTAGTTATGTTGCGGATAGCAAGAGTCGCCACCGACTTTTATTTTATCCAAAAGAAAGGCATAAAAGAACAGGAAAGACCTTTTAAAAGATTTTTGGGTCCGGGGGGTAGGTTATGTAAAGGGAAGGTATGAGCACCCTTTACATCCATGGTTATCCATGGGCTCTTAGTTACTTAGCTCACTTTAAATTGTTTTTGAAATGTGAAGTGTGTGAATAGAAATTTTCTTAAGAGTTTTATAATGATCCATGTACGGATGCGTAAAAAACCTTTGTTTTGAAAATTGCTTGAAAATGTATGAAGTGTTTGAAATGTTTAAAAGAGTGAGCAAGTATCTAAGAGGAACCTACCCTGATTTTAAGTCTTTTCTGTTCTTGAATCCTTTAAATGGTAAGACTATCCCTATTGTTAAGGAATAGGTAGTCATTACCTTGGATGTAAGGGACAAGTGAAGGGTCATCTGTTTATTTAGGCAACTGTGGGGTGTATAAGCAATTCGAAGGGACTTTATCATCTTTACTTCGAAAGGGACAAGATCATTACGAAGGCAACATTCGAAAGGGACTTGATCTTTTATCTGTTAAGGGACTAGATGATGTGAATTTGAGGGACTTTGCTTTTATACACCCTACTTGACCTTTTTTATTAGGCAACATGAGAGGTATCCCTAAGGAAGTGAGATGGCGATCAAAGATCGACTTACGTGTGTGAGTGTACAATTTTAATATTTATCTTTAAATTTAAATGATCTAAATTAATTTTAAATATACAAACATGTTTACACTCCCTATTTACTAACCATAGCATAAAATATAAACAATAAACATTATTACTAAATATTACACCAAGGAGCAATTACATAATAATAATTAAGCAAAATTAAATATAATAAGCAAAATAAATAAATAATTATAATTGGGTTAGTGAAAATAATAATAATAAAAATAATACCAAATTAAATGGGGTTAGTAATAAATAAATATCACAAGAATATAATTAATAATAATAATGAAATAAACAAGAATATTGTAATAATTAAAAAATTCAATTTTATAAACAATTATTATTTAATATTAAAATATAAACAATTATACTAATTATTATAAATTTTTTAATTTATTTGCAAATTATAAAAATTTAATTAATTTTAAACATATTATGAAAATAAAATCATAGTTACGAAATTAAATTAGCAATTATTTTTTAACATATAATAAAAATTATTTATATACAAAATTGAATTATAAACAATTTATGGAATTTAATTATAATTAACAAAATTTTAATATTAAGCATATTTATATATAAGATTTAAATTATAAACAAATTGTATAATATATATATATATGATTAAGGTTTATAAATAATAAATTAAAGATTATAAAATTAAATTTTAAATAAAAGAAAATTTTGAGTTATGAAAAATAAAATTAGGGTTAACTTAATTATTTACAAATAAGAACTATTTTCAAATAAAATAAATTAACATTTATATGATAATTAAAGTTTATAAAAAAAAAGGTTATTAGAATTAAACTAAATGAATTAGGGTTTATGAAAATTTTAGAACTAAGAAGATTAGGTTTATAATTTAGTTATTAACTAATTTTAATTAATAAAACAAATAATAATAGTAATTAAAACAAAGAAAATAAAGGAGAGAAAAAAAGAAAGGGGAGGCCTGGTTTTGAACCCAGGACCTCCCAATACCTGGAAAAGCTTCATTCCACTGGGCTAGCCTGCGCGCAGGTGACAAAGGAGGGAGTCCAATTGCTTTTGTTGTGTAATCCTGGAAATATCATGAAAAATAAAACAACACAAAAAGGCCTGGGGGGAATCGAACCCAGGACCTTCGCAATGCACACAAACACACTTTCCATTCCAGCCGGGAGGGCGCTTCTGTTAATATGATGACTACAATACATAATATATGAAGTTTCATTGTTAAACTAAAAAATAAGAAAAATTGCTGAGGCCAGGATTCGATCCCTGGACCTAAGCTTTATATGCGCGTCCTCTAGCCAACTGAGCCAGCCATCAACTGTGAAACAAAATAGAAACCAATTCATAAAATATATTATTAATTATTTGAATTTCCAGAAACGCGCGCAGGCCTTCATCTTCTTCATGGTACCTACGAAATTTGCTATGGATTTTGCTACCATATTTCCTGCGAAAATTTAAAACCAGAAACCTACGAAATTGGTTGAGCATTAAAACAGTAAAATTTCTTGAAAATAATTGGTGCATTGTGATCCCTAAGGTCCATAGAATTGTTATACGTTCTTAAAACTTATTTATATTAGGTTTACAACGAAACCCCAATTCCATGGCCGAAACCCTAACAATGGTGGCTTCTCAATCCTGCAATGAAACTTCAATTAAATCACCCAGAATCAATCAATATCTTCATACAAACACAAATCAATGAACAAAAGTTATTAAAATCCAGCCAATGTTTAGAATCGAAAAATCAAAAAATTCATGAATGTGATGAATCGGTTATGCATATGAGGGTGATTTTGATGCTAATGAGCATTGGTACGTGATCAGTGAAGTCCAAGGATCATTCTCATGTCCTTAAAATACCTTCAAATGCCTTATAGTATGGAAACCGAATTTGAGTTTTGGTGAGGTTTTTGAAAATGCAAACTTACTCTTGGGAGGCTGAATTTCGTGTCCAATGAGTAGGGTTATGTTATGTACTTATAGTGTGATGATTCTAGGTCAAAAAACTTGGTCATTGTGTGAAAGATTTGATCAAAAAAGATTGAAAAAGATCAAGCTTTAAAATTCAAATATTTGAGAATTAAGCCTTTCTATTTCAAGCCAATCACCATGATTCTCTTACCAATTTGATCCCAATCACTTTTATGAATTTCTAGAAGCTCAATCTCTTTTAAATATTTGACTTTTCTATTTTATTTTAATTTAAAATGATTTTAAATGAATTAAATCAAAATAAATAAAATAAAATGATGAAAAAATCTGATTTTTAGAGACTTGGGTCGTGCATGAGGTATTGGTATGGATTGGGTCATCATATGGCAAGCCCATTTAGAAAAAAATGGTTTTAAACCTCCATTTTCTTCATAAACCAACCAAAAATTTCCCAACTTTGCAAGGGCTCAAATCCTTAAATTTTAATGCTATGAGGGTGTTCTTGGACATTTTGGAAAGCTTTAAGAGTCCTCTAACCAACCCCACTGGTTTCATGTCCATACCATTTACTATTCTCAAGTTATGCTCTTTGGAAGTTGTTGACTTTTTGTTGACTTTTAAAAGGACCTATAATGTCTTAGCTCATACCCTCCAAATGAAGCATTTTTGGGCTTGGCTTGTGAGACACAGAGTTGTAGAGAATTCAATTTCCTTCAAAATGAGCTTTGGATGGAGAATTGGTGATGAAGCATGTGAAAGTTATGGCTGGTCAAAGTTCAATTGACTTTTCCTGAGGAAACCCTAATTTAGAAACTCCTGATTCTTGATGATCTGAAATCTCCTTGATGAATCATGATCAACCCTTGATCAAATGATGAATTTTACTTCATATACTTGATGTTGGCAAAAAATCATGAAGTTTGACTTTGGTTTGACCACAGTTGACCTCAGTTTTGACTTTTTAACTGCTTTGACTGATTTTGACTTATCTGATCATTTGACTGAGCAAACCTTTGAGAAAAGTCTTGAAACTTGTCATGGGGATTCTTAAACACATATAAGATGTTATGAAGCTCACTTGAAGTCTTGGAAGTCCATTTAGCCTGATTAAAGTCAAAACCCTAGTTTTATATGCACTGCTTAGGAGGTGCATTGTCTGAGGGAATTGTCAACTCTTTTGACTATTTGTGAACTTTGTGAACCTTGTGAACCATCATAAGATGTCTTGTGAACCTCGTGGAAGGTCTTGTGAACCTTGTGAACCTTGTGAACCTCATAAAGTATCTTGTAGACTTCATGAACCTCATGAAAGGTCTTGTAAGTATTGTGAACCTTGTGAACCTCATGGGAGGTCTTGTAAGTATTGTGAACCTTGTGAACCTCATAAAGTGTCTTGTAAACTTCATGAACCTCATGAAAGGTCTTGTGAACCTTGTGAACCTCTTAGTACACAAAGCCTTGTATTGTGAGGGCAAATTTTGGGGTGCAACAGCTGCCCCTGTTCAATTTTCTGAAACCTGAGGGGTTAGATTGGTATATTTGCCAGTCGTGACCTGGAAGGTTGAAGGGGATTGAACACAAAAGCCCAAAAATTTGCACTCACCGGTGCGTAGAGTAGTATTGATGACTGGTTGTATATGCTTGAGTGGGCTTAAAGATGCCACTTGGAGACAATTTCTTCAAATACATTTCTTGGAGGATATAGCAGTCCAAAATATGAAGATATAATGATAGCTTTCAGGAGGATAAACAACGTCCTGAGGTAGTGGTAATAGCTTTCAGGAGGATAAACAACGTCCTGAGGAAATGATATAACCTTTGGGAAGATAAACAACGGCCCAAAATTGTGATATGCTTTCAGAAGGATAAACAATGTTCTGAGGGATTGATAGCTTTCAGGAGGATAACAACGTCCCGAGGAGATAATATGCTTTCAGGAGGATAAACAACATCCTGAGGTGATGATGTAACCTTTGGGAAGATAAACAACGGCCCAAAGTAATGATATGCTTTCAGGAGGATAAACAACATCCTGAGGGATTGATATGCTTTCAGGAGGATAAACAACGTCCCGAGGTATAAGTATAACTTTTGGGAGGATAAACAACGGCCCAATAGTCATGATATGCTTTCAGGAGGATAAACAACGTCCTGAGGTAGTGGTAATAGCTTTCAGGAGGATAAACAACGTCCTGAGGAAATGATATAACCTTTGGGAAGATAAACAACGGCCCAAAATTGTGATATGCTTTCAGAAGGATAAACAACGTTCTGAGGGATTGATAGCTTTCAGGAGGATAACAACGTCCCGAGGAGATAATATGCTTTCAGGAGGATAAACAACATCCTGAGGTGATGATGTAACCTTTGGGAAGATAAACAACGGCCCAAATTAATGATATGCTTTCAGGAGGATAAACAACATCATGAGGGATTGATATGCTTTCAGGAGGATAAACAACGTCCCGATGTATAAGTATAACTTTTGGGAGGATAAACAACGGCCCAATAGTCATGATATGCTTTCAGGAGGATAGAGCAGTCCTGAGGTGGTAGTATGCTTTCAGAAAGATAAACAACATTCTGAGGAAATGATATGCTTTCAGGAGGATAAACAACGTCCTGAGGTATAAGAAGCTTTCAGGGAGATAAACAACGTCCCGAGGAGATAATATGCTTTCAGGAGGATAAACAACGTCCTGAGGTAATGGTATAACTTTTGGGAAGATAAACAACGGCCCAATAGTCACAATTTGTTGATGAAATTTGTCTGCTGGAGAATTAACCTGAAAACAAGGTAGCATTCTGTATGATAATATTAGTTTATGCATTATGCATGTTTGTATGACATGATGCACCTAAGTAATGTATTATGCATTTTATGGATATGTATGTTATGGTATGATGTAAATGATGTATGTATGCATCATGCAGCTGAAGCGTCTGGATATCTTCGTATAGCAACTGCTGGCCAGGGAAAATAAATCCCGATTCGTTACTGGAGAATATGAGGAACTCGTTCCCGTCTTGTTTGATAATATATTATACATAACCTCCCGTCTTCGTTTGATAGTAGGGTATACATAACCTTCCGTCTTCGTTTGATAGTAGGGTATACATAACCTTCCGTCTGCTGGGGATAGCAAGGTATACATAACCTCCCGTCTTCGTTCGTCGTACTCCTATTGGAAAGTAAATTCCCGAATATCCGTATGAGGATAAAAGAGATGGATATAAATTCCAGGGGAGATGTGACTTGAAGTACTTCATGAAGATAGATTTGTCCTACTGGGGATTTGTAGCTGTCTTGTAAGGATGAACCGGCGAAACTTCGTTGAAATCCTTCCCTCGTTCGTCCTTAGTAAATACTATTACTGCATTTTCATGCATTTCTGGTAAACATCAATCATATTAAGCATACATGCATTTCTGGTCAACATCAATCATATTCAAAAGCATACATACATTCAAACACAACCAATGGACGTTTCACTTATGTAAATAGGGTAAAAGTAAATCTGGATTCAAAGATGGAATTTTATTCATATCAAAAAGTGACCCATACATGGGTAAGTTTGTACAAGGAGACAGAAATCCTAGTAAGAGGAATTTGTCATAAAAATTTTACAAAACAAAGAAAATCAGCTATGTGGTGAAATAATCCTATTAAGCTTCAATTCTACTATTGCCATTATCTTCAAGTATCTCATCTTCTGCTGTCGAGACGGAAACGATTGGATTGAGCTTTATCTGTTCGAGCATTGAGTAAGTAACACAACTGGTTGCAGTTTCATGGGTGATCCAAACGAGACATAGTCATACGCTTTAATCCCTAACTTTTGCCTGGATTTCCCTTTCAGGTTTTCAATCCACCGGGATACCCTTTTTTGCCCAAGCCGCCTTTTCAGGTTTTCGACTTGCCGGGTGTACATCTTTTTATATATATCCCTAATTTTTGCCCAAACCCTTTTGGTTTGCCGGGATGCCCTTATTTTTGCCTAGGCCTGTCAACCTAGCGGGTCTCTTTTTATGCGTAGTATTTTTTAACTATGTCTGCGTTTACAGGCTGTGGGAAGTCTTCACCATCCATAGTAGTAAGTATCATGGCACCTCCTGAAAACACTGTCTTGACTACGAATGGTCCTTCATATGTTGGAGTCCATTTGCCCCTAGGATCACCCTGTGGTAATATAATACGCTTGATTACCAAGTCACCAGCCTGATATACCTTTGGTTTAATTTTCTTGTTAAAAGCTTTGATCATCCGTTTCTGGTACATCTGGCCATGACAAACTACTGCTAACCTCTTCTCATCAATCAAATTTATCTGGTCAAGTCGAGTCTGAATCCACTCATCTTCATCCAAGCCTGCATCCTTCATAATTCTTAAGGAGGGAATCTGAACTTCAATGGGCAGAACTGCTTCCATACCATAGACTAAGGAGAATGGGGTTGCCCCTGTTGAAGTACGTATTGTGGTACGATAACCATGAAGAGCAAATGGTAACATCTCATGCCAATCCTTGTAAGTAACAGTCATCTTCTGTACAATCTTCTTAATGTTCTTATTAGCAGCTTCTACTGCCCCATTCATCTTTGGACGATACGGAGAAGAGTTGTGATGCTTAATCTTGAACTGCGTGCAGAGATCAGTAATTATAGTGTTGTTCAGATTAGAGCCATTGTCAGTAATAATCCTTTCAGGGATGCCATACCTACATATGAGATTATTCTTAATGAATCGAGCCACAACATTCTTGGTAACAGATGCAAATGAAGCTGCCTCTACCCACTTCGTAAAGTAATCAATAGCAACCAGGATGAAACGATGCCCATTAGAAGCAGTAGGCTTGATCTCACCAATCATATCAATGCCCCACATGGCAAAAGGCCAAGGAGCAGTCAACACATTCAAGGGTGATGGAGGTATATGTACTTTATCAGCATCAATTTGACACTTATGACACGTTCTGGAGTGTTGATAGCAATCAGCTTCCATGGTAGACCAATAGTAACCTGCTCTCAATATCTTCTTTGCCATAGTATGACCACTAGAATGAGTGCCAAAGATCCCATCATGCATATCTTCCATAATCTCTGTTGCTTCCTTCTTATCCACACAACAAAGCATAGTTGAATCATGATTGCGCTTGTACAAAATCCCATTACTTAAAAAGAACTTAGCAGAAAACCTTCTCAAGAACTTCCTATCTTTGACAGATGCCCCCTCAGGGAATTCCTGAGCTTCAAGATATCTTTTCACTTCGTAGAACCAAGGCTTCTCCTCTGCCCCTTCAGTGTCAATCTCATTGCAGTATGCAGGCTTTTCAAATCTATCAATAGTAATCTTGGGAGCTTCATCATCCCAGCTGATCTCAAACATGGATGCCATGGTGGCTAATGCATCTGCTAACTGATTCTCTCTTCGTGGAATATGTCCAAAGGTAATCTCTTTGAAATGTGGGATCAAAGACAACACATGCTCTCTGTAAGGAATGAGGTTATCATGCTTGGTATCCCAATCTCCTTTGATCTGACTTACTACCAGGGCTGAATCTCCATACACATCAAGGAACTGAATCTTCATATCAATAGCAGCTTTAATACCCAGGATACATGCCTCATACTCAGCCATGTTATTAGTACAATAGAAACAAAGTCTGGCAGTAATCGGGGTATGACAACCTTCAGGGGAACTGATCACAACACCAACACCATTACCAAGTTCATTAGAGGCACCATCAAAAACCATAGTCCATCGGGATCCTTGTTCAGGTCCGTCATATTGTCCAGGTTCTTTGGTAATAATCATACCAGCTGTGAACAACTGCTACCAGCTGCAATGTATTCAGCTTCAGCAGTGGATAAGGACACACAATTCTGTTTCTTACTGAACCAAGAAATTAAATTGTTCCCTAGAAAGAAGCATCCTCCTGATGTACTCTTTCTATCATCAGCACTTCCAGCCCAGTCAGCATCACAAAACCCAGTGAGGATGGGTTCACAACCATGAGAGTACATTATGCCATAGTCACAAGTACCAATTACATATTTCAAGATCCTCTTAACCTGGTTGAGATGGCTCACCTTTGGTTCAGCTTGATACCTTGCACACACACCTACTGCAAAAGCTATATCTGGTCTGCTAGTTGTAAGATATAGTAGACTTCCAATCATGCTCCTGTACAAGCTTTGGTCCACACTCTTACCTTTTTCATCCTTTGTCAGTTTTAGATGAGTGGGGGCAGGTGTTCTCTTGTGACTTGCATTGTCCATCCCAAACTTCTTGACAGTGTTCTTTGTATACTTGCTTTGGGATATGAACATGGAGTCCTCCATCTGTTTGATTTGCAGTCCAAGGAAGTAAGTTAATTCTCCCACTAGGCTCATTTCAAACTCAGACTCCATTTGAGTCACAAAATGTTTAACCATCCTGTCTGACATCCCACCAAACACTATGTCATCCACATATATCTGAGCAATCATAACCTTTCCCTCTTCATCCTTTACAAACAGGTTTTTGTCTATTCCTCCCTTCCTGTATCCATGCTTAATGAGAAAGGTGGTCAGTCTTTCATACCATGCTCTGGGAGCTTGCTTTAGCCCATACAGAGCCTTCCTCAGCTTATATACATGGTCTGGACAGCTTGGATCAACAAATCCCTTTGGTTTCTCCACATATACTTCCTCATTAAGGTACCCATTTAGGAAGGCACTGTTAACATCCATCTGAAATAATTTGAACTTTAGGATGCAAGCAATTCCTATGAGTAGTCTGATGGATTCAAGTCTTGCTACTGGTGCAAAAGTTTCATCAAAATCCACCCCCTCAATTTGAGTATATCCTTGAGCCACAAGCCTAGCCTTGTTTTTTGTAACTACTCCCTGCTCATTAGACTTGTTTTTGTACACCCACTTAGTGTCAATCACATTAATGCCATCAGGCCTATGAACAAGATCCCATACTTCATTCCTTGTAAACTGGCTTAATTCTTCCTGCATAGCAGAGATCCAGTACTCATCATTCAGAGCTTCCTTGATGTTCTTAGGTTCTACCTTTGAAACAAAGCAGGAGCCTGAGATCATCTCTCTTGATATAGTGTTGACACCACTGTTGAGATCACCAATTATTAGTTCTTTAGGATGATCTTTCTGGATTCTGATGGAGGGAGATTTGTTGGATTGCTCTGACTTTGCCTCAGTTAAAGTGAAGTCAAGATTATCACTTTCTATTTTAACTTCAGTTGGATTGTCAACAGATGTTACAACATCATCAGCAACATCTGTCTTTGCATAGGTATCATCAATAGTCACATTTATTGACTCCATCATAACCTTGGTTCTGGAGTTAAATACTCTGTAAGCTCTGTTTTTTATAGAGTATCCAAGAAATATCCCTTCATCACTCTTAGGGTCCATCTTCCTTCTTTGATCCCTATCAGCCAGGATGTTGCACTTACTTCCAAATACATGAAAGTACTTGACTGTAGGTTTTCTACCCTTCCAGACTTCATAGATGGTGGATAGAGTTCCCTTTCTTAGTGTGACTCTATTGTGGATGTAGCATGATGTGTTCATGGCTTCAGCCCAAAAGTACAGGGGTAACTTCTTGGCATGAATCATGTTTCTAGCTGACTCCTGAATAGTTCTGTTTTTCCTTTCTACAACCCCATTCTGTTAAGGGGTGATGGGAGAAGAGTACTCATGGTTGATCCCTTCTGATGAACAGAAGTCTGAGAATTTTTTATTCTCAAACTCCTTTCCATGATAACTCCTTATTCTGACCACACAACTTGCCTTTTCTCTTTGGATCCTATGGCACAGATCTCTAAACACCTCAAACACATCTGACTTTTCTTTGATGAAGCTTATCCAGGTATATCTTGAGAAGTCATCAACAACCACATAGGCATATCTTTTTCCACCAAGACTCTCTACCTGCATTGGTCCCATAAGGTCCATGTGAAGTAATTCCAAGACTTTGGAGGTTGTCAGATGTTGAAGCTTTGGGTGTGACATCTTGGTTTGCTTACCCATTTGACACTCACCACACACTTTTCTTTCATCAATCTTAAGTCTTGGGATCCCTCTTATAGCCTCCATAAAGATGATCTTCTTCATTCCTCTGAGATGGAGATGACCCAATCTTTGATGCCATAGCTTCACTTCTTCTTCTTTGGCTATGGAACAAGT
This sequence comes from Lathyrus aphaca, assembly GCA_963966055.1. Taxonomy (NCBI): domain Eukaryota; kingdom Viridiplantae; phylum Streptophyta; class Magnoliopsida; order Fabales; family Fabaceae; genus Lathyrus; species Lathyrus aphaca. The sequence continues at coordinate 9,387,017 of OZ014525.1, forward strand.
AGATGTGAGGCTGGAATCTTGGGGTTCCCACATATAGCGGTTATCTTTTGATCTAGCTCCTCTCATGACCACTTTCTGCTCTTTATCAGAAACTATGCACTCAGCTTTGGTGAATTTGACACTGTAACCTTGGTCACATAACTGACTTATGCTGATCAAGTTAGCAGTTAACCCTTTCACCAACAGCACACCATCCAGACTTGGTACACCTGAGCAGTCCAGGGTCCCAACTCCCTTGATTTCCCCCTTTGCTCCATCTCCAAAGGTTACATAGGTGGATGAGCGTGACTTTAAGTATACCAACAGATTCTTCAGTCCAGTCATGTGCCTTGAGCAGCCACTGTCAAAATACCAGTCTTCCTTAGCAGATACCCTGAGAGATGTGTGTGCTATAAAGGCAACAGCCTGCTTGGACCACTTGTGCCTATTGTGAGGTTTCCTTTGCCTAGAATGTGAGTTCAGATCAGGCTGTCTTCCTCTCTTAGGCTCCCACTGCTGGATATATGTGTGTCTCTTCTGATACATCTGCCCTGGGTAGTGTCCATCTCTAGAGTTCCAAGGTTGCCTGGTGAATTTGTTCTTCTGCTTAGGCATGTACTGGTAGCTTTGATCAGTATAATGTCTAGCTTTAGGTATCCAAGTTTTCCTGGTGACCTTTGTCTTCTGCTTAGGAAGGTGCTGGGAACTCTGATTGGGGTATCCATGCAGTTTGTAGCAAAAAGGTTTGATGTGACCAAACCTTCCACAGTGATGGCATCTCCACCTTTGATATTTCTTTTTCATCGTGTTTTTCTCATGATGTTGAGACATCTGCTTGAACATCTTGTTTGACTTCATAGGATCTGGAGTTGTTTGGCTGGTGCTAGCCTCAGAGTTTTGAGCTTTATTAAATCCCAGCCCAGTCCTATCCCCTGAGTGCTTGTTGTTGTTGAGAATGGCATCCAGTATGTTTGAGCCACTGTTCAGCATTCTGATAGATTTAGACATATGCTCCATTTTGGAGTTGAGTAGGCTAACTTCATTTTTCAAAGTGGCAATGATCTCCAGATGACTTGCCTTTTCAGCTTTTAATTCCTCAATCTGCTTCTTCTGCTGTGTACTTTCCTTGCATACCTCAGTGCTCCTTTCACACAACATCCTGTAAGATGTTTCAAGCTCTTCAAATGTCAGATCCTCATCACCGGATTCCCCTTTAGTTTCACATACTCCAGCTAGAGCAGTGATGTGCTTTGCAGACTCTTCTTCTGACTCACTGCCCGAGTCTTCATCTGACCAGGACACAGAAAGACCTTTCTTTTGCTTCTTTAGATAGGTTGGGCATTCACTTCTAATGTGTCCATAACCTTCACATCCATGACATTGGATCCCTTTTCCTTGGTTAGTCTTCTCATCATAGTTTGACCTTATGTTAGAGTCACAAGATCTTTTATTCTCAGAGGTTGAGTTTCTTCCACTTGGTCTGGGCCTGTTGTCCATTCTTTTGATAATTTTGTTAAATTGTCTCCCAAGCATAGCAATTGCATCTGATAAGTTGTCCTCAGAGCCTGCTTCATGACTTTCTTCTTCCTTATCAGTGTTTGAGACCAGGGCTATGCTCTTGTTTTTCTTCACAATAGTATCATTCATTCCCATCTCAAAGGTTTGAAGGGAACCAATGAGCTCCTCAACTTTCATTGTGCAGATGTCCTGAGCTTCTTCTATGGCAGTGACCTTCATGTCAAACCTCTTGGGCAGTGATCTGAGAATCTTCCTTACCAACTTTTCATCACTCATCTTCTCTCCCAAGGCACCGGAAGTATTAGCAATCTCCAGGATGTTCATGTAAAACTCATGAATGGTCTCATCTTCCTTCATCCTCAAGTTTTCAAACTTGGTGGTGAGAAGTTGAAGTCTTGACATCTTCACCTTTGATGTTCCTTCATGAGTAGTTTTGAGGGTGTCCCAAACATCCTTGGCTAGCTCACAGTGATGCACAAGCCTAAATATGTTCCTGTCAATGCCATTGAACAAGGCATTTAAGGCTTTGGAACTTCCAAGTGTTGACTCCTCTTCCTCCTTGCTCCATTCTTCTCCAGGCTTCATCACTTTTGCCCCATCCTTATTGTCTTTGACAGGGTGCTCTCATCCTTTTTTAGCTGCTTTCCAAGCCCTGCTATCAAGAGATTTCAAGAATGCTACCATTCTTGGCTTCCAGTAATCATAGTTGGATCCATCCAAAATAGGTGGTCGATTCACAGATCCTACATCTTTGTCCATGTTCCCAAAATTTGCAGTCCCTAGATCTCACCCAGTTATACAGGCAGGGTGCCTGCTCTGATGCCAATTGAAATTCTGGGATCAGATATGTGATGTCGAAACAGATGTTTAGACACTGATATCCTAAGCAATAAATTAATGAGCTAGTAAATTAATTAACACAGGAAATTGTTAACCCAGTTCAGTGTATCTCCACACCTACATCTGGGGGCTACCAAGCCAGGAAGGAAATTCAATATAAGTAATATTAATTAGGGAGTTAAACCAATCAGTTTAATCCTTCACTTAATATCTACCCAAGGCAATTTCTATCTAAGACTCTACTTAGATATGAGTACCTACTCACTCCCCCTCAATCACACAGTGATCTCTAACTTATAATGATTAATAAGTTTGAAGTCACACTTCAGACACACCAGCTTGATCTTACTTATCAGTTTTAATCAAGACACAATTCACTTTTTGCTTAAAAGCTTATAAAGTGAATAACACACAAATAAAACCTACTAGCTTCACTAACACCCTTGACAGTCTGCTTGGAATCGTTAGATTTACTTGAGTGTATCAGTTTCTTAAATAGATGCTGAGTTTGTGGGCTTTTTGCAAATTATCCAGACTTTGATAAATCCCACAGTTATCTCCTTGAATCAAGGTGAGTTAGTTTGTTATCTCCTTGAATCAAGGTGAGTTAGTTTTCTGTTTCCTTTACACTGGAACCAGATAACTTAACTTCCTAAAGAGGCGCCTTGGAGTGCTCACCCTTTACGATTACTTCCAGATATTTACTCCTGATTTTAAGCACTTTTGTTGCGTATCATTTAAGGCAGATAACAGGTTCGCGATGTCACAGCATCTGGTGTGACATCCTGATGTCCTGAACTAAGTTCATAACTTTTACTTTGTTTTTCAAAAATTCTGCCAACTTCTAACATCTACAATCCATCATCTTGTTGTTGAGATTAGAACCATTATCAGTAATGATTCTTTTGGGAATTCCGTACCGGCAAATGATGTCTCTTTTAATAAACCGGGCTACCACTTGTTTATTACATTTGCAAAAGACGCTGCTTCGACCCATTTCGTGAAGTAGTCTATGGAAACCAGGATGAAGCGATGATTGTTGGAAGCTGTCGGCTCGATCTTGCCAATCATATCAATGCCCCACATGGCGAACGATCATGGTGAAGACATGGCACTCAATGGATTCAGAGGCACATGGACCTTATCGGCATAAATCTGACACTTGTGACATTTACGGGAGTATTTACAGCAATCGGATTCCATGGTGATCCAATAATATCCCGATCTCAATAGTTTCTTGGCCATAGCATGCCCTCCAGCATGGGTACCAAATGAGCCTTCATGAACCTCTTGCATCAACAGGTCTGCTTCGTGTCTATCCACGCATCTGAGCAGAACCATGTCGAAGTTTCGCTTGTATAGAACACCATTTTGATTCAAGAAGAAACCACCTGCTAGTCTTCTGAGGGTCTTCTTGTCTTTATTGGATGCCCCAACCGGGTATTCTTGAGTCTTCAAGAATTTCTTGATATCATGATACCAAGGTTTGTTATCTTCACCACTATCAACTGCAAAGACATAAGCAGGTCTTTCAAGACGGGAGACCATGATTCGAGGCACAAAATTCTCTTGACAGACTTTAATCATAGATGACAAAGTTGCTAGAGCATCAGCGAACTAGTTTTCATCTCGAGGAATATAATTCAACTTGACCTTGGTGAAGAAGGTTAGCAACCTCCTGGTATAATCCCTGTAAGGAACCAAGCGAGGTTGATGAACTAACCACTTGCCATTGACTTGGTTCACTACCAGAGTGGAATCTCTGAAGATCTCGAGGTTCTTGACTCGCAAGTTGATTTCTTCTTCAACCCCTATGATGCAAGCTTCATACCCTGCCTCGTTGTTAGTGCATTCGAAAGTCAACCGAACAGCTAAAGGTGTATGAACCCCTTCTGGTGAGATGATAACAACACCTACTCCGCTTCCGTTCATGTTCACAGCTCCATCAAACATCAACTTCCATTTGGATTCAGGGTCTGGCCCCTCCTCCGGAAGTGGTTCTTCATAGTTTTTCAACTTGAGGAACATGATGTCCTCATCCGGAAACTCGAATTTCATGGGTTAATAATTGTCGATTAGCTGTTGAGCCAAGTATTCTGACAATAAACTCCCTTTTATTGCTTTTTGCAAAGTGTAATGGATATCATACTCCGTTAGAATCATCTGCCATCGGGCTACCCTTCCTGTTAGAGCCGGATTATCGAAAATATATTTCATAGGATCCATCTTGGAAATTAAGAGAGTGGTGTGAGTCAGCATGTACTGTCTTAGTCGGCGAGAAGCCCATGCCAAAGCGCAACAAGTTTTCTCGAGTAGTGAGTAGCGTGTCTCACAATCGGTAAACTTTTTTCTAAGGTAATAAATGGCGTGCTCTTTTCGACCAGACTCGTCTTACTGACCCAACACACATCCCATTGATCCTTCGAGCACAGTAAGATACATGATCAAGGGTCTCCTTGGCACTGGAGGCATGAGAATTGGAGGTTCTGGCAGGTATTCCTTGATTCGGTCAAAGGCTTGTTGATAGTCTTCATTCTATTTGACGGCCTGATTCTTCCTCATAAGCTTAAAGATGGGCTCACACATGGCAGTTAGATGAGATATAAACCGTGCAATGTAGTTTAACCTCCCTAAGAAACCGCTCACTTGCTTTTCAGTCTTTGGTTCAGGCATCTCTTGGATGGCTTTTACTTTGGCTGGATCAACCTCAATTCCCTGCTCACTAACAATTCCTCTACATTTCATTTTCCTCGATCATTCTCTCAAAATCTTACAAGAAACCCCTAAAACCTTTTCTCTCCAAAAGCTTCATCTCCTTCACCATCTCTAAAAATGGCTGCAAGAACTACAGGAAAAAGAACAACAAGGGGTTCCTCGTCACACTCTTCTTTACCGGTAACTGCTCTCTCTCTCTCTCTCTACTTCCATCTTATTTAAGAGAAACTTATGATAAGAAGTTCAAGAATAGGAAGATTATCCCTCGGTATGTCTATTCTAAAAGAACTGCAAATCAGATGCACATTCCACATATTATTGACTTGATTGATTTTCAATAAATCAATCCATTTTTATCTTACCATGAAGAGTATAATGAGGATTTGGTGATAATGTTTTATGTTGGTCTTATTGGTAAGTTCAAGGGTTTTGCCTTTAATTTTCGCATGGGTGACAGAATGCTTGCTGTAACTGCTCAAGTTTGGAAAGATATTTTTGGTGTTGATCCTGAAGCTGAAACTATATTGATGACTGACTCTGATAAAGTTGATAACTATGAGTTTTGTAAGGAATTAAACGGTATGTTAAAAGAACCATTTATTGAGGAAGCTGTTAATTGTGAATTGTTTTCGTCATCTATGACAACCAGAAAGGTTAAGCCTACGGATCATATTCTTCACTGGATTGTGTCACATAACTTGCATCCCAAGAAAGGAGGTTTCTCTCGTATTGATATGGCTGAAATTCATCTCATTTATATACTTTGGAATAAGGTAAAAGTCACATGGCCACACTACTTTGCAAGCCACATTTTTGCTCTTAAGGAAAAGAAAGGCGTAGCTTTTGCGTATCCCTCAATCATTTAAGCCATTATCAACAAGGCAGAAATCGTTGTTGAAGGCTTACCTATGATTTCTGTTTCTGAACATAATTGTTTTCAACAAAAGATGCTTAGTCTAATGGGTCATATATGGGATCAAAAGGAAAATAAGTACATATATCTTAATAGGGATGGGTCTGGTCATGATCATGAGGATGAAGATGATGCTGAAGATGAAAAAGATCAAAATATTAAGGACATGAATGTTGATGAAGCTCCTGTTGATCATGAAGATTGGTATCGTGTGCCTTCTGATGATTCGGCTCTTTATGACAACTAAGGATGGGGAGAATGGCAACACACGGGATGGACTCACACAACAACTTCGTTTGCTCCTCCATCTCCTCCTTCTCCTCCATAAGACGACACATCCGGTATTATGAATATGTTCCAGAATATGCAACTTCAACAACAAAACTACTACAACATTCAAACCGAGCGATACAATGAGTTGGAACACAGACTAACTGACCAAGGTAAGGAATTTACTGACTATGTATCTGTTTAGGACACCCGGTCCGTTATGCAAGAACACTTGGCTGCTCAAGACACTACTTTTGAGAAATTTTCTTATACCTCATTGGCCCGGATTAATGAAGTCTGTGGTTCAAGTGTTTTCCTTGCAAACTCCTTCAACACATTCACAGGAGTTTCCTTCACTATACTGGTGTTGATACGGATGAGTCTCAGCTGGTAACTTATCATCGTCGGTACCCATTGTCATACCCCAAATTTGTCCTACCATTTTATTTTCTGTCTAACCATTATTTCAAAAAGAATCAAAAAAAGATATATACCATTTTATTTTCTGTCTAACTCCATATTCGAAAAATCCAAAAAATATGCATCATTCAATTTCATTTCTGTCTAACAGATATCGCAAAAAAATCCAAAAAATATATATTATTTTCTGTCCAGCCACATAGTCGAAAAATAATATTTCATTTCTTTTATCGTACCAGTTAAGGTTTGTCTGTTGAGGATAGGTCAAGTCGAGTGTGTGGGTGTTGTTGCTTTTAAAAAAAAAATCAGTGTGTACATGTAGACATTTCATCCGATTATCTTTTTATTTATTTTTCAGCAATCTTTTCTTCTTTAAACAATTATTTTATCTTTCTTTCCTATAAAAAAAATATATAATTAATTACAAAAGAAATCTTTTTCTTTTACTTCCTATATTTTTTTTTTAATTATTATAATTACTACTTTTTTTTTATATTATTATTATTACTTATTATTGTTATTATTACATAGTATTATTTTTATTATTACTATTACTATTTTCATTTTTTATTACTATTACTATTTTCATTTTTGTTACTATTATTATTACCTTTTATTATTAATGTTATTATTGCTATTATTATTATTACTTTTATGGTTTGTTTATTTTCAAATTTTTAGTAACCATCACTAGCCAAAAACATGTTAATTTACTACACAATTTCATTACACAAAATTTGTCCATGGCCCACTTTCATTTCCACTCCAATTCCACTAACCTCACACAGCCTGTCATTGGAATCTTCAAAAATCTGCTCATAACAGAAAATCGTACACCAGCACAACAAAAATTTCACACCACATATCAGTACATATACCTTTATTCCACTACACTAGGAAAAACAACTTTTCCAGCCCAACACTACAAAAACACAATTGATTCCGCATATTACTCACAATTTTTAATTCTTCCACTCTTTCTCATATTCTATATCTCACATACCTCATATTACTCTCTCATTCTTTTTCTGCATTTTGTTTCTCTTCTACCACTGAAACTTACCTTAACAAAACCCTGTACAAACCAAATAACCAAGTTTCTTTTTTATTTACAGAAAAATACAGCAAAGAGAAAACTCAGGTTTTCAAACACAAACCAAAAAAATCATGAACAAACTTCGATTTGATTCAATATCTAAGACAAAACACTCAGCTTTTCAAACCAAGAACAACCTTCATTAACCACCCTCCATATCTTCATCAATTGAATCTTCATCACCTCAAACCACACATACCTTCACACCATGACAAATCTAGAAAAAAAAAAAACAGAAATGAGATCGAAAAAATCCTTCACTCAGAATCTCGAAAAAAACAGAAGAACAGAGATGAGAGTTGTGAAAATCGAAACGAGCTTACCTTGAAAACCAGAACCGCCGTCTGATTTTTGTGAGAAAATCCGCGCGAGAAACCAACTTCATCCTCACCAACAAACCCATCACAAAACGCAGTCCGTGAACCCGCCATGCAAACCGAAAACAATAACCGTTTTTCCGTTAAACCATCACCAACGAAAAACATCCACCCTTCCGCGAAGCCGTTAAAGCCCGTCACCGGCGAACCAAAACCGAACGCACCCGACCCACCAACTCACGCAGATCCGCCGCCGTTTGAACCTCAACCCGAAACACAGAGCCATACGCACTACCTCCGCCATCGCAGAACACGCACAACCCTGAATCGCAAACTTGAAAGTCACCAAATCCTTAAGCCGAAACCAGCCGACATATGCTTAAACCGAAAACTTCCTTCATCACTACCCCGAACTAACAAGAGGACGAACCCTAAATCCGTGAGCAAACTGTGCGATCTGAGAACAACCGTCGTTGTCGCGAGAGCGGAGAGAGTGAGAAACTTGAATCCGCGTAGCCAGGACACGTTGAGAGAGACAGAGAAGTGCCGCAGCCAATCGTGAAGGCCGGTTGCGAGTGAAAGGGACACCGATTGAACTTGCAGAAGAATAAAGGAGATTTGGTTTCTTTTTTGTTCGTCGGCCGCGTGTGAGAAGAGGGGTATCCCCTTTTGCCCTTGTTATTTGATTTGCAAACTGATTTCTTTTTTTCTTTTATTTGTTAATTAAAATTTATCTTGTGAATTTGGGCTTAAGAACATTTTGTTGATAATTCATTTTCATCCGCACACTCTAATTACACTTCACCCACCACTTTTTTTTAATATTTTTTGTTTCAGATCATGATAGGCCCCTGAATCTTTGGGCTTTATTTCTGTTAACATCCTCCAAATCTACGCTGCTCCACCCCCTTCTCTTGTTTTGTTTTAAAAAGAATGTATTGTTTAAAGTTTTATGATTTTTATTTGGTTATTATTTCTTAATATTAGAAATTATTCTTTCTTTTTTTCAAATCTTTTAAATCCATTATCATTACAATTTTAATTAGTTTATTTTAATATTTTATTTTTCGGGCCAATGATATAATAAAAGGCCGATTTTTCGCCCGATTTTAATCGGTGATATTCGGTCAATATGAAGCCCTTCTTGTAATTAATTTTTTATTATTTTATTATTTCGACAAACAAGCATGTAAATTAATTTAATTTATTTTATCTTGATATTATTTGATTTATTATTTATATTCATTATTTTATTTTAATTTAATTTTAGCAAATTCAATTTATTTAATTTATTTTCTCATTTAAAAAATTACGTTTCGACTCCTTATAGAATGATTCCGATTTTGAATCGATTCTAAGGTAGTTCACGAACTAAATTTCGCCGCGTCCCGAAAAAGGTCCAACGCCTTCGAATAGTTGTTTCTCGATTTAAAAGGTCCAACGCCTTCGAATAGTTGTGTCCCGATTAAAAGGCCGAACGCCTTCGAACTGTTCAAAAACACTGCACACACGCTTTCTCTTGGGCTAATTACAACGAGATCTCTTTATTTCTCGCAATCCCCTGTATTTATTTTGTATCCCTCTCCCATTATTTGTACGCATTTTATTTTTTGTATTTTGTTTAATTCTGAATCCTTGGTCCAACGCCAAGCGATCTCACTTGCACACTTGCACTTTATTTTTCAGTTATCGTTTCGTTTAGGATCCACCTTACCTTGCGAGCCGAGCACCTCGTGCCTCGCTAACAAACCACAAAAATAAACCTCCACTTGCATTTACCCTTTTAACCTCAAAAACCAAAACGATTCTTTTTAGATCCAAACCCTTGATCCAACGTCAAACGGTCTTAGGAAATAAAACACTTTAATAATACGAGAAGATCTGTACGCCACGAGCCTTAAGCGGTAGAAAGGAGGATAACGAGCTCTCGTTACTCGCTCAGATTATTTCGACGCAAGACGCTCGTCTTGTTGGACGAGATAAACTATCCATAGTCTTTAGTACATTCGACTCTTAAATCCTTTCATCGACGAAAGGTAATAAAATCAACAACCATTACCCTTAGTAGGCCGAACTACGAGGCTCTGACTTTCCCATTGCACGCGGGAGTACGTAGGCACGAGGATCTCAATCCTTGCCGAGCACCTAGGTTCAATCTAACTTAGAAATTCAACTCATTTCCCTCTAGCAAGCATTCGTTTAAGCATAGACATCCTTTCGCGCGCGATAACTTAGATGGTTCCCATCGAGTACGATGGATGTAGGGGGTGCTAATACCTTCCCCCTGCATAACCGACTCCCGAACCCAGGCAATGGTTCCGTTGACCTTTGTCCTCATCCTTCTCCTCCCGGGTTGTATCTATATCTTCCCTTTCCCTCCTCGGGAATAAATAGAATTAGGTGGCGACTCTTCAGTCCGTCCGGCGCGCGGCTCCCGTCCTTTCGAACCGCGTGGGGTCGTATTTTTCAGGGTACGACAGCTGGCGACTCTGCTGGGGACTGGTTCACCCCTATGCGAGTCAAGCCTAGTCTAGGTTCCCATGCTTGTTTGGATGTTTGCTTTTATGCCTTGCTTGTTTATTTTTATCGCTTTCTTTATCGCATTCCATATTATTTTTCTTGTGGCTCCTCGGTACTATAATTTGGATCGATACTTTGCAAAAGAATTTGAGGGAAAAGCTCTATGCCCGGGCTTTCGAGTGCAAACTTAAGTTAGCGAGGTTGTGTAGTATGGGCTCCCGAGAGAACCACTCTCGTGGGTTGTCAATACGAAAACCTCACTTGGAGTAGATTTTAATGGAAATACTGACAACCGTCAAGTCCTTGACGTGTGTGCTCAGTTACTTTCATTAGGGTCATTAACTCTGAGAGCCTTTAGAACCTTTTGGTTAAAACATCGGTTGATGGTTGCGTAGTATTGGGCACCAGGGTTCGCCCTCGCGTGGCTCGATACGAAAACCTCACTTGGAATAGACTTACTCAATGGAGTTGATTGACTGTCAAGAATGTATGAAATTGACACGTGCATCAAACAATTGAGAAAGTTCCATAACTCCAGGACTTTGTTTTAAACCTTGTGTCGATGATCACGTAGTATGGACCCCCGAGAAAATTTGATCTCGTGGGTTGTCGATACGAAGATGTCACCCAAAATAGATTCATGTGGCGGAGTCAATCAACCGTCATGCTTATGGCGCGTATGATGAACAGCCATATGAATTGATAACTTTGGGATCCCTAAACCTTAGAGTCTACCCAATGAGTTCCTGATCAGAGTATCCTCCATCTGTACCTTGGACTCATGAGACCCTGATCTTGTGATCCTGGATTCTAACATTGCATATAATCCCATTTGCATCATTTATTCATCTTGCATTTCATTCCAAATCCAAAGAACTTATTTTCATGTTCCTCCATCTTCATTAAATCAAGCTGGTTTCCCGACGCCCGTATCGAGCTAGACGACCGTATCTAACTAGAGCCAACACTAGAAGACTGATGGACGTAATTCAAGAAGAGCAAGTTGCTATGAGGGAAGAAATTGACTCGGTCAAGAGCAAGATTGACCAGATTTATGAGACTTTGCAAGCTTTGGCAAGAATGGAAGAACGTCGTGAAGCTGCTGCGGCAATGAACAATGCTCAAGTGCAAGGATCTACCTCACGAGCAATGCCTTCAGTTCTAGTTCCAAATCCTTTGGTCTATGGTTTGCCTCCAGGTTTCACTCCTGCTATTGAAGAGGTCACCTCCCAACCAATACCTGCTTCCGGTGTTACTGTTGGTGTTATTCCTCAAGCTCAACCTATTCCAACTCAAGTCCAGTTTCCTCAAACGGAAGAGAACCATCAAGTTGAGTATGAGATGCATACTGCTGTTCCAATCGCCAATCCTCAAGCTGCTCAAGAGTCTGAAGCTATGAAGATGTGTCGCGAGTTAGCTGAAAAACTCCGAATCATGGAAGGACACAACTCAACTTCTCTGAGTGCCTCAGACATGTGCTTAGTTCCAGATGTTGTGATCCCTGCTAAGTTCAAACTGCCAGAATTCGAGAAGTACAAAGGCCTTAGCTGTCCTGAGCTTCATTTGAGGATGTACTGCAGAAAAATGGCTGCTCATGCCAAAGATGACAAGCTCATGATCCATTGCTTCCAAGACAGCCTGTCTGGAGCGTCTCTAGAATGGTACATGCAGCTCGAACGCAACAATGTTCGTACTTGGCTTGAACTATCTGATGCATTCAAAAAGCAGTACAAGTACAACACTGACCTTGCTCCTAACCGTACTCAACTTCAGAGTATGTCTCAAAAGGATAGCGAATCCTTCAAAGAGTACGCCCAACGCTGGAGGGAGTTAGCTGCCAGAGTTCATCCGCCATTGGTTGACCGTGAATTGATCGATATCTTCATGGGTACCCTACAGGGGCAATACTACGAGAAGCTGATCAGCAGCGTATCTTCTGGTTTCTCAGACATGGTGATGGTCGGAGAAAGAATCGAAGAAGGTTTGAAAAGCGGAAAGATCCAAGGAGGCTCTAGCAGTCAAAACAATGCCAAGAAACCTTTCAACGGGTACAAAAAGGGCGAAACAAATGTCGTTTCTGCTGTAAATGGGAATTTTCAACAGAGTGCACCTGCACCAATTCCCTACTATCAGTACCCCTATGTTGCTGCTGCGCAATATGCTCCTATGCCATATCAGCCAGTTCCTCCAATGCCTTATCAGCAGGCCTTTCAAGCTCTATTCCCGCCTCAGATGGCTCATCAACCACGTCCACATCCTATGGTTGCAGCTGTGCAATATGCGCCCAATCCATACCAGCAACCGGCTTATCCACCACGGCCTGGTCAGCAGCAACAGCGCGCTCCTCAACAGCGTCCACCATATCAGCAAAGAAGATATGATAGGCACATTGATCCCCTGCCTATGACATATACCGAAATCTTTAAACAGCTAACGGCAAAAGGACTTCTCACTTTGAGAGATATGCCACCTCAGACTGGTAATGCCCGGAATTATGATGCCAATACTCGCTGTGAGTATCACAAAGGCGCTCCAGGTCACACCATCGAGAACTGCCATGCCTTCAAACATTTGATTCAGGATATGATCAACTCTAAGGACCTCACTCTCACTCCGAGAAATGCAAATGTCCAGAACAATCCATTGCCGCCGCACAGTGCCAACAAGTGAAGACGTGTGAATGGTTTGTTGAAGACCAAGCTGAGTAGTCTCCAACTTTGAAGCATTTAATCAAGAGAAGTTCAATTCCTCAAATCAAGGCAGCCAATGCCATTTATGATTTCTGCATCTCTGTTATTTTGTAATGTTTGTTTAAGTACTATTTGCTTTGAACATTGTCATTTGTACTTGGTTTTGTTAATGTTATGTTTATGCATGTTTTGAATCAATCTATTCGCATTCGCTCATCATTTATCATTTATCACAAAATCACAAAAATATTTCCCTCACTTCACTTTAGCAAATATTTGAGGGAGGATGATGAAAACGAAATACCCATAACTGTTGCGGTATGCTTTCGGATAAAACCTTGTCAATGATGTACAGAAATTTATTCAAATCCCCAAACACTGGAGATATAAGGAGTTAATCCCTAGTCAACCACTTCGAGCCTAGAAGTATGAGTTTATTTCGGATACAACCCTTACATTTAATCCGGGGCAGGGTAGTTGTTCAGTTAACCTGACTACACTTCAAATCGCAAGATGAGACATCCCGTTGGAGGACCATCAACAAATGACTTGGCAGTCACAATATTCAAACAAAAAAAATAGAAACGAAAAATACTAAGTTGAGCACCCGAAGGGAGACTTAGTCGAAAAAGAAGAAATCAAAAGAGGAACTCAAATCCTCAGCAAAAGCAAAACAAATATCAGTGACCACCAAATCAAGAATCAAAGGGTCACCAGCAAAATAAGATGACTGTCACTTCCAAGCGAACTTTAAAGTTTCACCTTCACTCTTGCAAAGTCAAAACAAATGCATGTGTAAAATTAACTGAATGTAGGACTGAAGAATATCACGAAGAGGGGTGGGTATAAATCATTTGAGCCTTATACCTTTGTTTCTCAACCATTGACCATACCACGTTACAACCCTCAAAAGACCTAATTGAGGCGCGGTTTATTCTGAAGGCATGCTACTAACAAGGTTACGTAAAATGACTCCCATATATTTGCTAATCTTCAATTTCGATTGCACATTATTTTTGCCGCATCTTTCATGCACTTTCTAAATCAGCACCTCGTTTGGACTAACAGTTCATTCGTCACACTATCACAATCATTCAAATAAATTGACTTTTTCAAAACTTACATGAACTTTACATTAACACTACCATTTGTGTATGAATAATTTAATTGCAATTTAGTGCTTGACATCAGTACAATCCCAACAAGGGGCAATCAAAAGAGAAATTTGAACTTCATTGGTGCCAACATGAATCAAGACCACCTCAGCAGCCCAATCAGGGGCAAATTATCTTCAAACAAGCTCAATCAGGGGCAGACGTCTACCAAATCCAGATACAAGAGCAAATCTTCCTCTCTTCTCCACAGCTAAACAAATAGATCTTGCTAGACATTGGCAATCGTTCAAAGCAAATCAGTCTTCATATGTCAATTAAGTCGCTCCGCTCATCAGCAATTGACCAAACTTGGAGTTTTCAGATCCATCTTCTGGTCATACATTGTCGAAGATCGATTGTCGGGGAATCAAGCCCTTCATCCACCCCAAAGTCCAATCATTATTGGCAACTACCAAGCTAAAAGTCCATCAGACTGGCACCTTTCAATCGCTCATATGCATCATTATACATCATATGCAGTCATACGCATCATTTACATCAATCATTTGCAGCATATGCATCATATGCATACCTAAACAAATCAGCCTTTTATTTTCCCCAACATTTTCAACTTACATCTCAATACATAAACATTTGCATCGTATCTCCATCGTTATGGAATACCATTTCAAAAACAATCAAGCATAGTCGCATAATTCAGGATCCAGGATCAACCCAAGATTCCAGGCCTTTCCCCAGCAGAAGTCAGGGACCAGGGCCAACCGAAGATTCCAAAGATATCCCTAGGTGTTATTCAGTGGACGTCCCCGGTGGACATTTCTCTTCCAGATTATTTAATTTTCAATCACTCGTCATCCTTTTGGTGTCGGGGTCGCCTTATCATCCTTTTGGTGATAGCGATTGTTTAATTTTCTGTTACTCGTCATCCTTTTGGCGTCGGGGTCGCCTTATCATCCTTTTGGTGATAGCGATTGTTTAATTTTTTGTTTCTCAGCATCCTTTTGGTGTCGGGGTCGCCTTATCATCCTTTTGGTGATAGCGATTGTTTAATTTTCTGTTACTCGTCATCCTTTTGGTGTCGGGGTCGCTTTATTATCCTTTTGGTGATAGCGATTATTTAGTTTTCTGTTACGCAGCATCCTTTTGATGTTGAGGTCGCTTTATCATCCTTTTGGTGATGGCGATTTTATTTAATTTTTCTGTTACTCAGCATCCTTTTGGTGTCGGGGACGCTTTATCATCCTTTTGGTGATAGCAATTTTATTTTCAGTCAGTTGCCTTATCATCCTTTTGGTGATAGCGATTTTATTTTCAGTCAGTTGCCTTATCATCCTTTTGGTGATAGCGATTTTATTTTCAGTCAGTTGCTTTATCATCCTTTTGGTGATAGCAATTTTATTTTCAGTCATTTGTCTTATCACCCTCTGGTGATAAGTGATTTATTTTGTTAATTATTTCTCGCTGTGTCACTCAATATTTCCAGTTTATTTTATTTGCAATTTTCACAATTTCTTTCTTTGTCGGACAAATTTGGAGTCTGTTAATATCTAATTATCTTATAACTTGAAAGACTGAACGCGAGCCGGTTCATCTTACTTGGTCTAAGCCAATTCGATAGGGGCATCTGTCATACCCCAAATTTGTCCTACCATTTTATTTTCTGTCTAACCATTATTTCAAAAAAAAATCAAAAAAAGATATATACCATTCTATTTTCTGTCTAACTCCATATTCGAAAAATCCAAAAAATATGCATCATTCAATTTCATTTTTGTCTAACAGATATCGCAAAAAAATCCAAAAAATATATATTATTTTCTGTCCAGCCACATAGTCGAAAAATAATATTTCATTTCTTTTATCGTACCAGTTAAGGTTTGTCTGTTGAGGATAGGTCAAGTCGAGTGTGTAGGTGTTGTTGCTTTTAAAAAAAATAAGTGTGTACATGTAGACATTTCATCCGATTATCTTTTTATTTATTTTTCAGCAATCTTTTCTTCTTTAAACAATTATTTTATCTTTCTTTCCTATAAAAAAATATATATAATTAATTACAAAAGAAATCTTTTTATTTTACTTCCTATATTTTTTTTAATTATTATAATTACTACTTTTTTTTATATTATTATTATTACTTATTATTGTTATTATTACATAGTATTATTTTTATTATTACTATTACTATTTTCATTTTTTATTACTATTACTATTTTCATTTTTGTTACTATTATTATTACCTTTTATTATTAATGTTATTATTGCTATTATTATTATTACTTTTATGGTTTGTTTATTTTCAAATTTTTAGTAACCATCACTAGCCAAAAACATGTTAATTTACTACACAATTTCATTACACAAAATTTGTCCATGGCCCACTTTCATTTCCACTCCAATTCCACTAACCCCACACAACCTGTCATTGGAATCTTCAAAAATCTGCTCATAACAGAAAATCGTACACCAACACAACAAAAATTTCACACCACATATCAGTACATATACCTTTATTCCACTACACTAGGAAAAACAACTTTTCCAGCCCAACACTACAAAAACACAATTGATTCCGCATATTACTCACAATTTTTAATTCTTCCACTCTTTCTCATATTCTATATCTCACATACCTCATATTACTCTCTCATTCTTTTTCTGCATTTTGTTTCTCTTCTACCACTGAAACTTACCTTAACAAAACCCTGTACAAACCAAATAACCAAGTTTCTTTTTTATTTACAGAAAAATACAGCAAAGAGAAAACTCAGGTTTTCAAACAAAAACCAAAAAAATCATGAACAAACTTCGATTTGATTCAATATCTAAGACAAAACACTCAGCTTTTCAAACCAAGAACAACCTTCATTAACCACCCTCCATATCTTCATCAATTGAATCTTCATCACCTCAAACCACACATACCTTCACACCAAGACAAATCTAGAAAGAAAAAAAACAGAAATGAGATCGAAAAAATCCTTCACTCAGAATCTCGAAAAAAACAGAAGAACAGAGATGAGAGTTGTGAAAATCGAAACGAGCTTACCTTGAAAACCAGAACCGCCGTCTGATTTTTGTGAGAAAATCCGCGCGAGAAACCAACTCCATCCTCACCAACAAACCCATCACAAAACGCAGTCCGTGAACCCGCCATGCAAACCGAAAACAATAACCGTTTTTCCGTTAAACCATCACCAACGAAAAACATCCACCCTTCCGCGAAGCCGTTAAAGCCCGTCACCGGCGAACCAAAACCGAACGCACCCGACCCACCAACTCACGCAGATCCGCCGCCGTTTGAACCTCAACCCGAAACACAGATCGCAGAACACGCACAACCCTGAATCGCAAACTTGAAAGTCACCAAATCCTTAAGCCGAAACCAGCCGACATACGCTTAAACCGAAAACTTCCTTCATCACTACCCTGAACTAACAAGAGGACGAACCCCAAATCCGTGAGCAAACTGTGCGATCTGAGAAATCACCGCCATTGTCGCGAGAGCGGAGAGAGTGAGAAACTTGAATCCGCGTAGCCAGGACACATTGAGAGAGACAGAGAAGTGTCGCCACCAATCGTGAAGGCCGGTTGCGAGTGAAAGGGACACCGATTGAACTTGTAGAAGAATAAAGGAGATTTTGTTTATTTTTTGTTCGTCGGCCGCGTGTGAGAAGAGGGGTATCCCCTTTTGCCCTTGTTATTTGATTTGCAAACTGATTTCTTTTTTTCTTTTTTTTGTTAATTAAAATTTATCTTGTGAATTTGGGCTTAAGAACATTCTGTTGATAATTCATTTTCATCCGCACACTCTAATTACACTTCACCCACCACTTTTTTTTAATATTTTTTGTTTCAGATCATGATAGGCCCCTGAATCTTTGGGCTTTATTTCTGTTAACATCCTCCAAATCTATGCTGCTCCACCCCCTTCTCTTGTTTTGTTTTAAAAAGAATGTATTGTTTAAAGTTTTATGATTTTCATTTGGTTATTATTTCTTAATATTAGAAATTATTCTTTCTTTTTTTCAAATCTTTTAAATCCATTATCATTACAATTTTAATTAGTTTATTTTAATATTTTATTTTTCGGGCCAATGATATAATAAAAGGTCAATTTTTCGCCCGATTTTAATCGGTGATATTCGGTCAATATGAGGCCCTTCTTGTAATTAATTTTTTATTATTTTATTATTTCGACAAACAAGCATGTAAATTAATTTAATTTATTTTATCTTGATATTATTTGATTTATTATTTATATTCATTATTTTATTTTAATTTAATTCTAGCAAATTCAATTTATTTAATTTATTTTCTCATTTAAAAAATTACGTTTCGACTCCTTATAGAATGATTCCGATTTTGAATCGATTCTAAGGTAGTTCACGAACTAAATTTCGCCGCGTCCCGAAAAAGGTCCAACGCCTTCGAATAGTTGTTTCTCGATTTAAAAGGTCCAACGCCTTCGAATAGTTGTGTCCCGATTAAAAGGCCGAACGCCTTTGAACTGTTCAAAAACACTGCACACACGCTTTCTCTTGGGCTAATTACAACGAGATCTCTTTATTTCTTGCAATCCCCTGTATTTATTTTGTATCCCTCTCCCATTATTTGTACGCATTTTATTTTTTGTATTTTGTTTATTTCTGAATCCTTGGTCCAATGCCAAGCGATCTCACTTGCACACTTGCACTTTATTTTTCAGTTATCGTTTCGTTTAGGATCCACCTTACCTTGCGAGCCGAGCACTTCGTGCCTCGCTAACAAACCACAAAAATAAACCTCCACTTGCATTTACCCTTTTAACCTCAAAAACCAAAACGATTCTTTTTAGATCCAAACCCTTGATCCAACGTCAAGCGGTCTTAGGAAATAAAACACTTTAATAATATGAGAAGATCTGTACGCCACGAGCCTTAAGCGGTAGAAAGGAGGATAACGAGCTCTCGTTACTCGCTCCGATTATTTCGACGCAAGACGCTCGTCTTGTTGGACGAGATAAACTATCCATAGTCTTTAGTACATTAGACTCTTAAACCCTTTCATCGACGAAAGGTAATAAAATCAACAACCATTACCCTTAGTAGGCCGAACTACGAGGCTCCGACTTTCCCATTGCACGCGGGAGTACGTAGGCACGAGGATCTCAATCCTTGTCGAGCACCTAGGTTCAATCTAACTTATAATTCAACTCATTTCCCTCTAGCAAGCATTCGTTTAAGCATAGACATCCTTTCGCGTGCGATAACTTAGATGGTTCCCATCGAGTACGATGGATGTAGGGGGTGCTAATACCTTCCCCTTGCATAACCGACTCCCGAACCCAAGCAATGGTTCCGTTGACCTTTGTCCTCATCCTTCTCCTCCCGGGTTGTATCTATATCTTCCCTTTCCCTCCTCGGGAATAAATGGAATTAGGTGGCGACTCTTCAGTCCGTCCGGCGCGCGGCTCCCGTCCTTTCGGACCGCGTGGGGTCGTATTTTTCAGGGTACGACACCCATCACATAGGGGTCGTGGTCCTAGGCCTTGAGAGATTCATTACATTTCATCACACATCCATTAGCATTTTCATTATAGGACTATGTTACTATCTTTGTATGGGATCTTTAATTTGTTTTTTCTACTATAAATAATGGTTCTTTCAGCTTGTTTCATTATCTTGTTTGTGCTTATTTATTTACCGCTTTTCATTTCATCCCTTATTGTGTGTTTGTGGATGATTGAATTTTATTGCAATTGATATTCTCATAGTATGCTTATTGTTATTTGATATTGGTTATTCATCGTTTTTCCCTTTTTGATGTTGTCAAAGGAGGAGATATATATGTAGAATGTAAAGTTGTTCAGGTTGGTGCCATATATTAAGGGGGAGCATATGAACACATAGTAAAGTTGTTCGCACGTTACAAATTTCAACAAGTTTTTGCCATCATCAAAATGGGGGAGTTTGTGAAACATGGCATATGTTTTGAAAATGTCAAAAACTTGGTATGATTGAAATTGTGTGGGGGACACAAGGAAGAGGAAATGATCCTATGAAGAAAAACCACATTGAAGGATTTTTTAACTGAATGAGCCGACTCATCCTTCTACACAGATCGACTCATTCAGTTTATATGATTTGAGTCGACTCACAGCTTGCCATGAGCCGACTCAAATGAACATTTTTCTTCTAAAAAACTCTCGGGTCCCAACAGGTTGAGTGAGCCAGGAATTTGAGTCGACTCACTGGACCATTTTGGCCGACTCATCCCCTGTGGGAGGTCGACTCATCCCTGTAACAAATATTTTCTTTCATTTATTTTTTACTTTCTATATTCTTATTTTTTTCTAACCAATATAAATAGCAGTTTTCTTTTCCTTTGAGAAGTGAACAAGAAAAGTGAAATAGATACACATCCTTCTCTTCATCTTCTCCTTATTTGCATCAATCAACAATCACACACACCAATCCTTGTTGATCAAGGTGCAATTTATGGTGATAACGTCCAATTGAGATAGAGAGATTTCGGATTGGGTAGAGAAGCTGTGGGTTTTTCTTGTAAAAACCATTGGGGTTTTCTCCACCAAGATCAAAGAGGATTTGGAGGTTTTGCACACAATCATCGTTTGTAGATTCACCTGAGTGAGGTAAATTGAAGATCAAGTGGATCGTTCTTTCATATCACGTTAACCGGAGGATTACGAAGATTATTGTGGGTTCACAAGCGTTGAAGAAAATCAGTCGTGCTCAAAGTTTGGAGGATTGTATATTCTTTCAAGAAGGGAGCAATTAATCAGAGGCTTTCTCGACGCACGTGAATGACTTGGTCCATCACAAATCAATGGCAAGAAGAGTTATTACAACAATCCCAATTTGGATTGGTTTGTTGTTCCAATTTTCTTCTTGTATTAACAACTGCAATTTAATGAAATATCCCTATTAGGTTTGTGAATTGGGTGCAAAGTACTTCTAGCGAGAACAATGAAGGAACTGCCTAAACAAATCTCGTGTGTTCTTTGTTCGTTTCATTTGTTATATTTTCTGCATTAATTGAAGTTGTGTAGTTTGAAAATTCTGTTTTGGTTTAGTGTGTGTCCACCAACTGTTTGATAAATTGTTACTATTAATTTTTGGATAGCAACTTGGTAAAATTCTGCACTACACTAATATCCAAATTACACTTAGTATGGATGCATACCAAGTGTTTGACCAAAAGTCAAAACACACAACTTAATATTGTTTATGCCTATTTTTCTTTCTAAATTCATTGTTGAGAGTTGGTAAATCAAGTGTGCTGAATTTAAGTGATCAATTGAGCATTGTTTTAATTCTTCTTATCATCTCTTATATCCCATTTGGTTTCTGACGCATATCCGATCACCGGTGACTTGACTATAATTTTTAGACGTGTTTTTCGGAGAACTTTCGCAAAATATTTTTCAATAAATTTTTGAAAAGTTAATTTTAAAAAGGGCTCTATTCAGCCTCTCCCCTTCTAGATCCGCGCCATCGTCTAACAGTTGGTTGACATGTTCATGAGTACGCTGACTGGTCCTTTCTATAGTCATCTAATTGGAAGCTCGTCATCTGGTTTCACTGAGCTGATAATGACTGGAGAACGTGTTGAAAGTGGAATACGAAGTGGTAAAATACAAGTGGATACCTCTTCAAGTACCACCAAGAAGCCATCTAATGATAAAAAGGAATCCAATGTTGTGTACGACCAACAAGGTCGTAATAAGAACAACCGTAACCAATCCGTGGGAGCATTTCTGATCTCAAATCCTGAACCTGCGCCACAAAATCAACAACAGAATAATCAGTATAAGTAGGACGCACCTAGGAGACAATTTACAAAGATCAATATGTCATTGGCTTAGGCACTGCAACACATGTTGAAAGGGAAGTTGGTTACCTTGAAAGACCCTCCTCAGAATCCCAATACTTCCTCTCCTCGCTATAACCCCAATGAAATGTGTGAATATCACTCCAACTGTCCTGGACATGACACTAATAACTGTTGGGCATTGAAGAATAAGATCCAATACATGATTGACGAAGGAGTCCTCGAGGTTATGCAGAAGACTAGATCGAATTCTTCTATCGTCCATCAAACATCGAAGCTGCTAGATATTTGGAGTGACAAGTTTATAGGAGAAGGCTTTGAGAACATTTGAATTTTCATTTGTAATTTCTTTTGTTGGCTTAAACACTTACTATTATGTCAAACTTTTGTTTTCACGTTAATGCATTGCATTTGTTTGTTTTGAATTAATCTATTTGTTTCACTATATTTAAATTATGCTTCTTACTTCTATTTTGTGATATTTAACTCTTGTTAAAGGTGTAAGCCTTTAGAGGGAGAATGACGAAGATGATACCATAATTTCATACAATGTGCTTTTGAACAGATTATGCTAACGATGTATAGGAATAGTCCCAAGAATCCTCGTACTTGTTTCTCCTATTTCGGAGCAGGCATTTCTTGAATAGCCTTGACTTAGTCAGGATCGACTTTGATTCCTTTCTGACTGATGATAAATCCCAGGAGCTTTCCTGATTGGACACCAAAGGTGCACTTGTTAGGATTCAGTCGTAGTTTATATTTTCTTAAACGTTGGAACAATTTCTGCAGATGTTCAACATGTTCCTATTTGTTCTTCGACTTGGCGATCATGTCATCGATGTATACTTCGATCTCTTTATGCATCATGTCATGAAATAGAGTTGTCATTGTCCTTTGATAAGTAGCACCAGCGTTCTTTAATCCAAACGTCATTACTTTGTAATAGAAAGTTCCCCAGGGTGTAATGAAATATGTTTTCTCCATGTCTTCGGGTGCCATTTTTATCTGGTTGTAGCCCAAAAATCCATCCATGAAAGAAATTTCTTCATACTTTGTTGTGCTGTCTACCAACATGTCGATGAGTAGTAAAAGGAAGTCATCCTTTGGACTTGCTTTGTTGAGATCCCTGTAGTCTACATGCATTCAAACTTTTTTGTCCTTCTTTGGTATTGGCATAATATTTGCCAACCATTGAGGATATTCTGAAGTGGCGAGAAATTCTGCATCAATTTACTTTTGCACCTATTCCTTGATTTTAATCGCCATATCTGGATGAGTTCTTCTCAATCTATGTTTGACTGGCGAGCATTCTGGCTTCAACGGTAAATGATGTTCCACGATGTTGGTATCCAACCCTGGCATGTCCTGGTATGACCAAGCAAACACATCGGGAAATTCTTTGAGTAGTGAGATCAGGATTTTCCTTTCATCCGAACTGAGTAGTGCGCTGATCTTGACTTCCACTCTTTCTTGTTCTGAACCCAAATTGACCGTTTCCAACGGTTCTTTGTAAGGTTGAATGGAGTTTTCCTCGTGTCTGAGTAGTCTATAGAACTCTTCTGGAATTTCGTGGTCATATTCCTCTTCAGCTTCGAATACTGGGAACTCAAACTTGGGAAAAGGAATTGGATCACGTGTTTCAATGGGGTTTAAAACAGTTAATTTGTGCGATGATGATATTGAGAAAACATATTTAGAGAATGAAAAAGAAAGTTTATGCAGATTAGTTTTGAAAAAGCGTTTGTTTTTATTTTTGGTTGTTTTTAGGGATTACCATTTTCTGAAAAAGCGAAAAGAGAAAACAACAACAAGTGCGGAAGTACAAAATGACATTTTATTTATGATTTGTTGATTCTTGAAATATACAGCCCCATAAAACAATACTCTATCACTTTGGGCTAAGTGAAAAGGATAATTTACAACAAGTAAGCCCTATAAAACATTCCTTGTCATCCGAGCGAGATGAAAGGTCAAAATAAACCTAAGCAATTACTTTGGAATGTGAACGATGTTCGGGACGTCAACAGAGACCCAATCGTAACGAACTCCATTGGAGATGCAGAAGTTTAGAACTTGTCTTCCCGAAGTAACTTTTGTGATGACATTAATTTATGGTGAAGGATGATCCGCAGAGTCTTCCTTGTATCCAGCTTGATCGTGTGAGAAATTGTCAGTTGTTTCTTCATCGATGCTCTCAGGAGAGTCTTCCCATCCAGTTGATTGGATGTCTTTGATATTTATGCGAGAACTTGCGGGAGCAGTGTACTTTATGAGATAATCGTATTTGCAACTTGGTTGTCCCAAGGTGTCCCATGTTTCTGTGGGAGTTGTGAAGTCATCTTTAGAAATGACATTCACTTCTAGTGGTGAAAAGTTGAGGAAGTCTTGTCCTGCAATCCTTGCAAATTCATCGAGATAACGTTGCATGTCTCTCAAATTTCCCTGATAGAATTCCTATACGGGTAGATCATCCATTAAGTCTTCGAATGTACAACCAACATTGTCTGTCATTAGAGTATCTTCCAATGAGTTATGAGGAGTAGTAGGTACTTCTGAGATTTCTCTGTCCTATACTTTTGGAATATACTTGGAAATAAAGACTGGCAAGTCGAATGGCTTACGCGTTTCGTCCTGAGAAATGTATCATTCCTCATTAAATTATGTTTTCCATTCGTCATTGGGATCTTCGGAGACTTCCGAACTATTTTCCTCGATGGTATGAACCTCTTGAGAGATTGGGTGAAGGAAGCCTCCATTGTGCAATTTTTTTTAATATGACCAAAGTTTCCGTCCTTTGATATTGATTTAGTTGTTGCTGAAGAACAACCAATACCGTTTCTAGATCCATTGCTTACGGGAATTACGACTTGATCCCAGCCTTTGATATTGTTGCTTTCAAGGGCTTGGAGAGCATCTTTGTAGGAAGTGATTGACGTTCCTATTTTTGACTGATCCTCATTGCTTACAAAGAGAGCTTGGAACTGAGTTCCATCGAAGTCTTCTGGTTACAAATATGAGAATGAGGATAAGTTGCTAACAACCAGGGCTTTTTCCCCAAAGACGGTTACCAATTTGTTATTCTTTACAAACTTTAATTTTTGATGAAGTGTGGAGGTCACTGCCCCTACTTCATGAATCCATGGTCGACCAAGTGAACAACTGTATGCCGCGCGGATGTCCATGACTTGAAATGTAATTTGTAAGGCGTGGGGTGCAATGGTTATGAGAAGATCCACTTCGACGATAATTGCTTTTTGAGACCCGTCAATTGCTTTGACTACGACCTCACTTTTTCTCATGGGAGGACCTTGAATATCCAGTCTTGTGAGAGTGGACCTTGGCATTACGTTCAAAGATAAACTTGTGTCTACGAGTACGTTGGCTATAACATTGTTACCATAGTTGATAGTAATGTTTAATGCCATATTCTGATTCCTGCCTTCTTCAGGAAGATCATCATCATTAAATCCCAAATTGTTGAAATTAGTAATGATGGAGATGATACCGTCGAATTGATTCACAGTCACGTCTGGTTTTTAGAAGGCTTGCTCCAGAACCCTTTGTAATGCTTCTCGGTGAGCTTCTGAGCTGAGTAGAAGAGATAACACATAAATTCTCGAATGAGTTTGTAGTAATTGATCCACAATGTTATACTCACTTCTCTGGATGAGCCTAAGGATTTCATCTTTATCCTTCATTGCAGGTTGTTGTACCCCAAAATTTGTCCTCACATATTTGAGACAAATTGATTCAAAAGGTCTCCTCACACTTGTCGTACCCCAAATTTTGACCCGCTTCATATGCTTTCTGGTGCCTTTTTATTTTGAATAAATAAAATAGCACAATTGGTAGAAATTTATTAGAGCAACCATTAACCCAAGGTAATGGTCAGATTCTAACTCTATAATCGGGTTATATGATGAATATATGTGAAATCGGGTTTATGAATCATGTTATCATGTTATTATGTTGTGTGGTTGAATAAATTGTTGTGATTGATAATTTGTTGATTAAGTGAAGAAATTAACCTGTGTTGTTGAATTAATTATAAATTGAGTAGTCGGGATTGTGGTGTATGAATATATTATATTGATGTTGAATTGGTATGATGGGTTGGTTAGATAATTGGTCGGGGATGTACAATTATTGAGTTGCAGAGGTAGAAAAAGATGAACGATAGAAACTGAGATAAGGAAATAGAGACGAAGGAAATTGGATGTGGGACGCCCGTCTGGGCCTGGTGACGACCGTCACAATCTGTGACGAGGGGCATGTTGTTGTGACGAACGTCACCTGTTATGTTGTAACGTTTTGGATTTTTGTTTTATTGCTTGGTCTTTTGAGTGTGCACCTATGCTTTTTGGTTCCAAAAACTTTAATTAAGTTAAGAACTTCATTAGTTTTATAAGTAGCAGTGGTAATGATTATGTAGCAGGAATTGTTTCAATAGTAGTGAGGTAACATTGTAGTAGCAATAATTGAGATAAAATTGTTGGATAATAATATAGTAGTAGTAATACTAAGTATGCAACATATAACATGTATTGTTCTAGCAGAGTATTTTATTGGACTTATAGCAGTACTAGTCATAACTAAAATGGGGAATTTAGTAGCAGCGAAGAATATTTTGGTAGCAGGTTTTGGGTAAGTCAATTGCTGACACGAATTTAGTAGCAGTATGTATACCTATATGTTGGTGGAATAATAATAATTATGTGGCTGAGATTATTGAGTAGCAATGTAGTAATTAATTAGCAGGTTTTGGTGTGTAGTTGTTGTCATGGATTTAACGAAAGTATGATAATAAGTTGGGTAGTAAGTAGTGATAACAAAACATAGTAAATAAATAAATTATTCAGTTTTAGTCAGAATTTGTGTGAATGGGAAGGTAGTAAATTTGGTTGCTCTGAGTTTGTGTTGCTTTGTTATAAGTCGTATAGTTGCCGATTGTTGTTGGTAAGTTTCAGGCCCTTGAGCCAAAGTTGTTTTGTTGTAGTTGTGGGTATTTTTAAGGCGTAAAGCCAACATTGAGTTGTCGTTGTTATTGGAGGCCTTTGGCCAACGTTGATAAGTTGACGATGATAAGTTGTAGGCCTATGGCCAAGGTTGAATTTGTTTTGAATTAATATTTGCCATGTTGTTTTGCGTTGTTCGTTGTATGTTGTTGTTGTTGTTGTGTATTATGTTGTTTGTATCATAACATTGTTGCATTTTTAAGTTGGAGCAGATGCTCACCACATTGACATGGATTGACAAAATTATTAAGTTGAAGGCTTATGCCTTGCAGATGCCTCGATAACCTGACATCTTTTAAGTTGAGAGTTCTACTCCGATGGTACCACATGCATACACATCATGTTCAGTCGCATTTCGTGTTGCTTACTTAAGTCGTGTCGTTGTTGTTGTATTATGTTGATAAAGTTGTT
Source organism: Lathyrus aphaca (assembly GCA_963966055.1). Taxonomy (NCBI): domain Eukaryota; kingdom Viridiplantae; phylum Streptophyta; class Magnoliopsida; order Fabales; family Fabaceae; genus Lathyrus; species Lathyrus aphaca. Next base: position 9,414,666 of record OZ014525.1, read on the forward strand.
GTTGTGTTGTTGATTGATGTTGTTTGAAATACTGTGAAATAGTGATTTATATAATATGAATTTGCATGTTATTTATCATATTCTTGATTATATTTTTAGATATCTCACCCCTTCTGTTTGAATGTTGACCCTATGTTGGTAACATGCATGTTTTCCAGATTAGAGTTGCTTACCTTTGTAGTTCAAGTCGGCGTCGTTGCTCTGATACGTAACACTCGGGGGGTTAACGCTTGTTTTATCATTGTAGTTTTCCTTGTTGTTGTTGTATTTAAACATTGAAGTTGGATAAAAGAATAAGTTGTTTTAAAAGTTAAGTAAAGTCATGACTATAGAGTTGAAACTGTGAAGTTGTTGTTTTGTAGTACAAATGTTTTGGTTTAAAGAATAAATAAAGTTGTTATTTGTCTCCCGATGTCTAAGTGTTATGTATCCATGTTGATGTGATGATAATTGTTGTTGTTTTTTTAAAGTTGAAAATGTGGCATCCTATAATATGTTGAATTTTGAGAACTCTGATTTATGATTTTCCGTCGGGTAGATTTGGGGTGTTACACTCATCATATCTTCAACTTCATGCTCAACCCATATATGCCAATCAACTTTGTTATCGATGCTTTGTTTGACAATTGCCTTAGACAAATCATCATAAAAAACATGAAGAAACCTTTCATCAATCCCTAAGAGTGTGTTTGGCTGGGGTAGTTGAATTTTTTTAAGGAATTCAAAATTCTAAGTAATTCAAGTGATTCAATTTGAATCCATTCAATTTTAAATTCTTTAGTTTGGATGGAGAATTAAAAGGATTCATTGTTAAAATTTAAGGTTATTTTCATAATTTTCAAAACTTTTGGGTCAAATTTAAAATATAAAAAATAAGGACTAATTTGCAATTTTGAAAATTTGAAAGGACCAATTTATAAAATTTGAAAATTATTAGAGACTTATTTGTAGTTTTTTTTTAAAATGTTGGGGGTGAATTTGAAATTTTAAAAAAATATGAGGATCATCTTGCAAAATTTAAAATTTTATTATAAACAATTTAACATTCATATTATATAGAGTGATGAAGCAATTCAAATTTTTTACTTTTTTTGTATCATTTTAAATTTCTTAAATATAACATTAATGAAATACTCCATAAAATTTACATCATTTTAACAATTCTCCATATTTTTTTATCCAAACAATGAAATTTGGTCAAGTCATTTCAAATTCCCTCAAAAAATTACTTTCCCTCGTTAAAATGTTTTATCCAAACACACCCTAAGAGTTTTGTCCATAGCCTAAATCCATCATATCCCCAGTCCTCAACTAAACTCACAACCTCAAAAAACTCTAAGTGTTAGAATCTTGACCTTCCATAGTTGTATCATTCCCCCTATAAAATGTAAACTTATCTTGCACAAAGTATCGCACGTGATGGAAGATAACGTTGAATACGACTATGTCTACAATAACATTAATACCCAATGATTAAACTTTTGTTATAGGACATTTAAATATTCTGAGTGCAATAAAGTATGTCACAAAATGTCAAAATAACACACATGGGGTTGGTTGGGACCACAAAAATCGTATATTTTTTGAAGTAAAGTAAACAAAAAAAGAAATAGTACCTTTTTGAAGCACAAGCAACACAACGAATGCAATATTTGTTCTCTTTTGAAGCACGAATCTCAGGCTTGGGTAGAAAAGAAAAAACAATTTTGCCCTAGCCTTGCTTGAGGAGAAGACGAAGATAAAGACTTTCTGCCTCTGCAAGAAATTGGAGAGGTAGTTGGAAATGAGAATTAGAGTTACTGCATTGCAACATGTGACATTTATTCTTAAAAGAAATTAATATACACATGGATATGATATTGTGACAATGATATTACACTAATACAAGGCTACGTCATATTTGAAGATGAACTGATTTAATGAGGACTAAATCAATGCAATCTTTAAATGACAAGGATGAAATCTAAACTTTTTTTTATTAGAGTTTTTTTTTATATTTTAAATTTCACCCAAATGACGAGTGACAAAATATCTATTAACCCTTAAAACTATTAAAATGAGTAAAAAATATTTAATTTTTATTAATATTGATAAATGTGAGTAAACATGAAATTAGATAAATAAATAAAGCACTTCATCAAGCTATGTTGATTTCATAAATTATAATAAGAGATTTAAAATTCCAATTAAATGTAATTAAAAATTATAAACATAAACAAAAAGAAAAATTTCAGTATGCTTTTTAGAATTTTTTTTTAAGATAACATAGTTTATTAATTAAATTTCCAAAATAACATAGTTTTTAAAAAAATTACCAAACTAACATAGTTTGGTAACTCATTCGCCAAATCATGTGAAGAACAAGTTCATTTTGATAGGAATTCGCCAAATGATCTGGCTTGATTCAAATATTTTTGCCTAATTCGCCATTCCATTTGGCGAATGAGTTGTAAATTCATGCATGCATTCACCAAATGGAATGTTGCATGTTTAGGGTTTGCAATTTTTTTCCCTATATATATGCCTCACTCATAAACATCAGATTTATCTCACTCCTTCCTTACAAACCTTCTCTCATTCATTCCTTTCAATCTCCCTCTCGCACAACATGGCTTCTCCCCGTCCATCTAGTTATGCATCGACACCGTCTTCCTCAACATCTGAAGAACCGCTTCCAAAATTTGATATTTTGAAGAAAAATGCTTTAGTGTTTTTCTCGGCAACAAAGCCTCCTCTGAAGATGCTGTTATGGAACCCCCAAACTTTGGAACACTTGCACAGAGAATTAACCCGCTGGTTAGAAGGAGAGATCGGCCACAAAGAAAAGATAATTAAAATTGAGAAGCGGGTTGTGGAGTCTGGTGTGACGAAATGGAGAAAAATTGTCAATGATGCAGGTGTTCTTTCGATGATGCTAGGCGGAGGTGAAGTTGTCTTGATGGTTCTGATAGGCTAGATCCATTGAATGTTGCAGTTGTTCTATTTATGTATGGTCATGTTTGAATTTATGTATTTTTCCGTTTTATTTATGTACGGTCATGTTCTGAATCATGTATTTCCTTGTTTTATTTATGTATGTTCGTGTTTGTGGTTGTATGATTTTACTGATATGAATGAAACGAACTAGGATTCCATTTAAAATAAATACGGTTACAATGATTTAATTTACGATGTTGAGCTTGGTCCAACGTTGGGACATTTTTTACGATTGTGACTGGGCTGACGACATGAACTACACAGTCTCACCATCTTATTCGCCATATCCATTTCGGTGCGAATACGCGTGCTGTTAGGACGCCCTTTTTTCTTTCTTCGCATGTTCTCATTGTGCCAGACTATTTCCCCGTTGTAGGAGGGCCAGTAGTCCTCATTTGCAACAACCAGAAAGCTTTTGTTGTAGACGTTGCAAAGATTATGCACTTGGTAAACAGGGGATAGTAAGCCTGAAGGGTCCAGCCGAACCTTCGAACATGCCGCTATGACATGGGAGCAAGGCATGCGAAAGGCTTGAAATTTTCCACAGTCGCACCAATTGTTATCAAGTTCTACCCGATAGGATCCCCTCGGTCTCCCTTTGTTGTGATCCATGATCTCATCAACATTGAAATGTCCCTTATTGCGGTTAAACACGGTGACCACATATGTGTTAGACTTGAATGCTTCGTCTTTTATGAATGTCATAGAATTATCGCTGAACACTTGACCAGACTGTAGGATTGAACTCCACTTTGAACGCTTGGTGTCAAAAAGTGCTCCGAGCCTAAAGTAGGTTGACCTCACCAAAGCGGTTATCGGTAGGTTGCAGATTCCTTTGAAAATAGAGTTCATTGATTCCACGAGGTTTGTTGTCATGTGGCCCCAGCATTGTCCTTTGTCGTAGGCCCTGGTCCACTTATCCAAAGGAATCTGGTTTATCCATCTGAACGCATCTTCATTTGCCAGTCTGATTTCGTCACGATAATGTTTGAATGACGGTTCGGTTATTGAGTACCCTGCGTTCACGACCTTCTTCCGCAATGTCTTGTCTTTGATCTCTCTCATGAAGTTTTGCGCGATGTGTCTAATACAATAGACATGTGTTGAAGGCGGTTCCTGCCAGCCGTTATCAACATTCTTCCATGCACTCTCAATTGATGCATGTCTGTCCGAAATCAAACATAAGTTAGACTGGGGAGCCATATGCAAGCGAAGATTTTTAAGGAAAAAACTCCATCCCTGGGCAATCTCTCCCTCGACGATAGCGAATGCAATTGGGAAGATATTGCTGTTGTCGTCCTGTGCCACTGCCATCAATAGAGTTCCTTTGTATTTGCCGTAGAGCCATGTTCCATCAATTTGGATTATAGGCTTGCAGAAGGAAAAACCCTTTATACATGGGTCAAAAGCCCAAAAGAGTCGGTGGAATATGCCATTTCCACTAACACAATGACTTTCCGAAGTATACGCCGGCAAGGTCTCAAGGATGACAATGGTCCCAGGTGCATAGTGCTTCAGTGCCATCAAAAACTTTGGGAGTTCTTTGTACGAGTCCTCCCAATTTCCGAATACAACGGCAACAGCCTTAGTTCTAGCAATCCATGCTTTCCTGTATGATGGAGTATAATTGTGCTTTTGTACTATGTGCTTAATTATCGTGCTGACCTTTACCGAAGGATCGTCGGCAACGATTGATAGGATATCGTTGCATATTAGCTGAGAGCTCAGTTGCCGATGATCCTGCAATGAGTTGGTTATTACACAAGTATGCTCCGGTCCCATTGAAGCAACCTTCCAATCTTCACTTCTCTTTCTGTATGATGCTGTCAATCGAAACAGACACGCCACGTTACGACAACGTATCATATATAGTGTAGGATTCGTTCGGTCGACCTTATAATCAGCCGATAAATCCATGTGGTAAAATTTTATAGCTCGAACGCATTCTTCTTTTGTTCGAAAATGGTCGCCCTCCTTTATGCACCATGTCTTTGTGGATACGGATCATAAAATATGTCTGAAGATGGGCCTTCACTTCCCAAGTTTAAGTTTGTCATGTGTGGAGGAGGACGATATACATGACTGGCCGGGACCTCGTCTTCATTGACCATTTCATTAACTACTGCCTCCTCTTGTTCCTCGTCCTCATCAACAACATCGACTTCAGCCAAATCATTGTCAGATTCGAAAAAGACTTGCGAATGATCAATGGGTTGAGACATTTGTTGTTGGTGAAGCGTAACATAGAGCTCGATATCATTGAAACCAGAATACTCATGGCTTAGAAACATAGTACGAACACTTTCGTCATCAGATATAGTTAATTGGAAATACATGACCTGGTTATCCTCATAGAATACTGGATTTTTGTAAATAATGACGTCCACTGGACCACGCTGCATTTTGTTTTCCAATCTCTTTTTTAGATGAGCGAAATTGGATTGTCGGGTGATTGAGAACCGAGTAACCTCGGTGTTAAGAAAGTTGAAACCAGAATGATTACATTCAAATATTTCGCCATTTATATGGGCGTTGATCATATACTGGGGTAATTGAGACATAGTTCGTATACAAAGACTCTTTTAGATACGAAAATGTTTTGCAGTTTATGGTACAATGAAGATATGAAAATAATCTATAAATAGTAAAGTCAAAAATATATTTTATGGTTATATTTACTGTTCTGAATTAATGTGTATTAGTTGTCTCATAGGCTTATCTCCTGCACCATATAGGGTTATCTTCTCCACATATGTCTTATCTTCTGCACATATAAGTCTATCTTCTGCACATATAGACTACATTATTTTTCAACATATGTCTTATCATCTGCACATATAGGTTTATCTTCTGCACATATAGACTACATTATTTTTTCACATATGTCTTGTCTTCTACACATACTTCTTAAATGTATTAACTTAACAAACCCTAACTTACATATATATATATATATATATAACATAATTTTTAATACGTAAACCCTAACTTACACACACACACATATATATATATATATATATATATATATATATATATATATATATATATATATATATATATATATATATATATAAGTTAGGGTTTAATTATTAAGAAGTATGATATATATAACATAATTTATATATATATATCATACTTCTTAATAATTAAACCCTAACTTATATATATATATATATATATATATATATATATATATATATATATATATATATATATATATATATATATATATATATATATATATATATATATATATATATATATATATATATATATATATATATATATATATATATATATATATATATATATATCATACTTCTTAATAAGTAAACCCTAACTTTTATATATATATATATATATATATATATATATATATATAAATATATATATGTCTTAATTAAACCCTACCTAGTATTACATTAATGAAACCCTAACTTAACTTAATTAAACCCTAATTAAACTAACTAAACTAACCTAATTAAACCCTAACTAACTAAACTAACTTAATTAAACCCTAACTAAACTATCCTAATTAAACCCTAACTAAACTAACTAAATTAACCTAATTATAAACTAACTAAACTAACTTAATTGAACCCTAATTAAACTAACTAAGCTAACCTAATTAAACCCTAACTAACTAAACTAACCTAATTAAACCCTAACTAAACTAATTAAATTAACCTAATTATAAACTAACTAAACTGACTTAATTGAACCCTAACTAACTAACTAAACTAACCTAGTTAAACCCTAACTAAACTAACCAAACTAACTTAATAAACTAAACTAAACCTAACGTGTATAAAACACGTTCGCCAATTGGTGTGGCTAACTAAGGTTAATCTCAATCCTATTCGCCAAATGGATTGGCGAATCTATACACTCATTCGCCAATCAACATGGCTACTTATGAATGCTGCTAAAGCTGTAAAATGCAGAGGAGATTCGTGCTGGTTTCAATGCTCTGACTTCCCTTGACCATGCAGAGATTCCATTTAATGCATGTGAAGTGAGCTGGTGATCCACAAACATATGCATTCGCCAATCAGAATGAAGATGAGGAATCCACAAACATGCTGATGAACCAATCACAGGACATGCATAAAATTATTGTTCAGATTCGCCATATGGTGTGGCGAATTAGTGTAAATGTTTTTGTTCAATTCGCCACATGGTTTGGCGAATGTGTACATGTTGTTTTTTCAATCCGTAACAAGTAAATGGAAATTCTTATATATACCACACTATCAAACCTAAAATATCAAATATCACACAAACAATTCATAAAGGTGCAACATCAAATATCAAATATCAAATATCGCGGCAAAATCGAAAATGGCTTTACTAACGATGGGAGATCAACACCGAGGCACAGTCGAAAATATCGCGTCATTTGTAAGTTTAATCTTCGTAAATTTTTTTACACATAATTTTTATATATATATATATCATACTAATATAAGTAAACCCTAACTTATATATATATATATATATAAATATATATATATATATATATATATATATATATTTATATATATATATATATATATATATATATATATATATATATATATGTATGTATATTGTATATACATACATATATATATATATATATATATATATATATATATATATATATATATATATATATATATATATATATCATACTTCTTGCGTATTTTGTATATATATATATATATATATACATATATATATATATATATATATATATATATATATATATATATATATCATACTTCTTGCGTATTTTAACTTATTTCGAAAAATAGTTTTACAGAATGTAAGAAGATTTAGGTGTCGGGTGCACGACTACATAGAGGTTGATCCGATCATTGAACCGTATCTACGGTCATGCGGATTTGGTGAAGTCATAAAGGTGCACAACAACTCTATAGACTCAAAATTCATCTTGGCACTACAAGAGAGGTGGAGCCCAGAGACACACACCTTTCACCTGCCCTTCGGTGAATGCACTGTCACATTGGAAGACGTATACATGCTTTTGGGGTTACGTGTATCCGGCAGAGCCGTCTTTGGTAAGGTGAACCATGAGGTTTCTATAGTTGCGGATTTGCTGGGTGCCCCTCTCATTGACGAGGAGCAGCCAACAAATACTCGTAGCCGGGGTTCAGGTATTAATCTAGGAGTCCTTAGAGCCCACTATGCTAGTTTTATTTTAACCGAAGAATCAACCGAGTTAGAAAAATTTCAAAAAACTCGGTGTTATATTATGCTTTTATTCGGTCATTTTTTATTTCCCGACGGTACCGGAAACACAATAAATATGATGTATTTACCATTGTTGCGAAACATCAACAATGTAAATACATATAGTTGGGGTTCGGCTGTTTTGGCACACTTGTACAGTAGCCTTTGTAAAAATGCCGCAAAGGATACTTGTACATTTTTTGGTTGTGCATTTTTGTTACAAGCTTGGGGGTATTCCAGACTGCCGATGCTTGCCCCACGCAACATGAATCCATGCCTGTTCCCCTACGCAAACCAGTAAGTCTACTATTAATTTTTATTTCCAAACATATTAAATTTTAAATATTTAAATTGTTATTGTATCTAAATGCGTTTAAATCTGTTGTGCTTAGCTGGTCCGATCTTGGGATGGATTATAGTAGAAACCCAAGAAGTTCCATAGTTTTATATCGCCAATTGTTAGACCACGTGGGGATCGATCAGGTATTGTCATATATAAAAAATATTTTTCCGTTTTAATGCATATTATTCACTAAAATAATTTTATACTAAACGAATTTTTTTTCGTAGTTCATCTGGCGCCCATATTTAGCCCTCGACCATGAGCCTAACCCAGAAGATGCTGAAATTTGGACGGCAAAAACACCAATCATCCGGTTCACTACAATTGAAATGCACCAAACAGATCGGGTGAAAATGCAGTTCGGAATGCAACAGGATATTCCGGGCCCTCCGACATGTTTGGGAGATTGGCATTTGAAAAGAGTAAGTGACATGTGGAACATGGAAGATTGAAGAGACTTTGCAAGGGAATTACGTCAACAATGGAGGGATCGACGCCAACATGTCCTAACTGACCAAGTGCTGCAAAATGTCAAACCAACTAGAGAATATTTAGTTTGGTTTAGGTCAGTTACTATGCAACAATGGGTGTCTGATAACCCATACTTGATTGACCCGCGCTCCCAGGCTGCAGCATACGCCCAACCACCAACCCCACAACATGACTACCCCACCCAATTCCAGCCATCGACTTCAAACACCCATAGACCATTCCTCCAAACACGTAACCCCTTCATGCCACAAACCCAATCACAACAACAAGAGCCTTACCAACACCAATATACCCCCGACAACCCCTTCATATCCACACCAACCTATAGCCCCCCACCTTTGTTTCGTTCTCAAAACGAGGCAATATCCTCATTTGGTCAAGCTTATCGTCCTCACCCAACCCAATCCAACCCAGCCCAACCTATCCGACCCAACTTTGAAAACATGGGCACACAACTGAGTTACGGCAGCGCCTTTGGCAGCAACCTTCCACGTAATTGGGGACAAGCTGAATCATGGACTCAACAACAACCGCCTCCACCAAACACACAAATACAAGCGGAACCTCGACCACCTGGTGGTAGAGTTCGAAGACGGGGTCATCCCCGTGGATGTGGTACTGGGGGACAGTTAAATCGGGCGGAAAATTAGTTTTTGTAATGTCGTTGTTGAATTATTAATAATAATTTTCTTTTAATTTATATTTCTCTTTCTCATATTCTCTAATTTTCTTTTATATCAATAATTTTCTTTAAATATAATTTTATTTAATATTATAATTTTCTTTTATATACTTATATATATATATATATATATATATATATATATATATATATATATATATATATATATATATATATATATATATATAAGTATAATATATATATACTTTTATATATATATATATATATATATATATATATATATATATATATATGAGTATATATATATTTATATAATAAGTCTAAGTATATATATATATATATATATATATATATATATATATATATATATATATATATATATATATATATATATAGATGAATAACACAAAATAACAAAAACATTAAACCCAAAAATAAAAAAAAACACCTAAACATGCAACAATCCATTTGACGAATGTGTACATGAAATTACACTCATTCGCCAAATGAAATGGCGAATTAGTGAAAAAAATTTCCTTCTAACCAATCCATTTGGCGAATTGATCATATTTTGTACATGTTCATCACATGGTTTGGCGAATGAGTGTCCAAATTATGTTAGTTTGGTAATTTTTTTAAAAACTATGTTATTTTAGAAATTATATTAAAAAACTATATTATCTTAAAAAAAAATTCTGCTTTTTAACCCTTATAATTATAATAATTTATTACTAAGAAACTGAAAAATGAAAAAGAAATGCCCGTGCTTTGTTTTCATTTTCATTACGACTAAATTCCGAAATTGATTGGGACAAGATATAGCAGAAACCAAAACCCTAGCCAGTATCACCACTGAAGCTAAAACACTGCGTCTCTGTGTATTCGCAGAACAAGACGAAGCTGTTTGTATCAATATTTATTAATATCAATCTGATTCTCAGCTCTTCAGCTTCCTTCAGATCTCGTCATTTCTACAATGGCGGAATCACTGCAATCCCTTGTTTCTCTTTCCGAATTGGTTTCTACTTCATCCACTAACCAACGACTTCGAATTTTCCAGCGTGAAGTCCCTGCGTTTTTGAATTCATCCATTTCAGGTCACCACTGAATCGATCACACTAACGTTTCACTTCATTTAGTGCTTAATTATTGATTTAGTTCTCAGTTTAGTGCTTAATTATTGATTTAGTTCTCAGTTTAGTGCTTAATTATTGTTTTAGTTCTCAGTTTAGCATAGATTGTGATTTGTTATTCTATTTGATTGTTGATTGTTGATTGTTGATTAGATGACAAGTGCAATATCTGAATGGATGTGTTGTGGTTTTTGTAGATGACGTGGCTCCAGAGCTTGCTTCGATATTGACTGATATAATATTTAGAACGGTTGCGATTTACGATGATCGTGGATCGAGAAAAGCGGTTGATGATGTAATTGTGAAGGCTTTGAGTGGAACGGTTTTTATGAAGACTTTTGCAGCAGCACTTGTTCAGAGCATGGAAAAGCAGATGAAATCTCAATCTCATGTTGGCTGCTTCAGACTTATCAGTTGGTCGTGTTTACTGTTGAGTAAGAGCAAGTTTTCGACCGTTTCGAAGAATGCTTTGTGTAGAGTGGCTGCAGGGCAAGCTTCTTTGCTTAATATTGTTTGGCGAAGATCTTTTCGGGAAAGAAGGGCTTGCAAGAAAAAGATTTTTCATTTATTTTCTAAGGTTTTTGTTCAACGTTTGAATGCTAATGTTGCTTGGTTCGGTTTGTTAAAAGAAATTATTATAATTTAGATGTTTATGCTTGTTTTGTTTTCAGTCACCGGATATTTATAAAGTGTATGTACAAGAAGTGAAAAATGGCCTAATTCCTTATAAGGATAGTCCGGAATTATTGTTGTTGTTGTTGGAGTTCTCAACTAAATCACCGTCTTTATTTGGAGAATTCAAGGTTAGTTAGTAGGATTCATTAATTTTACGTATTTTTGTTTACACGAGATTGGTTTTCAATTCTAACGCAATTCCCTGCACTTAACAGCCCACATTTCTTGATATTTATGTTAATGCAATATTGAGTGCAAAAGAAAAGCCTGGAAAGAGTCTCACTGAAGCATTTCATCCACTGTATTTGCAAATATCGCATGAAGATTTTGGAGTTATTGTTTTGCCGGCTGCGCTTAAAATGCTTAAGCGTAACCCGGAGATTGTGTTAGAGTCCATTGGAATTCTCTTGAAGTCGGTTAACCTTGATTTGAGTAAATATGCTGCGGAAATTCTTTCAGTAGTACTAGTACAGGCTAGACATGCCGATGAAGGAAGAAGGGACGTGGCATTAGCTATAGTCAGGAGTTTGAGCCAAAAATCCAGCAATCCAGATGCAGTGGACACAATGTTCAATGCTATCAAATCTGTTATTAAAGGTATGAAGTAACCCTATGCTCGTGTTTTTAACTTGTTATGGTATTATCATTGTTCTTGATTGACTGTGTTGATGGTGCCTTTTAATATGTTTTGATCTGTGTTTTATTCTTAATAGGTTCAGAAGGAAGGCTCGCTTTTCCATACCAGAGAGTTGGAATGGTGAATGCGATTCAAGAATTATGTAATGCACCTGATGGGAAATACCTTATCATTTTGTCTCAAACAATATGTGATTTTCTTATATCATGCTACAAGGATGATGGTAAATACCGTTACACACTAATATTCATCTTAATTGTTCCTTTTTTTTTGCCTTGGGATACCCTTGAAACGTCAAACATGTTCACAAAAATCTTCAAAAGCCACCAACTTCCACCTAATCTTGACATTGAAAACCTTAAAAATATACCAAGAATTAATAACTTTTCTTAGATGACAAGACCACATTCAATATTCCCCAGGAGACTCAAACAAATACTCACATGAATCATGACAATACAAAGTTGAATACTTTCTTTTTAGATTTGTATGTATCATACAAATTTAGCATAAATAGTTGCTTAGGTATGTGGTTATGCGGCATATATCTGAAACACAGTCAAATTCAAATACCTCCGTATGGAATCAAGACTTGACCCTAGAATGATTATCGGTTGGTATTTATCATTGTTCTTAACTTAAATCAATGTACCAAGTTACAAAGGGACAGCATCATTGGTTTTATTTTTTATGGTACTATTTTAAATATTATCAACTATCCCCACCAACCAACACAAGTCTCTTTAGAGTGTTTTTTCCTCACTCACACACTTCTTGGGAACTTTCCATAAAGTCACCAATTTCAAAATTTCTTCGAGTCAAGCTTGCTTAACTATGAAATTCTTATGATATTAGCTACCAAAAATAAGATGCATTTTGTTGGCATAGGTCGTACCAATCAATTCTTATAAGCCATCCTTCAACCATATAGTCCCATCCCTTAACTGCATGACATTAGGATCCCTTGTTCTGAAGTGAATTCGGTTCATTCATGTGTCCCTTAGCCAAGAAGTATCCCAAGAGCCTCTCTTTCAACATGCCTTGAGCACCGGCGATTCCCTACCAAAGCCTCAAGCGTCACATGCGACTATATGCACTTGTGGTTGGTATTTAGGGTGCATTTGGATATGTTTTGGAAAATTTGCATCTTAGTGATATACCTTTTTTATTTTTTAATTTGTAAACCACGCCTTTTAACTTGAGAAAACAAAAAATGATTTAAAAAAAAAAATTTTGTTCTTGTATTCTTTTCATCAAAAGCTTATTTGATTATCTTCAATCTTCAAAACTTCTAGATGCATTTTTAAATTGAGAAGGATTTTATATTTGAAATAAATTCAAAACAAACTTGTCCTCATATGGATCATATGCTTCTGTTTCATGTTCTACTATGGATTGGCAGGAAACGAAGAGGTTAAAATGGCTACTTTGTCAGCTATAGCTTCTTGGGCTGTTAAATCTTCAAATATTATTCAAGAGAGTTTAGTTTCCTTTTTCGCATCTGGTCTCAAAGAGAAGGAAATTTTAAGAAGGGGTTTTCTACGCAGTCTACATGCTATATGCAAAAATGACGATGCCGTCTTAAAGGTGTCTTGTCATGTTAATCAATTATCCTTTATATCAATTTATTGCATATATGGTATGTAAACTTCATCCCCTTACATTTTAGCTAATATTTTCAGATATCATCATTGCTTGGCCCTCTTGTCCAACTTGTAAAAACCGGCTTTACCAAAGCGGTGCAACGTTTAGATGGCATATATGCATTGTTATTAGTTGGGAAGATAGCTGCGGTTGATATTAAAGCTGGTTAGTATTAGTACATTCAATGTAGTTGAACTTAGAGCTATAACTTAGTCTTGTTTGATTTCTTTTGCCAAGATTTTTCATTTGTACATTTGTGTTTTATCTCCATAGAGGAAATATTGGTAAAGGAAAAAGTATGGGCTACTATATCACAAAATGAACCTTCCCTCGTGCCCATTTCCACGGTAATTAATCTACCAATTTTTTTTATTAGCATTACCCAAGCTATATTCTACATCTTCATATATAAAAATGTGCTCTACAGGCATCAAAGCTAGCAGTTGAAGATAGCATTGCATGTATTGATCTTCTTGAAGTGCTTCTTCTCGAACATTTACAGCGGTAAAATTGCATATATAGTGCCAAAAGACCAGATCATAGTTTATGTCTTATGAGTTGTATGCTAAATTATGTTTTGTTCCGTGACTTTGTGCTACAGTACATTATCCAGTTTCTCAGTCAGATCGCTGTTACAGGTAAAATAATTTGCATTTTATCAGATCCTGTGTTGGTGTTTATATTGACTCAGTTATTGTCAACTTGATGCAGTTAATCATATTTTTTATATGCCATCCGAGGTGGGATGTTCGAAGAATAGCTTACAATGCTGCTAAGAGGATTATAACTTCTGTCCCACAATTATCTGAAGATCTTTTCTCTGAATTTTCAAAGTATCTTTATTTGATTGAAGAGAAACTTTCAGCTTTAAGAATAAGGTAAATAGCTTATTCTACATATATCTTCATATTTATCATTTGAATCATTGTAGGCTTGTTGAAAGTCTAGGGTTTTAGATAAGAAGCAAGGGAAGAGAATGATAAGTTGACTACAGAAAATACCAACCCTTTATCATATTAATACTACTCCTAATTCTACCGAACATTAATAACTAAGAAATACAGAATTAATCCTAAGATATAATTCAAGATGCTCACTACTCAGATATGAAGCTGCAATTAAGAGACGATCTAAGATAAAATCAATATAAGACATTCTTCACATTATCTCACTCTCCCCCCGAATATAAATTTACAACGGGAAGCCAAACCAACCCTCTGTTTTGCAATTCAATTTTCTGTAATTGTAGTTTCTTATGGCTTATTTTCAATGATTGTAAAAGTCTTATGCCATTGCAGTGAGATTGATAACTTTAGTCTATTTTTGCTGTTTTGTTTTTTGAGCTCTCATGTTTGAATTTGCAGTGACACTGATATTTCTTTGGACCCTCAAGTTCCATTCATTCCATCTGTTGAGGTTTTGGTAAAGGCACTACTGATTATGTCATCTTCAGCCATGAAAGTTGCTCCTGATTCATTTGTCAGAATAATCCTTTGCGCACATCACCCATGTGTAGTTGGTAGTGCAAAAAGAGACGCAGTGTGGAAGGTACCAATGTGTTATCTTATTTTGCTACATGATACTTTTTTTTTTATACTTATTATTGTCATGTTTTCTTTCTGATTGAGTTCTGATCAACATATAATCTAGGAATTCATCTGAAAATAGAAGAAGTCTCGTATCTTGTGCATGTAATCTTAGGCATGAGTTGCAGCAGTGTTAAAATATATTTATATTATTGATAATATCTCGACTATGGCAGGATCGGTTTGAATTATAATATGTATGTGTATTGGTTTTTAAGTCTTTTCTATCACTATGAAGGATGTTTAGGCATTAATTAAGAGGCTACATTGGTTGTCATATACTCCCCCGCAATCTCACATCTAAGCAACAAAATAGTTGTGTTTGTTGGTCTTAAATATAAGCAAAAGTTAACTACTTTTATTTGTCATATTTAATTTAATGCTATCATTCCCTATTTGCCCTTCAATTAATTTAGTTTTAATTTTTAACAATCCTTTTATTCCACGAAGGAATTTTCTATGAAGGGTAATTTGGAAATCACATTTACTTTTCTTAGTTACTTTTAGAAGATTAAATGAGGTAACTGTTTTTTTTAATGAGTTTAAAAGTGTTATTTTGCTCATCATTTATGCGACTGGAGTATGTATAATATATGGAACCCACATACCATGCTCTTCTAATCAAAATATTACTAATATTTAACCATTGTAATGGTATAGATTGAATTTTCGCATGTTTGGATTACTGTTTTTGATACAAAAATAAAAATTGTAAATAAACAGATCAAAGAAAGTAGTATTACAGAGGAAGACAGGGTATGTGCATCTTTTGGAAGCCAATTAAAACAAGGGTCTTTGTAGACATCACGTCGTCATTAATAAGTTAAGCCCCTATTCTACCAAAAGCCCTATAAGTCTTGGACAAGGAGTCTGTACCTTAATGGGAGGAAACATATTGTATTTTTATTTTATCTAAAAGCATTACACATTCACTCCGAATGGAGGTAGTTGTAGGAATATTTAAAAGCAAATAAGCAGGCTGCTTCATAGTTAAAGTTGTCAAAAACACCCTAGGAGAGATGGCTAAGTATGTCATTACTCTTCTTCCGCAATGAAATATAAGCAAAAATAGACTAAATTATGTGTAATGTTAAGAAATGTAGTTGGTCACATTTAATATGTGCAATTTCAAGAAAAATATTGAGTCAATTGCCTAAGTTACCCTTCATGATTAATAATTGGTTAATTGGAAATATAAAACATTTTATTTAAACGAGGTGTATTTTAGAGATACTATCATTAAATAGGAGACAAATAATTGATATTTGCCTGTATTTCGTTCCAAGAAATATGAGTTAATTTTTCTTATAACTCATTATGGAGGTTGTACCATACTTACTATGTGTCTATCTTTTTTTAATAAAATATAAAACCTAACATTTTTGACGCATCTTTTAATGAGTAAAAACTCCGGCTTTTGTTCTGAGATGTTCATCATTGTTTTTACCATTTGGAAGTGTAAGTTGCATTTTTGTGCATGTCTAATAATATACAGTGAGTAGATCTCTAGTCACTGTCTTTAGTGTGTTATAATTCAAAGTTTGTTTTTGGTTGGTTGGTTGGTTGACTTGTTTCATTCTTTTTCCAGAGGGTCTCTAAGTGTCTGCAAGCACATGGCTTTGATGTAATTGATATTGTTTCTGCTAATGTGGTAAACTTTGTACAGGTAATAAACTGCAAATCTCTGGTGCATTTGAATTTTCTGATGGCATTAATATATTGAATACCTAAACTTTATTTTCCGTTACACTCTGACAAAATCTAGTCACCTGCTACAATTGGTTGCATGCTTGCACCATTGTTGCTACTCATGTGATTATTTTTGGTTCGCTAGATTGATCTAATATTCAATTGCATCATTCAAAATTTTCCATTTATTGTTTGGGATGGTACAATGGTTGCACCATAGAATTTGCTATATACTCTGTTGTTAGTTATCTGCATTTGATAAACTGACATTCTAATTTATGGAAACATCATTTTTCTGTATTTATTTGTCTTGCTATGTCAATTGTCTACTTTAATCCTATTGGTTCGACCACAGTTTCATGTACAAACCACATCTCTTTGACAGGTTGATTTTGTATTGCTAACTGGTCAGATGATACGTTGTATTGCAGGTCTTACTGGGACCAATGGGTTTGAGAAGTGCTAATTCTATAGAACAAGAAGCAGCAATATCATCACTGTCCAACTTGATGACTATAATCCCTGGAGATACATATACTGAGTTTGAGAAGGTTGACTTGTTATTCTATATTTTCAGTTTGTGTTTTATTGTTCATTTGGAGACTAAACATTGAAGCTTGTGATTGATCTGTCAATGTGAATTCTTTTTGCTGACTATTACGCTCCATATTCCTGATGCCAGCATTTGCTAAATCTTCCCGAGCGGTTTTCTCATGATACACTTTCAGAGAATGATATCCAGGTAATTCACATGGTTCCTGTATCATAGTCAACTGATATTGTCACTGTGATGTCTTTCCACACTTAGTTTTAGATTTTGGACCTCATTCAACTATGAAAACCAACTTGTAATATGATGATTACAGATGCTTTATAACTCTCTAGTTAGACCTTATCTGTAGCCAATGTAAGACTTAGGTTTTTTATCAATATACCCTTCATGCCGAACACTATAGAAATTGATGTGTGGATAATATGGGTGGCTCTTCAACATATTTAAGATAGATGTTAATGCCATTTTAGGGTCTGGGGAGGCTAAATATCTCTAAACCAGCTTGCAAGGTGAGGTATGGCTAAGCTTCATAAGCTCTATTTAGGCCTTATCTCTAGATAACGTGGAAGGTGGAACTTATGTTTTTTGAATACTTCTGATCATGACTCTCAATTTCATTTACTCTGTAAGTAATATTTGTGTTTTGAGTGAGAAAGTGAAGCAGAGTAATAGAAATTTAGAAAAAGTAAACTGGGGAGTTTCTATAGTTTTGCAATTATATTTCTAACATGTACTCAGGATGAAGGTTTCATTATGCAGTCAATCTTGAAACTGAATTACAGGGTAGTTGTCACTTGTCGGTCTGTTGCAACAAACTCTTAATAAAAATAGTTATCTGATTATGTAGATTGTACAGTGGGCATAGTGATTTCAGTTCGCTGTTATTTAGTAAAAGAAATTTAGAGTAAGTAAACAAGGAGTTTCTTTATTTTCTGTAGTTCTATTTCTGAAATGAAGTCAGGAGGGAGTTTTCATATTTATACAGTCAATTGAGAAACTGAATTGCAGGGTAGTTGTCAGTCTGTTGTTGTAACAAACTCTTAACAATAATAACTATCTGATTCTGTTTGTGTTGACTATATAATGGGAATAACTATATCAGTTTCCTTTCTTTTTTTGGGGGTTTCAGATCTTTCATACACCTGAAGGGATGCTTTCCGCAGAGCAAGGCATTTATGTTGCTGAATCTGTTGCTTTTAAGAACACAAAACAAGCAAAGGGCCGTTTCCGGATGTATGATGATGAAGATGGCTTGGTACATATTAATTTTTATTCTAATTTCTTTACTCCATTCCATACAAATTTTGCTTAGTTGTCTTCTGTTCTTTTGAACAGGATCATGCCCAATCTAACCATTCAACGAAGAGAGATCAACTTAGTAGAGAAGCTGCTGGTGCAGGGAAAAAGGATACTGGGAAGGCAACAAAGAAGGCCGGCAAGTGTTCCACTTCTATTGGCCTGATATTTGTATTTTTTGAATTCAAAGTTGGCTTAACATTGATTGTTGTCTTATGTGATTCATTTAGACAAAGGGAAGACAGCAAAAGAAGAGGCGAGAGAATTGCTACTTAAGGAGGAGGCTTCTATACGTGATAGAGTCCGTGAAATACAGAAAAATCTGTCTTTGATGCTAAGAACTCTTGGAAATATGGCCATTGCTAACTCAATTTTTGCACACAGTAGACTGCCTTCAATGGTATTGGAATGTTTCCTACTAATATTCGGTTATTTGTTGTCATATATATTTGATACCACTGAATTAACTACTATCATTCCGAGATTCAATTTTTCTGTTGGGTTTTTTTATTAAATTTGCAGTGCATTTATTTAATCATTCATTTGTTTATTTCATACTGTCTGTTCCTTGTTTTATATGAATGTATTAATATATTAGTGCAATTCTGAGTTTAAATATTTGTCAGGTCAAATTTGTTGAACCTTTACTGCGATCACCTATTGTAAGTGATGAGGCCTTTGAAACCCTAGTGATGTTATCAAGATGCACGGCTCCTCCTCTCTGTGATTGGGCTTTTGACATTTCCACTGCCTTACGTCTAGTTGTGACTGATGAAGTTCATCATCTGTTGGATCTTGCTCCATCAGTTGTTGAAGAGGAAGTCAACAAAAGGCCACCCCTTGGCCTTTTTGAGCGAATTATAGATGGCTTATCCACTTCGTGTAAATCAGGAGCACTTCCAGTCGATTCTTTTTCTTTTGTATTCCCTGTAAGCATCCATACTTTTACTCACAATTTAATCAATTTAGCAAGGCTTCTATGTTTCTAATTCTGTTTCTGAATAGATAATGGAGAGAATTCTTCTGTGCTCAAAGAAAACAAAGTTTCACGAAGCAGTGCTTCGGTTAATTTACTTACACATGGATGCTCATTTACCTCTTCCTAGGGTTCGAATGCTGTCGGTAATATTTTCTACATTTCATGTATTATTTAGTCATCTATTCTGTTTCACCAATTGCTTTCCATCTTATTAAAACTATTTTTTGTAGGTTCTTTACCATGTCCTTGGCGTTGTTCCAGCTTTTCAAGCATCAATAGGACCTGCTCTAAATGAGTTGAGTCTTGGTTTCCAGCCTGACGAAGTTGCTTCTGTATGTATTCTTTTCTATATTTGCATTGCTCTATCTCTCTGTCTGAGTTATCTATCTCCGTAATAATGCTTATATCTGCTCTCAATTTGCAATTTCAAAGGCACTTTATGGGGTTTATGCAAAAGATGTTCGCGTGAGAATGGCCTGCTTAAATGCTGTCAAGTGCATCCCTGCTGTTTCTAATCGTTCTCTACCCCAGAATACTGAGGTTGCAACAAGTATATGGATAGCATTACATGATCCTGAGAAGGTTTGCCTCCTTGTTCTCTCGAAATTTTCAAGATCTATTTTTGCTCTTTCAATTCATTTTGTCCACGGGGAATATCGCAACCTTGCAAAGAGTGTGATATGATGTATTGGCTTATTTTTTAATTCCATTTCTCTCGAGATTAAAAGAGCGACCTACTATCATGAATCTCTGCATGACAGGGTTGTATAGGCAGTTTGAGGTTGTTTTGATTCAATTATTCAAAGTTGTTACTTCCTCGTCACAATGAATTTTCTCTGTTGGTGCAACGATTAATAGCTTTACTATTGTCTTCGCAGTTTGTAATTTTTTATTTTATTTATTTTCTTTGTCCCTAACTAAATAAATGCTGGTATGTTTAGAGCACTCAAAACGAGCCAGCCTAGCTCACATGCTGCTGCAAAAGTGGGTTGAGCTAGTTTGGCTTGCTTTTTTGCGAACGAAAAAACCTTAACCCAGCTTGCCAACTAACAATTGTGATGGCTCTTTTTTCCAAAAGGTTCACTTGCATTTTGATAAATAATCAATATACTGTTAGTCGACTCGACTCTATACTTTAATATGCAGCCCAATAAGCTGCTCAAAATCTGTGTTGAATGGAAAAGGAAAATTAAGGTGTAGGCTGGCTATCTCTGCTGGATAGAGTTTGTGTGGGAAATGTCAGCATCCTAGAATGGTAATGGTGATCACATGGCATTCCAATCAGAGATCTATCTTACCCACTATGGCTGAGGCTGGAGAAGCCTTCTTTGCCCGTGCGAGCTTAACCAGTCTGTTCCGACAACCTCTGCTGGATTTTCAACAGAAGTTCCGGCTACTTGATTATCCTCTAAAGATTTTTCAGCTTCCGCTCGGTCTTTGTTTTCTTATAGCATTTTAGAGAAGCTCATGGTTATTTTTAATTTTATTGATCTGGAAGCAGTGAAACCTATTCTCAAAGGCTATTTCACCTTCATAGATTTGTTGTCAGTCCAATGATTCCACAATGATTTCTTTCCAAATCAGAATGATGCTGGAAGTGCTACTCCAGCCTATTCAATTGGGCATTATTCTCTACATTTTCCATGGCTTCAATAGTCATTATCAACACTCTTTCTTACCAAATTCAAACTCTACATAATCCAATTAGTGATTCTAGGTTTAAAAGAAACACAATTATATATTTTCAGAAAAAGCATAACTAGAGTTTGAATTCTGTGGAAAATTACATGTAGAATCAAAGCTTATGGATTCTTTGTGTCTTGAAATAACTGGAGCCTTGCTCGACTTCATTAATGACTTTGGACTTCATTTAGTTGCTCCCTCCATTACAAAATCTTTTTCTTGGGTAACTAATTTGGTTTCGTTATATGGTTTACTTCAACATATAAAAAATGCATTAATTAATTTTTCTAACTTTATCCTTGGCTTGCCTACTTAGTTGAGTGGGAGTAACATTTATGAACTGAGAGGCTAATTTACTCTAATGCAGTTACAGTAAATTTTTGTTAATTAATGTTTTTAGTGTTTTTCTTATCTGTTGTTCAAAAACTTAAATTAATAATTAATATTTAATATTGATAATTTGAGAAGAATAGTATTTAGATCCTTAATTGTGAGATTGAGTTTTTCTGGTATTCAAATACATTGAACAATGATTCTTGAGAATCTAAATGATCTAATAGTCTTGAATAATGACAAATTAAATTGGGTGTGGGTGCAGGAGGGTGCCAACCTAGTTAGGATCTCTGTGCCTTCATCTTTTGATTCACCTTAACTTTTTTGCTTAAAAAAAAATTAAATTGGCATCAAATATGTTATGGTAATTATTATTGCTCCTATTTATATTTTTTATATACTTAAGTTATCCTCAAGTTATGATTTATTTTCATAAAGGTTTGGGGAGGTTCTCTTTCACTCTGTATCTCTACAAAAGCTCTTATTTATTGCTCTTAGAAAGTTCAGATTTCTACTTCTGTATAATTTTTATACAATTCCTTTAACTCCAATTATATATTTGACGACTAATTTACAATGTTTGACATTTGCAGCCGGTTGCTGAAGTGGCAGAAGACATATGGGATCATTATGGGTTTGACTTTGGAACAGACTTTTCGGGAATTTACAAAGCACTTTCTCATGTTAACTACAATGTTCGGTTGGCAGCTGCTGAAGCTCTAGCTGCTGCACTGGATGAACATCCAGATTTTATACAAGTATGCTTGCTCAAAACTTTCAACCTATCATTCAGCATTTTATCTCATAACTACTAATATTTTTCAGGAGACACTTTCCACTTTATTTTCACTGTATATTCGTGACACGGGAACTGGAGATGGCACTGTTGATGCTGGTTGGCTGGGTAGGCAAGGTGTAGCATTAGCACTACATTCTGCTGCTGATGTGTTGAGAACAAAAGACCTTCCTGTTGTAATGACATTTCTAATATCAAGAGCACTGGTAATTTTCACTGGCATTTTTGAAAATTTTCATTACATTTTCAACTGAAACCTACTTTCACACTGAATTGTTCACATTTGGGGCCTGTTGAAGTCAAATAGTTAGTCTTTTAAATATAGGGGAGAAATAGGTATGATGCCCATGAAAGTAAAATATTATGTTATGACATGTTAGATATGATCATAGATGACAAAACTTTATTTCTTATTTATACTGATACTATACTAGTAATCCTCCTAATCAAGGAAGCCCATAATCCTACATAAAAATGGTTTTAAAATCCAAAATTCTGCTATTCATTTGACATAAGATCAAACATGCACAATGTACAAAGATGAATTCAATAAGCTATATCGGATATTAAGAGGTTATCGAATCTTAATCACCCTCATCAAGGTGCTGACTCTGCATCTTGATGAGGGTGATTAAGATTCGATAACCTCTTAATATCCGATATAGTTTATTGAATCCATTTATGTACATTGTACATGTTTGAGCCTCATGTCAAATGAATAGCAGCAGTATTTTTGGATTGAGCTTTTAATTTTTGCTTTTCAAGGTTCATTATTATATATTATTTTCAAATGAAATCAATGCCTTTCTGAATCTTCCATGATGTTGATTGAAGAAATCTCATCCTGCCTGTTGATAGTGTTACTAAAACAGTATAGAAATAACGAAATTTAGGTTTACCGTAAGGGTTTTGTTGCATCACATTCGTGGACGGAACACAATTATCCAATATACCATGTTCTGATAAGGAAATTTAATTAATAAAAATATTCTAATACTTGTTATTTTCTATAATAAAAATATCTTATCATATGAAAAGAAGTATATCATCATAATAAAGAAGTATATTATGCTCTGTTGATGGTCGTGTCTGTATCTATTCTGCTAGTGACCTTTTATCATGTTCTACAGGGTAATTTTTGTAAAGCAAGTATTTATTTGACATTAAATGGCAAATAACTTTTGACTATGGGGTTGATTTGATATGCAGGCTGATCTAAATGCTGATGTTAGAGACAGAATGATTAATTCTGGTATATTGATCATTGATAAAAATGGAAAAGACAATGTCTCATTGTTATTTCCCATATTTGAGAACTACTTGAACAAAACGGTGAGTTCCATGTCATATTGGAGATACATTTATGAATACTCCTGTGTTTTTTTTTTTTGTAATCAGACACTTAATTCATGTATAAGAGTTCTAGGGGATCTTTTGTTAATAGATTCTCCTCAAATTTCTTAGGCACCGGATGAAGAACAATATGACTTGGTTCGTGAGGGTGTGGTTATCTTCACTGGAGCTCTGGCAAAACACTTGGCAAAGGTTATTATTGAAGTTTCATTCTGTTATTGCTTATTACCAACATCCCATTTTTATTGATTTTTTTTGGTTTTAGTCGCAAGTTGAATTATAACTTTCTTGTAATATTTATACTCCTGTTTGAGCAGGATGATCCCAAGGTTCATGCTGTTGTGGACAAATTGTTGGATGTTTTGAACACTCCTTCAGAATCTGTTCAACGTGCCGTCTCTGCTTGTCTATCTCCCTTGATGCCGTCAAAACAGGTATGCACAAGAGCAGTCTAATTGTTATTATTCTATGCATTTAGTTCTATTTCTATGGAAAATTATCATATGGATCTCGACTAGAGTTCCTCATTTTTGGCGTTATATAAAAATCGGATAAAAAAAAATCCTTATGCATAATTATTCGTGCCCCTTTAGTTGATTAGGCGGATCATATGCTATACTTATACCAGCAATAGGTTCCATGTGAATAGGTCACGATGTTTGATCTTTTGATACATTTATATACTTGTGCACTAGTAATTTTCTATAAGTTATACTTGGACCTGTTGGTAAATTCTTACAGTTTCCATATTCTTGGTTGATAGCAATTCTTTGTCAAGAGTTCAAATTTGCTAGTTATTCAGTGCACACCTTCATCGACATATTTACATGCTTTATATGATATATTTTCTATATGTTTTCTGGATGTTTGCTTAATTGAAATGTTTTGTTTTGCTATTTGATTTGATATCTTCTGCTATTAGGATGAAGGAGCAGCTCTTGTTACTCGATTGTTGGATCAGATGATGAAAAGTGAGAAATATGGAGAACGCCGTGGGGCTGCTTTTGGACTTGCAGGGGTGGTTAAGGGATTTGGCATTTCTTGCTTGAAAAAGTATAAGATTGCGATTATTCTTCAAGAGTGTCTTGCTGAGAGGTTGGAGTATTCTTTATTATACATTTTCTTTTTGCATTTTCAAAATTCCCATCAGTGCATGGAATTTTGATAAAAAGTGCAGTTTATGTTTTTTTTACCAGACATGTGGCCATTGATGTATAAGAAAAGGGAATGTATCTTAGTTATATTCTGTTATTTTCAAACTACAGGAACTCTGCAAAATCTCGTGAAGGAGCTTTACTTGGATTTGAGTGCCTTTGTGAAACACTTGGAAAACTATTTGAACCGTATGTTGACCCTTAAGTTATTGATTCTTAATGTTGTTATTTTGATGGTTTTATATTCTTCTCACCATGTTTGTATTCAGGTACGTGATCCAGATGCTACCACTTCTTTTGGTT
This sequence comes from Lathyrus aphaca, assembly GCA_963966055.1. Lineage (NCBI taxonomy): Eukaryota > Viridiplantae > Streptophyta > Magnoliopsida > Fabales > Fabaceae > Lathyrus > Lathyrus aphaca. The sequence goes on from OZ014525.1 coordinate 9,440,172, forward strand.
TCTTTCTCTGATCAAGTAGCTGCAGTTCGGGATGCAGCCGAATGTGCGGCCCGTGCAATGATGTCTCAACTTAGTGCTCAAGGAGTGAAGCTTGTCCTTCCATCTCTTTTAAAGGTGATTGACATTGCCTATCATTGTAATGACAAATCATTGTGTGGAGATCAAGGTTATCAATAGTGCATTTAGCGCTGGTGTGGCACAGTCCCAACGTACTCTATTCCGGTATCCCAGTTTTGTGGTCAGCCGCACTACGCCACTTTCCGGGATCGAAAAAATCGATTCTAACATGCTCAAACTGCAACAACAAATTTTGAAAAAATAGCTGTCATTATGTGCTTTGTTAAATATATGCACATTAATTTTTTATTATAAAAATTCACTATATATACACACGCTACACATTGTATATTAGTCATAAACATTTTTTTTATATAAATAAAATATAAATTCTTTATATTGAGAAAATTCTGTTTAAATTAATACTTTATTTATTCAGCAATACCTCTAAATTTACAAAATTCCATCTTCTCCCAAAATTATGAAGTTATAGAGGTTCTACTCTGTTTTGCGTCATTTAATGTGCTTCTCTAGCAAAGAGCTATTCAATAGTTAATATATTTGCTCAGGGTCTTGAAGATAAAGCGTGGAGGACAAAACAGAGTAGTGTACAGTTACTTGGCGCTATGGCTTACTGTGCTCCTCAACAGTTGTCTCAGTGCCTCCCTAAGATTGTACCAAAATTGACCGAGGTATTTGTTTAAACAATCATATTATCACAGGTATGTTTCTTGTACTTTATTGGTTGCATTACCTAAATCTTTTCCTTTATTTGAAGGTTTTGACTGATTCCCATCCTAAAGTCCAGTCAGCTGGGCAAATGGCCCTTCAACAGGTTAGCTTTGGGTATTACCTTCTGCTTAGATTATTGTTGTGCTTTATTTATATTTTTATATTTTCTTTTTTCAGGTTGGAAGTGTGATAAAGAATCCAGAAATATCCGCTCTTGTCCCTACTCTTCTTAAGGGACTCAGTGATCCTAATGAGCATACCAAATATTCTCTTGATATTCTTCTCCAAGTAGGGTTTATGACATGTACTTTGGTGATTTAAGTTTTATATTTTGCTTCCTTTAATCTGATCTGTTGGTTGCAGACGACCTTTGTCAATTCAATTGATGCCCCATCGCTTGCATTGTTGGTACCAATAGTACACAGAGGACTGCGGGTACGGAGTGCTGACACTAAGAAGAGAGCATCACAAATAGTTGGAAACATGTGTTCCTTGGTTACAGAGCCTAAGGATATGATTCCGTATATAGGATTGTTGCTCCCTGAAGTCAAAAAGGTACTTTCTCTTGATAGCTTTTACAGTAGCTGTATTAGCCTTGACCCTTTGTTCATTTCATTTTTATATCATGAGATCAGGTTCTTGTGGATCCTATCCCAGAAGTTCGGTCAGTTGCTGCTAGAGCCATTGGATCCCTTATAGGAGGAATGGGTGAAGATAATTTCCCTGATCTTGTCCCATGGTTGTTTGAAACTCTTAAGTCTGATAATAGTAATGTTGAACGCTCTGGAGCGGCTCAAGGCCTGAGTGAGGTCAGTCCCCCCACCATCTTTGGTTATATTTTTAACTTGAAAATTTATATAATTACCCATGGCTTCTATCATAAACCAATTCTTCCAAAGGCTTAATCTGTAAATTAAAAATACTTAAATTATTTTATTTTACATTTTTAACTTGCCTCTTCACGTAAGAGCCCTTTCGGCTTGAAAAATGGTCAGGGCACAAGCCCTTAAGCTAATAAGTAACTTTTTGATGAATGAAAGGGGCGACAGTGATTAAACTCTCGAGTCTAGATCGCTTGGACAAAGTTGCTTCATTACCATATCATGAATGATGTATTCCATAAGTTTTAGCTGTTGGGTAAATACACAAGTTACTTTTTAATACATTTCTGACAGCTTCTGATTTGGTATGACAAGTTGTGGTTTATTTGATTGGTTGTTGAGAAACCTTGTATATAAGTACATTAGATAAATTGAATAAATAAATGCCAAGAAGCATGAAATAGGTAAACAAAATTTGAACAACAAAATCACAAATATTTTTATGACTGAACAAAAATTTGAAGTTGATTTGGGTTTAAGGCTATGTTCAAATTGGTGGAAAAAGATGGAATGGTACTAGGTTCAATTATTTTGATTATTCAAAATAAGATGAATTGGTATGAAACCTGATCGTATGCATTTCATTGCATTCTGTCCAATAAGTTTTTTCTTTACCTCCACTTGGGTGATGTGGGATTGAACTGATCTTTCCCTATTCAATCATAAACTATTCAAACAATCATAAAACTATACAAACAAAATATTGGAAGCTTCATTGCATTCCGTTTTCTCATTTCACTCCTCATCTTATATTCAAACCTTGCTTCATAAGCACTATCCGTTAAGCAGATGATGGTAGGGATTTTATTATAAACAACTAGCTTCTAAAAGTATATGTATTTTGATTAATGAAACAGAACCGTGTTATGAGATGGATACTTGAGTAGAACCAGACTTGACTATTTCTCACGTATTAGTTGTGATCAGACTTTAATTTATCATCACTCTTGGAGGATATAATTTTACCACCTTGTTTAATTTAACCTATTTGATTTTATGTACTCCATCACCTGAAAAACTATCTCCTGAACAAACTTCAGGTCTTAGCTGCACTTGGTATTGCGTACTTTGAGCATGTATTGCCAGACATTATTCGAAATTGTTCCCATCAAAAAGCATCTGTTCGAGATGGATACTTGACACTGTTTAAGGTGAAGCAATTGAAGTGGACTTTTGTTCTTATTTATATCCTTAAGATTTTTTTGAGAAGTTTGTTTAACCAGTTTTTCAAAATATTTTAGTATTTGCCGCGGTCATTAGGATTCCAGTTCCAAAACTATCTTCCCCAGGTGCTGCCTTCTATCTTAGATGGTATGTTACTATTTTCGACCTGGTAATGTGCTTTCATTTATGTTCATGATCTGTTATCTCTAAACTTACTGCATTCCTTATTTTTTTAAAATATTTTTAGGTCTTGCTGATGAGAATGAATCTGTCCGCGAGGCTGCACTAGGGGCTGGCCATGTCTTGGTTGAACATTATGCAACATCGTATGTTCTTTCTTTGTTTTCATGCATCACTTTGTCTATGATTCGTATTGAATTATTCATGTTAGAACTATTGCTCTTTTTTCTATTTCTCGGATTATATTCATGATGGATGCCACAGGGTTGGATGCCTTCCATTAATTTTTTCTTTTAAATTATCACAGGTCTCTACCTCTTCTCCTACCAGCTGTTGAGGATGGCATATTTAATGATAGTTGGCGTATTCGACAGAGCTCTGTGGAGCTATTGGGCGATCTATTATTCAAAGTATGTAGTGGTCCTATTACAGCAACTCAATCACCAAACCTCATTTGATTTATGAACCTATTGATTCCTTCCAGGTTGCTGGGACTTCTGGTAAAGCTTTACTTGAGGGGGGAAGTGATGATGAAGGTTCTAGTACTGAGGCTCATGGACGTGCCATCATTGAGATTCTAGGGCGTGATAAGCGCAATGAAGTACTTGCTGCATTGTATATGGTTCGAGCAGATGTTAGTTTGTCTGTACGCCAGGTAACAATTTATCTTCTCGTCACTTTTTTCTTGACAAGGTTGATTACCAATTGGGAATATATATCTCAATTGTCAAAATGGTATGCTTCTTTTCTTAGGCTGCATTACACGTGTGGAAAACTATTGTGGCAAATACTCCAAAGACTCTTAGGGAAATTATGCCAGTTTTGATGGATACTTTAATTGCATCCCTTGCATCAGCGTCATCGGAAAGACGGCAGGTATGTACTTCTGTTTCAACTTATGTTGTGTCTGTCTGGTCACAGCTTTCAGAAATTATACGTCCCTAATGCTGATTTTCATCAAGGTTGCTGGACGATCACTAGGTGAGCTTGTCAGAAAGCTTGGTGAACGCGTACTTCCCTTGATAATCCCAATTTTATCCCAGGGTTTGAGTGACCCCGACAGCAGCAGAAGACAGGTTAGAATAGTTAATGGTGTTCAAATTGATAAAAAATAAATAAAAAATAAATAAAAAATAAATAAAAAATATACGATGAACATGTGAAAAAGCCAATAGCTCATGTTATTTGATACAGTTATAATTTGTATTGCTTGCAAGGGTGTTTGTGTTGGTCTAAGTGAAGTGATGGCAAGCGCTGGTAAGAGTCAGTTGATGATCTTCATGACTGATCTCATCCCCACTATTCGGACTGCTCTTTGTGATAGGTTTGTGTATTTTAATGAGTTCTCTTGTTTTTGGAGTTTTTTTAGTCTGCATTCTGCTATATTTAGATGAATATTTTTACAGTGAGCCTGCAGTTCGTGAGTCTGCAGGGCAAGCCTTCAGCACTCTGTACAAGGTTGTCATCATTTACCCTCTTTGCGTGATTTTCTGTGTTCAAGATTTTGCTTGTGGCATCTGAGATTAAACCTTTATGTTTTACCATACCTTATCCCTGAAAAAATTGCAATTCAGAGTGCTGGTCTGCAAGCTATTGATGAGATCGTTCCAACTCTTCTACATGCATTGGAGGATGATAAAACGTCCGACACTGCACTTGACGGCCTTAAACAAATTCTGAGGTAACATGTGTGATGCTGTTATTATCATAGGCCCATGAATAGTGTATTTATTGTTTCTACCAACTTATAAATTGACTGATCTATTATATTTTCTTTTTATAGTGTAAGAACAAGTGCAGTCTTGCCTCACATTCTACCCAAACTGGTTCATCCTCCACTATCGTATGTGTCTCTATGTTTGGATTCATTTGTTCTGGATGCTTCATTATTTGCATCTTAATTAAAAATTTGCTGGTACATGGTCAGGGCCTTCAATGCACATGCTCTTGGGGCTTTAGCAGAGGTTGCTGGGCCTGGTCTTGATTCTCATCTTGGTACTGTGCTTCCTCCTTTGCTATCAGCAATGAGTAATGTTGATCAGGTAGAAAATACACATAATTTGAAGATAATACAGCTTTATACATCCTATTTGCACTTTATATGTCTGCTTCATGAGCTTTTGTCCAATAAATGTAGAAGAGTATTACTTATTCTTAATAAACTTTTGTTGATTATTGAAATTCTAGGAGGTTCAAACTTCCGCTAAGAAGGCTGCTGAAACAATAGTCTTGGTTATTGATGAAGAAGGTGTTGACCCACTCATATCAGAGCTTGTGAAAGGTGTTAGTGATAGCCAGGTACCTGTCTTCTAATAACCATTGAAATTTAATGCTCCTCGGTACATTGTTCCCCACTCTGTTTTTCTTTATTTTTTACAATTTATGTCTACAGGCTGCTGTAAGAAGATCGAGTTCATATCTGATAGGATACTTTTTCAAAAGTAGCAAGTTATATCTGGTTGATGAAGCTCCAAATATGATATCTACCCTAATCGTCTTATTGAGTGATCCCGATTCATCTACTGTTACTGTAAGCTGAATTACTTGTTAATAATATATTTACATACCCCATTGAGATTGAGTATATCATTTATAATTTAATTTTCTTAAGGCTGCTTTGGAAGCTTTGTCAAGGGTCATTGTTTCGGTACCTAAGGAGGTACTCCCTTCATATATAAAACTAGTTCGTGATGCTGTGTCCTCATCCCGAGACAAGGAACGAAGGAAGAAGAAGGTAGTGCCGTAACTTTTGGAAATTATTCCTTATTGTGGCATTTGGATATTGTTTTTTTAAATTCCTAACGGCTATTATGAATGTTGCTAATGCTTGTGTTTTGTTTGATTGCTTTGCAGGGAGGACCAATTCTCATACCTGGATTTTGTCTTCCTAAAGCACTGCAGCCCATATTGCCAATTTTTCTCCAAGTACTTATTTCTTTACATTGAAATTTCTTTATTTTGTTTTGCATTAGCTTTTCACGTGTTCTACTTTAGTTACTTATAGAGTATGTACCCACAAGAAAATATGGAAAATAGAACTTTATTCAGTATATTAATGGAAAAGAAGTTCTGTATCTGAATTACAACAGATCCTTTGCGTAGTGATCATTATGAATAAAGTTTTTCATATTTATACTACCAGTCTCTTCTACACAGATTCCCGCCCTTCCTAAACATTATAGGCAACTAGGAATTGGTTAAGACATGCTCTCTTCCTCTCCTAATTTTTATCTGGCGCAACACAGCTTTTAAGATGCTTATGTGAGTGGTACCTTTTGGGTCTCCAATTGTATACCCAGCCAAAAGTTCCCTAGAATTCTGACACTGCCAATATGTCCTTTCATCAACATCCCTTTCCCCCCACCCCTTTTGCTTCAACCTGTTTCTGCTGTCATGTTATTCTTTGTCCCGTCATGGTTTTAACTTTCCTGAGTGAGTTACACAATGAAAACACCAACATTGGAGTCACTGTGCGCCAACATATCGCGTCCCTAAATGTTATCCTAAGATCTGGAGTCACACTCTCTTTCTATGTCCAGTTGTTTACAATCACAGCCTCCTCCGCGGGTGACGGTTCCTTAAACCTCCTTTCCAGCTGATTCCTCCTCCGCCGCGGCCAACTCTTCTCTCCTCTCTGTTGCGGGAATGTGCTCTGGAGTGAGTTCTTTTTTTGTCCTCTGTAACAGTTGTCTGAGCTGAGAGATCTCATTTAGCTGCGATTGAGATGTTCGTATCTCCTGAACACCATTCTCCAAATTTAAATTTTTCAGCTCTAAGCCATTATCTAACCTTTATATGGATTTGTCATCAAGTTTAATAAATTGTTTTTGCATTGGTTTGATGTCATTTGTGCTCAAAAAAGCCTTCAATGAAAAATTGCTTTGATATCTATCATATAAGCATTGCGGTCTCAATGTTCCATTGTGTGATATACTTATTGTTGGAAGATTTATACATAAAATCATTCTGTTAAACTTTATGCTCTCAGGGTCTCATAAATGGGTCTGCCGAATTGAGAGAGCAGGCGGCATTGGGACTTGGTGAACTGATTGAGGTGGCCGGAGAAAAATCGCTCAAGGAGGTTGTCATCCCAATAACAGGGTATGTGGTGGTATAAAAATGTTCACGTCTAAATCTCTATTTTAACTAAACAAGTTTCAAATGATGTCATTTTATCATTAATATTTGTAATAGTGTTATGTTTCTCTCTTTTCTTAATATACTTATTATGAGTCAATTTGTTTCAAGATTATTTTATGGAAAATAATTTGACTATGATATTTTTGACATCTAGATTTTTTTTGGAAGAGGCCTAATCAAGCAATCTTCATCGAGTCCAATATTTTATAATTGTAAAATATGTCAAATTAATGTTGTTCTTTTGTAACAACTTAAGCTGTTTGATTGTTTTGGTTTTTATATGGTAAATGCAACTTTGACAAAAGAGCTTGAACTTGATATTCCATTCTTATCGTTGTGTTTAATTTCACCTTAAATCGTCAATTCGTAGCAGGCCTTCCCTGGTTCACAACCAAATGAGATGCAAGAAGTTATTATTTACTATTTCTGGGATGTTTGATCTCTTATACATTCTGACTTTGCCAATCTCTTTTGTCACAGGCCTCTTATTCGTATTATAGGTGACCGTTTCCCATGGCAAGTGAAGAGTGCAATTTTGTCTACTCTGATTATCATGATTAGAAGGGGTGGCATATCTCTGAAACCTTTTCTTCCTCAACTGCAAACCACTTTTGTCAAGTGTCTACAGGATAATACAAGGTTAGTATGAGATGCTGATTGATTTCCCCTTCATCTGTTCTCAGTCTAGCATTTGTTTTTCACTAATATTAAAAACAACTCACAGCGATACCCTTAAATTTTGATTTATGTCGACTTGACCTTGGTTTGTTAAGGAGTGTTTGAATGAGAGAGAGAACATGAATTCATTTTTGTATTGAGTGATAATATTATGTCTCGATTACAATGAATAGCCTCAGCTGCACAAGGGCTGCCTGGAATTCTCAAATTAAGCATGCGGTGCTTGTTTGAGACCATAGATGACATTATTGAGCTTACATAATATAGACTTATTAGGGTCTTCAAAACCTTGTGGTTGCAAAGAGAACATGAATTCATTTTTGTATTGAGTGATAATATTATGTCTTGATTACAATGAATAGCCTCAGCTGCACAAGGGCTGCTTGGAACTCTCAAATTAAGCATGAGGTGCTTGTTTGAGACTATAGATGACATTATTGAGCTTGCATAATACTTATTAGGGTCTTCAAAACCTTGAGGTTGCAACCAATGACAACAAGTTTGGGAGGTAAAGGAACAAGGATGTTATTCATATGTGGGGGGATATGCTGTGCAAATGAGTCTCATATGTGCTGTTATTCATCTACAAATTTAATTTAATTTGGCTTAACTTGTATGCTTTGCCCATACAGTTATTGATGGTGTAGCAACTTCTTGTATTGTTTGTACTTTTATTGTTGCTTATTAAGTATTATATTACTGCAGAACTATTCGATCTAGTGCTGCCTTGGCCCTTGGGATGCTCAGTGGACTCAATGCCAGGGTTGACCCTTTAGTTAGTGATTTGCTCTCCGGTCTGCAGGTAAGTTTATTACTGTTATTCTACTTTTCTACTTTCGCTATTCTTCTGACTTAAGCTAATGCAAGTATTGCAAATCTTAAACATGCAACAATGCTGAACTGTTGGATTTTGAAATGTTTTAGGGATCAGATGGTGGTGTTCGTGAAGCTATTTTGAGTGCTTTGAAGGGTGTATTGAAGCATGCTGGGAAGAATGTGAGCTCTGCTGTTATAAGTCGTATATACAGTGTTCTGAAAGATTTAATTCATCATGAGGACGATCGAGTTCGAATGTATGCTGCGAGCGTCTTGGGCATCTTGACACAGGTTTGTAGATGGGTGAAGAAAATTACATTTACAAACTCTTAAAACTTGAGAGGAAAAAATTAAGTTTGTGATAGACTTAATTTTACTCAACTAATTAAGCATGCAATATTAACCCATAGTCAGATAGGTACAATCCAAGTTTGTCTTACAAGGTGTTCTCATAACAGAAATCTTTAGTTACTAAAAATGACTTGTAACTGTAAAAATCTATTATAACATTCTTACAAATTGAACAAGGTTTTAGAACAGCAAAGCAATACACATGCCTCAGATCTATTTATGTATTTAAACGACCATTTGTTACTCTTTAACTCTGTTTTGATAGATACAAATTTATTGAGATGCATTGATCATTACCATTACTATCATTTTATTATGAGATTACCATTACTAACATTTTATTATGCCATTGCCATCAGTATCATCTTATTTCGTCATAGTTTCTTAATTCTGCCTCATTTTTGGATTATGTCTTAATTGTTTTTGACTTATTTCCCTGTAATATAATTGCAGTACCTCGAAGCTGCTCAAATCACAGAGTTGATTCAGGAACTGTCAACTCTAGCTAATTCACCAAATTGGCCCCCTAGGCATGGCTCCATCCTTACAATCTCTTCCTTGCTCTATCACAATCCAGCATCCATTTTTTCATCTCCCTTGTTCCCAACTATTGTCGATTGCCTTAGAGACACATTGAAGGATGAGAAGGTGTGTTAATCTGGAATTATCTTGTTACATTATATTATTACTATTTTCTGACTTTCAATTTTCTGTATTACAGTTCCCTCTTCGTGAAAGTTCGACCAAGGCATTGGGAAGACTTCTTCTTTATAAAACTCAAGTTGATCCTTCTGACACAGTGCTTTACAAAGATGTTCTTTCATTGCTAGTTACATCCACACGTGACGAGTCCAGTGAAGTTAGAAGAAGGGCATTATCTACTATAAAGGCTGTTGCCAAAGTATGCACTCAAACAATCTTGCCTTGTGAAGAATGTTATTGTTAAAAATATATATTTCTCATTAATAAAACTCTGCAGGCAAACCCTTCTGCCATTATGTCACATGGGACGGTAATTGGCCCTGCGTTAGCAGAGTGTTTAAAAGACGCAAATACCCCAGTTAGACTTGCTGCAGAACGATGCGCTCTACATGCCTTCCAACTAACAAAAGGTACGTGTGCCTCCAATAAAGGCTTATATACACCAATATAATCGCTACCTTCTATAATAAGATCTTTACCTTAGCGACCAATAATTGAAATGCATATATTGCTTCTTACTCTCTTATTTGGTTTTGATTTCTCCAGGTTCGGAAAATGTTCAAGCAGTACAGAAGTATATCACCGGCTTGGATGCTAGACGTCTATCGAAGTTTCCTGAACATAGGTACTTATATTATCGACTATTTATTTTAATAAATGATCAATTTAGGAGAGAAATCTAGTTTGTTGGGTTTTGAATAAATTCTATAACAAAATTAGTTACCTGTTATCATTATGACAGATGTTTTGTTCAATATCTGAAATTATTATTGAATTTCTCTCATGGTTGCATTTCCTGAAATGCAGTGATGACAGCGGAGAGAGTGACGGAGATATGTCAACTAGCTAAGAAGCTTTGTCTAAGAGGGAGGTCCATATAGACACAAACCATTGTCTTTGGATACAGAATATTCAGAATATTCATGGAAAACCAAATCTGTAGTGGCAGCATATTAGAGTGAAAGATATAGATAGGTATACGCAATGTGAGGCTTTTTTACCCAATTTTTTCCAGCTGGGTATTTGATTATCAATATAATTGTAAATTTTGTGGTGAATTTATGTAGCTATACTGTTGTTTTTAGTACCGGTTAGATTTTGGTGGTAATGTATTTTTTCTGTCATGTATTTTGTTCATTAGTCAATCACGAGGCCAAGTTCTGCAACTGTTATTCTATCATTGCAGGTTATGATTTTCCATGCAGATTTATTCTGCAACTCTGGGTGGCTTTTTATACATTTTTGTTGTACTTAAAAAATCTCATTGAATACTTTATTCAACTATTGAATAAATTTAAATATATATTTTCATGCATATTTTTGTGAGGTTAATTTAAGAATATAGGTAAACATTATTGTGATTTAACTGAATGTGTGTGTATCAAAATTTTAACTATTACAATTAATCTCCAATTTTACGGTCCGAAAAATATTACTCAAATTTTGGGTTGGGTTTAACTCATTCTTATAAAAGGGAAATCTACTTGCCACTACACACTCATTCCTGGCACCCTCCAAATTTACATAATGACAATAATGTTCTAGATTTTTAACAGACAATTTTCGTAACAAATTTTTGGTATAAAACCAAATTTCTGGTAGTTTATTTGAAATTATTGGTATATCGGTGATTTCAAATTAAAGGTAATTTGTCATAAATTGGATATTTTAAAAAATTGGTATATATCAGGAGTTTTAAATCCTTTAAAATTTTCGGTAGTCATAATTTTAGGGTTTTTTTAGACGGTTGGGACTTTGTTGACAATTTTGTATTATTGTGATTGTATCGACAATATAAATAGGTGTTATGTCTTGTGGTTAAACATATTTGAAAAAAATTGTAATTCCAGCATTTTTAATTAAGGCAGAAGTTTACTTCAAGAGAGGTTTTTAGCCTGTCGAATTCATGCTACTAGATGACACGACCTCCTTTGTTTGCTAGACTTCGAAGTTGAAGGAATTGTTGTCTGATGGTGAGAATAGAAAGATGTTGAAGATCGAATTTCAGGAGGATTGGGGGGATGGTAGTGTGAAATATAATCTGATTGAGCTGAAGAACGATGAAGACGTCAGCAAAATGTGGAGATTATTTCGCCGTAGGCTAACAAAGGGTCCGCTGGCATTAGATGTGCAACTGACAAGATCAGTGGATGAAATAATGGCAATGTTGAAACGCCTTGAAGCATCTGGTAGTGTTTAGGTTTTTAATATCGATTAATTATGTTGTAAATGGTTTTTTATTTGTTTAAGTTTTTTAATCAAGTGTAGTGTAAGGGAATAAATGAAGACATAATAATAATATATTGTTCTGCCAAAATATACATATAATAAATCAAATCATCTAGAAATAAAAATAATACTAGATAGGTCCCCACAGACTAAGTGTGCAATCTTAGCTGATTTGGCAACAATACTACCATTGATGGTCTACTCAGTGTGTGTGCTCATCAACCAGCAATTTTATCATCATAAATCGTTGCGCGTCCTCATGGTGCTGTGTTGGAATATGAGGAGGAAGTGCGTCCTCTGAAGGTGCTTCCTCAGCTGCCGATAGAGTGATGCGTGAATTAGATACACTGAGATACCATTCCAAATAGCCATCCTCACACTGCGACGGATACTTCACAAGTGTAGATCTAGCAACAATGGAGCAAGGAGAACTGAGGAAGTGCGTCATAAACCACCTATCAATACCCTCAGAGGGTGTATCCGGATCCACTGGTGGTATGGTCTGAATTTACCCAAACTGACGCAGACATCTCTCTGGGAGGTGCCTGACAATCAACGTCTCCCACCGCATATAGCCAAAGTATAATGTCGACTCCTCAAACGGACGTACGACTCTATGCTCATCGTAGGGTGTCCAGATGATATCCTCTAAGGTCAGCGCATCCAATCTCCTCTTGTACTCAAGTATCCCTCTAGGGTGTTTCTGCCTTGCCTTCCACCTCTTCGCCCGTGGCTCTCCCTGGTGTATACGGCTGGATCCTCTTATCACATATATGCAGGAAATGCTCATAGATCCAGCTCCTAGATCACAACAAACAGTAAATTAGAATTATTAATATTAAAAAAATATAACAAAAAGTAAGTTAGAAAATGAATTAAGATATACCTGTAACAAACTAAGATACCCAGCTAGCTGCTTCGTATCAAATCTGGTCTCCTCCCCTAACACATGATACAACTGAGTCAGGGTTGCACAACCCCAAACCCAGTTGTGCGCCTCCAGATCACTTAAGAGGCACATATACCGAGCATCCACATAGGTACCAGACTTGTTCGCAAAGAGAATACATGCTACCACATGCAGCATGTACGCCCTAGCGGCAACCTGATACTGACTAGCAACAACGAGCTCATCGTACCTATCTCGCAGCCACCACATACGAAGGTGAGCACCTCGTGTATCCGCGTCATACTGTGCCACCACTACCTCTGATAAAAAAAGATCACGAACTATTAGCTCTTGTGCCTGGGTCACGCTCAATGAAGGAGCCGTCCAAAATCTGCCGCCGATAGGGAGATGGAACAAGGAAATGACATCATCTAAGGTCACAGTCATCTCTCCAAATGCGAGATGAAATGACGACGTCTCCTTGTGCCACATCTCAACGAAGGCACTTAGCCACTCCGCATCCAACATCGTCAGGGAGTAGTGACCAAAATGAAGCAAGTCAAAATCCTTCACAATCGTCTTCACAACATCAAGGAAGGGAATACGAGGGAAACCTTTCATCTTTGCGCCGTGAGACTGGACCCTCAGTACAGGTCGCACCTGTGACACCAACCAAGAGCCAAATTTGTTAATACATAAAAAAATTTATGCATTAGTAAACATGTTAAAATTAAACGTAAAAACCATATACCTCTCCCTGCCATATATGCAAGGCTACGTACCCACTGTACCATATAAGCACAGACCTATCAATCGATCCACCAGGGAATCCTGGCTCCGTGTGTACGGATGACTCGGTCGAGGGAACCATCACATCCGTCTGAATAGTCTCCTCCACGTCTTCTGTACCGGCGACCCCTCCAGTGCCATCACCCTCACCATCAGCATGTCCTTCCTGCACACCCTAAACTGATACTATGACAGTCTCCTCTAAGACATCCTTAACAACATCCTCCATCGGAACATCTCTCTCAATATCCACCGGCTGAGGCTGAATATCAGGGACGACCTCTGGTGTGACCTGCTGTGAAAGACCTCCACTTCTCCTAACGGTGCGAGGTGCCTGGAAATGCCCTCCGCTGCTCAGCCATCCTCTTCCGGTGCGAATCAGTTGGGACAACCCGTCTAACTCGTACATGGGTAGACTCAGCATCGGGAGTGGCTGTACCCCTCCCCTACCAACTGCAGCCAAGTCACGCGTCCTACCACTAGGGGTACCATCAACACCTATAGTCCTCACTAGAAAAGAAAAAAACACATTTTAAATAAAAAATAAACCAAAAATAAATACACTATCGGGATTTTGAAATTCCCGGGGAAAACAAAAAAAGTAAACTACCAGTAATTTCAAATTACCGGTAGAAAAGCATAAAATTTGAACTACCGGAAATTTCAAATCTCCGGGAAATAATTACCGGTATTTTTGGAATTTACGGTAATTATTACCGGATTTTTTTAAAATTTTCGGTATTTTTTTACTGGCAATTTAGATAAACCGATAAAACTTGTAATTTCCAAATCTCCGGTAGTGCAAACATAATTCCCGTTATCGTCAAAATTTTACCGGTAGAATTTTTCATATTTATAAAGAGAATTTCTTAACCTATATGTTTATTTTCCACCACGATAAAAAACTAAAATGCCTGTAGTTTTTGGAAATACATCTTTGGATTTATCCAATCTCAACACATGTCGTTTTGATTGGTGTCCTATAAGATTTTTTTAATTTCAGAGGTGTTTTAAGATTTTTTTTTGGAGATGTATCTTTGGAAGATTGGAAGAGATTTTAAAATTTGTTATCACATTTGAATGTCAGATGTATTTTTGAAATAATTTGATAAAATAAACGATTACATGATCACACAATCATTTTGGTTTTTATCTACAATCTCACCCCCAAAACCCTTGATTATTCATTTTTTCACTCTAACTCTCTAATCTTCTGGCTTATAATATTAAAGGGAGAAAAAGATATAGAATTTCATGTAACAATCTTTTATTTTATATTGTATTGTCCATATTAATTAAGTTTTTTTTTTGTGAAATTAAAGATTTTATCTTAAATTATAAATTTATAAATTATTCCAGAGATGTATTTTTGGTACTTATCTGTGTTGATTTTTTTTTTAAATTTTGTTTTCAACAATAGTGCTTATTTACTGTTATGTGGTGATTATTTTTTGATATGGTGCACCACAATGTTTTTTCTAACAAGTTGTTTCTTCGAATGTTAAAGGTTAATTATTAGCACCTAATTTAAAAACCATAAAGAGTTTGAATTTCGTGATCAAATGCTTCAATAGATACGTATGGAGACCGCCTAGCTTAGGTTTGAGGTGGTTATCGTAAGGTCTAATAATAGTTCGGATAAAGGATGAGGCCTTTGTGACAATGACATGCGAAAGAAAAGAGAAATATAGAACTGCTTTCTGAAATTTTAAAAGAGACGACACCGGTCCAAGAAAATGTGGGTGTACCCTTAAGGCGCGTGGTTACATGTTGGCAAACAAAAATTAGTTCAACCAACAAATATACTTACAACGTTGAAATCGAAAAAGAGAAGGAATTCGTTGTTGACATTACATTGAATTTGGTTCAACCAAAAAATATACTTGCAACATTGAAACCGAAAAGTCCCAAAAATATATCAAATATCAAGCAAGTGTATAATACGATACCAAACTAACAAGACACTTAAGGGGGATAAAACTGAAATGCAACAACTCTTGAAACTGTTGGATGATAACAATTATATGTTTAGGCACCGAACGTGCGAGGATGGAGTTAACGTTAGAGATATATTTTAGACTCATCCTGATTCCACAAAGTTGTTTAACACTTTTCCTATTGAGCTCATATTTGATTTAACATACAAGACCAACAAATATAAACTTTGATTAGTGGAGATGGTTGGTGTTATCTCAACTAAGAAGACATATTCTGTCGGGTTTGCATTACTAGAGAGTGAGAAAGAGGATAATGTTACTTGAGCCTTAGATGTGCGTCAAACAATTTCGAAGGACCAATGTGAGATGCCTAAAGTGATTGTTACCGATCATGATACCGCCTTGATGAATTTGATTGTAAAGGTATTTCCTACTTCTAATGAATTACTTTGTAGGAACCATATAACAAAGAGTGTGAGAAGTCAGGAAAAGCTGTAGTACGGACAAAACAAATAGAGTCCGAAGATGGAAAAATGGTGAATGCGGGTATTGTTGTGGAAAAAGTAATGGATGTATGAAATCATATAATACATTATTTCACAAAATAACTACATGTCATTTTTGTTATTCATTTCAGAAACGTGTGTGAAAGTATCCTGATTTTTTGAAATATGTTGAAAGCCCAATTCTTGACCAGGTGAAGGAGAAAATTGTTTGTGCTTGGTCAGATAAGGTTAGACACCTTGGAAATACAACAACTAACAAAGTTGGGTTTGCCCATGCAACTTTGAAAAATTGATTGGAAAATAGTAAGGGCATTTATGCAGAGATTGAGACTTTGTGAACCAAATGATTCAAAACAACATAATGTGATACACACATCATTTGGTCGGAACATCACAGTTTTGGAACACAGACTTAAAGACAAAACACTTTATTCTATGTTGGTCGACAACGTATCTCAAGCGAGTTTGAATTATATTTTTCACGAGGATAAATGAGCTGAAAATGTAGGCTCCAATAGTGCAAGGTGTGGATGCACAATTGTTCAAACATATGGTCTCCCACTTGCTTGTGTTATTGCAAAGGAAAACGTGAAACTTGGTAGCCCAATAATAATGGATTAGATTTGCACTCATTGGAAGAGGCTTAAGTTTGATGATGATAATGTCTTGAAAGATGGTAAATAAAATATCTCTATTTTGACCGAATGGAAAGTGATACAAGTTATATTTTTGAAAGCCGATGACAACACAAAACTCCACATCAAAGAATAATTGAGGAAGATTGCCTATCCCGAAACCACCAACTTGAAACCACCATCTCAACTGGTAAAAAAAAGGTAATCTAAAAAAAATCAAGCCTACACCGAAGGACAATTCAACTACACGACCTCCTTCATATTTTGAACATGTTTACAAAGTTTTTCCCGGCTCACCAACTCTAAAATCTGAAAAAAGTGTTGTCAAAGGAGCTCGCATTAGCCAACCACCTCCTATGGAGCCTCCACCAAAAAATTCATTCATTGACAACGTGTCCATTTTTATGAACAAATACATTAAGCAGACCATAAATGTTGCAGGGGATGGCAAATGCAGTTATCGGGTAGTTTCGACTTTACTAGATAAAGGAGAATGTAATAATACACTAATCTACCATCAACTTATCCAAGAGTTGATGACGCATAAATAGCCATACACACATCTGTACGGAAATAGAGAAAAAATCGATGAAGTTTATGTGCTCTTGTTCCCGGCCTTAGTGGACCAACACCAGAGGCAAAATGGATGCACTTTCCTGAAATGGGTCACCTAATAGGTTAAGGGTAAGTTTTTTTTTTTTGGGGGGGGGGGGGGGGGAGGAAACAACCTAGGATGTCTGCGTGGAAAGAAAATAACGGCAAGGGAGTGGGTGGTGACGATACTGTTTTATTCTTTATTTTGGATTTTCTTGAAGCCTTGAATGCTAAAGATCTGTTTGAGGTCTTTTTGGTGTATGGTGTGAGTTTGAAAGTTTATATTCCGGCGAAAAGAGATAAATGTGGAATGAGATTTGGTTTCGTGAAATTTCGGAAAGTTCATGATGTCCGACTCATGGCAACCAAGTTAGACAACATTTTTCTTGAGGGAAGGAAAATACATGCTAATGTCCCCATATTCAACTCTGAGATGCAGAGTAAAGATCGTGGTTTTGCTAGATCAGTTGGTACCAAGATGGAACCCTTACTTAGAAGGAACTTAAAGGGTTTTGTGTTTGGAGGGAGGTCGCTTGCCCAAGTAGTGGAAGGTTACCAAGTTGGGGATATTTATATTCCTAGGAAAGTACTTACTCGTCTCTCTTTGCCTTTCAACAATTCCGACATGGAAAGGTTTCAAAAATCTCACGTTGACATCGCTCATAAAAGTGTTAATGTTTTAGAAATCCAGTGTAGCCTTCAAGAGGAGGGATTCTTTAACATTAAAGTCTTTCCCATCGAAGCCTCAAAATGCTTGTTAAAAGACCAAGAAGATGGCAAAATTCATCTGTTTATTTCTGAAGCTTGTGATTGGATAAACAAATGGTTTGTTTCGGTTCAAGCCTGGACGCCAGATGTAGTAGATCTTGAGAGAATTTTCTGGGTCCATTGTGACAGTTTACCCTGCTTTGCATGGAACAAGGAAGCCTTTGAATTTATTACCTCTAGCATGGACTCGTTTGTCACTTGTGATGATGCTACAAACATGAAACTTAAATTGGATGCGGCTAGATTCAATGTCAAGACTGGGGTGAACCCGATTCTGAATGAGGTTATCTTAGCTGAGATTAATAATTTGGAGTTCAAGATTCATCTTGTCAAAGCTTTTAAGGTCATAGAGATGGTAAAAACAATTTTGATGATGGTGGGGTTTTTGTATTGATTCGTCCGATGGCGATGACAATAATTGGGATACTAATGAAGGGTTGGAAGATGTTGTTTCGATTATCCCTGGTGAAGTAGCTTTAGGAAGTCCTATCCTACATTCTAAGGTTGCTTCTGAAAGTGGTTAAGGTGGATCAAAAGTTGTTTCACATTCTGGTGATAGGCGTAGGCCAGACGATGCTATTGATGGGACCTGTGTTGGGAAAGGTGTATTCTCAATTGTCAATCCTGAGTTGAATCAGACTGTGTTGGGATTTTTGGGGCCCAGGAAGTTAGTATCCTCTAGTTTTTCTTCTAATGAGTCCTCACATCACAATATAGATGTTGTTCCTTGTTCCATTAATTTTAACAAGCCTCAGATATCGTTTTGGGATAAGGAAAACTTGGTGGTTAATAGTAATTCACTTGCGGGTAATTTGGTTATTGAGTTGGGTTGTCCTGAAACTTTATTTGGGCCCTCCGAAGGTATGGTTGGACCCTCTAAATGAGCTAATATTAGGAAAATGAAACCAATTCAGGAAGTGTATAAGAATATTATGATTCCATATGCTCCATCATATTACTCTTCTTTGCTCCCTGCTGCGGCTATTGTACCTGAAAATTTTCTTGTTGCTGCATCTACTAGGAGACCTACCTATAATATTCAGGCTGAGATTAATCAGTGGTCTTCTTGTGGCTCTCTTCTATGCTAAGATTCCATCACCGACACATATTTTCTTAGGGGCAATGATAGATGCAAGAAGGCACACGAAGATGTTCATGCTAAAATCTGGAAATCTATGAAACTTTTAGGTGTGGACGAAGATGACAATGTTTTTGAGAGTACTTTGAGGGACTTAGAAGCAAGGGACAAGAAAGATCGAGGTAGTAATAGGGTTTGGAAAAGTCGTTCCATGAATATTATGTCTTTTAATACAAGAGGGTATTGTAGTTCTCTTAAGAGAAGAAGAATTACTCAGATTATCAACAAGGGTCAAGCGGATGTGTGCCTTATTCAAGAATCTAAGGTGAGGAACATGGATAATAAGATGGCTCAAAGTATTTGGAGATCTCAGGAGATTGAATGGTTGGTGTCTAATTCAGATGGTTTATCGGGGGGAATCCTTATTTCGTGGAAAAAGGTCACATCTCCACTAATTTTAGCTTTAATGGGAAAGACTTCCTAGGGGTTCAATTATCTTGGAAGGGCTCGTTTTTTTATATTGTGAACATATACTCCCCTTGCAGTGTGCCAGAGAAAAGGAGTATGTGGGAAAATCTGTTAGGTTCCAAAAACTGTTTACCTAGTGGGGGATGAATCGTAGGGGGTGACTTTAATGCGGTTAAGTTCGAGGAGGAAATGAAAGGATCTAGTAGGCCCGTGTATGGTGATATGGTGGAGTTTAGAGCTTTCATTGACAATATGTAGTTATTTGATCTTCCTTTGGTTGGGAATTATTTCACTTGGTACAAATCTAATTGTAATTTCCAGAGTAGATTGGACAGGTTTCTCTTGAATGATATGGCTATTTAGAAGTTGGGTTTTTTAATCAATCAGTGGGGGATAGGGACATTTATGATCACCGACCTATCTGGTTGAGATCTAAAATCGTCAATTGGGGGCCAAAACCGTTTAGATTTTTTAACTGTTGGCTGGATCATAAAGAGTTTTTGGCTATTGTGAAAAACTCGTGGGAGGTAGGCAGCAACACGGGGTGTCCCGATTCTATTATGCTTAACAAGTTTATGTCTCTCAAAATTGTCCTCAAGAAATTAAATGTGGAATCTTTTGGCTGGTTGGTTTTAACATAAAATCTTGCACCTCTGAGTTGAATGAGACAGAGCATAGTCTTGACAATATCGTAAACTACCAAGATGAAGATCTGTTAAAGGCTAGGCTTACTAATCAAGAAAACTTATGGAAGAATCTTTGGTTTAAGGAGAGTATGATTGTAACACGGTGGGAGAACTGACTTTCTATAAATGTTGCGGATAGCAAGAGTCACCACCGACTTTTATTTTATCCATAAGGAAAGGACATAAAAGAACAGGAAAGACCTATTTTAAAAGACTTGAGTTCGGGGGGTGGGTTATATAAAGGGAAGGTGTTAGTACCCTTTATATCCATGGTTATCCATGGGCTCTTAGTTACTTAGCTCACTTAAATTGTTTTTGAAATGTGTAGTGTGTGATTAGAAAAATTTCTTTAAGTACTTTGTAATGACCCTCGTATGGGTGTATACAAAAGCCTAGTTTAGAAATTGTGAGGTGTAAAAGTAATTTTGAAGAGTGCGATCAAGTAACTATGAGATACCTACCCTAGATTAAGTCTTTCTTATTCTTTTATGTTCTTTCAAAGGGTAAGACTATCCCTATTATTAAGGAATAGGTAGTCATTACCTTGGATGTTTTAAGGGACATGCGTAGGGTCATCGTATGGTCATAGAAGGCAGCTTAAGGGGTGTCTTTAGCAATTCGTAGGGACTATCATCATTTACTCGAATGGAAAAGATCTTTATCGTAGGCAACATCGAAGGGACTTGATCTTTTAAACTGTAGGGACTTGATGATTTTTATGAAGGGACTTTGCTTAAGACACCCCTATATTCGAGGGACTTGACCATTTTTAAGGCAACTGAGAGGGGTAACCTATGAAGTGCAAGATGACGATCAAAGATCGACTTACGTGTGTGTGTTTATATTCAAGTATTTATCTTATTTAAATTAATTTTCTAAATTAATTTTAATCACATTTAGGTTATACACACCCTAAAATTACTAACCATATAATAAAATATTTACGAAATAAAATAAAGACGGAAAATAAACCTACAAGTATTACATGGCATTAGCAAATACATAATAATCAAATAAAAATTATAGTAATAAATATAATAAAAATAATAAATAAACAATAATAAAATATTAGCAATAATAATAATGATAATAATAATAAATAAAGAAATCAAAATTAAAATTTAAAAGAGAAATTATTTTTAGGTTAAATAAATATTATAAGTTTTTTAGAGATTAATTAAGAAAATATAACAAATTTAATAATAATAAGCAAAATATTAAATTATTTACATAATAATAAAGATAAAGATTAATATATTAATTAGGGTTTGGAAAAAATAAGTTAAATTTTAGGGTTAATAGAAAAATTAGGGTTAGTATCTTAATTAAGAAAATTAGGGTTAAGAATTTAGGTTTAGGAATTAATTAAGATTTAAATAAATTATTTACAAATTACGTATAATAAAGATTAATAAAAAATTATTAGAAAGAATAATTAATATTTATTTACAAAAAATATTTTATGGTTTAATATACTTAAGTTAAAATTAGGGTTAATTAATTAGTTAATTAGTTAATTAGATAATTAGATAATATAATTAATATAATTACATAATAATTAAATTAATAAAAAAAGAAAAAGGAAAATCAAACAAAAACAAGGTTTTTAAAAAAAGGGGGAAACCTGGACTTGAATCCAGGACCTCCCCATTACCTGACCAAGGCAATGATCACTGGGCTGCGTATGCTAGCTGGTAGAGAATCAACAACAATGCATAATATATTCAACCTGCACAATATGATGAAAAAGGAAAAAAATGGTGGGTGGTGGGATTCGAACCCCAGCCCTTTCAGGTTTTAAACAAAGCTCTTGCCATTCAGCCACATGGGGCGCGTCTGCCTATGGAACAACAAACAATAATAATATATTATGTAAATTGAATGATTGAAAAATTGAGAAAAAATATGGTGTCGCCAAGGATCGAACACAGGTTATAGACATCACACGCGCACGCTACTACCACTGGGCCAAGCAACGTTAGTTGAAACTAAATAGAAACGAAACAATAAAAAGAATAATCATTTTTTTGAAATCCTGATTGGTGCCATCTGACTTCATCTTCAACCTTATACCTGCGAAATTTCCTACGAATTTTGCTGCGAATTTACCTGCAAACCAGTTTTCATAGGTTTTCCTATTTTCTTCAATGAGCATCAAACCTGTAACAATTCTCAAAATTGATCATACATATGCAATCCTCATGTTATTTGCAGTTAGACTATGGTGTCATATTTCATTTATATTTATTAAATCGTGAACCCCCAATTCGAGAGCTCTAACCCTAACAATGGCGTTTCATGATTCAAGCCATGAACCTTCAATCTAATTGTCCAGAAAGTATCCTAGGGTCATTACAAACACAAACCAGGCATCAAATTCAATCAATAACAGTAAAATGTATGAAAACGAAAAAATGCATAAAGTGATGAAAACACGATTCGGTTCATGCTTATGGCAATGCTTTTGATGCTGCAAATGATTGGGATAGCATCAGTGAGGCTCAAGGAACATGTTGCAACCTTCAAAACACTTTGATATGGCCTGCAAATGAGAATCCGAATTGAAATTTTTTTGTGAAAATTTGGAAGTTTGAAGCTCCTCTTTGGCTGCTAATTTCGTCCCCTAGTATTGTGTTAGGTTCATGATCTTATAGTAAAGAGAATTAGGTCAAGAAATTGATGAATGGTTGGGCTTTTTGTATAACTTGATGGTGAAGAAAGATATGATCTTAAAAGTGAAAAAAATCAAATATTTTCTTACTCTTAAAGCCTTGCACGAATTTGGAGTGTATCCAATCAAGTTAAATGATGTTTATGATCTTCTAGAACCACAATCCAATCCAAATATTTGATTTATATATTTTATTTTGATTTAATTTGCATTTTAATGAATAAAGTTCAAATAAATACTAAATAAAAAATAAAAAATCAGATAATACTTGGTTTGGGTCGTGCTTGAGGATATCATGAAGATTGGATGGCAATTTGGTAGGCCCATTTGACAAAAATTGGTTTTAAGACTTCATTTACTTCACATACCTCCCATAAATTTCCCAACTTTGAAAAGGCACAAATACCTCAATTTTAAGGCTATGAAGATGTTCTTGGACATTTTAGAAAGCTTAGAGAGTTCTCTAACCAACCTTTTTAGTATCATGTCTATATCCTTTACCATTTTCAAATTATGCCCTTTGGAAGATGTTGAGTTTTTGTTGACTTTTAAAATGACCTATAATGTTTTAGCTCATACCTTTCAAATGAAACATTTTTGGGCTTGGCTTGTGAGACACAAAGTTGTATATAATTCAATTTCCTTCAAAATGAGATTTGGATGGGAAATTTTTGATGAAGCATGTGAAAGTTATGGCTGGTCAAAGTTCAGTTGACTTTTCCTGTGAAAACCCTAATTTAGAAACTCCTGATTCTTGATGATATGAAACTTCCTTGATGAATCATGATCAACCCTTGATCAAATGATGAATTTTACTTCATAAAATTGATGTTGGCAAAAAATCATGAAGTTTGACTTTGGTTTGACCACAGTTGACCTCAGTTTGACTTTTTAACCACTTTGACTGATTTTTGCATATCTGATCATCTGACTGAGCAAACCTTTTGGGAAAGCCTTGAAACTTGACATAGGGATTCTTGAAGACATGTATGATGTTATGAAGCTTACTTGAGGCCTTGAAAGTCCATTTAGCCTGATGAAATCCAAAACCCCAGTTTAGGATGCATTGCTTAGGAGGATGCTTTGTCTGAGGGAATTGTCAAACTTTCTGACTAATTGTGAACCTTGTGAACCCTGTGAACCTCTTGAGACACATTGGTACACAATGTAATGTATAGGGTAGGGCAAAGTTTGTGGTGCAACAGCTGCCCCTGTTCAATTTTCTGAAACCTGAGGAGTTAGATTGACCTGTGTGCCATTCGTGACTTGGAAGGTTGAAGGGGATTGAACACAAATGCCCAAAAATTTGCACTCGCCAGTGCATAAAGTAACACTGCTGATTGGTTGTATATGATGGAGTGGGATTAAAGATGCCACTCAGAGGAACTGGAGATGGGCTTATAGATTCCATCCATAATATCAGAAGGTGATAGTATCTTTATGTTGTCACTGGATATCAGTACTAGGTCTTCGTATAGGCCGTCTCTGAATCATTTCTATAACATGTTTTGAGTTGAATGTCAGCACTAGATCTTCGTATAGATCGTCTCTGCATTATCTCTGGGGGAAAATAATATCCTTTATTAAGTGTCAGTACTTAGATCTTCGTATAGATCGGCTCTGAACCATCTTTAGGAACATACTTTAATTTAAGCATCAGAATCAAATCTTCGTGGCGATCTTTTCGGAATTGCTTTTGGTAATATCTTGGGATAAGTACAAGATCTTCGTATCGATCATTTATGTACCATCCCACAGATAGACTGTTGCATAGATCATTAGAAATAAATCTTCGTAGCAATCATCTCTTCTGGAAATATCCCGGATTAGGTAATAGATCTTCGTATAGACCATTTACATACCTTCCCAAGGACAAAAAGAATATCAGGATCAAATCTTTGTGGCGATTATCCTTGAACTTATTCTGAAAGAATCTCTTGGATTAAGTGCTAGATCTTTGTATAAATCATTTACACACTATCCCCAAAGATAGTTGACCATCAGAAATAAATCTTCGTAACGATTATCTCCTCTGGAAATATCCTGGATTAAGCACTAGATCTTCGTATAGATCATTTACGTATCCTTCCAAGGACAATTTGTTGAATTATCAGAAATAAATCTTCGTAGCGATTATCTTTGAATTAAGTATCAGCACTAGATCTTTGTATAGATCATCTCTGAACTGTTTGATAGTGTTTATCTACCTGCAACTATCCTGAAAAGAAAAGGTTAGTTTATGCCAGATTATTTTGATGTATGCATGTATATCATGATGCTCTTAAGTAAGAATGTCATATGTATTATGGATGCATATGCTGTGATATGGTGTAAATGATGTATGTATGAATCATGTAGCCTGAAGTGTCCGGGTATCTTTGTATAACAACTGCTAGCTGGGGAAAATAAATCCCGGTTCGTTACTGAGGAATATGAGGACTTCGTTCCCGTTTTGTTTAATAATATGGTACTCAGAACCTCCCGTCTTTGTTCGTCGTGCTTTTTATTGAAGGACATAGTTCCTGAATATCCTGACTGAGGATAAAAGAGATGGACATAGATCCGGGAGGCTAAATTCTTCGGAGGATATGAAACTGCTTGAAGACTTCGTCGAGTATAAGATATTACTGTATGGATATCCGTAAAGATTACCCTGTGGGGATGAACCGACGAAGCTTCGTTGAATCCCTACCGTTGCTCGTCCTTAGTAAATACTATTACTGCATTTTATGCATTTCTGGTAAACATCAATCATATTCAAAAGCATACATACATTCAAACACAACCAATGAATGGTGTTGCTTAAGTAAACAGGGGAAAAGTAAACTTGGATTAAAACATGAGACTGTATTTATTTAGGAAATGACCTATACACAGGTAAATTTGTACAAGGAGACAGAAATCCTAGTAAGAGGAATTCGTCATAAAAGTTTTACAAAAACAAAGAAAAGCAGCTATGTGAAAAATAATCCTATTGAGTTCCAATTCTACTATTGCCATTATCTTCAAGTATCTCCTCCTTTGCTGTCGAGATGGAAATGATTGGATTGATCTTTATCTGTTTGAACTTGATTTAGGTAGCACAACTGGTTGAGGTTACATGAGTGATTCAACGAGACATAGTCATACACTTTAATCCCTAACTTTTGCCTGGATTACCTTTTCAGGTTTTCAATCCACCGGGATACCCTTTTTTGCCCAAGCCCCCCTTTCGGGTTTTCGACTTGTGATCGCGGTAAACTATACGTCTAACGGTTTCTAACTGCAAGTGCACAGCCTATCGCGTAGTAATAAAGATATCGAACCCACAGAGACCAATGTCAACCTATCGTTTTCTATCGTTGCGTTGTAAAGCTAAGACTAATGATATTTTTATGGTTTAAGGGAAACTAAAACTAAAACTAAAATAAATCTAAGAAAGAAATAAGAATAAAACGAGGCCGAGATATGAATTACGCGCTCCTAAGGGACTTTATAGAATTCGGTACTAATTACGACTATAGCTAGTTCCTTAGAATATATCAGCTTAAAGACTCCGCCTCACGCTCTCACGGTCTTAACTAAAGCCACACTTCCTAATCCCAAGATTTTGCTCTCGCTCGCCCGGTAACTAAGAAACGTGTTTTGAAAGCTAATAATATCCTAAACGTCTCTAAAGCGCTCTCGCTGTTTTTAGATAAGTTGCCTAATTTCTACTATCCGGTTCGATCCCCACGCTCTAGCTCTGCCGGTTCCAACCTTAATTAGTTTCTCACTCTCGTGACAAAACCGTGTTAAATAACATCTCACTCTCGTGACAATGCTAATTAAATTACGCATAGAAATTATAACCAAAACGGGATTCTAATCGTTAATTCGCACCTAGTATTTTCTACCGAGTCCCGTCGGTAACGACGGTCCTCATACGCCGGACTCTAAATAATTAGCTAGACATAGAATTAAAAATAAACAAACCAAACATGATAATATCAATTGAAAGAAACATGATAATTAATTAATGAATGCAAGAATGATAATAATAATAATAAATGCGATAAAAACCTGTAAAAGCCGAAGATAAATTGCGAGACTTTGGAATAAATGCAAAATTGAAATAACTTGTATAAATTGATCCAAGCAGTTACATATATTGGCCTAAACACTAATGGTGGAGTAGTTCCTCAGTGTAAAAAACTACTCCTTTTACAATAGTAATTTCTGCCTAAAAACTAAGAACAAAATAAGCAGCGCTTTCGCGCCCAAAAACTTGGATTCCTTCTCAAAACTACGAAGACTCTATTTATAGAGAGAAGCTTCCTCTTCTGTAACTTCCTTTGGAGAGAAATAAGGAGTTGTGGGCACAGTAGGAAGTTGAGAGAAAATAGGAAGGATGACTTGGTATGAAGTAGTAGCTTGGTCTTGGTCGTGTGAGAAATAATAGGAAGTGGAGAACGAGTGTTATGTTTTGACCCTTTCTGGAGATGCTTCTGATCCAACGCATAAACCTATTTTTGTGCGTGTCACGGTCGTAATGGCATAGTTACGGTCGTTATGCTCCAAAAATCAGCGCGTTACGGTCGTAAAGAAAGTGTGACGGGCAGATTTCTCATATTTAGCGCGTCACGGTCGTGAGACCATTGTGACGATCGTAACACATCAAAAAGGCGTGTCACGGTCGTGAGACCCTTGTGACGACCGTGACACCTTCTTAACTTTTCCAGAAATGTAGATCTTTCCGTTAGCTTTCCAGCGCTTCGAACGGGGCGTCGTTTCGATTTACGGTTCAAAAGTTATGGCCATTTTCGTCAGACAACTCCTTGTATGCGAATTGTTCCATTTCTCGCCTGATTTGCTTCCTTTCTTCGCATACGACTCTTAAATGGTTGAATACCTGAGATAAACAAAATAAACAGAATACCAACATAATATGGTGCAAATGAAAATCAAAACGAGTACAAAATATACATTAATAAAGTCAAATAAATGATGTATTTTCACGTCATCAACTTGCCGAGTGTACAATCTTTTTTTTTTATATATATCCCTAATTTTTGCCCGAACCCTTTTGGTTCGCCGGGATGCCTTTGTTTTTGCCTAGGCCAGTCAACCTAGCGGGTCTCTTTTTATGCGTAGTATTTTTTAACTATGTCTGCGTTCACAGGTTGTGGGAAATCTTCACCATCCATAGTGGTAAGCATCATGGCACCTCCTGAAAATACCCTTTTGACTACAAATAGTCCTTCATTTGTAAACCAAAAAAATGTGGGGGGCTTGGTATAAAGCATGTGGGCTTGTTTAACAAAGCTTTGTTGTCTAAGAGGTTATGGAAATTCATCCATGATGGAGTCAAGATTTGAAGACCTATTCTCGTTAGTAGGTACGGTGATTTATGTATGAAAATCCAGACTTCTGCTGCTGTTGGAAATCGGTATGATGAATCTAGTTGGCTAGCTGATTTGCTGAAAGTTGTTAATGTTTCTCCTTATGTCAACTTCCTCAATTTTGTCTCTCCTATTATTGGATCAGGGGTCAGGGTGCTGTTATTGTATTCCAAATGGTTTAAAGGGTTGATTTTGAAGAATGAATTTCCTAGGACATTTGAAGCTAGCATCAATAAATTAGCTTCGATTTCAGATATGAATAGTAGGGAGTTTGGATTTTAGACATGGTATATTGAGGACTCCCTTAGGATTTCTCATGCTGCGTTGATTTAGGATCTGCATATTCTGTTGTCGAATCTGAATTCTATCGGTTAGCAGCATAATGGTTCTGATTCTTGGCTGTGGGACTTGGCCATTGCTGCTGGCTTCTTCGTGAATTTGTTCTATGAGTGCATGGTTAATAGTGATAGTGTAAACAATATGGCGGGTGATGTCGAAGTGGTTTTGGATATTGTTTGGAAGACCGACATCCCGATCATAGTTAAATTTTTTGCGTGGAGATTAGTTATTGACAAGTTGCCTACTCATAATAACCTTTCGGCGAAAGGTGTGATAGTGACCCCCCATGAGTAGTCCCTTGTGCTGTGCTTTCATGTTGAAGAGGAGTCCAAACACCTTTTCTTTAATGTTGTAAATTTGTCCTGGTGTGGAGAAAGGTATGCAATTGGGTCGGAATTGATTTCATTATGGAGGAGGAGTGTTGTAGTCATATTCATGATTGGTAGACTAAGCTTCTTGGTAGAGGAAATCTGGACACCGTTAACGCCATTTGGTTCATTACATGCTGGAATTTATGGAGGACAAGGAACAACATTATTTTTAGTAATGATATTTGTAATGTTGATTCCATCTTTAACGCTATTGTGTTGTCTTCTTGGAATTGGTTGATGTTAGGTAGTAGAGGTAAAAGAAGGTGTAGTTTGTACGATTGTACTAAGTTCCCGTTTGACTTTTTGTTGGTGGTCCGGTCTCACCTTGCTTCTTTTCGGGATTTTTCGGATCTTTTGCTTGTTCTTGTTTTTATTGGTTTAAGATTTCCTTAATCTCCAATTAATGAAATTTCCTATCTAAAAAAAACAAGCACATATGATAGAGTGTGTATTGATCTGACATGATACGGGTTTTCAGAAACCTTTTTCCCACTATACCGCCCACCTTAAAATCCAAATGATCGTATTATGTGTATTGGATGACTTTCAAAATCTTGACATTTTGTTCAAGTTTACTTGAAACCGGGATGCCCTACCCCACTTACATCACCATAGTGGGCAACTTGTTCAACAACAAAAGCCGAGACTTGGCCAGATTATTTTATGGAAATGATCTAAGATTTCGAGAAATTAAGCAACATTGAAAGAGAATCAAATGCACAAATTTCAATGGGGCTACCACCCATAGATTTAGCCGACGACATATGTTTCGATTCGTTTTAATTTCTTATTTATCCGGAAAAATAAGTGTATTTAATTGTGTCTCAATATTAATGAAGTGTAATATATTCAACATATGTTCTTATTGTGTCTTAATACATTTTTTTTTATCTTTCCTATAACAACATTAGTTATTTTATCACAAAAAAGTTAATGTTTCAAAGGTTCTATTTCAATCCTGTTCAGGAGAGAATCCAAAGATGCATCTCTGGAACAAGATAATAGGGTGCAGAATCAGAGATATATCTTCGAAATCTACATGTCAGTTTTTGAATGGTCCGTATTGATCTACAACTTCTATAAATTAAGGTGCTTTTGTGTTATATTTCATATAAATTGAAAATGTATAAAATGTCATAGATAAACATCAACCGATATGTCACAAATATCTCCTTCTCCAGCGCGACACCATGCAAAAGTTTAAGCTCACTGAGTACACCTCTCTCAGAAATATTAAATACAAAATCCATAATCTCTACCTTATGGAGACAATCGAAGGAATGTGAAGCTCGAGTACCATTCACTGTTGATTAACAATAGAAGAAAGATTGAGTTCAACAAATTTTGAGCTCATGACAGATGTAGGTGTAAGGGCTATATGGAATATGTATTTCCATTTCGAAACAAAAGTTTCGCTCGAGTTGGAAGAGACGATTTCAAGACCGATCAAAGATATTGCGAAGATCTTGAAGCTTTAACTTGGTTATCAAAGTGCTATGTTTCATTTTATGTTAAAATCATCAATGTAATGCTTTTTTTATTTTATGAATGTTAATTTCATTTTGGACAATTACATGTTTTTGGTGTCTACTGCCTCTACCACTGATGTGTGTGTCTGCGTTACAGAAATGCATCTACGAAAATATTCTAGAGATGCATCTCCGGTATTAAAAAAACCCAACTTATAGGGCGCCACTCAGAATGGCCTGAGTTGAGTGTGTATTGGGTGCGTTCGGAGATGCATATCCGAAAACTGAGGACATTTTAGTATTTTTTTCGTGGTGCTTAAGAAACATATATGGTGCATTAAGAAGTTCCCTTTATAAACTAAATACAAGCCATATCTCTAAACATTGTGATACTAAATCCTCTCCTTCAAAGCATACACAATGAAGGTGTTAGGGGATCCAATGTAGTCAAGTCATAGTGCTGCAATTAAGGCGACTAGGTGCATACAGCAATTAAGGAGGAAGTTCTAACAAGTGATTTAGGATAGGCTCTGGTACAATTTCATAATTTGAGTTGGGCTAAGTCATACCTAAAAAACCGGCTTGTAAGGTGAGGATTTTTCCCACTAATAAACACAACACAAGTCATATCTCTTAGCAACGTGGGACTAAATCTTGGCAAAGGAAAAAATGAACATCAATGATGTAGTATCTATAGTGAGAAGATTTCAACCATGTTAGTTAATCAGAAGAAATTTGGAGAAACCTATGTCAAGAAAAAAGTCAAAAGGGTGTGGTGTGCTTATTGTAACAAGCCTCATCATACTCGAGGAAAATGTTAGAAATTGATTGGTCGACCTCCAAATGAGACTTATCTAGAAAGGGAGAATATGCACACATGGTTGGAATTACTAGTGGAAGACAGTCATCGTCTCTCAATGGTAAACAATCGTCATCGCTCACGGGAAGACAAGAGTCGTCGACAATGGAAAGCAAGAGAAGTAAAACAATAGAAGAAGCAAAATATTCATATTTACCAGATGAATGTTGGGAATTTGTGTTCAAATTTCTCAATGACAACGATGACAATGATGACTATAGTCATAATCGTAACTTGAAGTCTATCTCCGCCGTTTGTAAGCAGATGTTCTCCAGATTTAGTCCCACATTGCTTAGAGATATACCATGTGTTATATTTATAAGTGGAGTCAATCCTCACCTTACAAGTCAGTTTTGTAGGAAGAGTTAAGCCCAACCCAAATTTTGAGATGGTATTAGAGCCTATCCTAGATCACTTGTTGGGCTTCCTGCATCGTCCATGCTTCAGGCTCATTGAGGCCTAAGCATGAGGGGTGTGTTAAAATTTCCGCCTTAATTGTAGTCAAACCCTAGTCGTCTTAATTATGACACTTTGGTTTTAAAATAAGTTTCTTCTAATGATTTCCAAATGTCTTTTCTTGTACTTAGGAACATGCAAGTATCACTAATTTCTGGAGTCATTGAAATCCATAACCATACAATGATCGCTGAATCATCTGTATCCGACTTGTCAAATTTGGGATTTGTCTCTTTTAGAAGTGTGTCTGTAAGGTGTTTTGGTTTTCATTTATCTTTCAAGGTCGTTTTCACGAGTTGAGACCACTTTAAATAATGTTTTCCATTCAACTTGTAAACTAAAGGAATAATAGGTAATTTTGATTCAGACTTGTATGCATTTGTTTCATCTTTACTGTCAGCCATTGAAAAAATTTAGAAACAAATTCAAGTAAAAAACTACAAGCGAGTGCGAGGTTGAGAAGTCGATGGAGATACGTGTGGTTGTTCAAACAATGGTGATGAACAGTACCACACACAATATCGTAAATAATGCTAAAAATAGCGGTGAACATTGTAGAATAGTAACTTAATAGTAAAAAAATAAAACCGTGAACAGTGCAAAAACAATGTCAGAGGGACAATGCAAAATAATGTCGTGAATAGTGCGAGCTATATCGATGAATAATACGAAACAATATTGGTGAACACTACCATAATGGAGAAGCGACTAGGTTTTTTTTTACCAAATAAGCGAAATTACGGCGACTAGGTTTTTTATGCAGAAGCAAGACCCTCTCGAACGAGAGCTCGTGATACCATATCAAATTTTCTAGCTTTGATAATTACTTATGATTTTTTATTATAGATTTTTTTAGAGATTAATTGCTATGCACTGACAATGTAAAAAGTTTTACACTGTCAATTCATCACCATCATCCGTTTACATTACTTTATAAGTTTTTAGCATAAAAATCAAATTTATTTCAACATCCAACAACTATAATTTAGTGACAGTATAAAACTTCTTTACACTATAAAACTTTTTCAAGTGAGATTTGGATTTTGGTTTGTTGTCGACCATGGACATTTGTTTTTATTTTTGTTGATTTAAACATCGAATTTTTATCTATTCATTAGTGAGATGAGCAACATGTTAGATGATGTATCTTTCATCTTCCTATCCCATGCCAATTATTAAATTACTTGACTAATAATTATAACTTGGATTTCATTTTTTTTTCTCAGAGTGGCTTTGAATTTTAAATGATTTATGTTAAAAATATGAAAAAACAAAGAAAAAGCATTGCGATAGATAAAATCATATTAGTTCTTAAAGAATCAAAATTTATTATTTAAATAAATTCATTTCATTTAAAAATCTTTCATTTTCATATTAAAGTGATGTGACATGATTTATAGAGGATTTTTTAATACACCCCATGAGTTACTTAGGCACCTAGTGTGGTTACCGAAATACCACTGATTTTCGGATGTGCAAATTAGGATGCACCTTTTTTTTATATTTTTTTTTTCCAGTTTTTCCCGGATGTGCACATCCGGAAATATTTTGCATGTGAAAATCAGGAAGAAAACCAATGCAAAATAATAGAATTCCAACATTTCTCACATTCATACCATAAAATCGAATTACATTCAATTCATCATTACATCGATAGAAATTTATATATTACAAAGATCAATAGCCCGATGGATGCTTGCACATCTCTAAGATCTGATCGATTGTTCTTCAGAAGATTGCCTCAAACTCGAGCGGGAATCGTTCTTCGTACCAGAAATAAGTTTGCCACATCGCTCTAACATTCTTTGGATTCTTGAGCTCAACAATGTTGTAAGTGACATTCCTTTCATTAACAGGCGAAGATGAACGATATTCAAGCTTGACAACCTTCATTTTGTCTTGGTAAGGTAGGAGATGTTCGATCTCGTCAATGATCTCGTTGATGGACTGGTCTGCCATTAACTTAAACTTGCGACCTGGTGTTTTTCCATCAGTGTAGGAGACACTTGCGTCACACCAACAAATATTAATTTCATACAATTAAGACATTTTGTGTTTGTGTGAAAGATATCAAATGAAACCCCTAATTTATAGAAAACCTAGGGTAAATTAAATTATGCCTAATTTCATTCCGGATTTACAGATCCTGAAAAACCCTATAATTACATGTTCCGGATGTGCACATTCAGATCTTCCCCGTATCTATAAATCAGAATATTTTACTGATATAGAATTCAAACAGAATTAAAAATGTTATGCAAAGCTTTCATTGGAATGAAAGGCATTAGTGCATTAAAAAGCATACGAATAAAAATCAATATATCGAATTCAATCTATCAAATTCAACCATCCTTTCAAAAAAAGTATCAGGCCATAACTCAATAACTGCAGTTTAATACATCGCCCTTTGCGGTGATTTGGGTGGTATGGGGTATCCGAGTTTCAAGATTACGTGTATAAAATGCCTTAGTTTTAAAAGCCATCTTATACACATCATGCAATCACTTTGATTGGACAATGGTACGGTGCGGAGTGGAAAAATGTTTCGGAAAATTTGTAGCGCGTCAAGTTAATACACACCATGTCATACGTACATGCGATAAGATGACCAATCTCGGTGAAACTCATCCATTTCGACACCTGGGTCGGACCACTCAAGCACAAAACAAGTGACTCGTAAAACTTGTCGTAGTATTTTCATACAAACGCAAGTATAATTCTTTATGCGTATTAAACCATAAAATCGGTGTCAGAGCAGGTATGGAAATTTGAGCTCCTTTCATGGAACTATTTAGAGATTTAGGAGTCGGTGATTCGGGAAAGAGTTTGTCAACATGCTCACAATATGAAGGATACCAAGTTGTCGAGTTGTCATTCGGTAAAGGCTTCAAATATTTTAGGGCACTTTTTGTCTTCACCGGTTGAGTTGACAATATCATGTCGGTTGTTTCGGTAAAGGCTTGCTTCCTCAATTCTATGTGTAACTTCATGTTTTCATCGGCCTTCGAAAATCTCGCTTGAATCGGTTCAAATTCGGGAAAAATAGAGATATTTAGTTTATCTCCTTCCATACAACAGTCATCATAAAAAATAAGTCTCATCCAATAAGGGCAAACATCGTCAATTTGTATTGGCTCACCTAGTTTCAACTTCGTAGCAATATCACAAGCACATGGAAGACTGTAGGTTTTCACAACAGTGCAATCACCCTATGCGCTATCGGAACCAACCGTTTTGGCTCGGTTGGCCTCATGAAAAATATAGCTCAATCCTGCCCTAGACATGTTACCGATTAATTGAGAGTAAAGAACGTTACCTTTAAACCGATGTTCCAAAATAGTGATACTCCGACCAAATATGGTTTGTATCTCGTTATGTTGGTCTTTAATCATGAGATCCACAGAGTCCCAATCTCGACATAAATCGCCGTTTCTATTTGTCATACCCTAAATTTTGACCCTAAGATATACACCTCATCAAAGGGAATCCACTGACCAAAGGACTGTGTCATACTGATAAGGAGAATATCCCCGCAATGAATCAGGAATCTTGAGTCCCTCAGAGGATTCATGCAAAGAACCAATAATTAATACATAATATTTCCAGCCTTTCAATCACTATCAGAGGGTTAAGAATCTCAAATGATGGAGAACCTTTCAAGGAATGTACAAAAGTTTCACTGATCTGGGTCCTGAGCCATCACAATCACCAATTAGGTTTCAGTCAACTGATGCCCTCTAGATGAAACTTTTCATAGAGAAAGGAGCCAAGACCTCCATATATCATCAAGAATTTTGACGTGACTTTGACAAGTCATTTACAAGTACAAAAGGTGCAGAAATCAAAGACTACAAGATTAGGGTTTCACAGCACCCAGATTAGGGTTTCTGACTAATCGGGGAACCAAAAGTCAAGATTTTCATCTGGACAAGATCCTATACCATAAGGAATGATTTAAATACCTCAGATGATATAAAGTCAAAAAAACAGAAAACTAGGGGTATCTAGTGTAATTTCCATATGGACCAAAAAGTCAAAGTTAGACTTTTTCACCTAAAATGATCCTCATAACCTATGTTATAAGAATATATGGTCCATAAATGCATTTTATCACAAAAAATCATAAGTTTGAAGATAACTTGTAAAAGGGGCAACCTTTGAAACTTAGAAATTTTTCTAAGTTATGGAAAAAAGTGTTCAAGTACACTACTTCCAAGCATCATATTTTGGTGAACCAAAGCTCAAATGAAAGATCTTGTCACAAAATACAAATAATTCAACTACAAGAAACTCCAATTCATTATGGATTTTAAGTTGAAGATGGATCAAAATCAAGAAAAATATTGATTTTCAACACTTACACAAAACTTGTCTAAGTACAAAATCAGAAAACACCAAAACTTGGAGGGATTTTTCACCAAGTTCCAAGCTAATTCAGATCATTCTCAAAACACCAATGTTGTTGCAAATGTTTCCAACAATTCAAAGAACCAATTGGAATGAAAAGATCTTGTTTGTACATGAAGAAATCATGGATCAAAGTGGTCATCCCAAACTGTTTTGCAAAAAACAGATTTTCACAAACTTGTGAAATCTGATTTTTGGAAATAAAGGACAATGTCAAATGCGTTTAAGCATCTAAACAATCATTACAAACCTGATTAAACCTGCAAATTAATGATTACACCATGGAATTCACCAAAATGACATTCATGAATTTCAACATTATGCATTTTGATCCAAGGGTCACCAAGTTCCAAAATGGCATATTCTTTGATCTCTTGTTCAACAAGCAATAGGTGGATACAATCAAAGCATAAAACATCCGAGGAATGCGAAATTTGCTGCTGCAATAGTTGAGCTATTTGAGAAGTTCATCATTCCATGTGTAAGAGATATTTTTACAAAGTATAATTCACAATTGTGACCTCATCTCTTCAAGATTTAAGGGCTAAGTAATCTCAACATCTTTTCCTATAAATAGAGACCTAATTTGATCATCAAAATTACACCAAAGCCTCTGATCTCCAAGCTTTCTCTTCTTTGCTCTCAAAGACTCAAAACTAAATATTTTGAGCAATCACCACCAGTTTTTGAGTTTGAGCCACAACAAGCTCAAACCAATTGGTCACACATAACACATATGATTTTTATTAGGTGTTCAAACACTTAGATCACCTCTAAAACACCTCCTGCTCATAAGCACTCTCCAAAACCACAAAGGAGCTTTGTTTCTGCAACTTGAAGATCAGAAGTTGATCCAACCATTTGCAATCAAGTCTAAGTGTTCAAATACACTCCATCTGGTGTAGGGAAGCTGTCCAAATCATCATAACATCTCTGTAACACCTCCAGCTCAAAATCACATCTCCACCTGCAAGCTCAAGTTCAAGTAAGCCTCAAACTTGGCTAAATCATAATCCATGCATATTTCCTCACACTATCTTTTAACTATGTGTGCGATATCATATTCTAAGTGATTACCCTCAATCAATTTCACAAAATCATCATCATGTATAATTTCACGAGGCTCAAGCCAAATTAGGATTCTTTAGTGTTCATCACTGATTCTTCACTCTACACACAAAATAAATGAAATTAAATGGTTACATAGTGTTTGTGGGATCAAAACACACAATTTTGATGCTTATTTCATCTCAAATGGATGCCTATTCCATGAGATACAATTGATTTTACAAATTCTGGGCAAAACAACCATGGCGCGTGTTCTTGGCACCCTTTTTCAAATTTTCAAATATTTGATTTTGTGAATTTTGTAATTCAATCCAAAATTAATTTTTCTCTGATTATTTTGAGTTTTAAAATGATTCTTTTTCATTAATTCTTAAAAATGTTTAAATATTTTATTCCATGAGCATTTGTTTACAAATATCATCTCCTTTTCTTTTTTCATCTTTATGACTAAAAGATTTAATACACCAATAACTAGGTTGAGCGTCACTCCGGTGAATTTCTTTCTAGGCTGTAGGCAGTTTTTCAGCATCCAAGCCCTACTTTGTGTATGAAATCATCAAATAATTAATCAACAAAACAAATTCCATAGATATCGTTATGTTTAAGCCCTATTATTGGATTCTGAGCCATCTTTTCTCTTTCTAACTTCTCATTGTTTTCTTAAACTGTTGTTGCTTGCTTAGAATAGAATTGTTTGGAAAAATTATCTTTCTTCACCTCATACTGAAGCAAATATAATAATAAACTTCTTAATTACAAAGAGAATACAATGTTAAAACACATCTATAATCTTTCTCCCTCGGGATTTTGGGCCTCTACTTCTCAGTGTAACCCCAACTTCATTCTTAATAAAACAACTTAAGAATATTCAAACCATACCAAAGACATACTAAAAGTTGTTAAACTCATTCACTGACACCTTTTATTTATCTGCATGTATCTATATTGTCTATATTTGCATCTCTGCTTGAATTTAAGCAAGTTACTGTCACCAGACCTAACATTTGAATAGCTAGAACCAAACTAGGGCTTCATTCAAGGACCCTCAGGCCTCTTAAAGGTGTCTTCTCTTAGGCTTAGAAGTTACTCAGCCTTCCCCAGCCTCCTCTTGGGATTTATCCAAGGACGCATGGGCCTCATACAGGTAACATAGCCTCCTCTTGGGCTCAAACACAAGGACCTTCAAAGGCTTCCTAAAAGCATATGAGCAGACCTTAGAATCAAACACATACAATAGTCTCCATCTCCTTGATGAATGACCAAGCTAACCTCCTCTTAGGCTTCATACAATTGAATCCCCCAGAAAAAGGAATGTAAGATGACCACCTTTGTTATAAATTTCCAACAGATAAAACACTCTTCATACAAAGTCAGTCTCCCAACAAATTTTTGCCTCCCATCTTAGGCTTCATATAAGATACAGATAATCAAGAGTCAGTCTCTCTGAAGTAAGCTTCACACCTGGGCTTCCAAATTAGGACACAGTTAAAACTTTCCCATATAGTCAGTTTTCTTTGTTTAGCTTCAACCGTGGGCTTCAATCAAGGCACAAATAAAATAAATCTCCCCTCTTTAGATATTACAAATTATCTCTAATGAGCACCTCTTAGCTTCAACCTTGGGCTTCAATCAAAGCACAAACAGTCAAACACTTTACAGTCACTCAAAATCAGTCATTGTCTTGGACTTTAACTAAGCTAACACCAGTCATAGTCTTGGACTTTAACTATGCTAACAACATTCAATACAATCATAGTCTTGGACTCTAACTAAGCTAATTTCCCACAATACAGTTATAGTCTTGGAATCTAACTAAGCTAAACATCCAGCCTTTCTTGAGCTATGTAAATCAAGATAACACATTCAGCTGTCCTGAGCTATGCAATTTAGGTCAACCATTAAGTCCTCCTTGAGTTATGCAATTCAGGGTACCCATTCATCCTTTATTGAGCTATGAAAATCAAATTACCATTCCGCTTATGCCTTGAGCTATGCAATTCAAGCAACCAACCAACAAGTTACAAATAACTATTTTTTAGCTTCATTCCTGGGCTTTGATCAGGAAACAAACAAACTTTTCAGCTTCAATCTTGGGCTTTGATCTAGACACAAATACAATACTTTGAACATCAACATCCTGTGCTTTAACCATGATACAAATAAACTCTTTCCTCCTAGCTCTAGCCTTTTAGGAGGAACTATGATGCTCTGATCCCTCAATTCTCTTTTTTGGGGTACATAGGCAAAAGGTCGTAAGATCTTTGCGAACACACCAAACGAAAACAACAATTAGGTTCTCATGCCTATCCAAAAACATCAATATCAAAAAGAACAAACATACCCCATTTCTAAGCAAAATAACTTAAAGGTTACCCACACTTTTGACAGCATCTATAAAACCAACATTTTTTACTGTTTAACCTCAGTTTGCAAGCAAGTTTAATTGGAGACATCTATATCCCTTCCTTAAACAACTTCATAGGATAAAACATGAATCTAATTGTAGTACCAAAGCGATAGTGATTCGAGACCACAAAAATCAAGCTACAGAAAAATGGCGACTACAATTGGAGTAATCATTTATTCCACCATCATTTAAATAGAAACCCTTAGATTTAGAGACGAGCTAACAGGAAAATGGCGCCGTCTGTGGGAATCTTCTTCTTACTGTTAAGATATAATTTTCTTTTAAACCTTTTTTTAGATAGAAAACCCCTAGGTTTAGGAACATGTATATATATACAACTTTTATACTGCTTTATGTTTATGTTTCTGCAAAATATCTGTTCAAATGATAACCTTTGGGGTGGTTTCTAAAAAATGGGAATGCAATTAATCCACATCTGGGTGAGCTTGAGTGCACTCTAATATAGGTAAGGCATAATTGAGATAGCTTGTTAGGAGTTCAATCCCGATCAGGTTAAACCTAAAAAGTCCCTGAATCAGTCTAGGCATCCAGTGTGAAATCGATGTTTATAGCATACTCCGCGAAAACTCGGGGATTTCTAATCAGATACTCATAACGCTGAGGATTTAGTAAATATTTACCCCTTTACCTTGACTTACATGATCTACAGGTACAAATATCTTTACCATATAATAAACCTTTGGGAACGGGTAAAGCTCTGGTCTCATGACACCGAACCCTTGAACCCATGTTTTCAACGCGTTTTTGTGTGTTGCATTCATGCATTCATCAAAAGACTTT
Source organism: Lathyrus aphaca (assembly GCA_963966055.1). Classification (NCBI taxonomy): domain Eukaryota; kingdom Viridiplantae; phylum Streptophyta; class Magnoliopsida; order Fabales; family Fabaceae; genus Lathyrus; species Lathyrus aphaca. Next base: position 9,480,660 of record OZ014525.1, read on the forward strand.
TTTTTAAAAAAAAATCATCATCATTTTTCTCCTATAAAAGAACTAAATGAACGTCTATTTCATATTATCTGTTTAAAAAAAAAGGATTTTGGGCGACGGAAAACCCACAAGTTTACATTCAATAATCCAAGATTGGATGATCTGAGAAAGCTAGGAAAGCTTCTCACAGATAGAGAATCAATTAGGGCAAAGTTTGGAGAACTTTTGTCCCTACTGAAAGTCAACATGGTAGAAGGTGTTCTTGCTATACTGGTCCAGTTCTACGACCCAGTGTACCACTGCTTCACATTTCCCGATTATCAACTCCGCGCGACATTGAAAGAGTATTCTCAATTGATAGGAATCCTTATTAATGAAAAATACCGTTCTCCGTATTGGAGGGAATGCCGAGAGAATCAACAATTGCCAAGAATATTTATTTGGAAGAGTCAGAAGTTAAAGCTCATTAGACTACTGTCGCTCCCGAGATTTTCATCCTAGTACACACGTGAAAATGACGCGAAAAAAGAAGAAGAGTCGCCAGCCAGGCATTTTTATCCCAAGGAAAGGGAAATGTAATGCTACACAAACCAGGGGAAAAGGAAAGAACAAGGTCTTGCGAACCAGAGAGATTGGGTAAGGGAGTCGGTTACGTGAATGGAAGGTATTAACACCCCTTCACGTCCGTCGTACTTGACAGGATCCACGTTTGCTTGTAATGTTTCAAAGGGTATAACATTTGCTTCATTTGTTGCTGAACTGGAAAAAAAAGAAGAGAATGGGAAAAATGTAGGGAGTGAGAATCAGAGTCAACGTAGTTCCCCTAACTAAGGAGGAAATTTGTTTGTTTGTGTTTTTTATGATTGAACTGCTTATGCCTATGCTCAGGTGTTGCAGGCTCGTCTGGAACGAGTGCGTTTACCTTCTTGCAAAAGACAAGTCGATGCGAGTTCTTTCATTTGGATTGAAGGAGATGAGAAGAGAATTCATGCAGGAAAGAGGCTTGTTGTTGTTTTGGAACTTTTTAGAAGCTTTTTGTTTGAGTTTGCATACGAGAGTGTAGTCAAGTCTCATTCAATGGAGTGTGTACTTCTTACATCACTCCGAAATGGAATGAATAAGAAGAACACCTAAGCATGGAGGAAATCCCCAAACCTAGTTCCAAAGGTTAAGGCTCAAGCACACTAAACTATTTTACTTGTTAGGTGTTTTTGGATCAAATTTTTTTTTTTAGTTTATGTTTATGAATCATCCTCATGCTAAGAATTATTCATCATGATAGATACCCTACACCTCATCCCCATATGGAATGTGTGCAAGTACCCCATGACAAAGTCCATTGGCACATGAAGAAGCTTAACCTTTATTAAGTATTTTTGATTTTGTTTAGAGATGAGAGAGAGAGAGAAGACTCAAGTGAAGAAAGGGAAACTAAGACTCACCCTATGTTATTATACAATCGAGTTCCTAAGGTTAATGAGGTATTCTAATCCTAAAAGGAAGACTAGAATAAATCAAGTTTTAACTCACTTCAAAGATTGAAGGTGAGATAAGAACTCAAAGGGATGAAGAGAAAGGACATGTCTGTTGCACCCCAAAATTTGCCCTCACCTAGAAAAGACATTGTGTACTAAGGTGTCCCAAAAGGTTCACAGGGTTCACAAGGTTCACAAGGTATCTCAAGAGGTTTACAAGGTTCACAATTAGTCAGAAAGCTTGGAAGTTCCCTCAGACAAAGCCTCCTCCTAAGCAATGCACCCTAAACTAGGGTTTTGGATTTCATCAGGCTAAATGGACTTTCAAGGCTTCAAGTGAGCTACATAACATCACACATGTCTTCAAGAATCCCTAAGTCAAGTTTCAAGGCTTTCCCAAAAAGTTTGCTCAGTCAGATGATCAGATATGCAAAAATCAGTCAAAGTGGTTAAAAAGTCAAACTGAGGTCAACTGTGGTCAAACCAAAGTCAAACTTCATGATTTTTTGCCAAAATCAAGTTTATGAAGTAAAATTCATCATTTTATCAAGGGTTGATCATGATTCATCAAAGAGATTTCAGATCATCAAGAATCAGGAGTTTCTAAATTAGGGTTTTCACAGGAAAAGTCAACTGAATTTTGACTAGCCATAACTTTCACATGCTTCATCAAGAATTTTCCATCCAAATCTCATTTTGAAGGAAATTTAATTCTCTACAACTTTGTGTCTCACAAGCCAAGCCCAAAAATGCTTCATTTGGAAGGTATGAGCTAAGACATTATAGGTCATTTTAAAAGTCAACAAAAAGTCAACATCTTCCAAAGGGAATAACTTGAAAATGGTAAAAGATATGGACATGAGACCAAAGGGGTTTGTTAGAGGACTCTTTAAGCTTTCCAAAATGTCCAAGAAAACCTTCATAGCCTTAAAATTGAGGGATTTGTGTCTTTTCAAAGTTGGGAAATGTTTGAGAGGTTTATTGAGCAAATGGGGTCTTAGAACCAATTCTTTCCTCATGGGCTTGCATTTTTATAACCCAATCACTACCATGACATCATGAACGAACCAAATATCATTTATTCAGATTTTTATTATTTTTATTTTATTTATTTTTATTTTATACATTAAAAATCATTTTAAATCAAAATAAAATATGAAAAGCTCAATATTTGATATGATTCTCATTCTAGAAATTCATAAACATGATTTAAAGTTGATTGGGAGATTAAAATTCGCGCTCAACGAAAGGGGAAAGGATTTGTGTGATTTTTTGACCAAAATAGCAAGTTGAATCTTCATGATCAAGTAATCTCTAAAAAGCCCATAAACCTACAACTTTCTGACATAATTTGCTTCTAATATATGTATACAAGTGATCACAAACAAAGGGACACGATTTGGCAGCCTCCAAGAACACTTTTCACATTCAAAATTTTCCTTAAAATTTCAAGTTTCGGTTTCATACTTACAGGGCAATTAAAGGTATTCTAAGGACATAGACATGATCCTTGAACATCATTGATACGATCTCAATGCTTTACATCATCAAAATCATCCCTGAATGCATAAACCGAATCTCTTTTGTTCTTGATTTTGAAATTTTCGATTCCATTTATTTAGCTAACATAAACTAATTTTGTTGTGTGATTTGTGTTAGTCATGATCTATAGATGGTTTCTGGACATTTTCTTAAAGAATCATAGCCTAGAACATGAACTGCCATTGTTAGGGTTTCGTGTTTCAAATTAGGGGTTCCTGAAAAACCAAATATAAATGGATTCTAAGGACATAGATGGACTGTATGAATCATAAGGAATTCATTGGCATAATTAATTTGATGAAATTGTACTATTTGATTGATGTTTGAGTTTTGCAGGTTTAAAACACAAGAAAATTCGCAGGAGAATCCCTGGGAAAATTCGCAAGAAAACCTGCGAATCCTGAGGAAGAAGATGATGAATTGGCGCTGAAATTGAAATTCAAAAATTGGTTTTAAAATATAATGTTTTATTACTGAATCCATGTTGAACGCGCCCCATGTGGCTCAGCTAGTTTGTGTGTTTGCTTGTGAATGTGATGGTCCTGGGTTCGATTCCCCCCAGACCATTTTGTTTTTTTTTGCTTTTTTATGTGATTTTTACAGGTTTGAAACAAAAGGATTGCTACCCATCCTATGAACACCAAGACGCGCTTGGCCTGTTGGTAACGTTGTTGGGCTGGGAGAGTGAAAGCCTAGGGCCTGGGTTCGAATCCCAGTCCCAGGTATGTTTTTTTTCTTCAATTTTCTTTGTTTTCTTTTAGGTTATATTTATTTAATTTAATTAATTTCTTAAAAACAATTTCTAAAACAAATATTTATATTATTTTCTTATACAAAAAAACTTATATTTTTAAATTCATAATTTATTTTCCTAAAATCAAAATGTTTACATTTATTTTATTATATATTTTATATTTATTAATATTGTATATTTTTGTAAATAAACTAATTATGTTTAAATTTATAATAAAAAAACCCTAATTCACATAACCAAAACCCTAACCCTAATTTTTATAACCCTAAACCTAACCCTAGTTTTTTCTTAACTTTAAAATTTAACCTAATATTTTTATAAATTATAATTAATCATTAATCATTTGTTAAATATGTGAATAATTTAGTATTTATTTATTATTATTAAAACCTATTTTCTTAATTAAATCTAAAAAATCTTTTCTAATATTAATTTGTTTTTGCTAATTTCTTATTTCCCTTATTTTTATTTTTCTAACCTTTTATCTTAATTCTTATTATTATTGATTATTATTGCTTATTTATTATTATTTATCTTTATTATATTTTTCGATTATATTGTAATTGTCCCGAAGCTTTGTAATAGTTTAGGTTTATATTTTTTGCTTTATTTTTATTATGATTGTATTCACTGTGTGGTTAGTAATTCTAGGGTGTGAATAACATACTTGTAATTAAAATTAATTTAGAATAATTAACTTAAATAAGATAAATATTTGAATATGAACATGCACACACGTAAGTCGATCTTTGATCGCCATCTTGCACTTTCTAGGGTTACCTCTCATGTTGCCTATTTCAAAAGGTCAAGTAAGGTGTCTTAAGCAAAGTCCCTTCACAAATATCACCAAGTCCCTTCATTCTATAAGATCAAGTCCCTTCGAGGTTGCCTACGATAAATGATCTTGTCCCTTCGAATAAAGGATGATAAGTCCCTACGAATTGCTAAAGACACCTTACAGTTGCCTATATCCAGATGTTCCTACATATGTCCCTTAACATCCAAGGTAATGACTACCTATTCCTTAATAATAAGGATAGTCTTACTCTTGAAAAGACATAAAGAACAGTAAAGATTTCATATAGGGTAGGTTCCTCTTAATTACTTGCTCACCTTTCAAAATACTCTTAACATCACACTTTTCAAACAAATTTTCAAAAAAAACAAGTCTTTGTATACATCCATACGAGGATCATTACAAAGTACTTAGAAATTTTCTAATCACACACTACACCTTTTCAAAACAATTTAAAGTGAGCTAAGTAACTAAGAGCCCATGGATAACCATGGATATAAAGGGTGCTAACACCTTCCCTTTATATAACCTACCCCCCAAACCCAAAATCTTTTCAAGGTCTTTCCTGTTCTTTTATGTCCTTTCCTTTTGGATAAAATAAAAGTCGGTGGCGACTCTTGCTATCCGCAACATTTATAGAAAGTCAGTTCTCCCACCGTGTAACAATGTCAAAGAAGCATAAAAGAGAAGGGAGAAGAAGCATGAGTATGGATAAGAATCCATATACACAATTAATTACCATAGCCCCTACATGAAAGGTTAGTGACAATTGCATATGAAATCATCAATAAGAAACACAATTAATCATCACACATCCTATAAAGTGAAACTAGGGTTCAAATAAAGCCTAAGTCTAAGGGTGAAGGTTCCTATGGGTCACATGACTTCTAAAGTTAGTAGCACATCTCTAAGGTTGCTCTTTAAGTCTAAGAAACTAAAAAAAATCCAATTAAGCTCAAAGTATGCCTTAAACCCAAAGGAAGTTCCATGTGAAGTTAGTGTAGGAAGAATGAATGATTATGCAAGATGAACATGGATTAATGCTTAATGAATTATCAAAGTCAGTAGCATGCATCATTTATGAATTTCTTATAATTCCTATGAATGAGCATACAAAGCATGAGAAGAAATTTTCAAGTGATAGAAGGAGTAAGATGAAAAAGAAGTAGGAAAAAGTGACTATATATCACACAACATGGAATAACTTGGAACACAGGCCAAATTTACAAACAAAAATGAACGAGCATGGATAAGGTAATTACCAAATGTCAATTAATATGAGGTTAGCATGCATGAATTAGTCATACCAAAGTCATATCTACAAGTCACTTTGAAACTAGTTGAAGAAAGGATGCAAATTAGGTCAAACTAGTTCAAGTAAGCACACAAGTTAGTGATGAATGACATTTGAATGCATAAAGTGATCATGGGTCAGTGGCATACTCATTAGGAAACTCACATGAGAAGTATGAATGAATATGGATGGTTCAATTACAAGTTACATTGATGATTAGAAGAGAAGATAAGTGAAACTAGGTCATAAGATTCAAGTTAAGGATGCATATATACCATATACACAAACCAAATGAAAACACAATGAAAATGACCTATATTTATACACAAAGGACCTATGAACCTCTAATGAGTACCTATAATGTCCACAAATTGATCCTAATATGATGGCACAAGTTCCCTACCTAAACAAGGGTTTAGAAAATGCCTATATGATCATACAATGTTACCTATACCATCAAGAAAAGAAAAAAAAAGAAATTGATGAGTAAAAAAATTGAAATTAAGGTATGTGTTATGGACTGGGCCAACGACTAGATTGGGCCTAATATACAAAACAACCTAATGACCCATGGTCGGGGGGATCCATTACCATGCTCTCCCGCATGTGCTTATTTGAAGGCCTTTCCGCGTTCATGGCCCGTGCACATGTGCTGCAAGAACCACCCAGATCCTACTAGGATGCTCGTCCAACGGTTGGACTCTGGCAGTTACTTATTTGGGCAGATCCACCATCCAGGCCCAAATAAGAACCATTGACCATACGCTGGGGGTCCTCTATATAAACCCTCTTAGTTGAGAGGGTCAGGTATTCAATCTTCTCCCAGAATATACTCGTACTTGTTTGCTCTTGTGCCCATACTTACTTTGGCATCAGGGTACCTTGCAAGTACACCCCCTACCTTCCACATCACACGAGCAGGGTCAGAAGTCCACGTCAGCAGCCATAGAAGTCTGATCTCCAGGTATGATCAGGGCGCCATTTGTGGGAATCTTTGTCCCGTTTTCACTTCCCAAATTCGTGAAAATCAAAACTTCTCTTCTCAATACTCCCTCAAATGGTTGGCCCAGAGGATTCCATTACCACCCATGCAACCAACAACGTCCTTATCAAGCAGCAAGATGGAGATGTTAACAACCCTCCCCTCGGGGAGCCAGATCACTTTCAAGATGGACGGACGACCACTCCATCATCCGAGCCGTCCCACCAACCAGAAGTCACTCCCGATGACCTCACTTTGATCCCCCCTAAGGGATCAACTCCAACTCTAGCAGCTTTGGTCAAGGCTACTAACGCCATTAACTTCCTCCTCCTGCGACAAAGCGAAAGGTTGGATGTTCTTGAAAACTCAAGACGTGCCAGGTCCTGACCTCAGACGAGGAGGCATAATCGATCTCAGAGTCGTTCACCTAGATGCGGAAGAAATCAATAGCCCAAAGCCTCTGGTTCCATCAGGAAGATGACTCATTCCTCTCCTTGACAGAACAAGTCCCCGCAAACCAAGAAGACACAAAGAAATATCCAGCAAGAGACTCGACCATCCCCCGATGGCACCGGGCGTCGGTCAAGGTCTCCCCATCGCAGGCATCACGACGACCGGTCCCGCTCTATAACTCTATTCTCCAATGACGAAGACGAGCCTTGTGGCCCTCTTTCCGAGTAAATCATGTAAACTAAACTCCCAAAAGGCCTAGAGAAACCTCCCCCGTTAGGAACATACGACGGTACGACTGACCCCAACAAGCATATAGAAAACATAGACGCTCTGCTGGATTATCGAAGCGTGCGAGGAGCCATCAAATGCCGTATCTATCCCACTACTTTGCGTAAGAGTTCCATGGTCTGGTACAAGAGCCTTCCTTACGATTCCATCACGTCATAGAGACAACTGGGGAGGACCTTTTCCCGACACTTTACAGTGTCCAGACACCACCCCAAGACGGAGGCATCCTTGGAAGCAATAGTCCAGGGGAAGGAGGAACCCCTCCGGGCATACATCGAGAGGTTCAACAAAGAAGCAATCCAGGTTTCAACCATGGACGATATGAAAAAATACCTCCTGGAGCGAGGACTGCGTCCACAAAGCGAATTCCACAAGGCTATCGGAATAGAAACTCCAGCCACGCTCGAGACTCTGCTCCTCAAGGCCCAGACCTATATTCAATATGAAGAGAAGGAAGCAACCAGCACCGTCCGAGATATAAGGAGGAACGACGACGCCAAATCCTCCAAACATGACTATCCCTCGATCTCGCGCCGAGGAGGCGACAAAAGAAAGGAAGAATGATCCCGTGAACCACAGGAGCATAAGGGTACTGCAGGACTGTTCCGCGACTACACTCCCCTCTCAGTGATGCGAGAGAAAATTCTCTCTGAATGCACGAACTCTGAATTCAAACAGGCTTGGGTCAGATTCCCGAAGCAGCTTCCAAACAAACCGGGCATGGATAAGACCAAGTATTGTTGTTTCCACAAGTCTCACAGGCACAATACTGAGGACTGTATCTACCTGAAGGACGCTATCGAGATACTTATTAGGGATGGTCACCTCAAACAGTTTGCCAAAAATAAGGACGCTCCAAAGCAGGAAGTCCAGGAAACCTGCAAGGCCAAAGAAGCAACCCCGACGGTAGCTGAAACGAATCTTCAAGTTGCTCTGAGCATAACATGACCAGAAGATTTCTACATTCCCGAACCGTAGACCGGGCCAACTTACTTCTCTTCTTACATCCCATGGGAATCGTTTCCTTCGACGATGGTCATATCCGGAGGAGGACCAAACAAAATCATAGTCGGATCCTTTAAACAACCATTCGAGCAATTGATCAACACCAGCTCGAATCAGAATTCGACTCTCAACCCTCACCATAGAGGATTCACTCCTATTTCCTTCTACAAGGAGGACCTCTTAGGAGGGGCGCCCAATGCCAACATCCTTCTACTCGTTCGTGCACAAATGGTGAACTTTGATGTACGAAGAATTCTTGTCGATCAAGGAAGCTCAGTCGACATCATGTACTCCTAACTATTTGTGACTCTACAACTGAACGAGACGCATCTACCACCATACACTAGATCTGATTTGTAAGGATTCAATGGTACGGTATCACGACCATGGGGTTACGTCTATCTGATCGTCACCTTCAGAGCAGGGAAACAACAAGATCCATTAAAGTACAGTTTTTGGTCATAGATTACCCGTCTTTATACCAATGTATCTTAGGCCGACCAACGCTAGCCGGCCTCATGGCGGTCCCTTCCATGGTGCACCTAAAGATGAAGTACTATACCTCACTAGGAAAAGTGACTACCCTACATGGGGACATCGAAGCAGCCCGTAGATGCTATTAGGCCGCTTCTAAAGGTCTCAACTCTATCACAGTGAAACTAAAGCCCTTCAAGATCCTTCCCCCAGGCACATCATAGGAACAAAAGGCCTTACCCCGCGCAGACTCTGTCAATATCGACAACAATTCTCCAAGGAAGAAGAATAGTCGTAGGAAGTAGCAAAGCTCTTATGTTCTGCTCGTCCTGTACCTGATGGAAATTTCGAGCTAGTAGAACTGGGTGCGGATCCTTCCAAGGTAGTCAAAATTGGAGCCGACCTCCCTGAGCTCGCCAGGAGACAATTGAAAGCCTTCCTGAGGGAAAATGCTGACCTGTTCACGTGGAGCGCTTCAGAGATGCCCGACTTAGACCCTGAGGTCGCATGCTATCATCTAGCCTTAGATCCCGTCGTTCGAGCAGTCACACAACGACGAAGGAAGCAATCTATGGAGAAAGTAGCAGCGGCCGAACAAGCTGTAAAAGACCTCTTAGAGGCTAAATTCGTAACATAGGCCAGATATACCACCTAGTTCTCAAACGTTGTACTTGTCAAGAAAAATAATGGAAAATGGAGAATGTGCGTTGATTATACTGATCTTAATCGGGCTTGCCCAAAAGACGCTTACCCGTTGCCTAACACAGATAAGTTGGTAGATAACTCTGCAGGTTTCAAGCTCTCGTCGTTCCTCGACGCCTGTTCTGGGTACAATCAGAGTCCTATGGTCGTGAACGACAAGAAGTACACTGTATTCATGAACGAATCAGGCAATTATTACTACAACGTAATGCCCTTCATTCTGAAAAATGTGGGCGCCACATACCAACACATGATGAATAAAGTCTTTCAAGCAGAAATCGGGGACATGCTCGAAGTATACATGGACGAAATGATCGTTAAATCCCATGAGGAAACTGATCACACCCTCCACCTGAAGAAACTCTTCAACCAAGCACGAAAGTGTAAGATGCGTTTCAACCCGGACAAGTGCACGTTTGGTGTGCGTGCAGGCAAATTCCTCGAATTTTATCTGACAGAAAGAGGAATAGAAGCCAACCCCGACAAATGTCGAGCATTCGCTGAAACGCCCATGCCAACATCCAAGAAATCCATCCAATCTTTAGACGGAGTCCTAACATCGTTGTCATGATTCATAGCAAAATCAACTCAACACGTGCTCCCATTTTACAAATTCCTACGTAAGGAAGCGACCTTTGAATGGACTAATGAATGTGAGCAGGGGTTGACGCACCTCAAAAAGGCTTTGTCAGAACCCCCGGTCTTATCCCAACCTGAAGCAGGAGAAGTCCTATATCTTTACCTCACGGTCGCCAACAAAGAATAAGCGCTGCGCTCGTACGAGAAATGCCCAAAGTACAAAAGCCAATCTATTTTACGAGCAAAGCCTTGCAGGGACCTGAACTTAGGTACCAACAAAAGTGGCCTTATCCCTCCTCCACGCGGCAAGAAGGTCGCGACACTATTATCTCGCGCATACGATCATAATGCGCACAAACCAACCCATAAAACAACTTCTGGGACGACCAGACATGGCTGACAGAATGTTGAAGTGGTCATTAGAGTTATCCGAGTTTGATATCCAATACGAAGGACGAGTAGCCATCAAGGCACAAGCTCTCGCATATTTTGTGGCTGAAATGGTCTGCCCGGAAGGTCCCACCTGCCATTCTAAAAGGTGGACCATCTATGTGGATGGCGCATCGAGCTCGGTTAGAAGCAGAGCGGGAATCATGTTGGAAAACAAAGAGGGAATTTTGATCGAAGTATCTCTCACGTTATCATTCCCCACTTCTAATAACCAAGCAGAATACAAAGCATTCCTTGCAGGCTTAAGGCTGGCCAATGATTTAGGGGCCGAGGACATTATCATTTACACAGATTCTCAGTTAGTAGCCATGCAAGTCAAGGGAGAATACCAAGTCAAAAACGATAACTTGTCTGAATACTTGGCGTTGGTAAAAGAAAAAATGGTTAAATTCTCCTCCATAGAGGTGAAACATGTGCCATGCGAAGATAACGTCCGAGCAAACATACTGTATAAACTCGCGAGCACCAAGAAAAAAGGCGGAAACAAACCCGTAGTTCAGGAGATCCTTCCACAACCCAGCATTGGAAGATCGAATAAGACTAGATGTCAACGTCGTAGGCGACTTTAATTGCTGGATGACTCCTGTATATAAATATCTGACCAACGAAGAACTACCCGAGGATCTAAAACAGGTCAGTATAACAAAAAGACGAGCATGTTTGTATGTCTTGGTCGAGGGAAAACTCTATCGACGAGGGTTTTCTGTACCCCTTCATAGATGCATTGAGGAGGATCTAGTCCCCCACGTCTTGTGAGAGATCCAAGAAATAATTAATTCCCAACACCTGGGCGAACGATCCCTTGCGAGGAAAGCTCTTCGGGCAGGGTATTATTGGCCGACAATGCAGAACGATGCAAAAGAACATGTAAAAAAATGTGACAAATGCCAACTGTATGGAGACATACATATCACTTCACCCAACGAGCTCAAAACAATATCCTCCCCATGGCCATTCGCCTGGTGGGGCCAGGACATCCTTGGCCCCTTTGTCGTCGGTTCGAACCAAAATAAATACCTAATCGTCGGGTCGATTATTTCACGAAGTGGATCGAAGCCAAACCACTGGCTAAGATCAAGGCCCTTAACATACTACGTTTTTCCAAGAGAAACATCCTCGCTTGTTTCGGGATCCCCCGGGCGATTGTCACCGACAATGGCACTCAGTTCACAGACAATAACATCCATGAATTCGTGGCCAACGTCGGAACTAAACAAAATTTCGCATCCGTAGAACATCCACAGACAAATGGGCAGGCGGAAGCAGTAAACCGGGCCATCCTTCGAGGCCTTAAGCGAAGATTGGAGGAGATCAAAAGACGTTGGGTCAAAGAGTTGGACAACATTCTATGGGCCTACAAAACTACTCCGCATCCGACCACATGGGAAACCCCTTTTCGGTTAGCATACGAAACTAAGGCCGTCATTCCAATAGAGATATATGTCTAATCGAGACGGACAGAAGCTCCGATGGACAAAAACACTAACGACGAAATATTACGAGAAGAACTCGATTTGGTCGAGGAGGTTAGATCGGGAGCAGCTCTACGAGAAGCATCATCAAATGAGCATTCACAGTGGGCAACCTTGTCCTCAAGAGAAATCATAAAGATTCCAAAGAAGGAAAACTGGCCGCTAAATGGGAGGGACCCTATCGAGTCCGAGCAAAAACGGACAACAGGGAAAATTACTTAGAAAATTTACAAGGAGAAGAACTTGCTCGTCCTTGTGTAAACACCCCAAATTTGCCCTCACTTTTTTCTCACACCATGGCTTTTGATCTTTCATATTGCATTTGCATAAGCATATCATTTCACATAGCATATTTGTTTCACTGCATAAGTTGCACAATTAGGGTTTGTGATCAGGAGAATCCAAAGAAGTGATCTGAGCCATCTCAAAGGCATTGAAGCTTGTCAAGACGGTCCATGTGTGTTCTATGATCATAATATGCTCCCCAGGGTTCTTAAAAGTCAAAATGTCATAAAGCATTGCAAAGGTGTTCAAGCAGACTGAGCAGTTTCTACACAGATAACCTAAAATTAGTGTTTTGGGTTTGAGGCCCTTAACCTCAATTTTTTTGGTCATTCTTGATTCTAATGGTCTTTATATGTTATAAGGATCATGTGTACCAAATTTGATGAGAAAATTCACTGTGGAAGGCATTTGATCAATGGATAACTTGTTGTGCAAGAAAAGTCAAAATCAGGGCATCTGAGGCCTCCAACAAGGGCATCAAAGGGTCATCTCTATCATTTTGAGTTCCTATGATCTTTATTTGATCTTAGAAGTGGTTAGAAGTTCACAAGATTGAAGAATTTTGAGCCATTTGCAAACTTTCCATTTTTGGACATGACTTGTAATGAAAACTTTCCATTTTGGGAAAGATTTTCAACCTCCTCTTTCTTGATCAATTAAGTCAGATTCAATTTGAACCGTTTGATCACGCGCCAGTTTGTAGTTTAAACCATGGCCCTTAGATGCGTGTACCTGAAGTCAAGGTGACTTCACATCTCAGCCTTAGAATCTCCCAACTTTCAATCTGATCCACTCCTTTTGCATACTTTTTATTTTCTTTTTTTTTATTGTATTTATTTTCATATAATTATTTAAAATAGAAAAAACATTTCTAAAATAATCATTTTCTGCATTTTTATTTCAAATATTTTTCTAAACTCAAAAACATTTTTATTTTTAATTTTTGCATTAAAAATGTATTTTAAAATCATTTAATGTTTTATTTAATTAATTAATTGATTTTAATTAATTAAAAATACATTTAGGTATCTAAAAATCACAAAAAAAAATCATGAAGCATTCTCATATATTTAGAACAATTTACAAACCATCAGACAAATTTCTTTTCAGGTTTGATCATGTTTTCACAATTTTCTTTGAATTAGGGTTTATAAAATTCACATTTTTCTAACCCTAACTTGAAAAAATCATTTCTGATCAACCATGATGAGTTTGCATTTGGTTCTTTTTGCATTGTTTCATACTTTGGATCTACTATCTAGGTTATTTAACTCATAATTTTGAATTGCATTTCCAAATTGTTTTTCATTTTTCCTTTAGAAGTACCCAAAAATCCTAGCTAACTTAGAAAATTCATAACTTCCTTTAGGTTTAGCTTTTGATCTCCATCTTTGGGGAGTGATCATGTGTGTGTTTAGGTTTTGTTTAAGTTCATTTTCAAATTTTTATCATGATGTATGCTTTTGTTGTGGACATGTGCATCTCATGCATTCATAAAACCCTAATTTCTCATGTTCATTTGCATTCATCTTTGCATATCTCAATCATATGAACTTGCCATGATATTCCATGCTCTTGTATGCCATCTTAGACATATTAAGACATGTTTGAACATTGCTTGATCATTTCTTCATTCATTTGGTATGCTTTGCATTCATTGTTTTTCATGTGTATCCATGTGTTTCTAAGCTTCTAACATGCCTTGTTTTGCATCTCATCCCTTGAATGAACATTCATAAGCATCTCACATGTATTTGCATCATTCCATAACACATTTGCATTGCATGATTGCTTCTGGTCTTGGTCATTGCATCATTACTTGTTGCATTTCATTTCATTTCTTTCCTTATGCATCTCACACTAACATTTCAAGGGCTTATGGTAAGTTGTTTGGGATGTGGATTTGCTTTCACATCCCACCTCTTCTCATATTTTCATTTGCATATTTTATATGTCTTTGAAGTGAACTTGTTTCACTTGTGCTCCCTTGCTCTTATCTCTTCCTTTTAGGTTACTTATCTTCTTCAGGAAGTATGTAACCTATTCTCATTTCTCTTCTCTTTTCATCTGCTTCTCTTCCTTTGGTGGCCTTCCTGAAGACTTCCCTTTAAGCCTCACAAACCATAGGGATATCCAAGCATGATAACTTTAGGGTTGTACATATTCCCCCATATATTTTTTCCTTTGAGTCTCCTTGAATCTATTTTCTCACCTCATAATCAGAGGTTAAACACTTAAAGCTTTAGGACTCTGAATTAGGGTTATGCCTGCATCCTTATCTTAGGATGGAGTGTATAACTTTAATCCTTAGTGTTAAACCTTTAATTTTTTTACACCTCTTAATCAAAACACCTAATAATCATTAAGACTTAAGCTTGTAACTTGGGCCTTATATTAGGGTTACATCACTTCCTCTTGGTTAGAGGGACTAACCCTAGTGTTTAATGGACAAGTCCCCCTCAAGTTGTCTTACAAACCTAAAATCCATTTCTTAATCTCACCCTTTAATTAAAATCCACCTTAACAAAGGCTTGTTATATAATGAATTTAATCCCTAACCATGGATTAAGTTGAGGTATCTTCCTCATCTTAAGTTTCCTCATCTATCATCCTTCTCTTAGGATGGTGTAATGAGTTCACTAATCCCTGATTAGAGATTAAACTCATTACTTAACACAAAACAAAAATCCAAAAACACTTAATAATCACAAGTAGGTTAATGATCTTAATCCTGTATCATTAGGGTAATTAATTTGAGATCTTCATCTCATGCTTAAGTAGGCTCATTATCCATAATCAGGGAGGATATAATGAGTTTACAACCCTTGATTTAGGCTTAAGCTCATTATCTTACGCAAAATACCCAAAACTATAAAAAAAACTGAAAACACAAAAACAAACAATAAACGTCTCCTCCGAGATTCTTTTCTCATCACATTCACTCTGGAAACGAGAACTCGCTTCTTCCATCTAATGCAAGACAGTTAGCACTCGAGCCAGATGAGTCACACACTTGAGCATAGACAAGTAAGTAGTTCATAACAAATCATCTAAGTCTCTTTGAGTCGAACTACGATGTTCTGACTTCCTCATTGCACGAGAGGATACGTAGGCATAACTTAACAGTTATCGAACAAAAGTCTCTTTATCTTCCCCCTCTCCTCCTCCCAGTTTCTCTTTCCTTAGCCTCAGTTTTAAGTATTCACTTTCCTTTTGCACTGACACTCTGTACATTATTTTCTCCCTAACTCCTTATGCACAGTTTAGCACAAACAATATCCCCTTTTAAACACAATCAAGTAAGCGTGGATCCCGTCGAGTACGATAGACGATCTGGGTGCTAATACCTTCCCAGGTCGTAACCAACCCCCTTTCTCAGTTTCTCTGGTTCGCAACCGTCTTATCCATACCCTTCCAGGTTTATGCAGCATTACCTTTCCTTCGGGATAAAAATGCCTAGCTGGCGACTCTATTCAACCTCAACCTCCAACATCACCGACCGTTCGCGTTTGCATTGGGACGAAAGTCCGGGGAGCGACAACTTGGCAACTATGCTGGGGACGATGCAACCAGGGCTTCTGGTTCTCTTGTGGGTTTCTCCCAGCGCTTGTTTGTTTGTGTTTATTGGGGGTGTTATGTGCTATTTGTGTTTATGTTTTTGCTTTATTTATTGCTTCCTTTACAGCTTTATTTACTGCATTTACTTTATCGCTTTCATTTATTGCTTTCTGCATTTCATTTATTATTATTATATCATTGTGCTGGATTTATGGTTTGCTTTTGTGGGAGGGGTATCTCAGTGAGAAAGGTCAAACACAAAGGCCTGAGTGACACCTAGGATTATAGTGGTTTTGTATTCTTTCCCATTCCATTTCGGTCTGGTGCGGGAATATGAAAACACGGTTCAGACATGAGTTTCTTTTTGAGAACTCTATGCTACGGATTTCCTGTAGTACTAGGGCTATCTGGGAAGCCTGCTAAGTCTGGATGACCTTTTTCATGACTTTCAGCATCTGAAGTGAATTAGAGGAGGATCCTTTATGATTAGGGTAAACACTGTACCTCCGGGTTAGAAGTGTTTACACTTCTCATAATAGATCTGAATCTGAGGATCTTTGTTCTAGAACAATACCTGTGAGTGGGTTGGGTTATTTACAGGTTTGCAGGAACCCTTGACCTCATCATACCTTGCTAATGGAATATTATAAGGTTGTACTATTTTAGACTGATCCTTTGAAACCCTGGACTTTTGACTCTTTATTTGAGTCTCTCACCCGATTACTAGTTCTCAAGCCTTCATCCGAAACTCTGAACACTCGTGGACCCTACCAAGAGCACCAAATAATACATCACATGATCACAAACCCTCGCATATCATTAGCATATATCATATTGTATCATTTAACATTTGTCTATTTGTTTTACAGGGTATCCATCTCTTATTGGTTTGGTTTTGACTGTTCTTCTGCTCAGTTTATCTGCTTCAACACTTCTTCAGCTATCCTCTTCAGTTGTCTCCTTCAGCATGGATTCAACCAGGAAAATCAACATCACCTACCACTTCTTTGAGTATCCTCTAGCAGGCATCAAATAGATACAGGCTCTTATCACCCCTGATCATGTTCCCTTATTCAGAGAGCATTATGGTGGGATCCTGGACATGATCATGGACTTGGACACATCACATAGGAGCATGATTCACACCTGTCTTCAGTTCTATGACCCTCCTCTCTGTTGCTTCACTTTCCCAGATTTTTAGATTGGTCTTTTGATGGAAGAGTATTCTATGTTATTGGGTGTCCCTATCAGAAGAGGAATCCCTTTCAACCCTGGAAATGACCCCTCCAAAAAATGAAGACATAGCTAAAGCACTACATCTGGTAGTAGCTACTATTGATGAGCACCTAACTTCTAAGGCTGGAATCCCAGGCCTTCATCTGGATTTCTTGATCACTCATGCTACAAAGCAAGTTGCAGTAGGGAATTGGGAGACTGTGTATGCTCTCCTAGCTCTCAGTATTATCATCTTGTTTGCAGACGAGCCTAAGTTTGTAAGCAAAAATGCCATCCACATCTTCATGCTCAAGAACCCAGTTCCCACCTTGTTAGGAGACTTTTACTACTCAGTTCATCAGAGGAATGAGAAACAAAGAGGGAGACTGGTAAGATGTTGTGCACCTCTCTTCTACAGTTGGTTGATGAGACATATGCCGAAGACAAAAGCTTTCCTGAATCCACATCAGTCAAGGAATTGGGCTAAGAGGATGATTTCCCTTACTTCAGAAGATATCAGGTGGTGTACTCAGAATACCAAGGGCCGAGACATAATAACAAGTTGTGGGCAATACCCAAATGTGCCACTTATTGGAGTGAAAGGTTGCATCAACTATAATCCTTTACTTTTCAAAAGACAGTTGGGATATGCATTGATACATCCACCAAGGGAGCAGGACTTAGTAGCATCTCTTTATTGTGCCTTTCAGAGCAATCATGCCATTGTCCGACAAGCAGCTTGGGCTTGGGACAATATACAAACTAAAGGGACTGCTATTTTGGGGAATGCAACAACATAGCTTCTGCTCAGTACACTGAATGGTCTCGCATCAGAGGACAGGTTACTCGTATGCCATTCACCCTGGAAGATGTACCAGGGTCATCAGCAGTTGAGCCCATAGCCACAGTCAGTTTGGAAGAGTTTGAAAAGTTGAAAGAAAGAAATGCCCAGTTAGCTGAAGCTTTGAAGAAGACCCTTTGAGAAAGGAATGATGGACATCTAGACATTGAGAGGTTAGAGAAGCTACGCATCGAGCATTTAACCAAGATCGAGAAGACTGACGATTACATCAGGAAGGCCCGAGCAGGGGAACTTGTGTTGAAGAATGCATGCAAGGAAGCAAAGATTCAAAAGGCAAAAGCTGAGCATTATCTGGAAGAGAGTCAAGATAGATGGGTCAGGATAACTGAGGTTTACATGATAGAAGACCAGAAGATGCTAGCCAAAATAGAGAAGTTGGAAGCCAATGAGAAAAGAAGCCAAGAGGCACTGTTAGCAGCTCAGAAAGAGATCTCAGAGTTGAAACTTCGGGCGGGGTTAAAGAGAACCAAAGACCCAGACAAGTGTCAGAAGATGACAAATGCCATTGCAACGAGAAACCTTCTCATCAGAACCATCACAGAGCATCCAGTTGGGCCAGTAACTGATGCTCTCATGAAGGAAGTCAAGGAGGATGCATATGGATTGGATGTTTGATTTTCTTTGTACTTGTATTTTGGCTCACCATGGTGATTTTGTCTGTTGTATTCTTGAATTTAATTATATTTTGATTCACCATGGGAGTTTGTTTGGTTGTAATTCATGAACTATTTGGAAATACCATTTGTACTTTTATGATTATGTATTGGATTTTCTCATGGACTTTGTCTGCTTCAACATCTTGATTCCCCAGAGGTCTGGAAGGTCAAAACCAGGAACCAAACCGGATACCCTCTGAAGACAAATAGACATATTGCATTGCATGCTAACTTCATATTCTTTGTTTTGCAGGTGATTTTGTTGTTGTCTTCTCACTTTGTTGATTGTTTCATGAAATATTACTCGCGGGAGGGTCTTTCCCGTCAATCGCATCCACAGATATCCAACTCGACACAACCTTCCGAGTCTACAAATGGATCAACTACAACAAGAGCTGATAGATGTGAGAACTCATATGACTGATGTAAGGACAGAAGTGAGGAATCAGATGAATCAATTCATGGCTGTAATAACTGGGCTGGCACAAACCCAAGAAAGATTAAGGGAGTTAGTCGAGCGACAAACTCCAGAAGATAACCATGCAGGCACTAGAGGTAAAAGTAACAACGAGCATGGACAGTCGCGAACAAATCCACCAGAGTTTGGACCCCACAACAACCCTGAAGTCAATGTTATTGGAAATACCCAGAGAAACACTGGATATCGTATCCTACAGGAAGATCCTCAGGATGAGTAGTTTACAGTATTAGGTGCTGGGGCTGATGAAGTTTATGATCATCGTCTGGACGAGATATCAGAGAAGTTAAGATCCTTGGAATCCCAAAACTCTTTGGGATTTTATGTTATGGATATGGGCCTAGTTGAAGGAGTAAGGATTCCTCACAAGTTCAAACCTCCATGCTTTGAAAAGTACAATGGTACCTCCTGTCCTCATACCCATTTACAATCTTTTCTGGGAATATTGAAAGCGTATACCATGGATGAGAAAATGTGGATGTTTTACTTTGAAGACAGTTTAACCGGGACATCCAGAGAGTGGTATTCACACCTATCAAAGGCTACTGTCAGAAACTGGAAGGACTTAGCCGAGGCCTTTATATGCCAATATCAGTACAACCTGGATATGACTCCCAATAGGACCCTCCTGATGGGTATGTCTCAATCTTCAAGAGAAAGTTTCTGTGAATACACTCAAAGGTGGAGACAACTCGCTGTCGTTGTCCAACCACCTATGTCCGAAAGGGAAATGGCTTATATGTTTATGAACACCTTGCAAGGAACCTATATTGATAGACTTGATGCATTCTCTTCTACTAGATTTGCTGATGTGGTTATAGCATGAGAGAGAATTGAAAGCCTATTGAAGATGGGTAAGATTTCTGACAATGGTGCTAGCTCCAACAATGCAAGGAAACCATTCTCCGGACCCAGAAGAACAGGAGAGACTAATGCAGTGCATGTTAACAGAGGTAGGCCCCAATACTTGCAAAAGTCAGTGGCCGCAGTCACCATTCCTGCTCCAGCACCTCAGCACAACAGTATCCTCAGCAACAACAGTTTCCACAACAACAACAACAAAGATCTTACAACAGCAACAATCAGCAGCAACGTCCTTTCCAACAAAGGCCTTCTCAAACTAACAGGGTGATCGATCCCATCCTGATGCCTTATGCAGCCTTACTCCCACAACTATTGAAGCTTAATCTGACTGAAATAAGAACTTTGGCTCCACCAGATCCTCTTAATCTTCCAAGGAATTATGATGTCAACGTCAGATGTGCTTTTCACTCCAATGCACCTGGCCATTTAACAGAGAAATGCAGGGCCTTGTACATGAAAGTCCAAGATCTGATTGATTCCAAAGCTTTGAATTTTGCACCTCCACCAAATGTCACAAAGAATCCAATACCAAATCACGGTGTACCGAGGATTAATGCTATTGAGGAAGATCAACCAGCAATTCTGATTGATGACATTGCAAACATTCAAACACCACTGGCCGAAGTGAAAGCTTAGCTATTGAAGTGCCAAAGTGTTTCCAAGTTGTGAGGCCTGTTGTGAAGCTTGCAAAGTTTCTACCAATGGTTGTGCAAATATGAGAAAGGGTATCAGCAATCTTATCAGAGAGGGCATTCTGCAGATCACATCAACGATTCCATCTTCTACAACTGCAACAAAAATCCCCCCTACAACACCAGCAAACATTATCTCAATAGAGTCTTCTACAACAACAACAAACACCACCAGTGACGATATCTCAACAATTACCATTTATTATGATCCAGCAATCATTCATGTTCCAGATTCTCTCAACAACAATTTTCAACAACACCCTCCTCAACATCAACAATTTTCTGCACCTGCACCATCTTCGATCAGATCTCCTGTCACCATCTACTATGATCCACAAACGATCACAACTCCTTCTTCTGCTGCAGTTAGTCCAATGACCATCACAGTGCCTGGGCCTATTCCTTATGATAACAACAAAGTCGTGCCTTGGCATTATGGTTCAGATCTTTACTTCCACGGAAGAAAGATCACTCTGGACTCCTCAACATCTGCTCCACAAATTGACAATGTCGGGGAGGCGGAGGCTTCACTCAGAGCGGACGTCTCTTCGCTTCACATTTTCCCAGAGTTAATGCTGAAGCAGAAGCCGCTACTAAAGCAAAAGGCAAAAGTGTGGTGCCAAAAGAACCAGCTGAAAAAGAAACTCAGAAGACACTCTTTGATCAGGATGTAGACGAGTTTATGAGGATTATCAAGAGAGGTGACTACAAGGTTGTGGATCAACTCCACCAAACACCCTCCAAGGTCTCCATTCTATCTTTGCTCATGTGTTCCGAGGCTCACCGGAATGCACTACTCAAAGTCTTGCATGGAGCTTATGTGCCTGAGGAGATCACAGTCAATCAGTTATAAACAGTGGTTGCAAACGTCAATACTAGTCATGGACTACGTTTCACCGATACTGACTTGACTACGGAGGGGCGTAATCACAACAAGGCTTTGCATATCACTTTGGAATGCAAAGGTGCCGCACTTTCTCATGTCCTTGTTGATACCGGATCATCACTCAATGTGTTGCCAAAGAAAGCATTAGTCAAGCTGGAGTATGATGGTTTTTCACTCTGTCCGAGCAACCTAGTTGTCACAGCTTTTGATGGTTCTAAGAGATCGGTTCTCGGAGAGGTTGAGCTACCTGTGGTAATTGGCCCACAAGTTTTCAAAACTACCTTCTATGTGATGGACATATAGCCTACCTACAATTGTTTGTTGGGTCGACCCTGGATTCACGCCGCTGGCGCGATACCTTCTACCCTTCACCAGAAGTTAAAATATGTGTGAGAGGGCCAAATTATCACAATTTGTGGAGAAGAAGACATCTTCGTCAGTCACCTGGCTACGTATAAGTACATAGAGATGGATGGAGAAATCCATGAAACCATGAGTCATGGTTTTGAAGTTTTGAATATCAACGAAGCAACAACTGAGGTGTTTGTTGCATTCCAAGAGGAAAGGATGGGCACCTCAATTGCTTCCTACAAACAGGCTCGGAAGGTTGTGGAAGAAGGGAATGCCAAAGGCTGGGGCAAGCTGCTAAAGGTTCAGATGAAAGAAGACAAATTCGGTTTGGGTTATAGACCATCCCGACAAGTTCCAGAGGAGGCTGCCGAAGCTCCCAAGTTCATAAGTGGGGGAATGATGACCCCGGATGCTGTCAACACTTTGGAAGACGAGACTGAGAGAGACTACAACCTGGAAAACTGGATCCGTCCAAGAGTCCCGGGCCGACAAGTCCTCAACTGGTCTTCCCAGGAAAATATAAGGGTTACTGCTGCAGAGTAATTATTATTTCCTATTTTAAGCATGCATCAAAGTCCTGCATCTTGCCCAAGATATCGGGACTCATTTTGTAAAAGGGCCATATGTATTTGTGCAAATTGAATATTAATGAACAATGGACATCGTTTTGCAAACAATCTTCTTTTTCGCT
Organism: Lathyrus aphaca; assembly: GCA_963966055.1. Lineage (NCBI taxonomy): Eukaryota > Viridiplantae > Streptophyta > Magnoliopsida > Fabales > Fabaceae > Lathyrus > Lathyrus aphaca. Next base: position 9,503,443 of record OZ014525.1, read on the forward strand.
CACTGTCTTTTCAATTTTGTTATTTTCGCACAAAACAATAAATGACAATGTTTTTCTTAATAATAACTTCATTCACTTTTCTAAATAAGATAAAATCAATCACTAAAATGAACCAAATCTCAACCCTTGCGGAGATAGCCCTCCAGATCGCACCGACAACGACACTGCTATGACCTTGTATGACTTCGTCAATCCGATTAATCAAACAGATGAAGGGGTTGAAGAAGACTACGATTTACCTGAAGAGTTAGCCAGGTTATTGAGACAAGAGGAAAAGGTGATTGCTCCTCATCAGGAGGAGGTTGAGACTATCAATCTTGGTACCGAGGAAGATGTGAAAGAGGTGAGGATTGGGGCCAGTCTGCAAGCTCCGGTAAAGGAACAACTTATCAGTATGCTGCGAGAGTATGTCGATGTCTTCGCTTGGTCCTATCAAGATATGCCGGGTTTGGATACATATATTATCATGCAGAAGCTGTCATTGAAGGAGGATTGTCTTCCAGTTAAACAGAAACTGCACCGTACTCTCCCGGACATGGCTATGAAAATCAAAGAGGAAGTACAAAAGCAGTGGGACGCCGGTTTTCTCGCTGTAACTAGTTACCCGCCTTGGGTTGCTAACATTGTACCCGTACCTAAGAAAGATGGCAAGGTGCGTATGTGTGTCGATTACCGAGATTTGAATAGAGCAAGCCCGAAAGATGATTTCTCATTACCTCACATTGATGTATTGGTAGACAACACCACTCAGTTCTCGGTATTTTCCTTCATGGACGGATTTTCTGGATACAATCAGATCAAGATGTCACTTGAAGACATGGAGAAGACAACTTTCATCACACCATAGGGCATGTTCTTCTACAAAGTAATGACGTTCGGTCTGAAGAACGTCGGTGCAACATATCAACGGGCTATGGTAACGTTATTCCATGACATGATCCATACAGAAATTGAGTGCTACATGGATAACATGATTGCCAAGTCCCAAACAGAGGAAGAGCATTTGGTAAACCTATTGAAACTTTTCAAGCGTCTGAGAAAGTATTAGTTAAGGTTGAACCCCAACAAATGCACATTCGGGGTACGTTTTGGTAAACTACTGGGTTTTATTGTAAGTGAAAAAGGAATTGAGGTTGATCCCGATAAAGTCAAAGTTATTCAGGAAATGCTTGCACCTAAGACTGAGAAAGAAGTTCGAGGGTTCTTAGGTAGATTGAACTACATTTCAAGATTCATATCTCACCTCACTGCAACCTGCGAGCCCTTGTTCAAACTGCTAAGAAAGGAACAAACAGTCAGGTGGAACGATGATTGTCAAAAAGCTTTTGACAAGATCAAGGAGTATCTGCAAGAACCTCCAATTCTCATGCTTCCAATTGAAGGAAGACCTCTAATAATGTACATGACAATATTAGATGAATCAATAGGGTGTGTGTTGGGCCAACATGACGAGTCTGGTCGAAAAGAGTATGCAATATACTACATAAGAAAAAAGTTTACCGACTGTGAACAACGTTATTCATTGCTCGAGAAAACCTGTTGTGCTTTAGCGTGGTCTGCTCGCCGACTAAGATAATATATATTGACTCATACTACCTTGTTGATCTCAAAGATGGACCCCGTCAAGTACATATTTGAGAATCCAGCACTTACCGGAAGGGTTTCCAGGTGGCAAATGATTCTAACAGAATATGACATTCAATACACCTCTCAGAAAGCCATCAAGGGCAATGTATTGTCTGACTATCTGGCTGAGCAACCCATTGATGATTACCAGCCTATGAGATTTGACTTCCCTGATGAAGACATCATGTTCTTAAAAGCAAAAGATTGTGAAGAGCCTATTCACACTGAATGGCCTGACCCAGAAGAAGCATGGACTATGATGTTTGACGGGGCAGTTAATTGCAATGGTTGTGGGGTTGTTGCAGTGCTTATTACACCTAAAGGGGTTCATATGCCTTTCTCAGCAAGGCTCACCTTTTCCTGCACTAACAACGAAGCAGAATACGAAGCTTGTATCATGGGTCTTGAGGAAGCCATTGACCTCAGGATCAAAACCTTGAATGTATTCGGAGATTCAGCTTTGGTAATCAACCAGACCAACGACAAGTGGTACACTCATCAGGAGCATCTGATTACCTATGTGACTATACGAGGAGATTGTTGACCTTCTTCACAACAGTTAAGCTTGAATACATCCCTCGAGATGAGAATCAGTTTGCAGACACTTTGGTTACCATTTCATCCATGATCAAAGTACAGGTCGCCAATTATGTACCTCCGATTTTGGTATCCAGACTGGACATACCGGCATATGTATTCTCTGTGGACACTATCACTGATAACAAGCCTTGGTACCATGCCATCAAATGCTTCTTGGAAACTCAGACATACCCACCTGGGGCATCGTCAAACGATAAGAAGACATTAAGAAGGCTAGGCGACAGTTTCTTCCTCAATACAGATGGTTCTTTGTACAAGCGAAACTTCGACATGGTCTTGCTCAGATGTGTTAACAAGAAGGAAGCAAACCTACTGATGCACGAAGTACATGAAATTTCTTTCGGTACCCATGCCAGAGGACATGCAATGGCAAAGAAGTTAATAAGATCGGGTTACTACTGGATCACAATGGATGCAGACTGTTGCGCCTACACCAGAAAATGCCACAAATGCCAGATCTACCCAAATAAAGTGCATGTGCCTTAGAATCCTTTGAATGTAATGTCTTCACCTTGGCCCTTCTCCATGTGGGGCATTGATATGATTGGAAATATTGAACCGACTGCTTTAAATGGTCACAGATTCATCCTGGTAGCCATTGATTACTTCACCAAATGGGTTGAAGCAGCTTCATATGAAAATGTCACCAAGCAAGTGGTAGCTCGATTTCTGAAAAGGGATATCATCTGTCGATATGGAGTTCCCGAGCGAATCATTACTGATAATGGTTCCAATTTGAACAACAAGATGATGGCAGAACTTTGTCGGGACTTCAAAATTCAACATCACAACTCTTCTCCTTACAGGCCAAAGATGAATGGCGCTGTTGAGGCCGATAACAAGAATATTAAGAAGATTGTGCAAAAGATGGTAGTCACCTACAAAGACTGGCACGAAATGCTACCATTTGCCTTGCATGGGTACCGAACCTCTATCAGAACATCTACTGGGGCAACACCTTATCAGCTTGTGTATGGTATGGAAGTTGTCCTACCTGTTGAAGTTGAACTACCCTCCTTACGGGTAATGATGGATGTGAAGCTGGATGAAGCAGAATGGGTTCGATCTCGATATAATCAACTGAGTCTGATTGAAGAAAAGAGATTAGCAACCATCTGTCATGGGCAATTATATCAAAAGCGAATGAAGAAAACCTTCGATCAGAAAGTCAGACCTCGGGAATACCAAGTGGGAGAGCTTGTTTTGTAAAGACTTCTTCTTCCTCATACATACCACAGGGGCAAATGGACGCCAAACTACGAAGGCCCATTCATAGTAAATAAAGTTTTCTCTGGTGGGGCACTGATGCTCACTACTATGGATGGCGAGGATTTCTTATCTCCTGTGAATTCAGATGAAGTTAAAAAATACTTCGCATAAAAGACCCGCTGGACATAAAAACAAAATGTATGTCCAGGCAAAAATAGGGCATCCCGGCGAGTCAAAAACAGAATAAAAGACTCGGGCAAAAATAAGGGAAAAATTAAAAAAAAAATGTGTACACCCGCTGAGTTGAAAAGCCATATTGGACAGCTCAGGCAAAAATGGGTATCCCAGTGTATTGAAAACCCGAAAGGGCGATCCACGCAAAATCTGGGAAAAAGCGAACAACTGCATTCTGAATTCGTCTGTATCACTCACAACATGGCAAGATTCGAAAGGATAAAGCGTCAGTCATAATCAACCTTCTTCAGAAAGCAAGATAAGAAGAACGTCAAGGTCATACAGGTCATTGATGCGTGTTTTTCGCAAGTGTACGAACACGTCAGAGTAATATAAAAGATTTTCGAATCCACAGAGACCAAGTGTCAATCTATCGTACCTGTTGTTATGGTGTGTATCTAAGGCAACTGAATATAAGGGTTTTAAGGAGTGTGCAATGGTAAATAAAATAATAATTTTAAACAATTAATAAAAGACAGGCTCGAATGTAATTCACATAATCAATTGATAATCCGGTACTTGTTAATAGAACTACTTATGGGCATTGTTTTCTACTTTGAAAAGAACTAATTTAACAGGAACCGTCGCTTTCGCGTATTCAGAACCGAGTTGTACTCTCTAATCAACTCCTCCTATTGTCACGGATAAAAAGGTGCGTACTGCGTTAGAGTAGTAAACCTATTTTTAAGAAATATAGTATCTTAACTAAGTTGAAAAGTACTTTAACCTAGATTTCTTAGCAAAAAGAGGTTCTCACGAACCAGACTCTAAACTTCTTAACGCGTCCAAAAATCGTTTTAAAATCTCTTTTCTTTTTAATCTAAAAACTCCTAATGAACTAGACAAAGCGCTTTTCGTTGTTTTTGAAATAGTTAAAAACAATTACTTAAATTGAAAGATAAAATAGCCCTTAAGTGTTTCCACGAACAAATGTACGGATTACTGGTTCAATTACGATCCTTACATTCTAACCTTTATGGATTTAGTTAGACATGGTAAAGTAAAAGTTCTTTTTATAATTTTTCATAAAAGTAATTAGTGCGAGTGCAGAAAGTAAATAAAAGTAGTGCGAGTGCGGAAAGTAAATGAAAGTAGTGCGAGTGCGAGAAATAAAGGTATTTAAAGCGAGTGCGAGAAATAAACGAAAGTAGTGCGAGTGAGAGAAATAAATGAAAGTAAAGCGAGTGCGGGAAATAAATAAAGTAAAGCAATGCAGAAAATAAATGAAAGTAAAGCAATGCGGAAAAATAAAATACGAACTGGAATTAAAATGGCAGCAGGATTAACTTCCTCCCAGAGTGCTCCAAAACTCGATCACACAGACGTATACAGACTCGATCACTCGATTGCAGTAACACCCCGATGTGGAATGATAACTGCTTTAAAACTGATATATGCCTAAGAAATTCTAAGTTTTGATGAAGAAAACGAAATTCTAAAGTCCTATTTATTGGCAAAGTTTAAATGGGAAATGACCAGGATGCCCCCCTCCACTAAAAAGTGTAGGGAAGCCTTTTTGCCTTGTGGCGCCCGCCACAGGCCTATGGTGCCCGCCATGAGACTAATAGGGAATGAGAGAGTGGGGATCGTGGGTCTTGGAAGTTGTGGAGTGGTCTTGAGACGTGGCCACGTCATGGCAGACCCCATGGCGCCCGCCATGGTGGATGCCGTAAGTGTAAAAAGCTGAATTTCTTGGTTTTCGTCCGTTTTCACACCTTTTTCGCTCCTTTTCTTGATTTAGGCCCCGATTACATAGAAAACCTGAAAACAAAGAAAAACAAAGTAATAACATAACAAAATAACAATAAAAGCTAAGAATGCATGCGAAATCGGAGTCAGAAATACGGTGAAATTTAGTGTTATCAAATTCTCCCACACTTAGACCCTTGCTTGTCCTCAAGCAAACATTAAAGCTCAAGAAAAAAATGGTGTTGACACGTGATTTGGGCTAGAGGGCTTCTAAGTTCAAGTCAGGATGCAGTGACAGGTACTAACTAAGTGAACCAAGGGTACCATAATAACACAAACACAAACTTCAATCCTATATTAACCACCCCATGTCATCCCACAATACCTAGGCCTATCTTCTCATCTTTTTGGGTCCTTTTCATTCAGGCGCAATCACATTAAGCCCGTTATCCGTACATGCTTCATAGTAGAGTGACCGGTTAGTGATTCTGATCAATAACATAAGGTTTCTGGCACATAAGCAAGTGTAAACCTGTTTTATTTGACCTAATTGTAGCTGCGGGGGATCGGATCGTAATCCGCCCTACCAAGTTCAGTGTCAGATACCTCTGAACCAACTAACAATAGGTGACTGCAATTTTTTTTTCTTTTTGTGGCAAAAAAAATTTTCTTCTCTTTTTTCGGTTTAAATGACTTTGTGAGGGTCACCTATCCCAGAGTTTGCTTTTTTTTTTCCTTTTTTATTAGCACTGGATCATTCACTTATGTTCATCGGCCCCCTACGTAGAGCATGCTTAGGTCGGAGCTGACTGCAAGAATAAACTACTTAGGACAATTTTTTGAATGATAATAAAGGCCATGGTGTGGGGTTTATGAGTGATTCCTATATTCAAGAGGTCTATGGTGCTAAAATGGTACTTATGTTTCAAAAAGTTGACCTAAGTCACCACATCCTAATCCAAACCTGTCTCAAAGCCCAAAAAACATATGAAACAACATTGTTTTCTTTTTAAATTTTTTTTGGTAAGGCTAAGGAAATGGGAAAAATGAGGATGTACTAAAAATACACTATACTGGTGACTCGTCAGACTCATGCATTATCTAAGAAAAGTAAACTAAATAACTTACTGGAAAAGGGAAATAACGGAAAGCAAATAAATAACTAAAAAGGGAAATGACAGAAAGCAATAAAATCCCCTCCCACACTTAAATCGAACATTGTCCCCAATGTAAATAAGATAAGGAGGGTAACCTGAAAAACTACTGCGGAGGAGCACTGGTGCCCTCGCCGTCCTGCTGTGATGGTCTGGAACGACGGGATCTATTGTGCTGCTGGTCCCTCCGGTCAAGTCGTGTTGATAAGGCAGCCTGGGCACCCCGAACCTCTCGAAGGTTACCTAGGATAGAACCCTGAGTGGCCTCCATAAGCTGGTAGTGCCGGCGGTTAACTTCTCGCTGACGGGCCTGCTCTGATGTGATATCGTTCAAGGTACGACAAAATTTGCTATAAGCACGATCCGAAACCGATCGCGATTGTTGCATGAAGCTCATGTTGTTCGTCAGTTGTTGTGAAATAGTAGAGAGAAGGCTGTCTCGCTTTTCCTCTCTAGCCGTCATATCACACCACATCTCCTCAGTGACATAGAATCCAGGAGCAGCACCTGCAACAGGGTTAGAGGAAGATGGTGCGGTGTGTGACTGTGAAGGACGATGGGGGGACATGTGAGGTATGAGAGACTGCTTTCTCCGATCATATTCTTCATCAGTGTCATGTGCCTCCCCATCAGGAATATTAGGAGGAAGTGGACCCAAAACAGGCGGAGCATTCAGATCATAGGTTCAGTTCCTTTCATTACGTACATCAGTACGTCTACTGCAAGGTAAAGCAACATATGGGATAGCTACTCCATGAACCATCAACTCATAACCACCTTCTCTCCTCGTTCGGCACAATTTCTTGTCTTTTAGAAATTTTAAATTAATTGTGCGAGGAGGTAGTGGTTCAAGTGTAGCTATCTCATTGTTCAGGTCAAGAGCCCGAGAAATAGACGTAACAAGTCCTCCAAAAACAATCGGTCCTGTTTTATTAGTAAGTAAAGCCATGTGTGCAAGCATAAACGGGACCAGATTGATATGGGTACTATTGAGGCATCCGTGCAAAAATAGGAGTTCTCTAGCGTTTACCTTATTTGGACTCTCCCGACCAAAAATAGTACATGCCAAAAGATATGTGAAAACTCTTATGGTCGGGTTATGGATGGTCGACGCAAGTATTCCTTCAAAAGAATTTATTGAAGTACTTGACAGCCTCTGCCAGAAGGAAAATACCTCGGCCGACCATTCCGCATCCAAAGGTGCCTCACAAATCGCACCTTCCCTATGAGGGATTCCTAACAAGCCTGTTAGTTCGTCGGTACTGTATTCGTATTCAATTCCAAACAGTCTAAAATTAACAGTACCGACTGTGCTAGCAGTGTTAGGACTGACAGTGTATATCAATGAACTTAAAAACTCAACTGTCAGCCTCTCATAGGTAGGTTCCTGGTTAACAACAATATTATGCAAGCCTAAAAAATCTAATAAATGAAAAACACTATGATACAGACCCAAAGCATACAGACAGTTATCATCGACGTACCTAGTCGAGAGAATTTCTCGACTCTGAAGCCTCTGAATAATTTTCCTTTGCCTATCACCCGGTCTTCCATCGCGAAGAAGAAATCCATTGAACTTCATTGTTGTTGCTCCTTGAGAAGTGAAAAAGTGGTAAAAATGGTTTATGAGAGAAATGATAATGGTTTGATTTTTATGGTTTGTGGTGGATGAAAATGAAAATGGATTTTGGATAGGTTTTATAGATGGTGAATATTTTGGAAATGGGGGAGCTTTAATGGGGTTCAATGGGGTTTTTGGAAGTTGTAAAAATGGGTTTTTGAAGTTGGAAGGTGTAAAAATGGAGGAAATGGGGAATCAGCCCCGTTTTTGAAGAAAGACGGTGTGGCGCCCGCCACAGGGTCCCTGGCGCCCGCCACAAGGCCAAATCCTGCTGGGCCTTGGATTTTTAAATCCTCTTTTGGGCCCTCTTGCACCTTCGGTCTTCGGGGGGTCCGGATAGCGTTTTCTTCTCTCTTCTAAGGCATGAGGCTTGCATATTTGTTTATGAAGACAAAAAATGAATATATTTTTGTCTTTATATTTTTTTTCTTTACTCGACAAAAATAAAATAAAATAAAATAAAAAGAAAAGAGAAAAAAATGACATTAGTGCACGAAATAATATATATAAGATAAACTTAAAGTACATGAAAAAAGAAAATGTAATAGATGTAATAATGTAAGATATGTCTGAAGATGCGAGAAATAAAATAAAGCATGAAAAAGAAATCAAATACTAGGGTAATAGCGTCAGTGTAAAACGAATCATGTGGTAGGCTTCTCTTCCTGGTTTGATCCACAAATCTCAGCTATCTCCCTCCGAAGCTCTTCAATCTCCTGATATAGAGCATCGGCTTCTGAGGCATGAGTGAGATCAGATACCTGAATCTGTAATTCCAAATCCGCTACTTCCTGCTTGAGCAGGGTAGTCTCCTTACGGAGCTCATAAATCTGAGTTTGTAGATCAGGCGGCTGCAAAGACATATTATTAGACATAACAGTGATTCGGGGAGAAAGAGGTGAAGGAGTGTACTCAGCGGCGGGAGGTGATTTCGGATCTTCGACAGTCTCTCCATAACCCTCTAAAGCATAACTCCAATTAGCAGGATCATGGACACTGGTCATCAGCGGGTCTGGTAATGTAAAGTAATGTATCACTTCGCCGTCGATCAGTAATCTAAAAGTTTTGGGCTCAAAAGAAGCCCTCCTCATCAGTCCTCTGTCAAGACAAAAGTCAACATCCAAGGTGGTGTAGCAGCAGAAGGTCCTGAGGTGCAATAATTTGCGAGACAAACCCAATGCAGTAGCAATCTGTGTAACAATCCCACCGACATGTATAATGCCTACAGATGATCTGGCGACACTGGCAAGGCCCTTCAACAGGAAGTTGCCACAAGCAACTGGGCGTGACTGAGTCGCACAAAACAGTAGGAAAATCTCCTCTTCACTTAGCAGAGTCTCTGTATCTGGCAAACCGAGGAAAGAATGTGCTAGAATCATCTGGAAGTACCTTAACGCAGGGTTGTGGATTACCTGAGAAAACTGAGTGGAAGGATCTTGGCTCCCTCCACCTGAAATGTTAGACCAAAACTTTTCCACTTCTCTGCTCATAAAATACCCCATCGGTGTCTCTGGAATAGCATCAGGAGTAGTCTGAAAACCTAGTAAATCACCAAACTCTTTGTGAGTGAAGGAATAGTCGATCCCGAACAACCTGAAAATAGCATATCCATCGGGTCCAGCCCAAGGATCATAATGAAACGAGCTGAGGAACTCTTGAGTCAAGTTCCTGTAAGTGTTGTTCATATCATCAAACTGGTCCCACTGTAGTTGGTGACGTAAGAATCTGACGCTTGGCTCTATCCCCAAGGCATCCATGCAGTCTTGGTCATGGTACCTGGTAGGAGCCATAGGAGGTCTCATGTGGACATAGTAACGCTCTCTCTGTGCGTCGTCTCTAAAGGCCACGTGCATGTCATCGGGGTTCTGCATTCTGCACAAGGTTAGCAAACAAGTCCTGAAATCACATAAAACATTCAATCGTTAGTCTTGACATAATGATAAAGTAAACAAATTAAAATAAAGTAAAAATAAATAAATAAAAAGTACGTAAATAAAAAAAACCATGGGTTGCCTCCCATGCAACGCTTGTTTAACGTCATTAGCTCGACGACCGGATTTTATACATCATTTGAAGGATACGGTGGATCACTCAGAGTATGGCAGGTGTATGTTGTTGGGATGTCACCTCCTTCGTAGGGCTTCAACCTTTGTCCATTGACGATGAACGGTTTACATGTTTGGTTCTTGATTTCAATAGCACCAGATCTTAGAATCTTAGATACTTCGAAAGGGCCAGTCCATCTCGAACGAAGCTTCCCTGGAAAAAGTCGTAACCTATAATCGAACAAGAGAACAGAATCGCCTATTTTGAAGTCTTTTCTTATGATTCTTTTGTCATGCCAAACTTTTGTTCTTTCTTTGTATATGATGGCATTTTCGTAGGCAGATTGTCTGAGCTCTTCTAATTTGTGGATATCAAGGCACTCACGTTCACTACCGCCTACCTGGTCACGCAACTTGGCAGGCTGATGCCTTCAAGCTTTGGCAACACCTAACAGGTTTTATGTCGTCCGGATAGGACGACCTATATGATTCTCATATCCAAAACCCCGGAATTCATTACTTCTAGCGAGTCTTGAGCCACACCATCTTCATAAGTCACAACAACCATAAGGTTAACTAGAAGGAGCTCTTTCTTCTTCAATGCGCTTTTCATCCTATGCTTACGAACCCAGTGGCCTTCATGCTTTCCAACATTCATTCAGTATGTGCCAGAGGGAAAACTCCTTTCTATTTTGGGGGGATCATCATTGACATTGCACTGAAACTGAATTTAGGAGATCGACTCACCAACCTACCATCTTTACCGCCACTTTTCTTAGAACTGGAATATTGTCGTTATGGGAATATTGTTAAGAAAAGGAAGGACGAAAGGTTTAAGAGGTATAGTCATGCTTTTCCCTGCTCGCACAAATGCTCAACAACAGATTAATTGGATTTTCGACCTTAACGCTCCATTACCAAATGATGTTGAATCGGAAGAGCCTCCGTGAGATGAATTTGAAGAGATGATGGACCAGCAACAAGATCAAGAACCTGAGCAACCTGAAGCCACTAACATCACAAGAACTTCCTCCAGTCGCCGTCGTAGAAGTGAACGAGAATAAGTAACAAATGATGACATTCTCGTGGCGATCATTCAAAGGAATCAGCTAGATACCCAGAGAGACGAGTGCCACCAGAGACAACATGTTGAAATGATGGCTCTAATGGGATAGATCCAGCTGGAACAAACTTTCCAAGGAGGAAGGATTACAGGCGCCATAAAAGGACTTGGTGCAGTGACTCGACATGTGCAGGAACTACATGATTATAGCCATCATGTGGGTATACCTGATCATGTTGCACAACATGGGAAGAGGAACCTACAAGGCAAAGCATGAGGCAGAGGACCGTAATAGTAGTAGTTTTTTATTGTACTTTCTCTTTTTGTTTTTCTTTTGTAGTCTACCTTTATCTCGCAACATTGAGGACAATGTCCGAGATAGTGTGGGAGAAGGGTAGTTAGTATTTCCATTTCTATATGTCTCATTAGAAACCAAGTTATTAATCAAAATATTCTCGTTTATTTGATTCCCTCTATTTTTTAGCTATAACAAACTATAACAAATAAAATTCTTAGAATTCATTCATTTGACATACCCTACGAGTATATCGGTTGATAGGCTATGTTAGAAAACTGAGAAAAGACTTAACAATATTGATACAGTCTTGACACTTTAGACCCTTAGATATACAATATCAGTTTGAATACTTTTTATACCGAAATTTGAAGCTTTAGTTCTAAATTAGCCCCGAGTAGTTTATATTAGCAGTCAACATTGCCTTAAGCACAAGCTACGTGGAGAGCCGATGCAAATAAGTGATTGATACTTAAAGTGCCAAAAAGAAGAAGGAAAAAAAGAATCTTAAGATTAAGCATACCAATGATAAAATAATTGAGTTGTACGAAATCCAAAGGATGCAAAAACATGCACAAAAAAAGGCAAAGAAAAGTCTGATGTTGGTTGTTTAGAGGTATCTGGTTCTGAACTCGGAAGGGAAAATTACGATTTGATCCCCCACAACTTGCACTCAGTATATATAAAGGGTTACCACACTTGTGTACCAGACCCCGTGTTCGAAAAAGATCAAATTCACCAACAGGCTATTTCATTATGCGCGTGTAAAGGTAAAGGGCTTAATGTGATTGTGTCAAAATGAAAACGGGTGAAATAGAAATGAGAGCATTAGGTTGAGCTATAATAAAATTATTTGGATTGGTTAGTATAGGGGGTTTATGAGCATTATGTTTTCGTGTCGTTAGTGTATATTTAGTGTTTGAATTATTATAGGTTCTTTTAGCAAAATGTCGCACAACCACGTATGTATGGGAAATATGTTTCGTGTTTGTGTTTGACGAATATTTTTCAAAAACTTATTGATTGTTTGCTTAAGGACAAGCAAAGATTCAATTATGGGGGAGTTTGATAACACGATTTTATATTGATTATTTAGCCTGGTTTTCGATTAATTAAGTTATTATTTTTCGTAATTTAAATGATATTATGCGAGGTATTTGTTTGTTTTGCAAGTATTATGATTTATGTAACTTGTAGAAGAAAACGAGTTAAAATGAGAAGAATTGAAGCATTTAACAGAAGAATTGAGACAAGTAGCAGAAAACAGAGTTTTCTGTATTTTGAAGCCAAACGACCGTCACAAGAACATGACCGTCACACATTGAACATTTGGGATGACCGTCTGCAAACTTGGGCGACCGTCACATGTCATTTACTCAGAAAATTAAAACGCGCCTCAGTCAAAATAGAGACGTTGTAACGTTACGTAATTTTCTCATTCAACTCAGTATCAGTCAATGCAACCACATCAAAGCCCCAACAATATTGTTTTCTGTTATTCCTTACCAACAATCGTACATGAAGACTATAAATAGAAGCTAGTTTGATTCACAATGGGAGCTTCGGCCTAATACTAATTTTCTGTCATTTTTTCACCATCGGAGCCCAATTTATTTTCATTGTTCAGAGCTTTGTTCTATTTATTTTTCGGCATTAGTTTATTTTTCTGCACCTTTACTGAACCATAGTAATAGCTTCCTAAGTCGGAAAGCTATTGCAATTTACATTGTTTCAAGCCACTATCATTCTTATTTTACTTTTCCACAAGAATTTATTACACCAAGATTGTACTGTTGTCCCGTACTTCAGTCCAGGTTTATTTTCAGATTAATAAAATTGCCTTTATTTTATACGCCATGCTTTATATTGTTTATTGTTTCTATTTATTATCGTCTGTTTTAATTAATATGTCTGGCTAAAACGTTTTGTTCGGTATGTAATTGATTAACCAGAATGAATTCAATAGATATAGGCTAAAATCTTAAACACAAATTATTTTTTGGTTTCGATTTCTTAATTTAAAAACAGCTTTTGTTACAAAAGTAAGAAGGTAAAAAGGTTGGAATTAAGACCACGAGAGTGTGATGTTTTAACTGAATAGATGAAATTAGACATTAGTTTTAAATACAGCGGAAGTGCTTTAAAACCAATTAGAATCTCTAGGTTTTCAAAAAGTACTTTTAACTTGAATTGATACAGTGAGAGTGTTCAATCCGACTTAGGAGTATAGTAATATGCAAGACCACGAGAGTGTGAGTTGACAACTTTTAAACCAACATTTTCTACAGAAAGATAATTTGACAAACCTTTATAAGCCGACTATTTATTGAATTCGTGAAGGCATATTAATTACATACCGATATTCTATCGTAACTTAATTAAAATTCTTAATTTTTCGTTCTTTTTAACTAAAACATCACTCGCCTTAGCTAAACATAGTAACACCCCGATAGCGCTAGGTTGATTAACGAGTCTCTGTGGGATTGATATCTTTTATTACTATGCGATTAGGCTGTATACTTGTTGTTAGTACCTTAAGACTCAGAAAGTCGCGATCAGCTACACCACATCAAATTGTTTATGTCAAAAAAGATTACAACAGTCGATTGGTTCAAGATGTACAAAAGGGGAATTTTCAACCCAATTTGGAGAAATTATGGAAGATGAAAGTACCTTCTAAGGTGAAGGCATTTTGTTGGAGATTAATTCACAATAGACTCCCTACAAGGTAATAACTTCTTAGAAGATGTATCATCCAAGATGTAATTTTGGCCAATTTTGTATTTTGCTCTGATGAGTTAGAAAATACGAATCACTTGATAATTCATTGTCCTATTACAAAATTGGTTTTGAGGCACCTTTGGGATTGGATTGGTTTGCTTAGGCCAATGTAGAGTATCATGGATTTCAAGCTTGTGATGGAAGCTCTTAATGGGAAGGTTGGAAAACATTATGAAGGAGTTTTATGGATGATTTCTTGTTGATGCATTTGGAACAAGTGAAACGTCCTGATTTTCAAAGGTGGTTGTCATGCTAGGGAGAGTTTAACATCAAATTTATCTTTTGGTTTTGACTTGGTCTTCACAAAAAAATCATACTCATGTAGTTTTTTTTTTTAATTTACTTATAGTTCTTCGTTGGTTTGGGGTGTCATCCCCATCAACTTGTTGGCTCCTCTTGTATGTTGGTTTGAGTACCTCTTATACTTTAATGAATTTTTACTTATAAAAAAATAGACCCTTAGTCTTTGCCTTTGAATTTGAATTTTTTGAATTTTGATAATTTATTAAAAAATACTAAAACCCTAAATGCATGATTTTTGGGTTTTTCATGATGAAATTGAAAATAAATAATGATAAGAGGTTGTTAAATAAATAAAAATGGAAGATTAAATTGAAATACTTTCGTATTTTTAAAAGATAAATTTTTAAAAACTAAAAAAAATTGAGAAATCAGTTTTTATTATCCGGTCAAAATTGAAGTAATACATTTACATATAATAAATAAGTTTGTTCTATCTTTTTGAAATTTGACACCATGAGAGTATATAAAAGTTTCATATCTATCTCTTCACTTAGTCTTCATACTTAAATGTATAAATATTTATAAAGTAAGTATAAATTTTGACATGATTTTTGTATAAATTTTGACATCAATGACCTCTATCGCTTAACATGTGTGTCCAAAAATTGAAGTATCAAAGTATTAGAAAAGAGGTAATAATAATACTATGTAGAAAGGAAAGAAGGTGTAATAAAATATTAGAGTATATAGATTGGTATAGAGTTTGGATGAAAACATTAATGGCAAAGTGTATGGTGGCAGATACACATTGAAGGAATGCAAGTTGGGTAGGTTTAGTTTTTATAATGCTTTCATTATGTTTCATCCTTCACCTTTGATGCCAACCATTCCAACCACACATTTCTCTTTTCTTCCTATCTCCTTAACGTTTGTGCATTCTTCAACAGCTAGCATCACATTCACATATTCAATGTCTAATTTATACCTCATTCATCATCATATTTTTATGTACCATTATTGTTATTATTACATGAATAAAATGTAAAATTCAATCATGATATGATAGTCCAACTAGGTCTCTTTGAGCTAACCATTTAATTAACCTCAACCACCATCTTTTCCTCACCATTAATACAATATTTAAGATAGAAAGAGAAAGAGAAAAATTAAAAACATACTAGTATATTTTTTATTTTTTATCTTGTTATGTTTGTTCCTCATAACTCTAGAGAAGTCATTTTTCAACTTCCTTTTTCATTATTTGGTGCTAATTGTTGGAGTATTATAATAAAATGGAAATGTCCATGAAAGTTGAATTTACTTTGTGCTGATTATATTACTAGTAATGGTTTTATAGTTCTTTTTTTTAAACCTATTTTCTTTCTTTCTTTCTTGGTGTTGAAAGAGAAAACACTATGGAAAATATTTCAACTCCTCATCTTGTTCTTCTTGTTCTTGCTTTATTGTTCACCTTCCATCATCTACAAACAATTATTAGAGTTGAATGCAGCAACCTAAACTACACCAAGTACAGACAAGTTAGTAGTTTGAGACTTGAAAGAATTCAGAGGCACTTGGATAAGATTAACAAGCCTCCTGTTCTAACCATAGAGGTAATATATTACTATTTAATTCTTTAAAAAAATACTATAATTAATTTATAATATTATAATGTTTTTGTGTGTGTCTGACCTAGCTACATGTTTTTAATTTTCTTATCTTATATAATTGTTAAATAATTAAAATGCTTGGTTTTGATAATCTTTGTTGTAGAGTGAAGATGGTGATCTCATAGATTGTGTTCACAAAAGAAATCAACCAGCTTTAGATCATCCCCTTTTAAAGAATCATAAGATCCAGGTTTGTTATACTCCTTTCAAATTTAAAAGAAAAACCGGTGACTGTAAAAACCGACGCGAAAGAATGATACCGACAAATATTGGTATCAAATAAATTTTAATTAATTTATACGAGGACGACTGCAACATCTATAACAATCTTTTTAAAAACTTACTTCTTTTTATTTTTCTTGTTGTTTCTACTTTTCTAGTAAAGTAAAAAAATATTAGGATTTGTTTTTGTTATATAAAGTTTGATTTTTTATATATATTTTTTAATCATTAACTTGTTTTTTTTAATCAGTATTACTTATTTAAATTTTATATGATTTTTTATTAGTTTTAGTTTGATTATTGTAATGTGATAGAAAAAGCCATCAATGATGCCAAAGGAGATGAATATGAATATTAATGTAGAGTCTATAAACGAGAGAAGCAGTAAGAATGGTGGCGCGTGGCAAATGTGGCATCAAAATGGAACAAGATGTCCAAAGGGGACTGTTCCGGTACGGCGGAGCACCGTGCATGATGTGTTGAGAGCTAAATCTTTGTATGATTACGGTAAGAAACAACGACGGTCGCCGCTTCTATTCCACCACACTGAACCACCTGAAGTTGTTAGTGGCAATGGCCACGAGGTGCGTCTTATTGATCTTATTATCAATTTTGTCATCTGATATCTCTGCACAGCTATCAACTCTATCAAATGACATATTTGATTGTTGTAGCATGCGATAGCATATACAAAAGCAGGTGAAGAAGTGTATGGGGCAAAGGCAACAATAAATGTGTGGGATCCAATGATAGAAGTTGTGAATGAATTCAGTATTTCTCAAATATGGATACTTTCTGGATCCTTTGATGGTTCAGATTTAAACAGTATTGAAGCTGGTTGGCAGGTATATATTCTAAACTCCAATCTTCATTTATCCAAATTCATGAAAATAAAATTATATTATTTGATACATAAAGTTTCTGAAGTTTTGATAATTGTACTAGTCAGGTCAGTCCGGAGCTTTATGGTGACAATAGGCCAAGATTATTCACTTACTGGACGGTTAGCATTCCTTCATCTTTATTTTTCTCTTTTCCTAATTTAATTTTGTCTTTCATAAATATCTAATCATGCTTTAATATGTATTTGGCAATTCATGAATACCTCTACACCGACACATCGGAAAAAAGAAGTGTTTCGAGTGTCTATACAATGTTTAATATCAGTGTTGTGGTCTGGTGTCGGTGTCATTGTTGTTTCAGTGTTTCATAGATAAATTAATATTGATTATTATATATAAGCTTGCATGCATGCAGAGTGATGCATACCAAGCCACAGGATGCTACAATCTTCTTTGTTCAGGTTTTGTGCAAACAACTAGCAAGATAGCAATTGGAGCTTCCATTTCTCCTCTCTCTTCTTACAATGCCAAACAATATGACATTACTATCCTCATTTGGAAGGTTCATATTTCTCATACATACTTTTTTTTTCTATAGTTCAATTTTAAAATTTTATTACTCTATACATGTCAATAATTGTTGAATAATTGATTAGGATCCAACAATTGGAAACTGGTGGATGCGTTTTAGTGACAACACATTGGTAGGGTATTGGCCGGCTGAGTTGTTCACACACTTAGCCGACCGTGCCACCATGGTCGAGTGGGGTGGTGAGGTTGTAAACTCTCGCGCCAACGGCCAACACACCTCCACTCAAATGGGATCCGGCCACTTCGCTGATGATGGCTTTGGAAAAGCAAGCTATTTCAGGAACCTCGAGGTCGTCGACACGGACAATAGTCTCACGTCGGCGAGCAACATCTTAACCCTAGCTGAGAACAAAAATTGTTACAATATCAAGAGCTTCTACAACAACAAATGGGGGACACACTTCTACTATGGTGGCCCTGGAAACAATCCACAATGCAAATGATCATGAAATTATTAAATCAAACTCATGATTATTAATTACCATTTCTTCATTCTATCTAGACTTAATATTATATATATTTAGTATTGTATAATTTTTAATTAGATAGTTAATTCATGTTATTTATTCTTTACTTGTACGTAAATATAAAATTGTTATTGAGCTATTTCCGTTCTTGTTTAAGCCACTTACTTCCTTCTTGTTTGTTTATTGAGTGCATAAAACAAGACTGGAAATGGCAACATTTGAATCATTGAATGACTTTTTAAGATATGAAATGTCATGCTTAATTTCCCTCTATTTCTTTTGACAATATATTATTTATTTTTCACTTTTTTTATAGTAGTTTGTTGTTGCATGTAATGAAGACTTTGAAGTACAATTTGGGACCCCAAAGGTTTTTATGTTATTTTCTATCCTAACTTTTTTTTAGAAAGTAAATGCTTACCAATGTTTCAAAAAGAGGCGGTAAAAATTATTAATTAAAATGTTTAACTTTAGAAATTTGCGCACATATTTGTAAGTTTAAATATCATTAAATTGATGATCAGTCTTGTGGTGAGTATAATAGTATGAACTATGTCGATGATATACCAAGTAAGATGTCTTTAGCCGGTGATTTGTGAATGTGATGTCTAATATAGCCCTTTAAGTAAGTATTTATAATCTTTTAGATCTACTAAAAGTCTCAACTTTTTAAGGATCAACCTCACTTTCAATCATCAAGACCCTTATTCCACTAGGGATCATGGCATGTGGCCTTTCCCATGATCAATATGACGTGTTAATCTCGTCAATGTGTCAAACACGTGAGTCTAATGTGACTATATCCATTAAGTCCCCCCCCCCCCCATTAGCACCATTCAAACCATCCACGTTAGAACCCTTAGGAAACAAGTCCACATGTTTAAAAGGTACCAAGTCACACCCAAGTTGACCAGCATTAAATGTTTTGTCTGCATGAATCTTGTCAATGTGTCAAACACGTGAGTCTAATGTGACTATATCCATTAAGTCCCCCCCCCCATTAGCACCATTCAAACCTTCCACGTTAGAACCCTTAGGAAACAAGTCCACATGTTTAAAAGGTACCAAGTCACAATCAAGTTGATCAGCATTAAATGTTTTGTCTGCATGAATTTAGTTTCCTTCAATATTCGTGGTTGCGGTAACCCCATTAAAAGAATGAGAGTTCGTCAAATTTTGTCTATGGGCGGTGCTGACATTTGTTTTCTTCAAGAAACAAATTTGCGTAGAGTGGATGATAAGGTTGTCAATTCTTTGTTGGGTGGTGGGGAGTTTGATTGGTCAGTTGTCGGATCGGAGGGGCAATCAGGAGGGATCCTTTCCATTTGGAGAAAAGGTATGTTTACCTCTTTTTTTAGCTTTAGAGTGTTGTTTTTTTGGGTAGTTGCCTGTTATGGAAAGATATTTACTTGTTTATGGTCAATGTCTATTCTCCGTGTGGTTTGGCTGAAAAAAAGAATTTGTGGGATAGGATATTAGGTTTTAAGTATCGGTATCCCCTTGGTCATTGGATTGTTGAAGGTGATTTTAACTTGGTTAAATTGTTGGAGGAAAGAAATGGGCGGGGGAGTTATAGGTCCGAAATATGGTTGAGTTTACACTACGGGAAAAAAGGTCTTCGAGAGCGTATTTTTTACCTTAGAGAGCGCTTTAAAGCGCTGTAAAAGGTTGCGCTATCTTAGGTAAAGACATCGCTTTTTTTTAAGGCAAAAGCGCTTTAAAACGCCCCAAATAGAGAGCGCTTTTTAAGAAAAAACGCTTTCTAAAGTAGGCCTTATAAAGCGATTTTTCCTTAAAAAGCCTCTCTAAGATATGTCATTAGACAACGCTTTTAAAGCGCTTTCTATTGTATACGTTGAAAATTTTAATAATTACTTTTTCATTACTTTAGAGAGCGCTTTTATTTAAAAAGCGTTTTCTTAGGTACCTCATTAGAGAGCGCTTTTCAAAAGCGCTTTCTAAAGTCTACCTATAATTTTTATTTTATTTTTTGTATCACTTTAGAGTGCGCTTTTAGGAGAAAGCGCTTTCTATTGTGGACCTTAGAGAGCGCTTTCTCTTAAAAACGCTCTCTAAAGTGTACCTATAATTTGAATGATTTTTTTCAAAACATCCCTTTTTTCCATTTTAAACGCAGAACCTGTAAATGCCTTTTTTAGGCAGTATACCAGTATAAAATCATTCTACCAGTATAATTCACATTATTATAAGTCAATTCATTTCAAACCATTATAAACAATTCATTTCAAACCAATATAAACAATCTCAATATAATCGGTATTTATCACCGGAAACTATATATATATATATATATATATATATATATATATATATATATATATATATATATATATATATATATATATATATATATGTGTGTGTGTGTGTTAAACCAATTCATTTCTATCCATTCCAAACCAATTCATTTACACCACAAGTCATGTACATATATACCACAATATTAACCTATGTATACCTTAAATTATCCGTTTTTCTACAATAAATTCACACAATTCTTCCATAATTTCACCAATTTTCGCGGCCGTATAATGAGGACACGCGAATTCTTCAAAGTACTACATAACAAAACAAAATATGCATTAATTAGTTAATATCTGATAATATGCATAATATATGATATTAAAATAAATCCTAAGTTATAAATCTATGCATACCTGATTAGGAATCTCTAATTGATCCAATTGAATGATTTCTCTCATGAACCTCAAAACGTAGTACCCGCAGTCTATGCCATTTTTCTGTCGAGGACACTACAAATAGACAAACAAATTTGTGTTATCAAGTAGCATCACTAATAAGTAACATTATGAAAATTAAATTAATTACCTGCACTTGGATCCATGGAATAGTGTTTGCTTTAGCCCGTGCAACTCGATAATCTCTTTGTGCTCGGTACACTAGTATAGATCTATAAAAGAAAAACGTAAATTTAGAACAATCTCACAGAAATAATTAAATATACAAATACACACGAATTTTTCGAACAATCTCACTTACGTATCAACCACTTCCTTCATACTCGGATATGTTGACCAATCATGCTCCACTAAATTCAAATAATAGACCACTTCTCTTGTAGGATTAATGGCAACCAACAACCAGTGTCCACTGTGAAATATAACAAAAGTTTAATTGGATAACTTATACGCAAAAGATACAAAGATTAGAATGAAATTAGAATGACAATCTTACTTGTGTCCAGTATTATACGGTAAAAAAACAAACTTTCTGCATTGGATGCCATGTATCTGTCAACTAAGTATTGTCTCACTGAATCTGCATTCAAACCAATTGTCGTACAGTTGACACTAGTGGAAGCAAGGAAACGGAATCGGTTTAACAATTTTGACACGCGCATGAGTTTGTCATACAAGTACCTTAAATAAAAACAAATAATAGACATTAGACTATTTTCATTGAAATGTTCCAATAAATTGTTCAAGTAAATAAATAATAGATTGATCAGAGTACCAGATGTAGGCATGCATAACACCGATGCCTAACGTTTGATGCTTGAGAATCTGCTCAATGTCCTCTATTCTGATTATCTCCGAATGAGGAAAACCAAAAACACCTTCATCCAAGTCTATTTGACGAATACAACCTTACATCACATTTGATACTGACACAAGTGTATCAAGACACGACCGAAAGCGAGTTGCAGCAGTTCTTCTTGCAGGAGCCTTTTTCTTGCTCTCGACCTGTTGTGAAGCTTGAGCAGGAGGAACTTTTGAAGCTTGAGCAGGAGGAACTTGTGAAGCTTGAGCTGGAGGAACTTGTGAAGCTTGAGCAGAAGGAACCTAACAATCATATAAGTTAGGTAAAGTAGAAAATCATAAAACTTTTGAATCTAGATCATAGAATAACACTTTAAATGTACCTCTCTTTTTTGTGATGCAACAGACTCTTTTTCCGGAAAAAGCCTTTTAGGTGCGGGTTTTGTAGGAGTCTAAAATTACCATATTGCAAAAAAATGTACGTAAGGTTCAGAATGATTTTCATAATGGTACAGAATCGACATTTTAATTCTAAGAGATTCATAATTATTTTAACCTTACCTCATCATCTATGATAATGAGGTTTGACGGTCATGCAACAAACGAGCCTAAAGCCTCTCCCAGCGATGTTATCTCTGCAACCGTGTCAGGTATAGGTAGTGTCGCACCCGTATCTACAACAATATCAACTGACACTTTCAGACATCCATGAGAGAGCGGATTATGGTGAAGTAACTCTCCCGCTCTGTTATACACTTTTCCTTTGTCAACCATGCGATAAGTCGGTAACGACAAATACAATTGACAAGAGGAAATGCCCTAAAGCAACAGTGAAAGCATAATTGTTAATGAGTGTAAAGGTTAATTAAAATAAAAGTGTTAATTTAATTAAGATAAATATGTGCTATAATTACCTCAGGAATTTTATTTTCACAATTGATACTAGCTTTGTCACTAGTATCTTTCAACCCGGAACCGCGCTTAGACGCCTCATACATCTCTTTATCCTTTTGCAATGCACTGACTTGCGCCTTAAGTTCCTCCAATGTTTTCATCACTTCTTCATTGCTAGGATTTTTTCTTTTTGGTTGCTTATACAAGGAAGAGGGTGTCACACCAAATCCTTTACCCCTCACACGACCGGAATACTCAGGAACATTTAGTACTCGACTAAGAATGCTCCTGCAATCCTGATCCTCGCCTGTGGTTAAGGATTTAGATAGACTCTCCTGAAATTCATTGACAAATCAAAAATTATTAGTGGGGATTAAAAACATAATGTTTAAGACATAATGTTATACTTAGTGTTATACTTACACATTTCTCATAAACTTGTTGAACGTCTTCAATAGGAACTCCACTCTTTCCCACACGAGCAGCCTTCCACAATTAAATTATCACCTCCTTCAGTAGGAACTCCACTCTTTCCCACACGAGCAACACTGTGTACCCATAATTCACCTCCTTTTCCCATTCAACATGATCATCTTCCTCCATACCCTCCTTTTCTTTGAGGTGCGCTGCGACGTTTCTGCACAAACATAGCATTTTCATTTTTAAAATAAAAGGTTTGTATTCACAACAAATGACAGGCACCATTAAGTTCTTGCTCAATTAAATTCTCAACACATGCAACAAAAAATTATCTTTTTCTATACCTTTGTTGTCTCTCGCGGATTTCTTGTTGACGTCCCTTTCCTTTCGTCGTCTCTCCCCTACTTTGTAAAACTTCATCAGCCATCTTCTGAACAACAGCTGCAGCTTCAGTATCGTTCATCTTTCCTACACAGTATATCAAAACAAACTCTATTAATCCATCCATGCACAGAACATAACATATATAACAAACTTTCATTTCTCACTTTTATGTCATCTACATAATCTACTTCTACAATAATGTAAACTATATATAAAAAGAGCTTAAACTAATGTAAACTATATATAAAAAGAGCTTAAACTAATAAGCACTTCTACAACAATGTAAAACATGTCATATACAAAAAGATATTAAACTAATAAGCACTTCTAAAAAGAATGTAAATTATATATAAAAAGAACTATATTAAAAAAGAAATAAGCTATTTTCTTCTTTATACTCTTCTGATATCATCAATGTCATCTACATAATCTACTTCTATCATCAATGTATCCTATTTTCGTGCCCTAAACTCTGACTTGCACTAAACAGAGACAGAGAAGAAACTTACGAAAAATGAGTGTACAGTGGATGGAGGAAGGAGCAAGGCGGCAACAGTAATGGTCACGGAGGAGCACTGTGGTGGGCGGTTGTGGCGATTGAAGCTTCTGTTAGGGCGAAAATGGTGTTCGCAAGTTTCGTTCGCTTCAGAATATAAAATGAAATGAAAATAGTAACTGCGTATGAAGCTTCAGAATATTTGTATCAAAAACAAAAGACAGCGCTTTTGTAATAAAGCGCTCTTATAGGTCTTTTATAAAATAATTTAAAATAAAGTGATTTCTTAAGTTACACTTTAGAAAGCGGTTAAGGTGAAAGCGCTCTCTAAAGTGGTTACCTTAGAAAGTGCTTTTAGAAAGCGCTGTCTAATATGCCCTTTAGAGAGCGCTTTTTTTGAGCGAATTTTCAACTGGCCTATAGCAGCGCTTTGCAATAAAAGCGTTGTCTTTTGTGCGCTGCGAAAGACAGTTTTTGGCGTAGTGTTAATTTGTTTATTGATAGGATGGATCTTGTGAACCTTTCGTCTATTGGCAATCGTTTCACCTGGATTAATTCGAATGGCAAGAGTTATAGTAGGTTGGATAGATTTCATGTTGATGAGAGGCTTACTATTCTTTGGGATCTCAAGGCCCAATTGGTTGGTGATCATGACGTTTCGGACCATCGTCCGATTTGGTTGAAATTTAATCCTTTTAATTGGGGGCCTAAACCTTTCTGGTTTTTTAATTGTTGGATTCAACATAAAGAGTTTTCAAAGTTTGTTAAAGATTGTTGGGAGTCTTTCGAGTTTCATGGTTCTTCATCCTTTATTCTTAATCAGAAGCTTAAGGCTCTTAAGATGAGGTTGAAATGGTGGAATATGAACGTTTTCGGGTGGATCCATTTGAAGATTGACAATTGTGTTGATAATTTAAATTCTATTGAAATGGAATTGGATTTGGAGGGCAGTCGGGTTGAATCTAATCTTGCTAATAGACTCAAAGTGCAAGAGGAGGTTTAGAGCATTTTAAGAATTAAAAATAGTATGTTGTTTCAAAGATTTAGGGCTAAATGGGTTTTGGAGGGTGATGTCAACTCTCATTTTTTTCATGCTTCTTTGAAGTCTAGGATTAGACTCAATTCGATAACAACTGTTTTTTTGGGGGAATCGTTATTGGAGGAGCCTGTATCGATCAAAGATGTTGCTATTTGTTTCTTCACTGGAAAGTTCTCAAGGCTGGTCGCTACCCGTTCAAGGATTGACTTAAGGGACGTGGCAAAGCTGAGCCTGAAGGATAAGGGTGTTTTGGAGGCTGGTTTTACTTGTGATGATGTTAGGGGTGTGGTCTTTGATATGGATGGGAATAAACCATTTGGGCCTAACGGGTTCTCTTTTAATTTTCTCAAGAATTGTTGGGATGTAGTAAGCTTTGACGTTACAAAGTGTGTGCTGGATTTTTTCGTTACAGGATCCCTTCCCAAAGCTTTCATTTCCTCTTTCATTGCTTTAGTGCCCAAGGTGAAAAGTCATCAAAGTTTTGAGGAATATAGGCCCATTAGTTTTATTTGGTGCATTCTTAAGATAATTTCTAAGTTGTTAGCTAATCGGTTGAGTCGTGTCATCGATAGTTTGATTTCGCCTTCTCAAACGACTTTCATCCCGGGTAGACAATTGCTTGATGGTGTCCTTGTGGCTAACGGAGTTTTGGATTTAGCAAAGAGAAAGAAACAATATTGTTTGATGTTCAAGGTTGATTTTGTTCAAGCCTATGATTGCATAGAGTGGGAGTTTCTTTATAATGTTCTTATTTCCATGGGGTTTGGTTCTAATTGGCTTAAGTGGATTAAAGGGGTTGTCTATAATAGTTTTGTGTCGGTTTTGATTAATGGCATTCCGTCTAAAGACTTTAACGCTTCGAGGGGTTTGAAGCTATGAGATATGATATCCCTCCTCCTTTTTGTGATTGTTGTTAAAGGGCTTGCGGTGTTAGTTAGGAGAGCTTCTATTTTGAACTTATTTATGGATTTCAGGATTAATGATCTAGAGGCTTACAACGTTCTTCAATTTGCGGATGATACACTTCTTGTTTGTGATGGTAACTTCTCTAACTTGTGGGCTATAAAAAGCGATCCTTCGTGGTTTCGAAATGGTTTTGGGTTTGAATATAAATTTTTCTAAGAGTTGCTTATATAGGGTTAGTCTTAGTGTGGAGTTTATGAAGGCTGCAAAGTCGTTCTTGTATTGTAAGTCTGGTACCCTTCCCTTTAAATTTCTAGGTATTACTATTGGTGATAATCATAGGAGATTAGCCTTTTGGAAACCGGTTCTGAGATGCATCAAGAATAGGCTTTCCCCTTGGATTGGGAGGAACCTCTCCATTGGTGGTAGGGTTACAGTTTTAAATTCGGTGTTGGTTAGCTTGCATATTCATCATTTAGCTTTCTTTAAGGCTCCGTGTAAAGTTATCAAAGATATTATATCTCTTCAATGTCGTTACCTTTGGACTGGTTCATCTTGTAAGAAATGTATATTATGGGTCAGTTGGAAGAAGCTTTGTAAGCCTAAAGATTGTGGCGGTCTCGGTATTAAACACATTGGCATTTTCAATTTGGCCTTGATTTCTAAATGGAAGCGGAAGTTCCTTAAAGGTGGAACCGAATTATGGAGACCTATCATTTTGTATGGATACGGGGATCTGACCCCTAGGATATATATATATATATATATATATATATATATATATATATATATATATATATATATATATATATATATATATATATATATATATATATATATATATATATATATATATATATATATATATATATATATGGTTGGCTGTTGGAAATTCTACTTCTGACTCTCTCTGGATTAGGGACATTTTTTCTGAGTTTTGTCCTCTGGTGGTGAACTTCTTCAATAGTAGTATTTCTGCTATTCTTGGTTGTGGGAATTTTGTTATGTTTTTGTATGATATTTGGTGTGGAAATTCAGCTTTGCAGTTTTTTATCTGTTTTTATTCCTAGCAACTTCTAACAATTTTGTTACAGTGGAACATATGGGAGATTTGAGGGACAATGACTAGAGTTGGAGGATAGATAGGGCGAATTTTATGCAGTATGACGGTATAGTTTCGGACCTGGCATCGCTGGCAGGGTTGCTGGCTGAGGTGCATCCAAGGCCTGCACTAGAGGATGCTTGGGAATGGAGGTTGGAGGGTAATAAGATTTACTCAGTTAATTCTTTATACGAGGTTGTAGTTAACGAGTTGGATGTTGATCCGTTGGAGGATGCGATAACATTTGTTTTGAATATTCTTTGGATTACGAAGATGTCGTTTAAAGTCAAAAAAAATTGCATGGAGGTTGCTACTTGATATACTTCTGACTCGATTAAACCTTGCAAAAAGAGATATTGTTACTTCCAATCATGATAAGGTTTGTGTCTTTTGTTTTCAGGAGAACAAGGATATTTTTCATGTGTTTATTTGTTGCTGTAAGGCTAAGTTGGTTTGGGACTAAGTGGTGGCTTGGGTTGGTTTATCAAGGACTAATGTCCATTCTTGTTGTAATCATGCGCTTTATGGTTGTTGTCTTTAAGAGATAGGTGCAAAGTTGAGTTGGCTTCTTCGATTTGGTTTATTTTGTGTTGGTGTATTTGGAGCTCGAGGAATAATATTATCTTTGACGGAGAAACTTTTTATTTTAATGCCATTTTTCACCGGATAGTTTTAATATCTTGGAGGTGGTTGTCTTTTGGTTCGAGTAGAGTAGAATTTGTAGCCTTTATGAGTGGAACAAGTTTCCTCTGGACTTTTTGTAGTTTTAGTCATGTTTTTTTTTGTTATTTCCTGTAATGGGCTGGAGAAGAGCTTTTTTCTCCCTTTTAATATTAATCCATTGCTTACCCTAAAAAATACAAGGCCAAAGTCGGTTGTGGCATGTAGTTCTTGGGCTACAACGCTTATGACAATCTACTTCTCCTAATCACGAGGTATTTGGGGGTAAATTGTTTAAGAGAACTGTTTAAGGGAATGGGCTTACACAAAGACAATATGATGATCCCATAGTCCCAAACATAAAGCTTGTAAGGGTGAAGTGGTTGAGGGAGCAGTCTTGCTTAGTGAAATAGTCCACACACATCCTCCATTTTCCTAAGGATTTATTTACCATCAGAGGGGCACTGGGAGAAAAGGTGTGTGTTATGCTATAGTGGGTTAATTAACTCTCCTTCCTCAATTTCCACCAAAGAGGTGTCCAATTTTGTGGTTTGAAAGCGATGGGATTCGATTTGGATTTTTTTAAAGATCTTTGGTGAGAACTAGCATGTCTTCTATATATTCTTTCTTTGGATACAAATCTACAAAGTTGACATAAAGGTGATTGGTCTCTGTGGTGAGTTGCCATTTGTAGTTATCTCTCAATCCTCTT
This sequence comes from Lathyrus aphaca, assembly GCA_963966055.1. Lineage (NCBI taxonomy): Eukaryota > Viridiplantae > Streptophyta > Magnoliopsida > Fabales > Fabaceae > Lathyrus > Lathyrus aphaca. The sequence continues at coordinate 9,531,923 of OZ014525.1, forward strand.
TTATGATACCTACTTGTTTGTTTTCTAGATGATACTTCAAGATAGAGTAAAGTATGGATATGGCTACCTCAATAACGTTAGGAGCCCTATGATTATGTTGAACCATAAGGGGCGCTTACTACGATGTGTTTGGATTTGGTGGTCTCCATGTTGTCGCCTACTCCAAAAGTTGTTTGGGTGGAAATGTATCCCCTAATTTGCACTTGTTTTCCTGAAAACTCTACTAAGGGGGCTTTAATGGGTTATAGGTGTTAAGGATCTAGTTGTAGTCGCTTAGAGGCATCCTAGTAAAAGGCGTCAGTAAAACTAATAGGGTTTATCAGGACTTACATTAATGGTCTATAGGGTTTATCAAGACTTACATTAATAGTCCATGGTCTCTAATTGGTTGATAATTGTTGTTATTGCATAAATTATATGAGTTTGTCATGTCGCTGCTCTTTGGCGTCTCTTGTCCTTTTTCGTTGTGTTATTTTAGGGGCTTTGACGTGACATTTTGCTCTCGTCATTATCTCTTTCATTGAATCAATGGGTTACTAGGTTGTCGATTCATTCAAGTGCCCGCCCTTCAGACTATTTTGAAAAGATCCTACCAATATATCTTGGTTAGGATTCAGCACTTTGGTGATGGATTTGTTGAAGCACACAAGGTGAATAAGGGTTCAGAGGTCATGTTAAATAGACGTGTGGCTGATACTTTCAAATGTTTACTTGTTGAGAATCTTGTCTGCATTTCTACTAAGACTTGTTGATCCTCACTAGGAGGTTGTAAAATGTGTATTGCCACCATCAATGAATGATGGTTTATTGAGTGAAAGCTTTTGTTGAGAATGTGCAAACTAAGAATGTTTTACTAAGCTCTACGATGGACTTCGGCTATACTCGCGTTGAGTACAAGAGTATGATCCTTACCATTGATATATCAAGCAAGATATCTTTAATAGTGATTTAGGAATGTGACGTTTAGCATGACCATATAGGGAAGTTTTTATAATCTTTTAGACCAAATAAAAGTCTCAACTTCATAAGGTTTTTCCTCGATTTCTATCAACTTGGCCCGTTACATTAGGGATTGTGGTGCATGGCATATTTTTTTAGAATCTCTCTAACATGTCAGTTCCGTCTTATGACAAGTACATGATCACCTCATTACTCTTCATTTAAGAACTCTCATGTGCTCCACATGCCTATAACATATTGGGCCGAGGTCAGTTGTGGCATTTGGTCCTTGAGCTACAACACTTATGGCGGTTCATAACTCCGAAACACAAAACTTATAAGGGCAAGGTGTTCAATAGAAGTGTTTAAATGAGTGGCTTACATAAAGACAATAGCACACATTGGCCCAATATTACAAATTTCATTTGCGCCATAAATAGTTTAATTGAGGTCAAACTAGGTTGTTTGTTCTTTAGCCTCAGCTAACTCGTCATGCCAAATTTCAAAAATTGGCCAATGCATAATTCACGTAGGAAATTTCTCAATCCATCTACAACTCTTATGAACTCCAATTTTAACCTAACATATTTCTGTAGTTGACTAAACCTACTGGTACATTCCTTTGTCCATTTTTTTACCAAGAGCAAGCCTTCGAGTGTAAGTTTTGATTACAACTCAGAGTGTTCGTTTGGGAAAAAAATGGAGAAACAAAATATACCCTTTTGACTGCCTCAAAATTGAGATGATTCAGAAGATGTCAAGTTTGAAAAAGTTCGCAAGGTTTCATATCCACAGGATGACTCTTATTTATTGAGTCTGACAGAAAACTAACACCAAAGGAGTGGATATGAACATTAACAAACTTACCATTAAACTGCCATCCAGAATATATGTGGCTGATGATTATGTTCTAACTTTTAGCAGCCTAAAGTAAACAAAAACAGCAGAAAACCAGACAAGGAAACATCAACAAAATAACAATAACATGACAAATTGTGAAACGGCGTCTGACATTTAATAATCCATCCTTCTCGTGCTCTTTCTTAAATATTACAATTTACAAGTCATCCTAGTCTAGTCTTTGGATTGATAATACACTAAATGGAATTGCAGCACAACAAAGAAGGATTCATTTCATATTTTCCTACAATAACTCACTTTTCCCATTCCAAGTCTAAAATTTGTGGGCTCATCTTCGGTTGAAAGCCAACTGTCCCACCGGACTGTCGATTTGGCTGAAAGCTAACTGTCCCACCGGACTGCCGATTGGGTTGAAAGCTTACTGTCTCATGGGACTTCTGATTAGTTAGACGATCCCAGCCCATAATGTGTGGCAATGCAAACTGTAACAAAAAGTAAATTGATAAACTCTTAATAAGGAGCAAAAATAAATTAAAAGCACATCCATGATTTGGGTCTAAAGCCAGATTAAAAAGGGGTGGGGGCAAGTAACTGGATTCAACTAAAAACCAGGGAATAACCGACCAACGCATTAAGAATTTGCAGTTAATTAGTTTGCACATTTTTAAACAAGTCGCCAACAACAACACTTACAATAATGATAGCCTAAAGTTTCATGTATATAATCAATGAAATATTGTTAAGACTAATTAAACTCGCATTCTACAAAATGCTATTGAAAGTGTAGTTATATAAACTTTGACACTTGATGTCAGCAACCCTAATTATGGATTGGGGTCATGATTGAACCACAGTTTGACAAATGAAATTATGGTCAATGTTTTCATCAGTTCAATGACATGTCTAGTTTTCAAGCTGCTGATTTTCAATTCCGCTAAACCTCGGTAATTTACGAAATTATGAATGAAGCAAAACCTTGTGCATTAAATTAATCATAGTTGGTAAAAAAAAAACATAGATTTAACTTATATTTCAAGCATTACCTGAAAACAAAACAGTGGTCGGCCAACTATACCAGACATGGCGTGTATACCGGTCTCGGTCAGAATGCTAATAAAAATGTAAACTGAAATATACTGTGCACTATGAAGTTCTAAATTCTCTGGATCAGAGAGAAAGCTGCTAAACTTAATGGCTTATTAATGTGGAATCAAGCTTGGCGACTTTTTTGTAATGTATTAACCAAGGTTTCATGACAAGTCCAACGTTGCAAAATAGTACAGTATGCACATAACGAAAAGATAATCAAATCATCTCTTCCAATGCTAGAAAAAATAATGATGATAAAAGAAAATAGATAATAACCACATCATTCTTATTATACATACGTCAAGCAGAAACCAGAAACACAACTTGTGAAAGCTGTAACGTAATAACATAATTAAGGTGATTCTATTGGAAACTAAGCAGAAAAGAGGCATACACTGCAAGCTGTCTTCATCACAGAAAACTCAGCAGTTGTAACAGGAACACTGAAATTGTCTTTGGTATTTAACACGGAGTTGACAACAACTGTCAAAGAGGGTGAAATAACCATAAAGAATTTAGTATTATTTGTCCACTGCAACCCAGCGTATGTAATAGGTGAAAAAATTAGCAAAACAAATCTTACTCAGAGAGACAAAGTAGCCGCTGCTATGAGGCTTAATTGATAAGCTCTTCCTTACTTGACCAGCATTACTGCAGCATAAGGCTTACTAAACTGTTACTAATCAACTTTCAAATGGTATATAAACTTAAAAAGAAAAACCAGCTCATATGTTAATGCTACATGTAATGTGATTCTAATCAATCCTATTATATAGTTCTCTCATGAGATAATGAATTGGCCATCAATTACTAATCCAAGAGAATCATGAAATATACCTTGATTTCATTGAGGGGTCGTGAAAGAATTCACATGAATCTTGGGGGCCAATGGCTATCAAAGAACCAACTTCAGTAGCTGATAGGGCAAACATCTACAAAAAATGTAACTGCTATCAGAGAGAGAGATAATGGAATATCAAAGATTCTATGTCTCATTGTCAGTTTCCTCCTACAAGTCTTAATCAAACTTCAGAAAATTCACAGTATGATGGTCTTTACTGCAAAACAAGAAGAAGAAAAAGTTGAAAACATGATACAACCAATACATTTCCTGACCACACATGCAGGCTTGCTGGGCTAATCCCGAGACAATGAAATGCACTTAAGAGTTTAAAGAGCCATGATGAGAGAAAAGACCTCTTGAGCATGGCTCGAATCCCCTAATAAGGGGCAAAAACTCAAGTGTAGCCCACAACACTGTAAGCTTATCATCTAGACCATAGTATGCAAACAAAGTTTTGTACTCAATAACGTACTTGTATAGTAGAAAACTACAGCAACCCACTGTTATCGAAGATGCATCTACAATTGAATATTGATCAACCTTCGTGATATGTTCTTGCGTGCTTATTTATCTAATTACTTTGGCGTCAGATTTTCTATTCTAACAAGATCATAACCAAAAAAAAAAGAAAAAGAAATTACCTGTCTCTTCTCCCAGTCATATTTGCGCTCCCCAACAGCAGGCACGAAACTCATCATGATTGCACCGCGGCGATCAACCACGAGAGCCCCAGACTGTGTAACAAACAGAACCAATAAATATGTAGTACAGATTAGTGAATACCACAATAAAAGCAAAGCTGAATATTCAAGTTACTTGATGTCAGAACTAACCCCCGAACCGGATTAGTCGGTCTAGGGACTGGATACTGGTGGTGAAAACAAAAAACTAAAAAGTTGAATACTAAAGTTAATAAATTATGATTAGGAAAAGGAAATTACATCCAACTTAGTGAAAGTTGGAAGACAAGGAGCGAGTGAAAATGCAGCTTTTCCCTTGTAAACATAATAAGGAGCAAATACACGATCTGAACTATATCCTGAAACTCCATGAGATCATAAACACATTATTTAATTCAATGTAACCATATAAAAATGCAGCTAAATTAAATTAAATTAAATTAAATTAACCTTTAGCAGAATAGTGATTTGTGGCAGTAGAAAAATCCCGAACTTCGATTTTCCTTGACGAAAGAAGTTCGAATAGGTGATTCCTGTTTACGATTTTCACAGTAATGATTAGTTTATGCAAACAAAACAAGAGAGAAAGAGCAGGGAATGAAGAAAGAGTACCTGGAAGATGAAGAAGGAAGCATGCGAGAGAGTTTCAACATTTTTGGAGCGCTTTCTCTTTTGAGAATAGGGCGAAAATTGGGGTTTGTGTTTTCGTGTTCAATTCAAAATCTTGAGCGTCTATTATGAAGTGAACGCATTGTCGTTTTATGTCCATGTACTTGAAAATTCCAATTTTTTATAATACTCCAAATATTGTTAACTTTTTTTAAGCTAAAAAATAGTTAAGGCTTAAATTGCACCGATAATTGTAGGTGGTCAATAATAAATTTAAATTTGTACAAATAAAGATTCTATGTTCTTAAAAAAATATATTATAATATCTCAATAGCACTTATTTAATTTTTTACTCCCCGAGATTCAAATCGGATAATTTTTGCCACACACCGAAAATAGAAAGACGGGTAAGATCGATTTGTGAAGAAAAATTCTTTTTGACCTTGGTTAAAGTTTTGATAAAGACAAACACATCAACAAAAAGAAGATAAAGCTTGAAGGCTAGCACAATCAAGCTCTTATGATCATAAACTTTGGAAATTAAAGGAGAAAATCAAGGGTGATTAAAGTATACATTACAATATATTTTAATGGCTCAGAAATCATCATACATATTCATCTCCAAAAAAATCTAATCATTCATTTTGCATAGCATCTCATTTCGTAGAAGTTTCAAAGTGAAAAAATCAAATTTTTCATTAGTGCAACCGGTTGCATACTACAACGTTCACTTTTTCAAGGCATTTTTCAAAAGTGAAACCAATTGCACCTGACACTTTTTGAAAAATCTGAAACTTTTTCATACATCTTCAATGCAATGATTCATCGTACCTTTTCCAAATCATTGTCACATGATTCATCATCATTTTCATTAAACATTTACATTATTTCAAGAGGTGTTTCATCATCTATTTAAACCAGAATTTTCATATTTAAATTAACATCTTGCATACATCATTTTTACATAATACAAACAAGTTTTTCAAGTGTTCAAATTTCCATCAAAAATGAAACTTTGTGCATAACTTTCATTTCATGAAAAGAGTTTCATTCATATTATTTTGAGCAGTTGATATATATGTTTGGACTGTGATCAGAAGAGAGAAGGTCAATTTCTACATAATCGATTCAAGTGCAAAAACTCTTGCATACATCATATAAATTTTGTTTTTTATCACAAAGTGTTTAGTGATCATTGTTTGACATAGAAAATGGTGTGCATTTTATTCAAGTGTAAAAGAAAGTAGTGTGTTTGGGTGTTTGTGTTAGAAGAGTGTATAAGTGGTCTTGGTGTGAGGTTTGTACAAATTCTAACATGGTGAAATTCCGCATGGGTGTGAGCGGACTAGATGCACCCTTGGTTGGAAAGAGGAAGTAGTATACATCATTATGTTCTTTATTTTTATGTATTTAAAATATGCACTTTCATTTAAACTTCATACATTTATTTCTGGAAAAATAAGAACATAAGAACTGTCGATTTAAAATTCTAAAATACCAGAAAATCTAATTCACTCCTTTCCTTCTTAGATTACTTTTAACACTTACACGATTTTTATGCACCATCAATTGATACTTAAGGAAATATGAAATACAACAACATTAAGTTGAATATTGATAAAGATTTTAAGATTATATGGAGAACATGTCATCGTAGGTCAACAAAGGGACTGATCAAGTTTGATGTGACTATTGATAGACCCGTCGACAAAATAATCAAGATGTTAAAACGTATAAAATCATCTAGTAGTTGTAACACCCCAAAATTTTCTCTCTCATTTTCATGTCATCTATCATATCATTTCCATACATTGCATTACATTCAAGTCATGGAAAAATGAAGCATACATTCATAGGTTGGAGCATGAGATATGTGATCAATTGATTGTCAAAGCTTGACCATTCAAAGTCAAAGAACGAGAGGAAAGTGTCTCCTAACAAGCCTTAAGGGTTTCTCATAAATCATATCACTTTATTTGAATTCTCAAACCATTGGAGGATGTGGGTCGATCAAGAAGTTGAAGCAGTGCACCACCTCCTAAACAAATTGGTCCCAAATTAGGGTTTTTGATTCAAGGGACTTCCTGGTGATTTTGGCTCAAACTTGATCTCAAGGGTTTCTATATGATATCAAGTATCTAAGGATGAAAGATTGTTCATTGGATTATTTCATAAGTTTTCCAATTGGTCAGTTACTTGAAAATCAAGAAATTAGGGAAAAGTCAATTGTATAGAGGAAAAAGTCAACTCCTGACTTTTTGAGGTCAAAATCATGTTCCACAAGTTGAATATGTTCAATGGTTGAAATTTGGTCCAGAAAAGTCAAGAGATTCATGGAAAAGTCAAGAAATCACAAAAATGCCCAAAATAGAAACTTAGGGTTTCTATTTAAGGCAACTTTTGGCCATTTTGCACTTGACTTTCAAGCATTCTTTCATCAAGATACAAGCTTCAAAATTCAGTCCTAAGTTGAGCCAATTAAATATCACTCTTGAGCTTCAAATCCATGCAAGAATACCTCCATTGGATCAAAATTGAGAGAGGTATGATCAATCAAAGTTTGACAAAAGTTGGGAAACTTTGCCGAGAAACCAAGGCATGGGCATGCCAAATGGTTGGCATTTTATCAAACATATGTTGTGCCATTTTCAAATCCAATTTTCTCCATCAAAAAGCTTCAAATGATTTTTTTATGAACATCAAAGTTGTTCATCTTGGTGTCTTCTATAACTTTCATGTTTAGAGATATTTCATAGGATCAATATTTTTGAAGGTATGGAGGGTCAAAGTAGGGTTCCAAGTTGATCATCCCCATAGGTCTATTTCCCAAGACACACCTATATCCTCAGGCCCATATATGCATCTATGAGCAACCGAATTCTATGACATTTTTTAGGGACTTAAAGGGCTCATCTCATCTTGTATTGAACATCAATCATGTTTTTTGATGCATCATATATCCATTGACCCCAGGTTTATTCATTTTCATGCATTGGTTATAAAGAAATCCATGCTCAAACATCACCCTTTTCATTAAAACATTGATTGTTTTTATGGAAGGTTCATGCATTGTTTGGTTCAAGCTTACTATAAACACACTCTTGCATACATGTGCACTCTTTACTTCTTTGAACCAGCACCATCTCATACATGTATGCATACATGCACGAGCCATACACCAAAGAGGAAACTAAAAAGCTTACATGACAAGTTATCCTCATAACATCATCATATCACCATCATACATCATCAGACATCAATTTCATCTGTATTATAAGCTCTATATGCCTCACTATATTTGATCATAAGCTGCACACAAATATTTCACTCTCATTTTCAAATTCAATCTCAAGTTGGTACATTCACCTTCATTGCTCACCACACCTCACTTAACCTTGGTTCTAATCATTAACCAAGGTGGTTAATAGTTAACCAGAGGTATATAAGCTCAATCTAACTGAATTTTGAGTTCAACACTTCATTTTGCAAAATTCACCTCAAACTCACTACAACAAAAATGACATTTAACAGCGCACCTTAGACAGCACTTATATGAAAAAGCGTTGCTATAAGTGAAAAAATTATAAAACACAGAAACTGTTCACAAAAATATTTTAAAAAGCGTTGTCTAAGGTGCCCTTTTGGGAGTAGTGACGGGCGTCACGAGCATGACGGGTTTCTCGTCATCCAACTCAAATGCAAATTCTCCATTTTGTTAAATTTTTCATGACGTGTTGACCACCTGGGAGGGTGACTTCCGTCATGACAACAAGTTGGTCGTCATGAGAGCTAAATAATTGCAATTTTATCTCGTTTTCTTTGTTTTCACCATTTTACCGCACAAAATCCTTCTCCTAACAATTACTTGAAATTTGCATACAATACCAGCATAACACTAAAAAAATTATAAAATCAAGATAAAAACGCATGCAAGTCGAATCAAATATACGATATTTTTTGTGTTATCAGTCTCTTAAAAATTTCTAGGAATATAAGTCCCCTAATTTTTTTGTCTCCACTAATGGTTCCTTTAGATATCTCAAATTTTTCTTGTAGAATCTTAAAAAGTTTCTTTGATTATTGGTCACTCAAATTTTATGTCTCCACTAGTGGCCTTTCAATTAACGGTAAGAACAAGATTTATTCTGCAAGTCATCTCTAGGTTTTGATGATAACAAAGAGTATTTGTTAAAGAACCTTTTATGTTCTAATGTGTGTTTATGTGCAGGTCTTATTCATTGAAGATATTAGATCAAACAAACAACATCAGGATGTGCGCCAAAGATAATATGCAGGTTACTATGTGTGACACAAGCTGCAAAGCGTACTAAAGATGCTAGTATGCTTCTGTATCTGATCAAAATCCGAAAGATCCAAAGATGTTGTATATTGCTGTTGCAATATTCTTGTGGTTCTGTTTTGAGAAGTGGTTCTGATTCTGAAGCTAGTGAATCTTCTAAAGGAATAATCTTCTGAAAAACTAAAGTGCTGAAGATTTTAATGACTTGAAGATCGAAAGGTTGAAGGCTCTGAAGAGCAAGTGCAGAAGACTCTGAAGACTTAAAGGTTCTGAAGATTAAGGTTTAAAAGATCAAGTGCTAAAGACTATGAAGACAACATTATGAGCGAAGAAAGTTTTGAAGACTCCAAAGACTTGAAGATTCTTAAGATAAAGTTTTAAAGAACAAAGTGCTAAAGTCCTGAAGATAAGACTCTGAGTGAGTGAATTCTGAAGACTGAAAACCTAAGTTTCTGAAGACCTAAACCATCATGTCTCTACTCATGCTTCATACAATATCATCGAAAGCCTCTGAAGTTTAGAAGACAAATTTTACCGTTAATAGTGACCGTACACTGAACACTAGTCTCATGTTTTAGCTAGTTGGAAAGTATGAAAAGAAGAAATGTGATTGTACTACTTCATCACTGTATAACGTCTCTTTTTTCAAATGGCCAACGACTCTTCAACGACTATATCTTCTTGGCTATTTAAAGAAAAGGATTTCATGTTTTCATGGTGGTCAGAAATAATTGGAATGATCAACATTGTTGTTGCAATTGAAACATGACCATTGTTGTTGAAACTCAAAGATCATAAATCAACACAACAACAATCAGAAATCACAATAGTTGATGAATGCAAATATTGTTGGAAAACAATCAAGTCATCAACCACTTCATCATCTGGGCTTATTGAAGATCTGAAGCAAGTAGTTGTTGCTCAAAGATTGATCAACTGTTAATTAAATACATCTCCGTAGAATCTGAAGAAAGCATGAATTCGTTGCTCATATCATGCTAAAACACAGTTGTGTTTGCTTGTACTTAAACTTAGGAGTTTATCGGCTTATTAAGAAGTATCAAATGTAATCTGCATAACATTAATTTTGTTAGAATTAAGATTTCCTTAAGTGATCAGGTGAAGATCATAAGACTTGAGAAGACAATGCTAGTCATATCTTAAAGAGGACCAAGTGAATGTCAGACTCTTGTTGAGATCCCTGATGGATAGCATTGTAGGAAATCCTAAACAGAAGATCATGTTGATAAGATTTTGTTAGGTTAATGAACGTCATATATGGTTAGATCCTTGAACGTTTCAATATGGGTTAGTCACCGGCAGTTGCTAATGCATCTGTAATAATCAGTTTGATTAATGGATTAAGACCTTGAGATCAAGGCGAACTCACCTTAGAAGGGTGGACTGGATTAGCTTGAGAGTTGCTCAAGAGACCCAAGATATATCATATGTCATTTACTTCTGCCTTATTGTTTATGCTTTTGTATTGCAGAATCTAATATGCTTATATGTTATGCTTTTGCATCACTATTCAGAATATACCTTGTAGACATTGATAATCATTCAAGCGCAGAAAAAATAAGAAGAGAAAAAGTTAAAAAGGTTGAAAGAAATTCAAACCCCCTTTCTTGCATTTCTCTTACCTTCATTAACTCCAATTATTGAAGGATACATGACAATTTTAAGTTGATAGTGCATTGATATGGCATTGACACAATGACAAGGATGTTGGCTTAACTTTTGTATTGGTCAAAAAGTACATATGTGTGTGTTCCCCATGCAAGGGCAGGGAGACTCATATGCCTTTGTAGGTATATAACATTTTATGGTGGTTAGGGCTTGCCCACGAATGCGGAAGGCATGTACAAAGGTGTTTTGAGGTAGTTTAAGAGTCTTGCTCGTATGAAGTGGGAGGTTATCTAGATGATCGGTGGTGCTTGGGAACAAACGTGTGAGTACTGTCAGTGGTGTGTTATGACTTTGGTTAGCACAAAGCTTTTAGGGTGTAAGAATGATATCTCTTTCCCCTTTAGGGGAAGAGTATTTTTAGGGGTCCTTTAAAAAGGGTCACTTCCCACTCAGTCTATGGTGGGTCATTGAATTCTTATTTCCAAGGGAAGTATGGGTCAGTTGATGACCCAAACTTTCTCTCTGCTAAAGAAATATCTTATCACGTTTCCCACGATGGGGCAATAGGAAATCCATGAGGGCAAGGAGATATCTCCCTTTGGGAGGCATTCTATCTTCGCCTCTTCTCGGTTTGTCTAAATGCATCTCCTTAGGCGAGGCCTTTTGCAATTATAACACTCCATAGTCCCTCAAGCACGATATTTTTGGTAGTAGACGAAGTGTTTATAAACCACAACTTATGGGAGTATCCCAAGAACCTATACTTCTTCCCGTGAGATCTTAGCTATTTTGGGAAAGCCTAACCCTTTAGTTGTAGTACTACGTAACTCGTCTGAGGGTATCATAGGTTCCTCAAGCAGGATTTTGGTTGGCTTTAGGAGTCTAAGTCCCTAGGTGATGAAATTACTAGTTTGATTGAGGAGACATTATATCCCACAAGCAAAAGTTGGGTTAGCCAAAGGAGTCTAAGTCCATCAGGTGGAGTAATACTTAGCCTGACTGATGAGACACTAAGTCCTTAGGTGAGGCATTTGATTTATTGGGCGATACTTTTATTGATCCCTCTGAAAAGACTTGTGATCAAGTCCCACGAGCTGGATATTGGCCGCGCCTCTTTGGCGCAATTCTATATTTTGATCCCACCAGAGGAGACACTAATTCCTTCATGCGAGTGTTGAGTTAGCTTGAGGAGTCTAAGTCCCTTAAATTTAGTAATACATGGCCCGACCGATGAGACACCAAGTCCTTTAGGTGAGGCGTTTAACCTATCGGGCGAGACTTTTATCGGGCCCTCAAGCAAGACATGTGATCAAGTCTTTTAGGTTCGATATTGGTTGTACATCTTAGGCCTGATTCTAGAGTCAGATCTCGCACAAGGCAACACTAAGTCCCTTAGAAGAGAGTTGGTTAGCTTGAGTAGTGAAAATCCCTAAGTCATAGTAATACGTAGCCCAACTGGTGAGACACAAAGTCCCTTAGGCGAAGCACTTGATCTCTCAAGAGGGACTTCTATAGAGCCGGTAGGAAAGACTTGTGATCAAGTCTTTCAGGATGGACATTAGTCGCGTCTCTTAGGAGTAACTCTTGAGTCTAATCCTGCCCGAGGAGACACTAAGTCACTCAAGAGAGAGTTGGGTTAATCTAAAGAGTCTAAGTCACTTATGCATAGTAATACGTAGCCATGTTGATGAGGCACTAAGTTCCTCAAGCGGGATGTTTGACCTCTTGGGCAGGACTTCTATCGAGCCCTCAAGAAAGACTTGTGATCAAGTCTCTCGGGCTAGATATTGGTTGATGATTTCACAACAAATGTACTTATAATGTCGAAGTTATAATAAAAATTATATTTTCCACGAGGAATGTAATTTAACAAGATAATTATGTGAAAAATTAATTAATTAAATGGTGTGTGGGGGGGGGGGGGGGTCGTTAGAAAGTAGTTCTAAAACTAGAAATTAGAAAGATGAAATTTAAGATGCGAAAGGCGATCAAGACTTTATTATTGGATCCCCTTATTTTTACTTGTTGGTGAATTGTGTATCTCTTGAGCTTCAATTATATTATCATCTCACTGCAGGTTAAAATAACCACTACACCAAAATCCTTGGTGTGCATCTCACTAATTTATACAACAATTCATTTATTAATTAGGCTAATTCAAAGTTAAATTAGGTGTCTTAAGTGCGTTAATTCATTACAATAACTTCTTAATTCCTATTACGAGTTCATTACAAAAATTGAAAAAATGTCCTAGTTCAGATAATTAAACTAATGGTCGAAAATCCCTAATTATCTAGATCGATTCATACGCCCGTAAGCGAGATAAAAACATTAAACCCAAGAACAATTTAAATAAAATAATAACATTAAAGTTACTTAATAAATCTCAAATAGGCATATGATCCAATAGAGTAAAAATAAGTTTTATCTTAAAAAGCCTTAATCTAAAGAAACTTAGCTACTCATTGATAAATTAACAAATACCATGAGTGGAGAAGTATTTATCATCAAAATACATGGAAGAATTTTTCTCCAATGACTCAAATATGCTTTAAAATTTCCCCTTGAATGTTCCTAGCCGTCACTTTCTCTCAAAAAGTCCAGAAGCCTTAAAAAGGTACTCAAAATTTCCTTTTAATAGAAATTTTTGTGTCAACCAAACGCGTGTCATTGCACTGTGATATGTATCTATTACGCCGTCATAACTCTCTAATAACAAGATTTATTTATGCATTTGGCCTTAAGTTTTGATGATAACAATACATAGGTTCATAAAGATCAATTTTGTACCCTAATGGTTTTGTTATATGTGCAACTACTAGAAACAAGTTCTAACTCTATGAAAGTGATGTGTGACGTCATCAGACTCTGAACCTAGGGCACTATGATTCAAAAAAGTAAAATGATATGTGTTCTACAAAGATAATCCAACTCTGGATTACTATGCTTAACATTTCTGATCATCGCTCGTCTAGAAAGCTTCAATTTATGACTCTGATAAGATAAGCCTCTGATGTTATCAATCTCTGAAGTCTTGTGCTCAACAACACTGATGAATTATGTCACTAAACTCTAGATCAATACTAGGTTCGGAAGACTCTTTAATATAGACTTTGACTCTTTTATGCATACTTCATCAACTCTCTTTTTGAAGTTAGAAGATAAAATAAAAAAGTTTTATGTGAGAAAATAGTACACAGTACAAGATCAATATTCTTTCCACTACACTGATTTCGTGGGAAAAGGATTGCACTATCATACCATTTTGTCTCTCATTTTTCACAAACTGTTATGCAAGGATACAACTACTTATGGAATTTCGTTTCTACCCTCTGTAAACACCACAAATTTGCCCTCACCCATTTCACCATGGCTTGTGATCTTTTCATGTGCATAAGTTCAATCATATCATCTCATATTGCATTTTTGCTTCACTGCATTGATTCAAAGTCATCTGCATCTAGGGTTTGTGATCTGAGCAATCCAAGAGCTACTTGAGCCACTTCAAAGGTCTTCAATCATCTCAAAGGGGTCCATGTATGTTCAAGCATCATATTATATCCCCACAAGGTCAAGGAAGTCAAAGAATCACAAGAACTGAGAAAGGCATGGAAGCAGAGCCAGGTTTAACTGCACAGATGACCTAAAATTAGGGTTTTGGTTTCAGAGGCCATAACTCCAAATTTTTTGGTCATTCTTGTTTCTATTGGTCTCTATATTTTATGAGGATCATGCATATCAATTTTCATGAAGAAATTCAATGGGGAAGGCATCTGATCAAGAGGTGACTTCTTGAGCAAGTCAGTGCAAAATCAGGGCATCTGAGGCCCCCAGTGACACAACCAAAGGGTGTTCTCCATCATTTTGATTGTGTATGATCTTTATTTGATCATATAAGATGTTAGAAGTTCACAAAATTGAAGAATTTCAAGCCATTTGCAAAGTTGCCTTTTTGGGAAAGTGACTTGTAATGGAAACTTGTCATTTTGGGAAAGTTTTTCAACCTCCTCTTTGTGATTCAAAAATGCTTCAAATGAGAAAACTTTGGTCATGAAAGTTGTAGAATGAATCCTCCCATTTTCAAAAAGTACAAGAACTCATTCTAATTCATTTTGGATCAAAAGTTATGGCTTGTCAAAGTTGGGAAAAATCACTTATTTTTCACTTTTGCACCAAAAGAAGAAAGTTGCAAAACCTCATGCCAAGGCCAAATGTGACTTCAAACCAGCTTCTAATCATCACACAAACATAATTCATGGCTCATAATTCAGATTTGCCCAAGAAATTTCTCACTTTCATGCCTTGAATTCCAAGAATCATAAGTTACTTTTCATGAAAATCACAAAGAGGGAAATCTTGCAAGAAAGGTTCCTTTGGTTTTGTTTGATCTCTAATCAATATCAAAGTGTCATAACAACATTATATGGTGCATTTTGCTGCATATTGCCCAAGAGGTGTCACATGTCCATGGCCAAAAATCACAAAGTGTAACAAGTTGCAAAATTGCAAAACATGTGGTATCTCACCCTTCATCCATCCCAGCTCACATCAGTTCATCCCATGGCCATCCTTGAAGGCAGCTGAACCCAGAGCAACCCTAAAATAGCCTCTGCCATAGCCCATGCCTCAAGTACACCTAACATTGACTTTTTGGCCAATTGCCCCATGCCATTCCCACAGTGCAAGTCACTTCCTCAGACCTCTTCCAATAGTTTAAGGATATGCTATGGATCATAAAGCAAGCCACACACAAGCCAAAAATCTCCCACAATCCAGCTTGCACAAAATCTTTCCAAAACTTCTCCTCTTCGAAACTCTTCACACAGCCTTCAAATTTCCATTTTTCTTTCACCAACAAGTCACAAATCATCCTCAGAACCAAAATCCATCACTGAAACAACTTGAAACATCACACACAAAGACCTCCATTTCTGCTACACCAGAACAAAACAGCCACAATCAGCCATTCTCAAAGCTCTCCAAGCTTCATTTCATCATCAGGGTGTTCAAAGGAGAGGGTTTGCACAAAGTTTGAGTCCAGAAAGCCCAGAATCAGAGAGTCTTCATCTCAGGTAACATGAAGAACTTTTTTCCCAGAAACTAGCTTTTAAGTTCTTTTATGATGCTATATGCTCCCCTGATCATGAATATGTGTTTACTTTTGAAAATGGATGCGAAACCATCATGTATGTTGTCTCTGAACATTTGCCCGTGTTTTATATTTTGCTTCGATTCATCCTGGTGAGGTAAAATAAATGAGTTTTAGATGAGGGTTTAGGTTTAGAAGAGCGAGAGGATCATTTTTGTGGAAGAAATTTGAGGATTGGTGACCTGTAGAAGAAGCTAGGGTTTTGTGTCGTCGGAGAAGACGACCGGAGTACTGTTCCGGCCGCCTGAGAATGATTAGCCCTAATTGCGTTTAATTAGCCAGTTTGAATAATAGCCCTTGATCTGGCTTTCCCGCGTGTGTATGGATGGTCCAGATGGTCCACTTAAGCCCTAATCAGTCATTAATTAGCTTAACCTAGGATTAATTAAAAATTAAATAAAGTTTAGGGAAGTTTGAACTTGGGTCGTAGGATTGCGCGCCAAGTCAATGGATTCAAGCCCAGATTCAATCTGGACCTTCCTTTTTGCATACTTCTCCATAAATTCATTTTTATTTCATTTTATTTGTATTAAACTTCCACGAATTTTTAAAAATAGCAAAACATATTAAAAAATTCTGAATTTTTTTGTCAAACCTTTTATTAATTTTCAGAACCCAAAAATATTTTTATTTTTATTTTTTGCATTAAAAATTATTTTTAAATCATTTAAATGTTTATTTTTAATTGGTTAATGGAAATTAATCAATTAAAAATGCATTTAGGTATTTAAAAATCACCAAAAAAATTCACATTGCATTTTAAAACATTTATAAACATTATCACACTCTTCAAACAAATTTATTTTTGGTTCTTGACCTATTTTTACAATTTTCATTGGAATTAAAGTTGTTTAAAGGCAATATTTTGGTCCAAACTTGAAAAAATCCATTCTGCCTAACCATGAAGAGTTTGATGATGGTTCTTCTTGCATTGCATCCTTCATAGCATGTAGTTTCTAGGGTAAAACTGGTTTGAATTTATCTTTCATTTTAAATTTGATGAGCATTTTTCCTTTTGAAGTACCTTGAAACCCTAATTAACTTGAGAAAATCATAACTTCCATTAGGTTGAGAGTTAGGTCCCCTCCTTTGGGCAGTGAACTTGTGTAGGGTTAGGGTTCCTTTGATCCTATTTTCAATTTTTTGTCATGCCCTTTGCTTCTGATTTTGAATTTTTGCATTGCATATTGTATGTAAACCCTAATTCTTGCCTTCCTTTGCATCCATCTCTCATATGTTTGCATTCAAGAACTTGCCATGACATTTTGTGCATCCATATGACATATAAGACATCTTAGGACATCTTAGAATCATGTTTGATCATTGCATAATCCATTTGCCATGTTTTGCATCCTTTGCATTACATAAACTTTCATGAACTTTCATGGTTCAAAGCATGCTTCATTTGCATCCTCATCCTTGTATGATCATCCACAATTCTTGACATGTGTTTGCATCATCTCTTAGCATCATTGAAATCATGTTTATGCTTCTGACTTTGTCTTGCATCATGGCATTTCATCTCATTTTCATGACATTTCATTTCTTTTGCTAACTTTTCAGGTGGTAAGTTGTTTTGAGAAGTGAATTTGCCTTCACTTCTCACAATCTCTTCTCATCTCTCTTATGCATCATTGCTGCATTTTATCTTTGTATTAGAGTGAGCTTGATCATTCATGCTCTTTCCCACTTTCTTCCTTCAGGCAACTTGTCTTCTTAAGTGAAGCAAGTTGTCTTGCTTCTCTCTATTTCTTTCTCCTTTCATCTGCTTCTCTCCTTGGTGGCTCTTTGAAGATTTTTTCTCTCTTAAGCCTCACAAACCCTAGGATCTCCAAGTATGATAACAATCAGGGTTTGATTAGTCCCCCATTTAGCTTTACCTTTGTGTCATCTTTGAGTCTTCTCATCTCATCTCATAACCAAGGACTAAACCCTAAAGGTTTTAAGGGTTTGTGATTAAGCTTATGCCTGCATCTTTCTATTAGGATGGAGTGTATAACTTTAATCCTAAGTGTTAAACCCTTAATGTGTTTAAATACTTTAATCAATCCATCTAATAATCACTAAGACATCAAGCTTGTAACTTGGGCCTTGCATTAGGGTTCCAATTCTTCCTTAATTGGTTAAGAAGGACTAACCCTAGTGTTAATGGACAAGTCCCCCTCAAGTTGTCTTACAAACCATAAAACTCACTCCTTAATCTTACCATTAACTAAAATCCACTCTAATAAAGGCTTTGTTTTGTCATGAGGTTAATCCCTAATCATGGATTAAGTTGAGGAGCCTTCCTCAGCTTAAATGTTCTCATCTATTATCCTTCTATTAGGATGGTGTAATGAGTCCATTAAATCCTTGATTATGGCTTAAACTCATTACTTAACATTAAACAAAAATACCAAAAACATCTAAGTAATTGCAAGTAGGTTAATGATCTTAATCCTACATCATGGTGACTAAGTGTGAGGTGCTTACTTCATACTTAAGGTATTCTCATTACCCCTAATCAGAGGGAGGATGTGATGAGTTCACTAACCCTTGGTTTAGGCTTAAGCTCATTATCTTATGACAAACACCAAAAAGCAATAAAAGATTGAAAACACAAAAACAAACAATAATCGTCTCCTCCGGGATTCTTTTCTCACCTCACTCACTCACAAACGAGAACTTGCTTCTTCCGTCTAATGCAAGACAGTTTGCACCTGAGCCAGACAGGTCATACACTTGAGCATAGACAAGCAAGCAGTTCACAAGTCAATTTATCTTTCAGTCTCTTTGAGTCGAACTACGGTGTTCTGACTTCCTCATTGCACGAGAGGATATGTAGGCATAACTTAACAGTTATCGAACAAAAGTCTTTGTATATTCCCCCTCTTTCAGCATTATTCTTTAAGCCTCATAGTCTTGAGCATTTCATTCTTGTTCTTACACTGACACTTCTCTTATACACCTCACATTTCTTTTACACTGACACTTGCATTCTTTCCAGCTTTGATACACAGATAGCACTGACACAACCCCTCTGAACACAAATCTCTTAAGCGTGGATCCCGTCGAGTACGACGGACAATCTGGGTGCTAATACCTTCCCAGGTTGTAACCAACCCTCTTTCTCAGTCTCTCTGGTTCGCAACCGTCTTATCCACATCTTTCTAGGTTTATGCAGCATTACCTTTCCTTCGGGATAAAAATGCCTAGCTGGCGACTCTTGTCTTTTGAGCTCACCCTTGTGTGTTCTCTCTCCTTTCCTCGACCGTTCGCGTCTGTAC
Organism: Lathyrus aphaca; assembly: GCA_963966055.1. Lineage (NCBI taxonomy): Eukaryota > Viridiplantae > Streptophyta > Magnoliopsida > Fabales > Fabaceae > Lathyrus > Lathyrus aphaca. Next base: position 9,551,289 of record OZ014525.1, read on the forward strand.
CCCTCTTGGCCCCGTGTCATCAGGTGGGAGCGACACCCTCCAACAAATCTTTCTATTTCCTATATAAAGGAGTATTGGAATAATGGAACAATAACAACACCGAAAACCATTACTACGTGACCATCGTAATACTGTGAAACTTTTGGGAGAAAGAAAAGCATACACACAATGAACTTTTGTTCATACACTTTCATAGAAAAACATTTTTTTATGCGAATCTTTGTAATACATTTGTGTAATCTGCTTTCATAGAAGCATTTTTGTAACACATTTTGTTTCTCAAATTTTGGGTTGTATTTCCTTGAAAGACTAGGGTATATTAATAATTTCTCAAGAATACATTGACAATTTGTCTTTCTAGTTGTAATCAAGTTTGATTATAGTGGACTAAGTCCTTGTGATAAGGCGAAATCACCTAAGCGGGAGAATTGGAGGTAGTTTCGTTAACAGCGAATCAGGATAAAAATATTTGTGTTCATTATTTTTATTCTAAGTTATCTCCTTGTTCTTTTGGGCAGAAAATGATTTTCATTCTAGAAAGCCAATTCAAACCCCCGTTTATTGTGTTTGTGTAACCTTCAATTGACATCAGAGTTTCGATTGTGGTATTGATTGTTTATCAAACACTTCACTGTGACAGATAAACATCCAGATTTTTTAAACACAATGGTTGGAGTCCCTCCACCAGCTGCACTCGTTGCTAATAATGACGAAGATCACTATATTATCAAACCTCCCGTTTTTTTATGGAGAAAATTTGATTATTGGAAAGACATAATTGAAAGTTATTTTCTTGGTCATGATGTGGATCTATGGGATATGGTAGGTGATTGCTATATTCAGCATGTTGATGATAATGGTAACAAGTTAGAAAGAAGAGTGATGATTCATCAACAAAAGAAAGATTGCAAAAATCATCATAAAACTAGAACCATTCTTTTGAATGCTAGCTATATCATATTATGAGTATGAGAAGATCACAAATAGAGACACAACTAAGTCTATATTTGGCAAGATACGTGAATGATCTTGGAGTTGATAAATCTGGGGTGACTCTAGCTGCTAGATCATACACCATCGTTTCCTTTTGAGCAAAACCGTTGTTGTGATTCATGACTTTGAACTCAGAAGAATATGATCATGGAAGTTCATGAGAATCAAATGTTGATTTCCACATACGACACCATTTTTCCATTCAGGTGCAACAGTGAATCAGACACAGTGAAACGTACTTCAGGTGAGGTAGAGTGGGGGTGAACCTACAAGGTTAGCACTCCAACATCCAAGTCAGTTATTAAATGAGGAATATGGTAAGTGTGAGAATGAATAAAATACATAAGGTTTGTCGCGTGGAAAACTATATATATGGAAGACGGTTAAATTTGTCTTAAGTCACCCGTCGTAGAATGTAAAGGTCCATTCGAATAGATATGACGGTCGAGAATAATTTGAAAGTGAAGAATGTATGTTATCCTCTAAACCGCAGGACCACTCGATCCTTAACAATCCAACGTTTGCACATATAGATTGATCATTCTCATAATTTGACTTCCCAGCCTTTGGGCCTAAGGTTGACCTATAACACAAGTTAAGGAAGTATAAAAGTTGAGTGAAATAAATTAATGATTATAGTTTCAAATAATTAAATTTACACATTTAGAAAAAGTTATTTTTACAAATAGATAAAAAATGCTCTTAGAATATGTACATTTTTTATAAAGTGTTATGTTAACTAATACTCAAGGGATACTCTTTAAGCATTCCAAATAAAGAAAATATCCTTTAAAAAAATTAATTATTTCAATTTCCAATACATTGAATGTACATATTTAAAAAAAATATTTTTTTTAAAGCTTTTAAAGAGTGTCCCAGAGATTAGGGTTGGAAAAACGGGTCGTCCGTCCCGTCTAATATCTGTAAAAAAAAAAAAGAGCGGGACGGATGTCCGCCAAGTTGAAATAGGCATAAAAGTCTAGTCCGTCCTGCCAAGGTGACAGGTTGGCGGGCGGCGGGCTTGTCCGCTTTCTTTATTTAAATTTATTTTTCTATTATTTTAAATAAATTAAAAAGCTCTTTTCTTTTACACAAATTATTATTTTCAACAATTTCTTAAAAAAGTTAAATTGATAACTAATCAATTATTATTTGTTTCAACATCAAATTTTATTGAAATAATGCTCTTACCATATATATAACATCACCTTTTAGTATTTTATATGATACAAATTCAAATTCCAATCTCACTTTTGTCATTTTTCATTGGTAAAGTTCTAAATACTTGTCTAACAATAGAGACAAAGAAAGTAGATTAGTCATAATAATTTAAAAACTTATGTACATATCACAAGCTATTTTCATAGACTCTTCAAAATACTTAAAAATTGTTTATTTCATAGGTGCGGCGAGCTTTGACGGACAATGAATTTTGACGAAACAGACTTTAGGGAATGACGGTCTTTAGCGGGGCGGACTTTGGTGGACGACGAGTCAAAAATACCAACTCAATCCTCCATATTTTAACGGGTGTACAGACCGGACCAGATGGTCACAACCCATTTTACCATCCCTAAGATACTCATTAACATATTCCTTTTATAAAAATTATATGAAATGTCAATGTTATTTTAATAAATTTTAGGAGAAATAATTGTAAATTTCGCAACAAAAAAAAATCCTAAAAACAATACATTTTTCCTCTGAATAAGTATACGAGTCTTAGTCTTATATATCAAGTAGATTAATAATTAATTGTCATTGTATCTAAAAATGTATATATTTTCTTAAGAAAAGTTCCAAGAAAGAAATAAAAAAAAAGTGCAAGAATTAACAAAGAAAAATTATAAACTCAACAGCAACAGAAGTGGATGTAGACTGAGACAGTGAGTTCTCAATCAACCAACTAAGCTCCAACCAAAGACAAACCAAACAAGACAATGATGCGATACAAAGAGGTTCTCTCTCTCTCTCTCTCTCTCTCTCTCTCTCTCTCTCTAGCAAATCATAATAATTCAATTAATTTCAGGAAAAAGAAGCTAAGAAAGAATCATTCAGAAAATATCTTGAATCAAGTGGTGCTGTTGATGCTCTAACCAAAGGTGGGCTTCCACTGTTTATTGTTGAATCAATCATTCAATGAATTAATGGAAGTGTTTTTCAATGTTTGCGTTTTTGGTGTTGCAGTTCTTGTTGCTTTGTATGAGCAAAACGACAAACCTTCTTCTGCTCTTGAGTATGTTTTGTTTCTCCATCTCCGTTGTTCTTGTTTGATTTGAGCATTTGTTGTGACTAGGTTGTTTTGTTTTGTTGTTAAGGTTTATTCAACAGAAATTGAGTTGTCCCTCTATCTCTGAATATGAGAAATTGCAAGCTCAAATCTCTGATCTGCAAATCAGATATAATGATCTTCTCAGTACACACCACAACACCTGCAAAGAGGTATTTTTTTCTCTTTTTTATTATCAGTTTTGTGTTTGTTCATGAAGAAACTAGAGAATCGAGAGAGAATTTCAATAATAGAAAACCCTCTAAGATTGATTTGGATAGTGTCAAGCTCCATATGTTTTGTCTGAGGAATGTAGGTTGGGATTATGAGTAATAGAGAATGTCAAACTCTATATATTGTGTCCGAGAATATGTAATATGGGATTATGAGTTAGGGTAGCTGCCTCTCTGTAGCATCGACACCTCTAAAAATAGGTGTATTTGTGTCGGTAAGTTATTCATTTTTTCAAATTATTATCATGCTTCCGGTGTCCGTGCTTCATAGGTAGCAGCACTTAGAATGTCTTGAAGTAGGATGGATGCACGAAAGGGCACTTTTAACTTTGTTACAAATGATTGACTCCTTAACATTTGTTTAGTGATGTTGGCCGTGTTTCTATACTCGGTCTCAGTGCTAGACCTTGCTACTAAAGGTTGTTTCTTAGAACTCTAAGAGACTAGATTAGGCCTAAAGAAAATGTCAGAAGTTGAGCCACAATCATCCATATCACTAGCCTAATCGCATCACTGTAGGCTCTTAGAGTGAAGTAAATGTTAGGATGATTTGGTGGAAATGAAAGGCCATAATCCACAGATCCTTTGAGATAGCTTCTAAGAGTTGCATATTGTAAGTCCTCAGTAATAGAACGATGCAAGGAAGGGTCGGGCATAGTGGCAGGCATATTTTCTCAGTAATGCAACTTCTGAATAAGTCCTTGAATGATCATTGGAGAGGATCCAACAATTAATATATCATCAACACAAATTAATAACACAAACACCACGCCGCGAGTAGAAGAGTTGTCGTGAGTCTTGTATGGCAAGCCCGAGGGGCCTGTAGTTTGCAACATGGAAACTCGACACCATGGATATTCTTGTTATGATTTACTAATTTTGTCTGACATTAGTCATTCACGATTCTCTCAAGTCATTTGCCTTTATTTCTTTCCTGACTGATATTGATGTTTATAAAGTCACTAACTCATATGTTCTATACTGCTTAACAGTTAGAAGAAATGAAAAGCTCCCATGTGTTGGGAATGGCATCAACAAAGGAAACAACTGATAATGAATCACCAGCTAAAGATGAATCTTGAACGTTACATTACATATCTAACCCGGTTTAAAATTTTCAGTTTTTTTTTTCTTCTGAGTGCTTATATGTTAATTTTTATTTTTTAGTTGTTTCTTGTCTTTGCTCCGTTATGATTTGTAATCACCCCACCCCCACCAATTTTTCTCTCCCTTTTTCTTTACATGTGTAAAATGGTATTGATTTCTTATGAAGTTATCGTTATATCCCTAAAAATACTCTCAACAGAATTCCAACTGATTATTGGATTACAATGAGTTGTGATGGAATGGATTTTTGATTATTTGAACTATTTGCATGTCCTAGTTTTCTTGAATTTGTTATGTAGAAATTATGCAGAATAAAAGGCGAAACACCGGGGTATTCATTCCTAGCTCATCTTCCTGAATGTCTTCTAGTACTCAAGCCTCTTCATTATGATTTGCATCACCAGCTTTATGTTCTTTAAAGGTGTTCACAACCACTCTATGCACAATCAGCGAAGCTCGCAGATAAGTCAATTTACCATCAAAAGAACTTGCAGAGGTGATGACATGCAATCTAAAAGGGCTTGCAGTTGGGCTGACGAGTGAGTTAGAAATTCTTGCAGAGAAAGTGTCAAACAACCCAAAAAAGATTGCAACGGTGACGGTGTCCGCAAGTGAGATTGTAGCCATTTTGTTCATGATTTGAGGTTGGGTAGCCCCACTGTATTATCTTGGTCCGGGTCAATAAGATGAAGTTTAGAAATAGAATATGTGAGAGTCATTTTTCTTGGAGAGTGGCGCTGTTAAGAAATAAGACGAAACACACAATAGGCAAATTAATTAGGGAATTGTTAATGACATTCTAAATGGTGGAAAAATACTATAAATAAATATCAATTTGATTCTAAGAAATATATTTTCTAATGCATCCTAAGCTTCAAACCCGACTCAATTAAGTTTAACTCCAGATTTTTTTCAAAATTTATTCCAGAGATGTATTTCTGGAACCACTTTGTCACATTCTAAATTTTGCCCGAATTTTTTTAAATATTTTCATTGATACATTTTTCATTTTTTGCATGTTAATATGTGCATTTTCTATTTATTTCACCATTTAATGTCATTTTAATTTCATTCTTGATTTTTTAGAATTTAATTAAAATTTTCACCTTATTTTAATTAATTTATTTTATTTTTTAAGTAAATATTCATATTAGATTTAGTTTTGGATCAATGTTAATTTAGAATTTTTTAATTTAGGCTAATTAATTTTAGTTTAACTTTTTAATTAATTTATTTTTATTTAATTTAATATTTTAGTTTCTTTTAGATTTATTTTAATTAGTTTTTTTTATTTGTATTTAGTTAAGTAATTGGTTGGGTTTATTTGAAACCAATTTATTTTAAGTTAATTTTAATTTTATTATATTTTAATTTATTTCTATTTTTTTATCTAGTTTATATTATTTTAATGTAATTTATTTTATCAGTTTAATATAAATTGTTTAATTAGTTTATGTTAAATTTTATTATTTGTTTCTCTTTAGAAAATAATTAAAAAAATGGAGGTTTGTTTTTATTCAATCAACCAAAATTTTGTAGTACATTGTTGCACCATAAGCAACAACGACTACACCATGTACAACCTGCATCCAACACCCTACACCCTACATCCTGCAATGTACAAACAAATTTTCATGTTTCCACTACCTTGCCCCAACTGTCAAGCCTGCACATTTACACAAATATATACAATTGAAACCTGCATATTTGAAAGGGAGGATTGACCAACAGAAAAAAGGAATCAATTTGAATTTATAAACAGAGAGCCACGAGTTATAAAAAGGGAGAAAGGAGGGGGAAGAAATTTAAAAATGGAACTTTTGGTTCCTTGAAAAAAGAAAACGAAAGGAGAGGAAATCACTGTGAAAAAAAACTTACAAAAAAAAACAGAAATCATTCATATCTCATTCACACTCACACTGCCACCCTCATAAACCGTCGTCGTAACCCAAAACCTTCACTCATAAACCGCCGCACAAACACCAACACACAGACCAAACAACCGAGCACCGATCCGAAACACACAAGCCAAGCCGAAAAGCCATCTTCTTCCACAAACTTTCATAACACAACACCTTCATTTTTCTTCCACCTTCATCAAACACAGATCCGACGAAACATACCCAGAATCACCCTCCGCTGCCGCAAACCATTAAAACCGCCCCCACAACCTCACTACCACCGAACATTGAACCACCGCCTCCGACCCACTCGAAACATCACAATCGCAATAACGCGACCACCAAACCGCCGTGTAAAACGAAATCGCAAAACCGCGTGAGCTTGAGAGAACGAGACTGTGAGAGACAAAGTGAGAGAGCAGAAAAAACAAACAGAGGTTGATTATCTCTTCCGAACCATTTCCGAATCGTTGCCATTGGTGTTTGATTTTTTTCGTTTCATTTCTTTTTTTCCTGAAATTGCGTTTTGGAAGGGAAAGGGGCATAGTGACGCCTCGTTTCACAGAGAAATAAAAGCGCATCCCTTTTTTTGGTTTAATTATTTTCAGATTTTTGTTTTCTTTATTTGTTGTATTTTTATTTCACAAAACCCTACTTGATTGGGCTTAGCCCAAGAAATTTCTAGCCAAACCACCCATACAGCAAGCTTAAACCCCCTCCTTGTTTTATTTATTTATTTTTATTGTTGTTGTTTTTAAGTTCCATCGGGCCTTATAAGCGCATGAATCTTGCTGACTTGCACACCTAATTATATTATGCACCATTCTATTTTGTCAGAATTTTATTTTTATTTTTATGTTTACTTTTAATTTGATTTCTTTTCTAAGAATGTTTCTCACCTTTTTTTATTATTATTCGCTTTAAGTTTTTAATTCCTAAGGTTTAATGGTTTATTTTATTTGCTTCTGATTTTCGATTTAATCTTTTAGGGCCGATGATATAACAAACGGTCGAGATTTTCCCGATTTCATTAATTCGGCGAAACTCGATCAATATGAGGTCATTTTTAATTTAGTTATTATTTACCATTTTTATTCCGGTTTATTTTTCCATTTGGTCAATTATTTTATTTTATTCATAAGTTTCATCTCATTTTATTTATTTCATTTATTTCATAGTTTATTTTATTTTATTTAGGTCATTTGGGTTATTTATATTATTTTTTCACATTTTATACAAATATCAAGTTCTAACGGCTCCAAATGATTCACACACTGCACACACGCTTCCTCTTGGGCAAATTACAACGATACCATTTATTTCTTCGCAATCCCGTGTAAATTATCAATGTATCCCTCTCCCGTTTATTTTTAAACGCAACTTATTTTTCCGCCTTTATTTTACAGTTTCGTATTGCTAGGAATATTCATAGGAACTAGAAATCGAATCCACTTACATAATCATTTAAATTAATTCATACGCCTACATTTTACACACATGTAAGTCGGTCACTTATGTGATCGCCGTCTGCACGACTTTACGCGTCTTAATTAATTAACGAGGAACTGAACTTCGGAATCTAGCATTATGCGAGTCTTTAATGAACCACACCTGAGACATGATTCATATCCATAGGAAAGATATTTCTCCTATTCCCACAAACACAAACAAATCAATTTTATCAAACAATCAAAGAAGAACGTGGCATTGCTTGTCGATCACCGTATCCAAGTTTAAAGCTTCTTCCGATTTTATTTTCTCAAAGAAAGAATGCGGCATTGCTTATTGATCATCGTATTCGAGTTTAAAGCTTCTTTCGATTTGATTCCTCAAATGTTTGTGGTAAAATAGGTAAGATATCTCCCTTAAAGATGACGACTTGTCTCTTTCTTTCAAAATACAATTTAAAACTTACCAACCAATGAAAATCATTTTTTATAATTAATCAACGAAGGAACTGAATTCTGGAGTCTAGCACTCCACATAATTCTTGAATGCAATCACTCCTGGGCTAGCCCCACACGATGTGGTTCATTCGCCCTTTCATTTTTAAAACACCTTAACAAAGGTCAAACTTTTCTCTAAACGAACATTGTTTAAATCTTTCTATCTCGCAAACAAGCTAGCGCTTCAGCCTCCACCGCGAGTATAAGCCAACGCTTAGCAGTATAATGCGTTTTAAACCATCGTTCAATAAAAGCCACAAACTGTAGTTGCACGAACTAAGAAGCTCTGACTTTCCCATTGCACAAGGGAATACGTAGGCACAAGGATTTTAATCCTTCGCGAGCACACTAATAAAAAATTCAATCTTTTTTCCGACACAATAATAAGAAATTTAATATTTTCTCCATAATAATAACAAATAATAATTCCCTTAGAACAACATATTAACAAACATTTGAAAGATATAACCTTAGATCAACATTTAATCACATAGTTAACTAAGAAGTTCTCGTTGAGTACAACGGACATGGGGGATGCTAATACATTCCCCTTGCGTAACCGACTCCCGAACTTAGAATTTGGTTTCGTTGACCATTTCTTATCCTATATTATGTTGTATCTATATCTCCCTTTTCTCTCGTAGAATAAATAGAATTAGGTGGTGACTCTGTTGTTCTTTCTGCGTCCCATCGCGAGGATCGTATTTTTCTGAGGTACGACAGCTTGGCGACTCTGTTGGGGACGTCCTTGTGCATAAGAGAGTCAAGCCTAACTTAGGATAGCTTCGCTCTTTTGTTTGTTTTAATCTTATCCTTTGTCTTCTCTATGTTTCTTATTTATGTCTTGTTTATTTGTTTTTTTGTTCGCTTTCTTTTATTGCTTATTATACCTGGTTGTGGGATCTTGGAGTCACATTGCAAGTAAAAATTGAGTCATGGAAAAAGAAGAGGGAACACCTAAGTTAGAATTTGATGTTATTAGTGTTAGTCTCCAAGGACTCGCTCCTTGCAAGCCTAGCATGAAAGCTCCCTCGGATAGTTAGACTTTTCGTAGATCTTTTCGCAACGCAGCTAGCCTGTCACGTGACTGGATTCACGAAAGGGCTGTGATTCTGGGACCCCCTAGAACCTGTTTCAATTTTGGTAGTTGTGTAATGTTAGGCTCCAAGGGCTATCTCCTTTGTCAGCCTAGCCTGAGAACTTCACTCAAGGTAGACTTTATCATCATTATCGTCACAATGCAGCTAGCCTGCGACGGGGTGTTAGTACGATAAACGTCCTTAACCTTGAGTTTCCTAATACCATCACCGTAGAAACTACCCTATGAGTGGGTTTTATGGGTAGAGAATGTAGAACCAATCTCTTACAACCTACCAAATAGGAAGTTTTGAGCTTTTCCAGCTTCCGTGTTTGTTTGTGCTCGTGACCTTAAGCATCCTTGCATTGCATGTCATTTTTTTTCCTCAGAGTAAGCTCATCCTCGTCCTGTGTCCATAACCCGTAGTTGATTTCCCGACACCTACATTGGACTTGAAGTAGTTCTTGATTGATCATGGACCCTGAAGGACAAAATCAGATTGCATCAAGGGGATACTTTGATTTGACAAAGGACCAGTTGAACCTACTCATGGATGTTGTGACAACTTTGACAAGGAGAGGGGATAATGTTCAACATGCTTCCATGACTGGAGATGTCTTTCCACCTCAAGGGAACAATCTCGATCAACCTCAGCCTGCAAGGACCCCAGTTGGGGCACCCATTATTCAAGAGCATACCATTATTTGATACGGAAACTATTTACCTCATGATGCCGTCAAGTACCAAAGCTTTGGGTTCTCTGAGCCAAATTCCCAAGGGGCAATCCCAGTGAGGAAGATCAATATACCAGATGTTGCTGAAATGTCTAAGAGATGTCGAGCGCTGAACGAAAGACTCAAAGTTATAGAGGGGCATAATGCTTTTGACCTGGATACTTTAAACATGTGCTTAGTTCCTGGTTTGTTATACCTCCGAAATTTGAAGCGCCTAACTTTCAAAAGTACAAAGGGGATAACTGTCCAAAGCACCATCTGGTGATGTTCTGTCGAAAAATGACTGCATATGCTTTTGACGATAAGTTGATGATTCACTGCTTCCAAGACAGTTTGAGTGGGGCACCGTTGAATTGGTACATGGATTTGGAAAGGAGTCATATTCAGTCATGGTTGGACCTAGCCAATGCTTTTGTGAAGTAATACCAATACAATTTAGAAGAAGTTCCCAACCACTTTCACTTGAAGTACATATCTCAAGAAAGTAATGAGCCATTCAAAAGGTATGTCCAGAGATGGAAAGAGTTTGTTGATCGTGTTCAACCTCCGCTCTCAGAAAAGGAGTTGGTTAACCTGTTTATGGATACTCTACAGAGCCCTTACTTTGAGAAGATTGTAGGTATCACATCAATAAGTTTCTCTGGCCTGGTGAAAATGGGAGAACGTATTGAGAGTTGTCTCAAAAGAGGAAGAATCCAAGGCACCTCTAGTCTCCAGAGCATTGACAGTGAATCCATTAGTGATTCACAGAAGGAAGAAGAGGATGAGGTTGATTCAATTGAGGAATCTCCACAAGCTCTACCTCTCTTGCCATACTATCAGCATCTGTATGTGTCAGTTGTTCATAGCCAACAACCTTATGAGTCTGCATACCCGATGCCTTTTCATTCACATGGTCAGTATCCTCCTGTTTGTCATCAGCAACAGATGCCACAACAACAACCATACCAAAGGCAACACGCTCCCCAGCGACGACACCAGTACACTAAGAAGCCAAAGAGGCAGTTTGATCCTTTGCCAATGCCATACGGTCACATACTGCCGCGATTGATCGATAGTGGGTTGTTAGAGCCGAAAAGACTGAATCTAGTGATTCCTCCATACCCACCAGGCTTTGATCCTCGTGCCCAATGTGGTTTTCATGCCAATGCACCAGGGCACTCAACTGAAGATTACAAACAACTCCAGAATAAGGTTCAGGATCTGATTGAATCCAAGTTCATCATATTTACGCCTCAAGGTCTTCACATCAACATCAATCCTTCGTCTGTTCAGGCAGGTCCATCAGTCTGTGCTATGGAAGAAATTGTCAAGGATGGGTGTGAAGAGGATTGGTGCACCGACACCAATGAGCATGATGACCTTTAACTCTGAAGAAGGAAGTTCAATTCCCTAAAGTTGGAATTCCCCTATTTGTTTTAGCATTGTTGTATTTTCTTTGCATGTTGTTTTTATGTTTGCTTGTAAGCATTGTTATTTTTGAATTGGTAAGACTAGTGAAATGTTTATGCATCTTTTGAATTAATCCATTCGTATTCACTCGTTTTCTTTCATTGTTATAAAAAAATATATTTCTCTCATTTTATTTATCAAACTTTTATTTTAGCGAAGACTGGAGGGAGGATGATGAAAACCAGATACCCGAACTCTCCATTTGTATGCTCTCAATTAAAACCTTGCCAATGATGTACATGCATTGTTTCAAATTCCCAAACACTTATGAAATAAGGATGACAATCCCTCGCTAACCCCTTCGAGCCTAGAAGTAGGAGTTTTCTTTTTCAAAAAGTGCAAAAACCTTAATTTCAAACCTGGGACAGGGTAGTCGGTTTAGTTAATCTGTTTGCGTTCAATCTTCAAGAGATTCAGTCCATCATTCAAGAAGGATCAGCTACATATTTTCCTCCGCGCGCCAAAGAAGTCGTGAAAGGGTCAAAAGTTTGTAGTATCCGTTCTCTATTCTCCAACAAAATGGTAGTTACAACCGTTCAACAAAAGAATGAAGAAGAAAAAGGAAATACAAAGAAAAAGTCTGCTAAGTAAAAAAAACACAGAAAAGACGACTTAGGCGAAAATTAATGAAGTCATCAACAAGCAAGGATAAAGCAAGGTGGCTGCCATCACTTTTAAATCCTGATCCTTACACCGTCAAAGACTTTCAAGATCTGAGTGCGTATGTCAAATTAACTGAACGTAGGATTGGAGTTCATCACGAGGATTGGGTGGGTTACAAATAAATTTTGAGCCTTTTATCCTTTATTTCATACACCGTGAACCAAGCCACATTACAACCCTTAAAATACCTAATTGAGACAGGGTTATTTTGAGAGCATACTACAACAAGGTTGTATTAACCTGACTCCTAACGATCTTTACTAATCATTTATATTGATCACTTCATCTGCCATTCCATAAATGGTTAGATCCACTTTGTTGTTTTAATCAACTCCACTGTATCACTATCATACAATAAATTGTAATTTCAAAAACTTGCATAAATGTTGCATTAAAATTGCCAATTTTAAAGGAATAATGTTTATTTGCAAGTCAATTCAGCATCAAGGGAATCTCAACGAATGCAACTAGTTAGGGAATTCGACTTGGTGAGAAAAGCCCAGCCAGGGGAAACCACTTCGAGAGTAGGTCAATCTGGATCAATCTCTTCAAGGATCAGCTACTCAGAGATTGAACCTTTTCTCAAGAACTCAGACTAGAGTTGATCTATCACAATAATTCAAGAATTCAAATGGCCAGACAAGGATCAAATAACCAGGGGAAAATCTCTGATGTTCAAGCACTGGGGCAACCATCTCAAGGTCCATATAATGGCGAGTTGTTTCCGAACCTTTTTGTGAAGAGGATATATTAAAAGCCCACTGATTTGAGGGGAAATATGAATCCCACGGGGCAAATCCTCTGTGCCTTCAAGCTGATCAAGTAGGCCTTATGCGACAACAAACTTCGAGTTCAAGACAGGTGTCGGGAATCATTTTTTGTCTCCTTTAAAAGATTCGTCTTCCAAGAACTTTTCCATCCCATACCCATCCAAGGGCATATTCGGGAACCTTTGAGTCAGTGCATAAGTCATTCTCAGGTGTTAGTCATGTCACTTTGCTCTTAGCGGTAAGCCTTGTTGCTATCTTATTCATTGAGCATCTACTCGCAGTAGAAAAGAGTCATATCTTGCAAAACAAGTCTCATATGACACACAACCTTTTAAGTCCAACTGTCATTGGCACGAGTCTGTTAAGTTGGTTGTGAAACCCTTCTGATTGCAGTTTAACTCCATTTGATTTGACACATACCTGTGTTTTCCTGATGGTTCCTGAAGTTCTTCTTTTGACTTTTCGTTTAAGGAATTTCCAGAGGTTGGATGTTTTAAGCTCCAACATTTCTTTATTTTTTCAGCCGGTCGCTTGGAGTCGTTGATCTATATCTAAGTACGTTGTTTTCTACTCCCAGTATTAGTTGGTCTCATAGAGCCACTGCCCAAACATTGTGTTTGTCTTCTTTATCCCTAGGGCCAGCAATTACATTTGAACCTGTTGATTTATCACTTTGGATTATGTTATTTCCTCAATCGCCGTGATTGAATTATTTTCCCGACCGTCGTGTCGATGTCATTTTAGTTATTTCCTAAACCGCTGTGTTGAATTACTTTTCCGACCGCCGTGTCGATGTCTGTTATTTATTTTTCCTCAACCACCGAGTTGAATTGTTTTTCCCGGCCGCCGAGTCGATGTCGTTTTAGTTATTTCCTCAATCGCCGAATTAATATATTAGGATCCCCAACATTCACACTCGAACTTGTTAATTGATCAGTTTGGATACTTTGAATATTTCCTCAACTGCCGAGTTGACTTGTTTTCTCGACCGCCGAGTCGATGTCTTTTAGTTATTTCCTCAACCCCCGAGTTGATATCTGTCTCCGCTTGACCCTTAAATCAATGTTTTTGCTCGACCCCCGAGTTGATGTATGTTTTTGCTCGACCCTCGAGTTGATGTCTGTTATTTATTCAACCCCCGAGTTGATATTTGTTTTTGTTTGACCCCCGAGTCATTGCTGCCTTTATGTTTGACCCCCGAGTCAATGATGTTGTCTTCCCAACCCCCGAGTTGATATTTGTTTTTGTTTGACCCCTGAGTCATTGTTGCCTTTATGTTTTCGATCCCTGATTCGATTTTGTCTTTATTCCTGACCCCCGAGTCAATGATATTTGTTTTCCCAACCTCTGAGTTGATATCTATCTCCGTTTGACCCCCGAGTCAATGATTGTGTTTTGTTCTCAACCCCCGAGTTGATTTCTATTTCAGTGTAACCCCCAAGTCATTATTTATGTCTTTATGTTTTCGATCCTTGAATCGATTATCCTTTCAACCCCGAGTTGATATGTCATCCCCAGCTTATTGTCACCCCCAGTGAGTCTTCACCTTCAAGTTTTGTTATGTGGATTACCGTTAGCATATATCTTCATCATTTCTTCAAGCATATTCATCATTAAGAAATCAACACGCTAGAGTTCCTTTCATCTCATACCTCATATCCCCAGCCAAACAAAAAGAGTCCTTCATGAATTCATAACATTACATATCATTGCATTTCATTTGCATTCGGTCAAAAATTTAGGTATTTTTATATTTAATCCTCTTCTACCTCGAACGTCCAAAAACTTTGTTATTTATACATTCAGGTCCAAGAAGATTAAATAGGGGCAACTATCACACCATAAATTTTGACCGAGCTTTTTTAAATATTTTCATTGACGCATTTTTCATTTTTTGCATTTTAATTTGTGCATTTTCTATTCATTTCACCATTTAATGTCATTTTAATTTCATTCTTGATTTTTTAGAATTTAATTAGAATTTTCACCTTGTTTTAATTTATTTATTTTATTTTTTAGGTAAATATTCATATTAGATTTAGTTTTGGATCAATGTTAATTTAGAATTTTTTAATTTAGGCTAATTAATTTAAAATTTTTTAATTTATTTATTTTTATTTAATCTAATATTTTAGTTTCTTTTAGATTTATTTTAATTAGTTTTTTTTTTATTTGTATTTAGTTAAGTAATTAGTTGGGTTTATTTGAAACCAATTTATTTTAAGTTAATTTTAATTTTAGTATATTTTGATTTATTTCTATTTTGTTATCTAGTTTATATTATTTTAATGTAATTTGTTTTATCAGTTTAATATAAATTGTTTAATTAGTTTATTTTAAATTTTATTATTTGTTTCTCTTTAGAAAATAATTAAAAAAATGGAGGTTTGTTTCTATTCAGTCAACCAAAAATTTCAAGTACATTGTTGCACCATAAGCAACAACGACTACACCATGTACAACCTGCATCCTACACCCTACATTCTGCAATGAACAAACAAATTTTCATGCTTCCACTACTTTGCCCCAACTGTAAAGCCTGCACATTTACACAAATATATACAATTGAAACCTGCATATTTGAAAGGGAGGATTGACCAACAGAAAAAGGGAATCAATTTGAATTTATAAACAGAGAGCCACAGGTTATAAAAAGGGAGAAAGGAGGGGGAAGAAATTTAAAAACAGAACTTTTGGTTCCTTGAAAAAAGAAAACGAAAAAATCAAAGGAGAGGCAATCACTGTGAAAAAAAACTTACAAAAAAAATACAGAAATCATTCATATCTCATTTACACTCACACCGCCACCCTCATAAACCGCCGCCGTAACCCAAAACCTTCACTCATAAACCACCACACAAACACTTACACACAGACCAAACAACCAAGCACCGATCCGAAACACACAAGCCAAGCCGAAAAGCCATCTTCTTCCACAAACTTTCATAACACAACACCTTCGTTTTTCTTCCACCTTCATCAAACACAGATCCGATGAAACATACCCAGAATCACCCTCCGCCGCCGCAAATCATTAAAACCGCCCCCACAACCTCACCACCACCGAACATTGAACCACCGCCACCGACCCACTCGAAACATCACAATTGCGATAACACGACCACCAAACAGCCGTGTAAAACGAAATCGCAAAACTGCGTGAGTTTGAGAGAACAAGACTGTGAGAGACGGAGTGAGAGAGCAGAAAAAACAAACAGAGGTTGATTATCTCTTCCAAACCATTTTCGAATCGTTGCCATTGGTGTTTGATTTTTTCGTTTCATTTCTTTTTTTTCTAAAATTGCGTTTTGGAGGGAAATGGGCATAGTGACGCCTCGTTTCACAGAGAAATAAAAGCGCATCCCTTTTTTTGGTTTAATTATTTTCAGATTTTTGTTTTCTTTATTTGTTGTATTTTTATTTCACAAAACCCTACTTGATTAGGCTTAGCCCAAGAAATTTCTGGCCAAACCACCCATACAACAAGCTTAAACCCCCTCCTTGTTTTTTTATTTATTTTTATTGTTGTTGTTTTTAAGTTCCATTGGGCCTTATAAGCCCATGAATCTTGCTGACTTGCACACCTAATTATATTATGCACCCTTATGTTTTGTCAGAATTTTCTTTTTATTTTTATGTTTACTTTTAATTTGATTTTTTTCTAAGAATGTTTCTCACCTTTTTTTTATTATTCGCTTTAAGTTTTTAATTCCTAAGGTTTAATGGTTTATTTTATTTGCTTCTGACTTTCGATTTAATCTTTTAGGGCCGATGATATAACAAACGGTCGAGATTTTCCCGATTTCATTAATTCGACGAAACTCGATCAATATGAGGCTATTTTTAAGTTAGTTATTATTTACCATTTTTATTCCGGTTTATTTTTCCATTTGGTCAATTATTTTATTTTATTCCTAAGTTTCATCTCATTTTATTTATTTCATAGTTTATTTTATTTTATTTAGATCATTTGGGTTATTTATATTATTTTTTCACATTTTATACAAATATCAAGTTCTAACGGCTCCAAATTATTCATACACTGCACACACGCTTCCTCTTCGGCAAATTACAACGATACCCTTTATTTCTTCGTAATCCCGTGTAAATTATCAATGTATCCCTCTCCCGTTTATTTTTAAACACAACTTATTTTTCCGCCTTTATTTTACAGTTCCGTATTGCTAGGAATATTCATAGGAACTAGAAATCGAATCCACTTACATAATCATTTAAATTAATTCATACGCCTACATTTTACACACACGTAAGTCAGTCACTTATGTGATCGTCGTCTGCACGAATTTACGCGTCTTAATTAATTAACGAGGAATTGAACTTCAGAATCTAGCATTCCGCGGGTCTTTAATGAACCACACCTGGGCTAGCCCCACACATAGTGTTTCATTTACTTTTTCATTATTAAAAACAATAAACCCTAAATCATTCAAAGCAAACACAACTCTTAATTCACAAATCAAATAATGAAGGAACTGAACTCTGGAGTCTAGCACTCCACATAATTCTTGAATTAAATCACTCCTGGGCTAGCCCCACACGACGTGGTTTATTCGCCATCTCGTTCCTAAAACACCTAATTCACATATAATACAACGAAAGAATAGAACTACGGAGTCTAGCATTCCACACGTTCTGGAATGAATCACTCTTGGGCTAGCCCCATGCGACGTGGTTCATTCGCCCTTTTGTATCTAAAATATTCAAAACGCTTAACAACTCGGAAAGATGAGATATGATTCATCTCCATAGGAAAGATATTTCTCCTATTCCCACAAACACAAACACATCAATTTTATCAAACAATCAAAGAAGAACGTGGCATTGCTTGTCGATCACCGTATCCAAGTTTAAAGCTTCTTTCAATTTTATTTTCTCAAAGAAAGAATGTGGCATTGCTTATCGATCACTGTATTCGAGTTTAAAGCTTCTTTCAATTTCATTCCTCAAATGTTTGTGGTAAAATAGGTAAGATATCTCCTTTAAAGATGACGACTTGTCTCTTTCTTTCAAAATACAATTTAAAACTTACCAACCAATGCAAATCATTTTTTATAATTAATCAGCGAAGGAACTGAATTTTGGAGTCTAGCACTCCACATAATTCTTGAATGCAATCACTCCTGGGCTAGCCCCACGCGACGTGGTTCATTCGCCCTTTCGTTTTTAAAACACCTTAATAAAGGTCAAACTTTTCTCTAAACGAACATTTTTTAAATCTTTCTATCTCGCAGACAAGCTAGCGCTTCAGCCTTCACCACGAGTATAAGTCAACGCTTAGAAGTAGAATGCGTTTTAAACCACCGTTCAATAAAAGCCACAAACCGTAGTTGCACGAACTACGGAGCTTTGACTTTCCCATTGCACAAGGGAATACGTAGGCACAAGGATTTTAATCCTTCGCAAGCACACTAATAAAAAATTCAATCTTTTTTCCGACACAATAATAAGAAATTTAATCTTTTCTCCATAATAATAACAAATAATAATTCCCTTAGAACAACATATTAACAAACATTTGGAAGACATAGACTTAGATCAACATTTAATCGCATAGTTAACTAAGAGGTTCCCGTTGAGTACAACGAACGTGAGGGGTGCTAATACCTTCCCCTTGCGTAACCGACTCCCGAACTTAGAATTTGGTTTCATTGACCATTTCTTATCCTTTATTAGGTTGTATCTATATCTCCCTTTTCTCTCGTAGAATAAATAGAATTATGTGGCGACTCTGTTGTTCTTTCTGCAAGCTACTTTGGTGACTTTCTTCTAAAATTGCCTTTTTCAGTTCAGCATTGTCCGACACACAAATTCTGCCACAGAATCTCAACACACCAGAATTATCTACCTTGAAATCACCATCGGGGTCACTTCCTCTTGTAGGCATTAAATCCACTAACTTCACATCAAGCCTCTGATTCTCTTTAATCACATTCAAAAAGTCATTATTCACTTTTAGCATTCCAAGTCTAACACTTTTTGGTGTCGTCTCACAAACCATACTCAAATCTCGAAACTGTTCAATTAGCTCCATTTCTTTCACCATCAATGTCTACATATGAATTGTATTCCGACTTAAAGCATCTACTATTGCATTAGCTTTACCCGAATGATAACTCAAATTAAAATCACAGTCTTTCATAAATTCCAACGATCTTCTCTGTCTCATATTCAGTTATTTCTGATCGAACAAGTACTTCAAACTTTTGTGGTCACTAAATACTTCAAATTGTGATCCATGCACATAGTGCCTCCAAATTTTAAACACAAAAACCACGGCAGCTAACTCAAGATCATGAGTAGGATAATTCCTCTCATGCACCCTCAATTGTCTGGAAGCATAAGCCACCATTTTACCATCTTGCATCACTACTCCATCTAATCCCATCTCAGACACATCACAATACACAACAAAAGGTTCACCATGACTTGGAAAAACTAACATTGGTGCCGTAGTCAATTTCTTTTTCAATTCTTCAAAACTTTCCTCACAATTTGTATCCCAAATAAATGCTTTACTCTTTCTAGTCAATTGAGTCAACGGTAATGCCAAATTAGAAAACCCTTCGATAAATCTTCTGTAACCTATTAAACCAAAAAACTTCTAATCTCTGTTACTTTCTTTGGAGGTTCCCGCTGCAACACATTACTTACTTTAGAAGGATCCACTGCTATACCATCACCAGAAATCACATGACCCAAGAAACTCACATTCTTAAGCCAAAACTCACTTTGATAACTTAGCAAACAAATTGTTATCCTTCAATACCTGCAATGCAATCCTCAAATGTTCTTTGTGATCATCTTCAGTCTTAGAATAAATCAGAATATCATCGATAAATACTACAATAAACTGATCCAGATAAGAATGAAAGATACAGTTCATATACTCCATGAACACACCTGGCGCATTAGACACTCCGAAATGCATCACAACATACTCATAATGTCCATAACGAGTCCTAAATGCGGTCTTCTAAATATCACCTTCCTTCACTCGAATATGATGGTAACCTGACCTCAGATTAATGTTACTAAAAATACGAGCATCAACCAACTGATCCATTAAGTCACCAATCCTCGAAAGCGGGTACTTATTCTTAACGGTCACTTTGTTCAACTGAAGGTAATCAATACACAACTGCATACTACCATCTTTCTTCTTTACCAATAACACTAGAGCTCCCCACGGAGACACATTAGCCCTAATAAACTTCTTATCAAGTACCTCTCTAATCTGAGATTTCAATTCAGCCAACTCTGATGCAGACATCCTGTACGGTGCCATAGAAATATGCCTTGTACTAGGAATAAAGTCAATAGTAAATTCAACTTCTCTCTTCGGAGGTAATTCTGTAATATCATCAGGAAACACTTCAGGAAATTCATTTACTATTGGCAACTCACTAACCGATATTTTGCTTTCAATAGATAAAGATGTGAACACTGCAAACATCTAAGCCTCATCTTCCAACAATGTCTTCAACTCTTTAATAGATAAAGAATTTTCCAATGCTTCTTCTTCAGGAGTAAGAAACAACAACTTCTTCCTATAACAATCAATATACAACCAGTTGAATTCGAACCAGTTCATCCCCAAAATAACATCCAGATTACCGAGCGCTAAACAAATCAAATCCACTCTGAAATCTCTATAAAAAATAGTCAATAAACACTTCAAGCACACTAAATACGTAACCACATAACCAATAGGCGAAGTTTCAATTGTCATTCTTTGATCTAGAGTTGATGGTACAATTCCTAACCTCTTCACACAATCACATAAATAAACAAGTGGGTTGCACCCGTATCAATAATAACAATCAAAGGAGTACTATTAATAAAACAAGTACCTTTGACGGAATGCTCCTCCTTAGTGGATTGAGATCCCACCAAAGTAAACACCTTCCCACTAGCTCCTTGAGAATTCTTCGGCTTCTGACAAGTTGTACTAATATGACCCTGTTCACCACAGTTGAAACAGGTAGGCATAGTAGCTCTGCAATCTGCTACCACATGACTTGTTCGTCCACACTTGAAGCATTTCTTCACTTCATTCTTAGAATTATTAGCACGATGACCCGTGCTTCCACATTTGAAACATTTCACAAGATTGGGATTTACCCCTCTCCCACTTGGTTTCTTGTCAGCAACTTTCTGTTTTCCTTTGTCAGTCGGAGCACTATAAGGAGTACCCCCAAATCTATGCTTACCCTTTCGGTTACTCACAACCTTGTAGTGAGAAATCCGAGCTCTGTTGTCATTGTCGTAAATTTTGCTTCATCCATTTAAACACTTTTTCATTTACTTTTTGAATCTTTATTTTAAAAACACCTTTAGTAGTGATACATTTTTCAAATGTTTAATACAAAGTGTCATTTAATTTTTTTTGAGTTTGATCCTTCAAGTGAATTAAAACTCGTAATTGTTTACAGAAAACAACAGTAAACATAATCATACTCAACAATACCTATAATAATCTTCATAATATGAATCATACTCGACAATATATATATATATATATATATATATATATATATATATATATATATATATATATATATTAGACTCATTGAATAATATTGTTTTGGGTCGGTTGTTTGAGCATAGTAAAACTCAAAGCCCAACATCAAAGGAGGGCAGAGCACTAAAAATAAGCTTACTATTTCGTTACGTGTGACTTCACCACACACTTTGTCTGGAACTACAACAAATATGATTAAATTCATCTTACAATCATCCGCATTCCACGCTTCCCTTTTTGCATTATTGTTACTAACAAACTCCTCAATATAAGAAGAATTGACGTGCCATTTAGCGATATTCTATTTTCCATTTAAAATTTCAATATTCATTTGATACACTAACTTGAGTATTGGAGTGCTAATTTTACAAGTTAATTTCATTCGCCGCATTAGAATCAAAACTCCGCAGCTATATAACATTTAGTTTAATTTATTTGATCATCATCTTGTTCTTGTTGGTGCACAAGGTGAATGATGAAAATAAAATATTCTATTAATGAGAATAACAGATACAAGGAATAAGTTACAATAAATGTTCAAATGATTGAGTAACATCCCTAGTCTATTTATAGGCTAAAACTAGGGTTACAAAAACACACAAAATACTAAAATACCCTCTAACAAACTTAATGACTAATAAATATAAATTATTTATTTCTAATATCATCCCTTAATTTATATTTTCTTCAAAACTAACTACACCAATTCCATCCCTTAAGAAAATAAATTGATCAGTCTTGATGCCCTTCGTCAGAACATCTGCCAGCTATTTCTGGGTGATGCAGTGCTCAACTTCTAACACTCTACTCTGAACCTGATTTCTCAGAAAATGATACTTGGTCTCAATATGCTTGCTTCTCCCATGCAACACTGAGTTTCTTGTAAGATTGATTGCAGTTGTTGTTAATCATCAACTTCAGAGGTTTGTTTACTTTGATCTTCAGATCCTGCAGCAAATTCAGAATCCACACAGCTTGACATGCATTAACAACACCTGTAATATATTATGCTTCACAGGTTGACAACGCAATAACATGCTGCTTCTTAGAACACCAAGAAATAGGACCTCCCAGAAATTTGAACAAGTACCCAGAAGTACTTCTTCTGTCAACTCTGTCTCCATACCAATCAGAATCTGAGTAGCTCAAAAGTTCAGATTCAATTTTCCTTCCAGAAGGGAATAACACTCCATACTTCAGAGTTCCCTTGATATACCTCAGAATCCTGACAGCAGCTTGGTAATGAGACCTCTTGGGTTTACTCATGAATCTGCTAACCATTCCAACTGCATAGCAAATGTCACGCTTGGTATTATACAAATACCCCAGAGAACCAACCAACTGTTTGAAGGTTGTAGCATCCACATCCTTACCATCAGAATCAAAATCTAGTTTCTGATTTGTGTCAGCAGGTGTGATAACAGTCTTACAATTTTGCAGCTTAAATCTCTTTAGAAGATCAAGTTCATACATCTGCTGATGCAAAATGATACCTTTCTCAGAATATGTGAACTCCATCCCTAGAAAGTATGTCATTTTGTCGAGATCAGTAATCTCAAACTCATCCATCAACACATTCTTGAACTTGGCTATCTCTTGTTCAAAACTTCCTGTCAGTAGTATGTCATCAACATACAAACATACCAGAATCATATTGCCTCAAGAAGTATGTTAAACATAAACATCATACTCCATCTCACATTTCTGAAAGCCTTGTTCCTTGAAAAATGAATCAATCTTCTGATTCCAAGCTTTGGGTGCTTGCTTTAATCTATACAAAGCTTTGTGTAATTTGTACACCATCCCTTCCTGATTCTTTTAACAAATCCATAAGGTTGTGACACGTACACCTCTTCATGTAATGGACCATTCAAAAATGCGGATTTTACATCTAAATGTATCAGAGGCTAATTCCTGTTAGCAACTATTGCAATCATCAATCTGATTGTTTCATGTCTTGCTACAGGTGCAAACACTTCAGAATAATCAAGACCAGGTTTCTGCAGAAATCCTCTTGCTACTAACCTTGCTCTGTGTTTGCCAATTGATCCATCTGACTTTAGCTTCTGCTTAAAAACCCATCTGACGCTGATGGCTTTCTTGTCCTTCAGAAGTTCTGTCAGCTTCCAAGTCTTGTTTCTCTCTATAGCATCAAGTTCTTCTTTCATGGCCTTTAGCCAGACTTTCTGCTTAATAGCCTTTATCATACTCACAGGTTCAAAGTCTACTAACATGGCACACTGAATAACTTTTCCTTAAGAATCAACTTCAGTATCTTGCATCATGTCAAATTCTTCAAACCTTATCGAAGTTCTCCTGATTCTTTGTGGCCTCTGTCCTTGTTCAGCAACTACTTCGGATGTTTGAACCTCAGAAGTTTCTCCTTCAGAAGCTCTTGCTTCAGAAGGTTAACTTCCTCTAGATCCTTGACCATCTTCACAGTCTGGCATATTCCTAAAGTCTGAATTATCACCAGTATCCAGGTCATCAGAATCACCTTAATCTTTTGAGTCTTCTTCAGAATCAGAATCACCATTGGAGTTAGAATCATTATTAAAATTCACTTCAGCTTCAAAAATTCTTAGTTCCGAGTTTTCTTCAGAAGTTCTCACATCAGAGTCCGATTGAGACTTTTCCCAATTCCAAACTTCTGATTCCTTCACAATTACGTCTCTGCTGAATTCAACTTTATTAGTTTCTGGACAATAAAGCTTGTACGCACCTGTACTGTGGTACCCCACTAGTAGCATCACTTTTCTTTTATCATCTAGTTTCCGTCTTCTAGCTTCTAGAACATGTTTGTAACATACAAAACCAAAAACCTTCATATGGCTGACACTCTGCTTATCTCCAATCCACTTCTGAATAGGAACTATTTCTTTCAGCTTCTTCGTTAGACATCTATTTAGTACATATGTTGCGGTGGCAACAACTTCTCCCCACAAATTCTGAGGAAGCTTCTTGATTGTAGGAATTCCATATACCAGCTTCTTTGAATTCAGATGCCCTAAACTTCTGAAATTCAGATGACCAAATCTTCTATGCCACAACTCACTTTCTTCCACAACACTTGTTGCACTAAGACATTATGAGTCTGCAGTTCTGACATTCACCTTGAATATTCTGTTTCTTCCCTGTTCTGATTCCATAATCAACTTCTGATTACAGTCATACAACTTTAGAAGATTGTCCTTCATGGTAATTGAAAAACCTTTCTCAATTAGTTTCTCCACACTCATCAGAATGCTTTTTATGCCAGGTACATACCACACTTTCTGAATCAATGTTGTTTTCCCATTGTTCAAAATAACTCTGACATTTCCCATACCTTCAGCGTTAAGATATTTGTCATCAACACATCTTATCTTTGTCCTCTTTTCAGAGTTAAAATCAACCAGTCATTTCTTATTTCCAGTAAGATGATTTGAGCAGCCAGTGTCCATATACCACCAGTCAATCAAATTCATATCATCGAATTCAGAAGCCATTAGTAGCACAATTTCGTCATCAGAATTTCTGGCTATATTTGCTTCTTCTGACTTCCTTTCTTTGTTTGACCAACAATCTTTAGCAAAGTGACCAAACTTCTTGCAACAGTAACATTAGATCTTCTTCTTGTCATACCTCTCTTTTCCCTTATGAGCATTCTTTTGCCTATCAGAGGTTGAGGTTTCTAACTTCAGACCACCATCAAATCTTCTCCTAGCTTATGACCAAGACTACTTCTGATGCTTCTTATCAGAAACTGCTTTCAGAGTCTGGTGCTTTACTTCCCTTTCAGAAGTTCTCTCAGTTAGACGCAACTCTTGCGCTTCTAAATTGCTTTGTAGCTCTTCAATCCTCATGGTGCTCAGATCTTTAGAATGTTATATTGCTACCACAATGTAATCAAACTGAGGGGGTAAGGGATCTCAATACCTTTTCAATGATTACTTGTTCAGAAAGAGTTTCTCCACACACCTTCATCTCATTAGTGATCAGAATCACTCTGGAGATGTATTCAGAAACATTCTCATTGTTCTTTATGTTGAGATTCTCATATTTCTTTCTCAAGGAATGAAGTTTCACCTTCTTCACTGATGCGTCACCACCGTAACATCTGACCAGTGTGTTCCACGCAACCTTTGCTGTCCTTGAATCAGCAATCTTCTTAAACACATTTGCATCCACGCACTGATGGATGTAGAATAATGCTTTATGATCTTTCTTCCTTGTATCTTTCTGTGCGTTTCTTTGTTCCTCTGTTGCATCTGCTGCTACCGGAACGTAACCACCAATGACAAGATCTAGAACATCTTGAGCTCCGAACAATACACGCATCTGAATCATTCAACGAGTCTAGTTTTCACCGTCAAATACTGGAAGCTTGGTGTTCATGCCGCCGTTTTTGTTCATCGTCTTCTACCTTGTGCAATACACTCAGATCTCACCACACAGTGTTTCCCAACCCACAGAATCAATGTAATTCTGATCAGATTTTTGTTCAAGGTTCAACGTGAATCTAAGAACCAAAAATCAATCACACAAGCCTCACTTTTTCACTTGTGTTTCCCAAGAATCTGAACCGGAGCTCTAGATACCAATTGTTGGTGCACATGGTGAATGATGAAAACATAATATTCTATTAATGAGAATAACAGCTATAAGGAATAAGTTACAATAAATGTTCAAATGATTGAGTGACATCCCTAGTCTATTTATAGACTAAAACTAGGGTTACAAAAACACAAAAAATATTAAAATATCCTCTAACAAAATTAATGACTAATAAATATAAATTATTTATTTCTAATAGTTTTTGCGAAATATATATAACACTCAATTTAATTTATTTGATCATCATCTTGTTCTTGCGAAATACATATAATGTTATATTTTAAAGTTATTATACAAATTTCCTTGCAAATTTAGGACATTCAAGTTATTTTAAATGGTCAATCTTAGACCATTTTCTTTCTTGTTTGAGTCTGATTTTTATTGAAATTTGTATAATTATATTAAATTGTGAAAAAGAAAGAAAAGAATGGATAAAGAAAAGTTGTGTAGTCGGTGTTCGATAATCACAAGGAATCAAAAGGCAATCCAACTAGAATGATAAAAAAGTGGACCAGGTGAGTGATAAGGCAAGGTCTTATCTGTTTGGAATAGTACTAGTATCTTTGCTTGTCACTCTCACTACCCACGATACGAATTGGCTGTCACCCACACAACTCACAACACAAATATCCACCACCCCATACAAATACAAAGATATACATATAATATTTTTTATTCAAATAATAAAAACTCTCAAATTAAATAAAATGGAACAGATACACCAACATCAACTGCTTTTTTGTTTCAACAATAAACCAACTACTTTTAGTAGTAGGCGCTGTGATTCTCCCTACCCTAGTCCCTATAAAGTCTTGGTGTAAATTCCAAAATTTTAAATTATAAAGGAAATCTTTGAAAATTTGTTTTTATATAGATCTATTTAGCTTGAATTAGTCCACATAACTTATAAAATTAATTAAGTGAGTTCCATTTTAGAGCTCTTTAAATCTAATTAATCTAAATTAAAATTATCAATTAATTTAAGAAAAATATATATTCCCTCCTCTCTTATGATGTATAGTACATTAATATTTTGACATCATTTTAAATTTAAAGTATGCATTAATTCTTCATAAACATATGTATATTTATCTAAAATTTTAATGGTAAACTCGTAATATATATATATATATATATATATATATATATATATATATATATATATATATATATATATATATATATATATATATATATAACACTTTTTACTATCAAGGAAATGTCTATGTTCTATTTTGATAAATTTTAAAAAATTAATGTATATTTTAAATAGGAAAGTATTTTGATTTTATTGTAATAAATTTTAAAAAATATACATATAATTTCTCCTTAATTTATTCTCATTTATTTATATTATTTTATAAATGGTTAAAATAAAAATCAAATCTCACATGATATATTTAACCTTTATAATTAATTGACAGTTCAATTCATTTCAATAGATTCTTATTTTAATTTTTTACATTAATATAATATATTATATTAGTTAATTTTAATACTTTTAAAATATAATATATTAAATTAGTTCAACTATTTTACTATTTTATATAGTTGATTGAGTTGTTCATATAATTAAATCAACTTTGATTGACTTATTCACATAATTTAAACAAAAATTGTACTCAATAGTAGTGAAAGTGTTAAACTTGGAGAGAAACAAAAGACCGAATCACAAGGTCAAGAAACACTTCTTACAAGATAATATATATCCCAATAATAATAAACTACTTTTCTTTCAATATTTAATATTACAGAAAATAATAATTTTATTTCAAATAAAAAATTACTAATTTTTTTTTTGCAGCGTCAGCCCAAGAAAATGGAACCCAATGACAACCAATTAAGCTCTTTCTTCCACCACCACAACCACCAACAACAACACCATCACCACCACCAACATCACCAACAGCAACAGGGAAATTCCACCACCGTAGCCTCCGCCACCGCCACTACCACCGCTACCGCTTCTCCCACCAACGGCCTTGATGGATCCCACATACTCTACCCTTCTGCTGTCTCCTCTCAGCTGGAACCTGCTAAGAGAAAAAGGGGAAGACCTAGAAAATATGGAACTCCTGAACAAGCTCTAGCTGCTAAAAAAGCTTCTACGTCGTCGTTTTCACCTACTTCTGATAACAACAACAGCAACAAAAATACCAACTCTTTCACTCCTTCTCCTTCTTTCACTTCTAGGAAATCTCATTCTCTCTCTCTAGGTTCGTTTTTCTCTCGCTAGGGTTTCGTTTTTTGCTTCACCTCAATCTTTCACCTAACACTCCAGATTTCATGTTTATGAATTCAATTCGTGTTTTTTGATTATGTTCTGATTTGTTGTGGCTGTGAATTTTGCACTAGATTCTTATTCCGATTTATCAAGTTTGTGTATATGAAATGAAACCATGCTTATTTTCTTCACTTGAAAAACTAAGAAATCTTGATTTGATTTTATGTTTGATTTGATCCACTAGTGTAGTTACTATAAGATTTAATATTCAAGCTCAAATAGATTTTGTGTTGTACTTAATCATAGTTTCAGTTATTTTGTGTTAAGATTTAGCTGCTTCTTTACTAATTTATCAACTAGTCAAGAATGAGGTGTTTTTTGTGTCGTCGGTTGATTGGTATTCATTTGTTTCTCTTGGATGTTATTTCTAAGAATCAAAGGCTGCTCGCTTGTGTGTTATTTTTCTTGGTTATGTAGCTTGAGTTTATATTTTTTATACTATTTTACTGATTAGCATTAACAAAAGATATCCAGTGTTGTGTTAGAGTCTGTAATTTTAATTTGATGCATCTGCGAATGGAGTGATGCAGGCAATGCAGCACAGGGTTTCAGTGTACAAGTCATTGCTGTTTCTGCTGGTGAGGTATGCCGTTTCCACTGTCCTTGAATATTGCTTCTTGATTTTGGATTTCCACGTCTGCTTGCAGTGCCTGGTAAGTATAGTGACTTGGGTTCACATCTAGGCTCAGTTAGAGTCTGAAATG
Organism: Lathyrus aphaca; assembly: GCA_963966055.1. Lineage (NCBI taxonomy): Eukaryota > Viridiplantae > Streptophyta > Magnoliopsida > Fabales > Fabaceae > Lathyrus > Lathyrus aphaca. The sequence continues at coordinate 9,580,561 of OZ014525.1, forward strand.
GCACAGTTATGTATTTCTGGATATATCTCACGAGTAGATACCAACTAGGTTGTGCATACAACTTACAAGTACCTACTGCCCTATAACTATAATTTTTGTGCCCTTTATTAGATTTAGGAAACAAAACCAGTTATTGGCTCTTATTTTGTTCTACTAGTATGTCCTTGGCCACCTTGTTTGTTTGGCACTTGTTAAATTGCTCAACCGTGATTCATTATGATGGTGACTGACTTTTTTTTCATATAGGTTTCAATATTTTTGTAGTATTGATGATTTCAATATTTTTGGTATATTAAGTTCTTTGTGAAATTAAGTTGATGGGCAAGGAGTTGATAAATAAGGTGACTATGTCTTGTAATTGAGATTGTTTATTGGCGGCGGGAGGGAGTTCTCTGCTCCATTCCATGAATAGTGCTTTTAGGGGGCACTTTAGTTACACCTGGTCTCTTGATGATGTTCACCAATCTGAACCTACTTAACTGCACCTATAACAACATCATTCAAAAATAACTTCATTTACATCTCTACAAATAACAGTTTATTTAAGCAAAATATGCCTGTATGTATTTTCTGACATTAGTCCTTTTCTCCTTTTAGTTCAACACCTGCCAAGATGTTTTAGGTTCTTAATTTTCTTTTTTAGTCATTGTCAATTTTCCCGTATCCACGATGTTTGAATATATTATGTTTGCCATTTATCCAATTTGGTTTTCATATTTTTTCTGTGTGTATCATGCTTCTATAATCATCTGAGCATGTATTCATTAGGATGTTGGCCAGAAAATCATGCAATTTATGCAACAAAATAGGGGTGAAATATGCATTCTGTCTGCTTCTGGTTCCATCTCTAATGCCTCTCTTCGTCAACCGGCATCTTCGGGAGGCAACATTACGTATGAGGTGAAATATAATCCCTATTTTTTATCATCTCTTTTATGTAATATTATCTTCCCTTCCCGATTCTTCAAACAATCTCCAAAAGGAAATGGAACTGTTGAAACTTACATCATATGGTTAAAATGTTCTATATTCATGTATTAACATTACCAAGGCTCCTAATCCTATTTATATTACTTTGGATTTTGTAATTTTTTTTAAAATTATTTTTCTCTTGCCATCAAATGAGGTGATTAATCTTTTCTACTTTTATGTATCATCTCTTTTATTTTAAACATGCACCTTTCTGCGTGCTTATGCTAGTTTTTTTACACATAACAGTTACTAACAAGTAACAAAACTATTTGGTGGACAATTTTTTTGAATGTGGAAATTTGAGATTCAAACAAAATAGTTTTGTTTTTGGTATATATCTCAGCGCACTACTTATAAGAATATTGATTGAACTTCTCAGTCACCTTCAAGTGGACAGATAAGAGGAGCCTTTATGTAAATTGTCTATATTAGATTAAGTTGGTAGTTTAATGTTAGTGCCTAGTTGTAGTAATTGTGATTTCATGTATTATCACTGAATTAGTTGTTTAGTAGAAGTCATAGTCTACAAAAAACACTGTACTGCTGAAAATACTCGTCGTCAATCTTTATCAATTGTTTGTCATATGCTTTTAATCTGGTCATAGGCTCATATTGTAACTGCCGCAATTTAATTCCTTAATGCTTTGATATCAGGGTCGGTTTGATATTATTTCACTTACCGGTTCCTATGTCCGTAATGAAACTGGGGGGCGAAGTGGTGGTCTCAGTGTATGCTTGTCTAATTCTGATGGGCAAATCATAGGCGGTGGCATTGGTGGGCCTCTTAAAGCTGCTGGTCCAGTTCAGGTAATCTTAGAAGGAAATGCAATTGAACATGTAGGTTGGAAACATGAGCCGGTGGCATTCAGTAAATGCTTTCTCTATGTTGCGTGGTAGAAAACATATGCATTCTTTTGTCTTCAGTGAACTATTCTCTATGCTGCATATTCTTATTTCTTATGTATTTTCGGTTATAGCCTTTTGATGGCAGAAAAAAATGTTATTATGCATTTTATGCAGAAAATTTTTCTTAAAAAAGGGGGGGGGGGGGGGAATGAGGTGGGCATCTAGGGTTGTGCTTGGAAGAGTAACTATGTGGTGAGTTTAGTGGAATGAAAGCAGGCATGCATGTGGACTTGGTTCATCAAATCTCACTTTTTTAATTTTCACCTTCCTGCTTTCACTACTACCAAGCACCCTCTGATATGAATTACATATACAGGTCATTGTTGGTACATTTTCTATCGACAACAAGAAGGATACTAGTGCTGGTGGAAAAGGTGATGCCTCTGCCGGTAAGTTGCCATCACCAGTTGGCGAATCAGCGTCAAGTTTAGGTTTCCGCCAAACAGTTGACAGTTCCAGTGGGAATAATCCAATGCGGGTAAATGATGAACATCAAGCCATGGGGGGAAGTCATTTCATGATTCAACAGCTTGGTTTGCATGTGACACCTCCCAGGTCCACAGACTGGGGAACTCATCCAGATTCAAGACATGCTGGTTATGATCTATCAGGTATGAAGTCCAATGAATTTGGCATTACCTCCTCCCCTTATTTTCTTATGGTATGAAAGAGACTAAAGTGAAGTTCTCAACATGCAGGAAGAACAGGTCACGGGTCGCACCAGTCTCCTGAGAATGGAGGCTACGACCAAATTCCTGATTGAGAATTTGAAATGACTTGTGATTTGAATAGCACCAATGTTTTGGTTTACCGATGTATGATATCACTACATACCACCGGCAATCTGTCTCGTGATACTGTTTATAGTATGCACGCACCATCCATTAAGGTCTCGACTTCTGACATCTGAGAATTATACTCATGTTTTGTCCTTGAAAATTATTGTTTTGCCTCATTTACTCGTGTTGTATCTAAAAATTAGGATTGCTGGCTTATACCTCTTAATTTTTGTGGGTCTGTTAGTTTGTCTATACCATTATAAATAAGGTATATTTTTACATATATATGCTGTTATTTTCCTTCCATCTTCATGGTGCAGTTTAAAACAAAATGCTGTTAAATATTCTGTTGAGCATAGATTATTATAGCTCTTCATTTAAAACTTTTGTTGGGAAACTAATGAGTTTTTTTTACCTTCTGGTTGAGAAATGATAGAAATAGTTGGTTAAGTTGAGAGATAATCTAATTCTATGAAAGCCGAGGCATGGACCTAAAATAAAGCTGGTGTTGAGATTTCATATTTAATTTTTCCTAAGAAAAGGCTAATGTTAATGTATAAGACTGTTTGGAACTGCGATGCAGCTGGTGATTTCACGGTAGAAACCCGCGGTGAGTCTAAAGCTACAAAATGGAGCTTTGTTTTCAAATGGTGAAAACTGCTTTGCGACAGATACATTATTTTTACAAACACTTGTAGTGGAAAACATATCATTTCAAACTTGTAGTGGAAAATATATCATTTCAAATTCAGACTGCATTTGTCTGAAAAAATGTTTAACTATCCTATCTAACATTCCACCAAACACTATATCATCCACATAAATTTGAGCAATCATTATCTTTCCTCCTCCATATTTGACAAAGAAATTCTTATCTATTCCTCCTTTCATGTATCCATTATTAATGAGAAACTCTGTCAATCTCTCATACCAAGTCCTAAGATCTTGTTTCAATCCATAAAGAGCCTTTCTCAACTTGTAAACATGATCTGGAAAGTTTGGATCAACAAAGCCTTTAGGATGTTCCACATAAACTTCCTCATTCAAGTAACCATTCAAAAAGGCACTTTTCACATCCATTTGGAATAGTTTGAACTTTAGAATGTAAGCAACTCCCAATATAAATCTTATGGATTCAAGTCTAACAATAGGAGCAAAAGTCTCATCAAAATCAACACCTTCAACTTGAGTGTATCCTTGAGAAACCAGTCTGGCTTTATTCCTAGTCACCACTCCTTATTCATCTGATTTATTCTTGTAAACCCATTTAGTACCAATAACATTGGTTCCTTTAAGTCTTGGAACAAGTTCCCACATTTCATTCCTTTTAAACCGTCCTAACTCCTCTTGCATGATATTAATCCAAAACTAATCAGTCAAGGCTTCCTTAATATTCTTAGGTTCAATCTTTGACACAAAACAAGAGTTTGAGATGATATCCCTTGATCTAGTAGTAACTCCACTATTAGGATCACCTATAATAAGATCTTTAGGATGATATTTCTGGATTTTAATGGAGGGTCCCCTGTTTATTGGTTCTGGCTCATATTCTGAGATAGCTGGATTAGGGTCACTATAACACCCCATTTCTACCCGATAATTTATTATAAAATCAGAGTATAAAAGTTTCAACAAAACAAATCAGATGATTACATTTTCAACTTTGAAACAACATTCAACAACAAATTAATCTTAAAATAGACCACTTCATTACTTCGCAGCGGATTCATAAAATTCAACTTATTATATCACAACTTGAGTTCAACATTAAAACAACTTAAAACAACACTTCTTTAATAAAACAACTTTAAAATTCAGCATCTATAATACTATTCAACATCAACAAAAAACATGTGTTATCCCCCGAGTGCTACGTATCAGAGCGACAACATCGACTCGAATCTACTAGGGTACTCAGTTCTACTCTGGATTACCTGCACGTTACCAACAGAGGGAAACATTCAAATAGAAGGGGTGTGATATCCAACTATATAATCAAGCACATGATAAATAACATATTAAATCGGATTATACAAACCACTACGTCACAACTCACAAAACAACTTAAAACAACACAAGCTATCACACAATAACTTAAAACAACACAAGCTATCACACAACAACATATCATACAACTCAGAAATACAACTTAGACAAATGTAAATGCACGTCGTACCAATGGAGCAGAACTCCCAACTTATAATCTTGCCAATTAATAGAGGCAACAAGGCATAAGCCGTCAACTTAAATATTGTCAATCCATGCCAACTTACCGAACAACAACTCCAACTTGAAATTCTATGAAAAACGACTCAACTCAAACATCAAAATAGCAACAATAATGATTATATAACCACACAACCACAATGTATTATCACAACATAGTAACAACATCATACTACAACAAATTCACAACAACATTCTACTACAACGACTTAACAATAACAACTCACCCTCGCAACTTAACGACAACAACAAATCAACTTTGGCTCAAGGCATACAACTTAACAACAACAATCAACTTTGGCTCAAAGGACTGCAACTTATATTCTTGCTATTACTAAGGCACTGCAACGTAAAACCATAACCAACAACTTTGCAACTTACTACAAAAGAACACAACGCAAGAACAACCAATTTTTCCACAATCTTATTCACAAAGTCCCGACTAAAATCGACTAATTAAATTATTTACTATGCTCTATTATTACTACTTACTACCTAGCTTATTATCATACTTCTTTTAAATCCATGACAACAACTAACGTACCAAAAGCTGCTACTGAAGTCTATTCCACTGCCATCTAATTATTTTCCTATTAATTCATCACAACATCCCTTATATCCTACTCCGTACCAACCAACTTATATCACAAACGCTCCTTGAAACTATTCGGATAATGCTACCAAAACCGACTAATTGTTCCTCTGCTAGTTCACTACTCTATTTACTATTACCAACACAGTTACATTATTATCCTACTATTTATCACGATTAATGCTACTGAAATGTGACCTCACTGCTATTGCTTTATCATGCCTGCTACATGTTAATTTCCATTACTTGCTAATTACTACTACTACTAATTATTTTCTATCAAACAATTATTAGTATATTGCTACTTATTAACTAGCGGGAATCTTAATTTAATTAAGGTTTCTGGAAGAATAATTACTAAGTTCAACTAAATCATGTTTCTGGAAAAATTATGATTAAGTTCAGTTATGCAGAACAATCAAACAACAAATGTAAATCACAAACAGAACAAAACAAAATTCCCACACTGAACCCGTGTGACCATCGTCACACATTGTGACTTTGGGACGGTCGTAACATGAGGGTGACATGCATCACATCTCCACGACGGGCGTCCCACCTTTTGGGACGGTCGTCCCCTTTCAAAACTTGTTCTTCTCTGTTTTTCCTTATTTTTCTCCGTCTCTGCAAACTCCTTCACGATCTCATCTTAGACCACTTACCCACTCAATTTAGTACACAAAATTCAACGACCACACAACATACATACACACACACACACACACACACACACACACACACACACACACACACACACACACACACACACACACACCATAAACACTGAATAATCAAATTACGATTTATTCAACAACGTAATTCATTTTTTCTTAATAAACTAAAAATAACTTATTAACCAAACAACTTATTTGACCAAAATGACTTATTCAATCAAAACATACAACAATTAACAACAATAATTCATATATCCAATCCCACATGTATTCATCATATAATCCCGATTATAAGGTTAGAACTCCACCCTTACCTTGGATTGACGGCGACTCTAACATTTTTGATTGGAATCCTAACTTTTCCTCTCCTAAGCACTTCACGTAGCCTCTTTCTCAACTTCTTGTTTTCCTTATTCTGATAACCTATTTTCTATAATCTAATTAACTTATGGTTTTATTAAACTTAATAATTTCTATTGGGCCCAAACCACACCCCCACAATTACTACTTCTAATCACAAAACAAGCTCATTTATCAAGAATAGTGCAATTCTACTAATAAACCCGAACTTAATCAACTCAACTTAATTCAACTAACAAGGACCCAACTTAAATAAACTTAATCAATTTAATTCAACTAAAACCAACTTAGAAACTCAACACAAATCAATTCCAAATATACGATAATTAATTAATAAACAAAGCGTTACAACTCTCCCCTACTTAGAATATTTTTGTCCTCGAAAATTTACCCAATGCAACCAAACTAAACACGTTCTTGCAATTTAAACAATCAACTTTTCATGCTATGAATACAAACACTACTAACAACGCAACACCACAACATTACACCCTAGCAATGACAACGACAACAAAACGCAATGCTCACGCAATGTACTAGACGACTCATTCAAAACACAAAGAATAATCAACTTAAGAACTCACAGGTTCACTACGAATGAGGAAACATCACAACCATTACCATCACCATAGGAAGCACTCCTCTAATTCTCCATCATTGAAATTAGCCACTCGCACTCGAACCATTACCATAGGGAATAAGGAGACAACAAGGATAAGAACACAAAAGCCTCAACACAACATCAACGGAACCAACTACCATCATCATTGTTACACACATAAGAACAACTACATTACATCAAGCTTTCGCTGCGCACTTTGAGTACTAGCAACCATCAATCTACCAAGTTCACATCAACTCCTGCATAAAAGCAACCTTAGAAATGACTTTCAACTTAATCCACCGGAAATTCCGACCAACAGGTATTCTACACCCTTATGATTACTGAATACTTTGAACTTAGATCCATACGAATAATACCTCCAAATATCAAACACAACCACAACTGCAGCAATTCCAAAATCTTGTATAAATTCTTTTATGAATCCCTGATCATCGTCAACATAAGCTACAACTTTACCACCTTGTATTAACACACCGTCCAAACTCATCTCAACGCATAAAAACATTACAACAACATAAGGATACATGTGTCCACTTAATCTCAACAAGAAAATCATCTTCCAAACTGTTCTTAACACCCAATAGTCATAAATTCTGCATCAACAACCTACACTTATCATGTGCACATCAACCAAACCGATCAAACAACTAGTTCATCAAGTCATACTCATACTAGCATAATCCTCCAAAATTCCTCATCTAAATTAACACAACCATGCAAACTCATATTTACAACTCAAAAATCACACCTTTCTAACTCCACATATAACTTCACTTCTTTCAATACTTGTAATTCAACTCTCGAGTAATCTACGCGCTTTCCTTCTGATTTCATAACAGATCAGAACCTCCACAATGACACCAATGATAACTTATCCAAACATGTGCGAAAAATATAATTCATATTTCCTATATACACTTTAAGTCACACTAGCCACTACCATTATCTATCTGACATCCTCGGTTAAATCATGGTCTTACATTCTCATCTATTTACTCCTTGGATCATCTCTACAGTACTTCAAGTCTCATGTCAATCGAATTCTCGATCCACCATAAATCAGAATTCAAGTTATCCAAACCACAATTATAAGTTTCCACACTACTCACCGATCAACTCACAACCTCGTACTGACATCCTCAAGTCTACCTCATTTCCCTAAACATGAATCTGCATCAACCAATCAAAATAACTCATAAACACTTGGCTCAACTCCAAACAATTCATTTTGCATACTATTCTAGTTGGCAAGACACATCTATTCCATCCAACATGATTCCGTCTACTATCAACAAAATATTAAGAGTGAACAGTTCCTCAATTTTTCAATAGACAGTCGACAACCATAAAGGTGGCATAAATCATCATTACCTAACTACAACAGCATCCTCTACCTTGTGCTCAAGGTTACTTCAACATATTGTTCCACCATCCTTCTAAGGCTTACAAACGTTTCCTTAATCTACTTATTTCCAACCTCGTCAGTGATACACAATGTTCAAAATCCAACACATATTCTTTTACACAAGCTAGTCATACAACACAATCATTAAATATCCTTCTAATACCGGAATCACTACCACATCAAGTACCATCCAAATCGGTCCACTTCAACCGAAACATTTATCCAAGTCAGGGGCTTTAACAACACTAACAATCCCTTCATATTTTTTCTTAATCTCATAACTTCAATGATTCATATAGATTAATAATTGATTCTTATTCCAATCACAGTCTCCCAATACCATCCCATCATCTGGTTGGTGATAGAAACTTCCAAAAATTTATGACTCATGTCGACACGTCTCGTCACTAACAAATAATCCACTTAACTATTTAACCTTCCTCAAAGATATCTATACTCTAATCATTCTCATCCATCATACGCTGCACTTCCTTGTGCGTCTCCGATACTCTTACCTTCTTCCTATTACCACACATATAATACTTGACTCCATCTTACTATCTCCAGTAATAATTGTCCAACTTCAAACACAATTTTCTTCTTCAATACAGTCCTCCCAATCACAAAAGTACATTCCAAATTGAAGGAAATTTCATTTAGACTCCAGAACTTCAATAGTCGCTCAAATCTGAGTTAAGAGTAAAATGTTATCGTCCTCGCAATGGGACTGGTCAAGAAATCCCGTATTCAAACTTCCAGCAAAAATCAACATCAGACCCAAATTTTCAAACGTGTCTTTCTCCCTCTTCAAAAACGTGCCGAAGAAAAAATTTATATTCAAACTATAAGGAATTTTGTAATCTTTCCAAAAAGTCCAGAATCTCTCCCATCGGATTCACGAGTAGAAATTTATGCCTATTTTACTGAAGGCTACTACATAAATACAAAAATAAAAACTTAAATTGGTGAACATGAGTTCTACCTCTTTCTCTTGCTTCCAAACTCTTCCAAATATCCTTTCTTTCCACCCAACTCTGAAAATCATCTGACTTTAATCTGACTATACTGAAGGCATACAAATATATCAGTCGATCCAAAAAATCGACACTTCCTTTTGGAATTATTCTAAAAATTCCTTAACCCACCGTCAATAATCTGAGCACATCTCATATAATCTTCATCATACACATGCACTCATATATGTTTCATCCTCTACGAGTTGTCTTACTTACTTAGCGGATAAATACCATTCCTCGACCGACTCCAACTCCAACTCATACTCAAAAGGCAAGTAACAACCATCTTCAAGAGACCTCAATAGTTATACTCCACATGCAAATCACTATTCTTCACAATGCCATATCTTCTCCGAGAAGCAAACATCGACCATACCGACTTGTACTCCTTCAATAACATCCCAACTTGACCGACAGATAAAACCATGAATCCATACTCTCGTCGATTCGCAACAACACTACTATGAAAATACTTTGCACTCCTGCAATCAATACCACCTTGAACCAACTTCACATACAACAAACATCCCTGAGAAGAAAACTTCTCCCCCACTAGTTTTAAACAACTCCTGGAGACAAACGGTTGGAAAACCTACAAGCAAGTACCGGCAGTGTTTCACACACATGTTGCATACTAAGGAACAAACAATGTAAGATAACTTAGCCAGAATGACTGGCCTGCTATGATACCACTAATGTAACACCCCATTTTTACCCGATAATTTATTATAAAATCAGAGTATAAAAGTTTCAACAAAACAAATGAGATGATTACATTTTCAACTTTGAAACAACCTTCAACAACCGACTAGTCTTAAAATAGATCACTTCATTACTTCGCAGCGGATTTATAAAATTCAACTTATTATATCACAAGTTGTGTTCAACATCAAAACAACTTAAAATAACACTTCTTTAATAAAACAACTTTAAAATTGAGCATCTATAATACTATTCAACATCAACAGAAAACATGCATTATCCCATGAGTGCTACGTATCAAAGCGACAACACCGACTTGGATCTACTAGGGTACTCAACTTTACTCTAGATTACCTGCACGTTACCAACAGAGGGCAACATTCAAACAAAAGGGGTGATTTATCCAAATATATAATCAAGCATATGATAAATAATATATATAATTGGATTATATAAACCACTACGTCACAACTCACAAAACAACTTAAAACAACACAAGCTATCACATAACAACATAACATGCAACTCGGAAATACAACTTAGACAAATGCAAATGCATGTGGTACCAATGGAGCCAAACTCCCAACTTATAATCTTTCCAATTAAAAGAGACAACAAGACATAAGCCTTCAACTTAAATATTGTTAATCCAGGCTAACTTACCGAGCAACAACTCCAACTTGAAATGTTATGCAATGCGACTCAACTCAAACATCAAAATAGCAACAATAATGATTATATAACTACGCAACCACAACGTATTATCACAGCATAGTAACAATTACATACTACAACAACTTCACAACAACTTTCTACTACAACGACTTAACAAAAATAACTCACCCTCACAACTTAACATCAATAACAAATCAACTTTGGCTCAAGGACTACAGCTTAACAACAACAAAAATCAACTTCGGCTCAAAGGCATGCAACTTATATTCTTGCCATTACTAAGGCACTGCAACGTAAAACCATAACCAATAACTTTGCAACTTAGTACAAAAGAACACAACACAAGAACAACCAAATTTTCCATAATATTATTCACAAAATTCCGACTAAAATCGACTAATTAAATTATTTACTATGCTCTGTTATTACTACTTACTACCTAGCTTATTATCATACGTCTTTTAAATCCATGACAACAACTAACATACCAAAACATGCTATTAAAGTCTACTCCACTTCCATCTAATTATTTTCCTTTTAATTCATCACAACAACACTTATATCCTACTCTGTACCAACCAACTTATATCACAAACGCTCCTCGAAACTATTCGGGTAACGCTACCAAAACCGACTAATTATTACTTTGCTAGTTCACTACTCTATTTACTATTACCAACACTGTTATATTATTATCCTACTATTTATCACAATTAATGCTACTGAAATGTGATCTCACTGCTACTGCTATATCATGCCTGCTATATGTTAATTTCTACTACTTGCTAATTACTACTACTGTTACTAATTATTTTCTCTCAAACAATTATTATTATATTGCTACTTATCAACTAGTGGGATTCTTAATTTAATTAAGGTTTCTGGAAGAATAATTACTAATTTCAACTAAATCATGTTTCTGGAAAATTTATCATTAAGTTTAGTGATGCATAACAATCAAACAACAGACATAAATCACACATAGAACAAAACCAAATTTCCACACTGAACCCGTGTGACCAATGTCACATGTCCCTAATCATCGTCACACATTGTGACATTGGGACGGTCGTAACACGAGTTTGACAGGCGTCACATCTCCACAACGGGCGTCCCACCTTTTGGTACAGTCGTCCCCTTTCAAAACCTGTTCTTCTCTGTTTTCCCTTATTCTTCTCCGTCTCTGCAAACTCCTTCACAATCTCATCTTAGACAACTTACCCACTCAACTTAGTACACAAAATTCAACAACCACGCAACATATACTCACATCATCAATACTGAATAATCAAATTACGATTTATTCAACAATGTAATTCAATTTTTCTTAATCAACTAAAAACAACTTATTCAACCAAACAACTTATTCGATCAAAACGACTTATTCAACCAAAACATACAACAATTGATAGCAACAATTCATATATCCAATCCCACATTAATTCATCATATAATCCCCATTATAAGGTTAGAACCCCAGCCTTACCTTGGATTTTCGGCGACTCTAACACTTTTGATCAGAACCCTAGCTTTTCCTCTCCTAAGCACTTCACGTAGCCTCTTTCTCAATTTCTTGTTTTCCTTATTTTGATAACCTATTTTCTATAATCTAATTAACTTATGGTTTTATTAAAATTAATAATTTTTATTGGGCCTAAACCACACCCCCCCACAATTACTACTTTTAATCACAAAACAAGCCCATTTATCAAGAATAATGCAATTCTACTAATAAACCCGCAACTTAATCAACTCAACTTAATTCAACTAACAAGGACCCAACATAAATCAATTTAATCAATTTAATTTAACTAAAACCAACTTAATAACTCAACACCAAATATACAATAATAGTTAATTAAATAATTAATTAAATAAACAGGGTGTTACAGTCTCCCTCTTTATCAGAAGCTTCAGCTGGTATATCAAAGAATGTCCCAACATCATTTGTGACCTTAGTTTCTTTATGCAGATTATCAATAACCACATTTATGGATTTCATCATGACTATTGTTCTAGAGTTGAAGACTCTATATGCTATGTTGTTAGTAGAATAACCCAAAAATATGCCTTCATCACTTTTGAGGCCCATCTTTCTTCTTTGTTCTCTATCTGCCAGAATGTAACACTTACTTCCAAACACATGAAAATATTTGACAGTAGGTTTTCTTCCATTCTAGATCTCATACAAGGTAGTGGGGGTTCCCTTTCTCAAGGTGACTCTATTATGAACATAGCAAGTAGTATTCATAGCTTCAACCCATAAATGCATGGGAAATCCCTTGGAATGAATCATAGCTCTAGCTGATTCTTGAAGGGTTATGTTCTTCCTTTCCACAACTCCATTTTGTTGAGGAGTAATGGGAGATGAAAATTCATGGCCGATTCCTTCAGATGAGAAAAATTCAAAAAATTTGTGATTCTCAAATTCCTTCCCAGGATCATTTCTAATTATGACAACACAACTTTCTTTTTCTCTTTGAAGTCTTTGACACAGGTCCTTGAAAATATCAAAAACATCATATTTCTCTCTGATAAAGTTTATCCAAGTGAATCTTGAATAGTCTTCCACCACCACATAAGCATATATTTTCCCACCAAGGCTTTTCACCTGCATGGGACCCATCAAGTCCATGTGCAATAGCTCCAAAAATTTAGAGGTAGTAAGATGTTGAATATTTGGATGTGACATCTTTGTTTTCTTGCCAACCTGATATTCACCACACACTCTTCCTTCATTAATTTGTAGCTTTGGAATTCCTCTAACAATATCCACAAAGATAACCCTTTTCATCCCCCTTAGATGAAGATGGCCCAGTTTTTTATGCCACAATTTTACTTTATCTTCTTTGGCTATATAACACATAGATGGGTAACTAGGATCTAAATTAACCTATAGGTAATAGTTATCCCTAGACCCGACTCCCCTCAGAATAACTTCCTTTTGTTCATTTGTAACCACACACTCATATTTGGTGAAGTTGACATTAAATCCTTGATCACACAGTTGACTAATGCTGATAAAATTGGCAGTCAATCCTTTCAAGAGTAAGACACCATCGAGATTTGGAACTCCTGAACACTTCGGTTTTCCAACACCTTTGATTTCTCCTTTTTTATCCATCACCAAAAGTCACATAGCTAGTAGAATGAGGTTTGATGTTAACCAGTAAATTCTTTATTCCAGTCATATGCCTAGATCAACCACTATCAAAATACCAATCCTCTTTGGCTGATACTCTAAGAGATGTATGAGCTATCAAGGCAACATTCTTAGGAACCCATTGTTGTTTCTTAATGACCATGTTTTGTTCAGGTCTGGGCTGAGGGTTATGATCAGGGTATCCATAAACTCTAAAAAAACATTTTATGTGCAAATCTGCCATAGTAATGACACTCCATCTTTGAAATCTTCCCCTTTGATGATTTGGTCTTACTTTACCATGATGTAGAGACATGGGTTTTGACATCTGATTTGAAACACCATACCTGAGTTCAGGTTGGCTGCTACTTGCAGAAGTGTTCTTTTTACCATCAAACCCTAAACCAGGCAAGTCACATGCATTCTTCCCAATCTGAAGAATATCATCCAGTGTTTCAGATCCACTGTTCAACATTCTGATGGACTTGGTCATTTGATCAAGCTTGGAATTCAACATGATGATTTCATTGTTTAAGTTGGAGATTGTTGTCAGATGTTCTTTCTTTTCTTCCTCCAGTTTTATTATGAGCTTCTTTTGCTTCTCTCCTTCTTGAACCACTTGTGCACTTCTGAGACACAACTTTCTATAAGATATTGCAAGTTCATCAAAGGTTAATTCATCCCCACTAAAGTCATCATCAGAAACATATGTCCCTATCAAAGCAATGATGTGTTTAGCTGATTCCTCTTTAGAATCACTTTCAGAATATCCATCAGACCATGAGACATATAATCCTTTATTTTGTTTCTTAATATATGTAGGGAATTCATATCTAATATGACCAAAACCTTCACATCTATGACATTGAACCCATCTGCTTTGATTTGGCTTTTCTTCAAACTTTGTTTTTCTGCTAGAATCATAGGATCTGCTGATGTTAGATGAGGTGTTTATGACATTAGGTATTGAATTCACATTCATCTTCTTCATAACTATGTTGAAATGTCTTCCAAGCATAGCTAGAGCTTCTGTCAGGCTTTCATCTTTCCATCTCACATTCTTTTGTTCCCTCTTCAGTATTAGAAACAAAGGTTATGCTCTCATTCTTCTTTTCAGGGATATCACAAATTCCCATTTCAAATGTTTGAAGGGATCCAATGAGATCATCCACCTTTATGTTGCAGATGTCATGTGCTTCCTCTATAGTAGTAAATTTCATAGCAAATCTCTTGGGAAGAGATCTGATAATTTTCCTCACAAGCTTTTCATCAGACATTTTTTCTCATAAAGCTCCTGAAGTGTTGGCAATCTCAAGAATATTCATGTGAAAATCATGAATAGTCTCTTCCTTTTTCATCCTCAGATTTTCAAATATAGTAGTGAGCAACTGAAGTCTTGACATCTTAACCTTGGAAGTTCCTTCATGAGTGGTTTTGAGATTATCCTAAACATCCTTGGCCAATTCACAATGGTGCACCAGCCTGAATATATTTATATCAATTCCATTGAACAAAGCATTTAAGGATTTAGAGTTTCCTAGAGCGAACTCATCCTCCTCTTTGCTCCATTCTCCCTCAGGTTTTAAAGTCTTTGATCCATCTTTTCCAACAATGAAGGGATGTTCCCATCCTTTGTCTGTAGCTTTCCATGCCTTCCGATCCAGATATTTCAAGAAGGCCACATACAAGGTTTCCAATAATCATAGTTAGATCCATCCAGGATGGGTGGTCTGTTCACAAATTCTCCATCCTTATCCAAGTACCAGAATCTACTGCCCCTAGATCTCACCCAGAAAAAACAGGCAGTGTGCCTGATCTGATGCAAATTGAAATTCTGGAACCAGATATGATATGTCGAATGAGATGTTGCGACACTAATATTTGTCAGATTTAAATATGAACAAGTAAACACAAAACAACTATAAAAGACACAAGAAATTGTTAACCCAGTTCGGTGTAAAACACCTACATCTGAAGGCTACCAATCCAGGAGGAAATCCACTATAAGCAGTATTAATTCAGAGTTAAACCTAACAACTTACACTCTTCACTTAATCCATACCCAATGCAACTTCTTATCTAAGTAGCACTCAAATATGAGACACTTCTCACTCCCCCTCAATCACATCAGTGATGACAATATAACAAACAAGCAATAGAAGACACACTTCAAAGGCAAACCTTAACCTTGCTTAAAAGCTTCAGTCAAGAACAAATCACTCTTGCTTAAAAGCTTTAAGTGGACAACATACAACACAACAAAACCTAGTCCAATACAATTATCAACATGATAATTGTTTGGCTCACAATAAAACTAAGAACACGTAAAAAATCTAACACAAGTAACACTCTTCAATGATTTTTTTCTCTCTGTATCTTCAAAAATAGGGATTCGCAGCCTTTAAATAGAGGTAAGAACATGGGCATGGGCCTGCTACAATTGTGAATCAGTTTTAACCTAATAAAACTAATTCCCATAAATAAAGGAACAAATATAGCAACCATATAAAATATTCTGAAAAGAATAAACCATGTTGAATCACAACCTTCCAAATAAAGCGCCTAATAATTCTCAATAAAAGCACTCAACAAAATTACTGAATATGCGCGTAGAATTAAATGAACCAATCAGGTCTTAAGCACCAGACAGAGATATCATGATATCAGTCTTGACATCCTGATAAAAAAGCAACACACTAAAACTTCACACCTGCAGATTTCTTAAACATCATGTCATGACATCAATCATGACATTAGAACACATAACTTGTTTTACCATAAAATGCTGCAAATCTACAACATCTACACACAACAACAACAACAACAACGATATCAACCTCAACAACAACAACCACCATACCAACAACAATGCCATTAAAAAGATGGTTGCTCAAAGTTCTCAATTCATAGAAGAAACAAGAAATAATTAGAGAAACACTATTGCTTCTACTAAGAATATGGAAGTTCAAATGGGTCAGATAGAACAACAGACAACAAATTCTCAAACATAATATACCCTACCTAGTGAAATTGTGACAAATCCAAGAGATCATAATAAAGTGAGTGTTGGTACAACGAAATCAGTTGAAGTGTCTGAAGAGAAATATGAGGAAGAAGACCAATTGCTCGAAGTGGATCTTGAAATAAAAGAAAATAAGACCACTATTGAGGAAGAGGTTGTACCAAAGCCGATTGTGAAAGAAAAACCTAATGAACCAAAACTCATAACGAGGCTTCCATTTCCCCCATGAAAAAAGAAGAAGATGCAACATGAGAAATTTATTAAGAAGTTCTTAGAGATGTTCAGAAAGTTAGAGATCAATATTCCATTCTCTGAGGCACTTGGAGCAGATGCCTATATATGCCAAATTCATGAAGGACATCATCTCCAAGAAGTTCACCGTTGACACTGAACCTGTTATTCTAACTGAAAATTGTAGTGCTATTTTACAGGGAATGAAGATTATAATGAAGAAGACATACATAGGTTATATCACCATTTTGTGCATAATTGGAGATAGATCATTTAAAAAGGCACTGGTAGATTTGGTGTAGCGCCTATATAATATATATCTAGAATAATATCATACAAGTGCTATTTTCGTACTGACACCATCATAAGTGACTAATATCATAATTCATATTCTTGACCAATTCTAAAATTCTATACAACAATGGTACAAGACTTGGAAATTATGCTAAAAATAAAATACTAAGATCAATACAATATCCATCATTGTACAAAGATAAAATACACAACGGAAGACTAAATCTATGCTTTACTTGAAACATCCCAAGCATAGCTCCACTTGTAAATCAAACCTGCAAAAGAAACCTGAAAAGCAACAATAATAGTGGCGTGAGATAATAACATCTCAGTGGGTTCCCTATCTTAGAGTTCTCTCGGCTCTAAGGGTTTAATCTAAAACATATCTCGAGTCTTTAGTAACTACCTCGCAAGAAACTAAAGCAAGATGGAACAAAGTCCATAAAACACTCTCGACGCTAAACGAGTATAACATCTACCTCAAGCCTTTACGGATGCTTCCCATGGGACTAAAGATTACCCATATCAAGACTTACTCAGACTTCTTGCGCAAACCAGTGTAGTACTTTCCTCAAGACTTACTCAAACTTCCTGCGCAAACTAGTGTAGTACTCACCTCAAGCCTTTACGGATGCTTCCCGTGGGACTAAGAATAACCCACCTCAAGACTTACTCAGACTTTACGGAGGATCTAGTAACATACACACCTCAAGTTTTTACGGATGCTTCCCATGGGACTAAGAATAACCCACATCAAGACTTACTCTGACTTTACGGAGGTCCCAGTGTAATACATACCTCAAGTCTTTACGGATGCTTCCCGTGGGACTCAGAATAACCCACCTCAAGGCTTACTCAGACTTTACGGAGGATCTAGCATATTACACAAATCAAACCACTATCCTCGTCTCACTACGCGGTACCTCAAACCTTTACGGATGCTTCTCGTGGGACTTAAGGAAACCCACCTCAAGACTTACTCAGGTCTTTACAGAGGAATACCGTGTAATACACACCTCGGGCCATTACGGATGCTTCACGTGGGACTCAAGGCAACCCACCTCAAGACGTATTTGGATCTTTACGGAGGTCCTAGTGTATTACACGCCAAGGGTTTCGTATCAACCTAGGGTAAACCTACTTACCTCACAAGTTATACCATCTCACAATCCCTAGTCACAATACTAGATCATATTATTGGTTTAAGGTAAGATTTCCTAACTCTTTCTCCATTCTTGATGCTTTTAATTATATAGTTTTCAAACATATAATTCTAACTTATTAGTTCATTTATCACCATTAAACATTTTCACAATAATCTCATTGCCTCTACTCTCAATCAATCCCCATGATTAAACACATAATCCACAATCGATTAATACCAAAATTCCCAACTAACATAATTATGGTTGATTAGAAAAGTCGGGTAAAAGTCGGCTCAAAATAATATTCCTCGGTCTCAAAAAATAGAATATATTATTAGCTTTAAAATGATATGTGGAACGCTAAAAACGGACACCCGAAACAAAAGTTACGAAGCAAAACGTAAAATGCAACAATTGTCAGACACGCTAAGCGAGGCCTGCTCGCTAAGCGAGCTACACCAGAACAACTTGCTTGCTAAGCAAGCTCTTGCTCGCTAAGCGAGCTCTGCAAAAACAACAGAAAACTAGTCGCAAATGGAACTTCTCCAAAAGCCCAAAACTCATCAAAACATCACCAAAACAGAGGAATCAACCACCAAACATCAATATAATCATGTATTAACCAACATTCTTTGATTTTATCGAGTTTTAACTGTTTAAATCCTTCGATTCTTAGATTTTCTACAAAACCCTAAAATCAAAAACTTCCACCAAAACTAAAAGAAAAGGTTTCTAACTATGAACCCACCTTGTAATGAAGAGGAGTTTGGTGAAGATTGATGGAGAATGGTGATGATCCAAGCTTTCCCTCTTCTTAGGTTTTCCTTCTTCTTTCTCTTCTCTTCCCTTTCTTCCTTTCTTTCCTTTTTCTCTCTTCTTACCAACTTTCTCTTCTTTTCTCTCTTTATAACAAATCCTTGTTTTCTTTCTTTTTAAACCAAACAACAATAGTTATACTAATATAACTATTAGTTAGTAAGCTAATGGGTCCAAATTGAGAGTATCCAAAAATGTCTCTGAGTCGACTATTTAATAAAACCTCTGAGTCAGATAATACTTAATTAATTAATTTAAGTTCGTCGGTTGCTCTAATTATTTTAACTGAAACTATCAGAGCACATCGGAACTCTATTAATCTCAATTAATATTATCTAGAACATTTTATTAAAAATACGGGGTATTACATCCTCCCCTCCTTGAATTGAAATTCATCCTCGAATTTCCTATAATCCATAACAACACATTTTGCAACATTGTCCTAGATCCATATTTATTCTTACTTCTCCTACATGTTCTGACATACTCAAATTCCAATTTGACTTCGCGGCCCTAAGTCTTCGTTTCATAACAATCAAACTTCATGTCTTTACTCACACGTTTGTTCCAACATTGGGTTAACTTCTAACTCACTATTTCCGCAATTTATCCGTTGCTTCATACCGAATCACCCAGGCTTACCTCTCCTTTGGAGAAACATACCATTCTAATCCCTTCTATTGTGTTATAACACAAGGCATAACATTCCAACTTGATTTCGAAACCATAATACTAGACAAAACTCTACAAGGTATCTTAGTGAAATCTTATCTACACACAATTTCCAACGAAAGTTCTTATTACAATCCTTCAATCACTAAATCCTTTTCAAAGGTCGTCAAATGACTTCTTTACCAATTCCACTCGGTCTTATACCAAAACTGTAACCAGTTACATCGGACACTTCATTCCTTCAGTATCTTACTATTCTCTTACTTCAACACTTATAAATAATTCTCTTCTTATTCTCAACAATTCAACTGAACTCTTTCATTGGTCTCCTTCCACTATGCTCTCAAGGCCTAACAGTGGAGATACCACGAATTCTCAAACAATACCGAGTAGTTGATAGTCTTGCAGAGAACACACTTATCCATTGGAGTTCTTGCCAACCAATTGGACAAAACTTGCTGACATTCAACGATAGAACAATTTACTTATCAACCATTCAATAACAACATCAGTCCAAACTCTTCAACGACAGAGATATAGAGATTTGTACTGTTGCAATCATAACTCATACAATTCTGATTCCATTCTAAACCCGAAGCAATCTATCTAATTAAGCTTAACAAATATGATCTTGGTTACTATACTCCATAACAATTCTCTTCACATGATTCCATTCACTCAAAGTTTCTGGTGACACAAGGTCTTGATTAATAACAACGGGGCAACATCACAGAGCTTACATTCATTAGTGAGTCACCAATATCAACTTAAATCATCCTTAGCATGCTTGTGGATTTCCATAACACTTGACTATTGCATACAATATTCCACTTACTCACCTTTTGGGACCATACGAACTTCTCATTCAAATCCATTTCTCTCAAGGGTCTCGTTCCTTAAACGATCCAATTTACATGCGTAACTTCGGAATATTCACCTCTCACTCTTACCTAGAAGGTAACTTAAAAATCCATATCTTTGAGTACGACTCAAATGTACACATCTGGTGTTATTCTTACAGAGTCTATAACTTGATGTTAAGAATTAACGATTCAAGAACTGACCAAATGTTCATCTCTTATCCACTCAATAATTCAGATACCAAAAGTTTCCTGGAAGATCAACACTTTGTCCACTGACACTTGAACGAAAGATAAAATGGACTTACAATTCAGAAAGTACGATTCTTTAAAGTCCTCCACAAAAGTCATGTGTCAATCGATTACCTATTCAAGGCTAAACGGTCGAACACAACTAGACCTGTTCCTCTTTGTTAACAAACATACCACCTCAAAATTACTAATCCAATCCACACTAACTTGCAATATGATTCTCACTCACGGTTTCTAAACATGTGTAACAATCGCCCGCCGTTCACAATTCAAGGTAACACAGAACGAGGCACAACATGCAGCTTACATACTCCAACAAGCGACGAAGTAGAACTACCATTTCTGTTACGGCCACATCACGAATATTCAATGGAATAGTCTGATTCCACTCGTACAACGACGTTAGTAGGAAAACGAAAATGATGACATCAAAAGGGATTTCAGTCGCAAGCTAACACTTAGTTTGTCCATAAACATAATCCAACTCACAATCCTTATCAGGTAAAACAAAAGGATGAACATCTCATGTCTAGTATACAACTTTGTCCTCTCTCAAATTCCTTGGTGAGAATTAAAACAACAACAACAACATTCTTAATCCCATAGAGATAATTTCCAAATACTTCCATCATTCACAAATATAGAAGTCTTCCCTTACACCTGAAAACTAAGGTAATGTACTCTTCTGAATAGCCTTCGATATCTCTACTTACGTATTAATCAGGGTTCTCTTACCCTCTACTAACCATTATATAGAAAGTCTCCACAACTTCCTATCGGTACCAGGAACGAATCGACCGGGCACTCGAGTCCAAATGCAATAATCTTAAAAATATCCAATTTTCCAAAACTTATCAATAATGATCGGTCGCTACCAGGAGGGTAGCCAAACACTCCATGCAAAGCTTAACTTCCATAAGCTAAAAGAGACTTAGAAACACAATTCTGCAACCGGGTACTACCCAGAGGGTAATCCGATCACTTCATCACAGAAGCACAATTCTAGTTTTCATTGCTACCTAAACCTCCCAAGCTCATTCCAATCACGTCCAAAGGTTACAACCATACCAACCGACTATTCCACACATATAGTAATCACACCACCAGAGTCCTAATGGGCGAACCATCGTTGCTTACACTTCCTTAACTTTAGTTTCAATAACAAATTAATAACTCCATAGTGCATTCATCAAACATACCTTTTGTAGTCGCTTTCTCATAATGCACTGTTATTACCATTTCTATATTGTGTTCACTTCACGCTCTGTAGTAATCCTCTCATACCCGAACATAATTCATCTTACTAGAATTCTCCCGAATCCAAGGTGCTCACTCTATTACTTATCACAACTTCATCAAGTCCATACCAAATACACCTTGTGTTGCTAAAATAAAGCTTGTTCTCTCTCCGACACTATACCTTATACCATTCCTTAGGTAATTTAACATTTTCGAATTGATTCCTTACTAATTATAACATCTTGATGTATCACTCTAACTTTGCCTCCTTGGTCATAACTGAATATACAACTCCAATCTTCTACTCTTCGTCCGGGCTCACTTTAAACGTGTAATCACATCCTTGTATTTCTCTTCACGCTTCACCACGAATTTAGGTTCTCAAAAGAAAATGAGCATTCTTAACTTATAACTTCTATCCATCTGTGAGGTATTATCCGAATACATTACTTGAAGTACTCTTGCTCATCTAAGATGCCACCGCAACCTTAGAACTGAAACACTAACAATTTACTCATTCCTGAACCTTAAGTCATACGTTCCGCAAAGCACCCTCTCTTTTCGCGGAATGAGATTTCTCAAAACTCTTGTTCGTACCATTGACTAATACTGATCCATCTGTGACTTTACTTATTCCTTAATACACTAACCACTCATCCTGTAGATATTTGTACCTTTCAGACTCTATCCATTCCAAACGATTCCTTGAACAACACACTACTCTATAACTCCATGTTATAGGAAGTAAAACTCTTATGAAGACTCCAACTGAGCTGACCAAAGCTCTTTCTGCTAACTCTTGGTTTGGGTCTACTCCCACAGCACAAGTTACGACAAAACTTCAGAGTCCTCATGGTCACACAACCATGATTCTACCCATCACATACATAACATTAGGTTGATCAGACCCAATACTACATAATATGATATTAAGAATCATGCCGGCAAGACACACTTAAGAGGCATGAAATATTTACTTATGATGTTTCAAGGCTAGGTCGAGGATACAACCTGCTCTGATACCAACTGTAACGCTCATATAATATATATCTAGAATAATATCATAGAAGTGTTATTTTGGTACTGACACCATCATAAGTGCCTAATAGCATAATTCACATTCTTGACCAATTCTAAAATTCTATACAACAATGGTACAAGACTTGGAAATTATAAGATCAATACAATATCCATCATTGTACAAAGATAAACTACACAGCGGAAGACTAAATCTATGCTTCACTTGAAACATCCCGAGCATAGCTCCACTTGTAAATCAAACCTGCAAAAGAAACCTGAAAAGCAACAACAATAGTGGGGTGAGATAACAACATCTCAGTGGGTTCCCTATCTTAGAGTTCTCTCGGCTCTAAGGGTTCAATCTAAAACATATCTCAAGTCTTTAGTAACTACCTCGCAAGAAACTAAAGCAAGATGGAACAAAGTCCATAAAACATTCTCGACGCTAAACGAGTATAACATCTACCTCAAGCCTTTACAGATGCTTCCCGTGGGACTAATGATAACCCACCTAAAGACTTACTCAGACTTCCTGCACATACCAGTGTAGTATTCACCTCAAGCCTTTACGGATGCTTCCCGTGGGACTTAGAATAACCCATCTCAAGACTTACTCAGACTTTACGGAGAATCTAGTAACATACACACCTCAAGTCTTTACGGATGCTTCCCGTGGGACTAAGAATAACCCACCTCAAGACTTACTCAGACTTTATGAAGATCCCAATGTAATACATACCTCAAGTCTTTACAGATGCTTCCCGTGGGACTCAGAATTACCCACCTTAAGACTTACACAGACTTTACAGAGGATCTAATATATTACACAAATCAAACCATTATCCTCGTCTCACTACGCGGTACCTGAAACCTTTACGGATGCTTCTCGTGGGACTCAAGGCAACCTACCTCAAGACTTACTCAAGTCTTTACGGAGAAATACCGTGTAATACACACCTCAGGCCTTTACGGATGCTTCCCGTGGGACTCAAGGCAACCCACATCAAGACTTACTCAGGTCTTTACGGAGGTCCTAATGTATTACGCGTCAACAGTTTCGTATCAACCTAGGGTAAACCTACTTACCTCACAAGTTATACCATCTCACAATCCCTAGTCACAATACTAGGCCTTACTATTAGTTTAAGGTAAGATTTCCTCACTCTTTCTCCATTCTTGATGCTTTTAATTATATAGTTTTCAAACATATAATTCAAACATTTTAGTTTAATTATCACCATTAAAAAATTCTCACAATAATCTCATTGCCTCTAATCTCAATCAATCCCCATGATTAAACACATAATCCACAATCTATTAATACCAAAATTCCCAACTAACAGTTGGCTCAAAATAATATTTCTCGGTCTCAAAAGATAGAACATATCATTAGCTTTAAAACGATATGTGGAATGCTAAAAACGGACACCCGAAACAAAGTTACGAAGCAAAACGTAAAACGCAACAATTGTCAGGCGCGCTAAGCGAGGCCTGCTCATTAAGCGAGCTACACCAGAAGAACCTGCTCGCTAAGCGAGCTCTGCAAAAAAAAAACCAGAAAACCAGTCGCGAATGGAACTTCTCCAAAAGCTCAAAACTCATAAAAACATCACCAAAACAGAGGAATCAACCGCCAAACATCAATATAATCATATATTAACCAACATTCTTTGATTTTATAAAGTTTTAACCGTTTAAATCCTTTGATTCTAAGATTTTCTACAAAACCCTAAATTCACAAACTTCCACCAAAACACAAAGAAAAAGTTTCTAACTATGAACCCACCTTGTAATGAAGAGGAGTTTGGTGAAGATTGATGGAGAATGGTGATGATCCAAGCTTTCCCTCTTCTTAGGTTTTTCTTCTTCTTTCTCTTCTCTTCCCTTTCTTCCTTTCTTTCCTTTTTCTTTCTTCTTACCAACTTTCTCTTCTTTTCCCTATTTATAACAAATCCTTGTTTTCTTTCTTTTTTAAACCAAACAACAATAGTTATACTAATATAACTATTAGTTAGTAAGCTAACGGGTCCAAATTGAGAGTATCCAAAAATGTCTCTGAGTCGACTATTTAATAAAACCTCTGAGTCAGATAATACTTAATTAATTAATTTAAGTTTGTCGGTTGCTCTAATTATTTTAAATGAAACTCTCAGAGCACACCGGAACCATATTAATCTCAATTAATATTATCTAGAACATTTTATTAAAAATACAGGGTATTACATTTGGGATCTAGTGTGAGTCTTATGCCTTTGTCTATATACAAGAAGTTGGGAATATTAAGTGTTCAAGATACCAGGATGACACTCCAGTTTGCAGATCACTCAGCGAAGAGACCCTATGGGGTAGTTAAGGATGTTCTGGTTAAAATTGATAGATTTGTATTTCCTATTGATTTTGTGATTCTGGAGATGTCACAAGATGAGGAAACTCCACTGATTTTAGGAAGGTCTTTCCTAGAAATAGGGAGATGTATGATAGACATTGAGGGAGGTACCATGAGACACAAAGTTTATGATGAGGAGTTGAAGATTGATTGAGGAATACTATGAAACACAAAGAAGACATAAGGACAAGTCATATTGTATAAGTGATAGATAAGATGGTAGTTAAAGTTGTAGAAGCATGCCTTCAACCTCGAAGATTTTGATGAAGACAACATGACTCATGCGCTTCATATTTGCAAAAAGTCAAGAGCTCTCAACATGATCAAGCAACAAGCATCGGCATTGTGATCAAGCTTCATATGCACTTTCGGTTTATCTCAAAGCTTGGACGCATACGTTGAGGTACATCAAATCCCTTTAAAGATTGATGTACAAGTGTTCAATTAATCATTTCATATGTTATCATAATGCATACAATTTTTGGAATTTTTTTAAAATGGTTTAACAATTTTGAAAATAATATTTTTTCTATTTTTAACAGTGTTAATCGATTAACCATTTGGTTAACCGGTTAATGGCTTCAATGTTTGAAAGATAGTGTTAACGTTTATATGCGTTAACCGGTTAACCATTTGGTTAACCGGTTAACACTGAAAGATTTTGAAAATTTCATTTCTTTAAAATTCAAATTATACCTTTTGATTATACCTTTTCAAATAAATTATGTTTCATAATTTTTCATACCTTTTTGAAAGGGTGTTTTGAATATTATATATTCTGAATTTTTTAAATTCAAAAAACACCTCCTAGAATTTTTTTCATAAAAATCACTCAATCAAATTCACTCTTTTTCATATATTTTCAAACCTTAAAAAGTGTTCATATTGTGATTCATAACATTTCATATTCATCATTGAACACTTGTATTGAAATTTAAAAAGTGTATTTTGATCAAAGGAGAAGATCAATTTATATTGATATCACACATTGTACTATTCTCAAAATTACAAAGAATTAAAATAGATTTTCTATTGTGACTTGTGATCCAAGATTGTTGGGCACAAGGGATAGTGATTGCAAGAGGATTGTTCTTGCACACTAGGTTTGTTTAGTTGTTTAGAAAGTAGGCCTCACCGATTGAAGGTGCGATAGGTTCTACATTCTAAAAACTAGTGGAAAATCTCTTTCGTGTTGGAAAGGGGACTGGATGTACCTTCGGACTGTGAAGGGAACCATGATAATTTGCTGTGTCTCTTTTACTTTCTCGCTTTATCGCTTTCATACCCTAAACAAGTAAAAGAGAAATCCATCCATCAAAGAAAATAATCGAGAATTTTTTATAACACCTAATTCACCCCCCTCTTAGGCGTACTTTGAAACTACAAAAGTTATTGTCGCTCCCACCAAATGACACCTGGTTAGAAGGGGTACAGACGCGAACGGTCGGCGAAAGAGAAGAGATGAATAGAGTCGCCAGCTAGGCATTTTTATCCCGAAGGAAAGGTAATACTGCATAAACCTAAGAAAAGATGGATAAGACGGTCGCGAACCAGAGAAACTGAGAAAGGGGGTTGGTTACAACTTGGGAAGGTATTAGCACCCAGATTGTCCGCCGTACTCGACGGGATCCACGTTTAAAAGATTTGTGTTTAAAGGGGTAGTGTCAGTGCAATCTGTGTAACAAAGCTGGAATGAATGCAAGTGTCAGTGCTAGAAGAAAGTGAAGTGAAATATGTGAAGTGTCAGTGCTGGAACAGGAGTGCAAAGCTCAAGACAATGAGGCTAAAAGAATAATGCTGGAGGAGGGGGAGTATACAAAGACTTTTGTTCGATAACCGTTAAGTTATGCCTACGTATCCTCTCGTGCAATGAGGAAGTCAGAACACCGTAGTTCGACTCAAAGAGACTGAAAGATAAATTGACTTGTGAACTGCTTGCTTGTCTATGCTCAAGTGTATGACCTGTCTGGCTCAGGTGCAAACTGTCTTGCATTAGACGGAAGAAGCGAGTTCTCGTTTGTGAGCGAATGAGGTGAGAAAAGAATCCCGGAGGAGACGATTATTGTTTGTTTTTGTGTTTTCAATCTTTTATTGCTTTTTGGTGTTTGTCATAAGAAAATGAGCTTAAGCCTAAACCAAGGGTTAGTAAACTCATCACATCCTCTCTCTGATTAGGGGTAATGAGAATACCTTAAGTATGAAGTAAGCACCTCACACTTAATCACCATGATGTAGGATTAAGATCATTAACCTACTTGTAATTATTTAGATGTTTTTGGAGTTTTTGTTTAGTGTTAAGTAATGAGTTTAAGCCATAATCAAGGATTTAATGGACTCATTACACCATCCTAATAGAAGGATAATAGATGAGAACATTTAAGCTGAGGAAGGCTCCTCAACTTAATCCATGATTAGGGATTAACCTCATGATAAAACAAACCTTTATTAAGTGGATTTTAGTTAATGGTAAGGTTAAGAAATGAATTTTATGGTTTGTAAGACAACTTGAGGGGGACTTGTCCATTAACACTAGGGTTAGTCCTTCTTAACCATTTAAGGAATAATTAAAACCCTAATGCAAGGCCCAAGTTTCAAGCTTGATACCTTAGTGATTATTAAGTGAATTGATTAAAGGATATAAACACATTAAGGGTTTAACACTTAGGATTAAAGTTATACACTCCATCCTAATAGAAGGATGCATGCATAACCCTAATCACAAAGCCTTAAAACCTTTAAGGTTTAGTCCTTGATTATGAGGTGAGAAGAGAGACACCAAGAAGACACAAAGGTAAAACTAATGGGGGAATAATCAAACCCTAATTGTGATCATGCTTGGGTATTCCTAGGGTTTATGAGGCTTGCAAGAATATCTTCAAGAGAAAGGCCACCAAGGAAGAAGCAGGTGAAAGGAGGAAAGGCAGAAGAAGCAAGACAACTTACTTCACTTAAGAAGATAAGTTACTTGAAGAAAGAGAGAGAGGAGGGAGCATGGATGATAAAGCTCACTCTAATCCACAAATAAAATTCAGCAATGAATGCATAAGAGAGATGAGAAGAGATTATGAGAAGTGAAGGCAAATTCACTTCTCAAACACTTACCACCTGAAAAGTTAGCAACAAGCAATGAAAAGAAATGAAAATGGGATGAAATGCAAAGATGCAAACCAAAACCAGAAGCATATTCTTGATGAAAATGATGCTATGATATGGTATGAAAGCATGTCAAGAGATGAAAATGATCATACAAGCAATGAAGATGCAAATGAAGCATGAAAGGAGGCATGAAAGCACATGAAAGTTTATGAAATGTAATGAAAGCATAACATGGCAAATGGATGATGTAATGATCAAACATGATTCTAATGTGTCCTAAAATGTCTTACATGTCATGTGGATGCACAAAATGTCATGGCAAGTTCATGTATGCAAGCATATGAAGGATGAATGCAAATGAAGATGCAAATTAGGGTTTATGTACAAGATACAAAGCAAAATTCAAAATCAGAAGCAAATGATAAGATAAAAAATTGAAAATGGGATCAAAGGTACCCTAAACCTATACAAGTTCACTGCCCAAAGGGGAAGATCTAACTCTTAACCCTAAAGAAGTTATGATTTTCCTAAGTTTACTAGGGTTTTAAGATACCTCACAATGAAAAATGCAAAGCAAATTGAAAATGAAAGATAAATTTAAACCAATTTTATCCTAGAAACTACATGACATGAGGAATGCAATGCAAAAAGAACCATCATCAAACTCTTCATGGTTAGGCAGAAAGGATTTTTCTAAGTTAGGGTAAAAATATTTACTTTTAAGAACCCTAAATCCAAAGAAAAATGTCAAAATAGGTCAAGAACCAAAAAGAAATTTGTGTGAAGGGTTTGATAATGTTTCTAAATGTATCAAGATGCAATGTGATTTTTTGGTGATTTTTAGAAACTTAAATGGTATTTTAATTAATTAATTCCCATTAACTAATTAAAATAAACATTTAAATATTTTAAAAATACGAATTTTATGCAAAAAATAAAATAAAAATTATTTTCAGAATGAGAAAAATATTTGAAAGGGGAATGCAAAAAAATAAAATTTTTTGAAAGTGTTTTGCTATTTTTAATAAAATGTACAAAGAAATGCAATTAAAATGAAAATTAAATGAATTAAAATGGAAGTATGCTGATCCAGTGGTCCAGATTTGAATGAGAAAGGGAGGGAATTGACTTCGCGCTCTATCCAAGGGCCAGAATTCAAACTACGCTAATTACACAATTAAACCCTAATTTGAACCCTAATCACTTTCAGGTGACCGGAACAGTGTTCCGGTCATCTTCTTCGGCTAGCCTCTCACTCAATCTCCCTCAATACGCAACCCCAAGCCCTCAAACTCTCCAGAAATGACCCTCACATCAACCCCAACAAGAATCACACAACAAAATTCATTTATTCATCATCAAGAACATGAATCGAAGCAAAACGGAAAACATATCAGAAATTTCAGAAGCCTATGAAATGCTTATTTCTTAATCATTTTCAAAAGTAAAGACATCATGATCATCAGGAGAGCACATAGAATCAATTAAGAACTTAAAATGAAGGTTCTGGAAAAAAAGTTCTTGAGCTCACATGAACTGAAGCTTTCGAAAATGGCACTGGCTGGCTGCTTCTTTGCCTCAAATCAGCTCCAATGATCCTCCTGAAGAGTTTGTGATGCTTGGTTGGTGTTTATATGGTCTCTAAGTGAAGTTGGCAGAAGTTCAGTTCAAGCAATGTCAAAATCGTGTTTTTGATTCAGGGTGTTTCAAGGCATATTGAGGGGTGGGAAATGGTCAGTGATGATTGTGGAGTTGTTCTATGGAATTTGTTTTGAGGTTTGAAGCTTGTGTGCTGAGTTTCGAAGTCTCTTGCAAGTTTGAGGGATTTTGTGTATGCTGAGCAATCTCAAATGTTAGGCTGTAATGTTGTGTGTTTTGGCTTGGTTTTGATTCACATAATAAGCTGTGATAGGTCAGAGGGTGGGTGGTGGCCTATGTTGATTGGTATGGGCAAGTTGCAAAAATGTCAACATGACTTGTACTTGAGGTATGGGCAAGAACACAGCTGGTCCTTGGGCATGTCCATGCGCAACTGACTTCATGGATGTCCACAAATCCATTCTTGAGGCAATTCAGCAAGAGAGAAGACAGTTATGGGGTGTTTTGCAATTATGTGATGTTTTGGCCCCTTTAAGAAATCTTGATGTTCAAGGCATGAAACTTGGGATTTCTTTGTGCAATTCTGAATTATAGGTAATGTATGATGTTTGTGTAATTCTTAGAAGTCAATTAGAAGTCACATTTGGCTTTGGCAAGTGTTTTTGCAAACTTCCCTCTTTGGTGCATAAGTGAAATTTTGTGATTTTTCCCAACTTTGCAAGGCCATAACTTGAGTTCTATGATGAATTAGATCAAGTTATTGTACTTTTTGAAAAGGGAATGATCCAATCTACAACTTTCATGACCAATAATTTTTCATTTGAAGCATTTTTTAATCAAAAAGTGGAGGTTGAAAAACTTTCCCAAAATGGCAATTTTGCATTACAAGTCACTTTCCCAAAATGGCAACTTTGCAAATGGCTTGAAATTCTTCAATTTTGTGAACTTATAACCTATTCTAAGATCAAATAAAGATCATATACACCCAAAATGATGAAGAAGACCCTTTGGTTGGAGGATTGGGGGCCTCATATGCCCTGATTTTGCACTGACTTGCTTAGGAAGTCATCTATTGATCAGATGCCTTCACCATTGAATTTCTTCATGAAAATTGGTATGTATGATCCTTATAGCATATAATGACCAATAGAAACAATAATGAGCAAAAAATTTGGAGTTATGGCCTCTGAAACCAAAACCCTAATTTTAGGTCATCTGTGCAGTTAATCCTGGCTCTGCTTCCATGCCTTCCTCAGTTCTTGTGATTTTCTGACTTCCTTGATCTTGGGAGGATATAATATGATGCTTGAACATACATGGACCCCCTTGAGATGATTAATGGCCTTTGGAGTGGCTCAGATGACCCTTGGTTTGCTCAGATCACAAACCCTAGATGCAGATGAATTTGAACCAATGCAGTGAAGCAAAAAATGCAATATGATATGCTATGATTGAACTAATGCAAATGTGAAAGATCACAAGCCATGGTGAAATGAGTGAGGGGAAATTTGGGGTGTTTACAGTTATTAACACCCAAGTTTCTAATTTCTTTGAAAGAGTTCTTAGTTTGTCAACCCAAAGGATAGAGGATAATGAAGATGAGAGAGGGAAGGAGATCCTTGCCATGTTAGATGCACAACCACCTTGTTTAAATCCAAA
The DNA here is from genome assembly GCA_963966055.1 of Lathyrus aphaca. Classification (NCBI taxonomy): domain Eukaryota; kingdom Viridiplantae; phylum Streptophyta; class Magnoliopsida; order Fabales; family Fabaceae; genus Lathyrus; species Lathyrus aphaca. Next base: position 9,612,926 of record OZ014525.1, read on the forward strand.
CCACACCGGTGGGAGGATTTGATAGCTCCACAAGAGACATAAACTAAAAAGGAATAAAAAATTGGTACTAATGTAGAATTAAAGCAATTACATGAGAAACTAAAGTATGTCTTTTTGGATTCTTGAAATAATTGTCCTACTATAATCAGTTTTGAGTTGAAAGAAAAAGAAGAGAAAAGATTGGTATAGGTGCTGAAGAAATACAAGAGTGCGATGGGATGGACCATTGGAGACTTGAAAGGAATTAGCCCAATAGTGTGTATGCATAAGATATTGATGGAGTATAATCACAAACTAGTGATACAACCCCAAATAAGGCTAAATTCAACAATGAAAGAGGTTGTGAGGAAAAAGGTAATGAAGTTGTTGGATGTAGGGTTAATTTACCCTATTTATGATAGTTCATGGGTAAGTCATATGCATATGGTTCCAAATAATGGAAGAACAACGGTGATTCTAAATGAGAAGAATGAATTGATTCCAACTCGTATAGTAACAGGTTGGAGAGTGTGTATTGTTTACAGGAGGCTCAACACCACAACAAGGAAATATCACTTCCCTCTCCCTTTTATTGACCAAATGTTAGAGAGAATTGCAAGTCATGAGTAGTATTGCTTTCTGGATGGATATTCAAGGTACAATCAAATAGTTGTAGCCCTAGAGGATCAGGAGAATACCGTGTTCACATATCCTTATGGTTCCTTGTTATAGCTTGATTTTTGTGGTCTTTAATCACTATCGCATTTTTTCTACTTTATTATTTATTATTTTCCTGGTAAAGATGGTTATGGAAGGGAAAAGATATTTTAAACTCACCCCGCTTTGCATATTGTTATTTAACCAATTCCCACATGGTTTTAGGTTCTTCTTTAGCTTATTTCAACTCTTGGATTAATGCAAGATTTGTTTTTTTGATATTGACGGGGGTTTCTATGATATGGGACTGGGTATAAGATGAGTGTTGATTGATAGAGTGATGTTGATATTTTTGTGTTTCTGTATCATCATAATTTTTTGATGTTTTTCTTAGGTTTAGAAACCTAATTGTTGTTTTTTGTTTGATTTGCTCGCAAAGATCTTACGACATTTTGCCTACGTACCCCCAAAAAGAGAATTGAGGGATCAGAGCATCGTAGTTCCTCCAAAAATGATAGAGCTAGGAGGATGGTTGATTTGTATTCTGGTTAAAGCACAGGATGTTGATGCTCAAAAGTTTGTATTTGTGTCTTGATCAAAGCCCAAGATTGAAGCTGAAAAGTTTGTTTGTTTCATGATCAAAGCCCAAGATTTAAGCTGAAAAATAGTTGTTTGTAACTGGTTGGTTGCTTGAATTGCATAACTCAAGGCATAAGCTGAATGGGTTATCTTGATTTGCATAGCTCAAGAAAGGGCTGAATAGGTACCCTGAATTGCATAGCTTAAGGAGAACTGAATGGTTGACCTGAATTGCATAGGTCAAGAAAGTTGAATGGTTTATCTTGATTTGTATAGCTCAAGAAAGTGGGCCCATAGTCTTGGACTGGTAAATAAGTAGGCACATAGTCTCTGTATAAGAGATTGAAAAATGTTTAAGAAACAGTTGGTGGGTTCAGGACTTATACGAAAGCTTGACGAAGTTTTAAAATAGACCGGAGAAAGTTTAAAACAGAAATAATGAGTCATATACACAAAGGATTCCTCATGGCACATTTTGACAATTCATTTTAGAAAATAAACAGTTATGTGTAAAGATATTCACAGAGAAAGATTCACAGATGAAACTTAATACGGTGAAAAAGGTGATTGCGCCGAGTTTTTGAAAATGGATCAGATGAACCCTAATGGTTCATTTTTCAAAAAGGAATGGGTCTTACACTGTAATAGAGGCCCAAAAGTGTGACAAAAGTCAAATTGAGGGTATGAAAGTCAAAACCCTAACTTTTGAATATTTTGAATATTTATTTGAAATAAAATATTAAAATATTTGATAAAATTCAAACACTAATGTGTCGCTCCCGGGATTTTCATCCTGGTACAAACGCGAAAGTGGCGCGGAAAAGGTAGAGTCGCCAGCCAGACATTTTTATCCCAAAAGAATGGGAAAGGTAATGTTGCACAAACCTGAGGAAGAAGGAAAGGACAAGGTCATGCGAACCAAAGATCTGGGTTCGGGAGTCGGATACGACCTGGGAAGGTATTAGCACCCCAGATCGTCCGTCGTACCCAACGGGATCCACGCTTGCTTGTTTTGTTTCAAAGGGTAAGAAATAAAGCTGCTGAATAAATGAACTGCTAACTGGAATGGGAATGGAAATGAGAAAAGGAACTGGGAAAGAGAATGGAAAGAAAGGGGGAAATGTAGGGAAAATAATGAATGTGCTCAAACGGGCCCTACCCCGCTGCCTACGTACCTCATCAGGAAAATGAGGATCAGAGTCGACGTAGTTCGCCTAACTAAGGCGAGAACTATTTGTTTGTATTTTTTATGGCTTGAACTGCGTATGTCTATGCTCAGGTGTTGCAGGCTCGTCTGGTACGAGTGCGTTTACTGTCTTGCAAATGAGACAAGTCGTCGCAAGTTCGCGTTCAGAGTGAATGAGATGAGAAAAGAAGTTCCCGCAGGAAAGCCGCTTATTATTTGTTTTTGTCTTTTATGAGAAGGTGTTTTGAATTTGTTTGTGAACGTTCTCATACTAAGACCTATCAATTGCGGGGAGTATTTACACCTCGCCCCGAAACAGGACGCGTATAAACACTCTGCAACAAAGTCTCGTGTCGTACAAGAATGTTCGGTTTCTCATTAAATGTTTTATTGCTTTTCTTCATGAGGTGAGAAAGAATGACTCAAGTTGCAAAAGGGAAAATCTAATGGGAACTAAGACTCAATCCTAATTTTTGATTTATTTACAAGGGAGATCCTATGGTTAATGAGGTTTCCTAAACTTAATGGAGAAAAGACTTAAAACTAATAGAACGCAACTTACTTCCTAAGGAAGATAAGTCGATTATAAAGCCAAGGGAAAACCTATGAGCAAGTGAAATATCAATTCACATACAAAGCATTAAAATTTGAATGGAAGAAATAAAATTCAAAGCAAAACAATTAAAGACATAAACCTAAAATAGTCCTAATTTTATTCTAAGTCTAATTAAAATGAATCCTAAGCCTAAGTTCTAAACTAAGGGTGTTATCTAATATTTTCATTCTAAAAAAATCAAAATCTAAACTAATCTAAGTCCATATTAAATCCTAGGATTAAATCTAATTAACTATTTTTTGATGAGAATTAATATCCTAGCCTAAACTAATGGAAATTATATACATAAAGGCCTAAAGAATTAATATCCTAAAAAATAGCAAAACTTCTGGAAAAATTATGAAATTTAATCTACGGGGTCCTAAAACTACCTATAACATTGTGTTAAAAGGAATCCTAAAAAATCAGAATTTTGCTATACCTAAAAATTATTTATTTTCACCTAAGAATTAACTACTATTTCCTAAGGATTAAGTCACTAAAACCTGAGATAAAATGCCTTAAAAAATCCACTAAAATTCCCCTAAGTACTACTATGAGTCCTTTAACTATGGTAAAAAGAATGGGCAAACAAAGTTACTGGAAGACCTAAAAATAAAATCTACAAATTTATGTACAATTGAATGAAATTCATTAAGAACTATTTACATGAAAAATTCACAATAAAATCAAAAATAAAGCAAAATCAGAAAAATAAAATGCCAACTATTTCTAAAGTGAATTAAAAATATACTTAAATTTTTATAGAATTTTTCTAACCATTTTACTATTTTTAATGGAATTATTTCCTAACTAAGCAAAACAAAGAAATATAAAATCTAAAGAAAATGAAGGGGGTGGATAAAGGAATTTATTTAGTTATTTTCTTTACTGGGCTTAAGAAGAGAGGTGTGGATAGTAAAGGCACAAAGCCCAATTCGCAGGCTGAAGGGGGTGCTGAAATCCCTTTTTTTTAGTTGTTTTTATGACGGGCTCTGAATGGGGGTGAGACTAGCAATACACAAGGCCCATTTTCGCTGGTTTTAATGAGGGTGTATGCAGGACCTTCAGTCAACGATTTTGACTACTCCTAGGCCGTCTGATTAATGGTCTCTCTATGGTATTCTGATCAAGTGGTGCAGGGACCTGGACGCATGGTTGTTATTGTGTACTACCGCACACATGATTGGCCGTCGAACTAGCCTACCAGACGGTGACAAGTGTCACCGCCGGTGTGGCTGGAAATCTAAAAACCACCCAACCTTATCCCCAAAGAATCTCTAACGGTATTCAATTATGGGAATTAACATGGATTTAATTTTTTATATGCTATTAAATACCTTTTAATTTCTCAAGATATTTCTTAATCCTCATTAATTCATGATAAATAATACTCAATTAAAAAACGTGAATAAAATACAGGCAAAGGGATAAAGCTGAAGAACAAACCCTAACAACATAAACCTAACCCTCTCCTTCTTCATTATCCCGCCGCCGTCAACCTATTCCTCTCCTCTCCGCCTCTTCTTCTTCTTCCGCCCAATCCGACACCATCACCACCTAAATTCCTACTTCTTCTTCTTTCTAACCCGCCGCAAATCCCTTAAGCCTACTCCCTTCCTCAATATCGCAACCCCATCTTCTTCCCTCCGCCATCAGCGTCCTGCTTCGCTTTCACCATTAACGCCACAATCGAAAGAACAAGTTATCACTCGCCACCCCCCTTTCGAAACCCTAGCGCCGCCGCAATGGCCCCCTTAATCACTCAACCGAAAGTTACGAAGCCTAAACCTTATCCTCCATTCAGCTCGCTCGATCGTGAATCCCTCACTATCCCTTCTGAAGCTCTTAAACAACGGCGGAGTCGAACTGAGACACCATCGATCACCAACTATGAGGATTAAGCGGTATTAAAAGTGAATGCTAACCTGTAAACCGAAGAGCAATTTCAAGGGGTACGAGCTTCGTCCCTTCTTGATTCAACTTTCTTCCCCTTCCGTGATTCCGTTACTTATATCCGCTTCATGACCTATTGCGTTTCTTGTTGTTATGAACAGAGGGATCTCTCAGAACTTGAAGGTTGAAGCACAATCGATAACGCTCTTTGAAGATTGTCACAGCTGCGGTGAAGCAAAGGTATTGAAGCGTTACATCATCCCCATTCTTCTTATATTTCACTATGTAATTCTGGATTTTTTCAGTTTTGAACCTTCAAGTTTGTTATGATGCAGGTTCGAATAGGTGAATGTTGAATGAAGAGAGATGAAGAGGTGAGGAATATGAAGGTGCAAAGAATTGAAGATGAGTTTCTTAGAAGAAATTGAAGGAAGATTCAAGATGAGTGAGGCTATGGAAGATTAAGAAGGATTAAATTGGGGGAGATTGAATTGAGAGGAAAAGGCAGGATTGGCTAGAATGGTGAAGTGTGTGAAGGTGATGGAAGGAGAAGAACGGAAATTGGAGAGGGGAGAATAAGAAGGCAATGGTGAAAAAACAGAAGAAGAGGAGGAAAAAAAAGATGAAGAAGATTGAAAAAAGGGTGAAGAATAATAAGTGTGAAGAATAAACTGTGAAGAATGGTGAGGTGTCTGATTTATAGAAGATGAGAACTCAGGTGAATTTCTAGAATTTTCTGTTAGAATTCAGTTGATTTCTGTTGGTTTTCACTTCTAGATTTTTTTCTGTTATGAAAAATCGGTTAGGGTGGTTATGGAATTCTATTAGAATGGTTAAAAGTTTGTTGGAATTCAGTTGGCAGGGTTGAAATTCTGTTAACTGATCCCCTTTCTCTTTTTCATGATATGCAGGTTTTTTAGAGTGAATGCTGATTTTTTGGTTCAAATTTTGCAGGATTCTTCTGTTGAAGGTGTGTGAAGATGAGGATTGGAGGACTTTAATGAAGACCATTGAAACTCATAGTGATAATGCTAAGGGTCTTCTCACTGGGAAATTTTTATGCAGAGAACAAACGCACTGTGTTGAACCAAACAAATGCCATATCACTTGCGGTCGCAAGGTAGTTAAGTTCAACTTGATGTATGATTAACATGAGAACTTGTCGTTCTTCCCGTGATCTTTGAGTGCAACTTTGTGAGAAAACAGGGCCGTTGTTAGGAATTTTTGTAGCAGAAGCGGTATTGGTGGATGAAACTTTATTTAGAATAGCCGTTGCGGGTTGCTGTTGTTATATACCATGCTGCTTCTGAAGCAACTGCGATAAGACATCTTAGGACACATTAGAATCATGTTTGACCATTGCATCATCCATTTGCCATGTTATGCTTTCATTTCATTTCATGTGCATTCATGAACTTTCATGCTTCCTTTATGCTTCATTTGCATTCCCATCCTTTGTATGATCATTCATATCTCATGACATGTCTTTGCATCATCTCTTAGCATCATTTGCATCATGAATATGCTTCTGGTTTTGGTTTGCAACCCTGCATTCATTTCATTCTCACTTCATTTCATTTCCTTTTGCTAACTTTTCAGGTGGTAAGTGTTTGAGAAGTGAATTTGCCTTCACTTCTCACAATCTCTTCTCATCTCTATTATGCATTCATTGCTGCATTTTACTTTTGTATTAGAGTGAGCTTGCTCATTCATGCTCCTTCCTCACTTTCTTTCTTCAAGCAACTTATCTTCTTAAGTGAAGTAAGATGACTTGCTTCTTTCTGCTTCTCTTCCTTTCATCCTGCTTCTTCCTTGGTGGTTCTTCTTGAAGATCTCTTGCAAGCTTCATAAACCCTAGGAATACCCAAGCATGATTACAATTAGGGTTTGATTAGTCCCCCCATTAGTTTTACCTTTGTGTCATCTTTGTGTCTTCTTTTCTCACCTCTTAATCAAGGACTAAACCTTAAAGGTTTTAAGGCTTTGTGATTAAGGTTATGCATGCATCCTTCTCTTAGGATGGAGTGTATAACTTTAATCCTAAGTGTTAAACCTTTAATGTGTTTAAATCCTTTAATCAATTCACCTAATAATCACTAAGACATCAAGCTTGTAACTTGGGCCTTGCATTAGGGTTCTAATTCTTCCTTAATTAGTTAAAAAGGAATAGCCCTAGTGTTAATGGACAAGTCCCCCTCAAGTTGTCTTACAAACCATAAAATCCACTTCTTAATCTTACCATTAACTAAAATCCACTTTAATAAAGGCTTTGTTTTGTCATGAGATTAATCCCTAACTATGGATTAAGTTGAGGAGCCTTTCTCAGCTTAAATGTTCTCATCTATTATCCTTCTATTATGATGGTGTAATGGGTCCATTAAATCCTTGATTATGGCTTAAACTCATTACTTAACGCTAAACAAAAACACCAAAAACATCTAAATAAATGCAAGTAGGTTAATGATCTTAATCCTACTTCATGGTGATTAAGTGTGAGGTGTTTACTTCATGCTTAAGGTATTCTCATTACCCCTAATCAGAGGGAAGATGTGATGAGTTTGCTAACCCTTGGTTTACGCCTAAGCTCATTTTCTTATGACAAACTCAAAAAGCAATAAAAGATTGAAAATCCCAAAAACAAACAATAATCGTCTCCTCCAGGACTCTTTTCTCATCACACTCATTCATAAACGAGAACTTGCCTCTTCCGTCTAATGCAAGACAGTTAGCACTCGAGCCAGACGAGTCATACACTTGAGCATAGACAAGTAAGCAGTTCACAGTCAATTTATCTTTCAGTCTCTTTGAGTCAAACTACGGTATTCTGACTTCCTCATTGCACGAGAGGATACGTAGGCATAACTTAACTGTTATCGAACAAAAGTCTCTGTATATTCCCCCCTCTTCTTGCCTTATTCTCTAAGCCTCATAGTCTTGAGCTTCACACTTTTTTCTTGCACTGACACTCTTTCATTTCACTTCACATTTCTTCTGCACTGACACTTGTGTTCTTTTCCAGCTTTTTGCACACAAAATAGCACTGACACTACCCCTTTAAACACAAACTTTCAAGCGTGGATCCCGTCGAGTACGACGGACAATCTGGGTGCTAATACCTTCCCAGGTTGTAACCAACCCCCTTTCTCAGTTTCTCTGGTTCGCAACCGTCTTATCCATCTTTTCCTAGGTTTATGCAGCATTACCTTTCCTTCGGGATAAAAATGCCTAGCTGGCGACTCTTTTCAGTTCACCCCCGTGTTCTCTCTTTCGCCGACCGTTCGCGTCTGTACCCCTTCTGACCAGGTGTCATTTGGTGGGAGAGACACTCACTACTATGGATGGCGAGGATTTCTTATCTCCTGTGAATTCATATGCAGTTAAAAAATACTTCGCATAAAAGACCCGCTATACATAAAAACAGAATGTAAGTCCAGGCAAAAATAGGGCATCCCGGCGAGTCAAAAACAGAATAAAAGACTCAAGCAAAAATAAGGGAAAAATTTTAAAAAAAATGTGTACACCCGCTGAGTTGAAAACCACATCGGACAGCTCAAGCAAAAATGGGTATCCCGGTGGATTGAAAACCCGAAAGGGCGATCCACGCAAAATCTGGGAAAAAGCGAACAACTGCATTCTGAATTCGTCTGTATCACTCACAACATGGCAAGCTTCGAAAGGATAAAGCGTCGTTCAGAACCAACCTTCTTCAGAAAGCAAGATAAGAAGAGTGTTCATGTCATACAGGTCATAACAAAGGAAGCTCATTGGAGCGTCAACTTCAACATTTCCAACACCTTTATTTTCTCAATTTACAGCAATCTCCTCCTTTCAGGGATTCTCTTCTTCACTGTACTTGCCCATTCAGGGCACATAAATCAATAAAATTAGAATATTCAGTCAGACTTTGTTTTGTACATTTTTGTTTCGTTTGCAAAATGTACAAAGTCCATAATACAACACTTGCATGAAAACATATAAGCCATTTTCAATATATGCTTGCAGGAAGTATATTGCTCTTGAGCAAATCTAACTCCTATGACGGAATCCGGTTGAGGATACCTCGGGACACTTATGCGTTTCTTTTTAACAGGTTGCAGGTACTCAAGGCAGACAAACTTTCATAGCATGGGGCATATCAGACATTATATCCCCTGCCAAGTCAGCAATCACCTCATCAACATGGTTACTTGACAGAAGTATTCCTCCACGAAGCTTTTATCCCCTCAGAGGATCCTTAGAGAAACTCATTAAATCCCCAGCATGTCACTTGGACGGAGGAGTTACAACAGATTACTTCCCAGAAGTTCCCTCCTTCCCAAGCAGGATCTCCCGAGCAATGCCTTAACTGCTCTTCCCCAAAAAAGTTTCCAGGAACTCCTTCTCCCTAGCAAAGTCGCCAGGGATCTCTTTTCCCCAAAGAGTTGCCAGAGTCTTCTTTTCCCTAGTGAGGTAGCCAGAGTTTTCCTCACCTAAGTTTCCAAGATCCTCTCATCTCCAACAAGTTGCCAAAGTTTTCCCCAGTAGATTGGCCAAGATCTTCTTTTCCTCAACGGAGTCGCCAGGATTTTCTCATCCTCAGTAGAGTGGGAAGAGTCCCCTTCCTCAGCCAGTCGCTAGGACTTTTTGTTCCCTATCAGAGTTGTCAGTTCCTCCCCAGCGGAGTTGTCGAAGCCTCCTCATCCCCATCATGAGTCTCTTCAACAAAATCTTTCCCAGCCGAGATCCCCACAGAGTTCCCTAGGAAGATCGTTCGGTGATCCTCTATCCCCACAGATCGGCCAATGATCTCTTTCCCCAGCGGAGTTCTCCCTCCAGACAGATCGCCCAAAGATCTTTCTCCCCACAGGATCCGGATCTCGGATTGGTTCTCTCATTTTGCATAACATTCACATCATTTATTCACCAAACAAAGCCTAGAATTCCGTCTAATATGGAGCATTACAGCAAAAATAAAACATTTGCATGTTCATAAGCCAGGTTCGAGCCAATCACCTGCAAACATTAGAATCACTTCACCAGCAATATACAAAACTTATCCCCCGCAGACAAAGCCATAATACTTTTTGCACTCTCAATACAGATACTTGTTCATACTTATACATATTCTTTTTGACACTCGCACATGTCATACTTCCCCAGCAAGTCAAACACTCGTTTGTGTCCCTTGCTCAATCTTTTTGACACTCGTCCGTGTCTTGCACATATTTCCTCAGCAGGCCAAACACTGTACATACTTATACACAATCCTCTGATACTCGTTCGTATCTTGTATGTATCATCTCCTCATCAGATCAACACTCGTCCGTGTTCCTTGCTTAACTGATTGATACTCGTCCATATCATCATCCTCAAACACGTGTCAGTGTTTGCTTCTATCGATACTCGTCCATATCATGGTCCTAAGGATGCTCGTCCGCATCTTTAGTCTATACACACCGTCAAACACTTATACCTTTTATTTCAAGGCGTAAACACTCGTCCGTGTTTACCATTCCCCAATAAGTCGCCAGCATAACTACTTTCTATCCGACATTCGTCCTATGTCGTGATATTTTCGGCAGCCGTCCCCTGCTAGGTGATCGTCCTTCACCTTTTGATGACCGTCCCTCATCAATTATCTGATGGTCGTCCCCATCATTGACCCTCTTATCCGGCATTCATCCTATGTCACGATACTTTCGGCAGCCGTCCCCTGCCAGGTGATCGTCCTTCACCTTTAGATGACCATCCCTCATTCTATCCCCAGTGGAATCCCCATTGTTGGAACTTTCTATCCGACATTCGTCCTATGTCGCGATATCTTTTTAGCAACCTTCCCCTGCTAGGTGATCGTCCTTCACCTTTTGATGACCGTCTCTCATCATATTTATCCGATGGTCGTCCCCATCGTTGATCTTTTATTCGGCATTCGTCCTATGTCGCGATAATCCCCAGAGCAGCTGTACCCTGCTAGGTGATCGTCCTTCACCTCTTGATGATCGTCCTTCATCATGCTTATCCGATGGCCGTCCCTGTCGTTGATCTTTTCTATCTGGCATTCGTCCTATGTCGTGATATTTTCATCAGCCGTCCCCTGCTAAGTGATCATCCTTCACCTTTTGATGACCGTCCCTCATCATTATTTCATTTATTCTTTTACCTGATGGTCGTCCCCGTCGCGTTTTATTTACCCTTTAACCTGATGGTCGTCCCTGTCAGTGCATACCTCATTTCTTTAATCCCCAAAGAGTTTTATTTCTTTACCTGATGGTCATCCCTGTCGTGGTCTTTTCCTTTATCCTAATGATCGTCCTTCATCAGTTTACCCGATGGTCGTCCCCGTCGCGGTCTCTTTATTTCCCAGTATGATGGTCGTCCCCATCATTGCTTTACTTACCGTTTTATCCCCAACAGTCGTCCTTTGCTCGATGGTCGTCCTCTATCACTTTCATTTGATACTCATACTATACTTCCTGTTACAATTTATATCCCTTTTCTTCTTTTAATAAAGAGTGGAAATTTCGGACTGTCTTGGTATTCAACCACAAGTTATCTTGTTTGTCTGTTAAGCCATGCGCTTACACCCTGCTTAGCTAACTCATGCTTGAATAGGGGCAGCTGTAAACACCCCAAATTTTCCCTCTCTTTTTCTCATACCATGGCTTGTGATCACTCATTTTCATAAACATCTCATTACAAATCACATTGCATATTCAACTTCATCAAATCATTGCATAGTTGCACAATTAGGGTTTGTGATCAGGAGAATCCAAGAAGTGATCTAAGTTATCTCAAAGGCCTTGAAACTTGTCAATAGGGTCCATGTGTGTTCCATGATCATAATATGCTCCCCAGGGTTCTTAAAAGTCAAAATGTCACATAGCATTGCAAGGGTGTTCAAGCAGACTGAGCAGTTTCTACACAGATGACCTAAAATTAGGGTTTTGGGTTTGAGTCCCTTAATCTTAAAGTTTTTGGTCATTCTTGATTCCATTGGTCTTAATATATTATAAGTAGCATGTCTACCAAATTTGATTAAGAAATTCATTGTGGAAGTCATCTGATCAACTGGTAACTTATTGTGCAAGAAAAATCAGAACCAGGGCATCTGAGGCCACCACCAATGGTACCAAAGGGTCATCTTCATCATTTTGAGGTTCTACGATCTTTATTTAATCTTATAAGTGGTTAGAAGTTCACAATATTGAAGAATTTCAAGCCATTTGCAAACTTTCCATTTTTGGACATGACTTGTAATGAAAACTTTCCATTTTGGGAAAGATTTTCAACCTCCTCTTTCTTGATCAAAAAGGCTTCAAATGAAAAATATTTAAACATGAAAGTTGTATATTGGATCTTCCCATTTTCAAAAAGTACAAGAACTCCTCTTGATTCATCCTAGAACTCAAGATATGATGTTTTAAAGTTGGCAAAAATCTTATAAATTTCAAGTTCATGCCAAAGAGGGATTTTTGCAAAACCAAGTTTTAAGACTTCTTGTGACCTCTAATTGACTTCTACACTTCATAACATGTTTATACAACATTGTAAGACCAAATTTGTGCCTTGGATCACAAGATTCTTATGAACCATTTTCACAAAATCTCAAAGAGGGAAAAATGCAAAAGCCATGCTATCAATGGATCCAAGTGCTCCAGTTCATGAAATCTGATCCAAAGGCCATCCTTGAATGAAGCTGAAGCAAAATCAAGCCATAAATCTTCTCTGGCCCGTGCCATGCTTGTGGTACAAAATTTTTGACTTTTTTGCAAATTGGCCCATACCAATCAAGTTGTGCCACCACCAACTCTCTGGCCAATCACAATGACTTATACAAACATCATGAACCTCAAAACATACAACACACAAGCCTGAAACATCTCACACAATAAGAATCACAAAAACCTCAAAAAATCTTCATTCCTTCGAAACTCATTCCACAAGCACTCAAACTCAAATCTTTTTCCACCAATCATCTCCACATAACCTATAGAACATAAACCACCTTTCACAATGACCTAAAAGCCACTCAAACTCAAACACGATTTTTGCTTTAGCAGAAGTGAAACTCACAAAGGAGGCCATTTAAACTCTTGCAAAGATTCTCAATAGCATCAAGGGACTCAAGGGAGTTGGTTTGCATCAAAGAAGAGGCCAGAAAGCACCAAACTGCAAAGCTTCATCTCAGGTAGTCATCTTAAAACATTTTTCCAGAACTCATTTCTTTTGTTGCAATGTGATTCTATATGCTTCCCTGGTCACCATGATATGTTTACTTTTGAAAATGGTTGAGAAATGAGTGTGTATGCTTGCTCTGAAATTTTTGACTTAAACTTGTTCTTGTTCGATTCATGAGTTTGATATATGATAAATTGTTTTTGGGGTTGGATTCGTATTTAGGGTTGTTCAATGATCCATTGTGGAGATTTTGGGGGCTTGGGGTGGTGTTTTGAGTGAACTCAGTCAGGTGAGGGAGTCGTCAGAGAAGACGACCGAAGTTCTTCTTCGGCCACCTTTTTAGGGCTAATCTCATTAATTAGCCAGGTTTAAATTAGGACCCTTGGATCTTGTGTTTACCGCGCGCATGAACGGTCCAGATTGCTTCATTAAAACGCTAAACCTAATTAATTAAATTAATTAAATCAGATTAATTTGTGACCCTCAGATCACGCGCCAAACCCCATTTTGAACCTGAGCCTTTGATTCTTCATATCCTAAGTCACGCAGACTTTCCATCTCAGCCTTAGGATCCCTCAACTTCAAATCATGACCACTCGTTTGCATTACTTTTCATTTTTCTTTTTATTTTTCATATTTATTTTCATACGTTTATTAAAAATAGCAAAAATATTTATAAAATCATCATTTTCTTCATTTTCATTTTAAATATTTTTCAAAACTCAAAAACATTTTTATTTTTACTTTTTGAATTAAAAATGTATTTTTAAATCATTTAAATGTATTATTTAATTAATTAATTGATTTTAATTAATTAAAAATACATTTAGGTATTTAAAAATCACAAAAAAAATTCATGAAGCATTCTCATACATTTAGAACAATTTACAAACCCATCACACAAATTTCTTTTTAGGTTTGATCATGTTTTCACAATTTATCATGAATTAGGGTTTCTAAAATTCACATTTTTCTAACCCTAACTTTCAAAAATCATTTTTGATCAACCATGATGAGTTTGCATTTGGTTCTTTTTGCATTGTTTCATACTTTACATTTACTATCTAGGTTATTTAACTCATAATTTTTCATTGCATTTCCAAATTGTTTTTCATTTTTCCTTTAGAAGTACTCAAAAACCCTAGCTAACTTAGAAAATTCATAACTTCCTTTAGGTTTAGCTTCTGACCTCCATCTTTGGGGAGTGTTCTTGTGTGTGTTCAGGGTTTGTTTGAGTTTATTTTCAAATTTTTATCATGATGTATGCTTCTTTTTTGATCATGTGCATCTCATACATTCATAAAACCCTAATTTCTCATGTTCATTTGCATTCATCTTTGCATATCATCATCATGTGAACTTGACATGACATTCCATGCTCTTGTATGACATATTAGACATCTTAAGATATGTTTGAACATTACTTGATCACTTCTTCATTCATTTGGTATGCTTTGCATTCATTACATTTCATGTTTATCCATGTGTTTTCAAGCTTCTAACATGTTTGTTTTGCATCTCATCCCTTGTATGAACATTCATATGCATCATATTTGACTTTGCATCATCTCATGACACATTTTCATTGCATTATTTCTTTTGGTCTTGGTCATTGCATCATTACTTGTTGCATTTCATTTCATTTATTTCCTTATGCATTCATACTAACATTTCAGGGGCTTATGGTAAGTTGTTTGGGATGTGGATTTGCCTCCACATCCTACCTTCTTCCCATCTCTTCATTTGCATATTATATTTGTCATTGAAGTGAAATTGCTTCACTTGTGCTCTCTTGCTCTTATATCTTCCTCTTAGGTTACTTATCTTCTTCAGGAAGTAAGTAACCTATTCCCTTCCTTCTTCTCTTTTCATCTGCTTCTCTTCCTTGGTGGCCTTCTGAAGACTTCTCTTTAAGCCTCACAAACCATAGGAACATCCAAGCATGATAATTTTAGGGTTGTATATAGTCCCCCCTAGATTTTTACCTTTGAGTCTCCTTGAGTCTCTCATCTCATCTCATAATCAGAGGTTAAACACTTAAAGCTTTAGGACTTTGAATTAGGGTTATGCATGTATCCTTATCTTAGCATGGAGTGTATAACTTTAATCCTTAGTGTTAAACCTTTAATTTTTTTACACCTTTTAATCAAAACACAGAATAATTATTAAGACTTAAGCTTGTAACTTGGGCCTTATATTAGGGTTACATCTCTTCCTTATGGTTAAGAGGGACTAACCCTAATGTTCAATGGACAAGTCCCCCTCAAGTTGTCTTACAAACTTAAAACTCATTTCTTAATCCCATATTTAATTAAAATCCACTTTAATAAAACATCTACCAAGGTTCTTACGTATTCTCAAATACCTAGAATGAAACATCTACCTCAAGTTTTTACGAACGCTTCTCGTGGGACTAAGGACAAACCACCTCAAGACTTACTCAAGACCTTACGGAGGATTCGATATAACACTCTCCTCAATATTTACAGATGTTTCCCGTGGGACTAAAGGTAACCCACCTCAAGACTTACTCAAGATCATCGCATAACTAGTGTAGCACTCACCTCAAGTCTTTACGGACGCTTCACGTGGGACTAAAGACAACCCATCTCAAGACTTACTCAAGACCTTATGGAGGACTCGTGGTCTACATGCCTCGAATCAATACCCGTATCTATACAACCGGTACCTCAAGTTCTTATAGATGCTCTTGCGAAACACAAAGTAACCACAATGAGACTTATACAAAACTTTACGGAGGACCCAATCAAATACAATTCTCAAATCACACTAGCCTAAGGGAATCCTAGATACCTCACAAGTTATACCTTCATTATTACCTTTGGCTCACAATTCCCTAACTTAACATTTTTACGGTTTAATCGAAAAGTCGGGTAAAAGTTATATAAAAGTAATATTTTTCGGCATCATGAGAAAGTACATAATTTTAGCTTTCAATCGATATAAAGAACGCTTAAATCGGATAACCGAGGCAAAAGATATGAATTTTTCAAAAAAAAAATTTAAGAGTTACAGGGTGAAATCGATTGCACATAAACTGCAATCGATTGCACAATCCCAGATTTTTAAAGTTTGCTACTGGTTTATGGTGCAATCAATTTGCACTCTACTGCAATCGATTGTACCTGTTATAAAACCTGAAAAATCACTTCTAAACTCCATTTTCTCATGTTAAAAGTCTTATAACTTCCTCCAACCATCACACACATTAGAACAACATTTAACATGCTAAATATCAATAGACATAGCATCAAACATAGTATTTATTCATGGTAAGAACAAAGGAAGCATCACATATGTCAAAAACCCCAAATTCTATATGACAACTTTCCAAATTCAATTCCAAATCAAACCAATAAAAAATACAAGCATTGGTAAGTGATACCACACATATAAAACTCATGGTGTCAAGATTATAACACATTTCATCCGTTAGATTTACCAATTTACCGAAAAGAATTAATTTGCACATAATCTCACTAAACCCTAAAACTCAAGAAAAACTTACATCTAAGTTTCTAACTAGAACCCACCTCGAGATATGAAGATTGGCGGAAAGAATGAGCCGATTCGACAGACGAATGACGGAGAATGATGAATTTGAAGCTCTAGGGTTCACTTCTCCTCTTCTTCTCTTTTCCTTCTTTCACTTTTCTTTACTAACTTCTTATTTCTCTATTTTTCTTTCTACATAACATAATATATAAAATTTATGTTTTTAAGAAAAACTTAGTTTTCTTACCAGTGGGTCAAAAATAGAAAGTATCCAAAAATGTCTCTTAATCCAATATTTTATAAAAACCTCTGAGTCAGCTAATATTATTTAATAAAATAAAATCCCGCTGATCACTCTAATTATTTCCGTTAAAATCTCTTAGAGTAATCTGGAACAATATTAATATCAAATAATATTATTCAGAGCATTAAATAAATTACGGGGTATTACAATCTCACCCTTTTTGTTTGACTGTTGCCTCTACACGGGTAACGTGCAGGTAATTAGGAGTAGTTAGAGCTTGTGGTCTGCTCTGATATGTAACATTAGGAGTCAGAAATGCTTCATTTTTAAATTTTTTTTCTTGAAGAATTTTTGTTTTGCCTTTAAGTATTCTTAAACCGATGTCTTTGCATTATGATGCTTTATCTTTCGTTGTGTAATGAAATAACAATATGTTTTACACTATTTTATGTTACATGTATTGAAAGAGCAAGTTTTACTGCAAAAAATAATACCTTAATTTCTTTGTGAAGATTAATTTACTCTGATTTTTCATTTAAATTGTGCAGGGGAAGTTAGGGAGTTACTATAAGAACATCGGATAATAAATATAACATAGGACTAGGGATGCTTTATTTTGATCAAAATATTCTTATTATCTGAATGCTTGGTAGAAACCCTAATTGCCTATGGACATAGTAATTAGGTTGTTTTTATCAAAGATATTCTCACTAAGGACTTAGGAGTAGATGCCCTAGAGAATCGATAATCAACTATTATGAATTATGTAATTGCATTGATAAGGCGAAGTTGTTGCATGAAGAATCATTCACCACTCCTAGAAATCTATTCATATTTGTTTCCCGTTCACTTATTTACTCGTTTTCTGTTATTGAAATTTTAGCCCTAATTTTACCAAACCAAAAAAAAACCTAAAGTTTTTGTTTAATTAAAATTGATCCAGAACCTTATATCATCAAGTAGTCCTTGAGATTCAATACTTAGGATTTCCCTATTATTACTACAATGGGTAAAATAGTACACTTGCTATTTTTCAGATCACACATGAATCAAGAGCCATTGGAGATAAGTCTTAGAGGTTTTATGTCAAGTCATCAATGGATTGTAAAAAAAATTGAGGTTCAAAGAAAAAAGGCGAAGTGTTAGAAGTAAGGCAAAGAAGAAAGTGTAAAATTTGATTAGGATTTGAAGAAAATCCTTTTATAAAGTTGCATTAAAAAGTAGTAATGATGAAACGGCTAGTCTCAGGCCTTTGAGGGGAGAACCCTATTTCAATGTAGATTTCAAAAGACACGATACTTGACGAGACTTGTGACATATGAGATACATAATGAAAGACATGTTATTATAAAAATAGACATTGTTCCAATTGTGTCATTTCATTAGTCAACACAAATTTTAATCATTTGAAAAAAATGATAAAAACTTTAGGGCATCTGTTATGGGTGAAATTTGAGAGTTGTCGAATTGAGTCAAAGTTATTGTAAAAGTCATTGATTTTGATAAAGATATTTAATTAAAAAATACGAGTTTGTCAAAAGATTGATGGATTCAACATGTAACATAATTTTGAAATGAAAATTACGATAAAAACTAGATACATGCATATGTACAACCACATAGTATTTTAGGAGAGAAGGTACTTATCACCCTATTTCGAAGAGTCGTTATTTATTTAATGTAATTATCAATCATCAAAGTTCATAGGCTATAAGTCTTTCAACTGTTTTGTTCTCACTTTCAGTTGTTATGTACTGAAGAGTCATTACTTACCTTAATATAATTACCAATCCTTAGAGGTTGTAGGCTATAAATAAGGGGTCATACTACCTTCATTTCTTTTTAAGTGTCGCTTTTGTGAAATTTTTATGTTTTTTTTCAATTGTTGTTTACAAAGTTCAAAGTAGTAGTGATTATAATTTATCAAAAATACCCCTAATTATTTATTATGGAAATAGAAAAATTATATTGAAATAATTAAAAGTTAGGGGTATTATAGACAAAAGAAAAGTTATAGTTTGAAAAGTAATAATAATTATTAGCTTTCTTAGTATGTGTAAAAAATCAAAAAAGGACAATTTAAAAGGAACATGAAGTAATATGTAATCAAGCTTGTGGATAAAATATTTTTTAATAAAAAATGTTGGATGTGGGGTTCGAACCCACGCGCACTTGAGTCAAAGTTATTGTAAAAGTCATTGATTTCGATAAAGATATTTAATTAAAAAATACGAGTTTGTCAAAAGATGGATGGATTCAACACGTAACTTAATTTTGAAATGAAAATTACGATAAAAACTAGATACATGCATATGTACAACCACATAGAATTTGAGGGGAGAAGGTACTCATCACCCTATTTCGAAGAGTCGTTATTTAATGTAATTACCAATCATCAAAGGTCATAGGCTATAAATCTTTCAACAGTTTTGTTCTCACTTTCAGTTATGTACTGAAGAACCATTACTTACCTTAATACAATTACCAATCATTAAAGGTTGTAGGCTATAAATAAGAGCTCATACTACCTTCATTCCTTTTTAAGTGTCTCTTTTGTGAAAGTTTTATGTTTTTGTGAAGTAATATGTAATCAAGCTTGTGGATAAAATATTTTTTTAATAAAAAATGCTGGTTGTGGGGTTCGAACCCACGCGCACTTATGTGCAGAAGATCTTAAGTCTTCCCCCTTAACCTCTCGGGCAAACCAGCTACACATTGGGATTTTACATAAATAATAATTGTTATCACTTAAGCTGTGGAATTGCTCATGCTGTCATAACACGTAATGTTCAATAGTTTATGTCCCGATAACAGGACAATAAAATAAATAGGGATTATGATTAGAATATCATGATGATGTCAAACTAGTGACTTAGTACCATACCTTCAGTCAAGACTTGATAAAGGTTCTAAGACATAGGGAACAAGCATGAACTTGCCAATGGATAACACTTGGTATGAGAAAATGATTGAAGAATGACCGCAAGATAACAAAATGAAATATACTCTTACACATGTTTGTTTAGATAATGATCTTGTATTAGAAAATTGGCAAAATACTCAAATTGGTCCCTTAAGTCTACATCGGGGTCCAATTTGGTCCCTTAATTCTAAAAAGTACCAAATTGATCCCTTAAGTTTTTAAAAGGTATCACGATGTTAGTCCTTACTGTCAACACTGTTAGTCAAAGTCAACGGTAGAGTACAAGTGGCACACACATGCATCTGATGTGGAATCTAGCGCTCGTGTGGAATCATGTGTGGCCTATGATGTGGATGTGTATCACCAAATTCATCAAAAATTCAAGAGAAAAAAATCAAATATTTCATATTCAACCAAGGATCGAACCCCAGTCATCCTAATTGCAAAAGCAATTTGAGTACCACTGAACCATTTTGTATTTGTTAAAATAAATTACAAATTTAAAATATATCACACATAATTAATAATATTTATATAAAAACAAATTTCAAAAAAATAAAAAATAATTTTGTTCGCTTTTGTTCTTCACCTTGTTCTTCTTCTTCAAATTTCATCCATAAAACACATTGTTCTTAGTGATATTGGCAGTGTTCTTGTTGTATTGGTTTATATTTGTCCTGCAAAACACATTATTCTTGAAAAAAAGCAACCTTATCTTGAAAAAAAGCAACCTTATCTCGAACATGAAATATCTTATATTATAGTTACACATGCCATATCTGTATTATATAAAGTGGAACCAAACATCCTCAAAATCAAAACATTAGTAATTAAACTCCAAAATTCACAAAACACAATCCAAAATGCAGACAACTTTAACCTTTGAAGGCACCACCACTGTTGTGCCTCTGACAAAACCAAAGAGTATCTCACATCTTAGTACTTTCCCCACCAAATTCATTGTCTCGCGTGTTTCTCCACCTTGTTACACTACCATCGTAGTTGCTTCCAGGAACTTTGATCCTTCAATAGTCAACTACTACTCAGCATTCTTGTAAGATCTCATTCTTAATCACTTTCATGCTCGGAATGGTTGCCATAATGTTTGTTTGTGTTATTTTTGGTGTGTTATTGTTGTATTTTGTAACCTTGCTACCACTATAAGCTTCCACCACTATAAATGGGTTTTGATATCACAAATTGCTATAGCCTAATTGGTGGAGGCTGACTTTATTTTGCTTGAGGTTGTTGGTTCGATTCTGGGTTTAGGCAAAACAAAATATTCTTTTGAATTTTGATTATAATATGCCACGCATGCAAATATATATATGCCACGTCGTATACCACACAAGCAAATATAAACACCATTTGTGATAATTAGACGAAAATGACTAAAGTTGCACCATTTAAAAACTTATGGGATCACTTTGGAATTTTTTAAAATTAAGGGACCAAAATGGACCCCGAGGTAGACTTAAGGGACCAATTTGGGTATTTTGCCTAGAAAATTCTAGACCTTCAGAAACCCTTAAAACCTCATATAAAAAGGAGAAATTAAGCGTCACACCAAAGTACACACATGTTTTAACCTAGATACCTCTCACACTTGATAGAAAGTTACTTGGACATTAGAGTGTTTATAGGTACTACCCCTATCTAGGGGACACATCGCAAGAAAATCTCCGCTGAGAGTTGCCCTTTATGACCAATTTCACAAACACATGAATGATTCCTTACTAAAAGGGTCATTGAAACAATATATGGGAATGATCGTTAACATTCAACCACCAACTTGAACATTATAATAGAAAATTAAGTAAAAAGAACAACACATTGTTGGACTTGAGACTTCACACACAAAATATGGAGGGTGGGGGTGAATTGTGTAGTTTAGAAAATTGTGGTTTTAAAAAACTTTAGGAAGTAAAATCAGAGTTTGAAAACATTTTAAATAGTCAGCAGCGGAAAAAATAATTTGCAAAAAATAAATAGTAGAAAAAATTAAGAGTTAAGGGAAATAAATGAACACTATGATAGATATAGGTTTGATCAAACAAGAAAATGACTTACTCCTCTCCCAAAGATTTGATCTTGAGAGTATCTAATACATTTCGAGAGCTTTTAGTAGGAAAGACTCACGAACCCCCATTATACAAGGAAATGATAGTTTACATCCAACCAAATAATAATACAATACTTCAGAATATGACAGTTCGAGTCTTCTATTCCAAAGGGTAGATTTGAAGTTGTTAGTCTTCTTTCCACACGGTAGATTGAAGAAATTAGTAATCTCTCCACAAATGATAACCTTGGAGCGGTTAGTATTCAGTTCCTAAACCTTGCAAGCTTTTATTAAGGTTGAGCTCATGAACCTTAAAGCCTTGGTTTTACACAAGATAACCAATAACCTATGAGATTTTAATATCAGGTTAATCCTGAACCTACCAAGCTTTTAATATCTGGCTTAGCCTGAACCTAATCTTAGTTTTATATTGGGTTAACCAAGAAACTAATGAAAGCTTTATACGAGCTAAACGTTTGAACTTAAATGGATACTGAATCACACAATCCCCAAACCAAAGTTTTTAATGAGTTTAGCTTCTTACCCAAACAAATCCCTGAATGGATGATATTAAACCAAGGTGTATACAAAAGATTTCCTTGGTTAATTTATAGTTCTGCCCTTCAAGAATTACAAAATATCATCAGTTACAAAGGCATTATGGCTAAAATATTAGTGAGAGAGAGAAGGAGAGAGAGAGAGAGAGAGAGAGAGAGTCGTGTCAAAACATGATTCTGGATGAAATGAAATGGGGGAAGGGATGTCTATTTATAGGCTAGAGATTGGTTCAAAAAGGAATTTAGAATAAATGCATTTTATAACAATCTAATCGATTGACACATGTTTACAATCAATTGTAAGTATAAAAAAGGAAGGAAAAAATATCTAGTTGCTTCACATCATTAAGGAATTGTCCTAATCGCTTGAGACTCAAATTTGAACTGATTTAATTGATTAGAAAAAATTTCTAATCGATCAGATAAGTCAAAATTTTGCCTATAGCTATTTTAACCGCTGCCAATTCATCTGGCACAACTTCAAGATATTTTGAAGATATTTTCTTAAATCAAAACAATTTGGAAAAAAAGTGTATATGTGCTTTAGCCACACACTTTATAAAACCCTTATACTTTACAATTTGTTCACTCGCTAATAAATTAGGAGGGTCCTTAGCACTTCAAGAATTTTTCAGATGCTTTCTCTTTTTTAGTCACTTGCTTGAGTAGCTTGAGATGAGGCTTTAGTTAAATTCCATTTGATTTCCATCATCAAATAGTCAAGTCCATAAAACCCTAATATTTAGGTTTACATATTTATCCGCTTAATCATTCATGTTTGACTTATCATAAGAAATTAGTTTTCATCATCAAAAGTTGATGTCCCTGTTAAAAGCACATCACCTGCAAAACAAGGTTCCACAAATATAAATCTAACCATCCATGATTCGTTTTTAGTAAGGTCATAAGGAGAAAACATCATGTTAAAGAAGGACTCACAACATTATCCTTACACCCGGAGAACTAGATCCACCTTCAATCAACATTTGGAATGGATCTATCCTCCAACTATTGAAACAATCTTTATACTTTCACTAAATTACGAACCTCAACTAACAGTTAAGGGAAAATTGGTTCCATACCAGGAAGAGAGAGATAAAACACCATATATCACGCTCAAATGAACTAAAATAAAAATATTAAAACAAATACTCGGCTGAAAGACTTACTCCTGGAGGTCAATAGACAGTCTGTGACACTAAAATTTCAAAATGAGTAACTCGAAGGAGTTGAAACCCCATGACCTAACCACTTCTTGATACTCAAGCTCCACAATGACATTGTAGAAAATCACAAAAACAACCACACAAAGTCTTCCAAGGAACAATGTCCTAGGGGTCAACAAAGATGGATGACTCATGACTCATTCTCAGCTTCCGATAATTCATTCTCCTTATAAGTTAGAACACGAAGGAATCATGGACACCACTATAAATGTAAATTAAATTCCCAATTCTTTGACATAGATATATTATTGTGAAACACCTTAAGAATAAGAATCAACGAGTATCCTATAAGGAGGTAACTCTAGAAACCACTAGGAATATGATCTTACAATAGGGCGACCGACCATAATGAACACATGGAACTTGTTGATGACCTCTTCAACGTTAGGGGAGAAAGAAATTTCTAGAAGTGAAAATTGTTTGTACTAACCTTTAAAGCATGGGTTATGACTTGGTTTAGAGAGGATAAGAAACGAGGATATCACTTCATAGGGAGAACCTCACAGATGCTTGTCTACATATTTCTAGGCATATTGAAGGAAACATATGTCAATAGAAAGCTTAGGATCCATTAGATAATGGAAGAAAAAACTCTTATGATTGTACATTGAATGGTTCAATTGAGAATCAATGTTGGTCAAAAGCGTTGATGATGAGATGAATTTTTCATGTTAAGCCCCAAACTCCAACCATGATCTAAATTCGCAAAAAAAAACATGTGGATTAAGGCCCTAGAAACCGTGGATCTATGTGTTGTGCAGGTGTAACCTTCATTTCGTTTTGACAATGACGTCTTTCTAGCTATTAAAAGATGTCAAATCCATAAGTCAATGACTTTTATTGTTGATAATTCTCTTCCAGGGCTTTTTGTAACGATTATAAAAAGGGGAGTTGATTGTTAATGTCTATTAGTTCATAGTGATGATAGCTAATAAAAAGGAAGAGATATTGAGCCTTAACAATTAAATGACTAAAGTTCTAAATGGAGCTCTAATCAATCAAATAAAAAAGTCAAGTCTCATATGAAGTGTTGAATCAATGATGTCTCACTTTCTACTACCCATAACTCATATTTTTCTATTTCTTCAGGAATTAGCCTTAGTTTTTTTAGAGTGAAAACTATATTTGATAGTCTTGTTAGTTGATGTGGTGTTTTTCTTGTAAATTACTAAATAAGGGTTTGTCTCTTATGTAATATCTTCGAAAGAAGTTGTTTTTTTAGCTTAACTAGTTAAATTATTTGTTAAGTTGTTGAGATTAGCCCAATAAAATCTTTGTTTGTTTATGAGTTCAGCCTGGTATAAAATCTTTGTTCGTTTCTGAGATTGGTTTGGTATAAAATATTTGGTTTGGTTTGGGGATTATACAATATAAAATCTCTTGTTTGATTGTAAGAAATTTTGTGGGCATAATCAGTGAAAACTTACATCGCATATAGTGGAAACTCTTAAGAAGAATTCTTAGAGATATGAGTAGGCCAAGTGGTTAGACCAAACCAGTATAAATCGCTAGAAAATATCTTTGTTCCTTTATCTCTTTTTATCCTTTATTCATTTTTGTTATATTTTCATATCTCCACATATTTGATTTTACTCATTTATCTCTATTTGATTTATTAAATTAACTTAAATATTTTTATAAATCCAAATTTTTATAATTGGACATCATTTTTCAACCTATACAATCCTTTTCCCCACTCTTGTGTTTGGAGTTACTTTTCCAATAAGTGGCATTAAAGTATAACTTATTATGTTTTTCATTAATGCATTTTTCATAAATAAACCTACACATTTAATGGTGAAAGATTTGACTTATGGAAAACTAGAATGAATATTTTTATTGAATATAATAGTTTTGAAATGTGGAATTTTGTTGTGAATGGTATATTTATTCCTACTTACTGGATTAATAATAAAGTAGTAAATAAACCAAATAATCTTTGGACCAAAGCATATAAGAGAAAATTAAAACTTAGTTCTCTCCATCAATTGCATGTGTTTCTTCCTCCATTGTCGACAACCTCGACCTCACTCTCACCCTCGGTACTATCTCTCCAAAGTCAAGATCTTGGATGATCATCAAGGTACGTGCATCGGTGAACTCTCGTTTTGTTCTACTGTTAAGCGGTGTTCGGCTGCGGCCAAATCGAATAATCGTCGTAGTGGATCAAACGATATTTGTGTATAATTTCGCTAACTCGAAGTTATTGCATCAGATTGAACCATTGCAACATATTATTTAAAGATGATTATATATAATGTAGTTTTTCTCTCTATTCTTTACTACGATAATCATTGCAAAAAGTAACTCTTCTTACTTTATGAGAGGTATTCTCTTCTTACCGCTATAATCTATGTGGATTCCTTGCTATGTTACATTGTATTTCATATACTTATTTGCTGTAATTTTATTTTACTTTCATTTAATCAAAGACATAATCTCATGGATGATGATTTGCTTTATGTAGTGGAATTTGATGATTATTATTAATGGTTAAAAATTAATATGTAATTATTGTAGATTCTTATATATTATGCTCGGTGCTACATAGGTTGTTAGTCATGATGTTGATTGATATATATTGTACTAAGAAATAGTCATGTATGGAGTATGGATGAGTTGATATTTTTAAAACTAAAATATTGGATTTAATGTTAGTTAAGGAAAATACACATGATTGTTGCTCACATATCTGCTTCATTTGGGCACTGAGGACAAACCTTTATTGTTGCAGATTTTTCTATCACAAACGCTATCCAGTGGTTCCCTTAATTTTGGTTTGTTAGAGGATTGTCTTAGGTTGGTTTTATATGTCAATTGCAGTTTTTGGTTTTGGTTTTCTACTGACTTTATGTTGCTTGGTTAAAAGCATGTAGGATTTCAGACAGGGAGAGTTGTACCCTTTGATTAGTTCAGGACATGTAACTAATGATAAATGAGTTTTTCCCTTATTCTCCAACATTTCATTGATCACTGAATATATATTTTTTATTAAACTACATCAATGAATTATAAACTATTTTGTAGTGTTTGATAAATGGATTTCATTGTTTCTTTTTATTTTACAAATTTCCAATTAGTAAAGAGAAATGGGGCTAACTATTTTATTTCATATGTGATGAGTAGAATTAATGTACTTAAAGAGGAGGCTGCAATGCGGGTCATACAATAATCTACATAAGCTCCTTAATTATTGCAATATGTTCAAGATTCATGAATAATAACTTAAATTTGAATATGCGATATGCGAATGTTGAACCTTGTTGTTGTTGGTTATAGTCATTGTAATGCTTCAAACTACTAATGGGCTTTTATTTTTGAGTCAAAAATGGTTTTTCTTGAACTCTAACTATTTTTTGTCTATTCCTTTTCTGCAGAATCTTCTCAGTGGAGAGCCCCTAAAGCTTGTTGACAGTGGCGAATCCCATAGAACCTTTGTTTACATCAAATATGTTATTGAAGTTGTCCTATTGATGATTGTGGTTATGTCATATATTCTTCATCTAATACTTATTATTATTGTCAGTTCTGTGATGAAGATTCTGTGACATGTTTGTTGACAGAAAAATGCCTGCTAGAGCCAATGGGCACATCTTCAATGTAGGTAACCCAAGGAGTGAGGTTACAGTTAGGCAACTTCCTGAAATGGTAAAATGATTATTATTGTCATTCGGTTCTAACGTTAGAATTTAACCTTGTTGGGATTCAAATCCATTTCTTTTTTGTTCCATTTTACAGGGAAGGATATGATGACGGTGACAATGGAATTCATGACATCATCATAATCAGCAAGCATCTCGGTAAGTTTAGGTTTTTGTTTCGGTTTCATCTTTA
This sequence comes from Lathyrus aphaca, assembly GCA_963966055.1. NCBI lineage: Eukaryota > Viridiplantae > Streptophyta > Magnoliopsida > Fabales > Fabaceae > Lathyrus > Lathyrus aphaca. Next base: position 9,640,337 of record OZ014525.1, read on the forward strand.
TTTCGTTCATCTTATTTTCTCTTCAACCTTTCAAGTTAATTTACCTATGAATTATTGCGAAGCCATTTTACTTAAATGGCTTAATCATTTGTAAACATAATAAAATAGTTCTATTGAGTGAAAGTCTTGGATAATGATGAGATATAACACGCCAGGTTGTACAAGGCCTGAAATGATCCTAATTACCTATTATAGGATTAGTTATTTGTTTGTAACTTATAGCTATCAATGAACTATGTGTGTAATTAGTACCAGAAGTAGTGCAGTAGATGTTAATGTTCTATGTTAAATTTAGTATGCTAATGTTTTGTCATAATTGGGTAAAGGTTTTTGGGAAGCATTGAAACTCCATGCTAGTAGTTAAAACTCTTAGAACACAACCTTCATAATTTTTCCATCAATTTTTTCTTGGGCCTGAAGTGAGAGTATGGAGCTCATTATTGTATTAAATAAAACTCTAAATACATTGGTTTAGTTTACCTCAATTTTCATGAATATTGTATATGTATTCATGATTTTATTCACTGAAAAAGTGTTGATAACTACTAGTAGTTCACGCCAATGGAACCTATCATGTAGTATTTTGTTACTTGAACTATTATTTCTAAATAGATTTGCCTTTGTCCATATCAATTTTTAACTGATATTCCATTCTTATATTTGTTCAATTTTGACAGGTATTAGGAACAATTCAGATACTTGTAGTTCATTAGAAAACATCCTTGTCCAAGAACATAACATCCTGGAGAATACTTTCATAATTATTGCATAATTATTAGTGGAAAATAATGTTGATGATTGGTTTGGTTGAACAAAAACAGATGGTCAACCATAACAGCTCAACATCCAAGGAGAACTGACAACGAGATAAAAAACTACTGGAACACACATCTCAAGAAAAGACTAACAAGAATGGAATAGACCCCACAAATCACAAACCAAAAACATATACCATATATGGTGGAGGAAGTATCAAGTGTCAATACTCCAAACACTCCGCAAATCTCAGCCACATGGCTTAATGGGAAAGTTCTCAGTTAGAAGCTGAAGTCAGACTCGTTAGAGAAACCAACAAAATGAAAGTTCAAAGTTATTTATGTTGCATCTTGGGTTGTAATTCTATGTTCATTATACTATGCCTTGTTGGTAATTTATTTTCTATTTTTTTAGGGACAAAAGATGTAAGTTCAATCTTGTGTGACTGATGTTAAGGAAAATATAATTAATTAAGTCTTTCTTTTGATGGCCTTGCTACATATATATGTGACTAATTACTTTATTATCAAACTTTGAGAACTTCAATTCAATTATTTTCTTTTGTTGGAAACACAGTTTGGTGTTTGTAGTGTTCTTGTGGCAGCATCAATAACCATCAGTTGCATTTTTAATTATATATTATAAAATTATGGCGGTTACAACCGACGCTTTTTTCCATTAAAAGATATGTATATTATATAATTATGGCGGTTAAAACCGTCGTTATTTATTTTAATGAAATATTTATTCCAAAATTATGGCGGTTACAACCGTCGTAATAATAAATTGGAGACAGTTTCAAAACCGTCGCGGGATGCTACGACAGTTGGAGCGACAATTTTACAAACCGTCGTAATACAGCCTCGCCACGCACGTTTACACGACAGAAGGGGAACCGTCGTGACTTGTAATTTGCGTCAGTTTTAACCGCCGTAATCTGCCAAATTAACCGTCGTAATTTGCAAATTTTCTTGTAGTGAGTGTTCTAACCACCCGAGAGCATCTTCTATTTTTAATTGTAACTCGACCAAGGAAGTATGAGACAATCATGAAATGATCCATGGAGATCTTCTTGAGATCGAACAAGAGAGAATGAACATATGTATCCATGAAGATGAAAGTCATATTTGAAAGTTTGTTATCAAACATTAGAATCCTTAGAAGCTATTTTAGAAAGTTTGTATCTAACAAATATCTCAGAATCAATAATTGGTCTCAGAAAATATGACCCAATACTTGATTTGGAAGATAGAAAGGTTTGCGTTGAATTTTCAAGAAATATCTTAAAAGGAGGGTATTATCTTAACACTTAAAGAGATAATCTAGTTTTTTTAAGATGAAAAAAAGAATTCAAGAACATTCAAAGAATCTTCATCATCTTCAGCCTCATCAAAAATACTACTTGAATAAGTGATTGAAAGATCTACGCCACATGTTTTCTTTGAAATAACTATCATAATAAAGGAATGATACTTTGAAGAATTCTTATGCGGAAGAACATTTGAAGAATCAACACCCGAAAGAAGCGTTGTAAAGCCAACATGAAAGAGGTAAAAAAAATCTTTAGCGCTATTTGTGAAAATGACGATGAGGTAAGTGCTTCAAAGATAAAAAAAAAGTAAAGTGTCAGACCAATAGGTTTTTTACAAGTGAAAGAACTTCAGTAAGATAAAGTGGTGTCAATGTAGGGACCACTGCAACTTTATCAAGCACAACTAAGTCATCTCAACCAAATGTAAACCAACTCCTTAATACATAACATGACATAAACCAGTTTCAATTGGCTTTTGGTCTGAACCTAGATTGTTAGTTGACCCACATGAACAATCATCATCTTCAAACATCCAATAAAGCCAACACCAAACATACACTTATATACTAAGACAACAAAATTATCAAACCACTATACAACCTTTCGTTAACACCTAAAACCAATGCATGTCATACCCCTTATTCGTATACACAATTTTTATTTAAAAAGCCACACCACAACCTTTTAGTACCACCCAGAAAATATGCATGTCATACACTCATTTACAAAACGAAGAGTATAACCCTGTTTATCAATAATAATCTTAACATTTTAATCCATCTTGTCAACAACAGACACCAACCACCAACTCATCATACTCATACCAATACACACAACCAATATCACGAATAAACATTAACTACCAAACACCATGACAACAAGTTTCTTTTTATCCAACATAACAATTCACACAAAATCCACCCTCCACCAATAATGCTACTACTCAACCATTGCAACATCAACCCAAACAACAACAAAACAAAACTTTGAACACATTGGCAACAAACTAAATTACAACAACGCTAGAAATTTTGATACACTCCAATGGATTCTTTATCCAGACGATGGCGCAAAGACTCATTTCCTTCTCAACAACCTTGACGGAGCCAATAGAGGCATCGACGACAATTATCACATCGTCGGTGTGAAACCAAAGATCACTTAGATGGACCACATCAATAGTAAAAAAAATACAATTATTATTATATTCGAATAATATTTTATTAATCTTCTAAATTAATTTTGATACTAATTTTTCATCTAATAATTTATTATGAAAATTAAATAATTCTCCTAATTAACAATAATTAAATAAAAAAATTGTATTTAATAATAGTTATAAAAAATTTCAATTAATAAATATTTAAAACAAAATAAACAAAACTAATTAGAAAGCGGCTTTAGTGTTATTGACATCTCCCCTTTAAAATTAGGGTTAAATATTAAATTTTATTTTTGGTCCTTATAAAAAAATAATGTGTTTTGGTCTCTACAAAATAATTATGCACGTAGTTTTAGTCTCTACTATTAAACAAATGTGTATTTTTGAATGATTATTTATCAGATATATTTAGAATGTTATGAAAAGTTTCTCGAAAAAAAATCAAATTTTGATTTATAAGTCGAGATTTTCATTACTTTTATCATTATTTTTTAAAATTTAAAAAATTCATATTTAATTCTTCTCATTTAAAAAAATATATAATTTAGTAAATAAACATTTTATAATGTAATCTGAACATGTATGAATAAAAATTATTCAAAAATTTAAAAATTTATGAAAAATCAAATAGTTTTCAAAATTTTAAAAAATTACAAGAATTAAAATTGAATGCATAATATTTTTTTTAGGAATCAAAATATATCATTTTATTTATAGAGACAAAAAATAAAAAATAAAATATTTATAGGAAAAATATATATATTTAATCCTGAAAATTAAAAAAAAAACTGAGAACACGTTTATACAAAATAATTAGTACTATCTAGAGGTGTTCGCGGTGCTGTTTGGGCGGTTTTCACGCAAAAAATCATCTGAACCGCAAGAGAAAAAGTATGTGGGTTGGTTTGGTTCGGTTGACTTTAAGAAATAAAACCGAATCAAACCAAACCAATGCGGTTTGAATTGGTTCGGTTGGTTCGGTTTTTTATAATATTTTTATTGAGTCATATATACATCTGAAATTCTGTGATCAGGTATGAGATGTCCTAAGAGATGTCCCAACACTTGACAGATTTAACCAAAACTTAAATAGCAAGAAAAGTAAACAACACAGAAGTTTGTTAACCCAGTTCAGTGTATAACCACACTTACATCTGGAGGCTACCAAGCCAGGAGGAAATCCACTATAAGTAATATTAATTCTAGACTTAAACCTCACTGTTTAATCTATCACTTAATAACTACCCAATGCAATTTCTACCTAAGTCACAACTTAGATAAGAGTACCCTACTCACTCCCCCTCAATCACACAGTGATCAAGTTTACAAGTTTAATAAAATTGAAGACATTCTTCAAACAATACAGCTTGATCTTACTTCACAGTTTCAATCAAGTCACAAATACACTTATACTTAAAAGCTCATCAAGTGGTACAATTAAAAACAACCTGCTATTAAAAACACTAGACACCCTATTTGGTCTTCTGAAATTCGTACTCAATTCTATGAGTTTCTGTTGCTTAAATAGGTATCTGTAATTTGGGCTTTCTGTAGGATGATCCAGCCCTAATGCACATGCAGCTTCCACCTTGAATTTAGGGTTTGTTACTTCCTAGATTCTAGGTGATTTAGGTCTTCTGTTTTAATCTGAATCTTCAATATAAAACTCCCTACAGATGCGCCTTGTTCTGTTTTTATCCATCATTAATTAATTCCAGATAACTCTCCTTAAATATCTCTGATTAGTTAGTCAATAATTAATTCTGGAAGCAGGTTTGAGATGTCTCAACATCTGTTGGGACATCCTGAAAAACTGAACTTAGTCATTTACACAATGTCCCAACATCTGGTAAGACATCCTGAAATAAGTTCATATACTCTGTTTGATGATGTCCCAACATTTGATAGGACATTCTGAACTGAATTCAATAATTCTTGTTGGTCAAAAATTCTGCCAATTCAAGACATCTACAAACTCCCCCTTTGGCTAATTTTTGGCTAACATCTTTTCTGGTTTTCAGAGTGCAGCAGAAGTTCTTTTTATCAGAGTATAGCATTACTTTTTTTGTTGATTCTTATTTGAGATTACTCCCCCTCAAACATATATGTATCCAATATTGTTGCAACAGAAAAAAAACTTATTCAGTTCAGAAGCAAACAAACAGATTTTTTCATTCATACTTAAACAGCAATTACAATTTGTTGTTGTTCTCCCCCTTGGTAGACACAAAATTTAGGGCCAAAGACACTATTCCAGAAATACATTGTTGTCATTACATTTGCCTCACATACATTGATCACTCAGATTCATCACTCTCAGTTTCTTCCTCAACTTCTGTTTCTTCATCAGCTTCACTTTCTTCATCAGAGCCAGCTTTTTGATCTTCTCCACTCTCCAGCCTTTGGATGATCTCTTCAATTTTTAGCTTCCTTGCTTCAAGTTCTTTGCATGTGCTTTTGAGCTCAGCAATTAGAGCCTTCTTGGAGATTGGAGTCTTAGCAGTTGAAGGACCTGCAGATGTCCCAAAAGTAGCTTCAACATCTGCAGCATGATGACTGAGGAATAACTTGTAGTGAAAAGCCAGGGGGCTTTCTCTCTTGCAGACAGTGTCCTTCTCAGTTAGAATCCCAGGATATTGGCTTAATACTATGCCACATAGCAATGAAGGAAAAGCTATTGGTAGCTTTGTTGCAGAAGAACTGGCATGCTTCAGGGTTTGATCAAAAATGTAAGCTCCATAGTCTAGCTTGGTCTGAGTACCCACAGCAAAAATGAACCTTTCCAGGCCAGTGGAGATTGAAGAGGTGTGATTGGTAGGCACCCAGTTAGCTGTACCAATCCTGTTCAGCATAGCATATTTTCTTGTAAGCATGCTCACAGAGAGCTTTCCCTTCACAGGCCATGCCTTGACCTGGTTTGCAGTGATAACCTTGCAGATTTGGTTATCTGTCTTACCTAGCTCATTGGGTCCATCTGTTTCTCTTCCTAGGTACTGATTGATGATTTGAGGAGAAAACTCTACACATTTACCTCTAACAAAAACTTTTTGAAACTCAGAGGACTTACCATTGGAGCAATCCTCCTGAAGATTAACAATGAACTCTTTGACAAGAAGTTCATAGCAGGGAGAGAGATCTGAGACTGTCTTGAATAGTCCTGCAGCAGAGATGAGGTCAATCAGTTCAGTGCACTCAATCAGTTCAGTTCTCTTTCTAAGGCAACCCTTCTTTGGTACACAAACTTCCATTTGTTGACACTAGAGACATGATGGAATGATATGTTGTCCAAGGGGGCTTCTGGAACAGCAGATGAGGCCCTAGAAGGTGCTGGTTTCTTTTTGGGAGGAGATGTTGGGACATCTGATTCAACATCTGAGTCTGATGGAGTGACAGCTTTTCTTTTCTGAGGTTGAACTTTACTCCATTGTTTTGTTGGCCCAAAAGTAGCTTTAGCTTTGCCTTTCTTTGGGGAGGCTTTCTTCTTCTCAGGAATTTCAGCTTCAGCTTGCATCTTTCCTTTCCTGGACCTGAGCCTTTTGGCTATGCTAGGTCTAACAGAGGCTATGATCTCTGTATCAGAGTCCTGCTCCAGGTTTACCACTGGAGGAGATTGAGCAGTCTCCTCTTCAGCTGGTTTATCAGCAGGGATTTGATCTTCATTTGAGGCTTTGGTCTGATCCTCAGAGACTTCTTCATCATTTTCATTTGAGGCCTTATTCTGGTCCTCAGTTTGTTCCAAATCAGCATCAGATGAGTTCTTTTTCTCATCTTCAGATGTTCCAACATCTATTGGGACATCTTGTTCTGCAGGAGTGTCCTCTGCAGCTTGAGCTTGTTCTTCTTGAGGTGCAGGCATGGTGTTTAGAGGAATAGAAATTCCACTCACCTTTCTTTGTTCAAACAGAATTTGGGTGATAATCTCCTTGATGGAATCATCCACATAATCTGAAGATTTTGGGGGCATGTTAGTAGGTGAAGGAATGCCTCCTTTGGCTTTGCTGCGAACTTGATCTTTAGCTCTCTTTGGAGTTCTTGGCTTTTTAGTGTGAGAAGCACTTCCTCTGAGTTCGTCCAATGGAGTTGATTTCATTGGTACCACAGAGATGGGAGTGGCATGAACTACGTCTTCTTTGTTGAGAACTTCTTCAGTTGTGTTAGGGTTTTGAGACATTGTTGAGGAAGATGGAAGAAAAGCTTTAGGGTTTATGATTTCTGGAGAATAGCTGGTTAATGTGATTCGCTTGTGATAGTATAATGAGAATCTTGATAGCTGATTATAAACAGTTACTAAATAAGTAGCTGTTACAGTGCAAATGATTAGAGATGGAATTCCCAAGGATCTTGTCCAGATTGGTTTTGCCATCTGGAACTTATGCCATACAATGTCATATGACATGTTGGCACATCTCATTAACTGCTAAATATCACATAAACAGATTCCAAGTTTGCCCCTTAAGTTCTCAAATTGTGTAGCATCCAATGCTTTGGTAAAGATATCAGCTAACTGCAGATTTGTAGCTACATGTTCCAATGAAATCACCTTTTCTTCTACAAGATCTCTGATGAAATGATGTCTGATATCAATATGCTTGGTCCTGCTATGTTGGATAGGATTCTTTGATATGTTGATTGCACTTAAGTTGTCACAGTACAATGTCATGACATCCTGTGGGACATTGTACTCAGTGAGCATTTGCTTCATCCAAACCAACTGAGAACAACTGCTTCCAGCTGCTATATATTCAGCTTCAGCTGTAGACAAGGATACACAATTTTGTTTCTTACTGAACCAAGAAATCAAATTGTTTCCTAGAAAGAAGCATCCTCCTGAAGTGCTTTTTCTGTCATCTGCACTTCCGGCCCAATCAGCATCACAGAAGCCAGTGAGAATTGGTTTACATCCATGAAGGTACAATATGCCATAGTCACAAGTACCATTAACATATTTAAGAATTCTCTTGACTTGATTGAGATGACTGACTTTTGGATCAGCTTGATATCTTGCACATACACCTACTGCAAATGCTATGTCAGGTCTGCTAGCAGTTAAGTATAACAAGCTTCCAATCATGCTTTTGTATAAGCTTTGATCTACATTCTCACCCTTTTCATCTTTAGTCAGCTTCAAATGTGTGGGGGCAGGAGTTCTCTTATGAGTAGCATTTTCCATTCCAAATTTCTTGACTATGTTCTTGGTATACTTGCTTTGTGAGATGAACATTGTGTCTTCCATTTGCTTTATTTGCAGACCAAGAAAGAAGGTTAACTCTCCTACTAGGCTCATTTCAAATTCAGATTCCATCTGCTTGACAAAATGTTTGACCATCCTTTCAGACATCCCACCAAATACAATATCATCAACATATATTTGAGCAATCATGACATTCCCTTCTTCATCTTTAACAAACAGGGTTTTGTCAATTCCACCTTTTCTGTATCCTTGCTTGATAAGAAATGTGGTCAGTCTTTCATACCATGCCCTTGGAGCTTGCTTCAAACCATAAAGTGCCTTCTTTAGTTTGTATACATGATTTGGACAGCTTGGATCAACAAATCCTTTAGGCTGTTCTACATATACCTCTTCATTAAGACAGCCATTTAAAAAGGCACTTTTCACATCCATTTGAAATAGCTTGAACTTCAAGATACAAGCAATTCCCAAAAGTAGTCTAATTGATTCAAGCCTTGCTACTGGTGCAAAGGTTTCATCAAAGTCTACTCCTTCAATTTGAGTGTATCCTTGAGCTACAAGTCTAGCTTTGTTCTTTGTAACAACTCCTTGTTCATTTGACTTGTTCTTATACACCCATTTTGTTCCAATCACATTTATGTCATCAGGTCTAGGAACAAGATTCCACACTTCATTCCTTGTGAATTGACCTAATTCCTCTTGCATAGCACAAATCCAGTATTCATCAGTAAGAGCTTCCTTGATGTTTTTAGGTTCTATTTTGGAAACAAAACAAGAACCTGAAATCACTTCTCTAGATCTAGTGCTCACTCCTCTGTTGGGATCACCAATTATCAGATCTTTGGGATGATCCTTCTGTATTCTGATGGAGGGAGGTTTGCTGGATTCTTCTGTTCTTGTATCAGTTTGAGTGAAGTTATAATGATCATTCTTTTCTTCAGCTTCAATCTTGATATCAGCAGATGTTCCAACATCTTCTGGGACATCTGTAGGAGCATCATCAATTATCACATTTATGGATTCCATGATAACCTTGGTTCTAGAATTAAATACTCTATATGCTCTGCTGTTTATGGAGTATCCAAGGAAAATCCCTTCATCACTTTTAGGATCCATTTTTCTTCTTTGCTCCCTATCTGCCAGAATATAACAGATACTTCCAAAAACATGGAAGTACTTAACTGTGGGTTTTCTGCCCTTCCAGACTTCATATATTGTGGACAAAGTTCCTTTCCTTAAAGTAACTCTGTTATGGATGTAACAGGCAGTGTTCATAGCTTCAGCCCAAAAGTACAGAGGTAACTTTTTAGCATGGATCATAGCTTTTGCTGATTCTTGAATGGTTCTATTCTTCCTTTCAACAATCCCATTCTGTTGAGGAGTGATTGGAGAAGAATATTCATGGTTGATTCCTTCTGAAGAGCAGAAATCTAAGAACTTTTGGTTCTCAAATTCTTTTCCATGATCACTTCTTATTCTGATCACACAGCTGGATTTTTCCCTTTGCAATCTTTGACATAATTCTTTGAATACATCAAATACATCTGACTTTTCTTTGATGAAATTTATCCATGTATATCTTGAAAAATCATCAACCACAACATAGGCATACCTCTTACCACCAAGACTTTCAACCTACATAGGTCCCATCAGATCCATATGTAAAAGTTCCAAAACTTTGGAAGTTGTCAGATGTTGGAGCTTTGGATGGGACATCTTGGTTTGCTTGCCTATTTGACATTCACCACATATTTTGCCATCATCAATCTTCAGTTTAGGAATACCTCTTACAGCATCCATAGATATTATCTTCTTTATGCCTCTGAAATGAAGATGACCTAGTCTTTGGTGCCATAGTTTCACTTCTTCTTCTTTAGCTAAAGAGCAAGTTGAAGTGAGACTGAGATTTTGGGATTCCCACATGTAACAGTTGTCTTTAGATCTGGCTCCTTTCATGACAACCTCTTGTTCTTTGTTAATCACTATGCATTCAGTTTTGGTAAATTTTACACTGTACCCTTGATCACATAATTGACTTATGCTGATCAGGTTAGCAGTTAAACCTTTAACTAGTAGCACATCATCTAGTCTTGGAACATCTTGACAATCCAAGGTTCCAACTCCCTTGATTTCTCCTTTAGCTCCATCTCCAAATGTCACATACCTGGATGAATGTGATTTTAAATTTACTAGCAGATTCTTTAATCCAGTCATGTGTCTTGAACATCCACTGTCAAAGTACCAGTCTTCTTTAGCTGATACTCTTAGTGATGTATGTGCTATGAATGCAGTACTTTTCTTTGACCAGATGAGTTGAGATTTCTTTTGATGCCTCAGCCCTGTATGTTGTTTATCAGCTGATCTCCAAGCTTGATTGTTGATCTTGTTCTTGTAGCTTTGATCAGCTTTAGGGCTAGCTTTTGGTTTCCATACCTTCTTGATGTTTTCTGTCTTCTGCTTAGGAGGTTGCTGATTTCTTTGATGTTTATGCAGCACTTTCTTGGTAACTTCTATTTTCTTTTTGGAAGGTTGCTGATACATCTGATTTGGATATCCATGCAACTTATAACAATGAGGTTTGATATGTCCAAATCTTCCACAGTGATGACATCTCCATCTTTGATACTTCTTCTTCATTTTGTTCTTTTCAGAATGTTGAGACATCTGTTGGAACATTATGTTTGTGTTCTTTTCCTGATGTTGAAGCATCTGTTGGGACATCTTGTTAGACTGTATGGATTTTGAAGTTGTTTTGCTGGAGCTAGCTTCATCTTTATTTACTCTGTTAAATCCTAGTCCACTTTTATCCCCTGAGTGCTTATTGTTGTTGAGAATCACATCCAGTGTATTTGAGCTGCTGTTCAACATTCTAACAGATTTGGACATATGTTCCAACTTGGAGTTGAGAAGACTTACTTCACTTTTTAAGGTGTCAATGATCTCCTGATCATTTGCTTTGTCATCTTCTAATGCCTTATTCTGCTTCTTTAGCTTTATAACCTCACTGCATATTTCAGAGCTTCTTTTGTATAGATCTTTGAATGCTTGCTCAAGTTCTTCATAAGTAAGTTCTCCATCACTGGATTCACTTTCAGAGTCACATAATCCAGCTAAAGCAGTGATATGCTTAGCTGATTCCTCTTCTGAATCACCTCCTGAGTCTTCATCAGACCAGGTTACAGAGAGTCCTTTCTTTTGCCTTTTTAAGTAGGTAGGACATTCATTCCTGAGGTGTCCATATCCTTCACATCCATGGCATTTGACTCCTTTTTCTTGACTGGTTTTTTTAGCATAATTTGACCTTCTGTTAGCATCATAAGATCTCCTGTTCTCAGAGGAGTTTGTGTATCTTCCACTGGGTTTGGATTTGCCTTCCATTCCTCTTAGAATCTGTTTGAATTGTCTTCCAAGCATAGCAAGGTTGTCTGATAAGCTTTTATCATTTTCTGATTCATCATCTTCTTCTTCATCAGTATTTGACACCAAGGCTATGCTTTTGTTCTTTTTAACATTTGTGTCATTCATTCCCATCTCAAAAGTTTGAAGGGAACCAATGAGTTCTTCAACTTTCATAGAGCATATGTCTTGAGCTTCTTCTATTGCTGTGACTTTCATGTCAAATCTTTTTGGCAAAGATCTGAGGATTTTTCTTACAAGCTTTTCATCAGTCATTTTTTCTCCCAAGGCTCCAGAAGTATTAGCTACTTCTAAAATGTTCATGTAGAATTCATGAACTGTCTCATCTTCCTTCATTCTCAAGTTTTCAAATTTTGTAGTGAGGAGTTGAAGTCTTGACATCTTTACTTTTGATGTTCCTTCATGAGTTGTTTTGAGAGTATCCCATACATCTTTGGCTAGCTCACAATGATGTACAAGTCTGAAGATGTTCTTATCAATGCCATTGAATAAAGCATTTAAGGCCTTTGAGTTGCCTAGTGCTGAATCTTCTTCTTCCTTACTCCATTCTTCTTCAGGTTTCAGCACTTTTGATCCATCTTTGGTATCTTGGACAGGATAATCTCATCCAATGTTGACTGCTTTCCATGCCCTGTTGTCAAGTGATCTTAAGAATGCAATCATTCTTGGCTTCCAGTAGTCATAATTAGATCCATCCAGAATAGGTGGTCTATTTACTGACCCTATATCTCTGTCCATGTTACAGAATTTGTATTCCCTAGATCTCACCCAGTATAAACAGGCAGGGTGCCTGCTCTGATGCCAATTGAAATTCTGTGATCAGGTATGAGATGTCCTAAGAGATGTCCCAACACTTGACAGATTTAACCAAAACTTAAATAGCAAGAAAAGTAAACAACACAGAAGTTTGTTGACCCATTTCAGTGTATAACCACACTTACATCTGGAGGCTACCAAGCCAGGAGGAAATCCACTATAAGTAATATTAATTCTAGACTTAAACCTCTCTGTTTAATCTATCACTTAATAACTACCCAATGCAATTTCTACCTAAGTCACAACTTAGATAAGAGTACCCTACTCACTCCCCCTCAATCACACAGTGATCAAGTTTACAAGTTTAATAAAATTGAAGACATTCTTCAAACAATACAGCTTGATCTTACTTCACAGTTTCAATCAAGTCACAAATACACTTATACTTAAAAGCTCATCAAGTGGTACAATTAAAAACAACCTGCTATTAAAAACACTAGACACCCTATTTGGTCTTCTGAAATTCGTACTCAATTCTATGAGTTTCTGTTGCTTAAATAGGTATCTGTAATTTGGGCTTTCTGTAGGATGATCCAGCCCTAATGCACATGCAGCTTCCACCTTGAATTTAGGGTTTGTTACTTCCTAGATTCTAGGTGATTTAGGTCTTCTGTTTTAATCTGAATCTTCAATATAAAACTCCCTACAGATGCGCCTTGTTCTGTTTTTATCCATCATTAATTAATTCCAGATAACTCTCCTTAAATATCTCTGATTAGTTAGTCAATAATTAATTCTGGAAGCAGGTTTGAGATGTCTCAACATCTGTTGGGACATCCTGAAAAACTGAACTTAGTCATTTACACAATGTCCCAACATCTGGTAAGACATCCTGAAATAAGTTCATATACTCTGTTTGATGATGTCCCAACATTTGATAGGACATTCTGAACTGAATTCAATAATTCTTGTTGGTCAAAAATTCTGCCAATTCAAGACATCTACAACATCTATAGAGAACAACATAATTTTATATTTAGTCATTCATACATCAACAAATAGAAACAAAACTCATCATATTTAGACAATAAATTCTCATTCAATATACAAAAATAAGATTAGACCAAAGTAGAATAAAAACATAAAATAGTAGTATAAAACAATATCAAAAATATTACAATAAAAAGAAGAAAAAAAAGGAGGAGAGGAAAGATTAGAGAAGATGAAAAAGAAAGATCATAAGATATGTGATATTATAGAAGAAATGTGCGGTAAAAACGTAATTGGAAGAGAAAATAATAATATAAAAAAGAAGAAGATGGATATGAAAAAGAAAGAACATAAGATAAGAGAAATTAGAGTAGAAGAGATGATATGTACATAGCAAATATGATGATAAGAATGTGTGATACTACTCGAAGAGATTTGAGAAGGTTGACACTAAAACCCTAAGCGTGACTAAGAGAATATTTGTATGGTTAAGGCTTAATATGTTTAAGTTTTGGGTTGGATATGAGATAAATGAAGTTTGGGTTGTAACATAATGCGGTTTGGTTTGGTTTAGTTCGGTTTGCAAAATACAAACCGCAAACTGAACCGAACCGCGCGGTTTTGTTAAAAAATGATCCAAATACATCCGAACCAAGTGCAGTTTTTTCACGGTTTCGATTTGGTTTAGTTTGATTTGCGATTTTTTATTGGGTTGATTTGGTTTTGAACACCCCTAGTACTATCTTTTGAAAGTTGAATATATTACAATAATATATAGGGAAACATGTATTTTGGGGCATAGGAGTAAAATAAACACTAGTTTATATAAATAAATAGAAAGAACAAGTTGGTTTATTTTCTATAGTGGAAAGAGGAATCAGAATCCAAAACACGTCATCAGTCACATCACTTTTTAGAAGCACGTTAGTTAACTTCCCATTTCTGTGCATTACAAGACACCACCTTCCTTACATACAAAAATAGAAAAGAAAAAAGAAGCACACGTTTCCTTTTCTTTCTTTTCTCAACTAAAAAGCCAACATTTCCTTATAAGTTACATAACAATTACTAACCAACCAAAAATATAAGCAAATTTTCCGGTTTCAAACTTTAGGGAATAAAAATGATCATTTTTATATCATAAGAGAACTCATTTTTTTGGTCATAGTATCCGATCCACTTCAATGATTAATTCTATTCAAAAGAACAGTTATATTATTAAGTGATTTCAATTTTCTTTTATCAAATTTAACTTGAATCACAGTGGAAGCAACCCATAGAAGTAATTTATTTAATTAACACTAATTTAGTAGGAGTATTAAAGAATGTGTCTAGGTTCGGTTCATATAAAGATGCCTGGGTCCCACCCTTTAAATTTCAACACAAAAAAAAACTTAACTCCCTCTTCTATTCAAACTTAAAACATTGATATTTTTCTCTTTTCTACCAATTTTGATCTCTTTTCTACCAATTTTGATCTCTTTTATTAATCCAATAACTCCATTCTTTTTTCTATTCCATCAAATTCCTCAAAAATCATCTAATGCCGTAACTTTCAAGAAACTATAATCAACCGTTCAAATTTCAACACACGTTTTATTCTCAATCACTAATTATTCTATCATTTTTTCTGATTATTTTTTTGTTCATTATAATTAACCTAAATATCTAATGTTATTCACTTCAATTTGAATTTGCTTAATTTTGGTTGTTAATTTACTAGTTTAGATCTAAATGAGCTATGGAATTAGGGTTTTCTTCTTCTTCTTCTTCATTGTTGTTGTTGTTACTGTTATTGATTTGTAGTTCTCTTGTGATTTCTGTTTATGGTGAATATATACATTGTAATTGTGATGATGATGATGATGGAATTTGGAGTGTTCAGAGTATTCTGATTTGTCAGAAAGTCAGTGATTTTTTCATTGCTATTGCATATTTTTCAATTCCTCTTGAGCTTCTTTACTTTGTTAGTTACTCCAATGTTCCTTTTAAATTGGTGTTTCTTCAGTTTGTTGCTTTCATTGTTCTATGTGGTTTGACACATTTACTCAATGCTTATACTTACTATGGTCCTCATTCCTTTCAATTGTTTCTGGCTCTTACTATTGCAAAATTCTTCACTGCTCTTGTTTCGTGTGCTACTGCGATTACTTTTCCGACTTTGATTCCGCTTCTTTTGAAAATCAAGGTGAGGGAGTTGTTTTTGAGGCAGAATGTGTTGGAGTTAGGGCAGGAGGTTGGGATTATGTTGAAACAGAAGGAGGCTAGTTGGCATGTTAGGATGTTGACGCGCGAGATTAGGAAGTCGTTGGATAAGCATACGATATTGTATACTACACTTGTTGAGCTTTCTAAGGCTTTGGATTTGCATAACTGTGCGGTTTGGATGCCGGATGAGGATATCAGGGTGATGCATTTGACTCATGAGTTGAAGCCGAATCCGGGGAGGAATTTTCATAGTTCTATTTGTGTTAATGATTTGGATGTGTTGGAGATAAGAAAGAGCAAGAGGGTGTTGGTTTTAAGGGTTGATTCTGAGCTTGGAGCTGCGAGTAGTGGTGGATCTGAGGATTCAGGTGCTGTAGCAGCCATTCGTATGCCGATACTTCATGTTTCGAATTTCAAAGGAGGGACACCGGAGTTTGTCGAGACATCTTATGCTATATTGGTTTTGGTTCTTCCGAAATCGAACTCTAGGATTTGGACCTCCCCTGAGATAGAGATAGTGGAAGTTGTTGCTGACCAGGTGGCTGTGGCCTTGTCTCATGCATCTGTTCTTGAAGAGTCTCAGATCATGAGAGAGAAACTTGCGGAACAAAACCGGGCGCTGCAGCAGGCACAAAAGTACGCGATGATGGCCAGTCAGGCAAGGAGCTCGTTCGAGAAAGTGATGAGCCATGGAATGCGGAGACCTATGCATTCAATCCTGGGCTTGCTTTCAATGTTTCAAGAGGATAATATAAGATCCGAACAGAAGATTGTTGTCGACACAATATTGAAAGTTAGCAATTCGCTCTCGCGTTTGATAAATGATGTCATGGAGATTTCGGCTAATGATAGAGGAAGTTTCCAGTTAGAGTTGAAACATTTCAATCTACATTCCATGATGAGGGAAGCTTCTTGCATTGCAAAGTGCTTGTGTGTATATAAAGGGTTTCGTCTTGAAATTGATGTTCAGAGGTCTTTGCCTGATATGGTAATAGGCGATGAGGCAAGGTCTTTTCAAATAATTTTGCACATGATTGGCTATTTATTAAACTTATACGATAGAGGGACTCTCGTTTTTCAAGTTTCTCTCGAAAGCGATATTGGTGTGGATATGGATGATAGAAGTTCCGGAATATGGAGATCAAGTATGCAAAATAATAATGTATGCATAAAATTTAATTTCCAAATAACCCGTACTAGTTCACATTCAGACGAATCTATTTTAATTAGTAAGATGCACCACGGCAATGAACCTAAGGAGGGCCTGAGTTTCAGCATTTGCAAAACACTGGTGCAGGTAACCAATAACCATTCTGTTTTTCAAATTTATATTGACTGTTAAGATGCACACTCGTCACTTTTGACTTAATTATGTGCGGTAAATCTGACCATACAATGTGTAACATACAGATGATGCAAGGTAATATCTGGATATCACCAAACTCTCTAGGTTTGGCACAAGGCGTGACAGTTCTTCTCAAGTTTCAATTAGGATCATCGCATGGAAGATTCGTTCTTGCTAATAAAGATTTTTCAAACCAACAGCTTAGAGGGCTTCATGTTATTTTAGCCGACGACGATAATGTAAACAGGACAGTAACTAAGAAGCTACTTGAGAAGCTTGGTTGTCAAGTAACCGCTGTTTCATCTGGTTTCGATTGTTTAGCTGCTATAACTGCCTCCAGTATGTCATTCAAAATCATTCTGTTGGATCTTCACATGCCTGAAATGGATGGTTTTGAAGTTGCAAGGAAGATTAGAAAGTTCCAAAGCCGAAATTGGCCTTTGATTATTGCTCTTACAGCAAGTGCAGAAGAACGCATAAAAGAAAGATGCCTACAGGCGGGAATGAATGGATTGATTCGAAAACCTATCATCCTTCATGAGATAGCTGAAGAAATTAGAACAGTTTTGTTACGCGCAGGTGAAAAATTCTAAAACACAATTTTCAGTGTCTCAAAGTTCTTAGGTTCCTAAAAAAAATTTGATGACTTCAATTTCGATAACAAGAACCTGGGATTTCTAACATACTGAATATACTAGGTTCACTTAGCTCGCTGTTTTTCTGTCTTATCAATTTTCTGCATTATGAATGATGGCTCTCTCCAAAGATTACAGAGATGCTTGTCACCATTGAAGAAAGATGAAATACAAAGTTTTGGTAACATTATCTTACGCTGTGTGTAACTCTCTCTTTTTTTATTTTTTATATATTTGAACTTTAAACTCTTTTTGACATATCCTTTTCTATGTACATCTAACTTACTGCCTAAGTAAATACTCATTTTTTGAAATTTTATATGCATTTTGGTCCCTAGATAGTAGACTTGTGATCATGTTTGTATTTGGTGTTTATTTCTCTGGTACTTACTTTATAGATTTATTGAATAATCAATGTATCTAGACTGTATAATAGCTGTGAAATGAGTGATGTGGAAGAAGTTTTAATTTAGAAGTATAGAATTTAAACTCAAAAACTAATTTAGTTACAAATTTACTAGCAACAAATATTTGTCTATAATACAGTTAAATTTATTGAATAATCAATGTTGTTTATTGTGAAATTTGATAAATAATACAAATTTCTATTATTTAAGGGATTAAATTCGAAAATCTCACAGAACATATTTGTGTGTGCATTTAAGATTTTGAACAATATTTTTTTGTCGAAATCGAAGGATATTACTTGAAATTGTTTCAATGTAACTTTGAATAAGAACGGAAATAAAAGGCTTGAAAAATGAAAAAGATTGAAATCGAAATGCAGGATAACATAAAAGAGTCAAGAATTGTAAAGTGAAATCGAAAAGTAACTTAATGCAGAAAAAATACCTGAATGTAAAAAGACTTGAAATTTATAAATGGTAGAACACATACGTACATTTTCCTCATTCGTTTCTCAAATATGCATATACTTTGAGTTTACAGAAATATGAGTACAATTGCGGACCCTTTGCAATATGGACATGAGTCCCTTTATATACTACTCTAAAATAATTACCTAAGAACAATCAACTAACCCTATCATTACACGTTTCAGTCTGATGCAATTGTTTCCTCCAACGAGTTTCCACGTGTCTTTGAGTAATCGTCTATGTTAAACCAGTTCCCGCTCTTTTAACACATTTAAATATCTTAACTACTTTTACTGGTCACTAGGAACTGACTAACTAAATCGAAGTCCTTAAGATCGACCATGCTACGACAACACACTTTGTAGTACTTTTCACATGTAGTGCCCAGGTCGACATTGTTTCCATTGAAATGATGAACTCCAACCTTAGCCAACATATCATAGTACTTAATTTCACTAAGTCCCCAAACTCTTACAGCGTCCTTCGACTTACCACTTCTTCGACTGATATCAGTATGTGTGACCTCCGACCTTGAGTCAACTTTATTTCCATTTGACTCTATTTTACTTTGACTTTCCACGTGTCATATTTATTGTTGTTATATTAATACTTGCCATTTATAGTTAAGTCAAAAAATCCAAGGTAACAAATTTTTCCCGAAAGATCATGTTTTGATTTGAATCAGACAAGAGATATATGGCTTTTTATCGTATTTTTCGACGACACGTCACTTCTATTGACGTCATCGTCATCATTCCCCTTATACGATGCATGGTCATTTTTCATGAGATTCGCCTAGAGTCTCGTCATTACTCATACTTCCCAGGAGGTCGTGGGTTTGCATGTCTGTCATAACTGCTCTCACTCACATCAATGTTGTGCTTCGTAAAACCCACAAAACATTTTAATCGCCCCACGCGGATGCCATATGTCCGATTTGGGACATGCAATGAGGAACTTATAAATACCAACTCTCAGCTCTTTTGTTCTTTTTCTCCATTTCAACTTCTTCCATAGTCTCGTTTTACGCAAAGCACAAACATTTTCATCTTTCCCCAAACAACTTCATTTTTGTCCATGACAACCACTAAAACAATGCCCTCTAAATCTGACACTAGCAATAACTCATTGACTTTCACCATCTTACCAAACGAGGATGAGGAAGTGATAAATTTTATCCTTGAGCCTCCATTTTCAAATGAGAAGATTGTTGTATGAGGAAGACAGGTGTTGATCCCTTATTTTTTGTCCAACAAACTCTATGCTTTCTTGGGGCTTTACCCCGCAAAGAGGTCGCATGTTGGGAAGGTCACACGTTTCTTCCCAAACTACCCAATTATTATGCCATATGCGTTTGAAAAACACGCTCTTGACCTATCATTCATGGTTAAACC
The DNA here is from genome assembly GCA_963966055.1 of Lathyrus aphaca. Classification (NCBI taxonomy): domain Eukaryota; kingdom Viridiplantae; phylum Streptophyta; class Magnoliopsida; order Fabales; family Fabaceae; genus Lathyrus; species Lathyrus aphaca. Next base: position 9,660,378 of record OZ014525.1, read on the forward strand.
TAATCGTGTATTTCGATCTGCATCACCCACTCCAAGCAAATAGTATATATCCTAGATTGATAAGGTTCAATCCCAAAGGAAGAAATAATGGGAAAAACTAGGTATCTATGACATTGTTGAGATCTCTTGGACTGGAACTAAGTATAACTCGACCATGTTATTGGCTTCGATCTTCTTTTGGAAAGGATCGACCAATACTTTCCAGTTTCCCTACGACATGTTAACACCGACATTGTTCAATGTATCTTCCATCACAGGCTTAAGTCCCTTAGGCCCAGCTTTCATTCCAACCCTAGAAACCCAAAATGAATATACCGAATGTGGAAATCGATTTTTGATTCCCGTGTTTTCATCAAGAACAACTTGTTCTTGATATAACGGAAAAAAAGTCTTAGAAACATCACTTTATTTTGACGTCTGTAACAATATAAGCGTATAAATGACAAATTATTAAAGTATAACATTCATTACGATTGACCAATAGGAAACATAACCAGGCAGGAAGACCACCGCTTATGAGTTTATTCCTTATGGTTTCTTCTGCCACTTATTAGAGAATGAATACCCATCATGCTAATTTGACTTATGAGTCAATTGAAATTGAAATCCATGGCTACATCATATCCCTGATCTTTTTGGAGGGCTTAAAATATTATTTTCGCTCCTTTTAGATCAACGTCGACAGTGGTCGGCTCTCCATGGAGATTATGATATTTGAGCTCAAAATGCACCGACAAAGCGACAACATTTAGCATGGCTATGAAGGGTCATCTCAAGATACAATTGTAGACGATCCTAAGAGGAATAACAAGAAATTAGTCTCGTTAAAACCTTGGAGGTCGGAACCTTCATAATGTAACAAGTTGTTTCAATTAAAGCCCATATTTTAAACAACTTTAAGTATATGATGTTGTAGGAGCTACCGTCATCGATAAGGATCCGAGACACATTGAATTGTTCGGGTGCATCAATGATCACCAGAGGGAAAATTTCGTTGAGGGATGCCCTATAATTTTTGGAGCCTCAAAATCCCAACATAGGGCAATCTAGGACTTTGGCCAACGTATTATTTTCCCTTCAATATAACGCCATCATTTTTGTGATCCTCCTCTTCGTAATAACATTGGTTAAGAGGTTTTCTCAAGGTGTTCCTCCTATTATGGCAACAATGTAGGGGCATTTGCCTTTGTCGTCCTCTTTATTTCCGCTGCTTCTCCTGACTATTGTAGCCTTTGAGGGGGATTTACCCTATAAGACTTTTCTCTATCTCGTTTAATGTTCTTTACATGCTCAACCAACCAAATTCTTTTAATCAACTTCTCGATTGTAAATTTCACTTGGACATAATCATATATGTTGTAGTCGTGGATCTTATGAAACCGACAATATCTCGATTTATCTGTCTGGGATGTTTCCTTGACAGGATAAGAGGGTCGGATTCCAACATTATGAAATTTCGTATTAATACATTCTTGATAGATCCTTTCACGAGAGACCTTCAGCGAGGTGCATATGTCATACTTCCATTGCATGTTTATATCAGAATCATTACAATGTCGCTAAGGAGATCGTTCTCAAAAATCCAACACTAACGGCCTTCTTGAGCCATGTCCACCTCAATCGCGACTTGCATAAAATGATCGATATGCGATCACAAACTTCATTTCTTTCTTTGAAAGGTCCCTGTTGTACCCCAAAATTTGCCTTATGGTTTTTAACTCTAATTGACTTTTTTTTTTCCGTACTCATTTGCATCATCTTCATAGCATAACATGTATTTCGTCTTAATATTAGCCGAAATAATTTCTCGAATTTACAGATAGACTGGTCAAACTAATTTTCAACTGTGCCTAAAACCAGTGAACGAAAAAAATGTCAAATTTAAGTTTGCAAATATCGGTACTATTAATCTGCGGTTCATGTAGTTTAACCCGGCATGCTAAATATTTTTACGACTATTTTTCGGTCACGTGTTGATCAGTCTGGTGGTTTAACGGTCTTAATTTTTATTTCAAAATCCGATCAAACGGTGTATTTTTTCGAGTAATTTATTTCGCGCTGATTATTTAATATGTCCATTTTATTTTTTTGAGTACTTTAGTGTCCGACTTTTATTTTTTGAGTTCGTTTATTTTTACATTGGTTCTAGAATAAATAAATAAATTTTTTAATTTTAATTTTATTTTAATTGTTAAACTTTATTTAATTTTAAATTAATATTTTATTTGAGTTTCAAAATAAATATTAAAGCTCATTATCATTAAGCCTAATTTACTCCTATATATATTTGCTATTGTGCTGTTGAGGGGAGGCCAAGAAAAAAAAAATAGAAGAAAGAAAAGGGAAGAAGGCGACGCATCAGTAAGATCCTTTTCCAAATTTTACAAGACATCTTTACTTTTTCAATTGTTGAGGTACTATGTTCACGTCTTAATTTTGTGTGATATACATGATTTATTTACATACATACGATTTATAATTGTTGATGTATATATAATTTACATATTATTTACATATATGATTTACATTATCATATGATTTACATTATTCACGTTTTTTTTACTTATTATATATAATATATAATATTATATAATATTAGTATAATATATACAATATATGATGTTAATATAATATATAATATAGTTTTGTTTTAGTTTTTATTTGAATCGGATCGTGTTGATATGCTATTTGCACATTTGTGTGTATTAGGCGTGACACTTTTATTGATCTGATCCAATTGCGATGATCACAAATTTTGCGTTAGCAACATCGTTGTTTTTTTATTAATTCTTTTTTTTTGTTGAGAAATTTAGATCTGCACGGTTTGATACATATTGCGATGATCACGTTAACTGTAGCAAGTTAGTGTTTTATTTCATCGTTTCATGTGTGATTTTTTTAACTGATTATTGTTGCTCTTCGATTTTGTACACATGTTTGATGGTTTGGCCTAACGGCAATCCGCTTTTTGTGTGCCGACCAATTCATGTTTCGATTTGCAACTTTGTATTTTATTTTGATTTTATTATATTGTGGTTTTTTTTACTTGTGATGATCGTTTACGCGGTATGATGGGCTAAAGACGTGTCTAATTATGCGTCTAGCGGTATCTTACTGCAAGTGCACAGCCTATCGAAGTAATATTTAAGATTATCGATCCACAGGGATTCTATGGTTACCTAGTGCTAGATGAACTTTTAGTTTAGCTAAGGCGAATGGTTGTCACGATTTTTTGTTGATTTTTAAGACTATTAAAGGCGGAATTAAATTTAAGTTTTAATTAAAGTAATACTAAGGCGGTCGGTATGTAATTATACTAACTTAGGTGGGTCAATCTAACCTAGGCTTATAAAGATGTTTACTTAATCTATTCGGTAGAGATTACCAGTTTAAATATCCTCAACTCACACTCTCGTGGTCTTATATCAGATCTTATCCCTAAAGCCCTATGCCTGCTCTCGCTAGCCCATAAGTGTTTAGAGGTAATTTTTGGAAACTAAGTAATTCTAATTTATTTTAAAGCGCTCTCGCTGTGTTTAATTTAAATGCCTAACTTTAGCTATCTGGTTAAAACCTCACACTCTCGTGGTCTTGACCTAACCTAATACTCTTTTCTTACTCTCGTAACGAAAAGGTCTATTTAATTAAAAAGTATCAGCCAGAAATGTTAAGTGATTAATTATTTTTAGCCTATGGTTATATTTTACCGGTTAAGTTTGTTCTAACTACATACCGCCCTAAGGTGTTTAGCTACTCATTGATGTTGAACCAGACAGAGACAGAAAATTTATAAATAAATTACTCATGGCAGAAAAATAAATAAACATTATAAATAATTAAATTGCAATATAATGAAAAACCTGGTTAACAATATTAGAGCAGACTCCTTCTTCCACAGACCGGAAAGCTCGGAGTTGGCGAAATCAAAAATAACAAAGGCTGAAGGTTTAGAAAAAAAATATAAATGTATAACAATTTCCTGATGTTGGAAATTGTTATATGGCGGGTTTGGATACAATAAAAACGAAACAGAAAATAATGCAGAAATAAGAAACGGGTCGTAAATCAGTTCGGCAGAGCTTCCGCAGAAAATTCAATAATAAATGCTCTGTCCATTGTTCATAGAACTTGTACTATTTATAGAACTCTAAATGGGCTGGATTTTTGGACCTTTGTTGCTTGGGCCTTGCTGAATTTGTGGAGAGAATGCAGGAACGTGGCAAATATTTAGGAAACAAATTCTTCACGTAATGGCTTGACGTAGTCTTGGTCAAAAACCTAAAATAATCCTTGTCACGGTCGTGATAATGCTTTCACGTTCGTGTCCTGCAGTTTTTAAGTGTCACGGTCGTGACACTTCTCTTACGGTCGTGATGCTTCCTTTTGGGGTGTCACGGTCGTGACACCCTTGTAACGGTCGTGACTGCTGCAAAATATGCAGTTTTGCAGGAAGCTTCATTTCTTCATCTTTTTATGATTGATTTTGTTCCTTTTTCTCTTAATTCATGATTTAGCTCCATATAATAATGTACCTGCAAAATGGTAAGAAAAACTCGAGAAATCGAGTGTTAAAACGATGATTATTCGATAAAACGTTAATGAAACCTAGCAATATAATCGATATGTTTTCTCGTTATCAAACTTCCCCAAACTTAAACCTTTGCTTGTCCTCAAGCAAATAGTCGGTTGAAAATCGGCGGACAAGATGTTATTCACGCATACTCATAACAAATCATACGAGGGATCGTTTTGTCGGATAATCCGATACTTTGATGGAACACTACCGATACACTAATGACACAAGCAACAAGCTATGTCGTCGACTTCCCGTTAAATGAGCCAATCGGCAATTACTTTACGATTTCACCTAAAGTTTTTCGATCTTATTTCGCCCGGTTTCATTCTAGCGCAATCACATTAAGCCCTTTGCCTTAGCACGCACGTAGTGGAGTAGCCGGTTAGCGACTTTGATCCTTTTTAAGCACGGGGTCTGGTACACGAGTGTGGTAACCCTACATTTTGTATCCGATTTGGAGGTTGTGGGGGATCGAGCCGTAGCACGCCCTACCGAGTTCAGAACCAGTACCTCTGAACCAACCCGCAATGGACTCCTTCTCATATTTCTCGTTTCTTATATGCGACCGTGTACTTTGGTGCAATTTCTTTTCATTTTGCATCGAGATATGAAGGATCATTATTGATTAGGCATCAAACGCTTATATTCATCGGCTCCCCACGTGGTTTGTGTTCAGACGGTGCTGACTGCTAGTATAAACTACTCGGGGTTACTTTTGAACTGAAACTAGAAGTGTACTCGTAATGGTAATCGGAGATGGAATCGCTTAAGTAGGAAGTCAAAGTTGTCAAGATTGTATTGGTCTTGTTTAATCGTTCTCAGCTTCCTAATTACGATTTCGTAGGTAAGTCGGGTAATGCGAATAATTAAAGATTTTTTTTCGGTTATGGCTAAATAAGCGGGGAAAATTTGAAACTAAAGAAAATATCATAAAGATTTTTGCACGCTTCATTAACTTACTAAAAGGAAATACAACGGAATTGAAAATACAACGAAATGGAAAAATGCGAAAAGGAAAAATGCGGAAATGAAAGGTACCTCTCCCACACTATATCAGACATTGTCCTCAATGTTGTGATATAAATGCGGTAAAAGTACAGTACAAACGACAAAAACGAAAAACAAACATAAGAAAAAATAGAACTATGGCTGCTGAGGACCGCGGGGTCGGCTTCTGGTGCGGGAGCGGCGTCTGGAAGGAGTCGCTTCAGGATCAGAACCGATGTTGGTGGTCCCAGTGATGTCGATACGCAAGGCGTCTAACTCGCTGAAAATCTCGTTAAACCTCTCATTAGTAGCTGCCTGGTTTACTGCAATCGTGCCGAGTAAAGCATCGTACTGCTCCTTCTGCCTGCGCTCCAGTGCGGCGTTCATCTGGTTCTGCTGATGAATCGCACGGAGGACTTCCTCAAGTGTGACTTCCGGTGTAGGAGGCTGTCGGGTAGATGACTCTGGTATATCTTGGACAGTCTCAGCAGCATCCATAGCGTCCTGCATCTCATCCGCAGGGAGATCTGCCTGATCATGGATAGGAGCGTGGTCAGCAGCATCAGGTAGAACAAAGAGCCAGTTGGCTCGGCTGGATGGGTCGATGCGGTCGCGGGACGGCAGAATGATATGGTGAAATATGGTGCCATGGACAACAGGGCTATACCTGCCATCCTCTCGCTGCGCAATCAGGTGAGCGGACCTGCAATAACTCTTGGTGAGGAATTATGCGGCTAGGTGAGGCTGATCTGCGACCAAGTCACCAAGCCCCAACTGAATGGCGAGGGTGGTGACAATGCCGCCTATGAAGAACGGGGTGGATCCTCTGTGTGCAATAGCCTGGATATGATAAAGCATGAAAGGGGCAGCGTTGATCGGCTCGTCATTAAGAGCACAATGCAAGAATAGAAGCTCCTTGGAGTTGAGCTTATGGTTGCTTTCTCGAGCGAAGATGGTGTTGCAAATTACTCGGTGGAAATAGCGGATGGCCGGATTGTGAATGTGCGTAGCGTTTAGGCTTTGGAAGGCTGATGCACGGGTGTTGGTTAAGTCGTGCCATAGAGTGAAAGCTTGTTCACTAAAATTATCGGGCACGCGACGGTGAGCTTCAGTTCCGTGATCGAAGCCTAATAACTCGGCGATCCTGTCTTGCGAAAGGTTGAACTCTTGGCCATGCAATTTGAATTTTGCGAAACCGGTGAGCTGACTCAGAGAACCGGTACCGGTGATGTAACTGAATGAGCTTAAAAACTCCAGTGTCAGAAGTTCGAAGGTTGGCTGAGGTTGACTGCAAAGGTCCCAGAGCCCGACTTTTTGAAGCAGGTTCGTAACACTGGCAAGCATTCCGAGTTCCCTCAAACACACAGTGTCGATGTAACGTGTAGGTTGCACACCGCGGTTTTGGAATCGGAGAAATCGTTCTCTCTGAGTTTCTCCAGCATCACCTTCTCTAAAAGTAATAGCATCCATTGCATGCAAGAGCTTAGAGTGAAGAATGAAGATTTTTGAAGTTTTGTGGAAAAAAAATGGTAAAATGAAAGAAATATGAATTCGGGATAAAATAATGGAGAGTGAGAATGTAGTAGGGTGTGATAATGGGTGGTTAATGAGTTTAAAGATGGTAAATGGGGGGTTACGGAGGTTATGGAGAAGATGGGTAGTTTTTTAGGAAGTTATGGAGAAGAAGAAGAAGAGGCACGAAGAGAAACAGTTCTGTTTCTCACGATTCCTGGTATATTGGTCGTCACGGTCGTGACAGGGGTACGACGGTCGTGACACTCAAAATGAGCGCGTCACGATCGTTATGGGGAAGTGACGACCGTGAGGGCTTGCTTCTTAGAATAATTTCCAGAAAACACTTTCTCACTTATTTCACATATTTTATAATAATGTATTTTCTTCACTAACACTCATATTAAATTATAAACACCATATAGTATATAGTTTCAACACAGTACTTCAATAACTTGCAAGGCATGAGAGATTTGTATAATGAATAAATGCAAGCATAACAGTACATAGAATGAAAAATACATAAATTGCTAAAAATGGAGAAATTTTGGAATTAAAGGTGCATTGCATAAAGTAATTGAAAATGAAGTTACATAAACGGAAATTTGCGGTAAGAAATTGTTGCGAAAAATAAATCTAACTAGAAACGAAAACAATGGGAAAAATAAACTAAATCACTTATAACATTATCAAAAGCGTTTCTTCAAGTCTTCGATGGCGGAGTTCAAGTGATAGAATTGTTCGCAGGTTATGTCAGTCAACCCTATAATATCCAATCGCATGCTCTTAATGTCTTCTTTAAATAAGTTAATGTCAGTTTGGTAAGCATTGAGAGTGTTCATGATGTTTTGCAAGTTGTTAGCATAATCTCCTTGATTCACTTCAGGGGTTTCATAAACTTGTTCAGTGTGGTCAATGTCATGGTAACCAGGAGGCGTCTCAGGGTCAGTTTCGACATCGGTCATTGTATCATCTTTTATCTTGTAAGACTGAGGTGTTTCAGGAGTGGGTGGATAATCAGGTGGGTTTAACTCATAAAGCCAGTTATCCTTATTGTGAACACTTACTCTAGCATGGTTAGGCAATGTGAACAGGGTTACTACCTCGTTCCGGATTAGGTACTCAAAAGGTGGATGTCCTAAATTCCTTATGATATGTCTATTAAAGCAGAAGTTAAGATTCATAGGACGGATGTTACCTAAACGGTTGCACCTGTGCAATTGGTACCTAAGTCCTAAAGCATCAGCAATCATGGTTACAAGACCTCCTACTAAGATAGGTAATTCAGGTTCTTCTTGGATACGGGTGAAGGTTTGCATCATGAAAGGTACACCATTAACAGGTTGTCCATTAGTAAAACATGACATAATAAATATCTCATCTTTAGAAACTCCGGTAATGTTTTCTTCTTTTCCAAAGAATGTGTGGGCAAGGAATTTATGGAAGTAACGGAGAGCAGGGTTATGGATCTCATCATTATTCATGCTATTTGGTTCAGGGTGGTAGTTTCCGGTTAAAGTTCCCCAAAAGAAATCTAGCTCAATATCCATCAATTCTACCTGTGTGGTAGTGAAAGCAAATGGTCCACTAGGGAATCCTAACAAGTCAGCTAGTTCTTTATGGTTAAAGTCATATTCTATTCCAAATAGGCGGAAACTAATAAATCCTTTCCTAAATCCAAAACCGCGCTCAGGTAGGTAAATTAAGGAGCTAAGGAACTCAAGAGTGAGCTCGCGGTAAGTCACAAACTTATGTTGGATCAATGCATTCTCCCATCCGAGTCGGTTAAACAAGTACATGATGCTATCATGTATACCTAAGGTTTCCATAGTCCGATCATCCGGGTACAGGGTCAAATCCATTTGCCTCTGTGATAACTCTTCAAATTTCATTCTTTGGTTCCTACCTCTAAATTTGGTTTCCATATGGTTAATTGGTTGGTTAGCCATGGTCAGTGCAAATATGGAGGAAACAAATCAGGGGAAGAAGGAAAGTGGAAAAGACTTTTAGAAAATCTGTAAAAAGTGATTTAAGATAAAAATAAGAAAATGAAATGCATAATGTAATGGCAATAATAGTAATATAAAAATAAAACTATAAAATGACAAAACAAATAAACAAATAGTAAAACGATAAATAATAAAATGATAAAGAGAATAATTTAAATAATTAGATAAGTAAATGGGTTGCCTCCCACTAAGCGCTGTTTTTATCGTCAAAAGCCTGACGTAATGCTTAGGTTTAGATTAATCAGGGGAATCAGTGGACAACTCTAAAAGCTTTAGATTATTCGCATAATCTCTATTTTCGACTTTATGATAATGTTTTAAACGTTGTCCGTTTACTATGAATGGTTCACTATTCCTACCCTTAATTTCTATTGCTCCACTCGGGAATACTTTAATTATTTTAAAGGGTCCTGACCATCTAGATTTTAATTTTCCAGGAAAGAGCCTAAGTCTTGAATTGAAGAGGAGTACAACGTCTCCCACACTAAATTTTTTCCTAGATAGGCGTTTATCATGCCATCGCTTAGTTCTTTCTTTATATATCTTAGCATTCTCATAAGCATCTAACCTTAATTCTTCTAATTCGTTAATGTCTAGGATTCGCTTTTCTCCTGCAGCATTATAGTTTATATTGAGAGTTCTAATCGCCCAATAAGCTTTGTGTTCTAGTTCTACTGGGAGGTGACAAGATTTTCCATAAACTAGTTTGAAAGGTGTAGTACCTATGGGTGTCTTGTAAGCGGTCCTATAAGCCCATAAAGCTTCATTAAGTTTAGATGACCAATCTTTCCGAGATATGGCGACAGTCTTTTCTAAGATTTGTTTAATTTCTCTGTTTGAGACTTCGACTTGTCCACTTGTTTGTGGATGATATGGTGTAGCCACACGGTGTCTTACTCCATACTTAGATAGTAATTTGTCAAAGATTTTTGAAATGAAGTGTGAGCCACCGTCGCTTATGACGAGTCTAGGCACACCAAATCTGGGAAAGATTATATTTTTGAAAAGCTTTATTACTACTCGTGTATCGTTTGTAGGAGAAGCTATGGCTTCAATCCATTTCGAAACATAATCAACAGCTACGAGTATGTAATTATTACCGAAAGATGATGGGAATGGTCCCATGAAATCTATTCCCCAGACGTCAAAGATTTCTACTTCTAATATTCCTTTTTGAGGCATTTCATCTCTTCTTGAAATATTGCCGGTGCGTTGACACCGATCGCAATTTATAACAGCGATGTGGACATCCTTCCATAGATTAGGCCAGAATAAGCCGGCTTGCAAGATTTTTGCACAAGTCTTGGAAGTGCTTGCATGTCCACCATAAGGAGATGAATGGCATTGAGCAATGACATCTTCTATTTCTTCTTCGGGAATACATCGGCGAAAGATTCCATCTGGTCCTCTTTTGAACAATAATGGTTCATCCCAATAGTAATGTTTCAGATTATGAAAGAATTTCTTTTTCTGCTGATAGGTTAGATCGGGTGGAAGAGCTCCTACGGCTAGGTAGTTGACAATGTCAGCGTACCATGGCAGTCCTACAGTTGTCTAGATTGTTTCCACAGATTCTGGTTCATTTATATCTAACTGAGCTAGGTCGCTTCCTAATTGTGCTATCAGCTGTTCATACGGAAAATCATCGTTAATCGGCACTTGTTCGGGTTTAATACCTTCTATTCTAGATAAATGGTCCGCTACGACGTTTTCAGTACCTTTTTTATCTTTTATTTCTAGATCAAACTCTTGTAAAAGTAAAATCCATCTTAAGAGTCTTGGTTTAGCATCTTTCTTAGTTAATAAATATCGGATAGCAGCATGGTCTGTGTAAATGATTATTTTCGCTCCAACTAGGTAAGAACGGAATTTGTCAAGCGCAAAGACAACTGCTAACAATTCTTTTTCGGTAGTGGCGTAGTTCATCTGGGCAGAATCTAAGGTTCTACTGGCATAGTAAATCGCATGAAGTTTCTTTTCCTTCCTCTGGCCTAGAACTGCGCCTACAGTATAGTCACTCGCATCGCACATGATTTCAAAAGGTAATCTCCAGTCAGGGGGTTGCATGATTGGTGCGGTGATGAGGGCTGTTTTTAGAGTTTCAAATGCTTTAAGACAATCTTCATTGAATATGAACTCAGCGTCTTTCATTAATAAACCAGTAAGAGGTTTAGTAATTTTCGAGAAATCTTTGATGAATCGTCGGTAAAAACCGGCGTGTCCTAAAAAGCTTCGTATTTCTCGAACGGTTTTAGGGGGTTGAAGATCTTTTATTACTTCAATCTTAGCTTTATCAACTTCAATTCCCTTGTCGGATATTACATGACCTAATACGATTCCTTCGTTGACCATAAAATGACATTTCTCCCAGTTAAGCACGAGGTTTACTTTTACACATCTTTCTAATACCATTTCTAAGTTCGATAAACATCCTTCAAAACTTTGCCCGCATACAGAGAAGTCGTCCATGAACACTTCCATGATGTTGTCTATAAAATCTGCGAAGATTGACATCATACATCTTTGAAAGGTTGCAGGAGCGTTGCATAATCCAAAGGGCATTCGTCTATAAGCGAACGTTCCATAAGGGCATGTGAATGTAGTCTTCTCTTGATCATCTGGATGGATAGGGATTTGGAAAAATCCTGAGTAACCGTCAAGATAACAGAAGTAAGAATGCTTGGCTAATCGTTCTAACATTTGATCTATAAAAGGTAGTGGGAAATGATCTTTTCGAGTGGCTTTGTTTAGTTTACCATAATCTATGCACACTCTATATCCCGTCACTACTCTTTGCGATATCGATTCGCCTTGAGCGTTTTTCACAACAGTGATACCTCCTTTCTTTGGCACTACATGTATTGGACTAACCCATTCACTATCAGAGATTGGATATATTATTCCGGCATCTAGTAATTTTTTAACTTCTTCTTTTACTACAGTGCTAAGGGTTGGGTTAATTCTTCTTTGAGATTCTCTGGAGGTTCTGCAATCTTCTTCTAGCAGAATACGATGCATACAAACTGAAGGACATATTCCTTTGAGATCAGATATATTATATCCTAATGCAGTTGGATATTTCTTCAAAACATCTAAAAGTTTCTTTGTTTCTATAGTTCCTAAACTGGAATTTATTATAACTGGTCTTTTACATTCAACGTCTAAGAATTCGTACCTTAGGTTATGAGGTAAAGTTTTCAATCCTAATGTAGGTTTATCTTTACTTGGCATAGGATCCGGTGTAAGTGCTAAACTTTCGCTTAGATTATCATCCTGATACGGTTTACGCCAATTATCATCTTCGAAAATCGGAGGGATTTGAATTTTCATTATTTCAGAATAAGTGGTCTCTTTTAGTTCCATTTCTCTTACACATTCGTCAATTACGTCCAATAGATAGCATGTATCCTCTATAGTTGGTGATTGTAAGAATTGTGTTAAAATAAATTCAACTTTTTCTTCACCTACTTCAAAGGTTAGCTTTCCTCTTTTTACATCTATTATAGCTCCGGCGGTAGCTAAGAATGGTCTTCCTAGTATGATAGGTGTAGTGGAGTCCTCAGAAATGTCCATGATTATAAAATCAGTAGGGATGTAGAATTGTCCTATACGTACTGGGACATTTTCTAGTATGCCTACAGGATATTTAACAGAGCGATCGGCTAGTTGAACAGACATTTTAGTTGGTCTTAGGTCTCCCATGTCTAGCCTTTTGCAAATCGTTAAGGGCATAACACTGATACTGGCTCCTAAATCACATAGAGCTTTATCAATGACGAATTTTCCTATTACACAGGGTATAGAGAAACTTCCTGGATCTTTTAGCTTAAGAGGCATTTTATTCTGAATTATGGCGCTACACTCGGCAGTAAGTGTAACTGTTCCGTTATCCTCTATCTTTTTCTTATTGGATAAGATTTCTTTTAAAAACTTTGCATACGAGGGTATTTGGGTAATTGCTTCTGTAAACGGAATAGTAATATTCAATTGTTTCAGAAGTTCGACAAATTTTTTAAATTGACCCATCGTCTTGGAATTTATTAATCTTTGAGGGTACGGAATTGGTGGTTTATAGGGTGGTGGAGGCACATAAGGTTGTTCTTTCTCCACTACCTCTTGATTGTCATCTTCCTTTTCTTCTGGATCATTCACCACTTCAGTCGGTTTATCCGGTTTTTGGTGCATGGCTGGATTGTCAAGTCTTGGATCGGTAGGTCCGTCAAGTTCCTTGCCACTTCTTAATATCACAGCGTTAGCATGTCCTTTCGGATTAGGTTGAGGTTGTCCAGGGAATACTCCAGCTGGTGCAGCAGTAGGTGCTTGTTGTTGAGCTACTTGTGAAATCTGAGTTTCAAGCATTTTGTTATGTGTAGCTAATGCATCTACTTTGCTCACTAATTGTTTAATCTGCTCATTAGTGTGAATGTTTTGGTTTAAGAAGTCCTTGTTCGTTTGAGATTGGTTAGCTATAAAGTTCTCCATCATCAACTCAAGGTTCGATTTTCTAGGGATATTAGGAGCAGTCTTTTGATATCCTGGTGATGTAGCTGGTGCTTGACCTGGTGCGTATAAAGCATTGTTATTCTTATAGGAGAAGTTAGGATGATTCTTCCAACCTGGGTTATATGTGTTTGAGTAAGGGTTTCCTTGAGCATAATTCACTTGATCAGAAGGAGTTCCTGTCAATAGTTGACAATCAGAAACTTCGTGTCCTGAAACTCCACATAACTCACAGTTAGGTGTTACTGCAGCCACGGTGGCTGTTGGTGTTATGACCAAGTTGTCGATCTTTTGGCTTAGTTGGTCAAACTTCGCATTGACTTGGTCCATACTACTTACTTCGTACATACCTCCCTTTGTTGGTTTCTCAGTTGCGACTCTCTCGCTTCCCCAAAGGTAATGATTTTGAGCCATACTTTCGATAAGTGCATAAGCATCATTATATTCTTTGTCCATCAATGCACCGCCCGCGGCAGCGTCAATTGTCATTCTTGTATTGTACAAGAGTCCATTATAGAAGGTATGGATGACCATCCATTCTATTAATCCGTGATGTGGACAAAGTCTCAGCAGATCCTTATAGCGTTCCCAAGCTTCGAATAATGATTCACTTTCTCTTTGCTTAAATCCGTTGATCTGAGCTCTCAGCATAACTGTCTTGCTGGGTGGAAAATATCTGTTCAAGAAAACTCTCTTTAATTCCTCCCACGTAGTTACTGAGTTCGAAGGCAGAGATTGAAGCCAAGCTCTTGCTCTGTCTCGAAGCGAAAAAGGAAATAAACGTAGTCTAATAGCTTCTTGGGTAACTCCATTGGCTTTTACGGTATCTGCATATTGCACAAAGATCGAAAGATGAAGATTCGGATCTTCGGTAGAATTACCGGCGAATTGATTTTGTTGCACGACTGATATCAACGAAGGTTTTAGTTCGAAATCGTTTCGGTTGATAGCCGGCGCGGCAATGCTTGAATGTGGTTCAGCTTGCGAAGGATTGGCGTAATACTTGAGTGGATGATTCTGTTCTTCAGCCATCTCTGCGTCCTTTGATATTACGACTGGTTTAGGCGGATCTAATTGAAGATCTAGAATATTGTAATTATTTTCGTAATCGAATATACGTCTTCTTACGTGTAAGAAGCGTTCCGATTCAGGGATTAGAGGTTGCAAGTCTTCGCTTTTAGAGCGAGTACTTGGCATACACTCGGAAATTATATTAAATTAAATAGTTGATACCTTAGTCTAGACAATGCTACCTAAATGCACTAGTAACTAAATTAAGGAATCCCCGGCAACGGCGCCAAAAACTTGATGGGCTAAAGACGTGTCTAATTATGCGTCTAGCGGTATCTTACTGCAAGTGCACAGCCTATCGAAGTAATATTTAAGATTATCGATCCACAGGGATTCTATGGTTACCTAGTGCTAGATGAACTTCTAGTTTAGCTAAGGCGAATGGTTGTCACGATTTTTTGTTGATTTTTAAGACTATTAAAGGCGGAATTAAATTTAAGTTTTAATTAAAGTAATACTAAGGCGGTCGGTATGTAATTATACTAACTTGGGTGGGTCAATCTAACCTAGGCTTATAAAGATGTTTACTTAATCTATTCGGTAGAGATTACCAGTTTAAATATCCTCAACTCACACTCTCGTGGTCTTATATCAGATCTTATCCCTAAAGCCCTATGCCTGCTCTCGCTAGCCCATAAGTGTTTAGAGGTAATTTTTGGAAACTAAATTCTAATTTATTTTAAAGCGCTCTCGCTGTGTTTAATTTAAATGCCTAACTTTAGCTATCTGGTTAAAACCTCACACTCTCGTGGTCTTGACCTAACCTAATACTCTTTTCTTACTCTCGTAACGAAAAGGTCTATTTAATTAAAAAGTATCAGCCAGAAATGTTAAGTGATTAATTATTTTTAGCCTATGGTTATATTTTACCGGTTAAGTTTGTTCTAACTACATACCGCCCTAAGGTGTTTAGCTACTCATTGATGTTGAACCAGACAGAGACAGAAAATTTATAAATAAATTACTCATGGCAGAAAAATAAATAAACATTATAAATAATTAAATTGCAATATAATGAAAAACCTGGTTAACAATATTAGAGCATACTCCTTCTTCCACAGACCGGAAAGCTCGGAGTTGGCGAAATAAAAAATAACAAAGGCTGAAGGTTTAGAAAAAAAATATAAATGTATAACAATTTCCTGATGTTGGAAATTGTTATATGGCGGGTTTGGATACAATAAAAACGAAACAGAAAATAATGCAGAAATAAGAAACGGGTCGTAAATCAGTTCGGCAGAGCTTCCGCAGAAAATTCAATAATAAATGCTCTGTCCATTGTTCATAGAACTTGTACTATTTATAGAACTCTAAATGGGCTGGATTTTTGGACCTTTGTTGCTTGGGCCTTGCTGAATTTGTGGAGAGAATGCAGGAACGTGGCAAATATTTAGGAAACAAATTCTTCACGTAATGGCTTGACGTAGTCTTGGTCAAAAACCTAAAATAATCCTTGTCACGGTCGTGATAATGCTTTCACGTTCGTGTCCTGCAGTTTTTAAGTGTCACGGTCGTGACACTTCTCTTACGGTCGTGATGCTTCCTTTTGGGGTGTCACGGTCGTGACACCCTTGTAACGGTCGTGACTGCTGCAAAATATGCAGTTTTGCAGGAAGCTTCATTTCTTCATCTTTTTATGATTGATTTTGTTCCTTTTTCTCTTAATTCATGATTTAGCTCCATATAATAATGTACCTGCAAAATGGTAAGAAAAACTCGAGAAATCGAGTGTTAAAACGATGATTATTCGATAAAACGTTAATGAAACCTAGAAATATAATCGATACGTTTTCTCGTTATCACGGTAGCAATTGGTCTTTTTTTTAATTTGTGTTTAACTTTCAACGATCCAAAGTCGTTTTTTTAGATCTGATTTATATTTTTATGGTAGCCTTTGCACGTCTTCGCATATGCGACTTTGATTCGCGTCTTTGCGTCATGATTTTAATTCGTGCACTTTTCTCTTTGCTTTATTTATTTGTTATTATTTTATTCTATTTCCTGATTCTATCGTTGTTATTTATAATTCTTAGAATGAATGTATAGACATAAATAAACTTATAATTTATTTTCCGCATTTTACTTTTCGCACTCCCTTGATCATGTAACTACTCCAAAGCCTTGTAATAGTTATGGACTTTATTTTCTGCATTTTACTTTCCGCGCCTTACAAACTATTTAGATGTATGGATAATAGGATTGCACGACAAGATAAAAAAACAACTTAGAAACTTAAAATCCAAGATAAAATAACTGAAAATGACACACCTTGCACACTTGCACCTTTAGGGTAGCCTATCTTGTTGCCTTACGAATAATGATCAAGTCCCTCAAACATATATGTGTCTTAGCAAAGTTGCCCAAATAAAATATCATCATAGTCCCTTCGATATAAATAGCACAGTCCCTCGATGATTCTTCGAGTTGCCTACGAATAAGTGATCTAGTCCCTCGATGACCCTACGAAAAATCATGATAGTTCGTTCGAGTTGCTAATATACCTTTACAAGGTTGCCTTCTATGACCATACGATGACCCTACGCTCGTCCCTTATATCCAAAGATAAGACTACTTACTAACTAATAGTAAGGACAGTCCTATCTCTGAGGAAAGAAGAAAATAATATGAATGACCTTGAGTAGGTAGGAAACCCTTAACTGCTTGCTCACAATTTCAAAGCCAAATTACTCTTTACACCTCACACTTTCAAAAACTTTCCAAAAAACCACTTTGTATACATTAATACGAGAATCATTACAATTTACAAAGGAGGACCTTTTCTAAACACAGCACCACTATTTTTTTCAAACAAAAACAATGTGAACTAAGCAATTAAGAGCCCATGGATAACCATGGATACAAATAGTGCTAACACATTTCCTTTGTATAACATACCCCCGAACTCAAAATCCAAACCAAGGTCTTTCCTGTTCTTTTCCACTTTTCCTAATTGGATAAAAGATAAGTCGGTGGCGACTCTTGCTATCCGCAACATTGTTTTTGTGAAAACAAAAACGACAAAGTCAGTTCTCCCACCATGTTACAGTCCCGATTAAAGGAGCCATGATGATGCAAATTCTCATTCAGGTCGTAAATTGTGCCTAAAATCTTTTACAAAATTATGCCAAGAAATCATATCCATCAAGTAAGTCGTTAAGCCATAACCAATCAGGTCAAATCAAGGTTAATGCGAACAACTTGCACTTGGAGGCATCTTTGGCGTTGAAGTAAGTCAATCGTTCGTTTACAAGTCGAATATCTTCATCAGTATCTCATTTTCCGTCATAATTAGTTAGCCTGGGTGACTTTTCCATATAATTTGGTATCTTGCTTTCCAAGATTAATATTGATAATAGGTGCTTTGGCTAAATCCTATCCGGAAAAAATTAAGCTTGAATCGGGGTAGGAGTAAGACTTCTCCAGCCTTTTTCGGGGCTCAGAGGAGGAGTATGATGATTTTTACTTTTGCACCGAGCCTTCAATCGGGGAGCCTCGTCTCTTTTTGTTCCGACTGTCTTTGGGATGGTAACACAAAGTTCTTCTTGAATTTGATTTTTGCGTGAAAGGTAGTTGTAAAGGCTTTCATCAAAGTGTTGAAGCCTTTCCTTGATAGCATATGGGTTTTGTTGTCGAACAATGTTAAACACATTGTTCAAAAACTCATTGGTTCCTAGTACATTGATGATTTCTTATAGCAGATGAAGGCCATGTAAGGCTTTTGGTTGTGTAGCTGGTAGTGTCACATGAGTTTCTACTTGATTGAATTGAATTGATTTAGCTACTTGTGAAGCTCGAACTATATCTGGATATGGAGAAACTATCGCTCTATGATCTACGGTGTTTTATAACAGAGGAATATATGGTTGATTACTATCCGCTAAACTAGCAACGACGACTTCTAGTGCAACGACGAATATGGTAGTCTTAGATCCAACCATCTCCATTGAAGGTAAAAATCGATGATGATCATAGAATCTCAAAGAAATAAGACTGAACTCGTGCTAGGTCAAATAAAAATGTGATATATCATCGCATTCGATTATGAGTATTTGCTCTGATAATCTGAAAGAGTTATGAACCACAAAAGCTGAATACCGAATATGAATTCGTGGAAATTGTGAGAATCAAAACTCTTTCCCACAAACGACGCTATTGTTCCGCTCTGAAATTGGAAATGAGAAGTTGAATGGAGATGACGACAGATCGCATCTTACGATGCAACGAAGTGGAGGGACGTGCAAGGTTAGCACTCCAACGCTCAAGTTAATAATTGTATTTGAAACATGTTACCTTAATTTGGCGTTATATATATATATATATATATATATATATATATATATATATATATATATATATCGTTCTTTGCATGTAGTCATTGGATGTACTCTACGGTTAAGATTGTGATTGCACATAGAATAATCTTCGCTGATAGGGAAGACACTAGAAAGAGAAAGAATTTATTGTCTTGTAAACCGAGACCGACATGATTAGCTTAGGTCGTTCGGGTTCTCTCAAGATGATCTAGAATAATATCTTAAAATGTTTGGGATGAAAAACCGATTCAATCGGATAAACCACATTCTAACTCTTAAAGTATTTGTCCAACACACTCTAATTCTTGAAAGAGTCCACCCAATACTTCAAGACAAATGAATGATTATGTTAGATATTTGAATTCTTATTACATAAAAATATAAAAGTGATATGGTTCTAATAAACAAATATGAACATATTTTTCATGATAGCAAGGACCGTAGTATGGATCAATGGTCAGATGTTTTCTGATACACAAGATCCTCATTTAGAGGCAGGTGTAGAGCATACTTGCATCTTTGAGGGGATTTATGATATGAACATAATAACTAAAGCTTTGAGAGAGAAAGAAAAGATTTTTAGAACATGTTTGTTCTTAAGCACACAAGAGAGTTTATTTGTGATTGCTTGATGAAAATATGTTACAAGGACCCTCCTTTTATAGCCAAGGAGGTACAAATAAGACAAAAGCAACACTATTTACAAGCATGGCATTCTTTATACTATATAAATGCCTTTTTCAAACCACCCGACACACTTATCCATTATGGATTACATTATTGTAGTCTTATTACACAAAAGGACGAAATATTACTATTCACAAACATGCTTATGGTCTTTGAAGGACACTTGTCCATTTAGTCTTTGCAAATGGGTTCATGAGAGGGGGACATGTTCTGATCGGATAAATTTTCATCAGAAAAGCAATCTTTATACTGAGATGACTCATGCTGCCAGGTGTCATCCATCATGTAAGCGTGATCTGCTAATTTTGTATTAGCGTCTGCCACTTGTCCTTCTGAGAATTCAGCTTCCATCGGAGAATCTGGTTTCTGTTGTGTGGCTTGAGTCGAGCTTTCTCCTACTTCTGGTCTCCTGAACTTTTCATGACCGATGCAGGTTGAACTATCATCAAGGTTCTTTGGATCATACAAATTAATGAAATTAGCATACTCCAATAATTCCCTTGTGATTTTTAGGCTGGGAGGATATTCATTAATAGTTTCCCAAAGATGAACATAACTCTTACAATCAAGCAGCTTGGTTACAGGATCTGTCATATAAGGCCTGTGTAGAAAGAAAACAGACTTGAGTTTGCTAATATCTTCAGGGGATAATCTCTGAGCTTGGACTTCGTCTATGATCGGTTTTAATTGATCTCTCCACCATTGTAATGGAGAGTACCACTCAAGAGTAGTCCAAATTAAAGACTTTTGATTCTTGGGATCCATTATGTGTTGATACATGGCCTCAGTGGGAATGAGAACAGGCATAAAATACAAACAGGTGGCACACCAGATATACCATAAATGGTTTTTTGTGAATTTAACATTTGGGTTTATTAAAATTGGTAGGAGAAAAGGTGTGTCTGGGAAATAAGGACTATGGTCAGGTAGTTTATTCCTTATGATTTTTGTCATGTAGTAGAAGAGATTGTTCCTGGCATACTGCTTGAGCTGGGACGGTGAAAAAGATATTGTTACTCCTGGAGGAAGATTTTTGGTTTTGGATGCATGGGCTGGTAATGGCTTGACCATGAGAATCAGAGGAAAAGTATGTTTGGCTGTGATGATCTGGATAGGTTTCATAGGTCGGGATAGTAGATCAGGGATTACATTTTGATTTCCTTTGATATGTTTTACAGAGAAATCATATCTAGAAAACCAATCTTTGAGCCTGAGAGTTTGAGGATCAGGAGGCATCTTATTCTTGAATTCAAGGATCTTAGGAAAAGAGGAGTTATCCATTTGTACTTCAAACTGGTAGCCTCTTAGGTGAAAGTCAAACTTTTGGATTCCCATTTTCACGGCGAGAGCTTCTTTGTAGGTGGTGTGGTAGTGTTTTTCAGCTTCTTTAAATTGACCACTGGCATGACCACAATAGTATCTTTTTCCATCAAGTTCTTCTATCAGAACTGCTCCCCAATAGTGATCACTGGCATCGGTCTGCAGGATTCTCTTGCCATTTCCAGGAATCTTTAGGGCAGGTGGAGCTTGTGCGATTTTCTTCAACGCTTTTATTGCTTCAGTTTGTTTTTCTCCCCATGGTGGAGGTTTTTTCTTCAGCATTTGGGATAAGGGACTTGTGTATCTCGCCAGCTTCGGCAGGAAATCTCGGATATAATTAATTATACCCAGAAATTGTTGGATCTGCTTAATTGTGAGATTTTCATCAGGAAAGTTTAATAGTTCCTGGGCAATATGAGGTTGGGGTTGATATTTTCCTTGGGAAAAATGCATCCCTAGGAAATCAATCTCTGTTTGCCCCACTTGACTTTTCTTTTCAGAGAGCATCATTCCATGATGTTGGGCTATTTGAAGGAATCGGCCCAATAATTGTTTATGGGCTTTTTCATCTTTTGAGAATAATAGCACATCATCAATATAGATCAGGATACTATTGAGAATGGGTTCAAAAATTCTAGTCATGGATTTTTGAAAGAGAGATGGGGCCACCTTAAGTCCAAATGGTAACACCGTTCATTGGTACTGGGCATTAGGAATGCAGAATGCTGTTTTGTGACGATCCTCAGGGTCAATGCCTAGTTGCCAAAAACCTGACTTGAGATCGAACTTAGAATAGATCTGGGCATCTTTGATGAAAACATTCAATGACGAGGCCTTTGGAATGGGAAATTTATCATCTTTGAGAAAATGATTTAGAGGTTTGTAATCGATTACTAGCCTCTTCTTTCCTCTCAACTTTTCAGATCTCTTTTCCACATAAAATGCTTGGCAAGCCCATTTTGATTTAGTAGGTTCTATCAGACCTTGCTTGAGAAGCTGGTTGCATTCTTCCCTGGCTAATGTGTAATCTGATGGACTCATTCCTGGATGAGTGGCCTTGGTTGGATTAACATCTTCATTTAGCTTGAAAGGAAGTTGAACGAAGAAGTCTTTATTCTTCCATAGAGGTTTTGGGTGACGGAAATCTTCATGGTTGTCAGCACATAATTTGAGCAAGTTGGACTTTATTTCTTCATAGCCAGCAGGGATTTTGGAAAGTGAGTATAGTTTCAATATCCCAGAATAAGCTTTGAATTCTCTTTTGTATTTAATTCCCGTGGGGAGAATTTGAAGTCTACTTGCTGCTGAATAGACATCCATTCCTACTACAATATCTTTGTTTGGAAGATTACTGCCAATGACTCTGGTCCAGACTATGCAGTCTGGGAAGAATTTAATTCCTATTTTGTCTTTGGTCATTAAATCTGTTTTGAAAACTTTTCCATCTGCTGCTACAAAGTATGCAGCATGCGTCACCCATGATTCTGCAGGGAGAATGTTGGGATTCATCATTGTGATCTGGGCTCTAGTGTCCATGTAAGCTATGACCTTTTTCGGACGGGAAAACTTTGTTGCGAGGATATGGGCTTCAACACAAGGAAGTGGTGTAGTAGGAAGAGAGCTGCTTATCTCTTTGAAGGAGTAAACAGGGAGATATGTGTCATCGTCATTTTCTGAAAACGAGGCTTCATCGGAGGAAGAGCCTTGGAGGGCAAAAATTGTTTCTTCATCAGCAGAGCTTTGTTCAGAATATAAAGATTCTAAGTCTCCTTCTAGAGGCTGAAGTGAATTAATCAGTTTTGTAGCTTTATGAGTGTTATTAGGACATTCTTTAGAGAAGTGCCCCTTTTTTCCACAAATAAAGCATCTTTGATTTCTTCCTTTTCCTCGGAAAGGTTTTTTCCTAAAGAACTTCATATTCTTTCTTTTCTTTCCCTTGAATGTCCTAGGAGATTTGGTGTATTTTTTGTGATGATGTTTCTTTGTTGTTGCACAACTACATCTTTTGTCTTTACACTTAATCTCCAGGTAGGGCTTCTTACATGCTTGGGTGAATTTGGACTTTTGTTCTATAACTTCGGAGAATTGATGGTGGAAACTGCAGAGCTTTTCAAGTGCTTCTAGTGTCACCTGGTGGATTTGGCCAAGACTCATGGTTTTAATATCCCTTTGAGTTGTGGCTAACATCCTGTGAATTTCTGGTTGGAGTTCTTGTGGTAGAGAGGACACATATGTATTCTTTAGACTAGGATCATTGTATCCATTAAGGACATAATACCTCTGTGCCATCCTATGATAGTGTTTGTCAAGATCCTTTGTTTTGAGAGAGCAACACTTCATCTCAAAGAATTCTTGTCTGTTTTTCCTATCAAATATCTCCATGTCACCAATGAATTCACGGTGAAGCACACCAAGAACATTAGCCGTAGTTTCTAAACGATGCAACTCATCTTGTTTGAAATCTCCAAGATTATGATACCATTCTTTCATCGTTCCGGTCATTCTACAGCAAAATTCTTCAATGATTTTATAGTTATCTGCACTTGTCTTCATCATTTGGGTGTCAAGCCAAGCTCCAAATTCCAGTAGTCTCTTTCTCCATCGGCTGGGTGGTATATCATCAAAAGTGAACCAGGGACCGCCATTTGGTCTAGTCCTTTCAGGGACTAGAGTTTCTTCAGGGGATTCCTCTTCAAAAAAGGATTCTTCCTCTTTTATATTTGTCATGAAGAGTCTTGGGATATGATGGTCTTCGGATTCTGGTATAGATGAAAAGGATCTCGGTGTTTCATCAGAGGATGTTTCTTGATCAGAGTTGTTGTCACCATCTGAAGAAGATTCGTCTTCCTTTTGTGTTGAAGATTCAGAGTGATTATTTTGGGAAG
This sequence comes from Lathyrus aphaca, assembly GCA_963966055.1. Taxonomy (NCBI): domain Eukaryota; kingdom Viridiplantae; phylum Streptophyta; class Magnoliopsida; order Fabales; family Fabaceae; genus Lathyrus; species Lathyrus aphaca. Next base: position 9,684,238 of record OZ014525.1, read on the forward strand.
ATTCATAATTTCTAGTAATTGCCAAGGCTTGGAAACCTTGATCAGGAAATTTTTCTTCCTTTTGGATTTTTGGAGGAGGTGTTTCAGGGATATCTTGGGATTCTGATGATGAGGTATTCAAACAAACAACTTTCTCTTTTTTCCTGGAGGTTGAGGTAGTGGTAGTTTTGGTGGATTTCGGTCTGTAAGTTGTAGGTATGTATTTGACCAGGTTTGGTGGTGATGAAACATAGGAAGGGTAGAAAGGAGAAGGCCTTTCTGGTAGTTTGAAATATGTAGGAAAAGTAGGAGGGTCTAAGAAAGAGTTTTCAACAGGCTTGGTGTTTCTTTCATGAGAGGCCCTTAAGAAATCATCTATCTCTTTTACTTGGCCTTGTAGACTTCTGATCTCTCTTTCCTTTTGGTCAAAAGTTTGGCCAAAATTCCTCTCTTCTAACATTTTTCGCAAATCACGATCTAGTTGGGATACTTGGGCTTTCAAGCTCCTGTAGTGTTTCTGCATTTTTTGGGATAAAACCTTGAGGTACTCATCTGTTTCATCTATTTTCCCAGCAATCTTGTCTACCTTTTTGTCAAGGTTTTGGAGAATCTCATTTTGAGAAACCATGTTCTCAGATTGCCAGTTTAGAACTTCTTCAGCTTGAGTTAAAGGTTTAAGCTTCCCATCTGGCTGAACTTCACTTGGATGAATGAAAGGCTTGGATGTTCGGCCTGTGATTGGATCCATCTTTCTTTCCAAAGCAGGAAATTGTTGATCGTACTCTGAATTTGTGGATGAGTACATAAAACAAGGAATTGGTTGGGCTACATCTGGAGGATGTAGTGGTTTACAGTGGTCTGTCGGTGACCATGTAATAAGAGTCGGATCATCAGGTGGTAGCAATCCTTCTTTCCGAAGAATCTTAAGTCCTTCTTCATAGATGTTGAGGGGTTTCTTTTTTCCATGGATTCCTACCCATGGACCATTGTCTGGATCAGATCTCCTTTGTGGAGGTGGAGGAGGTTTGCACTTTCCTTTTTTCTTTGTTTTGGGAAAAATGATATCTCGGTCGATATCATTGTCGTGCATCCAGCAGTCACAATCTGGGTCACATCTTGTTGGATCAACATCCCAGAGGAAGTGGCCATCAATTTTGTCAGTGTAGATGGGTTTTCCCTCTGCCGTAACAGCATGGACAGGACACCAGTCTTCTTTGAGAACTGGTTGGATCATCATTGTATGGAAGATTGGAGATATTGAGCTCGACCCAAGCCACACAACAGAAACCAGATTCTCCGATGGAAGCTGAATTCTCAGAAGGACAAGTGGCAGACGCTAATACAAAATTAGCAGATCACGCTTACATGATGGATGACACCTGGCAGCATGAGTCATCTCAGTATAAAGATTGTTTTTCTGATGAAAATTTATCCGATCAGAACATGTCCCCCTCTCATGAACCCATTTGCAAAGACTAAATGGACAAGTGTCCTTCAAAGACCATAAGCATGTTTGTGAATAGTAATATTTCGTCCTTTTGTGTAATAAGACTACAATAATGTAATCCATAATGGATAAGTGTGTCGGGTGGTTTGAAAAAGGCATTTATATAGTATAAAGAATGCCATGCTTGTAAATAGTGTTGCTTTTGAGCATGCATGTTTCATTATTTGATACTTATATATTTAAAGAAAGATTGTCAAATACTTTCTACAAGCCTACTGTGAGATAAGTAGAAGTGCAGTTATTAAGAAGCTAATTACATTTTAGGTTTATTGAGATATTTGCATATTCAATCTTGAGATGACAATGACGTTACCATTAAATTCGATATAGTTATTCTTGGTGTTGTTTCTCTCATTCTGGTATGATTTTAATTCATATTCTACCATCCTAAGCAACAAAACATTTGTTCGGATCATAAGATCTAAATTAAACCATTTGCATCAACATGGCCATCCATATTGTTATTGTTCTCAATTCTGATATGGTTTGAAACTTTGAATTCTAGAATACATATACCTAAAAAACTATTCTAGAAGTCAAAGGACATTTTTGTCAATTTAATTTTTTTCTAAAAGGTATTATTAGATGGTGGGAAAAGAAAATCACATTGATTTTGGATCTACCTGACACCCCCAATCTTACCTGCCACCCTTCTATTTGTAGCAAAATATCATATTTACGCTTTGAAAATGATGAATTTTGAGGAGGTGTACCGGATATTTTAAAAAATATTAGGGATTTTAAAATTCCCGGTAAAAAATATCAGGGATTTCGAAATCTCCGGTATAAAAATATCGGGGATTTCGAAATCCCCAATAAAACCCCAAAATTTTTCACACGCTACCATAATTTCAAATTTCTGGTAGTGTAAAACAAATATTATTTTTTTTTAAAATTTTTATACTACTGAGAATTTCAAATAGTCTGAAATTTACACAAAATTTTCGGTAGTGTAAAAATTTTCAAAAATTAAATAAATTGTTTTACACTACCCGTAATTGCAAATTCCCCAAAATTCTACTAAACATCGGAAATTTGAAATTTCCGGTAAAGATTTTTTTTTCAATTTTCACCCAAAATTTTCAGAAACAATGTTAGAATGAAAATTTAGGAGGTGCCAGGCACGATTGAGGCAATGGCATAGATTCCTCCATAAACCCATGTTCTATTGTAAAAAAGCCCAACCCATAGAAATACCAAACCCTAAACCCTAACTTCTGATCTATTTATTTCACTACCGCCCCACTCACATTCCATATATCCTTCTTCCTCACAATCTTCTTCAATCCTAGGTATTGCAGTTAACTCTCATTTTCTACTTCATTTTATTTTTCTCAGTGATTAATTCTGCACATTTCGAAGACTTGCGAGCTTCATTTATAGCTCCTGAGTTCAAAACATGTGCAATATCAAGTATCATTTTCTATAAAATCCGATCCTCTGTTGTTTTCTCATCCTCAGGATCTACGTTAAAATGATAACATTCAACCAATTAATTCATTTGATTTACAATTGCTACCATTTATTTGTTCTTGTGTTTAGTGTTTCACTAATCAGGGTTTCATGAATCTCATAAATTTGATTCATTTCAAACTGATTAATTTATTCAGATTAACTGTGCTTAGGACGGTCTTGTGCTGATTAGTTCATACATCAGTGCATAACAAATACCTAAGCTATATCAATCGTTGCCACCGTGATTTTTATGTTTGTTTCAATCATTTATATGTGAACAACACTTATTCATGGAGGCATACATTTTCAATTTCCATAATCGTTTTATATCCGTTTTAGGTTTTCTGAATTTGAAGCCTTTTTAGGTTTTCTGTATTTATAACTTTTTTTAGGTTTTCTGAATTTGAATTTAGTAACCATGTGTTAAATTTTCACTTTGTTCTTTTAGGTTAAATTTGTGGCAACAATGTCGAAGAATCCTAAGGTTTTCTTTGATATTCTTATTGGAAAAGCGAAAGCTGGGAGGGTAGTAATGGAGCTTTTTGCTGATGTTACTCCCAAAACAGCTGAAAACTTCAGAGCTCTCTGCACTGGTGAAAAGGGAATTGGACAATTAGGGAAGCCTTTACATTTCAAAGGCTCTGGTTTTCATCGGATTATTCCAGATTTTATGTGTCAGGGAGGGGATTTTACGAGGGGGAATGGGACTGGAGGAGAGTCAATTTATGGGTCTAAATTTGCAGATGAGAATTTTAATTTGAAACATACTGGTCCTGGGATTCTTTCCATGGCAAATTCTGGACGAAATACTAATGGTTCACAGTTCTTTATTTGTACTGCTTCGACTCCGTGGCTTGATGGAAAGCATGTTGTGTTTGGTAAAGTTGTTGATGGGTATAGTGTGGTTCAGGAGATGGAGAAAGTGGGTTCATCTTCTGGTAAGACTTCTGAACCTGTTGTAATTGAAGATTGTGGTCAAGTTAAGAACTGAGTAATAACTAGTATGGTTGAATAATGATTCAGTTTTGAGTTGTAACCTTCTCATTTTTCGTTGTAAATTATTAGTAGGCAATAAGCTACATGATTTTGGTGTGTAAAATTTCAAGTCTGCTTATATGGTTTGGAGACAATGCTGTTTTTCTTTTATAAAATGCATTGTACATGAAAATAATCAATTTCATGTTAATAGTAGTTGAATATGTGTTTTAGTAGTTAATAGTAGTTGATGTCCCTTTGAGTAGTTACATGAAAATAATCAATTTCATGTTAACTTAGTTAGGGGGCAAATATTAATTGAAATCTAATGTTTATTAGGTTTCTTTCAAAGATAGGCTTATTGAATGGACTGTCTGTTTTCTAGTATCTGTCCTCAAGCAGCTTTTCACATTTGCAATTTTAGATAGATGTGTTTGATAATGTGTCTTTTCCTAAAAACATGACTGATTTAGGGAGTGGAAATCACAAAGATAGACAACTTATTCAAGATAGAAATTAAATAATTGGGTAATCAATCTGATTTAGGGAGTGGAAATCACAATGATTCATCTAACGAAAAATAAAAGGAGAACTAGGCCAATTTTTTTAGTGAAAGGAGCTCTTCTCTTTCTTTAAAATCAGGGTTTCATTGATTGAGCGTCTCTCCTCCTTTTTCAGAGTTTCTCTCTTATTTCATGGAGGCTCCTCTCCTTTTTCAGAGCTTCTCTCTTATTTCATGGAGGCTCCTTCCTCCCTAGTGGAGTTTTCTCTTCTTTTGTGGATTTTCCTTCTCTCATTTCTAGTCCTTTGAACCATTTATCTCTATTGGCTTTTTGTTATGTCCTTACCTTCAATCTCCATCATATTTCCTTTTCCGCCAACAAACTTAAGTTACTTGCAGTCGCAAATATGAATCCATCTTCACCATCCAATGAGCCAATGTTTTGGAATTGCTAACATGGAAAAAGACCTCCTTGATATTGTGTTTGGATATCTATTATTGTTATTCTTCTTTATTTTTGTTGTTTGTTTGGATATCTATTATTGTTATTCTTTTTTATTTTTGTTTTTTGTTTGGTTTAGATATTTGAGTTACTCTTTTATTTAGCCTATTTTAAGTTTTTCTTTAAGGTAAGGGGTGTACATGAGATCAATTCAAAAAAATCATAAATTCTATAATTCATAAAAGTGGGCTGGATTGGGTAATTGGATGGATATGAATTTAAAAACTAACTAATCCATTAAACTCACAAAATCCATTGATCCAATAATCAAATATTTATTATTATAATATGAATATTAAGTTAATTATTACAATTTATGTCTTTTGAACATTTACTATTTTAGAGAACTATAACTTTAACTAATTTTGAATATTTCATTTTGATACTAATATAATTTTATGTCGTACAACTTTAATTTGTTTCTAGTATTTTATTATATTTTTTATTAATTGATGTTGTCATTTATTATTTTATGATGCTAAAAATATTTAAAAATAGGCTATCTAATTTTATTTAAGAAGATAAAAATGTTGAATATTTTTTATGAAAAAATATGATGATTCATCATTTAATTATTTAATATTAATAAAATATAAAAATTATTTGGGCAACCCACTCTCTAATCTGAAAATTAGTGGATTTGTCCAAACCGTGGTTATTTTACCTCGTCCAGAATGTTTTATATGAGTTGGGTATTGGATTTAGTCAAACCCAAATTTGTCCATGTTCTTCAAGGTGTTTGATGAAAGACTCCAAAAAATTTTGTATGAAGGTAACGTTCCAAATTAGACTCTTTCTTCCTTTCAACAATTACTACTATGATGAATTTAATCAATCTATAAAACCTATATAATCAAAAAATTGTGTGTGATAAAGCCAAAAAAAAATGATTTGTAACTTAATAAATTTAAAGATTGTGGTTCCTAAACACCTTTATTTTTTGAGGAAGAATTTTACTTGATTGATTGGATTAAAAAATTGGATTAATAATACTTAATTGGATTCTAATTTTTCAAAATTTATTGTTGTCCAAATTTTAATAAACTTAGTTATTGGTGTTGATTTTAGTATCTAGATAGGAAATATCCTTACACATCGTTGACACTTTGATTGTAATCCTTCTATTTCATGTATTGAATATCAAACTTTAGTGTAAAAAAGAATTGCCAATTGAAATACCATATTGTTGCATTTTTTTCTAATGGAAATATGATAACTTATATTGTTTCTTTTGTAATAATTGTGTATAATAAACATTATATTTTAGTCAAATAAATCATTTTTGTTAAATATTGAAAAAAGTTAGGTTGTGATGATGTGACATGACAACATGGCAAAAGTCAAAATAGTAAGTTAGCAATTTAGCTAAGGGACTAAATAGAAACATTATAATTTAAATTAATTAAGGGACTAGATTTGAATAATAACTAAATTGTGATTAAAGTGATCAAACATTAATTTCATAATATTTTATCAGATCATAACTTGTTATTTACCATATCAGAACTTCATATCAACCAAATCTTGAATTTAATGACATTAAACCAAAATCTTATTACATTCATTGATTCAAAACAAAGATATTAAACCAAAATGGCATTAAAAATGTTCCTTCTAAAATTTTCAAGTATTAATCATTCATGCATGAAATTTCATGACAACATGGCAACTATGTCAACACCAAGACGCCTGTAACACAAATAAAATTCACAATTTATTTCACAATACATTTTCAAAATATAACGTAATATTCACAATTTTAAAATTCATAATGCACGATTTTAAAGTATGGAAAGGTTGGTAAAGTAACCTTACCTAGTTGTAACAAAATTTCTGGAAGTATTGTTTTTGAAGAATAGAGATAAAGTAGAGAGAAACATTATCTATGAGATAGGAATTATGCTTGATTGGGTTTAAGATAACAAAATCAAAGTTGAGTCCAACAACGCTAAAATTGAAAAATTGAAAAATTGAAGTTTTAAGTTAAACAAACATAATATCTAGATAATGAAAATGATTGAAGGAGAAAATATAAGAACCTTTCTACACCAACTTATAACCAACAAACAAACTCATCAATAAAATCCTTATGCACAGTTCCAGAAAATTATAACAACACAAACTAAATCTATGTTTGAAATGAAACTTTGATCTTACTAGTTTTGAGTATACAAAGGTGGAAATTGAGTTTGAGGGAGAAAATTATAACAACCAAAATTCGAACCTCACTCATTTTCCCATCATTTTCTATTTCAAAATGCTTCCAATGAGACAGATGGATTACATGGATATCATTTTTAAGGAAAGAACAGACTAGAGAGAGCGATACACATACTTGTACCATCGTTTGATCACACCGATGGGGTATGCGATGACACTTACTTACACTCTTTAGGTTTAAATGATAATGTGCATTAGATGCTTACTATGTTAGGTTGAGATCATTGTTACTTTAAGACACCCCACTTATGAGAGACTGACATCAGAGTTCTTAAGTTCATTTTCATATGTCACTTATCCTGCAAGCCAAGCCTCGAGCAGGAATGTTCAGTTTCACATTTTTAATAAGGACTATTCACTTGATCAAGATCATATTGCTAATCTGTTGCATTTCCCACACGATACTGGTATCCCTTGTGAGGTCCTCCTGATGGGATCTTGGTTTGTTGAGTTTGGCCTTCTTTGGGAGCGACTAATATGGGATTACGCCGCCTATATGGAAGGGGAAAATCTTCCCAAATCCATAACCCGGCAATCCGTTATTTTTGACATATTTTAGCACACACCATTTTTGGTAGAGACAACAATGGTAGTGTCAACTTAAAGGATTTATGATTCATTCACTATGTGTTTCAAAACACATCGGTTCACTCTACTACTTTCATGTTGGACCATATACATTCATTCTCAAACGCTAAGAGGGGCATTATTGAAGGTGTGAGAAAAATAAAAGAAAGAGGGGGCTTGATTGGGGTTTTCACTCTTGTCAACTTTTCGTCTCTTAACGTTGTTACGTTAAATGATGCTTTGAGTTGCATTGCGAAAGCCTAAACAATAAAATAAATCATAAGCAGGAGTAAACAACGCACAATATATCATGGTTCACTTGAGAAATCCTCAAGATAGTCCATTCCACCCCTAAGGTGATTTTCCTTAGAAAATAACTTAATCAACTATAACCAAAACTGATTACAAGGTGCGGTCAACTACCGTAACTAACAACATATAGAAATGCATCTTCCTTGCACAACTACCTTTCGTGACTAACTGCATAACAACTGTTGCGACTTCCCTGCGTGGCTACTTGCCTTGACTAACCGCACAACAACAATTTCTACTTCCCTGTGCGGCATAACCAACTAAAACGACTTACATCTTTGGCATTACTAGCCGATGCGACTTCCGACACCAAAGCACATAATCCCGAGCAACACCAGAACATTAGCCCCTGAGCAATCAACAGAACACCAAGTTCTGAGAGAGCACCAAATTGCTAATTTTTTAGCCTCATAAAGTTATGACCTTCACTCGGTCCATTAGGGATAGTGTATAACGTTTACAATTGTTTGCTTCTTACATAAGCATGTGTAAACAAAATTTTAGTACATCAGAAGATCTTAATAAACACTAAGAATATTAAATAATATTGTATTTTTAATGTGTGTTATTCTTTTTCTTCAAGTTGCTTCTTCACGGACAACAACCCAGAGCAGTTGAATTGCTGAAGTCTTCTTCTTCATAAGCTTCTGAAAGCTTAGGTGATATTTGATAAGCACATAGAAGGACTTATTGATCTTGATTCACATAACATTTTGAACAACATGCCATGTTCTATTCAATCTAATGATCACTTCAGAACACAGCATTCAGTTGTGGGTTTGTAATAGGAGCTTCCATTATCATCTTCTTGTTTCATCTGCGACTTTGCAAGTCTTCTGCAACATATGAAATTAAGCACTTGTGAATCTGCAACTTCTGGATAAGCAGGTTGCTTAACCAAATCGTACAATACCAATATCAACTTTGAGTTGCATATTCATTTCAACATATCATGGTTTGCACCATTGATATCTTATGATCATCAACCTCATGTGATTGTATGAAAATATAAACAACATGGTTCATAAAAACAATTTGGACAACAATTGTTCTTGTTGTTGTTATACTGATTAACAACTTCATTGTATATCAACAACATCACTTGATCATATATTCGACTACGACAACCTCACATAGGCATGTGAGCCTTTCCTTTTATAGCCAAGAAAAACATAGTCGTTGGAGAACAGTTGGCTACTGAGGAATATTGTTACACAAGGATGAAAATAGTACTGCCACATTTGTCCTTTTTCCATAAATTATGGTTAGTGGAATGGTAGTGGGATAAAGCATTTCGTACTGTGTGTTATTGTTGCTAACAATAACATTGTCTTCTGAACTTCATAGGCTTCTGGTTATAGACGAGTGAAGCATGAGTAGAGACGTGATAGTTGGGTCTTCAGAATCTCAAGCCTTCAGTCTTCATACCTTGTTCACTCAGAACCATGTCTTCATAACTTCATCACTTGTGTTTGAAACCTTTGGTCTTCATAACTTCAAGTCTTTAGAGTCTTCATAATGTTGTTTACACAAAACCTTGTCTTCATAGTCTTCAGCACTTGGTCTTCAGAACTTTAATCTTCAGAGCCCTTAATTTTTCATAGTCTTTCTGCACTTGGTCTTCAGAACCTTCAGTCTTCAGACCTTCAAGTCATTAGAGTCTTCAACACTTAGTTCTTCAGAAGATTATAACTTCAAAAGCTTCGCTAGCTTCAGAATCAGAATCACTCTTAGAACAAAATCCACGAGAGCATTGCAACAACAACACCAGGCATCTTTGGATCTTTCTGATTGTGATAAGATACAAAAGCATCCTTGATTCTTCAACATGAATGCAACTTGTGTTACACATAGTAACTCGTATATAATCTTTAGCGCACATCTTGAGTATGTTTGTTAGATCTGATTGCTTCATAACATGATCTGCACATTAACAAACATTATAACATAAAATTGTTATTTCACAAATAGTTCATTATTATCATTAAAACATAGAGATGAGATGCAAAGACAACTCTTGTTCTTATAATCTCCCCCTTTTTGATGATGACAAAACCATGTATTTTGATAGAATATTTTATACAAGGTAATTACCAAACATAACAGGGTAATCACCAATCATAACATATTCAGAGTTTCAAGCAACAACTCCCCCTGAATATGTTAACCCCAAAATTTTATTTATGCTTGTTCAGAGTCTCCCATCACTACTAAAAATAAGACATTTGGTTAAACGATTTTACATCAGATTTCAAGATATATGATGTGAAAAATATTTGTCAAATGATTTTACATCAGATCTCATAACAATATGAAGTGAAAAATATTTGATTTAAGATTTTACATCAGAAATTTATTTCCACTGATGTGAAAAAATATCAAGGTGGTAGTTTCGTAAATAATATGAAATTTTATTATAAAGGATTTTACATCGGGCCTGGCTTTCACCCGATGTGAAAAGTTCACTAAAATAAAAATAACAAGGTGGCAATTTTGTAAATAAAATGAAGTTTCATTATAAAAAATTTCACATCAGTCTAGGATTTAAACCCAATATTAAAAATTGGACCTTTACATCGGTCCAGTTTGCAACCGATGTGAAAACGTTTTCGGCAAAACCCTAATACATCTTCTCTTTTTTCAACGCATCAGACAACACACATCAACAACATGTATCATCATTTTCGCAAACTCGCATCTCCTCTTTTTTCCTCCAAAACATTGTGCAACCGACATCTCCTTTTCCTTATTTGCTGTTCACAACGACGTTTACTCGTCTAAGATTAGATCCAACAATTAAATCGTGAAGTTAATGAGAGCGATTTCTAGAAAGGGATCAGATTTATGTAAATAGTTGAGGATGTGCCAAGAGAGTCGTCGTTTCCGCAACCGGTCAACACCGTTAAACAACTCCCGTTTTCAACGTAGCATTGTCGTCGCGATTTTGTGTGGTAACATTTCGATTTCATTTGCTGTTATTATCATTTTTTTATGGTGCGCTTTCTGTAGTTTTCATCAAAGTTTTTGAATCATCTTGAGGTTTCACAAACAAGATTACATTTCACTGCTAGAAAGTTTTGGGGTTTGTTTGTTTGGAATATATAATTGTTAATTATTTAGCAGTTTGGGTCATATTTATCTTGGTTCATGTTTTTTTATCTATAGTATATGAAATTGTTTAGCAGTTTGTTTGGCATATATGAATTTGCTTAGATTGTGACATTTAGTGCAGTTTGTTTAGGATAATGTTAATGACATTGTGGAATAATCAGTGTAGTAGGTGTTTTATGATTTACCTTATAATTTGATTATTGAGCACATTTTAATCAAGAGGCCACTTTGTTACTTTTAGCTTTGTTGCTCTTAAGCCTTGATCTTCCACTTTGTTTTCTTCAGGTTAAATCATGCACTCCATCTGTTTGGCTAATTTATTCACCTAACTATTCTCAATATTTAATTATGCTTATCTCTCTTACCAACTCTATGATAATAATAATACAACCTTTTAAGTCTTGAAATAAAGAAATTATACATTTTTTAAATTGTTAATATTAGCATTGTTAGTTGCTATGAAAACGACTTATGACCGAGTTAAAATGAGCCGATGTTTATATAGTCGAATGAGGGATCAAGCAAATTAAGAATAAACTAAAAACAAGTTAATTGAATGTTTCACAATTTCATAGAGTTGCGAAATGCTATACATTGTTCAAAGATTGTCGATAGTGTATACATGAGGCATGGTCAGAGATAAAGTTGTGTGGATATGATACCAAAATAACACGGCGAAACTGGGAGAACGAGGCAAAACATGTGGCACCATGTACGCACAACATTCATAAACATACACATTACCCAAACGTTTAGTTTAATAACTAAAGTTGCAGGCCACATTCGTTGCCAATGTGGTGTGCTATGTATCATTGTTTATAAATAACAATTGCACAACCTATTTTACTCGCATCTACCCATTTCTTTTAGCTTTTTGTTCATTTATGTTTTTCTTAGTTTTGTAGTTCTAAATATTCCTAAAATTCTTACTTAACACTCTTTAGATGAGTTAGGATCCCGCGGTCAATGGATAGATTTTGTATTATGGTGAGAATGGAGATCGAACTTTGGATCTCCTTATCACTCCTTTTCTTATCTCCTTCATTTCAGCCACCAAACTTGCTTTATATCCCCATAAAGAAACAATACTAATAGCAAAACGTAAATATCAGTGATACTTTTAATATATATTTTCTAATATTAAGTTGTTTCTAACATTTTATAAGTGACTAAATAATCATTTGAGTTTTTGAACATGTTAGGTGGTGTTACTATAACTTTTCAATATATCTACATTACAAAACCATTGTGTTTATTACTAGTTAGTGTAATTCTCAAATGTGTCTTTTATTAGTTCTATTCTCATATGTGTATTTCAATTGTTAGTTTGGTATGAATTTACTAATAGATGACACAATCAAGGATATTTTTAAAGTTTTGATGCATTCAGAGACCACCGTGACACAACTTTACACATTTAGATGTTTTTATTAATCTAAGGACTTATGGTGATGAAACATCAGCAGACATCATATATGTTTTTATTAATCTAAGGACTTATGGTGATGAACTAAGCAGACATCGTAGATGTTTTTATTAATCTATGTATTTTATGTATATCTTTTTTACGGATTAACAATATTTTGAATATCCATGCATAAATTTTGCAGCACTCTAGATATATTAACTAAGAAAAGGACGGGCAAAAGTGATCTGGATCACATCCCAGGATTGTCTTCTGGTTGAAAAAATTATTTTTAAAATTTTGATCAATATTTTATGTTACAGTTTTAAAGCTCTTTGTCTGTGATGGGCCCTAATATAAAACTACAGTCCCTTCTGTTAGTGCTACTATAGTATATCACTGTGGTGACTAAAAAACTGCTACAGTAATTCAAACAGTGGCTCACTCTTCCAGCATATCTTAATACACTATTATTGATCATGGTTTACATATTCTCTTTTCTCTATTTATATTGATGAGAAATTTGAGATGTATCCAAATAATAAAGAGTGTGTTGATTACATTCTCAATGGTAATGCAATAAATAACTGTAGCATTTATCTTTCATCTGTCTCTTGCATCCTGTCAACTTGAGGTGATCTTATAACTATTCACTTATGATTACTGTAGCACTTGTCTTTTAGTTAGTGGGCTCATCTTGGAATGTTAACTTATGAAAATATACTTTGAATGTCTTGAAAGTTTTTTCCATTGTTATTTAAGTTTCTGAAAAACTATAGTTCATATGTGGGAATTTCTTGATGATTCAAACTAACAATTAAAAATAGCTGAACAAAATTTAAACACATCATATGTTGATCATAATTGGGAAGGACCTGTTGGATAAGTCGTTACTTGTTTTCCATTCTTTTATTGAAAAATATACTGATAATAAGAAACATTAGTCAACCTCACTTTTAAATTCCTTTTCAGTCATGTGTTATACCTCCTGATTTACATCAATGGACTAAGATGGTTGAGAGCTATGATAATCTATAAAACTATCAACATTGTTTAGATAATAGCAGGCTCCTTGATCATTTGTTTGTCGTTCTGAAGGCCACATGTCAATGATGATGTCTGGTTGGTTGGTGACCAAGTGCTCAATTATCATCAGAGAATGGTTTGATTAAAATGAATATCTGGACTGATTGAATATCTTTTGTGATATAACATTTCAAATGTGATTGTGATTCAATTCTGCCTTCACTGTAGATGAGATTTCAAGGGAAAGGTAAGGGTGGGACGGGTGGCTCAATTCTCGAATTCATTGATTCTGTGTGCTGCATTATATTATTAAGTTGTTATAAGATTCCAATATGTAGCTGATTCTAATGATTAGATTATGTTCTCAACACTCATTTTGTGCATGTTAACATCTTTGCATGTTCCTAATTGCCAGGTACGGAAGTTCCGAGTATGTGGATGAACGACATCACATAGATATGAGGTGTGGTTATTAACCTTATTTTTTGGTTACTGTCTGTTCTAGAAACAGGTGTAGAGTAGTCTTCTAATTTTGCATTGTTCAGGTAAATCTTGATGTCATTGAAACTTTAGAAGAAGCTAGGCTAAAATTTGTCGGCAAGGATGAAAGTGGAAAACAAATGGAGGTGTTTTTTCTTCTTGGACATGGTTTGGATGTTAAAAAATATTGATTAGAACTGTAATTGACTACCTGGCTGTTTCAATTCCACATGCTAGTATTTGTTATCCTGCATTTGTTTTTCTAATATTTTACTGATACACATAATTCACTTCCTTTATTGCTTACCTAGCATTTTCATTTGTTTTTCTAGATTATGTTCTCAACACTCATTTTAGGCATGTTAACAGCTTTGCATGTTCCTAATTGCTAGGTACGGAAGTTCCGAGTATGTGGATGAACGACATCACATAGATATGAGGTGTGGTTATTAAACTTCTTTTTTGGTTATTGTCTGTTCTAGAAACAGGTGTAAAGTAGTCTTCTAATTTTGCATTTGCATTTGCATTGTTCAGGTAAATCTGGATGTCATTGAAACTTTAGAAGAAGCTAGGCTAAAATTTGTTCGCAAGGATGAAAGTGGAAAACAAATGGAGGTGTTTTTTCTTCTTGGACAGGGTTTGGATGTTAAACAATATTGATTAGAACTATAATTGACTACCTGGTTGTTTCAATTCCACATGCTAGTATTTGTTATCCTGCATTTGTTTTTCTATATTTTACTGATACACATAATTCACTTCCTTTATGGCTTACCTTGCATTTTCAATTACACGTATGTGATGTTGGGAAACTATAGAAAATAGCGACCTAATTATGGTTTGTGTAATGTTGAAAAAATATGAAAAATTAGGTACCGAAAAAGTTACAAGGAATTGCTAAAAAATAGTCAATTTTTTTAGAATTACTACAATACTTTTTACATCGGTTATTAGCAAAACCGATGTAAAAACACTTTTTTCACATCGGGCCCATCTCCAAAACCGATGTAAAAAGTTTACATGGTGCGTTTGATAATTTAAAGTAAAATTTTTTACATCGGTTTTAGTTTTTGCAACTGATTTAATAAACAACCCTTTTACATCGGTTTTTAGTTACAACCGATGTAAAAAACCCCTATTATATAAAAAAATCCAATTATATTTTTTTTCACATCAGGCTTAAAAAGTTAACCGATGTGGTTGGTGTATTTTTTACATCGGGCAATAAACCGATGTAAAATGTCTTTGATTTACTACATCGCCTGACTTTACATCGGACCCAAACCCGATGTAAAAAGTCATTTTCGCCCGATGTAAAAAGTCATTTCTGTACTAGTGCATTGATCACAAGACTCACAAAAATAGAAATTTTGAGTTGTCGGAACATAGAATAGAGAAGGAATACTTCCCTATCTTAACTCATAAGAGTCTGACTAAAACATAGGCCTTCATCTTCGAACCTTGTTTCCATAAGAACTTGATGGTTGATCAAAGCTTGATTCTTGATCTGATTGATAGAATTTTGTGATCAATCAAAGCTTGATTATGTGTCTGATATCAATTCTTGGTATAACACCCTAATTTCCCCCCTAAGATTTTGTTTTACATTTGCATACAAACAAGATCACACACTGGTTCTTCTATCCTTCTTGGTTGCAGGTTTATGCTTCACAAGGGATCACCATTGCTTTTGTTTGCCTTTTATTTGTTTATGTTTACTAACATCTAATCAAAATCCAAAAATATTTTGTTTTCCATCTTTTACTAACTTTTTCAGGAAAAAAGCAAGAATGTCAAAGTAGTGCCCTAACTCGAAGAGCTTATCTGAACAGAGTCAAAATTGATCTGCACACAATTCAAATTCTGATCAAGGATTTCCCGAGTCTTTATTGATTATTATTCAAGGAATTCTAAGTTTTATGTGTTTATTTCAATTCCTTCTTTTACAAGCAAGAGAATCGAGTCAGAACCACAACAATGCAATCAAAAGAAAATAAAATTCAAATTTTGGGTTGGTTATTCGATTAACCAATGTGTTAATCGATTAACCTGGGAGAATTTTGAAAAAAATTGGCTTCAATTATGCAAGCATCATCTCATCCCTTGATCTCACTTGGAATATTCTAGACTTCATCATTCTAATTCCCCTACATCAGTTTGATCACTTCCCGCCATATACCTTCATTAATCACCACTATTTTATGAATTTTCCTCCAAATTTAAATTCCAAGCCTAATTTTGATCTCTCAAAGCAAGCTCCATTCCACCAAATTCCCAAGCCTAAACTCGTTAAATAGAGGTCTCATTTCACTCATTCGATAAGCTTTAGAGAGCAAAAAAAACCCTTGCAAAATATCTCCTCAAACCACAAAAATTCACCAAAGCTTATTTTCTTCTTTTTAAAGTTATAAAGAATTTGCATTGAATTCTTGATTAACCTTGAGCTAAGCCTTCATCCTTTTCATTTGTCTTCATCAATTTCAGTAGATAAAGCTTGCTTGTGGAGTAATTTGGAGTTGTTCTAATCCTTGAAGCGGTAATTCATCTCACCATTGTTACACCTTCACCTTCATCATCCATGACGTAGATCCTTGGTGTTCCTTGTTGTTGATCCTTTGGATAGTATATTTTTGTTTGATTGCAAGGTTCTATTTTAATTTTCACTTTAAAATTCGTGCAAATTCTGTTCATGATCATAAGGTGTTTGGAAAATGTTTTAAAAGAGAATCATGCTGAATTTTAGCTAATTTTCTGGTGCAATGTTAATTGATTAACCTTGCAGTACAAACTAGTTAATTGATTAACCAGTGTTATTTCAGCACAAGATTTCAAATTTGATTATGTTAACTGATTAACCAAAGTGTTAATCGATTAACATTGTTCCATAAGTGATTTTGGCTCTGTTTTTTGGACTATTTTGCCTTCTCTTCCCTCCCTTTCCTCTCTTCCTTTTTTTTTTTTACCTTGGAAGACATTTTTCAAATCAAGGTTCACCGTTTTCTCTATCTTTTGATAACATGTTTCAAGCTCGACTATCACCTTAAATATAAAGTACACCATGTTAAGACTAAAATTCATTTTTAAAATGAAGATGATCCTACTGCTTCAATAAAAACGGCTTTATAACACAACAAAACATCTTAGACAATGATAATGTAGTTAACAATGTAAATATTGAAGAAGTTTTAAAACAAATCAAGATTCACTTACCCTCGATATTAACAATATCTTTTAGAGTCGGAATAATATCCGAAAGTCATATCATTTTGGACCAAATTGAAAAAGTGGGCAAATAATAATTTGTCAATTTTAATTCCTTCAAAAACTTGTTTGATATATTCAAATAAAAATTGTCTCTTTCCTTTTACTTTTCCGAAAGTGAATGTGTCCAATTAAGACCCATTCCAAAACGACTGTCACTCCCAACATTCCATCGTCGTTTTGTTTTCTCCTCCGTTTCCATGCCTCCTTCACTTCTAGTGTTCCGATTTTGACTTCGAACCTTGGCATCTTCATCATCTTCTTCAGCTAATCGAATTGACTGTATCTGTAATTCGTTAACTTGAAGTCGGTGAAGAAGAAAATGGAGCAATCAGTCGTTGATGACATAATCAGTCGACTGTTAGAAGTTCGAAACCGTCCGGGGAAGCAAGTTCAGCTATCGGAGGCCGAGATCCGTCAACTCTGCGTTGTTTCTAGAGACATTTTCATTCAACAACCTTTTTTACTAGAACTCGAAGCACCTATCAAAATATGTGGTATTCTTTTGACCTAATTTTCTTTCTATCGATGTTGTTTGATGATTTTGTTGCTTGATGGGAAATTTTGTAGATTAATCATGTTTTGCTTTTGTGATTACCGTTTGCATGCTTACTTATGACTGTGTCAGAAGCTGGATTAGTGCTAGGGTTTACTGGATGAATGTGTTTTGAACTTCATAGGGATTGATTTTGTAGAGTATTGAATTGAGGAAACTGATTATGGTGGTAGAATATGGATTTGGTTGAAGTTTGTTCTTAATTTATGCATGTGAGTGAATAATGGTATAATGTGAGTTTTGTGTATGTTTGGTTTAACTTTTGGAAGAGCCAAAAGTAAAGCAATTCTACCGGTGTAAAATTGATTTTGGAATGATTTTGAGGTGTTTGGTTCTTCTAAAGTAGGATCAATTCTGTCCAGAATTGATTCTACTTGAAGTTAGAATTTGTAGTTTGAGTTTAAACGTGATTTTTATATTTAAATTTACCGTGCTTATCAATTTTGCCTAAAGTTCAATGTGGTCAAATTTACCTGAATAATTCTGTCTAAAACAGTCCTTATAGCCAGATATACTACAAGACAAGAAGCAGCACGAGAGGGAAAAGCCATCAAAGTTATTTCACAGTCTCAGTTTCATTGAAACAGTTTATCGTTATTGTTACACTCTCCTACCCTTTTTCTGATCATGTTTTGCATCAAAGAAATGGCCAAGCGAGAAGACTTATACTCAAATCTATTACGAGTATACGCACAAGACTCAAACTTTCTGAAAGGAACAGCAATTCATGCTCATTTCATCAAAGGGTATATTCCGTTTACTCTTTTTCTCCAAAACCATTTGCTCAACATGTATGTCAAAATCCCAGACCTTACTTCTGGACTCCAACTGTTTGATGAAATGCCAGATAGAAATGTCGTGTCATGGTCTGTTGTCATGGCTGGTTGCGTTCGTAATGCCTGTTCTTCAGAAGCTCTTTCTTTGTTCACCAGTATGCACCGTGAGGGAGTCACGAAACCGAATGAGTTTACATTTGTTAGCGCTCTTCAAGCTTCTTCGTTAGCCGAGAATGAGACGCAGGCTTACCAGATTTATTCGTTAGTGGTTCGGTCGGGATTTGAGTCTAATGTCTTTTTGCTTAACGCGTTTTTGACGGCCTTAGTTAGGCATGGTAAATTGACGGAAGCCTTGCGAGTTTTTGAGACGAGTTCTATTAGAGATATTGTGACATGGAACACTATGATAGGGGGTTACTTGCAGTTTTCTTGTAAAAGGATTCCGGTATTTTGGCGCTACATGATTTGTAAAGGTGTGAGGCCGGACGAGTTCACTTTTTCCAGTGGTTTAACGGGATTGGCTGCCATCTCCTGTCTTGAAATGGGAATGCAGGTTCATGCGCACCTTGTTAAAAGTGGTTATGGGGATGATATTTGTGTAGGGAATTCTTTAGTTGACATGTATATAAAAAATCAAAAGTTGGAGGAGGGTTTCAAAGCTTTTGGTGAGATACCAAACAAAGATGTATGCTCTTGGACACAAATGGCGGATGGATGTTTACGTTGGGGGGAACCTAGAAAGGCGCTTGCCGTCATTGCACAAATGAAGAAAATGAGTGTCAAGCCAAATAAATTTACCTTGGCATCTGCTCTAAATGCTTGTGCTTGTTTGACTTCATTGGAGGAAGGGAAACAGTTTCATGGCTTGAGGATCAAACTTGGAAGTGAAGTTGATGTATGTGTTGATAATGCTCTTCTTGATATGTATGCAAAATGTGGCTGCATGGATAGTGCACATGCACTTTTCCGATTGATGGATTCTCGTTCTGTTATCTCATGGACAACAATGATAATGGCGTGTGCACAGAATGGTCTATCCAGAGAAGCTCTTCAAATTTTTGACGGAATGAGGGAAACGAGCGTAGTACCTAACTACATCACATTCATTTGTGTTCTTTATGCGTGTAGTCAAGGTGGGTTTGTTGATGAAGGGTGGAAGTATTTTTCCTCCATGAATAATGACTATGGAATCTCTCCCAGAGAAGATCACTACATTTGCATGGTGAGTATCCTAGGCCGGGCTGGGCTTATCAAAGAAGCTAAGGAGTTAATCTTACGAATGCCATTTCAACCTGGTGTGCGGGTTTGGCAAACATTACTAAGTGCTTGTCAGGTTCACGGGGATGTAGAGACTGGGAAACTTGCAGCAGAACATGCCATAAAACACGACAAAAACGACCCGTCGTCCTATGTATTATTGTCAAACATGTTGGCTGAATCAAGCAATTGGGATGGCGTGGTGAGTCTGAGAGAGCTAATGGAGATAAGGAATGTAAAGAAAACACCAGGATCCAGTTGGATTGATATTGAAAAGATATAAATATCAGGAATACAGGGTTGAAGGAGAAGTTGTTTAGAGGATTCTCTCTCCTTCCTTTGGGTGTTTTTTGATATATCCAATTAGTCTACATATAGAGGGAGATATATTAATATACACCACTCGTCCTCCAAAAGTTGTATGTGCATTGAACAAGTAGAAGCTCAATTTTGTTAGGATGTTTTTGCTTCATGGATGTTATTTTGTCCATCTTAATTTTTATAACATTTTGTTTTCTGTATCTTAAGAATTCATCATTCTTGACGGCTAGGATATAATACATTGTTATGTTAGACCGGACGTTCTAATGCTCAAGTCTGGCATGTGAGTTATGAATTATAAGAACTAAGATTCGTGCGTCTGAGAGAAAATGCACAATTATGCAGTCAAAATTAAGATACAATTGAATTCATTGGGTAACATTTCTTAATGGGGAACCACGTGGAAGTTCTTACAATAAAATTAAGAAAACAAAAAGAATCAAACAATTATATGGAATATAGTTCATGTGAAGCAACCAAAGTCTTGGAAATCTCAAATATAAGTCTGGCCTCAAATGCATCACCAAAATAACCTTTAGAAGACACTTGACGAGTCTTTGGAATCCTTTTCACACCAAACTTGTTATCAGTGTTCAAGGCCCCTCCTACATTACCAGCCAACTTCAACATAAACTTCATATAAATATTCTTAACCTTTCTCACCAACTTCAATGGTGATTTTATCACCCATCTCAGCTTTGGACTTGTTCTGATCCTCAAATCTCTATGTGGACCTCTCATCCTTATGATATGCATCTTCTTCCGTTGGCCGGTGGTGGTTGTGCCGTAGTCGAGACGCCGATAGCCCCTTTTGCTTAAGTATCTCTTTATTTCCATATTTGTAATAGGTTGAACTTGGAGAAGATTGTGGTGAATGAGGATGACGTTTATGATGGCTTTCTCACTTTATGTGAATGAATAAAGATTGTTGCTTGAATGAACTATGCTATGTTTATTGGACTATATATATGAGAGAGGAAAATAAAAAAAATAGTACATGTTTAATTTGCTCAAAACATAGCAATCACATATATATCGTAATTGTGCATAGTACAAGATATAGAAAATGGAGCAATCAGTCGTTGGTGACATAATCAGTCGACTGTTAGAAGTTCGAAACCGTCCGGGGAAGCAAGTTCAGCTATCGGTGAAGAAGAAAATGACGCATCAGTCGTTGATGACATAATTAGTCGACTGTTAGAAGTTCAAAACCGTCCGGGGAAGCAAGTTCAGCTATCGGAGGCCGAGATCCGTCAACTCTGCGTTGTTTCTAGAGACATTTTCATTCAACAACCTTTTTTACTAGAACTCGAAGCACCTATCAGAATATGTGGTATTCTTTTGACCTAATTTTCTTTCTATCGATGTTGTTTGATGATTTTGTTGCTTGATGGGAAATTTTGTAGATTAATCATGTTTTGCTTTTGTGATTACCGTTTGCATGCTTACTTATGAGTGTGTCAGAAGCTGGATTAGTGCTAGGGTTTACTGGTTGAATGTGTTTTGAACTTCATAGGGATTGATTTTGTAGAGTATTGAATTGAGGAAGCTGCTTTGTTGTTTTCTTTTCTGCTTTCTTATGACTGTAGAAGATTATGATGGTAGAATATGGATTTGGTTAAAGTTTGTTCTTGTAGAATTTATGCATGTGAGTAAATAATGGTACAATGTGAGTTTTGTGTATATTTGGTTTAACTTTTGGAAGAGCCAAAAGTAAAGCAATTCTACCGGTGTAAAATTGATTTTGGAATGATTTTGAGGTGTTTGGTTCTTCTAAAGTAGAATCAATTCTGTCCAGAATTGATTCTACTTGAAGTTAGAATTTGTAGTTTGAGTTTAAACGTGATTTTTATATTTAAATTTACTGTTCTAATCAATTTTGCCTAAAGTTATCCAAACATAAATTTACTGTTCTAATCAATTTTGCCTAAAGTTAACCAATATCAATTTTACGGAATCAATTCACTCAAAAATCAATTATTTGGAATTGATATTGTGTGGGATTTTACTGGGTAAAAAATACTTTTATATTTACACTATGAATGCTAACAAAAGCTCTTGATTAACTTTACATCTAATTTTGCATAACTTCAAAATGCAACAGTAAGCATCATATAATAAACAAAAACCAAAGTAAATTTCTTCTAAGATTAGCTACATGAATCAAATGAAGCTAGTCAATAATGAATCATATCTACAGACAGAGTGACAGGCCATTAAATTCAATTCCTTTTTAATGATTTGACCTATAGCTTTGTATGCCATTTGTCTAACTCTGACCATGAGAGTATTCTACATAGGGTCTACAATCTTCACCGGTTCATCTATGAGTCTTTGCCATACATGTCCAAATCACCTAAGACGAGACTTTATATTTTTTTCTACGATTGGCGTTGTCCTCTTCTCTTCTTCTTTGTATTGCTTTCATAGTTCATTTTTAATTCGATTTTATCACGTGACAGCTTATCCATTGACAATATTCACGTCTCTAGAACAATGAGCTTATTTTCTTGTTGGCTCTTTTGGAGCCAGTATTTAAGTCCATACGTAATTGCAAGTTTTGTAAGTTGCAATTAAGCAGGAAAAGTTTTCTTTAAATTGGGGTAGTGCTTTTCTATCACTAATCACACTAGAAGTATTAATCCATTCCATACACAGTGCGTGAATCTTATGGTCGACACTTGACACCTGTCCCCCTATTTCCTCGTCATTTTTTATGATGGATCTAGATATTTAAACTTTCTAGCTTTTGATAGATATTAATCTGTTTAAGCTTAAATGTTTATATTTTATATTTTATATTTATATTTATCACTTCTAATCCTTGCAAATAAACTATCTGTTCTTGACTGTATTTATACCCAGAAAATTTCAATTGTTGCTTATGATTGATATCATTAGTTTGCTCAAGTTATTTGCTAGAACTTTTGGACTTTTTCTTTGGTGGACTGATGTTGAAAAGTGTGAAAGATTTACGTATAAAAATCATGGCATTATCAATTGATTCATGCTGGTGGCCACAGGCTCCTTTTGCTGTATGATCCATAATTGTACTTCCAGATATTATCAATATTGTATAATACTGTAGTATTGTAATTGTATAAAAGGAAAAAAATACATATATTCTTTAGTGCAATGATTTCTTAATATACTTATATTGATGTTTTAGGTGATGTACATGGTCAATATTCTGATCTCTTGAGGCTTTTTGAGTATGGTGGGTTGCCTCCCGAGGCTAACTACTTGTTTTTGGGGGATTATGTGGATCGCGGAAAGCAGAGTTTAGAAACAATTTGCCTTCTCCTTGCTTATAAGATTAGATATCCTGAGAACTTTTTTCTATTGAGAGGAAATCATGAATGTGCTTCTATAAACCGAATTTATGGATTTTATGATGAGTGCAAGAGAAGGTTTAATGTAAGATTATGGAAGACATTTACAGACTGCTTCAATTGCCTTCCTGTGGCAGCTCTTGTTGATGAAAAGATTTTGTGTATGCATGGGGGGATTTCTCCTGACTTGCATAGTTTGGATCAGATTAGAAATCTACAACGGCCCACTGATGTTCCTGATACAGGTTTGCTTTGTGATCTTCTTTGGTCCGACCCAAGCAAAGAAGTTCAAGGATGGGGAATGAATGACAGGGGAGTTTCATATACATTTGGTGCTGATAAGATCACAGAGTTTCTTCAGAAACAGGATCTTGACCTAATTTGCCGTGCTCATCAGGTCAAGCTCCTACCTTTAGTGCTTAATGTGTTACCAATTTTTTAGAGGCTGAGTTTGTAGTTTGTACAGCCATTTCTAATTTTCTATGACTGAAACTAAAATGAAAACGAAGTATATTTCCAGCAATCTGCTTTAGTCTGTCGGTACATTTCCAGTATATTGTAATTACTTTATTTTGTTTCAACTGGAAATTACATGTGCCCTTGTAAATGTGATGTAACATAGTTTTATGCATTGACCAGAAAAATCTTCAAAAGCCATTCATTAGGTTTGACATTTGGTGCTTCATTTGTTTGTACATTACATTGTGTTTATACTGTAGGATATTACATGTCAATCATCTATGCTGTTTAATATTAACCGTTTTTTATTTAATGTATGACCAGGTTGTGGAGGATGGATATGAATTCTTTGCTAATCGACAACTCGTAACAATATTTTCAGCACCTAATTATTGTGGAGAGTTTGACAATGCCGGTGCTATGATGAGTGTTGATGAGACACTGATGTGCTCTTTCCAAATATTAAAGCCAGCTGATAAAAAAACAAAGATCAATTTTGGAAGTACAACCATTGCTAAGCCTGGAAACTCTCCAGCAAGTGTAAAGGTAGGAAATAGTTTAGTATTTTCCAGCAACACATGCCAACTTAATTAATAATACCTATGCAATTTGCGTACTTCAATAGGTACATATCATATGATGCGCCTGACTTGAAGAAGATATATCTTTTGATATAGGCTTATTTGCATTTACATAGATTTTTGGGAATATTAATCTCCATAGCAAATTGCCATTTTTCATGCACAACAGCTTGCTTTTGTATTTTACATTGTTCACACTTCATGCATTTATAACCTAAATTTGTCTCCCTCTCATTGTTCATGGCAGTCTTTCCTTGGTGCAAAAGTATGATATTAAACTGTGCTATAAAGATTGATGTAACTACTGGTCAGCTTGGTCCTAGCTCCTAATGGTTACAAGAAAAATCGAGTTCCATTTTGTCCGCTAAGATATTTGGAATTGTAAAATCAAAGGGGAAACACAATCATGAACTATGTAAACTACTGTTTTTTGGGTACCAATTCACATTTTGAGATGGAGAGTCCTGTAGTCTCTGTCTTCAGTTGTACACAAAGAGCTGATATATTGTATGAATTGTAAGCTTCTCAAGCATTGATGAATATGCGTCTGAGAACCTTTAAAAGTGCTTATAGGAGGGGCGTATGGATGACACACTCAAGGCAGGTAAAACTGAATACGGTTGATTCACTGTTTTTCCCGATTTACCTGTCATTCGGACGGACTTCTGTATGAAATCTTGTTTTAATCTTTGTTTCTCCCTGAAGAATTTGAGTGGCTGAAGCAGTAATTAGACACACAATGTCTAACAGAATAAATGAGTCGGGCTGCAGGCTTTGCTTATGATATGCTATGGGAATTTTGTCTTGAAGCAACGTCTCATAACTAGGTCCACATACTTTACAAGAATATGGCGATAAGTGTGTCTTGCAAGACATTTGTTTGAAGGCTTCCTTGCATTAATAACAAAGTGAAGTGTTTCAAGTTTCCATATCCTCTATCGGCTCTTGCTAGGTTGGACCTGCAAAATCAAAGGAACATCCACTCTTAACCGAAGAAATATCTGAAGAAGACTACAAACCAAATCTCAATTTTCTGAGGGACTCCCTTTACACTAAGGTTGAGAAACAATCTTATAATTCACCCCAATGACAATGTTTCCTCCTCCACGTGAATTGATGAGTGGAAGTATCAATTTGATCACACACTCCACGAGTGATCCATAAATTCTGCATAGAGTAAGGGGTTGATCAAATCCTATGGAATTTCTAAAAATGCTACTTGCACCGTCTAAATTTTAAAATTTAAACATACACGTTACGAAAGAGCTTAAGTTCATCTGAAACCAAATGTCTAGAATGGACAAAAATTCTGTTCGGTATTTTTTAGTTCAGATGCAAGTTTGTCTTAAATGTCTAGAATTTCACACAAATTTTGTCCAAATTTCAAAGTTTTGATAAACCACATATTACAAGAGAGCTCAAATTTATTTGAAATACATAGAATGCACAAAAACCCTGTTCGAATTTCAAAATTTGGATGAGCCACATATAAAAGAGAGCTCAAATTTATTTGAAATACATAGAATGCACAAAAATCCTATTTGAATTTCAAAATTTGGATGAGCCACATATTATAAGAGAGCTTGAGGTCATATGAAATATCTAGAATTCACAAAATCCATTTGGATTTTGAAATTCGGACATGTTTTCCCCCCTTAAATTGTTGTGTTTGAGATGTAATTATGCCCGAATTTTGAAAGTCAACGTATCATAAATGACGAAAAGAATTAGACGGTGAATCCAGGTTATAATACCTGGAATGTCTATTTGTGCATTAAGCGTGTCATGGATGCAAAAAGTAGTTAGACTAAAGTCACCCTTTGAGCTCGACTAAGCAGTTTGGTTTTTCAACTTCTTAGAGTGAGAGATTCATCAGATTCCGAATAGGTTTTAAGATTCAGAGAATACTTATATAAACACTTACAAATTTTCCACAAAAAAGATCTTTACATCGACAATCAGAGTTGAACATGATATTTATATATCATCCACCAAAGAGATCCTTAAACTGAAAATGAAAGTTAAATTCGTAAAATTTTGTTGTGCGAGTTAATTTCTTATTAACTAAGTCAATTTATTTGTTTGGGTTAGTTCCATGGTTTTAGGATTGACAGCAATTTTGTTAAAATATGGTTCTCAGCAAGATGTTTGGCGAGATGTCCTAACATGTGAATCAGACAACATTGAAGGTAGATGTTCTTGACATGTTTGTTTTGATTGTGTGAGAATCCATTTGGATGTATCTTATTTTTTTTCACATGTCAAGATTTAATCTGAAACTTTTGATTTGATCTCCAACTATTCATAAGTTCCTAAAATTGGTTGTTGAGACAATTTAAGAAACTTGATGATTTGTTCCAAGATTTAAGGAGATTTCTCTACATGAGTGATGAAGCCCTTAGTCAGGGCTGATCCAATCAATCCGGGGACCATTTTATAATAATAAAAATAAGTTCTTAAAATTGGATGTTGAGACAATTTAGAAAACTTGATGATTTGTTTCAAGATTTAAGGAGATTTATCCGCATGATTGATGCAACCCTTAGCCAGGATCGGCCTAATCAATCAGGGGACCATGTTATAATTAAAAAAATGGTTAAATATATTTTTGGTCCCTATAAATATCTCAATTTTGATTTTTAGTCCCTATAAAAAAATGTCGAGTTTTAGTCCCTATAAAATCACTTTTGCACACAGATTTACTCCATGTAGAGGGACTAAAACTGTGTGCAAAAGAAATTTTATAGGGACTAAAACTCACGTTTTTTTATAGGGACTAAAAATCAAAATTGAGATATTTATAGGGACCAAAAACATATTTAACTCTTAAAAAAACAGACCTAAAAATATTAATTTATGCTGAGTTTTAAAACAAATCAATAAAAATGCATAGATTTTTTTTTAAAAAAATTATTATTTTACACCTCTTTTTAAGAAACATGAGTAACATAGATTTTGAAAATAATAATTTTACACCTACTGTTAAGAAAATAGATGTAAATAAATTTTTTAAGAAATTAAAAAAAAATGGGCCCAGTGCTGCAACACATGCTGCGCCTGCACTTGGTCGGTCCTGCCCTTAGCGCGTCATTGTTCACTCCAACGCTTTTAAGCAATAATGTATTGTTCTTGGTTGAAGCTTTTAAGCAAAATCAAGTATTGTAATTGAATGAGTGTTCTTCTTTCTTTTTGGTTTCTTGAGGTATTGTCATTGGGATTATGATTGTTAGGAAGTGATAGAGGGATCTCATATCTAGAGGGGATTCTAGGTAGAAGTTGCACAAGGTAGTGATTAGGCGAAAATTTATAAACGAGTGAGTTTAGCTTTGAACTAATACTATGATAGTGAATTTCCTTCCTGGCTTGGATGCCCCCATATGTAGGTGATTTTGCACCAAACTTGGTTAACAATTAACCGTGTTATTTATCATTCTGCACTTTAAATTCAATATAATTTATAGTTTGATGAAATTGTTTTGTCAGTCAGAAGATGTGAAAACATTTGTCTTGACTTTCTGCTCTGATGTTGGGACATCAATATTATCTCGTGTGTTAGAGTGTCAAGATTTCAATTGGCATCAGAGCTGACACTCTACTCAGTTTTTGAGAGAGCTTTAGGGAGTTTTTTTTCTAGTACTGTATGATCTTTGGAAGGACAGTAGCTCTTGGAAATATTTCACCAAAGTTGGTGGTTGGATTATTCCTTTTGAATTCCATATCCAATGGAGTTGATTAGCACATGTTCATATTGTTAAACACATGTCTGGTGGCCAAAGATGCTTGGGATTCTCTTAAGACCTTTCTTAAAGGCATATCTGGTCAGTAGGTTTCTGAGGTATCTACCCAAGAGATTTTTTCATGAATGTGATGTTTTTGAAGAAGAAGATCAAGAAACCATCGACACAGGTGGACCTCTTAGGACACTATTTTATTGATTTGTCTTTTTGAATGCCAGTTTTGTTTAAAAGAACAAGAGCATGGCTTTTGCCTCCTACTTTGTATGAGTTTGTGACTTGGCTTATGTTAAAGGGCTTTGAGAGACAATTCAACTAGGTTTTGGGAAAGTTGATAGAAGGTCAAGGTCAAATGTCAAGTACATTCACCATGACATCTTCAAGATAATGTGGCTCGAAGAAAAGCTGGAACAGATGTAAAGGTCATTTAATGTAGAGGCACACAATGTTATGAACTTGAAGGGTTATTTCAACTTATTTAGAGCAGTATGCTCTGTGTATCTCAAGAAACATATTAAGGAGTTGCCTTCTTATTGTATGTTGAATGGAGTGATTTTGAAGATGAATTTGCTTATCTTGTTACCTACAAATAACCTCTTACCTACTTTTTCTTCATTTAAAAAAAATCAAAATTTTCATCTCATATCTCTCTCATAACAATTGTACACTCACCTACTAGGATAACATCATAGATCCATTCTTTTTCATTTTTCATGAAAAAAGGCCCACCCTCACTTTTCTTAACTCAACCAAGTTGTCTGTTACTATTTATAAAAGAACCACAATGTATTACTTCATCAAGCTACACCACCATTTCTTCTTTCTTCTCTGGCAAAAAATGCACCATCATCGTCGCGCCACCCTCTCATACACCAACAACAAACAATTCCATTAACACACCTCTCAAACGTGACCTTCATGTAATGTTGTAAATATAAGTTGTGTTGCTACTCTTTTGTTTTGCTTTCATTGCGGTTGGGTTAATCATATATAATCTCTGCGTTCTACATGATTCGTACGTCGTTATGCTGCTGGATTTTCTTTACGATATATTGATGCAATATTTCATCGCATTACAATTCATTGCATTCCATTTACATGCGATATTTATAATTAATTGTCATTATGTTGCCTTATATCGTTCCATTGTGTCTCGCACGATTCATTTGTGTTATGTTATGTTATGTCATTAGGGTAGCGGTTGAAAGGTGATGGTTAGGTGTGGGTTGCACAATCATAAACTATCTAAGGATTTAAAAGTTCATAACTTATTGGGAATTGCTGCTTTGAAAGACAAATATCTAGAAAACCTCATCAGTGTTATCCAATGTATAAAGCTAGAGTTACAAACAATGCGAGCAAGAGATGTCCATTGATGGAAATGCAAATGTTGTTGAGTCTTATTCATAGAAAAATACATGTGTTGGACTAGAAATAGGGAATACTCAAATGTTGTTGTTGGTATCTTTTGGACATATCCTGATTCAGTGAAGTTGTTGAATATGTTTCATTTGGTGTTGATTTTTTATTATACATACAAGACAAATAGGTAATGGCTAGATGTTGAGTTTTGATATCTTTTGAAAATATTTTGATTTATCATATTTTTTATTATGTGCATCATGATCATACAAGTATTGGCTACCACTACTTGAGATTGTTAGTGTTACGTCAGTAAAGTTGACATTTTCGGTTGATTTTGCCTATTTGGAACATGAAAGGGAGGAAAAATTCGAATGGGCACTAGAAAAGCTCAAATAGTTGTTCTCTTTCGAGAATTTTCTACTGAATGTTGTGGCGACGGACCGAGAACTTGCGTTGATGAATGACATAGAAGTTATGTTCCCAAATTCAACTCTTATGTTGTGTATGTTCCATATTTCAAAAGACGTTAATGTTCTTGCAAAATGAGATCAGTTAGTATGAAATGTAACGAGTATGTTAAATAAGAAAGAAGAGAACATACCATGGATATATGGAACAACATCATGTATGCTAATAGAGAAACTAAGTTTGTCGAACACTTGAAGCACTTTGAGTCTGTTTGTGTTGATATTCCTTTATTTGTTAAGTATGTGAGTGAAACATGGTTAACACCTTATAAAGAAAGGTTTATCGTTGTGTGAATTAACATAATCACTCATTTACAGAACACAACAACAAACAAGTGCACAACCGTCATTTTGATGTTATTACATTACTAAACATAATTTAACATACATTTATATTTGTGGTTTTTAGAGTGAAGTTTATTCATTGGATACTAAAAAAACATGTTAACTACAAGTCAAGAGATTTACGCCGAAGTTGGAATGCTATGAACACCATGTTGAAGTTGAAGTTAGGCTCAATCATAGTCTCGTTTCAAAAAAGTATTGCCAACATAGAGCATCGGTACAAAACCTCATTTTATGCTAACTTGCATGATTTTGTTTCAAGACAGTGTATACAACACATTGTAAAGGAACTAAAAAGGGTAAAATTTGTTGGCGCAATCCAAGATGCATGTGGTTGATTCATTAAAACAACACATGGGTTACAATGTGCATGTCAACTTGTCGGCTTCCAAATAAAAGGCAATCATGTTCCCTTAGAACCAATTCATGTTTTTCGGAAAAAATTATACATTGAAGAGCATGATGTCAGTCATGAAGAAAGTGGTACACAATTGAATTTAGAAGTAGAATGTGAAGAGTTGAATACATATTTCAATACTTTGGATATTGTAGGTCTGAGCGTGTTGAAGAAAAAGGTTTCGAAACTAACGCATCCATCCATAACTTATATGTGTCCACCGCTGGTGAAGTACAAGCTAAAGAGTGGAATTAAGAAGAGCAGAAAGGATAAAGAGAGTAATGTGCATTGTGATCCTTCACAATGAGAGTATGGTGAGGGCTCGTAAGGGAGACATACTACAAAGAGACCACAAATTCAACTAGAAGTCAAACATCAAGTATGTCGGCTAGAAGTCACTCGTGCACTGCATCTTCGAGAGAAGTTTACTTGTCTGAGTTCCCTGATTTCTTACATTCATACATTGATGACATTGTTGATGTGAGTGACAAAGGAAATTGTGACTTTCGGACTATTGTAACTTTACTTGGATGAGGCGAAGAGTCATGACTTTTGATTCAGACGCAATTAAATACTCAAGTTCATCAACACTCTAAATTGTTTTCCAATATGTTCTATGACACAGTATCTACAATTAAAAATATGTTACAAGTAAAACACTTGGGTGTGCAGGGTATAGATAAATAAATGACGATTCCTGATATGGTTACCTATTGTTTGTAAATACCATGTCATATTTATCTTCCTGCCAAAGAGACTTAACATCACATTTTTCTCTTTTACCTTAACTCCACCTATGTATACAAGTAAACATAAAATCATTATTGTTGGTTTTATCAACAACAATTATTAGGTTAATGTAAAGTTGAAACTTAATTGTCCATTGTCTCCCGCCACTGATCGTTGGAACAATATTATACTAAAAACGCAAAAGCATGAGAATCAGCATATGCAGGACACACTAGACACTGGGAAGATGAAATTAAGAAGTCATCCTTATTTGTTTTATATTGTATATACCACAATTTTTATTATATCTATATATTTTATCAGTTATTTTAGAAAAATCAATGCAGGAAAAAAAATAAACAAATTTCGCTCACTAGATACAGAAAATTCCACAATTTCAGAAATTGTGGCAAATACCAGAAATTCCACAATTTTGAAATAAATATCAAAATTTTCACAATTTCCAGTAGGGTTGTTCATAATTCAGTTTTGTGAAAAAACCGAACTGAACCATAATAAAAGTTTACTTGAACTGAACCGAACCGTTTGAGTTTACTCATAACCGAACCGAACTAAAATAATTTGTTTGGTAAACCATTTCAAAATTTTGAACCGTACCGAACCATCAAAAGATAAATTTTACCGAACCGAACTATTTATTAAAGAACCAAACCATTAAACTATTTTTAAAAAAAAATTAAAAAAATTAAAAACTTATTTTTAGTATTTTTCATTTTCAGTTTTGGTTCAGTTTCAGTTTCGGTAAGATTATAGTTTCGGTTCGATTCTAGAACCGTTTTTATGACAGGATAAATGCTCCAATGGTAGCAATACACTATTAAATTCTTTTATTGGCCCAATAGGCTAAAAGATGAAAATAAATTCTTCATATGACGGCCGGAGTAGCGGAAGAGGCCGGAAAATTGGAAATGTAATCTACAAATAAAGTGATCATAGGCCAAAGGGACTAGGCCATTAAAACAAACTTAAAAAAAAAAAACATCTAAATTTCTTGTTGCTTGTATAGCAAGCATACTCAATGACGTCTATTTAATTTAATTCGACTCGAAGCTAATCACTTAGCAAAAATGTCGTCGCTTTACACGGACAATTGGTATAAGCAACAAAACTTCAATGATAAAAGTCCCAGTGTCTGTCACTACCTGCACCCATCCAAAATACATTATTCCATTGCGGTGAGCCTTGGAATTTTCCAATTTCGCAGGTGAAATGGAGGAGAACTCAAAGGTGACCCAGCTCTACAATCTCTGCACAAGGGCCACTCATCCGATCTAGGGCGTTGATATTTTTTCATATACTGCATTGTATTATATATACGGAATTATATCAGTGAGCTCTATCAGTGATGCAAAGTAAAAGTAGTTTTGTAGCATCATATTTCAACTTACATAGAAGATTTTAGAAGGGAGCTTCTAGTGATTCATCCCAAACTTCTGCACTTCCATTAGAAACATCCTCTACATCTTCTTCCATTGAAAGCCTGATATATTCTCTGTGAGCAAAGCGATCCCACTCTGTCAACGTAGGATTCTCGCGTTCCTGTTCGTTCACACATGAAATACACCACCAAAGTGGTCAAAACTAATCAACCATAATGACTTGATAATATATAAACTTTTATTGAACATTCATGTACCTGGCGAATCAAAAATGGGTCACGAGTTTCAAAGGCCATGAACTTATTTAGATTGAATAGGATATTGAAAACGCTTCCAGAGAGTTTACCACCTTTCAGGTCACGCAGAGTGATATAGCTTTCATTCTGCAGAATGAAAATTTTTAATTTTTAATTTTAAATTCAGGAAAAAGTGAAGAACCAAAAATGCAAATTAGAATATGTCATCTTCCATGAAAAAAAGATTAACTGCCCAGTAGAATTGCATCTTTTACCACCTAATGTGAATTCCTAACGACATAATGAAACATGACCAAACAATCGATAAAAGGAAGATTGAAAAACAAACCTCACATCTAACCATGTCAATTATTTGACACAGTATGTCTTCAAAAAGAACGGGTTCTTGAGCCATGCACTCCATTCGATGCAGTTGCTCCTCGTAAAAAAATTGCAGTTCATTCCTTGTTAGAACTCCATTTCCATCCAAATCAACACACTTAAACCTAATCATGACAAGTCAGAGTTAAAGTCAACAGCGAATAAGCATCAACTGGGTAAATTTCTAATGTCTCCCTAAGGGCCGTGAGATTCGGCACAGAGGACCGTGTTTCTCCAAGAGTTTGGATATGTTTGGAACTGTTTTGAATTCAAAACAGTTATTTAAAGAACAAAACATGTTTGGTAGATTGCTTTACTATGCAAATATGAGGAAAGTTTTTTTTCCCTTTTTGGTTTTTCTACTATAAGTAGTTGAAAACAAGGAAACAATTCAAGAAAACTGGCGTCAATAACGGCAATAACATACAAAATGTTATTGCTCCTTTATTTCCTTTCAAAAACTGTTTTAAAATAAAATAATCCAAAACAATTGAAACATGCTACATACAAGCCTAAAATAACGCAACATTCAAGTATTAGCAAATCCATAGCAACTAATCCGATGGCATCTAAACGGAGGGGACAAACTGACAAATGAATCAGAAAAATGAATGGGAAACAACATACCAATACTCAAGACTTGGCTCAGACGTTTTATCCTCTTCAGATAGTATGAAATAAACAAAATCTTCATATCCCATCTTTCCCTCAACTTTACTAGTAAACTTTCTTGGAACCTGATAATAGATCCAAATATATGAGTCATCAACGAATGATCTGATAAATCATATAAAAAAGTGGACAGATCGTATATGTCTATAAGGAGGTGTGGGGTCAAGGGTTTGGATTGTATCTAGCTGAAAACAGCTGTGATCACATCATAAGACAAAAGCAACATATAATATTAAGATCTGCACCAACCTGAGAAAATATTCTATCGACAATTCTATAGGTAAGTGCGTGGTTGCCATATCTAATAAGATTCTCTTTGTCTATCAAGAAGTCATGATCTGTATCCAGCTCCCAAAACTTGCAGTATATAACATAAAAGTGCTCATAAGAGAAGTATCTGCAGATAAAATTATGGAAAGCAAAAACTATTACTGCATTTCAATGTAAGTATGTTTAGTTCATTTGAAAAAAGAAACGATGGCCATTTATTGAAGTGCATGGTAATGACATTTTCAAATGGTAAATCTACCTCAAAACTTTGTTGATGTCTTCTTCTTCATCAGCATGCTGCATTGCATCAATGATATTTCCACGCTTCAGCTCCCTCAGGGTAAGACGACCATTTCCTGATCTATTGATGAAGTAATATATTCTATATATCACAGTTTCAGCTGGGCCATTGGAAAAGTAAGTACATGAGAGCATGGCACCACTGAGAAAGAGGTAAGACTGGTATTGAGTGTGAAAAGTGTAAAGATGATTGACAAATTGTGTCAACAAAAAATGGGTTGGATAATATTGTTGTCGACAAAATCATATAAGAAAAAAACCACACACAAATGATACTCTCAAAATTTGGGTTGAGTCTAACTCATCCCTACAAAACTGGCCTGTAAGGTGAGTATTGCCCCCCACTTATAAACACAACACACAATGAAGGTGTTCACTTGGGCCTCAATGAAGCTGAAGCGTGAGCGATGTGGGAAGCCCAACAAGTGATCTATGATAGGCTCTGATACCATCTCAAGGAATGCGGTTTAGCTTAACTCAACCCTACAAAACCGATTTGTAGGGTGTGGGCTGCCCGAGCTTTATAAACAAACACTACACAAGCCGATAGAACAAGGAAAATCAAGAAAAAGTAAACCAGAGTTCTATGAACTCCTAAAGCAGAGAAAATTATCTCAACTGTTTTTTAACAAACTTCATGAATGCCTGATCATTTCCCTCCCCTTTCTTTTATAACAGAAAATCCCTTAAAATCAGGGAATACTCTAACTGAATATTATTCTTACTGATGTGGATTGACCTCAATGATTGGATCATCAGACATATAAGAACTCAGTATCCTATCACAAGTCATGTCTCTAAGCAATGTGAGACTAAATCTACCCCTTCAAACCCAACACAATGAAGATGTTGAAAGCTGCAATGAAGGCAAATCAAATGCCGCAACTAGGCGACTAGGGGCAGACTGCAATGAAGGCGGAAATTCCAACCGATACGAAGTCAGAAACCTTTAGTAAGGTTAAGTTAAGAAAAAGGATAAGTCAGTGAACCAAGCACAGCAAAGAACTCGTATAGGGCAGGGAATGTCTAACTCATATAAAGGCACAGTTATAAACAAGATGGAAGACAAACCATATCTCTCTTGAAACTCAGGTGTGCTCTGCAGGAACTCCAGCCCAGGATGAGTTGCCAAAAGCTCACGTAGTATCGGTTTAAAATCATCCTGATATGAAGTATAATATAGTTCTCAAAAAGGACGGATGGGATTATAATATTAAAGCCAATAAAAATTAATATATTTGACCCTAAAAAGGTAAGCCATTTAGTATGAAGTGGAAATTGAACAAATGACATGTTTGATACATTTCATTAGGTCATAACTTGTGACGGATTGTAATGTTCAAGGGAGGAGAAATATATGAAATGAAAGCAGAAAAGGAAAAAGAAATATAAGCAACAAACCTGAGTAAGGTAATTGAACTGTGGTTGCTTCAAAATTGTGTATATTTGGGTCGCTATATCCATCGTCAGCATGTTGCCATTAATCCAATAATCAATGAATGCTTTCCTGCAGGAATATTACATCAAATAATAGAGCATACATAATAAGAAATAATAATAACAACGAACAAGATTATTAAATTGTAATGCTAGTAGTATGGGAAAGGAAGAGTTAAACAAGTTGTGTTTACAAAAATGGACCGGGAAAATTTTGCAGGACGGAGGTAGTAATGGTTTCCTTTTTTCTTTAATGCCCTTTTCATTATTAAGTGATAACAGTTTCCTTTACTAAACTGCCGAGATGTCAAATGAGGATCTTTTCAAGAGTGCCGAATTCAATATTAACAAAATTATGAATTCTTATAAGTTTTGCCACAAAAGATTCGATATTAAATTTAAGATGTAAAGTATTCCAGAGTCACACGCCCATATAACTTCAACATGAATATGTATCTTTTCAAGCAATTTCTAAATAAGGGATAACAGCGTAATATAGTCCTAAAAGCACTTTTCCTTACTGAATAATTAGTAGTACTATTTAGTAATAGCATTAACACACAACAATTGTTATGGCATTCCAGGCTGTCAGCATCTAGAGATAGCCAGCGTTATTAAATAGCGGATTATATCATCGTAGAATTTGAACAAATCACTTTTGTTCCACAGTATGCTATTTAGTACAACAGTTTGTCAAATAGTGACTGCCAAAGCACTGCTGTGTAGCGGAATTTGAAAAAACCGCTATTTTCTGCAACCCTCGGATGACAACACTGGAGACATCAACATATTAACCATCCAAACAGCTAAATCCGAGAACTACCATTCCTGTTCTGGAACAGAGAAATATGCAAGTTTGTTACAAAAGTTTAAAGTACAAACCTTGTCACAATACCAGCTCCATTTTCGATCTTTCTGTAAAGAGATGTGGAAAGAAAAGATGGTAGCTTGCATACTTCCTTGGTAACCGACTTGAATTCTGGCATACCATAGAAAAAAAAAATCAGAACTGAGCTATTATAAACTCTTTTGTATGCTAGAGAGTGAACATTAGACATATAACAATCTTTTGTCTCTTGGAAACATTAAAAATAAGTTAATTTTAGTCAAAATCAGTAGGACGCCAATTGCTTAAACAACTAGAATGTGCTGCTAATTAGAAACCTTTTTTCCCAAGTTGTCAACTGGCCTTTCAGGCTATAACCCATTTATGAGCAATATCTCACCATGTATCTGCAGCCCATCATGCAAGTGATTGGAGAAAAAATGGTCAACTCTAAGCAAGCATTGTTCTTTCAGCTCATTGGGCGGAGGCCGCCCATTTTGAAAGTAGAACTGCAAGCACACAACTACTTGTTACAAGCATAAAGATAGAATGAAAACGGGATGAGGGAGGGGGAGAATCAACAAAAGAAGACAGAACGCACACACTCTTAGCCGACAAGGAACACAATAACAGTATCACCAAGAAAAGTCTTCAAGAAAACTCTATTGCAGTATGTTATGGGATTAATATGAAAATTTTGTTGCGAGTTCAACAGTTTATTGTGAGTAATGGATGTGTCCTACTCCCTCTGTCCCAAATTATAAGTCATTTTGGCAAAAAACAAAAAATTGTCCCAAATTATAAGTCACTACCATTCTAATGCAACCTTAATGACTTTTTTCCCAACATACACTTTATCATTTATTACTATTTCTTCTTTCAATTCTTTAAATTTCTTTCATCTATAATAAACGAAGGGCAATATTGTAAAAGTCATGCATAATTTCTCTTTTCCATACAACAATAAATTATGTTTCTAATTTTCGTGAAAAGTCCAAAACTTCTTATAATTTGGGACGGAGGGAGTATTTCGTAATAGCATATTATATCCTCCTTTTACATATAGTTATAGTGAGTTATTCTTTACAATCATATAAAACATCAAGCAAACATATCTGATGAGCCTCACCTGAGGTATAACTTCTTTAACCGGCTCGCTAACAACTTTAAAAGAAGAACCCAGATTCGAAAGGCCAACTCTATGTTTCACTATGCGAGGGGAGCCAGATGAACTTCTCGGTGAAAGAGGTGGTGCACTGCCAGCAGGAAACATAGAAGGCAAAGAATTGCCAGCAGCATTTGGACTTGAGCAATTACCCGGAACATTTAACGGAACACCAGACTTTACATCATTTAGCAATGATGATGCCTACAAAAAATAGTCATCAGACACAATATAAAATATCTAGGGAAACTAACAAGGTCTTAAAACACGGTCCGCGACCACAACAAAACGGTTTTGGCATATGCCAATACCAATACAGTCATCACCGTTTTCTATATTAAAGAACAAATTGTAGTTAATTCACACCAAAACGATTGCAATCAGTGCCACGACACCTGTACGAGACGGCGACCGTATTTTAAAAGCCTGGATATTAACTGCATTCTAACTTGTCATGAGTTAGATGCACGGAATCCAATGATGATGACATAATAATAAAAACAATAATGAACATCTCACGCAAATCTTGCGGATTTTACTACTGCTATTAACTTGAGGGTAATGATTAATAATTATTAATTCATAATTATCCACGTAACTGTTCCTTTCAATGAATGAATAAATAAACAATTAGAATGTCCAAAATGAAAATGAACAAGCAATAGGAAAATGAAATGATTTGAGAAAAGAGAAACGAAACACATACCAAACGATTGGTTTCGGGAAGGGAAAGCCACTGGTGATAGAGTGTTTCGACGAAGGTGAAATTAGACTTGAGTCCCATAGTAGACACCTCTGGGAGCTGCAACAATTCAACCTCCAATGATGCCACATCGCTAACAACCTCCATTCTCATCAAATACCAAATGTATCTCTGATGAACGAATCAAACCAAACAAATATCGAATTGCAGATTAGGTTTTTCAATGCGTTTGCAGAGAAACCGCGTGCAGATTAGATTCTATGTCGGAATAGAATAAATGCTTATTACAGCTGTGAAATCAGTGGAACCCTAGATCTTTTTAAATCAACGAATTTAAGAACAATTCTGAATTTAGATCGGTAAAAAATGAAATAGCGATGAGGACGACGATGATGATGATATGAAGAAAAATTGGGGGTGGAGAAAGAAATGGGAATGGATGAGTTTAGGGGAATTTTTGCAGAGATCCACACGATTTTGGAGGGAGAAAAACAAATAATACTGGATACACTGAAAATATACTCAATTTTTTTCTTACTTTACTTATGTATATTTTTTATTTTGACCAAACTTCTGTATTTTAATTAAAAATGCTAAACCTTTTTTGGTAAAGTCTAAAATTATTATTTTAAAATGTGTATTTATTTATTTTGTTTGATCAAACTTGTGTATTTTAATGAAAAATATTGTTTTTTTGGTTAAGTCTAAAATTATTATTTTAAAATGTGTATATTTGGTTTTTTTTTCTCTTTTTCTCTTTTTTATTTAATAAATAAATTAACATTTTAATATTGTAAGTTTTACTTTGCCCCAAAATATTCCATCTGTCTTAAGTATATTATATTTCAATTATATTAAAAACTATTTTATTGAGAATTTTTAAAATCAATTTATTATTTAGTCTTTATTATATGGTTTTTTAAATGTATATTATATTTTATTATAGAAAAATAAAAAAAGTATTGATAGTACTCTTAGATGGTTAATCAATAGAGACGTATATCGCAATAAATTCCAATTTTATTTTTAAAATGCTTAGATAACATGATAAAAGTAAGAATTTTAAATTATTGTATATGTAAAATTGCTATACATTGAAAATGCACTAATTCTAAACAAATATTAGTATAAGTTTTTTAAGGATACAATGATTAATATTAATGGTCATATTGTTATACTTTTAAGAATTTATTATTCTTTTTTATTAACTATTTTAATTTATATTATTTTAAATTATTTATAAAGTCAAAATAATACTTTACTAATAAATGAGTCAAAAAGTTACTTATAAAAGATATTTTATATAATATTTATACTTTTAATTTTATAAAAAATTAATTCTATTTTGTAGTATTTATGATAGAGTCAAGACAAGATAATATTTATTTAAAAGGTGGAGGAAGTATAAATTATAACAAGAACATCGTACTTAAGCAAAGTTATCTTCGATAATCAATTATTGTCCATATTGTCAACTCTATTTTCATGTTCCAATTGCATGTGATTTTTATTTTTTATTTTGGTGGATCAAGAGTCAATTGGTGTAAATAAGTATAATTTGTTGGTTTATGATTTAATCTTTTGACAATTATATTTATTTATTTATTTAATCTTTTGAAATTTTGCTTTGTTCAAATTTTCTTCTTTACCTTTTCACTTATCAATCTTACTTGTTAGGAAAAAAAGAGAATTTTTTAATTCACCCTTAATACTTTTAGGCATTTAACACATTTTTTATTATGTCTTTTGCTTTCGAAGATATATCTTCAGATGCATATTTTTCTTCTTCTAAACATTCAGTTTTTCTTTTGTAGATGTATCCACTGAAACTTTTTAAATAGGCATACGTTGGAAAAAACTTCAGAATAATTAAGTTCAGAGAAACATATGTAGATACAAATACGAAACGTCTTAGCGTCAGATTATTCCATAGATGTATCTACGGAAAGTCTGGTATATTTCAAACCTGCATGATCACTCCTCTATTGTTAACATTGTTTACAAACTTACCCTTACCACCCTAAAAAACCTACATTTTCAATCTCATATTTCACTCAAAAACTCCAACTTTTCGTGCAACAAATCAACGAAAGCAAAAGAAGATCGAATTTCAGATAAAAATTATATTTTGTTAACTACATTGCTCACATTAATCATCAAACTTTGAGAAAAATAATGTTTCTTCCGTGTATTAACCTACGGAACTTGTTGAAGATGAACGCTACGGGTTTTCGGAAAACTTTTTTCCACCACGCACTGCACCACCCAAAAATCCAAATGAGCGCATCATGTGCATTGGATGGATTTCTAAATCAAATCATTTTGTTTAAATGTACTTGAAACTGGGATGCCCCATACCACCTACATTAATGGAATGAACAAGTCATTCAACCGCAAATGCGGAGACGTGGTCGGATCATTTTATGGAAAGAATGCAAGAATTTCTGACGTTGAACAACATTGAAAAGGAATCGGATGCAGAAAATTCTAAAGGGGTGCCACCAATAGATTTAGCCGGTAAGACTTGTTTTGATTCATTTTGAATCCTTGTAGGACGACTAATTGTAAATTTTTGAAGTGCAAAATAGTTAATTTTTGTTCATATTTCTTGTTTATGCACTTATGCCTTTTATTTGTCTCTATTGATATTTTATATATTCTGTTCTGGTTTGAAAATGTAGCAGAAAAAGTTGTGTGTGTGTGTGTGTATATATATATATATATATATATATATATATATGTGTGTGTGTGTGTGTGTGTATATATATATATATATATATATATATATATATATATATATATATATATATATATATATATATATATATACACACAAACACATAAGTTTTTAACGCTTTAGTAAAAATTCCGGAGATATATCTACAAAACCAAAAAATATGGGGTCGTTCCGTGGATATATTCCCGGAAGTGGTTGACCAGACAATGGTTAGTCCATATTCACCTAGGTTTTCTATAAATTTGGGGCTTCATGTGTTATCTTTCACACAAACACAAAATATCTCAAGGGTGTGAAATCAA
The DNA here is from genome assembly GCA_963966055.1 of Lathyrus aphaca. NCBI lineage: Eukaryota > Viridiplantae > Streptophyta > Magnoliopsida > Fabales > Fabaceae > Lathyrus > Lathyrus aphaca. The sequence continues at coordinate 9,726,288 of OZ014525.1, forward strand.
GATCCCTTCGTATGTAGCAAGTGTCTCTTACATCGACGACAAAACACCCGGACAAACGTTCAAACTTACCGATTTCACCCCGCTCGACGATATCATTGATGAAATTCACTATCTCTTACCCTACAATAACATAAGAAAGGTGCGGAAGCTCGATTATTGTTCGTCTTCGGTTGATAACAAAGGGAACACCGTGTTCAGCAAATTTCAACTCAAGAATGAAGACGATTGTCGCTCCCACCAAATGACACCTGGTCAAATGGGGTACAGACGCGAACAGTCGGCGAGAGAGGAGAACACAAGGGTGAACTGTGGTCGCCAAAAAGGGGAAAGTCATCCAATCCTGAGGCTGAGATTCAAAGTTGGTTTGGAGGGAATTGACCCCGCGCGCATCTGGACGGCTCACATTCAAATCTCACTAATTACATAATTAAACCCTAATCTGAACCCTAATGACCTTCAGGTGACCGGAACAGTGTTCCGGTCATCTTCTCCGGCTGCTCTCTCATTCAATCTCTCTTAATACGCCATGAAACCTCACTAAACTCTCCAGAATCAATCATTAGACAACGATGTTAGGGTGATGTGGCGAACGTATTTTGGTTTTGAAGAGAAAATTCCGCTCGAATTGGATGTGACTGTAGGAAGACCGGTCGATGACATCTTGAAGATATGCAAGCATCCACCGGGTTATTGAAATCTAGTATTTAATTTTCTATTGAAACATTAATGTATTGTCGATTTTATTTTATAAATATTGATTTTATGGTTGCAATGTTCATTTGTTGGGATATTGTCTTTGGTTTACTTCCGCAACTATGAATACAGAAAAACTTTTGTAGATGCATCTACAAAATTAATAAAAATCAACATAAAAAAAGTGTGTTTGGATATATATCTCTAAAATCTGAAGGGTATTTTCGGAATCTTTGTTATCCCTAAATTTCGACGCTAGCAATTAATGAGGTTATTTGGCTTATTAAGAGTTTACTTGTTATGAGCTAAAAATGAGATTTCGACCTTACTCATTAAAAGGATGAGAGTCGAAGGAACCTACTTATAAGTTATATACTTAGAGAAATTCTAAGTTTGGGATATTTTCTAAGTGTTGGGAGGATTCGGCCAGGTGCGCATTCGACACAGATAGCAGTTACCTAAGTTCTTGCACGTTCAAGTTTGGAGGAAAAATATGTAGTTTTCAATTCAAATACAGAGACAAGTGGCGCAAGATGAAGCTTCTTCAACATGTAGTGGGACAAGTGTCATCATCTTAGGATACTCTTAGGAAGAAACCGTCGAAAACGGTTAGTTTATAATGTATAAAAATAGCTTAGTCTAGTATTAGAATAGGGGTGTGGAAATCATATGTACTAGTAACTCTGTAACACTCAAAGTATCCGCGTGTAGAGAAAAGAATGCAGTGAGAATATACGTGATTGAAACACCACCAATTTATCTTCAATGTCAAATTTATCTTCAAGTTATTTACTTTTGAAGTCATTTATCTTTTAAAGCCTTTATCTTAAAGTATTTATCTTTCAAAGTCATTTATCTTTCCAGCAATTTACTGCATTTTCTTTACAATTCCTGCCCTTTACTTCTTCAACATTTTAACATTCATTGCCTTGCCTTTAACTTTCATTTACTTTCAAGCCTTTCCTTTAACTTTCCTTCACTTTCAAGCCTTTCCTTTAACTTTCATTTACTTTCAAGCATTGCCTTTACTTTCCTTTAAATTTTAAGCCTTGTCTTTTACCTTGATTTACTTTGAAAGTCTTTGCTTTTACTTTATTTTCCTTAAAAAAATTTATGAATCTTGTCAAAGGATTCAAGACCTTTTTTCCCAAAACATTACAAACAAAACAACTTTTTTAGCACATGTCCTAGGATCAATCTGGTCGATCCTGCGAGTAACTGAGGGTATTTTGGTATCTTCAGTGGACCAACGGTTGTTTACCAATTTTGGGGGTAAACAATCGTGCATGGTGCCTAAGAAGTCCAAGGGGTGGGATAAGAAATTCTAAAAAAAAAGTAACACATTTCCTTCATTTTGGGTTCCCGATATTTCTCCATTTTGAGTTCCCGATATTGCTTATGCATGTCGCTAACATCGGTACATCCATCATTTTCTTATAGATTTTCACCTTACTCAATCTATATAATTTTTTATCTTTTTAACTTCATATTTGTCTCGCAACTTCTTTTCCTCATAACAGGTTGAATGTGTTTTATATTCTTCATACATTCACGTCATTTCTTCTTCATTTTCTTCATCTTATTTCTTTGTTTCATTTTTGTTTTTTATTGTAGCTCCTACAAAATGGTAAGACCATTTGAGGCCACTAAAGACATTAACGATCGTATAGAGTTGTGGAGGCATCTCATTAATGTCAAGGTTTATCATAAATGGATTGATGTATCTAATGTAGTTGTTCGTCCCTAGCTAATACATTCACGGGGAGCACCTCAATACAATTATTTTGTTGCTTGTCTTATCGCTTTCATTTTGATTTACTTTCGACTATTGAGTCTCCTTCATGATTGCACCTCTCTAGATCAAGTTTTAAAATGATTTGTTTTTAGCATGCATAAACTATAACACCCAAATTTTTAAATTAATATTTTATTTAATTATTGGAGTGTTTATTTGTGTTATTTTGGAGTTTTTAGAGTTTTAGGGATATTTTAGTAATTTTATAGTTACTGTGATTATAGAGTTCAGAGTAGAAAAATAAAATAACTTTTTTTTTAATTATTAGAGATATTTGAATTTTTTTAATTATTTAGTAATAATTAGAGAAAATATAATTATTAAGAATAATTCACATTTTTTAGGATTCTTACTAAATATTTATTTAATTGAAATTTTATTTAATCAAATAATATAAATATAGGATTTGTGAGTTATGTGATGAAATTAGAAATTTAATGAAATTTGAGTGTCAAAGAGTAATAACCAAGAGTTGAGGGGGAGTTGAGAATTAACAAAACTTTTTTAGGTTATTTAAATATAGAAAAATTGAGGGTTTGGGATTTCAGTCTAATACATAAAAGTGGAAAACATACGAATAGGCGAGGAATCCTAAGGAGGGCTAGGAGGAGAAATCATAGCCAAATCTTACCCTCAGATCAACATCATGATTTATACTTTATTTTCTTTCAGTAATGTGTTTGACCAATTAATTTAGTTTCTCTATGATACTCTGGGTGACCAAAGGGAATTTGAGATAAATCCCTTATGATCCTCGTAAATGGTTTATTATTGATGATATTGTATATTGATATTTTACATTGTTATAACATATGTTAACTTGAGATGTGTTGTGAGAGGTTTGTGGTGAGTTATTGTGAAACTTGAGATATTTTGATGTTTGTGTATTTTTGAGCGACCCTAATTGGTCTATTATTTTTTCAAATTCCCAGAAACCTTAAGATAATTATTTTTTCCTAAATTCTTTTAAAATGTCAAAAACCTATTTTATTTTTCAAAAACAAAATTTTTCGCGAAAAATTGAAAAATTGACATTTTTGGGAAAATAACAAATTTGGATTTTTAGAGGGGGGACATGCGAGCGTTGGAGCCACAGCGGCATGCAAAAGTAAAAAAATCGGCGGCGATCAGATGTGATCAGCGGCGGCGATTTTGGGTTTGGTAACAAGTCCGAACGGTTTTTGGCATTTTCAATAATTTTTTAGTTCTGTGAGTTTTTCTATGATTTTTGAGTGATATTTGATATTGGTGACCTTTTGGTAACCTTAAGGTCAATTTAGAGTAATTTGAGTTAAATTGTCAGTCCTTAGAATCCAATAGAGTTATCTCCTATGAAAAGTTATCTATAGAGTACATTTGAACACTTTTGAGTAATTTTGAGTACTCTAGAGTCATTTTGGAAGTTAAAAGTTGTTTTTGAGATTTTTGAGAGTTCATTTGAGTTATAAATAATACAATAAAATTTTAAGATTTTCTTGAGAAATTTTGATGAGTTTAGAGTTGCTAAGTAATAACATAACTTTACTCATTTCGAGGTAAATAATATATATATTTTAATTAGAGATTAGTAATCTGGTGGGATTACAACGAGGTCTATGATTAGTAATAATTTGGTTCAAGAGTGGGACCATGTTTGACGATGATGTTTTGATGATGATATTTTTATGATGACGATTTGTGATGGTTGTTTGAGTTGTATGCTTGCTTTTATATATCAACATGCATGCATAAATTTTGGAGTTAGGTAGGACTTTGGTCTAAAAATGACCAAGTTCACATAAGAACCTGGGCAATCTCATGTTTAGATAGGGACACAATTCAAGAGGAACCGAAGACATGGGCAATTAATAATAAACCTCTAACTTCAAAAACTCGGTACCACATGCATATTGATGAAAATGGGGAATCAACGAAAGGATGGACAGATTCCAAAAATAATTTGCAGCGATGTAGAAGGAATTACAGTCTCTTAGGGGACAAGAGTTGTTTGGAAGCAACGCAACAGATCTCTGCTTGGTCCCAAATGTTCAAATACCACACAAATTCAAAGTGCCAGATTTTGAGAAATACAAGGGTAATTCATGCCTTCAAAGTCATTTGACAATGTACACCCAGAAAATGTCCACTCACACGGACAATCCCAAGTTACTGATTCATTACTATCAGGATAGCTTAACTAGGGCAGCAAATCGTTGGTAAATGAATCTCAACCGTACAAATATCAACAACTTCTGAGATCTTGGAAATGCTTTCATTGAACAATATAAATTCAACTTGGATATGGCTCCCAATCGGGATCAACTCAGAGAAATGTCTCAGAAGGGTAATGAAACCTTCAAAGGTATGCAAAAAGATGGCGTGAAATTGCTGCTCAAATTTCTCCTCCTCTCGGAGAGAAAGAAATGACAAAAATCTTCCTCAATACATTGAGTTCATTTTACTATGAACGGATGGTTGCAAGCGCGCCCAATGATTTCACCGAGATGGTAAAAATGGGAGCCCGTTTAGAAGAGGCATTTAGAGAAGGACGTTGAGCAAAAGACGTTGAACCTTCAAGTTCAAACAAAATATATGGAACTTCCTTTCCAAAAATGAAGGAATAGGACATCAGTAACATATCTCTGGGTAAACAACAACAGAGATTTGCACCTCGTCAAGCGGCAACAGTATCTCATGTTATTACCTCAGTGTAGCTCCAATGTATTGACCTCAGATCGCTCGAAGCCCTCCTAATCAACAACAATATCAGCAAAGGCAACAACCTCCTCAACATGCTTGTCCATAATTTAACAATAACGGGTATCCAATGGCTCCAACAATTGACCATATACCTACAACATATGCTTATTGGTTTCCACTTTTACTAAGCAAGGGGCACATTCAAACCAGGACTCGTGTATTTCTGATTTTTTGTGATCAAATGCATTCATGGACCATATATTCTTGTAATATAGGTCATGAGGATCATTTTGGGTGAAAAAGTCAAACTTTGACTTTTTGGTCAAGATGAAAATTACACTGGATACCCCTGGTTTTTCTGATTTTTTGACTGGATATCCTCTGAGGTATTTTGACCTTATGAATGGACTTACATGATGTATATGAGCTATTTAAACCATTACCTATAGTATAGGCTTTTATCCAGAGTAAAATTTTAACTTTGGGTTCCCCGATCAGTCAGAAACCCTAATTGGGCACTATGAAACCCTAATTTTAAAATCCTTGATCTCTGCATCTCGTGTACTTGTAGATGGATTTTCAAAGTCATGTCAACCTTTCTTGATGACATGTGGAGGAATTGGCTCCTTTTTCCATGAAGAATTCCATCTAGAGGGCTCATCTTACTGAAACCCAAATTGGTGATACTGATGACTCGGGGCCCAGATCACTGAAATTTTTGTAGTCTTTGAATGATTCTTTATTATTTAAGATTCATTGATCCTATGAGAATGATTGAAAGGTTGAAAATCTTATGTATTAATGATTGGTCCTTTTCCTAAATCTCTAAGGGACTCAAGAATCCTGATTCATTGCGATGATACTGTCCAGACCAGTCTGACACAATCATTTGGTCAGGGGATTTCCTCTTATAAGGTACATATCTTAGGGTCAAAATTTAGGGTATGACATACAATGTATCAAAAGATACAAAGGGTAATTATAAAGTCACATACAAGAGACTCTCAAAACCTAATTTTCTAAAACCTTCCTTAATTTTACAAAAGTGGAAGCCTCAAATACATTAGGTCTAAGCAGCTCTTTAAATGCTCATTAGCAGTTCACGAGCTTCACAGTATTCACCCAGATATTCCTTGATCCACACGCTAAGGGCTGCATCAATCATGCAAAAAAATATCCTTAAATCTTGGAACAAATCATCATGTTTCCTAAACTGTCTTTACATCTAATTTTTGGAACTTATGAATCGTTGGGGATCAAATAACATGTTCCAGATTAAATATTCTTGATCTTCCAAAATAAGTGAGATAATTCCAAAAGGAATCTCACAAAATCAAAATAAATCTGTCAAGAATTAAAACAAGCAGAAATGATGTTCCGATCCAACATGTTACAACATCTGTCAGGACATCTTTACACCAGGTGAACTGAACAACATGTTACAACATCACACACAACATCCTAATGTGAACCATGTTTAGCAAAATTATTACTAATCCTAAAACTATGGAACTAATAATCTCCCCCTTTGGCAAATTTTGGTTAAAACACCTTTTGCACAATAAATCTGGCGAGAGAAATAAAACCAAAAACAACATCACATGTTACATATAAACATGTAAAATTTATACATGAGGAAAAAGATAACATTCATCTTTAGAATCATCCATGTTACTCCCCTTAAAATACATAATCGATTCCTATCATAGAGGAATAAATCTTCCTCTCAAGGAGCACAAGAACACTAACTTGAACATAACCTTAAACTATCATAGTTCAAGATATTAGAAACACATATGGAAGAAGACATACACATTAGAAACACATACATGAGAAGTTGCATACATAACTCATAACATAAGACACAACCAACCACTTAACTCAAACTATTGACAGGATGTTTGAACATCTTGGCAAGACATCCTGCAACCAACTGTAGCGGTAAAATCATGAGTTGTAAGCTATTGGTTAACTTAACTCAAAGTAAACAGGGTCGCCACCACGCTTTTATTTTATTCCCAAGGGAAAAGGAAAAAATAACGAATAAAATCCTAATGAATCTAAAAGCAAAAAACTAAAATAAACGAGCAGAGAACGGATAAGGGGATAGGTTACAAATTAGGAAGGTTTTACGCACCCAAAATGTCTGTGGTACTCCACGGGAGCCCTTTGAAATATTTATTGCTTTTTTTTTTGTTTGAAAATGGGTTGTTTTAAAAGAGATTGAAGAGATGAGAAAAGAAATGTTTTTTTTAAGATTTTTTGTGTTTGAAGTTTGAAAACAAAGAAGGTTTTGAAAATAGGAAGAAGATTTGAAAATTTAAGAAGTGGGAGGAGATGAAGGGACTATCCTAAGACTTGAAAGTAAAAGTTAAGGGAAGAACGATCAAACTGTATGGTGAATATTCTTCGAAGCAATAGGATTTCATCTTCATAACAAGTGAACCAAATCGAGGCCAAAGTCTTCAATCCATAATAACTTGAGCAAAGGGAGAGATCCTAAAATCTAAATCCAAAACTCCAAGTCCAATGCTAAGGATAATGGCCATAGTAAAAAATTAAAGTCACAAGTCTTTTAGAAGTTTAATCCTTTATTAATATTTTTGCGTCCAAATGGACAAAAGAAAAAGAACAAGAATAACAATATAAACATAAACAAAATGATGAATGATGTAGTATAATAAAAGCATAATAAAAGAAATAAGGAGAAAGAATTAAAATAAAGAGGATAAAGTGCGAGAAAGAATTTAAATGTTAGTAGCAAAAGAAATTAAAGTGCAAGAATCTAAAATATTAATAGTAATAATAGTATAATAATATTTACATAAGAGTGGTATGGTGAACTTAATCAACCATAACCAAAAGAGTAACCAAAATCGAAAGGCAACCGGATTCGCTTAGCATCTTACACTATAGCGATTAATCAAGGCAAACCAAATCGAATTCAATGAAATTTGAAAGGCGATTGGGAGACCCAAAGCACCTACGCATCAAACATTCATAAGTCTCGATTCTTAATGCAATATGATTAACCACTTTAGGATTACGCGATCATCAAGAGATCCGGTCCACGAAAGTGCAAGTACCAAATTAGATTTTTATTCCGAAGTCGGGACACATTTAGGTCTATGTTAAGCAATCGTCGAGTAATTTACGAAGTAATTACCCTACAAATAAGGTCGGCCACCACCAATTAAGGTGCATAATGTTAGTGCTAATGCATGCGAGATAAACGATATGTAAATCGCTATCCAGACACAATACCGTACAAAACTAAGGGTGAATACCAAATTGAGCCACACTCATAGTATTCTTCCATCCTTAAGTTCAATCACTCATCTCAGTGGATTCAAGCATGAAAATGTATCACTAACGCAAAATACCTTAAATGAATTGAATAATCCATTTAAAGGTAGTTTTGAATTAATGAACATTAACTACTCTAATATACACCTAAAGTTCATTGAAATTAAGGAGAAATCACTCCCAAAAGTGCTTCCCAGGGTAAAAATAAAAAGGAGGAAGAGGGAGAAGAAAGAGGAGCCGAAAAAGGGCTTGAAACAAGCCAAAAACACCATTCTGACTTACGTTAACCGGTTAACCAAATGGTTAACCGGTTAACGCAGGAAAAACCTGCACAACTTTAAAGATGGTTAACCGGTTAACCAATTGGTTAACCGGTTAACGTTGTACCAGAAGCTGAAAAATGCAGAAAATTCAGCATGATCCATTTTGAAACCTTTTCTTAAACATTTGATGATCATGGTCTGAATTTGCAAGAATTTTAAAACCAAAATACAGTGGAATCCCTGCAATCAAACAACAAATAAAGATCCAAATGATATAGAAATAAAGGCACCAAAGATCTACATCTTGAATGTTGATGGTGAATATGGGTTTATGGAGAAAGATGAATTACCAAAAACACTTCTTCAAATTGGACCAAATTAAGCTTAGATCTACTGAAATTGATGAACAAGAGAAGGAAAGGATGAAGGTTTAGCTCAAGTCAGTCAAGAATTCAATGTGAATTCTTGGTAACTTCAAAAGATCAAGAAAGTGAGATTTGAAGAATTTTGGTGTTGGGGGAGTATTTTGCAAGAGTTTTGTGGATCTCAAAAGCTTGGTGAATGAATGAAATTATGGTCCTATTTAAAGGCCTTAGGTATGGGAATTTGGTGGAATGGAGCTTGCTTTGTTAATAAAAATTAGGCTTGGTAATTGCAATTTTGGTGGAAAATGGAAAAAGTGGTGATTAGTGAGGGTTTATGGTAGGAAATGATCAAAGTGATGTAGAGAAATCAGAAACCAATGGATCTAGAATATTCCAATGATACTAATGATCTAAGGGTGCTGAATCTGAATAAAAAATTCAAATTTCACACTGGTTAACCGGTTAACGGATTGGTTAACCGGTTAACCAAGCTGAAATTTGAATTTTTATTTATTTATTCAAACATGTTTGCTTGGTTGTTTCGGCCCGATTCTTGTTGTACGTCGAAGAAGGCATGGAAATAAATACATGAACCTTGGAGTTCCTTGAATGAATCAATTAACTTGGTAAATCCTTGATCAAATAATTTCGCTCGAGCGGTAGGACTGCTATTTTTGGCATTTTCACATGGTTCCTCCTCCTGAAAAAAGTTAATGAAAGAAAACAAAATATTTTTTTTGGATTTTAATTAATGGTTAGTAAACATAAACAAATGAAAGCAAATAATAAAAAATGGTGATCCCCATGTGAGGTATAAACCTGCACCCGAGAAGGACTGAGCAACTGATGGGCTAAAGACGTGTCTAATTATGTGTCTAGCGGTATCTTAACTGCAAGTGCACAGCCTATCGAAGTAATATTTAAGATTATCGATCCACAGGGACTCTATGGTTACTTAGTGCTAGATGAACTTCTAGTTTAGCTAAGGCGAATGGTTGTCACGATTTTTTTGTTGATTTTAAAATATTAAATGCGGAATTAAATTTAAGTTTTAATAAAATAATACTAAGGCGGTCGGTATGTAATTATACTAACTTAGGTGGGTCAATCTAACATAGGCTTATAAAGGTGTTTACTTAATCTATTCGGTAGAGGTTACCAGTTTAAATACCCTCAACTCACACTCTCGTGGTCTTATCTCAGATCTTACCCCTAAAGCCCTATGCCTGCTCTCGCTAGCCCATAAGTGTTTAGAGATAATTTTTGGAAACTTAGTAATTCTAATTTATTTTAAAGCGCTCTCGCTGTGTTTAATTTAAATGCCTAACTTTAACTATCTGGTTAAAATCTCACACTCTCGTGGTCTTAACCTAACCTAATACTCTTTCCTTACTCTCGTAACGAAAAGGTCGATTTTAATTAAAAAGTATTAGCCAGAATGTTAAGTTATTAATTATTTTTAGCCTATGGTTAAATTTTACCGATTAAGTTTGTCTTAACTACATACCGCCCTAAGGTAATTAGCTACTCATTTTTGTTGAACCAGACAGAGACAGAAAAACAATAAACAAAATATTCATGGCAGAAAAATAAATAAACAACATAAATATTAAAATTTCAATATAATAAAAACCTGGTTAACAATACTATAGCAGACTCCTTCTTCCACAGACCGGAAAGCTCGGAGTAATTGGCGGAAATCGAAAATAAAGCAAATTCTAAAGGTTTAGAAACAAGTAAATGTATAACAATTTCCTGATGTTGGAAATTGTTATATGTTGGGTTTGGATACAATAAGAATGAAAGACTGAAAATAAAGCTGAAATAAAAGCAGGGTTGTAAAATAAATCGGCAGAGCTTCCTGTAACACGGTGGGAGAACTGACTTTACTTATGTTGCGGATAGCAAGAGTCGCCACCGACTTTTATTTTATCCAAAAGAAAGGCATACAAGAACAGGAAAGACCTTTTTAAAAGATTTTTGGGTCCGGGGGGTAGGTTATGTAAAGGGAAGGTGTTAGCACCCTTTACATCCATGGTTATCCATGGGCTCTTAGTTACTTAGCTCACTTTAAAATGTTTTTGAAATGTGAAGTGTGTGAATAGAAATTTTCATAAGAGTTTGATAATGATCCATGTACGGATGCGTAAAAAACCTTTGTTTGGAAAATTTGTTTGAAAGTGTGAAGTGTTTGAAAAGTTTTGAAGAGTGAGCAAGTAACTATGAGGAACCTATCCTAAAGTTTAAGTCTTTCTGTTCTCGAATCCTTTAAATGGTAAGACTATCCCTATTATTAAGGAATAGGTAGTCATTACCTTGGATATGTGGGACAAGTAAAGGGACATCTGTTTATGTAGGCAACTGTGGGGTGTATAAGCAATTTTGGAGGGACTATCATCTTTATTCGAAAGGGACAAGATCATTATGAAGGCAATCATTAAGGGACTTGATCTTTTATTGTTTAAGGGTCTAGATGACTTTACTTTGAGGGACTTTGCTTTATACACCCTACTTGACCTGTTTGATTAGGCAACAATGAGAGGTAACCCTAGAAAGTGAGATGGCGATCAAAGATCGACTTACGTGTGTGAGTGTTCAATTTAATATTTATCTTTTGAATTAAGTGATCTAAGTTAATTTTAAATAACATACATGTTTACACTCCCTATTTACTAACCATGGCATAAAATAAATAATTTAAACATTATAAAATATTACATCCAAGAGCAATTACAAAAATAATAATAAAAGCAATTTAAATAAATAAGCAAAATAAGCAAAATAAATAAATAGGTAATTATAAGAGGGTTAGTAGAAATAATAATAATAACAAATTTAAAAAATAAATGGGGTTAATAATAAACATGATTAGTAATAATAATAATGAAATAAGCAAAAGTATTAAAATAATTAAAAAATCAAATTTTTATATGAACAATTATTTAAGATTAATAAGAAAAAATATGAACAATTATATTAATTATAAAGTTTTAAGTTATTTGTAAATTATATAGAAAGATAAGTTAATGATAAACATATTATAGAAATAAATATAATTACAAAATTAATTTAACAATTTTTTTTAATTACTCCTAAGCATATATGCAAAATTAAAATATAAACAATTTAGGTCATATTTAAAAAATAGGATTAATTATGATTATATTTACAAAATTTAACTATATTAAATAAAATATATACATGATTAAAAAAGGTGATCATACAATTATATTTACAAATTAAAGGATTATAATAAAACTATATTTTTAATAGAAGCAAATTATGGTTTGATTTAAAAAATATTAAGATTTATTAAAATATATGCAAGAATTAAAATAAATAAATAAATAATATTTACAATTAGGGTTTTAGAAAAAAAAGAAAATATTTTTTAGGATTAATATTGATTTATGAAAATATATTAGGATTTTAGAAAAATATTATTAGTGTTAATCTTGGTTTATGAAAATATTAGGGTTTATAAATAAATCTAAATATAATTAAATTGTTTATACAAATATATACAAATATTAAATAAATATAAATAACTTTTATTAATAAAATTTGAATCTTTTAAAAAAAAACTAAAAGTTTTTGAATTATATAAAATAATATGACTAATTTAATTTAAACATTTTTTATTAACTTAATTAATCAAATATAAGATAAATAAAATAAAATAAGTGAAAAATAATGGGAAAAAAAAGAACTTACCTGGGGCTGGGATCGAACCCACGCCCTAGGCTCTCTCTCTTGGACCAACACCAACACCACCAGGCTATGCGCGCATTTGTGAATATGGATGGAGAATGATTTTTATATTTTAAACCTGAAGCATAAATGGAATTTTAATCAAAAAATAACTGAGGACAGGTTCGAACCCACGTCCTTAGCTTCTTTCATGCGCGTACCAACCACCAGGCCACTTATCATCCTGTGAAATAATATACAAACAACACAATAAATATACAAATCAAAATTCAAAAATCTGAAGCGCGCGAAGATCTTCATCTTCAACCTTGGATTCGTAGGTTTTCCTGCGAATTTATCTACAACTTTTCCTGCGATTATTCCTACCAATACAACCTGCGAACATCAAACACCATTCAAACAACACAATTTCACCAAATTAATAATGCCAATAAGTTTCTTATGACCTATACGATTCATCCATGTCTTTAGAACTTATTTATATTGGTTTAATAGTGAAACCCTAAACGGCCACCCTAAACCCTAACAATGGCATCTGATGATTTAGGCCATGAAACCTCAATTGGTTTGTCCAGAAAGTTTCTACACTTCAAAACAAACATGAATCAGTAATCAAACATAATTTATAATGGTTAAATTTATGAAATCGAAAATCAAAAAAATAAAGGAGAAGAACAATTCGGTTTGTGCAATTCGTGGGGATTGAGATGTATATGATTATAGCAACATGATCAGTGATGATCAGAGAAGCTAATGCAACCTTTAGAATGTCTTAAGATCCTCTCTAACTCCAAAACCGTATGTCACTTTTTTCTTGATTTTTTGAAGTTGAAAAATATGTATGGAGGCTGCCAAAATTCCCCCTCTGCCTTGTGATGAGTTTGTGTACATATAGTGATGTAAATTAGGTCAATAGTTTGTGGATTTATGGGCTTGGTGATGGTTACTTGATCATGAAGATATCTCTTTCCAAATATTGAAAAATATCTTATCTAACATTGCCAAAACAAGCTAGCACGAAATTGGATGGTATCAATCAGCTTTGAATGATTATTAAAACTTTCTAGAAGAAGAATCACATTCAAATATTGAGTTTTCATATTTTATTTAAATTTAATTTGATTTTTAATGGATAAAATCAAAATAAATAATAAATAAATAATAAAAAGTCAGAAATTTGTTGCTTTGGGTCGTGCATGAAGTGTTGGCATGGATTGGATCATCATATGGCAAGCCCATTTAGAAAAAATTGGTTTTAAACCTCCATTTTCTTCATAAACCAACCAAAAATTTCCCAACTTTGCAAGGGCACAAATCCTTCAATTTTAATGCTATGAGGGTGTTCTTGGACATTTTGGAAATCTTGAAGAGTCCTCTAACCAACCCCACTGGTTTCATGTCCATATCATTTACCATTCTCAAGTTATGCCCTTTTGAAGTTGTTGACTTTTTGTTGACTTTCAAAAGGACCTATAATGTCTTAGCTCATACCTTCCAAATGAAGCATTTTTGGGCTTGGCTTGTGAGACACAAAGTTGTAGAGAATTCAATTTCCTTCAAAATGAGCTTTGTATGGAAACTTGGTGATGAAGCATGTGAAAGTTATGGCTGGTCAAAGTTCAGTTGACTTTTCCTAAGGAAACCCTAATTTAGAAACTCCTGATTCTTGATGATCTGGAATCTCCTTGATGAATCATGATCAACCCTTGATCAAATGATGAATTTTACTTCATATACTTGATGTTGGCAAAAAATCATGAAGTTTGACTTTGGTTTGACCACAGTTGACCTCAGTTTGACCTTTTAACTGCTTTGACTGATTTTGACCTATCTGATCATCTGACTGAGCAAACTTTTGAGAAAAGTCTTGAAACTTGTCATGGGGGTTCTTACACACATATAAGATGTTATGAAGCTCACTTGAAGTCTTGGAAATTTATTTAGCCTGATTAAAGTCAAAACCCTAGTTTTGGATGCACTGCCTAGGAGGTGCATTGTATGAGGGAAATGTCAAATCTTCTGACTAATTGTGAACTTTGTGAACCTTGTGAACCATCATAAAATGTCTTGTGAACCTTGTGAACCTCATGGGAGGTCTTGTGAACCTTGTGAACCTCATAAAGTGTCTTGTAGACTTCATGAACCTCATGAAAGGTCTTGTAAGCATTGTGGATCTTGTGAACCTTGTGAACCTCATAAAGTGTCTTACAAACTTCATGAACCTCATGAAAGGTCTTGTAAGCATTGTGAATCTTGTGAACCTTGTGAACCTTATTAGCACACAAAGTCTTGTATTGTGAGGGCAAATTTTGGGGTGCAACACTTCCGCAGGAAATTGATAGAAAAAATGCTCTGTAGTTTCTTCATAAAACTTAAGCTATTTATAGAACAATTAATGGGCTTGAAATTTGGACTTGTTGCATTGGGCCTTGCTGAAACAGTGGAGGAAATATAGGAACGTGGCTAAAAAATAGGCAAAAACTTCTTCACGTAACGTTTTGACGTGGTCTCAGTCAATAACCTACTTTTTACCTTGTCACGGTCGTGACAAGGTCTTCACGCTCGTGTTCCTTGCATTTTGAGTGTCACGGTTGTGACAATGTGATCACGGTCGTGATGGCTTCTTTTGGGGTGTCACGGTCGTGACACCTTGGTGACGACCGTGAGTGCAACAAATTATGCAGTTCTGCAGGCTTCTTCATTTCTTCATCTTTTTATGGTTGTTCTTGTTCCTTTTGCTCTTAATTCATGATTTAGCTCCATATATGATGTACCTGCAAAATAGTAAGAAAAACTCGAGGAATCGAGTGTTAAAACGATGATTATGCGATAAAACGTTAATGAAACTTAGCAATATAATCGATACATTTTCTCGTTATCAAACTTCCCCAAACTTAAACCTTTGCTTGTCCTCAAGCAAATAGTCGGTTGAAAATCGTTGGACAAGTTTTTATTGACGCATACACATAACAAACCGTACGAGGGATCGTTTTGTCGGATAAACCGGTACTTTGATAGAACACTAACGATACACTAATGACACAAGCAACAAGCTATGTCGTCGACTTCCTGTTAATCGAAACAATCAGAAATTTCTTTACGATTTCACCTAGAGTTTTTCAATCTTATTTCGCCCGATTTCATTCTAGCGCAATCACATTAAGCCCTTTGCCTTAGCACGCACGTAGTGGAGTAGCCGGTTAGCGACTTTGATCCTTTTTAAGCACGGGGTCTGGTACACGAGTGCGGTAACCCTACATATATTATCCGATTTGGGGGTTGTGGGGGATCGAGCCGTAGCACGCCCTACCAAGTTCAGAACCAGTACCTCTGAACCAACCCGCAATGGACTCCTTCTCATATTTCTCGTTTCTTATATGCGACCGTGTACTTTGGTGCAATTTCTTTTCATTTGCATCGAGATATGAAGGATCATTATTGATTAGGCATCAAACGCTTATATTCATCGGCTCCCCACGTGGTTTGTGTTCAGACGGTGCTGATTGCTAGTATAAACTACTAGGGGTTACTTTTGAACTGAAACTTAAGGTGTACTCGTAACGATAATCGGAATGGAATCGCTTAAGTGGGAAGTCAAAGGTGTCAAGATTGTATTGGTCTTGTTGAATCGTTCTCAGCTTCCTAATTACGATTTCGTAGGCGAGTCGGGTAATGCGAATAATTAAAGATTTTTTCGGTATGGCTAAATAAACGGGGAAAGTTCGAAATTAAAGAAAATATCACAAAGATTTGCTCATTTCATTAACTTGCGAAAAGAAATACAATGGAATGGAAAAATGCGAAAAGGAAAAATGCGGAAATGAAAGGTACCTCTCCCACACTATATCAGACATTGTCCTCAATGTTGTGATATAATAGCGGTCAAAGTACAGTACAGACTACAAAAACGAAAAACAAACATAAGCAAAACTAAAACTATGGCTGCTGAGGACCGCGGGGTCGGCTTCTGGTGCGGGAGCGTCTGGTAGGAGTCGCTTCAGGATCAGAACCGGTACCGGGAACAACAGTGATGTCAATGCGTAAGGCCTCTAGCTCGCTGAAAATTTCTCCAAACTTCTCATTAGTAGCTTCTTGGTTTGCTGCAATAGTGCGGAGTAGAGCATCATACTGCTCCTTCTGCCTACGCTCCAGTGCGGCGTTCATCTGGTTCTGCTGATGAATCGCACGGAGGACGTCCTCAAGAGTGAAATCCTGTGCAGGAGGCTGTCGGGTAGATAACTCTGGAATATCCTGGACAGGCTCAGCTGCATTCATAGCGTCCTGCATCTCATCCGCTGGAGGATCTGCCTGATCATCATGAATAGGGGCGTGGTCGGCAGCATCTGGTAAAATAAAGAGCTAGTTGGCTCGGCTGGATGGGTCGATGCGGTCACGGGACGGCAGAATGATATGGTGAAAAATGGTGCCATGTACAATAGGGTTATACCTGTCATCCTCTCGCTGCGCAATCAGGTGAGCAGGCCTGCAATAACTCTTGGTGAGGAATTCTGCGGCTATGCCATCCAAATTGTCGAGCAAGTCACTGAGCCTTAACTGAAAGGCGAGGGCGAAGACAATGCCGCCAATGAAAAATGGGGTGGAGCCTCTTTGCACAATAGCCTGGATGTGAGAAAGCATGAACGGGGCAGCGTTGATCGGCTCGTCATTTAGAGCGCAGTGCAAGAATAGAAGCTCCTTGGAGTTGAGCTTATGGTTACTTTCTCGAGCGAATATGGTGTTGCAAATGACTCGGTGGAAATAACGGATTGCCGGGTTGTGGATGTGCGTAGCATTGAGGCTTTGAAAGGCTGAGGCACGGGTATTGGTTATGTCGTGCCATAAAGTGAAAGCGGTTTCACTAAAATTATCCGGCACGCGGAGGTGAGCTTCATTTCCGTGAGCGAAGCCTAGCAACTCGGCTATCCTTGTTTGCGAAAGTTCAAACTCCCGGCCAAACAATCTGAATTTAGCAACGCCGGTAAGCTGACTCTGAGAACCGGAACCGGTGATGTAACAGAACGAGCTTAGGAACTCCAGTGTCAGCAACTCGAACGTGGGCTGAGGCTGACTGCATAGAACCCACAGATTAACCTTCTTAAGCAGGTTCTTGACACTGTTGAGCATTCCGAGCTCTCTCAAGCATTCAGTGTCGATATAACGCGTAGGTTGCAGACCGCGGTTCTGGAATCGGATAAATCTTTCTCTCTGGGTTTCTCCAGCATCACCTTCCCTAAATTGAATGGCATCCATTGCATGCAAGAGCTAGAGTGAGAGATGAAGATTTTTGATATTTGTGAAAAAGTGATAAAATGAGAGAAATAATGATTCGGATAAATATTGGAGGGTGAGAATGTGATAGGTGTGGTGATAATGGGGGGTTAATGAGTTTTAATTTGGTAATGGGAGGTTACGGAAGTTATGGAGAAAATGGGTGGTTTTTGGAAGTTATGGAGGAAGAAGAAGAAGAGGTCACGAAAAGAAACAGTTATGTTTCTCACAAATCCTATATTTAGGGTTGTCACGGTCGTGACGGGGAGGTGACGGTCGTGACACGCTAAATGAGCACGTCACGATCGTTAGGGGGGTGTGACGACCGTGAGGATTAGTTTCGTTGAATAATTTCCAGAAAACACTATCTCTTACGCTTCATATATTTTATAATGATTTATTTTCTTCACTTCTCACTCAATATTACATTTAAACACCATATAATAATTTATTTCAACATAGTACTTTACTAACTTGCATGGAATGAGAGATTTTTATATAATAGGAATAAATACAAGCATAACAGTACATAGAACGAAATATATAAATTGATTAAAATGGAGAAATTTTGGAACTAGAAGTGCATTGCATATGGTAATTGAAAATGAAATTACATAAATGAAAATACGGTACGAAATTGTTTGCGAAAAATAAATCTAACTAGAAACGAAAACAATGAGAAAATAAACTAAATCACTTATAGCATTTTCAAAAGCGTTTCTTCAAATCTTCGATTGCGGAGTTCAAGTGATAGAATTGTTCACAGGTTATGTCAGTCAAACCTATAATGTCCAATCGCATGCTCTTAATGTCTTCCTTAAATGAATTTATATCAGTTTGGTAAGCTTCAAGAGTGTTCATGATATTCTGTAAGTTGTTAGCATAATCTCCTTGATTCACTTCAGGGGTTTCAATAACTTCGTCAGTGTGGTCAATGTCATGGTAACCAGGAGGTGTCTCAGGGTCAGTTTCGACATCGGTCATTATATCATCTTTTATCTTGTAAGACTGAGGTGTTTCAGGAGTGGATGGATAATCAGGTGGGGTTAACTCATAAAGCCAGTTATCCTTATTGTGAACACTTACTCTAGCATGGTTTGGCAGTGTGAACAGGGTTACTACCTCATTCCGGATTAGGTACTCGAAAGGTGGATGTCCTAAATTCCTTATGATATGGCGATTAAAGCAGAAGTTAAGATTCATAGGACGGATGGTACCTAAACAGTTGCACCTGTGCAATTGGTACCTAAGTCCTAAGGCATCAGCAATCATGGTTACAAGACCTCCTACTAATATAGGTAATTCAGGTTCTTCTTGGATACGGGTGAAGGTTTGCATCATGAAAGGTACACCATTAACAGGCTGTCCATTAGTGAGACATGACAATGAATATCTCATCTTTAGAGACTCCGGTAATGTTTTCTTCTTTTCCAAAGAAGGTGTGGGCAAGGATCTTATGGAAGTAACGGAGAGCAGGGTTATGTATTTCATCATTGTTCATGCTATTTGGTTCAGGGTGGTAGTTTCCGGTTAAAGTTCCCCAAAAGAAATCTAGCTCAATATCCATCAATTCTACCTGTGTGGTAGTAAAAGCAAAGGGTCCACTAGGGAATCCTAATAAGTCAGCTAGTTCTTTATGGTTAAAGTCATATTCTATTCCAAATAGGCGGAAACTGATAAATCCTTTCCTGAATCCGAAACCGAGCTCAGGTAGGTAAACTAAGGAGCTAAGGAACTCAAGGTTGAGCTCGCGGTAAGTCACAAACTTATGTTGGATCAATGCATTCTCCCATCCAAGTCGGTTAAACAAGTACAGGATGCTATCATGTATACCTAGGGTTTCCATAGTCTGATCATCCGGGTACAGGGTCAAATCCATTTGCCTCTGTGATAACTCTTCAAACTTCATTCTTTGGTTTCTACCTCTAAATTTGGTTTCCATATGGTTTATTGGTTGGTTAGCCATGGTTAGTGCAAATATGGAGGAAACAAATCAGGGGGAGAAGGAAAGTGGAAAAGACTTTTAGAAAATCTGTAAAAAGTGATTTAAGATAAAAATAAGAAAATGAAATGCATAATTTAAAGACAATAATAGTAATATAAAATAAAACTATAAAATGACAAAACAAATAAATAAATAATAAAACGATAAATAACAAAATGATAAAGAGAATAGTTTAAATAATTAAATGAGTAAATGGGTTGCCTCCCACTAAGCGTTGTTTTTATCGTCAAAAGCCTGACGTAATGCTTAGGTTTAGATTAATATGGGGAATTAGTGGACAACTCTAAAAGCCTTAGATTATTTGCATAATCTCTATTTTCAACTTTATGATAATGTTTTAAACGTTGTCCGTTTACTATGAATGGTTCACTATTCCTACCCTTAATTTCTATTGCTCCACTCGGGAACACTTTAGTTATTTCAAAGGGTCCTGACCATCTAGATTTTAATTTTCCAGGGAAGAGCCTAAGTCTTGAGTTAAAAAGGAGTACAACGTCTCCCACATTAAATTCTTTCCTAGATAGGCGTTTATCATGCCATCGCTTAGTTCTTTCTTTATATATCTTAGCATTCTCATAAGCATCTAGCCTTAATTCTTCTAATTCGTTAATGTCTAGGATTCGCTTTTCTCCTGCAGCATTATAGTTTATATTGAGAGTTTTAATCGCCCAATAAGCTTTGTGTTCTAGTTCTACTGGGAGGTGACAAGATTTTCCATAAACTAGTTTGAAAGGTGTAGTACCTATGGGTGTCTTGTAAGCGGTCCTATAAGCCCATAAAGCTTCATTAAGTTTAGATGACCAATCTTTCCGAGATATGGCGACAGTCTTTTCTAAGATTTGTTTAATTTCTCTGTTTGAGACTTCGACTTGTCCACTTGTTTGTGGGTGATATGGTGTTGCCACACGGTGTCTTACTCCATACTTAGATAGTAATTTGTCAAGGATTTTTGAAATGAAGTGCGAGCCACCGTCACTTATGACGAGTCTAGGCACACCAAATCTGGGAAAGATTATATTTTTGAAAAGCTTTATTACTACTCGTGTATCGTTTGTAGGAGAAGCTATAGCTTCAATCCATTTCGAAACATAATCAACAACTACGAGTATGTAATTGTTACCGAAAGATGATGGGAATGGTCCCATGAAATCTATTCCCCAGACGTCAAAGATTTCTACTTCTAATATTCCTTTTTGAGGCAATTCATGTCTTCTTGAAATATTGCCGGTGCGTTGACACCGATCGCAATTTATAACAGCGATGTGGACATCCTTCCATAGATTAGGCCAGAATAAGCCGGCTTGCAAGATTTTTGCACAAGTCTTGGAAGTGCTTGCATGTCCACCATAAGGAGATGAATGACATTGAGCAATGACATCTTCTATTTCTTCTTCGGGAATACATCGACGAAAGATTCCATCGGGTCCTCTTTTGAAGAATAATGGTTCATCCCAGTAATAATGTTTTAGATTGTGAAAGAATTTCTTTTTCTGCTGATAGGTTAGATCGGGTGGAAGAGCTCCTGCGGCTAGGTAGTTGACAATGTCAGCGTACCATGGCAGTCCTACAGTTGTTTGGATTGTTTCCACGGGTTCTGGTTCATTTATGTCTAACTGAACTAGGTCGCTTCCTATTTGTGCTATCAGCTGTTCATACGGAAAATCATCGTTAATCGGCACTTGTTCGGGTTTAATACCTTCTAATCTAGATAAATGGTCCGCTACGACGTTTTCAGTACCTTTCTTATCTTTTATTTCGAGATCAAACTCTTGTAAGAGTAGAATCCATCTCAAGAGTCTCGGTTTAGCATCTTTCTTAGTTAATAGATATCGGATAGCAGCATGATCTGTGTAAACGATTATTTTCGCTCCTACTAGGTAAGAACGGAATTTGTCAAGCGCAAAGACAACTGCTAACAATTCTTTTTCAGTAGTGGCGTAGTTCATCTGAGCAGAATCTAAGGTTCTACTGGCATAGTAAATCGCATGAAGTTTCTTTTCCTTCCTCTGGCCTAGAACTGCGCCTACATCATAGTCACTCGCATCGCACATGATTTCGAAAGGTAATCTCCAGTCAGGGGGTTGCATGATTGGTGCGGTGATGAGGGCTGTTTTTAGAGTTTCGAATGCTTTAAGACAATCTTCATTGAATATGAACTCAGCGTCTTTCATTAATAAACCAGTAAGAGGTTTAGTGATTTTCGAGAAATCTTTGATGAATCGTCGGTAAAAACCGGCGTGTCCTAAAAATCTTCGTATTTCTCGAACGGTTTTAGGGGGTTGAAGATCTTTTATGACTTCAATCTTAGCTTTATCAACTTCAATTCCCTTGTCGGATATTACGTGACCTAATACGATTCCTTCTCTGACCATAAAATGACATTTCTCCCAGTTAAGCACGAGGTTTACTTTTACACATCTTTCTAACACCATTTCTAAGTTTGATAAGCATCCTTCAAAACTTTGCCCGCATACAGAGAAGTCGTCCATGAACACTTCCATGATGTTGTCTATAAAATCTGCGAAGATTGACATCATACATCTTTAAAAGGTTGCAGGAGCGTTGCATAATCCAAAGGGCATTCGTCTATAAGCGAACGTTCCATATGGGCATGTGAATGTAGTCTTCTCTTGATCATCTGGATGGATAGGGATTTGGAAAAATCCTGAGTAACCGTCAAGATAACAGAAGTAAGAATGCTTGGCTAATCGTTCTAACATTTGATCTATAAAGGGTAGTGGGAAATGATCTTTTCGAGTGGCTTTGTTTAGTTTACGATAATCTATGCATACTCTATGTCCCGTCACTACTCTTTGCGATATCGATTCGCCTTGAGTGTTTTTCACAACAGTGATACCTCCTTTCTTTGGCACTACATGTACTGGACTAACCCATTCACTATCAGAGATTGGATATATTATTCCGGCATCTAGTAGTTTCTTAACTTCTTCTTTTACTACAGTGCTAAGGATTGGGTTAATTCTTCTTTGAGATTCTCTGGAGGTTCTGCAATCTTCTTCTAGCAGAATACAATGCATACAGACTGAAGGGCATATTCCTTTGAGATCAGATATGTTATATCCTAATGCAGTTGGATATTTCTTCAAGACATCTAAAAGTTTCTTTGTTTCTATAGTTCCTAAACTGGAATTTATTATAACTGGTCTTTTACATTCAACGTCTAAGAATTCGTACCTTAGGTTATGAGGTAAAGTTTTTAATCCTAATGTAGGTTTATCTTTACTTGGCATGGGATCCGGTGTAAGTGCTAAACTTTCGCTTAGACTATCATCCTTATATGGTTTACGCCAATTATCATCTTCGAAAATCGGAGGGATTTGAATTTTCATTATTTCAAAATAGGTAGTCTCTTTCAGTTCCATTTCTCTTACACATTCGTCAATTACGTCCAATAGATAGCAGGTATCCTCTATAGCTGGTGATTGTAAGAATTGTGTTAAAATAAATTCAACTTTCTCTTCACCCACTTCAAAGGTCAGCTTTCCTCTTTTTACGTCTATTATAGCTCCGGCGGTAGCTAAGAATGGTCTTCCTAGTATGATAGGTGTTGTGGAGTCTTCAGAGATGTCCATGATTATAAAATCAGTAGGGATGTAGAATTGTCCTATACGTACTGGGACGTTTTCTAGTATGCCTACAAGATATTTAACAGAGCGATCAGCTAGTTGAACAGACATTTTAGTTGGTCTAAGGTCTCCCATGTCTAGCCTTTTGCAAATCGTTAAGGGCATAACACTGATACTGGCTCCTAAATCGCATAGAGCTTTGTCAATGACGAATTTTCCTATTACACAGGGTATAGAGAAACTTCCTGGATCTTTTAGCTTTGGAGGCATATTATTCTGAATTATGGCGCTACACTCAGCAGTAAGTGTAACTGTTCCGTTATCCTCTATCTTTTTCTTATTGGATAAGATTTCTTTTAAAAACTTAGCATACGAGGGTATTTGGGTGATAGCTTATGTAAACGGAATAGTAATATTCAACTGTTTCAAAAGTTCGACAAATTTCTTAAATTGACCCGTCGTCTTGGAATTGGTTAATCTCTGAGGGTACGGAATTGGTGGTTTATAGGGTGGTGGAGGCACATAAGGTTGTTCTTTCTCCACTACCTCTTGATTATCATCTTCCTTTTCTTCTGGATCATTCACCACTTCAGTCGGTTTATCCGGTTTTTGGTACATGGCTGGATTGTCAAGTCTTGGATCGGTAGGTCCGTCAAGTTCCTTGCCACTTCTTAATATTACGACATTGGCATGTCCTTTCGGATTAGGTTGAGGTTGTCCAGGGAATACTCCAGCTGGTGCAGCGGTAGGTGCTTGTTGTTGAGCTACTTGTGAAATCTGAGTTTCAAGCATTTTGTTATGTGTAGCTAATGCATCTACTTTGCTCACTAATTGTTTAATCTGCTCACTAGTGTGAATGTTTTGGTTTAAGAAGTCCTTGTTTGTTTGAGATTGGTTAGCTATAAAGTTCTCCATCATCAACTCAAGGTTCGATTTTCTAGGGACATTAGGAGCAGTCTTTTGATATCCTGGTGGTGTAGCTGGTGCTTGACCTGGTGCGTATAAAGCATTGTTATTCTTATAGGAGAAGTTCAGATGATTTTTCCAACCTGGGTTGTATGTGTTTGAGTATGGGTTTCCTTGAGCATAATTCACTTGATCAGTGGGAGTTCCTGTCAATAGTTGGCAATCAGAAACTTCGTGTCCTGAAACTCCACATAACTCACAGTTAGGTGTTACTGCAGCCACGATGGTTGTTGGTGTTATGGCCAAGTTGTCGATCTTTTGGCTTAGTTGGTCAAACTTTGCATTGACTTGGTCCATACTACTCACTTCGTACATACCTCCTTTTGTTGGTTTCTCAGTTGCGACTCTCTCGCTTCCCCAAAGGTAATGGTTTTGAGCCATACTTTCGATAAGTGCATAAGCATCATTATATTCTTTGTCCATCAATGCACCGCCCGCGGCAGCGTCAATCGTCATTCTTGTATTGTACAAGAGTCCATTATAGAAGGTATGGATGACCATCCATTCTATTAATCCGTGATGTGGACAAAGTCTCAGCAAATCCTTATAGCGTTCCCAAACTTCGAATAGTGATTCGCTTTCCCTTTGCTTAAATCCGTTGATCTGAGCTCTCAGCATAGCTGTCTTGCTAGGTGGAAAATATCTGTTCAAGAAGACTCTCTTAAGTTCCTCCCACGTAGTTACTGAGTTCGAAGGCAGAGATTGAAGCCAAGCTCTTGCTCTGTCTCGAAGTGAAAAAGGAAACAAACGTAGTCTAATAGCTTCTTGGGTAACTCCATTGGCTTTTACGGTATCTGCGTATTGCACAAAGATCGAAAGATGAAGGTTCGGATCCTCGGTAGGATTTCCGGCGAATTGATTTTGTTGCACAGCTGATATCAACGAAGGTTTTAGTTCGAAATCATTTCGGTTGATAGCCGGCGCAGCAATGCTTGAATGCGGTTCAGCTTGCGAAGGACTGGCGTAATACTTGAGTGGGTGATTCTGTTCTTCATCCATCTCTGCATCCTTTGATGTTACGACTGGTTTAGGCGGATCTAATTAAAGATCTGGAATGTTGTAACTTTTTTCGTAATCGAATATCCGTCTTCTTACGTGTAAGAAGCGTTCCGATTCAGGGATTAGAGGTTGCAAGTCTTCGCCTTTAGAGCGAGTACTTGGCATACACTCGGAAATTAAATTAAATAAATTAAATAGTTGATACCTTAGTCTAGACAATGCTACCTAAAGTGCACTAGTAACTAAATTAAGCTCCCCGGCAACGGCGCCAAAAAACTTGATGGGCTAAAGACATGTCTAATTATGTGTCTAGCGGTATCTTAACTGCAAGTGCACAACCTATCGAAGTAATATTTAAGATTATCGATCTACAGGGACTCTATGGTTACTTAGTGCTAGATGAACTTCTAGTTTAGCTAAGGCGAATGGTTGTCACGATTTTTTTGTTGATTTTAAAATATTAAAGGCGGAATTAAATTTAAGTTTTAATAAAATAATACTAAGGCGGTCGGTATGTAATTATACTAACTTAGGTGGGTCAATCTAACCTAGGCTTATAAAGGTGTTTACTTAATCTATTCGGTAGAGGTTACCAGTTTAAATACCCTCAACTCACACTCTCGTGGTCTTATCTCAGATCTTACCCCTAAAGCCCTATGCCTGCTCTCGCTAGCCCATAAGTGTTTAGAGATAATTTTTGGAAACTTAGTAATTCTAATTTATTTTAAAGCGCTCTCGCTGTGTTTAATTTAAATGCCTAACTTTAGCTATCTGGTTAAAATCCCACACTCTCGTGGTCTTGACCTAACCTAATACT
Source organism: Lathyrus aphaca (assembly GCA_963966055.1). Classification (NCBI taxonomy): domain Eukaryota; kingdom Viridiplantae; phylum Streptophyta; class Magnoliopsida; order Fabales; family Fabaceae; genus Lathyrus; species Lathyrus aphaca. The sequence continues at coordinate 9,752,742 of OZ014525.1, forward strand.
CTTTCCTTACTCTCGTAACGAAAAGGTCGATTTTAATTAAAAAGTATTAGCCAGAATGTTAAGTTATTAATTATTTTTAGCCTATGGTTAAATTTTACCGATTAAGTTTGTCTTAACTACATACCGCCCTAAGGTAATTAGCTACTCATTTTTGTTGAACCAGACAGAGACAGAAAAACAATAAACAAAATATTCATGGCAGAAAAATAAATAAACAACATAAATATTAAAATTTCAATATAATAAAAACCTGGTTAACAATACTATAGCAGACTCATTCTTCCACAGACCGGAAAGCTCGGAGTAATTGGCGGAAATCGAAAATAAAGCAAATTCTGAAGGTTTAGAAACAAGTAAATGTATAACAATTTCCTGATGTTGGAAATTGTTATATGTTGGGTTTGGATACAATAAGAATGAAAGACTGAAAATAAAGCTGAAATAAAAGCAGGGTTGTAAAATAAATCGGCAGAGCTTCCGCAGGAAATTGATAGAAAAAATGCTCTTTAGTTTCTTCATAAAACTTAAGCTATTTATAGAACAATTAATGGGCTTGAAATTTGGACTTGTTGCATTGGGCCTTGCTGAAACAGTGGAGGAAATATAGGAACGTGGCTAAAAAATAGGCAAAAACTTCTTCACGTAACGTTTTGACGTGGTCTCAGTCAATAACCTACTTTTTACCTTGTCACGGTCGTGACAAGGTCTTCACGCTCGTGTTCCTTGCATTTTGAGTGTCACGGTCGTGACAATGTGATCACGGTCGTGATGACTTCTTTTGGGGTGTCACGGTCGTGACGACCGTGAGTGCGACAAATTATGCAGTTCTGCAGGCTTCTTCATTTCTTCATCTTTTTATGGTTGTTCTTGTTCCTTTTGCTCTTAATTCATGATTTAGCTCCATATATGATGTACCTGCAAAATAGTAAGAAAAACTCGAGGAATCGAGTGTTAAAACGATGATTATGCGATAAAACGTTAATGAAACTTAGCAATATAATCGATACATTTTCTCGTTATCAGCAACCAGTGCGATCTTGTTTGTATGCAAGATGTAGATGAGATGCGAAAAATCTTAGGGTAAAAAATTAGGGTATGACACCAACTACATCAGAAGTAATATCAAAAGCAGAAATAAGACTCATATGAAATACAACCATGTTCCCCCTAAAATGTTTCATACCTTAAGCAATAAGACAAAACATACCCAGACAGGGCAATACAAGCACTTTTCTCCCCCTTTTTAGTAAAAAATTGACACAAGAAATAGAATAAAACAAACAAAAAAACACACAAAAGAAAATACCAAACTGACCCAAAAAGAACAAAAAAGAAATAACTATCAATAGGAGATAACACACACAAATTATCTAAGTCTACCTTCAGAGTCAATGAACTTGACCCAACCTTCATAAGCATCTTTGGAAGATTTGCTCATATTGGAATGTCGTTTGAGAGAATGGTGATGTATAAGGTCTTTAAATATAAGGAGTGTTACCTAGCTTGTAACAAACCTTGCTAGTAACGACAGACCATTCAAAGAGAATGTTTTTGGAAGAGAATAAAAACACCATAAGTAAACATGCACAATTCATCTTTCTCTCTTTCCAAGCTTTGGCCATCACAAATGAAATGACAATTGCCATGTCATTGAAAACGTTTTCCTTGAACAAGTATGAACCACACAAAAAAAAACTTTTTACATGCCTTACAAAAGGATGACTAGTCAAACAATCCTTGTCATGCTGACCAGGGAGAATTTCTTGACAATATTGACACCAATTGACATGATACAATGTCCTGACATTTTGATTGACATTGCATAATTCTACCAATCTTCCCAAGTTTGAGAACCATATTTCTCAACATCACACAAAACACCATTTAATCTTATTGGTCTAACAAATCACAAGCTTAATGCTCAATAAGAAACAACCCAAACGATCAAAGAAAAAAATATTTTGCACACAAAGAGAACAAATTCCATGGCTAATGAATTCAGTAAGGCTCAGCTGAACAACTGAACACAATATTAAAGCATCGTGTCTGACATCTCTCTTCCAACCACACAACCTCCTTAGAGGCCCATAAATTTTTGCAGAGAAAAATAAATTCTCCCAGACAACAAACAACATTGTTTCTTAGGATATTCCCAAAAATCATGAACATAGTCCTAGTTCATATACCAGAGGCAGGTGCACAACCTCACATTTACTTTGGTTCTGGAGTCAACATCCAAAGGAATTACTATTTGCATAGTGATCCATACATGTAACACGGTGGGAGAACTGACTTTAGTTATGTTGCGGATAGCAAGAGTCGCCACCGACTTTTATTTTATCCAAAGGAAAGGCATAAAAGAACAGGAAAGACCTTATAAAAGATTTTTGGGTCCGGGGGGTAGGTTATGTAAAGGGAAGGTGTTAGCACCCTTTACATCCATGGTTATCCATGGGCTCTTAGTTACTTAGCTCACTTTGAATTGTTTTTGAAAAGTGTAGTGTGTGAATAAAATTTTTCATAATAGTTAATAATGATCCATGTACGGATGCGTAAAAACTTGTGTTTTGAAAATTTGTTTGAAATTTGTTAAGTGTTTGAAAAGTTTGAATGAAGTGAGCAAGCAACTATGAGGTACCTACCCTAAAGTTTTAAGTCTTTCTTGTTCTTTATCCTTTAATTGGTAAGACTATCCCTACTATTAAGGAGTAGGTAGTCATTACCTTGGATGTAAGGGACATGTGAGGGACATCTGTTTATGAAGGCAACTGTGGGGTGTATTAAGCATTTAGGAGGGACTATCATCATTATTCGAAAAGGGACTTGATCTTTAAAGGCAACCATTAGGGACTTGATGATTTTTCTTTTTGAGGGACTTGCTTTATACACCCCACTTGACCTTATGATTAGGCAACATTGAGGGATAGCCTTAGAAATGTGAGATGGCGATTAAAAATCGACTTACGTGTGTGAGTGTTTAATTTATATTTATCTTATAATTAAAGTGATCTAAATTCAAATTTTAAATAGAATACATATTTGCACTCCCTAAATTACTAACCATAGCATAAAAATTAAATAAATTAAATATTACAAAATTTACACCAAGGAGCAATTACATAATTATAATAAGCAATTAAAAATAAATAGCAAAGATAAATATAAAAGCAAAATATAAATAATAAGTAATAATAAATAAATAAGCAATAAATAAATAAAATAGGGGTTAGTAATAATAATAATAAGAAATTAAATAAGGTTAGTGAAATAATAATAAGCAAAAATAAATAAATTAATAATAATATGGTTAGTAATAATAACAAAAATCAAAATAAATTGAATTAGCAAAAATATTATAAGAACATAAAAATAACAATCAAAAGATTTAAAATTTTTAATATATAAACAAAAATAAGAGGAAATATGAAAAATAATAATAATATTTTAATTTATGTACAAATTATTAATTTATTTTTAGACATATTATAATTATAAAATTAAAATATTATAGGCTCAATTTAAAATTATTTACATATAATTTAAATTACAAACTAATTTTAGAATACTCACATAAGTTATAAATATATTTACAAAAAAACTTAATTATATAAAAGATTATATTAAATAAATATATACATGACAATTTAAGAATTAGAAAATAACAATTAGGTTTTTTAATGAATATTTAGAAAAATAAACTAGGGTTTTTTTAAGACTAGGGTTTTGTTAGAAAATATTTTTTAGGGTTTATAATTTAAGGTACAAAATTATTTTAATTAATAGATATAATGATAAAAGATAATTAAGAAAAATAAAAATTTAGAATTTAAAAAAAAAACAATTGTTTTCATATGTTGTTTATATACATACATAATCTATTATATTTTTTTTTGATTAATAATAAGAGAATAATTAAGCAAATTAATTAAATGAATTAAACAGAAAAAGTAGTAAAAAGGAAACTTACCTTGGCTGGGTTTGAACCCAGGACGTTCTGCCTGCAAACACCAAAACCCACCACCAGGCCAGCCAAGCGTAGGTGATAAGGAAACAGATCCAATTTGTTTTGTGCTTTGACTTTGAAAAATCAGGAAAATAATGAACAAGCAAAAAGGCCTGGGGTGGTGTTGAACCCAGGACCTCATGAATATACATACGCGCGCATAACCGCCTGGCTGGGAGAGCCTACCTGATCTTTGAATGGCAACATAACATAATATATTGAGTTTTCTTTGTAACCTGAAAAAATAGAAAAATAATGGTACCAGGCAGGATTCGAACCCTGACCTTTTCACAATACGCCTGCCTGACCTTCCACTGGGACAAACGCACGTTTGTGAAACATAAACAAGATTAATACATAATATTTTAAAATGAAATTTAAATTTCCAGAATGCGCGCGAACTGGCTTCGTCTTCTTCCTCATAACCTTCGAAATTTCCTGCGAATCCAGCTACGAGATTTCCTGCGAAAAACAAATTCCAGCAAAACCTACGAAATACAAACATGGACAAAACAACAAGATTTCATGCAATTGGTTATGCCATTAAGTTCCAAACAAGATTTCCAATCATCCTATGTCCTCATAATCCATTTATATTGGCTGGATAACAAAACCCTAATTCTTGGCCGAAACCCTAACTATGGTGTTTCACGGTTTAGCCATGGTTTCTTCAATCCAATTGTCCAGAATCATTCTATGCATCACAACAAACATATATCAGTCATTAAAAACAGTTTATAATGCACATATTATTGAATTCGAAAAATTAAAGTTCAAGACAAAAATTGATTCGGGTAGAGCATTATAGCATGTATGGGATGCATATGAGTGATGGTTTAGGATCAGAGAAGTCCAAGGAAGCTCTCCATGTTCTTGTTTTACCTTAAAACCACTTGTATGAAGGAATCCGAATGTGAGATTTTCAATGGTTTTTTGACTTTGTGAACTTACCTTTAGGGCAGAAAAATTCGTGGCTTGAGGATTGCATTATGTTTAGTACTTATAGGAGATTGAATCTAGGTCAAAATATTGATTGATCATGTGGAAATTTTGATTCAAAAAGATTGAAATTGATCATGTCTTAAAATTCAAATATTTGTGTATGAAGGCTTGCTATTTTTGGATCAATCTCATGATTTCCTTCCCTTTCAATTCCAATCAGTATTGAAGATATTCTAGAAGCTCAATCTCCATTAAATATTGCATTTTCATATTTTATATTTATTTAAAATGATTTTTATGAATTAAATCAAAATAAATAAAAATAAAATAATAAAAATTCTGATTTTCAATCATTTGGGTCGTGCATGATGATGGTGTATGGATTGGATCATAATTTGACAAGCCCATTTGGAAGAAATTAGTTTTAGACCTCCTTTTTCATCATAAACCAACTCAAAATTTCCCAACTTTGCAAGGGCACATACCCTTCAATTTTAATGTTATGAGGGCATTCTTGGACATTTTAGAAAGCTTGAAGAGTCCTCTAAACAACCCCACTGGTTTCATGTCCATATCATTTACCAATCTCAAGTTATGCCCTTTTGAAGTTGTTGACTTTTTGTTGACTTTCAAAATGACCTATAATGTCTTAGCTCATACCTTCCAAATGAAGCATTTTTGGGCTTGGCTTGTGAGACACAAAGTTGTAGAGAATTCAATTTCCTTCAAAATGAGCTTTGAGTGGAGACTTGGTGATGAAGTATGTGAAAGGTATGGCTGGTCAAAGTTCAGTTGACTTTTACTGAGGAAACCCTAATTTAGAAACTCCTGATTCTTGATGATCTGAAATCTCCTTGATGAATCATGATCAACCCTTGATCAAATGATGAATTTTATTTCATATACTTGATGTTGGCAAAAAATCATGAAGTTTGACTTTGGTTTGACCACAGTTGACTTCAGTTTGACTTTTTAACTACTTTGACTGATTTTGACTTATCTGATCATCTGACTGAGCAAACTTTTGAGAAAAGTCTTGAAACTTGTCATGGGGGTTCTTAAACATATATAAGATGTTATGAAACTCACTTGAAGTCTTGGAAGTTCATTTAGCCTGATTAAAGTAAAAACCCTAGTTTTGGATGCACTGCTTAGGAGGTGTATTGTCTGAGGGAATTGTCAACTCTTATGGCCAATTGTGAACCTTGTGAACCTTGTGAACCATCATAAAATGTCTTGTGAACCTAATGGGAGATATTGTGAAACTTGTGAACCTTGTGAACCTCATAAAGTGACTTTGTAGACCTCATGAACCTCATGAAAGGTTATGTAAACATTGTGAATCTTGTGAACCTTGTGAACCTTCAAGAAGTAACTTGTAGACTTCATGAACCTCATGAAAGGTTATATAAACATTGAGAAACTTGTGAACCTTGTGAACCTTCATAAAGTAACTTGTAGACTTCATGAACCTCATGAAAGGTATTTGAAAGCATTGTGAAATTTGTGAACCTTGTGAACCTTCATAAAGTAACTTGTAGACTTCATGAACCTCATGAAAGGTATTTGAAAGCATTGTGAAACTTGTGAACCTTCAAGAAGTGACTTGTAGATTTCATGAACCTCATGAAAGGTTTTGTAAGTGTTGGGAAACTTGTGAACCTTGTGAACCTTCATAGAACACAAAGTCTTGTATTGTGAGGGCAAATTTTGGGGTGCAACAGCTGCCCCTGTTCAATTTTCTGAAACCTGAGGGGTTAGATTGGTATGTTTGCCAGTCGTGACCTGGAAGGTTGAAGGGGATTGAACACAAAAGCCCAAAAATTTGCACTCACCAGTGCGTAGAGTGATACAGATGACTAGTTGAATATGATTGAGTGGGCTTAAAGATGCCACTTGGAGGAAAGTTCTTCAGATACATGTCTCGGAGGATGAAGCAGTCCAAAATAAGGGGGTATAATGATAGCTGTCAGGAGGATGAAGCAATTCTGATGTAGTAAGAAGCTGTCAGGGGGATAAAGCAACCCTGAGGTAAAGAAGCGGTCAGGGGGATAAAGCAACCCTGAGGTATGATTCCAGGAGGATGGAGCAATCCTGATATAATAAAAAGCTGTCAGGAGGATGAAGCAGTCCTGAGGTAATAATAAGCTGTCAGGGGGATAAAGCAACCCTGAGGTATTTGATAATATGCTTTCAGGAGGATGAAGCAACCCTGATGTAACAATGTATTCCCAAGAGGATGAAGCAGTCTTGAGAGATGATAAGTCTTCAGGAGGATTAAGCATTCCTGATGTAATAGGAATTTTCAGGAGGATAGAGCAATCCTGAAGTAATGATGATAGTTGTCAAGAGGATAAAGCAGTCCGAAGTAATGATAATAGCTGTCAGGAGGATGGAGCAATCCTGAGGTATAAGAAGCTGTCAGGAGGATGAAGCAATCCTGAGGTAATAAGCTGTCAGGGGGATAAAGCAACCCTGAGGTATTTGATAATATGCTTTCAGGAGGATGAAGCAATCCTGATGTAACAATGTATTCCCAAGAGGATGAAGCAGTCTTGGGGTAATAATAAGCTGTCAGGAGGATAAAGCAATCCTGAGGTACAATAAGCTGTCAGGAGGATAAAGCAATCCTGAGGTAAAGAAGCTATCAGGGGGATAAAGCAGCCCTGAGGTATTTGATAATATGCTTTCAGGAGGATGAAGCAATCCTGATGTAATGATAATAGATGTCTTCAGGAGGATGAAGCAATCCTGATGTAATAGGAGTTTTCAGGAGGATAAAGCAGTCCTGAAATAATGATAATAGCTGTCAGGAGGATAAAGCAATCCTGAGGTATAAGAAGCTGTCAGGAGGATAAAGCAATCCTGAGGTAGTAATATGTTCCCAAGAGGATGAAGCAATCTTGAGAGATGATAAGTTTTCAGGAGGATAAAGCAGTCCTGATAATCATAAGTTTGTTTGCTGGATAAATAACCTGAAACAAGGTAGCATTTGTATAATAATATTAGTTTATGCATTATGTATGCATGTATAGTATGATGCACTTAAGTAATGTACTATGTGTAAACACCCCAAATTTGCCCTCACCCATTCACACCATGGCTTGTGATCATTGCATATGCATAAACACAATCATATCACCTCATGTCTCATTTTTGATTCACTGCATAGGTTCTAAGTCATCTGCATCTAGGGTTTGTGACCTGAGCAATCCCAAAGCTTCTTGAGCCACTCCAAAGGCCATAAATCACTTCAAAGAGATCCATGTGTGTTCAAGTATCATATTGCATCCTCTCAAAGTCAAGAATGCCAAAGAATCACAAGAACTGGGTTGGGTATAGATGCAGAGCCAAGTTTGACTGCACAGTTGACCTAAAATTAGGGTTTTGGTTTCAGAGGCCATAACTCCAAATTTTTTGGTCATTCTTGTTTCCATTGGTCTCTATATGGTATATGGAGTATGCATATCAATTTTCATGAAGAAATTCCATGGGGAAGTCATCTGATCAAGAGTTGACTTTTCAGACAAGTCAGTGTAAAATCAGGGCATCTGAGGGCCCCAATGACCCAACCAAGGGGTGATCTTCATCATTTTGAGTGAATATGATCTTTATTTGATCATAGAAGAAGGTTGAAGTTCACAAAATTCAAGAATTTGGAGTTTTTGCAAAGTTGACTTTTTAGGGCATGGTTGACTTTTCAAGAATGTGTCATTTTAGGTCATTTTTCAAGCCTTGATTTTTGATCCAAAAAAGCTTCAAATGGAAAAACTTTGGTCATGAAAGTTGTAGAATACATCTTTCCCTTTTCAAAAAGTACAAGAACATGATCTAATTCTTCTTGGATCAAAAGTTATGGTGTGACAAAGTTGGCCAAAATCACTAATTTTCAAGGCATGCCTCAAATGTGAATTTTGCAAAATCATGAACCAAGGCCATTTGTAACTTGTAATTCACTTCAAACCAATGTACAAACATCACATAAGTTCTAAAAATCAGAATTGAACCAAAAGATCACATGTTTATGGTTTGTGTAACAAGGCATTTTCATGAAGTTCCAAAAAGTGAACAAGTTGCAAAACTCATGATCACACTTCCTACCACTTGCTACATTGGATGCTGAACCTTGCTAGCCCTTCCCCTCACCTTTGCTGCGCCAGCCCCATGCTTGTACTAGGCTAGAACTCAAGCCATACCTCTCTTACAAAAAAGTTGACTTTTGGCAAAAGCAAACATCCCAATCACAGCAGGCCATGTCACATCATCTGGCCAATTGGGATTGTTTATACTTTCCATTTGCTAGCCAAACATAACACCAAGCAAGGCTGAAACACACAAGAGGGCAGCATACACAAAATCACCATCCCAAGCAAAATCTTTCGAATCTGCCTCCATAGCTCACAAACACTCAAACAAATTCCACTGCTCATCTCACCTTGCCTCACTGAACCTAAACCAACAAAGAAACCAGCCTGAAACACACCATAGCATCACATTCACAAAAACACTCCAATCTGCATTTTCATTCGAATCACCTTCCATAGCCATCAAACACACCATTTTTCTTCACCAACAAGTCAAGCACATCAAAAGGAATCAAAATCACCCTTCACATTGATCTGAAACAGCCTATACACAAACTCCATTTTCTGCTACACCAGAACTGGATTTATCAAAGCAGCTTGTCTAAGCTCATTCCAAGCCTTCCATTGGCTTCAGGGGGTCCAGAGGAGGCATTCTGCACCAGAGCAAGGTCAGGAGAGCTCAAATTCACAGTTCATCACTTCAGGTAGCTTCAGGTTTACAACTTTTCAGAGCTTGGTTTTTATGTTAAAAATTGATTATGTATGCTTTGCTGGTCATGGGGGTGGTTTTAGATTTAAGAATGAGTGAGAAATGAGGATTTACCAGGGCTCTGAAATTTTGCCCGTGAAACTTCATGGCTTCGATTCCCTTAGTTTAAGCATGAGAAATTCACTTTGAGAGTTGATTCGAGCAAGATTTGAGTAGGAGAGTGTTTCCCTGGCTTTGATTTGGAGAATGGTGGCCTGAATCATATTTTAGGGTTTTGAGGTCGCCGGGGAAGATGACCGGAGCTCCCCTCCGGTCACCTGAGTTTAATTAGCCCTAATCCTGTAATTAATTCCCATTTGAATCTCACGCGTTGGATGGCTTGACTTGTTTGACTTCCCGCTAGCTTGAATGGTCCAGATCCACTTGATTAGCCCTAATCCATTTTATTAGTTTTAATTAATTGTAATTAAATTAATTAACTCAGATGCAATCCTGGCCACTAGATCTGGCGCCAGTCAACGTATTCAAACCCAGACTCAATCCCTGCCTTCCATTCGTTTGACTTTCCATTTATTTTAATTTATTTTCATTTCTTTTTCATTTTATTTGTATAATTTATTAAAAATAGCAAAATTGTTTTAAAAATTATGAAACTTTTTCTCAAGAGTTTTATTAATTTTTAAGACACAAAAATATTTTCATTTTTATTTTTATCATTAAAAAAGTATTTTTAAATATTTAAAAGATTATTTTTAATTGATTAATGAGAATTAATTTATTAAAAATACTTTTAGGTATTTAAAAATCACCAAAAAATTCATGAAGTGTTCTAAGACATTTAGAAACATTGTCCAACCTTCAAACCAAATTTCTTTTTTGATCTTGATGCATTTTGAGAATTTCTCTTTGAATTAAAATCACTTTTGTGCATTATTTTGATCCAAGGTTCAAAAAATCATTTCTGCCTATTCATGAGGAGTTGGACATTGATTCTTCTTGCATTGCCTTGTGTTTAGCATATAGTTTTTGAGATTAAATGGCCATGATTTTATTCCTCATTTTCAATTTGTTTGGCATTTCTTTTGTTTAGGAACCCTAAAAACCCTATAATCTTAGAAAAATCATAACTTGAACTTGGTTAGGAGTTGAGACTTCTCCTTTGGGCAGTGATTTAGTATAGGATTAAGGGTCCTTTGAGTGGCATTTTCCATTTTTATCTTAGGGTTTTGCTTCTGATTTTGGTTTTTGTTTGATGTATGATTCATAAACCCTAATTTGAGCTTTCATATGCATCCATCTTGCATTCTCTTGCATAACATGACTTGCCATGACATTTCAAGCATCCATTTGATTCATTTGACATCATAAGACATATTGAAAGCATGTTTGATCATTGCATCATGTATTTGCCATGTTGTATGCCATGTGCACTTCATAACTTTTCATGTATGATCTTGGTTCCTAACCTGCTTCCTTTGCATTCATGAACTTGTATGATCATTTCCATGGGCTGCCTCATGTGTGTAACATCTCAAAGCATCATTAGCATCATGTAATTGCTTCTGGTTTTGTTTCTCATCATGTCATCTCATCCCATTTTGCATTGCATTGCATTTCTTTTCTAACATTTCAGGTGGTAAGTGAATTAGAGAAGTGAATTTGCCTTCACTTCTCATAACTTTTCTTCTCATCTCTCTTGCATCCATGCTGCATCTTATCTTGTGTTTGGGTTTGAGCTTGCTCATTCTTCCTCTTCCCACTTTCTTTCTTCAAGTGACTTGACTTCTTGATTGAAGCAAGTCACTTTGCTTCTCTTGATCCTTTCATCTGTTTCCTGGTGGTTTCTCTGAAGATCTTTCTTGTAAACCTCACAAACCTTAGGAACAACCAAGCATGACAATGATTAGGGTTTTGATTAGTCTCCCCTTTTATTTTTACCTTTGTGTCTCCTTTGAGTCATCTCTTCTCATCTCATAATCAGGGACTAAACCCTAAAGGCTTTAAGGCTTTGTGATTAAGATTATGCCTGCATCCTTCTATTAGGATGGAGTGTATAACTTTAATCCTAAGTGTTAAACCCTTAATGTGTTTAAATCTCTTAATCAATTCACTTAATAATCATCAAGACATCACACTTGTAACTTGGGCCTTGCATTAGGGTTCTAATTCTTCCTTAATTGGTTAAGAAGGACTAACCCTAGTGTTAATGGACAAGTCCCCCTCAAGTTGTCTTACAAATCATAAAAATCACTTCATCATCATACCATTAAATAAAATCCACTTAATCAAAAGCATGTTTTGTCATGAGTTTAATCCCTAATCATGGATTAAGTTGAGGAGCATTCCTCAGCTTAAACATTCTCATCTATTATCCTTCTATTGGGATAGTGTAATGAGTCTGTTTAATCCTTGATTATGGCTTAACCTCATTACTTAACACTAAACAAAAACACCAAAAACATTTAAATAATCACAAGTAGGTTAATGATCTTAATCCTGCATCAAAGGTGATTAAGTGTGAGAATCTGACTTCACACTTAAGGTACTCTCATTACCCCTAATCAGAGGGAAGATGTGATGAGTTTACTAAATCCATTGGTTTAGGCTTAAGCTCATCAACTTATGACAAACTTCAAAAAGCAATAAAAGATTGAAAATACAAAAACAAACAATAATCGTCTCCTTCGGGATTCTTTTCTCATCTCATTCACTCACAAACGAGAACTTGCTTCTTCCGTCCAATGCAAGACAGTTAGCACCTGAGCCAGACAGGTCATACACTTGATGTTGGTGTAAGCCCTAGAGGCCAATACTTTTTGGTACTTGTATCGGATTATTCGTTTAATAATAAAAGGCATTTCTTTATTATGTTTGTCTTTCAAAATAATAAAGTCCCTAGAATAGTTAGTCTGTTTAATGAAATGTTAAGTGTGACTTAATCATGAGATCCCATTAAACATAAAGACATTATTCTTAAAATATCCGTAGTCAAGCTTTATTGCAAAGTGGGATAACATTAAAGCATTAAGACTATTATGAAGATAGAATGATGATCACATCTCATGGATCATGGATAAAGAGTTATCAAGTCTTGACATAGGTATAAATATTAGGAGTAATATTTATACCGGATTGACCCGCTATGAGAATACTACATAATATGTTATGCAAAGTGTCATAAGTTATTCTCATGGTGATAATGGTGTATTACCACCCTTCGACCTGAAACCACTATGGACCCTAGATGTAGAGTCGGGTGCTTTATTGCTGATCAAACATTATCCGTAACTGGATGATCATAAAGACAGTTGATGGGCACTCCACGAAGCATGCTGAGGGACATGAGTGTCCTAGATGGAATTTGCCAATCCTGCATAACAGGAGAAATGTCTAAGGGCCCAATATTGAACTGGACAAGGATGACACAGTGTATGCCTTGTGTTCAATATAGACATAGGGGCAAAAGGGTAATTGTACAAACATATATTATCACGAAAAAGGTTTTGTCAGATCACATGACATTTTCGTGACTTGGGTAGCAGTGATGTGTTGCTAGATACCGCTCACTGTTTATTATGTTAAATATATAATTTAATATAATTACCAACGTTACGAAATCCTACAGGGTCACACACATAAGGACAGTTTGATGAGAGATAGAGAAATCAAAGGAACACCGTAAGGTACGGTGCACTTAAGTGAAAAATAGAAATTCGGATAATATAATAATAATTATTGTTATTTTATAATGGTTATAAAATAATAATAAAATAAATATATTTATTATAATAATAGTTATTATAATAATATATAATATTATTATGGATCATGTGAATTGGGCTTTTAGCCCGCAGCCCACAAGAGAGTCTATAAAAGGAACCCTTGTGATGAAGCTTTCACTTGATGCAATTTCGTTTTTGATTCTCACTCAAATAATTCCGTTCGTAAGCAGCTAGCACTGTGACCGGAAGCTGTTCGTGTGGACTGAGTAGAGGCGTTGCACTTCATCAACGCTTGTGATCGCTGCATCAAAGATCTGAATCGCCACAAAGAGGTAACGATTCTATCACTGACCATGCTCATTCGTAAGGATCACTAAAGGAAAATTTTTGTTTTCCGCTGCGTTTAGATCGCTATTTTCCTTCACTTGAGCATAGACAAGTAAGCAGTTCACAAGTCAATTCATCTTGCAGTCTCTTTGGGTCGAACTACGGTGTTCTGACTTCCTCATTGCACGAGAGGATACGTAGGCATAACTTAACAGTTATCGAACAAAAGTCTCTGTATATTCCCCCTCCTTTCAGTTTCACTCTTTTAAGCCTCATGATCTTGAGCATCTCATTCTCTGTTCTTACACTGACACTGTATATATTACACTTCACTTCTCTTACACTGACACCTGTACATCTTTTTTCCAGCTCTTTTATACACAGATTGCACTGACACTACCCCTTTAAAACACAAATCTTGCAAGCGTGGATCCCGTCGAGTACGACGGACAATCTGGGTGCTAATACCTTCCCAGGTTGTAACCAACCCCCTTTCTCAGTCTCTCTGGTTCGCAACCGTCTTATCCATATCTTTCTAGGCCTATGCAGCATTGCCTTTCCTCCGGGATAAAAATGCCTAGCTGGCGACTCTTTTCTTTTCCAGTGAGTTCACTGCTGTGTGTTCTCATTGTCCCTCTCGCCGACCGTTCGCGTCTGTACCTTTATCTGGGCCAGTCCCATCTATCGGGAGCGACACTATGTATCTATGGATATGTATGTTATGGTATGATGTAAATGATGTATGTATGATATGACACTGCCGGAAGCGTCTGGATATCTTCATATAACAACTGCTGGCCAGGGAAAATAAATCCCGATTCGTTGCTGAAGAATATGAGGAACTCGTCCCCGTCTTGTTTGATGATGAGATATACATAACCTTCCGTATGCTGGGGATAGTAAGGATAAATATAACCTCCCGTCTGCTGGGGATAGTAAGGATGGATATAACCTCCCGTCTGCTGGGGATAGTAAGGTATATATAACATCCCGTCTTCGTTCGTCGTACCCTTATTGGAAAGTAATTTCCCGTATATCCGTATGAGGATAAAAGAGATGGATATAAATTCCAGGGGAGATGAGACTTTATGAAGAAGGATTTGTCCTACTGAGGGGTTTGTGATTGTCTTGTAAAGATGAACCGGTGAAGCTTCGTTGAAATCCTTCTCTCGTTCGTCCTTAGTAAATACTATTACTGCCTTTTCATGCATTTCTGGTAAACATCAATCATATTAAAAGCATTCATGCATTCAAACACCACCAATGGACGTTTCGCTTATGTAAATAGGGTAAAAGTAAATCTGGATTCAGAGGGAAAAGTAAAGATGAACTTGAAAACAGAATTGTTTCAACTTCGAGAGTGTATAACCAATTGGATTTGGAGCTCCTGAAATTTTTAACTTTCCTGAATACCTTCCAACAATTCTCATAGCTGGATCTGAAGACCTGATACTGACACCATCTGATACTACTGGCATAGACAATTAATTTCCACCACGGCTTCTGCTGAGAATCCAATATCAAGGTAATACAATGAGAGGAATGTGTCTTCACAATGTAATGGACCATATACGCTCCAGGTATTAGATTTGAAGAGAAAGCATTGCCTCTTGGTTGAGGATGACTTGTCCCATAATGGAAGTATCTGTAATGAGCTACCTCAAGAGAAACAAGCAGAATGTCCCATAAGCATATGCCCCTGACATTGTGAACTCTGTAATGTCACCTTTGGTAATTCAACTGTATGAGGAAAAATGCCCCTGGCTATTAAGCACAGCTGAGTCTGGACCTAATTGCCCCAACTGAATTGAACAGTAACTTGGTATGCCTCTTGACTGGGAAACAGTGATTATGCCCTTGGCATTATGAACTTTGTAATGTTACCCTTGGCACTTCAGATAGATGAGGAGATCTGCCTCTGGCTGCTTAAACATAGTTGAATCTTGTCCTGATTGCCCCAAATGAGTTAGGAAGTATCATGGTTTGCCCCCTTGATTGGGAGATAATGACTATGCCCCTTTGTATACATGGACTTTGATCCAGGAAGCAACTCTGTTTATCGGAAGGACTTTGGTTCATTGAACATTCATCCTGTAAGCTTCTCCATTTGTCAAACACTCATGTATACGCAAACAAATATATTCAAAAAATGCAATGCTTATGTCTGTCTTGAAGTTTTTGAAACAAGTTATTTTAGAAAGACTATTTTTTTTTAATGTGAAAACTGTGATATTAACTCAAGTCTTATAACAAGCCCTAAAGGATTCAGGATACCTTTTTGTAGCAGTACGCTTTCGAACTAACCATGCTTCAGTTAGGACTTTTAAAGGGTTATAACGTGGCCTGGTTCACGGTTTAAGAAATAAAGGATAAAGGCTCAAAGTTTATTTGTACCCAACCCAATCTCCATGATGTTCTTCAGTCCTATGCTCAGTTAACTTATGCATTGAGGCTCAAAGGAGTTTGGAATTGTAACACTGACATTTGTGATGGTTCAGAAACCCAGAATTTATTTGAATATTCAGTCATCTTTCTTTGTTGAGGATTCACAGTGACCTCTTTTTTTTCTCTTTTGACTTTATTATCCCTTCTTTTTGCCTGAACTGCTTATTTCAAGGTTACAGTCAGCGGGATGTCTTAATGTTTTACTAAGTCTCCTTCATAGTTTTTGACTTAGTGAATTGTTCTTTTATTGGATATTGACTGTCAGGTTTCATGATTACAGAGAACCATCATTAGTTGTGTACAACACATATAATTGGCATATTTTGAGTTAACTGAGTAACTACCCCGCCCCAGGTTATGAATAAGGGTTTTAATTTGTGAGAATAAAAACTCCTACTTCATAGGCTCAAAAGGGTTGACTAGGGATTAACTTCCTTATATCTCCACTGTTTAGGAATTGAAACAATGCCTGTACATCGTCAACATAGTCTTGTTCAAAAGCATACTGCATAAGATTATGGTATTGTTTTCGTCATCCTCCCTCTATAGGCTTATAGCTTTATCAGGAGTTAAATATCACAAGATAGAAATAAGAAGTATAATTCAAAATATAGTGGAACGAATGGATTAATTCAAGACAAACATATGCGATGCATTAATGAAAACAAAAGTTTAACATAATAGTAAGTGTTCAAACAAATAAAAGAAATTACAAATGAAAATTCAAATGTTGTCCCATCCAGTTGGCTGAATGTCCTCCATTGCAATCTGTGAACTTTGAGGAGCAGTATACTTCACCATGAAATCAAATTTTCCACTTGGATGCCCCAAAGTGCCCCATATCTCAACAGGCTTAGGTATTCTTCCTTTCTTGTTACTTTGGGCTACTTGTCTTGCAGCTTCGGTGTTTGATGGACGATAGTAAAATTCAACTTGACCTTCTGGAGTAACCTCTAGGATTCCTTCGTCAATCAGATCTTGAATCTTCTTATTCAACGCCCAACAATTATTAGTATCATGTCCAGGACTGTTGGAGTGATACTTACACCTTGCCTTGGGATTATAGCGAGGAGAAGAGGTGTTAGGATTTTTAGGAGAATTTTCCAAGGAAATTAGCTTCATTTCTAACAGGCATTGCAAAACTTGTGACATTGGTGTGCTGAACTTGATAAACTTCCTTTTACATTCCTTGTGTTGAGGTAGATTAACCTTATCAGGTCTTTCTTCTTCAACTGAAGAACAATCAATGGCAACCGGCTTCTTACCTTCTTTTATCCTCATCTTCCTTTCAACCAAATCAACTTGTTTTAATGGAGGTTCACTGACAATTAGATCCTTGACTCTATCACTTTGAAGTTTGTGGGCAAAGGTTCTCAGCTCTTCTTTCCCCTGAGCTAAACTTTGAATAAGGGCCACCTGGTCATTCATCTGGGTCCTTATTTCTGTTATCTCAGCTTGCAATTGTTCCAACTGACCATCCTTGTTGTCCTCAGGACTCTTCTTCTTAGCCAGCAGTGTCTTCAACTCATCTTGTCCCTTGGACAAGTTCAGAATCAACTCTTGGAATCGGGCATTCTGAGCCTGGAGATCTTTGACTATCTGTTCAAGAGCCATTGCTGAAATAAACAGCGAGAAGATAAGATACCTGTACACAATAAACCTGTGATGCAATAATATGGGGTATAAATGCATATGCAATGTTTTCAAGGACCGCAGGATTTAAATTTGTTTAAACAACCAAAAAGTAAACTTGTTTGCCCCTTGGGCTTACAATCAAAATGAATACAAAAAATGGGGTTTTAAGTCTCCCATGGACGTTTCCTCTTTGTGTTGAGGTATGAGTTGAGATTCCGCTCCTCGTGAAGTTGCTTTGTTAGTTCTAGGATTCTTTCTTGGCTTGCTTTGTAATGAGCCTCGAAAGTATCCCTTTGCTCCTTCAGTTGGATCCATGATCTCTGCAAGTCTTCCATATCAGTAGGCATGTCTGGGTGAAGGATGGTATAAGCTGTGTCTCCTTCAGCAACAGGTTCCATGGTAACTGGTAGGACGGCAGGATATGGCATCATGAGAGTCTGAGCACGAGATCGCACCCATCTGAGATAAGCTTCCATAGGAATAGTGTATTTAGGCTCCAGAGTCTTGCTGTCAACTTTGTTCACTTTTCCCCATGCTCGTATGAATCTCTGACGGTAACCTTGAAGATCGTTGTCGTAGTCAAATACAATGCCCTGAATCAACATGTCATGTGGACCATCACTCCGAGCGTAACCAAACTGTCGTAAAGCTAGAGAGGGGTTGTAGGTGATGCCTCCTCTTATGCCTAGAAGTGGCACATTAGGAAACTCCCCACAACGGTCAATGATGGTGACATTCTCCATAGATTTGGAGCACCAATGGATATCTGAGTGAGAAAGTGACATGATCCTTTTAGACCATCTGAACCCTTGCTCATTCTTCATTACTGAGCGAGGAAGGTGAGAGATAAACCACCTAGAAAGCAAAGGTATGCAGCACATCAAAGTTCCTCTTGCCCTTGTAGTACGGGTATGAAGAGAATGTAGGATGTCTCCAAGCAATGTAGGTACTGGATTGTGACTCAGGAATATGTTGATGGCATGAACGTCTATGAACTGATCTGGATTGGGGAACAATACTAAGCCATATATCAGCAAGGCTAAGATCTCCTCAAAAGCATCATAGCTCATGGCCTTCAAGAACATTTGAGCTTTATCCATTAATACCTTGGCAAGAATACCCTTAACTCCGCTTCTCGTTTCTAGAACAATGTCAGACTTCTTCAGATGCAGAGCTGCAGCAATAACCTCAGGTTTAAGCTCCTTCTCTAAACCTGTGAAGGGTCTTTGATCAAGAACAGGTATGCCCAGAAGTTTAGAGAACTCCTCCATGGTTGGAACCAGTTGATAATCAGGGAATGTAAAACAATAGTGTTTAGGGTCAAAGAACTGGAATAGGACACTCATCATGTCTTCATTGAACCCTGAAGTGACTAGATCCAATAGGTGACCATGTTTCTTGACGAACTGGGAATGATCAGACACTTGAGAAACCAACTCTTTGAGCTTAGCAGGTATCCCCACAAAGTTGATTCTGATGGTGTTTCTACGAGCAGAAGCCATGACCTGCAACAAAGAACAAAGATAAATCCTTTGGTCCTTGAAATGGTTAGTGAAAATGCTATGCTTATGATGCATGATGATGTCATGATGTTATGCTCAATCACAAACATGTGGCACACACAAGCAAATCACACAATAGCCCTAGGTTTAAAGGCTTGCATGAGGTTCAAAGGTAAGTACCCTCCCCTGAAGTTAGTTGGTTCATCCTGTCCTACAAAAGTAACTAGGTTCTAAGGGATCTCAATATCATTGATCCTTCACAAGGGTGGTTGATCAGAAGGCAACTTACTTGCCAACCAAAACCCTCCAAGTTTAAGATCTCAATGAGCGTAGTATCGAGTGTCAACCAACTTCAGTCTGCACCAAAGCCGGTTACCTCACTACTTTCTAAAGGCCAAGATGAGTTAACTAGGGTTCTAAAAGTTAGTTAGTGCATTGACAACATATGGCAGCCTCATATTATCCTCAACTTGACTTAAGGAACATAAGCACCAACCAAGAAGTCACACTAACTATGGCCACCAGATCAACCGTATCGATATACGTCGTACAGTTTCCTTGGTCTATTGCCATTTACCTATGGTATACTAGATCCGGGTTAGGACCTTTCACACATAAGAGCACCCCAACAAGTAATATAAAGCAAACAAGGCAAACAATTTAAAGTGATCTAATTCCTAAGGGTACCCCTCTTAAATTTAAATCCCCAGCAGAGTCGCCAGTTCTGTAACACGGTGGGAGAACTGACTTTAGTTATGTTGCGGATAGCAAGAGTCGCCACCGACTTTTATTTTATCCAAAGGAAAGGCATAAAAGAACAGGAAAGACCTTATAAAAGATTTTTGGGTCCGGGGGGTAGGTTATGTAAAGGGAAGGTGTTAGCACCCTTTACATCCATGGTTATCCATGGGCTCTTAGTTACTTAGCTCACTTTGAATTGTTTTTGAAAAGTGTAGTGTGTGAATAAAAATTTTCATAATAGTTAATAATGATCCATGTACGGATGCGTAAAAACTTGTGTTTTGAAAATTTGTTTGAAATTTGTTAAGTGTTTGAAAAGTTTGAATGAAGTGAGCAAGCAACTATGAGGTACCTACCCTAAAGTTTTAAGTCTTTCTTGTTCTTTATCCTTTAATTGGTAAGACTATGCCTACTATTAAGGAGTAGGTAGTCATTACCTTGGATGTAAGGGACATGTGAGGGACATCTGTTTATGAAGGCAACTGTGGGGTGTATTAAGCATTTAGGAGGGACTATCATCATTATTCGAAAAGGGACTTGATCTTTAAAGGCAACCATTAGGGACTTGATGATTTTTCTTTTTGAGGGACTTGCTTTATACACCCCACTTGACCTTATGATTAGGCAACATTGAGGGATAGCCTTAGAAATGTGAGATGGCGATTAAAAATCGACTTACGTGTGTGAGTGTTTAATTTATATTTATCTTATAATTAAAGTGATCTAAATTCAAATTTTAAATAGAATACATATTTGCACTCCCTAAATTACTAACCATAGCATAAAAATTAAATAAATTAAATATTACAAAATTTACACCAAGGAGCAATTACATAATTATAATAAGCAATTAAAAATAAATAGCAAAGATAAATATAAAAGCAAAATATAAATAATAAGTAATAATAAATAAATAAGCAATAAATAAATAAAATAGGGGTTAGTAATAATAATAATAAGAAATTAAATAAGGTTAGTGAAATAATAATAAGCAAAAATAAATAAATTAATAATAATATGGTTAGTAATAATAACAAAAATCAAAATAAATTGAATTAGCAAAAATATTATAAGAACATAAAAATAACAATCAAAAGATTTAAATTTTTTAATATATAAACAAAAATAAGAGGAAATATGAAAAATAATAATAATATTTTAATTTATGTACAAATTATTAATTTATTTTTAGAATATTATAATTATAAAATTAAAATATTATAGGCTCAATTTAAAATTATTTACATATAATTTAAATTACAAACTAATTTTAGAATACTCACATAAGTTATAAATATATTTACAAAAAAACTTAATTATATAAAAGATTATATTAAATAAATATATACATGACAATTTAAGAATTAGAAAATAACAATTAGGTTTTTTAATGAATATTTAGAAAAATAAACTAGGGTTTTTTTAAGACTAGGGTTTTGTTAGAAAATATTTTTTAGGGTTTATAATTTAAGGTACAAAATTATTTTAATTAATAGATATAATGATAAAAGATAATTAAGAAAAATAAAAATTTAGAATTTAAAAAAAAAACAATTGTTTTCATATGTTGTTTATATACATACATAATCTATCATATATTTTTTTTGATTAATAATAAGAGAATAATTAAGCAAATTAATTAAATGAATTAAACAGAAAAAGTAGTAAAAATGAAACTTACCTTGGCTGGGTTTGAACCCAGGACGTTCTGCCTGCAAACACCAAAACCCACCACCAGGCCAGCCAAGCGTAGGTGATAAGGAAACAGATCCAATTTGTTTTGTGCTTTGACTTTGAAAAATCAGGAAAATAATGAACAAGCAAAAAGGCCTGGGGTGGTGTTGAACCCAGGACCTCATGAATATACATACGCGCGCATAACCGCCTGGCTGGGAGAGCCTACCTGATCTTTGAATGGCAACATAACATAATATATTGAGTTTTCTTTGTAACCTGAAAAAATAGAAAAATAATGGTACCAGGCAGGATTCGAACCCTGGCCTTTTCACAATACGCCTGCCTGACCTTCCACTGGGACAAACGCACGTTTGTGAAACATAAACAAGATTAATACATAATATTTTAAAATGAAATTTAAATTTCCAGAATGCGCGCGAACTGGCTTCGTCTTCTTCCTCATAACCTTCGAAATTTCCTGCGAATCCAGCTACGAGATTTCCTGCGAAAAACAAATTCCAGCAAAACCTACGAAATACAAACATGGACAAAACAGCAAGATTTCATGCAATTGGTTATGCCATTAAGTTCCAAACAAGATTTCCAATCATCCTATGTCCTCATAATCCATTTATATTGGTTGGATAACAAAACCCTAATTCTTGGCCGAAACCCTAACTATGGTGTTTCACGGTTTAGCCATGGTTTCTTCAATCCAATTGTCCAGAATCGTTCTATGCATCACAACAAACATATATCAGTCATTAAAAACAGTTTATAATGCACATATTATTGAATTCGAAAAATTAAAGTTCAAGACAAAAATTGATTCGGGTAGAGCATTATAGCATGTATGGGATGCATATGAGTGATGGTTTAGGATCAGAGAAGTCCAAGGAAGCTCTCCATGTTCTTGTTTTACCTTAAAACCACTTGTATGAAGGAATCCGAATGTGAGATTTTCAATGGTTTTTTGACTTTGTGAACTTACCTTTAGGGCAGAAAAATTCGTGGCTTGAGGATTGCATTATGTTTAGTACTTATAGGAGATTGAATCTAGGTCAAAATATTGATTGATCATGTGGAAATTTTGATTCAAAAAGATTGAAATTGATCATGTCTTAAAATTCAAATATTTGTGTATGAAGGCTTGCTATTTTTGGATCAATCTCATGATTTCCTTCCCTTTCAATTCCAATCAGTATTGAAGATATTCTAGAAGCTCAATCTCCATTAAATATTGCATTTTCATATTTTATATTTATTTAAAATGATTTTTATGAATTAAATCAAAATAAATAAAAATAAAATAATAAAAATTCTGATTTTCAATCATTTGGGTCGTGCATGATGATGGTGTATGGATTGGATCATAATTTGACAAGCCCATTTGGAAGAAATTAGTTTTAGACCTCCTTTTTCATCATAAACCAACTCAAAATTTCCCAACTTTGCAAGGGCACATACCCTTCAATTTTAATGCTATGAGGGCATTCTTGGACATTTTAGAAAGCTTGAATAGTCCTATAAACAACCCCACTGGTTTCATGTCCATATCATTTACCAATCTCAAGTTATGCCCTTTTGAAGTTGTTGACTTTTTGTTGACTTTCAAAATGACCTATAATGTCTTAGCTCATACCTTCCAAATGAAGCATTTTTGGGATTGGCTTGTGAGACACAAAGTTGTAGAGAATTCACTTTCCTTCAAAATGAGCTTTGAGTGGAGACTTGGTGATGAAGTATGTGAAAGTTATGGCTGGTCAAAGTTCAGTTGACTTTTACTGAGGAAACCCTAATTTAGAAACTCCTGATTCTTGATGATCTGAAATCTCCTTGATGAATCATGATCAACCCTTGATCAAATGATGAATTTTATTTCATATACTTGATGTTGGCAAAAAATCATGAAGTTTGACTTTGGTTTGACCACAGTTGACTTCAGTTTGACTTTTTAACTACTTTGACTGATTTTGACTTATCTGATCATCTGACTGAGCAAACTTTTGAGAAAAGTATTGAAACTTGTCATGGGGGTTCTTAAACATATATAAGATGTTATGAAACTCACTTGAAGTCTTGGAAGTTCATTTAGCCTGATTAAAGTAAAAACCCTAGTTTTGGATGCACTGCTTAGGAGGTGCATTGTCTGAGGGAATTGTCAACTCTTATGGCCAATTGTGAACCTTGTGAACCTTGTGAACCATCATAAAATGTCTTGTGAACCTAATGGGAGATATTGTGAAACTTGTGAACCTTTTGAACCTCATAAAGTGACTTTGTAGACCTCATGAACCTCATGAAAGGTTATGTAAACATTGTGAATCTTGTGAACCTTGTGAACCTTCAAGAAGTAACTTGTAGACTTCATGAACCTCATGAAAGGTTATATAAACATTGAGAAACTTGTGAACCTTGTGAACCTTCATAAAGTAACTTGTAGACTTCATGAACCTCATGAAAGGTATTTGAAAGCATTGTGAAATTTGTGAACCTTGTGAACCTTCATAAAGTAACTTGTAGACTTCATGAACCTCATGAAAGGTATTTGAAAGCATTGTGAAACTTGTGAACCTTGTGAACCTTCAAGAAGTGACTTGTAGACTTCATGAACCTCATGAAAGGTTTTGTAAGTGTTGGGAAACTTGTGAACCTTGTGAACCTTCATAGAACACAAAGTCTTGTATTGTGAGGGCAAATTTTGGGGTGCAACAGCTGCCCCTGTTCAATTTTCTGAAACCTGAGGGGTTAGATTGGTATGTTTGCCAGTCGTGACCTGGAAGGTTGAAGGGGATTGAACACAAAAGCCCAAAAATTTGCACTCACCAGTGCGTAGAGTGATACAGATGACTAGTTGAATATGATTGAGTGGGCTTAAAGATGCCACTTGGAGGAAAGTTCTTCAGATACATGTCTCGGAGGATGAAGCAGTCCAAAATAAGGGGGTATAATGATAGCTGTAAGGAGGATGAAGCAATTCTGATGTAGTAAGAAGCTGTCAGGGGGATAAAGCAACCCTGAGGTAAAGAAGCGGTCAGGGGGATAAAGCAACCCTGAGGTATGATTCCAGGAGGATGGAGCAATCCTGATATAATAAAAAGCTGTCAGGAGGATGAAGCAGTCCTGAGGTAATAATAAGCTGTCAGGGGGATAAAGCAACCCTGAGGTATTTGATAATATGCTTTCAGGAGGATGAAGCAACCCTGATGTAACAATGTATTCCCAAGAGGATGAAGCAGTCTTGAGAGATGATAAGTCTTCAGGAGGATTAAGCATTCCTGATGTAATAGGAATTTTCAGGAGGATAGAGCAATCCTGAAGTAATGATGATAGTTGTCAAGAGGATAAAGCAGTCCGAAGTAATGATAATAGCTGTCAGGAGGATGGAGCAATCCTGAGGTATAAGAAGCTGTCAGGAGGATGAAGCAATCCTGAGGTAATAAGCTGTCAGGGGGATAAAGCAACCCTGAGGTATTTGATAATATGCTTTCAGGAGGATGAAGCAATCCTGATGTAACAATGTATTCCCAAGAGGATGAAGCAGTCTTGGGGTAATAATAAGCTGTCAGGAGGATAAAGCAATCCTGAGGTACAATAAGCTGTCAGGAGGATAAAGTAATCATGAGGTAAAGAAGCTGTCAGGGGGATAAAGCAGCCCTGAGGTATTTGATAATATGCTTTCAGGAGGATGAAGCAATCCTGATGTAATGATAATAGCTGTCTTCAGGAGGATGAAGCAATCCTGATGTAATAGGAGTTTTCAGGAGGATAAAGCAGTCCTGAAATAATGATAATAGCTGTCAGGAGGATAAAGCAATCCTGAGGTATAAGAAGCTGTCAGGAGGATAAAGCAATCCTGAGGTAGTAATATGTTCCCAAGAGGATGAAGCAATCTTGAGAGATGATAAGTTTTCAGGAGGATAAAGCAGTCCTGATAATCATAAGTTTGTTTGCTGGATAAATAACCTGAAACAAGGTAGCATTTGTATAATAATATTAGTTTATGCATTATGTATGCATGTATAGTATGATGCACTTAAGTAATGTACTATGTATCTATGGATATGTATGTTATGGTATGATGTAAATGATGTATGTATTATATGACACTGCCGGAAGCGTCTGGATATCTTCATATAACAACTGCTGGCCAGGGAAAATAAATCCCGATTCGTTGCTGAAGAATATGAGGAACTCGTCCCCGTCTTGTTTGATGATGAGATATACATAACCTTCCGTATGTTGGGGATAGTAAGGATAAATATAACCTCCCGTCTGCTGGGGATAGTAAGGATGGATATAACCTCCCGTCTGCTGGGGATAGTAAGGTATATATAACATCCCGTCTTCGTTCGTCGTACCCTTATTGGAAAGTAATTTCCCGTATATCCGTATGAGGATAAAAGAGATGGATATAAATTCCAGGGGAGATGAGACTTTATGAAGAAGGATTTGTCCTACTGAGGGGTTTGTGATTGTCTTGTAAAGATGAACCGGTGAAGCTTCGTTGAAATCCTTCTCTCGTTCGTCCTTAGTAAATACTATTACTGCCTTTTCATGCATTTCTGGTAAACATCAATCATATTAAAAGCATTCATGCATTCAAACACCACCAATGGACGTTTCGCTTATGTAAATAGGGTAAAAGTAAATCTGGATTCAGAGGGAAAAGTAAAGATGAACTTGAAAACAGAATTGTTTCAACTTCGAGAGTGTATAACCAATTGGATTTGGAGCTCCTGAAATTTTTAACTTTCCTGAATACCTTCCAACAATTCTCATAGCTGGATCTGAAGACCTGATACTGACACCATCTGATACTACTGGCATAGACAATTAATTTCCACCACGGCTTCTGCTGAGAATCCAATATCAAGGTAATACAATGAGAGGAATGTGTCTTCACAATGTAATGGACCATATACGCTCCAGGTATTAGATTTGAAGAGAAAGCATTGCCTCTTGGTTGAGGATGACTTGTCCCATAATGGAAGTATCTGTAATGAGCTACCTCAAGAGAAACAAGCAGAATGTCCCATAAGCATATGCCCCTGGCATTGTGAACTCTGTAATGTCACCTTTGGTAATTCAACTGTATGAGGAAAAATGCCCCTGGCTATTAAGCACAGCTGAGTCTGGACCTAATTGCCCCAACTGAATTGAACAGTAACTTGGTATGCCTCTTGACTGGGAAACAGTGATTATGCCCTTGGCATTATGAACTTTGTAATGTTACCCTTGGCACTTCAGATAGATGAGGAGATCTGCCTCTGGCTGCTTAAACATAGTTGAATCTTGTCCTGATTGCCCCAAATGAGTTAGGAAGTATCATGGTCTGCCCCCTTGATTGGGAGATAATGACTATGCCCCTTTGTATACATGGACTTTGATCCAGGAAGCAACTCTGTTTATCGGAAGGACTTTGGTTCATTGAACATTCATCCTGTAAGCTTCTCCATTTGTCAAACACTCATGTATACGCAAACAAATATATTCAAAAAATGCAATGCTTATGTCTGTCTTGAAGTTTTTGAAACAAGTTATTTTAGAAAGACTATTTTTTTTTAATGTGAAAACTGTGATATTAACTCAAGTCTTATAACAAGCCCTAAAGGAGTCAGGATACCTTTTTGTAGCAGTACGCTTTCGAACTAACCATGCTTCAGTTAGGACTTTTAAAGGGTTATAACGTGGCCTGGTTCACGGTTTAAGAAATAAAGGATAAAGGCTCAAAGTTTATTTGTACCCAACCCAATCTCCATGATGTTCTTCAGTCCTATGCTCAGTTAACTTATGCATTGAGGCTCAAAGGAGTTTGGAATTGTAACACTGACATTTGTGATGGTTCAGAAACCCAGAATTTATTTGAATATTCAGTCATCTTTCTTTGTTGAGGATTCACAGTGACCTCTTTTTTTTCTCTTTTGACTTTATTATCCCTTCTTTTTGCCTGAACTGCTTATTTCAAGGTTACAGTCAGCGGGATGTCTTAATGTTTTACTAAGTCTCCTTCATAGTTTTTGACTTAGTGAATTGTTCTTTTATTGGATATTGACTGTCAGGTTTCATGATTACAGAGAACCATCATTAGTTGTGTACAACACATATAATTGGCATATTTTGAGTTAACTGAGTAACTACCCCGCCCCAGGTTATGAATAAGGGTTTTAATTTGTGAGAATAAAAACTCCTACTTCATAGGCTCAAAAGGGTTGACTAGGGATTAACTTCCTTATATCTCCACTGTTTAGGAATTGAAACAATGCCTGTACATCGTCAACATAGTCTTGTTCAAAAGCATACTGCATAAGATTATGGTATTGTTTTCGTCATCCTCCCTCTATAGGCTTATAGCTTTATCAGGAGTTAAATATCACAAGATAGAAATAAGAAGTATAATTCAAAATATAGTGGAACGAATGGATTAATTCAAGACAAACATATGCGATGCATTAATGAAAACAAAAGTTTAACATAATAGTAAGTGTTCAAACAAATAAAAGAAATTACAAATGAAAATTCAAATGTTGTCCCATCCAGTTGGCTGAATGTCCTCCATTGCAATCTGTGAACTTTGAGGAGCAGTATACTTCACCATGAAATCAAATTTTCCACTTGGATGCCCCAAAGTGCCCCATATCTCAACAGGCTTAGGTATTCTTCCTTTCTTGTTACTTTGGGCTACTTGTCTTGCAGCTTCGGTGTTTGATGGACGATAGTAAAATTCAACTTGACCTTCTGGAGTAACCTCTAGGATTCCTTCGTCAATCAGATCTTGAATCTTCTTATTCAACGCCCAACAGTTATTAGTATCATGTCCAGGACTGTTGGAGTGATACTTACACCTTGCCTTGGGATTATAGCGAGGAGAAGAGGTGTTAGGATTTTTAGGAGAATTTTCCAAGGAAATTAGCTTCATTTCTAACAGGCATTGCAAAACTTGTGACATTGGTGTGCTGAACTTGATAAAATTCCTTTTACATTCCTTGTGTTGAGGTAGATTAACCTTATCAGGTCTTTCTTCTTCAACTGAAGAACAATCAATGGCAACCGGCTTCTTACCTTCTTTTATCCTCATCTTCCTTTCAACCAAATCAGCTTGTTTTAATGGAGGTTCACTGACAATTAGATCCTTGACTCTATCACTTTGAAGTTTGTGGGCAAAGGTTCTCAGCTCTTCTTGCCCCTGAGCTAAACTTTGAATAAGGGCCACCTGGTCATTCATCTGGGTCCTTATTTCTGTTATCTCAGCTTGCAATTGTTCCAACTGACCATCCTTGTTGTCCTCAGGACTCTTCTTCTTAGCCAGCAGTGTCTTCAACTCATCTTGTCCCTTGGACAAGTTCAGAATCAACTCTTGGAATCGGGCATTCTGAGCCTGGAGATCTTTGACTATCTGTTCAAGAGCCATTGCTGAAATAAACAGCGAGAAGATAAGATACCTGTACACAATAAACCTGTGATGCAATAATATGGGGTATAAATGCATATGCAATGTTTTCAAGGACCGCAGGATTTAAATTTGTTTAAACAACCAAAAAGTAAACTTGTTTGCCCCTTGGGCTTACAATCAAAATGAATACAAAAAATGGGGTTTTAAGTCTCCCATGGACGTTTCCTCTTTGTGTTGAGGTATGAGTTGAGATTCCGCTCCTCGTGAAGTTGCTTTGTTAGTTCTAGGATTCTTTCTTGGCTTGCTTTGTAATGAGCCTCGAAAGTATCCCTTTGCTCCTTCAGTTGGATCCATGATCTCTGCAAGTCTTCCATATCAGTAGGCATGTCTGGGTGAAGGATGGTATAAGCTGTGTCTCCTTCAGCAACAGGTTCCATGGTAACTGGTAGGACGGCAGGATATGGCATCATGAGAGTCTGAGCACGAGATCGCACCCATCTGAGATAAGCTTCCATAGGAATAGTGTATTTAGGCTCTAGAGTCTTGCTGTCAACTTTGTTCACTTTTCCCCATGCTCGTATGAATCTCTGACGGTAACCTTGAAGATCGTTGTCGTAGTCAAATACAATGCCCTGAATCAACATGTCATGTGGACCATCACTCCGAGCGTAACCAAACTGTCGTAAAGCTAGAGAGGGGTTGTAGGTGATGCCTCCTCTTATGCCTAGAAGTGGCACATTAGGAAACTCCCCACAACGGTCAATGATGGTGACATTCTCCATAGATTTGGAGCACCAATGGATATCTGAGTGAGAAAGTGACATGATCCTTTTAGACCATCTGAACCCTTGCTCATTCTTCATTACTGAGCGAGGAAGGTGAGAGATAAACCACCTAGAAAGCAAAGGTATGCAGCACATCAAAGTTCCTCTTGCCCTTGTAGTACGGGTATGAAGAGAATGTAGGATGTCTCCAAGCAATGTAGGTACTGGATTGTGACTCAGGAATATGTTGATGGCATGAACGTCTATGAACTGATCTGGATTGGGGAACAATACTAAGCCATATATCAGCAAGGCTAAGATCTCCTCAAAAGCATCATAGCTCATGGCCTTCAAGAACATTTGAGCTTTATCCATTAATACCTTGGCAAGAATACCCTTAACTCCGCTTCTCGTTTCTAGAACAATGTCAGACTTCTTCAGATGCAGAGCTGCAGCAATAACCTCAGGTTTAAGCTCCTTCTCTAAACCTGTGAAGGGTCTTTGATCAAGAACAGGTATGCCCAGAAGTTTAGAGAACTCCTCCATGGTTGGAACCAGTTGATAATCAGGGAATGTAAAACAATGGTGTTTAGGGTCAAAGAACTGGAATAGGACACTCATCATGTCTTCATTGAACCCTGAAGTGACTAGATCCAATAGGTGACCATGTCTCTTGACGAACTGGGAATGATCAGACACTTGAGAAACCAACTCTTTGAGCTTAGCAGGTATCCCCACAAAGTTGATTCTGATGGTGTTTCTACGAGCAGAAACCATGACCTGCAACAAAGAACAAAGATAAATCCTTTGGTCCTTGAAATGGTTAGTGAAAATGCTATGCTTATGAAGCATGATGATGTCATGATGTTATGCTCAATCACAAACATGTGGCACACACAAGCAAATCACACAATAGCCCTAGGTTTAAAGGCTTGCATGAGGTTCAAAGGTAAGTACCCTCCCCTGAAGTTAGTTGGTTCATCCTGTCCTACAAAAGTAACCAGGTTCTAAGGGATCTCAATATCATTGATCCTTCACAAGGGTGGTTGATCAGAAGGCAACTTACTTGCCAACCAAAACCCTCCAAGTTTAAGATCTCAATGAGCGTAGTATCGAGTGTCAACCAACTTCAGTCTGCACCAAAGCCGGTTACCTCACTACTTTCTAAAGGCCAAGATGAGTTAACTAGGGTTCTAAAAGTTAGTTAGTGCATTGACAACATATGGCAGCCTCATATTATCCTCAACTTGACTTAAGGAACATAAGCACCAACCAAGAAGTCACACTAACTATGGCCACCAGATCAACCGTATCGATATACGTCGTACAGTTTCCTTGGTCTATTGCCATTTACCTATGGTATACTAGATCCGGGTTAGGACCTTTCACACATAAGAGCACCCCAACAAGTAATATAAAGCAAACAAGGCAAACAATTTAAAGTGATCTAATTCCTAAGGGTACCCCTCTTAAATTTAAATCCCCAGCAGAGTCGCCAGTTCTGTAACACGGTGGGAGAACTGACTTTAGTTATGTTGCGGATAGCAAGAGTCGCCACCGACTTTTATTTTATCCAAAGGAAAGGCATAAAAGAACAGGAAAGACCTTATAAAAGATTTTTGGGTCCGGGGGGTAGGTTATGTAAAGGGAAGGTGTTAGCACCCTTTACATCCATGGTTATCCATGGGCTCTTAGTTACTTAGCTCACTTTGAATTGTTTTTGAAAAGTGTAGTGTGTGAATAAAAATTTTCATAATAGTTAATAATGATCCATGTACGGATGCGTAAAAACTTGTGTTTTGAAAATTTGTTTGAAATTTGTTAAGTGTTTGAAAAGTTTGAATGAAGTGAGCAAGCAACTATGAGGTACCTACCCTAAAGTTTTAAGTCTTTCTTGTTCTTTATCCTTTAATTGGTAAGACTATGCCTACTATTAAGGAGTAGGTAGTCATTACCTTGGATGTAAGGGACATGTGAGGGACATCTGTTTATGAAGGCAACTGTGGGGTGTATTAAGCATTTAGGAGGGACTATCATCATTATTCGAAAAGGGACTTGATCTTTAAAGGCAACCATTAGGGACTTGATGATTTTTCTTTTTGAGGGACTTGCTTTATACACCCCACTTGACCTTATGATTAGGCAACATTGAGGGATAGCCTTAGAAATGTGAGATGGCGATTAAAAATCGACTTACGTGTGTGAGTGTTTAATTTATATTTATCTTATAATTAAAGTGATCTAAATTCAAATTTTAAATAGAATACATATTTGCACTCCCTAAATTACTAACCATAGCATAAAAATTAAATAAATTAAATATTACAAAATTTACACCAAGGAGCAATTACATAATTATAATAAGCAATTAAAAATAAATAGCAAAGATAAATATAAAAGCAAAATATAAATAATAAGTAATAATAAATAAATAAGCAATAAATAAATAAAATAGGGGTTAGTAATAATAATAATAAGAAATTAAATAAGGTTAGTGAAATAATAATAAGCAAAAATAAATAAATTAATAATAATATGGTTAGTAATAATAACAAAAATCAAAATAAATTGAATTAGCAAAAATATTATAAGAACATAAAAATAACAATCAAAAGATTTAAATTTTTTAATATATAAACAAAAATAAGAGGAAATATGAAAAATAATAATAATATTTTAATTTATGTACAAATTATTAATTTATTTTTAGAATATTATAATTATAAAATTAAAATATTATAGGCTCAATTTAAAATTATTTACATATAATTTAAATTACAAACTAATTTTAGAATACTCACATAAGTTATAAATATATTTACAAAAAAACTTAATTATATAAAAGATTATATTAAATAAATATATACATGACAATTTAAGAATTAGAAAATAACAATTAGGTTTTTTAATGAATATTTAGAAAAATAAACTAGGGTTTTTTTAAGACTAGGGTTTTGTTAGAAAATATTTTTTAGGGTTTATAATTTAAGGTACAAAATTATTTTAATTAATAGATATAATGATAAAAGATAATTAAGAAAAATAAAAATTTAGAATTTAAAAAAAAAACAATTGTTTTCATATGTTGTTTATATACATACATAATCTATCATATATTTTTTTTGATTAATAATAAGAGAATAATTAAGCAAATTAATTAAATGAATTAAACAGAAAAAGTAGTAAAAATGAAACTTACCTTGGCTGGGTTTGAACCCAGGACGTTCTGCCTGCAAACACCAAAACCCACCACCAGGCCAGCCAAGCGTAGGTGATAAGGAAACAGATCCAATTTGTTTTGTGCTTTGACTTTGAAAAATCAGGAAAATAATGAACAAGCAAAAAGGCCTGGGGTGGTGTTGAACCCAGGACCTCATGAATATACATACGCGCGCATAACCGCCTGGCTGGGAGAGCCTACCTGATCTTTGAATGGCAACATAACATAATATATTGAGTTTTCTTTGTAACCTGAAAAAATAGAAAAATAATGGTACCAGGCAGGATTCGAACCCTGGCCTTTTCACAATACGCCTGCCTGACCTTCCACTGGGACAAACGCACGTTTGTGAAACATAAACAAGATTAATACATAATATTTTAAAATGAAATTTAAATTTCCAGAATGCGCGCGAACTGGCTTCGTCTTCTTCCTCATAACCTTCGAAATTTCCTGCGAATCCAGCTACGAGATTTCCTGCGAAAAACAAATTCCAGCAAAACCTACGAAATACAAACATGGACAAAACAGCAAGATTTCATGCAATTGGTTATGCCATTAAGTTCCAAACAAGATTTCCAATCATCCTATGTCCTCATAATCCATTTATATTGGCTGGATAACAAAACCCTAATTCTTGGCCGAAACCCTAACTATGGTGTTTCACGGTTTAGCCATGGTTTCTTCAATCCAATTGTCCAGAATCGTTCTATGCATCACAACAAACATATATCAGTCATTAAAAACAGTTTATAATGCACATATTATTGAATTCGAAAAATTAAAGTTCAAGACAAAAATTGATTCGGGTAGAGCATTATAGCATGTATGGGATGCATATGAGTGATGGTTTAGGATCAGAGAAGTCCAAGGAAGCTCTCCATGTTCTTGTTTTACCTTAAAACCACTTGTATGAAGGAATCCGAATGTGAGATTTTCAATGGTTTTTTGACTTTGTGAACTTACCTTTAGGGCAGAAAAATTCGTGGCTTGAGGATTGCATTATGTTTAGTACTTATAGGAGATTGAATCTAGGTCAAAATATTGATTGATCATGTGGAAATTTTGATTCAAAAAGATTGAAATTGATCATGTCTTAAAATTCAAATATTTGTGTATGAAGGCTTGCTATTTTTGGATCAATCTCATGATTTCCTTCCCTTTCAATTCCAATCAGTATTGAAGATATTCTAGAAGCTCAATCTCCATTAAATATTGCATTTTCATATTTTATATTTATTTAAAATGATTTTTATGAATTAAATCAAAATAAATAAAAATAAAATAATAAAAATTCTGATTTTCAATCATTTGGGTCGTGCATGATGATGGTGTATGGATTGGATCATAATTTGACAAGCCCATTTGGAAGAAATTAGTTTTAGACCTCCTTTTTCATCATAAACCAACTCAAAATTTCCCAACTTTGCAAGGGCACATACCCTTCAATTTTAATGCTATGAGGGCATTCTTGGACATTTTAGAAAGCTTGAAGAGTCCTCTAAACAACCCCACTGGTTTCATGTCCATATCATTTACCAATCTCAAGTTATGCCCTTTTGAAGTTGTTGACTTTTTGTTGACTTTCAAAATGACCTATAATGTCTTAGCTCATACCTTCCAAATGAAGCATTTTTGGGATTGGCTTGTGAGACACAAAGTTGTAGAGAATTCACTTTCCTTCAAAATGAGCTTTGAGTGGAGACTTGGTGATGAAGTATGTGAAAGTTATGGCTGGTCAAAGTTCAGTTGACTTTTACTGAGGAAACCCTAATTTAGAAACTCCTGATTCTTGATGATCTGAAATCTCCTTGATGAATCATGATCAACCCTTGATCAAATGATGAATTTTATTTCATATACTTGATGTTGGCAAAAAATCATGAAGTTTGACTTTGGTTTGACCACAGTTGACTTCAGTTTGACTTTTTAACTACTTTGACTGATTTTGACTTATCTGATCATCTGACTGAGCAAACTTTTGAGAAAAGTCTTGAAACTTGTCATGGGGGTTCTTAAACATATATAAGATGTTATGAAACTCACTTGAAGTCTTGGAAGTTCATTTAGCCTGATTAAAGTAAAAACCCTAGTTTTGGATGCACTGCTTAGGAGGTGCATTGTCTGAGGGAATTGTCAACTCTTATGGCCAATTGTGAACCTTGTGAACCATCATAAAATGTCTTGTGAACCTAATGGGAGATATTGTGAAACTTGTGAACCTTGTGAACCTCATAAAGTGACTTTGTAGACCTTATGAACCTCATGAAAGGTTATGTAAACATTGTGAATCTTGTGAACCTTGTGAACCTTCAAGAAGTAACTTGTAGACTTCATGAACCTCATGAAAGGTTATATAAACATTGAGAAACTTGTGAACCTTGTGAACCTTCATAAAGTAACTTGTAGACTTCATGAACCTCATGAAAGGTATTTGAAAGCATTGTGAAATTTGTGAACCTTGTGAACCTTCATAAAGTAACTTGTAGACTTCATGAACCTCATGAAAGGTATTTGAAAGCATTGTGAAACTTGTGAACCTTGTGAACCTTCAAGAAGTGACTTGTAGACTTCATGAACCTCATGAAAGGTTTTGTAAGTGTTGGGAAACTTGTGAACCTTGTGAACCTTCATAGAACACAAAGTCTTGTATTGTGAGGGCAAATTTTGGGGTGCAACAATACACATCCCTCTACAAGGGACACATGAGAACCACAATAGGCCACAATTACAGTTGATCCACCTTCAAGGACAAATCATATGCCCTCATATTCAACGAAACACAATAAAGAGAAATAAACTCTCATACATACCGGGAATATTTTACTCAGAAGCTCAATGTCCAGACATCCTATCTGACATTATACTGTCGACAACCATCCTTCCATGCCCAAAAAGGAGATTCCCTCTAACGGGTACCATTTAAGTTATCCATAAAAACCAGGGTACTGACTGAGCATCATACCATACATATACTTTCCAGCATAAGTATGCATCTCTTCTTCCCTCCAATCCTCTATCCTCAAAGACTCCTTCTTGTACTGACCTCATCAAACACCATAAAATGAAGTACATTAGCATTTGCAAAGGAACATACAATAATAACTATTATTTGACATATATTCCTCCATAATTGACCAAGAAAATCCCTTACAATAGGACCTTGATCATGAAAAAATAACATTTGGTCTGGAACTTCCAGTTCTAAAACTCTCTTACTCCAAACAGGTGACTGTAACACTCAACCAAACATCTTAGATTAGTCTCTAAGACGAGGATATGAAAAAATAAAACAACAAACTTCCTTGAGCTTTACCCATTGGTTGGTTCATAAAGGTTGAGTTAGAATTTAGATACAACCAACCATATAGTGAACACACACTCCTAAGGAGACTGACTTTTAACAATAAGAGACTGGTCTAGTGCATACATTGCTTTTAACATTCGAATGATCAACACAATGTCAAGACATTCGAATGTCATTAATGACTGGGCTAGACAATTCATGATGCCACACTGTGATCTACCTTGCTTGATACAGTCTTGAAGATTTATCCATTTTATCTTTATATCATCATCCCTCCTTGAAGAGCTCCTCCAACACATAAGAACAAACGTTCCAAATTCTGATAGACTTGAACAAGGTATCAAGTTTGAGAAAAAAACAAACTCCATCATATAGGATATAGATGGAAAATAATCAGTCTTTTCATTAGAGACTCAAGATAAGAACAATTACCTTGATGACAAAATTCTTCAAGCACAATTCTCCGAGAGAAGCAACCGACTCATCCATACCAAAATCAGAGTCCACAACAGAAACTTACCTTAAAGATAATGTAGTCATAGACATAATCATCTTCAAGATCAATCAAATCCAACTTTCCTTGAGCAGAAGTATCTTCAAGATGTTAGGGTGAATGTTCTAGACATATATCCTTGACTTTCAATCGACATGCACATAACCTGGTTGAGATCCCTTCCACAGTCTTTCACCAAATATCAGGTCACAAGCTCCTACATAGAAGAGACAAGAATACCTTAATCTTATACTCATATTCCAACCTATCATTCTCAAAGACAGGTTAGAAATACAATGATATAACAATCCATCTAAGTTGATGGTGTTTTGATCTTTTTCTTCACTAGTTGTCACATACATGTCAGATCTCTTTAGAGAGAGACCTCATAACCCTTCTAACAAGATGTGTCTTCAAGAGAGATCTTGAGAGGATCCCAAGCAACTTTAGTCACAACACATGTGTTGAGAAATCTGAACACATGCTACACAACTCAATTGGCTAAGGAATTCACACCTTAGGATAACAAAATTCAAATCCTACTCTCCTTCCAAGGATATGACCCCTTAGTTTTTTATCTTTTAACCCCTTTAGTCTTTCTCTTCTCCCTCTGAAGAAAAAATGCAAAAAAACACCTAATAAATGCAATAGGTGTATATTATGCCATGATTTTTAAGTACATGAGAAATGATGAGCGGGAGAAGTCCTTACCTCTTATAGAGTGCTTTGTGCGCGAGACACTTAGATCATCTGCGTAAAGTATTTGTTCCTATTTGTAAACACCCCAAATTTGCCCTCACCCATTCACACATGACTTGTGATCATCTCATATGCATAAACACAATCACATCATCTCATGTCTCATTTGGTTTCACTGGATAGTTTCTAAGGCATCTGCACCTAGGGTTTGTGATCTGAGCAACCTCAGGGCATCTTGAGCCATTCCAAAGGCCACTAATCAACTCAAAGAGGTCCATGTGTGTTCTTATATCATGTTACATCCTCACAAAGCCAAAATTGCAGAGGGATCACAAGAACTAGGGTTTGAGTGGATGCAGAGCCAGGTTGAACTGCACAGTTGACCTAAAATTAGGGTTTTGGTTTCAGAGGCCATAACTCCAAATTTTTTGGTCATTCTTATTTCCATTGGTCTCTATATGGTATAGGGAGTATGCATATCAATTTTCATGAAGAAATTCCATGGGGAAGTCATCTGATCAAGAGTTGACTTTTCAGACAAGTCAGTGCAAAATCAGGGCATCTGAGGCCCCCAATGACCCAACCAATGGGTGATCTTCATCATTTTGAGTGTATATGATCTTTATTTGGTCATGGAAGAAGGTTGAAGTTCATAAAAATCAAGAATTTAGGGTTTTTGCAAATGTTGACTTTTTGGGCATAGTTGACTTTTCAAGAATGCACCATTTTAGGTCAATTTTCAAGCCTTGATTCATGATCCAAAAAGGCTTCAAATGGAAAAACTTTGGTCATGAAAGTTGTAGATCTCATCTTTCCCTTTTCAAAAAGTACAAGAACATGATCTAACTCTTCATGGATCAAAAGTTATGGCCATGCAAAGTTGCCAAAAATCATTGTTTTTCAAGTTATGCACCAAGTGGAAATTTTGCTAAGTCTTGAATCAATGCATGATTGCTGCCTCAAATTCATGTCAAACCAGCATGTGAACATCCTCTAAGTCACAAAAATCAGAAATGGACCAAGTTTGCTCATGGTTTGGTTCATGAAACTTGATTTTTTCTCATGGAAATCCATAAAGCTAACCAAGTTGCAAAACACTCATGAGCTTTCAACCAACTTGCTGCATTGAGCCTTGGGTCAAGCCAACCTCTCACACTCACCATGCTGCACCAGAACCCAAGTTGTCCTTGCCTAGTATCATGCCATGCCCTATCTTACACAAAAGTGGACTTTGAGCAAAAAGCAACTCACCTATCATAGCAGGCCATGTCACATCAAGAGGCCAATCAGAATTGTTTATTCATTCATTTTGCTAGCCATATCACATAGCAACCAAGGGCTGAAACCAACACATTCACAACTTACACAAAAAACACCCCAACTTGCAACTTCCTTCGAATTTCATTACACAGCCTGCAAACACAAAATCTTTTTCCTCCATTCATCTCACCTTGATCCATAGAACACAAAGCATCAAGAACCAGAGCTTGAAACAACCAAAACACTTCACTGCCATCTCTCACCTCAGTTTGCAGTTTCACTTGCAACTCTCTCTATAGCCCACAAACATCAAAACAAACTTTGCCAAACTTCTCCACACACTTCATAGATCACAAACAACCATCTCTCATAGCCTGAAAGTGCCAAAATCTC
This sequence comes from Lathyrus aphaca, assembly GCA_963966055.1. Classification (NCBI taxonomy): domain Eukaryota; kingdom Viridiplantae; phylum Streptophyta; class Magnoliopsida; order Fabales; family Fabaceae; genus Lathyrus; species Lathyrus aphaca. Next base: position 9,792,059 of record OZ014525.1, read on the forward strand.
AACTGCCATTGTTGGCTGAACTGAAGCAGCTCTCTTCGAAACTCCTCATCCAACAAATATAAACTCCATTTGAGCATTCAAGCAACTTTGGGGGACCAAGAGGAGCAGGTTGAGCAAGGAGAGGAGGCCTGAAAGTTCCAAAATCAAAGGTTGCAAATCTCAGGTAACTCCAAATTAATTTTTCCAGAAATCAATTTGATTGTTACAAACTTGCTCTACATGTCTTGCTGACCATTCTGGTACCATTGGTTTTGAAAATGGTTGCGTTTTGAGAGTTTAATTGCTGTTTGAAGCTCACGAACCCTAGATTTTGTTTTCTTCGATTCAACTTGTTTAGGTTAGATAAATTTGTTTTGAGAGAGGGTTTTAATTCGTGAGGTGTTGGGGATCATTTCCCATGGCTTAGTTTTCATTTATTTTGCGTTTTGAGAGGTTTTGAACTTTTTCAGGCAAGCTTCTGGCCGGAGAAGACGACCGGAAGTCTTCTCCGGCCACCTGAGATTATTTAGGGCTTAATCCCATAATTAGTGTAAGTTTGAATGCTGGCCGTGGATATGCGTTGACCCATTGACTTCCCTCCAGATTGAAAGGTCCAGATCATTGCAATTAGCCCTAATCCACGTGTTAGGGTTAATTAACCACGTTTTATTTAATTTGATCTGAAGCAATCTGGGCCTCTCATTCTGGCGCGCAGTCAACCCCATTTGAATCCTGGACGCATCCTGGCCATCCATCCTGCATACTTCAGTTTTAATTCATTTTAATTCATTTTTCTTTCATTTTATTTGCATAATTTATTTAAAATAGTTAAAAATTCATAAAAATTATGAAACTTTTTCTTTAAGGTTTTATTAAATTTTTGTGACACAAAAACATTTTTATTTTATTTTTTACCATTAAAAAGTATTTTTAAATATTTAAAAGATTATTTTTAATTGATTAATGAGAATTAATTAATTAAAAATACTTTTAGGTATTTAAAAATTACAAAAAAATTCATGAAGTGTTCTAAGACATTTAGAAACATTGTCCAACCTTCAAACCAAATTTCTTTTTTGATCTTGATGCATTTTAAGAATTTTTCATTGAATTAAATCATTTTTGATGCATTATTTTGATCATAAGTTTGAAAATTCATTTCTGTCTTTTGGTGAAGGTTGAGACATTGATTCTTTTTGCTTTGTTTTTCATTTGGCATGTACTTTCAAGGATAAAAAGGCCATGATTTGATATTGCATTTTCTAATTGATTGGCATTTCTTTTGTTACAAACCCTAAAAAACCCTAATAACTTGTAAAATTCATAACTTGAGTTTGGTTGAGAGTTGAGAGCTCCCCTTTGGGCAGTGGTTCATTATAGGTCTAGGGTTTCTTTAGGTACCATTTTCCATTTTTCATATTAGGGTTTGCTTCTGTTTTTGGTTTATGTGTGATGTTTGATCCATGAACCCTAATTTGGGCTTTCATTTGCATCACTCTTGCATTCTCTTGCATAACATGATTTGCCATTGCATTTTGTGCATTCTTATGATTCATTTGACATCTTAAGACATGTATAAAGCATCATTGATCATTGCATTACATATTTGCCATGTCATTTGTCTTGTATGATTCATAACCTTTCATGCTTGTTCATGCTCCTTAACTTGCATCATTTGCATTCATAATCTTGTATGAACATCTCCATGTCTTGCCTCATGTTTGCAGCACTTCATAACATCATAATCATCATGTGTATGCTCCTGGTTTTGCTTTGTATCATGTCATTACATCTCATCTTGTATTGCATTGCATTTGTTTCTAACATTTCAGGTGGTAAGTAAACTTGAGAAGTGAATTTGCCTTCACTTCTCATAACTCTTCTTCTCATCTCTCTTGCATACCTTGCTGCATTCTTATTTGTGTTTGAGTTTGAGCTTGCTCATTCTTCTCCTTCTCACTTTCTTTCTTCAAGTGACTTGACTTCTTGAATGAAGCAAGTCACTTTGCTTCTCTTGATCCTGTTCATCAGCTTCCTGGTGGTTCCTTTGAAGATTGTTCTTGCAAACCTCACAAACCTTAGGATCATCCAAGCATGATAATGAATTAGGGTTTTGATTAGTCTCCCCCATAGTTTCTACCTTTGTGTCTCTCCTTGAGTCATCTCCCCTCACCTCATAATCAGGGACTAAACCCTCAAGGCTTTAAAACTTTGTGATTAAGATCATACCTGCATCCTTCTTTTAGGATGGAGTGTATAACTTTAATCCTAAGTCTTGGACCCTTAAGGTGTTGAACTCTCTTAATCAATCCACATAACAATCATCAAGACATCACACTTGTAACTTGGGCCTTGCATTAGGGTTCTAATTCTTCCTAAATTGGTTAAGAAGGACTAACCCTAAAGTTAATGGACAAGTCCCCCTCAAGTTGTCTTACAAATCATAAAATTCACTTCATCATCATATCATTAATCTAAAATCCACTTAATAAAGGCTTGTTTTGTCATGGGTTTAATCCCTAATCATGGATTAAGTTGAGGAGTCTTCCTCAGCTTAAACACTCTCATCTATTATCCTTCTTTTAGGATGGTGTAATGAGTCTGTTTAATCCTTGCTTATGGCTTAATCTCATTACTCAACACTAAACAAAATCACAAAAACATCTAATTAATCACAAGTAGGTTAATGATCTTAACCCTACATCAAAGGTGATTAAGTGTGAGAATCTGACTTCACACTTAAGGTATTCTCATTACCCCTAATCAGAGGGAAGATGTGATGAGTTTACTAAATCCATTGGTTTAGGCTTAAGCTCATTAACTTATGACAAACTTTCAAAAGCAATAAAAGACTGAAAACTCAAAAACAAACAATAATCGTCTCCTCCGGGATTCTTTTCTCATCTCATTCACTCACAACCGAGAACTTGCTTCTCCCGTCTAATGCAAGACAGTTAGCACCTGAGCCAGACAGGTCATACACTTGAGCATTGACAAGCAAGCAGTTCACAAGTCAATTCATCCTTTCAGTCTCTTTGGGTCGAACTACGGTGTTCTGACTTCCTCATTGCACGAGAGGATACGTAGGCATAACTTAACGGTTATCGAACAAAAGTCTCTGTTCATTCCCCCTCTTTCCAGCTTTATTCTTTAAGCCTCATGATCATGAGCATCTCATCTTTGTTCCTACACTGACACTGTATATATCACACTTCACACTTCTTACACTGACACCTGTACATTCTTTTCCAGCTCTTTTATGCACAAATAGCACTGACACTACCCCTTTAAAACACAAATCTTTCAAGCGTGGATCCCGTCGAGTACGACGGACAATCTGGGTGCTAATACCTTCCCAGGTTGTAACCAACCCCCTTTCTCAGTCTCTCTGGTTCGCAACCGTCTTATCCATTTCTTTTCTAGGCCTATGCAGCATTGCCTTTCCTCCGGGATAAAAATGCCTAGCTGGCGACTCTTTTCATTCTCCAGTGAGTTCACGGCTGTGTGTTCTCACTGTTCCCTTCGCCGACCGTTCGCGTCTGTACCTTCATCTGACCCTGTTTCATTTGTCGGGAGCGACAGCTTGGCGACTCTGCTGGGGACCCTTATACTGCAACCAGGGCTTCTGGTTCTTTTGTGGGTTCCTCCTAGCGCTTGATTGATTTGTGTTTATTGGGGTGCTTTGTGTTATTTGTGTTTGTATATTTACTTTATGTATTGTTTTCTGTACAGTTTTATTTATTGCTTTCTTTATTGCATTTGTATATATATCATATTGTCATACTGTTGCTGGCTGGATCTGGTTTCTCTGTTTTGGTGGGTGGGGTTCATTGAGAGTTAAGGTCCTACACCTGGGACCTGAGTGACACCTAGGATAGAGTGAACCATATTCTTTCCCATTCCATTTCGGTCTGGTGCGGGAATATGGAACACGGTTCAGATATGGGTTTCTTCTTGAGAACTCTGTGTTGCGGATTTCCTGCAATGCTAGGGGGATCTGGGAAGCCCGCTAAGTCTGGATGACCTTTTAGTTTGACCTTCAGAAGCTGAGGTGAATTAGAGGAGGAATTGTTATGGTTATTGTAAACACTGTACCTCCGGGTTAGAAGTGTTTACACTTCTCATAACAGATCCAAGTCTGAGGATCCTTGTTCTAGATCACTACCTGTGAGGGGGTTGGGCTGTTTACAGGTTTGCAGGTACCTGGACCTCAGAATACCCTGTTACTTTGACTTTGTTAAGAATGCTCCATGTTGGATAGTTCTTGTGATTCTAAAACCCTGGACATGTGGCTCTTTATTTGAGTCCCCCACCTTGGTTACTGGATTTTTTAGACCTCCATCTGGAATTCTTGAACACACATGGATCTATACCAAGGCAGTTAATCAGATCCAGCTCAGTCACAAACCCTTTTGCATTCCATCTGCATACATACTCATTGCATCATATTAACATGTGCTTATTTGTTTTTCAGGGTATCCATCCTCATCAGGTTTTGGTTTTGACCCCATCTGCAGCTTTGACCTGTTTCCACTAGTATTTGCTTCAGTTCTTCAGTTACCTGCACTAGCCAGTCAGTGGCCCACTTCTCAGCATCTTCATCAGCACTTATTCTACCCAGTCTTCAGCATCATGGCTCCAAAGAAAAGCAATATCACCTATCATTTCTTCCAACCAGACTTGTCAGACATCAGGAGGGTCCAAACCCTGATCACTCCCGAGCACATACCTCTGTTCAGAGAGCATTATGGGGATATACTTGACTTGGTTATGGACATGGACCCATCTCAGAGGAGCCTGATCCATACCTGCATCCAGTTCTATGACCCCCCATTGAGGTGTTTCACCTTTCAAGACTTTCAGTTGGGACCTCTCTTAGAAGAATATGCATCTTTGGTTGGTTTGCCTATCAAGAGAGAAATTCCTTTTAACCCTGAGATGGTCTTTCCCAGCAATGGAGAGATAGCAAAAGCTTTGCACTTGGAGCCTACCCTGATTGAGCAGCACATGACCTCTAAAGCTGGGATCCTTGGTCTTCATCTGGATTTCCTAATTTCTCAAGCTAGTCTGAAGGCCTCCCTGGGGGAGTGGAAAGCTGTTTGTGCATTGTTGGCCTTAAGTATATATGGGATTGTGTTGTTTGCAGATGAGCCTCGATTCATCAGCAAGAATGCAATCCACTTGTTCATCCTGAAGAACCCAGTGCCAACCTTGTTGGGTGACCTCTATTACTCAGTACATCAGAGGAATGAGAAACAGAGGGGTAAGCTAGTGAGGTGTTGTGCTCCACTATTCCATGCTTGGCTTCTCAAGCATCTACCCAGGACAGATGCATTCCTGAATCCTCATCAGCAAAGCAACTGGGCTAAGAGGCTCACTACTCTCACTGCAGCAGACATCAGATGGTGCACCCAAGGCACCAAGGGCAGAGATATGATCACAAGCTGTGGGCACTTTCCCAATGTACCTTTGGTAGGAGTTAAGGGAAGTATCAACTACAACCCCCTGCTGTTCAAGAGGCAATTAGGCTATGCACTGGTTCATGCTCCTAGGGAACAAGACCTGATTGAGACCCTCTACTGTGAGAACAAGATCAGTTTGACTGTTGTTAGGCAGGCTGCCTGGGCCTGGGATCATGTTCAAACCAAGGGAATCACCATTCTGGGGAAGTGCAATAATGTGGCATCAGCCCAATATCATGAGTGGTCCTATGCTAGGGCCCAAATCTCAGGATTGCCCTTCACCATCAAAGACATGCCTGAGTCATCATCAGCACCACCCCCTGCTACTGTCAGTTTGGAAGAGTTTGAAGGCTTGAAGGAAAGAAATGAGAAGCTATCCCAAGCCCTGCAGAAGACCCTCAAGGAGAGGAGTGAAGGTGTAAGGGAGATTGAGAGATTGGAGAAGCTGAGAGTGGAACACTTGACTAAGATTGAGAAGTCTGGAGACTATATCAACAAGTCTAAAGCTGGTGAGCAGATTCTGAAAAATGCTTGTAAAGAAGCCCAGTTCCAAAGAGCAAGGACAGACTTGTATTTGAAAGAGAGTCAGGCCAGGTGGGTCCGGATCACTGAGGCCCGTACTCTAGAAGGCAAGAGAGCTCAAGACAAGATGGAGCAGATAGAGAAGGCCCTGGCAGCAGCCCAGGAGGAAATTTCAGAGTTAAAAATCAAAGCTGGAGTGAAGAAATCCAAAGACCAAAGCCAGAACAAGAAGTTGACTACAGCTGTTGCAACAAGAAACCTTCTCATCAGGAATCTTACGGAGCATCCGGCTGATCCTGTGACCGAAGCACTTCTCAAGGAAGTTCGTGAGGATGAGTTTGGCCTTGGAGTTTGATCATTTGCTTGTTGTTATTCCTTTTCCATGTACTTTTGCTTTTTTGTGATGTATTTTGGCCCCTTCGAGGGTTTGTGTTGTAAAATGAACAAAATCATTTCACCTTTGTAATATATTTAGTTTACTTCAAAAGCAACTTCAACAGCATCATCTTCAAGGGCCGGGAAGGGTCAAAACTGAAGGCCAAACCGGATACCTTGAGAACAAATAAGCATAACTGCATTGCATGCTAACCCCTTTTGTTTGTTTTGTAGGTTTTTTGTTTTGTTGTTGCTAACCTCTGTTGTGAATCTCAGGAATTATTGCTCGCCGCCGGGTATTTCCTCTCAACAGGCCTCACAGGTACCCAACTAGAAACAACCTTCCGGGAATCCAGATGGATCAGATGCAGCAGGACCTTACGGAGGTCAGAAACCAGATGGCTAATGAAAGGGTGGAGATGAGAACCCAAATAACTCAGTTCATGGAAGTAATGAATAATTTAGCTCAAAGCCAGGAGAGGCTTAGAGTTCTGGTAGAAGGGAGGAATCAAGATGAACCTCATGTGGGAACTGCTGGCACAAGTAACAACGAGAGGGTCCAACCTCATGTCAATCCCCCAGTTTTTGGACCCCATCTTCATCCAGAGGCCAACATCCCAGTCAACATTCAAGGGACAGCCACAGCAGCCAGAGTACTTCAAGAAGATCCTCAGGAGGACCAGTATACAGTAATGGGTGCCGGAGAGGAAACATATGACAGGAGATTGGAAGAAATAGCTGAGAAGTTAAGATCCTTAGAATCTCAAAATTCTTTGGGTTTTGACGTGATGGATATGGGCTTAGTAGACGGGGTTAGGATTCCCCACAAGTTCAAGCCTCCATGTTTTGAAAAGTATAATGGGACTTCTTGTCCTCGAACCCATCTGCAATCTTTTCTCGGAAGATTAAAAGCTTACACCATGGATGAGAAATTGTGGATGTTCTACTTCGAAGATAGCTTGACTGGAGCATCAAGGGAATGGTATTCCCATCTGACAAGAGCAACTGTAAGATGCTGGAAGGACCTGGCAGAGGCCTTCATCAGACAGTATCAGTATAATCTGGATATGGCACCCAATAGGACCCTCCTAATGGGGATGTCACAATCATCAAGAGAGAGCTTCAGAGAATATGCTCAAAGATGGAGACAGCTTGCTGCTGCTGTCCAGCCACCTATGTCCGAAAGAGAGATGGCTGATATGTTCATGAATACCCTTCAGGGAACCTATATTGATAGGCTAGCTGCTTTCTCTTCCACCAGCTTCGCAGATGTTGTTATAGCCGGGGAGAGAATTGAAAGCCTATTAAAGATGGGTAAGATATCTGATAATGGTGCTAGCTCGTCCAGTAGTACAAGAAAGCCTTTTGCAGGCCCTAGAAGAACTGGCGAGACCAATGCCATCCACACCAACAGGGGCAGGCCCCAATATGTTCACAGGTCAATAGCAGCAGTCACCATCCCTGCTCCAGCACATCCTCTGCCAGTCTATCAATCTCCTCAACAAAGCTTCCAACAACAACCTCAGTATCATCAGAATCAGTATCCTCCAAGGAACTTCAACAACAACTCTAGCAACAACAATCAACAGAGGCCATTCCAGCAGAGGCCCTCTCAAGCTAACAGAGTGATCGACCCGATCCCAATGCCGTATGCTGCTTTGCTGCCACAACTTCTGAAACTCAACCTAGTTGAGCTAAGAACGTTGGCACCTCCGGATCCCAACAGTCTACCAAGGAACTATGACTCCAACGCTAGGTGTGCTTTCCACTCAAACGCACCTGGTCACAGTACAGAAAAATGCAGGGCTCTGCATATGAAGGTACAAGACTTGGTAGACTCCAAGGCTCTGAATTTTGCACCTCCGCCCAATGTCAATAAAAACCCAATGCCAAACCATGGTGGTCCTCGAATTAATGCTATTGAAGAAGACCAACCATCTTATTTGATAACTAGTGTGGATCAGATCCGGACACCATTGGTGGAAATCAAAGCTCAGCTCCGCGAAAACAATATATTTCCAGGGTGTGAACTGGGATGTCCCTACTGCAATATTTCATGGAATGGGTGTGAGGACTTGAGGAATGGCATTGACAGCCTTATTCAGAGTGGCCTACTGCAGATCACTACATCATTTCCGGCAAATCAAGCAACTTCATCAGCAACGGCTTCAGACCCTCCTACAAATGCAACAACTATTGTTCCCGACAATTCATCAGCACCATCAACAAGTACTTCACCTGTCCTTCCAAATAATCAGTTTTCAACAGTTTTTCCTGCTACAACTTCAGCTTCATTCCATTTCGACTCTCCATCAACAACAACAACAGTTCTTCCAACGGAACCTCCTACAACACCAGCAAACAATCATGAAAATGTCTCCACAGTTACCATATTCTACGATCCAGAAAATAACTCCGCCTACCATTCAGAAGGTGCTGCTCCCACTAGAGCACCAGTTACAATCTTTTATGATCCTCAAACATTAACAGTCCCTTCAGCAGCAGCAATCAGTCCGGTCACTGTCACGGTGCCTGGACCTGTACCATATGAAAGCGATAGGGCCATCCCTTGGCACTATGGCTCCGACGTATACTGCGAAGGAAAAAGAATCACTCTTGAAACATCAACACCTGCACCACAGGTAGACAATGTGGGAGGAGGCGGAGGCTTCACCCGAAGCGGACGTCTCTTCGCCCCACAAATTCAAAAGCCTACTGCCGAAGCAGAAGTTGCTGCCAAAGCAAAAGGTAAAGGCCCGGTGCAGGAAGATCCAGCTGCCAAAGAAGCCCTGAAAACTCCATTTGATCAGGAAGTTGATGAGTTTATGAGGATCATCAAAAAGAGTGATTACAAAATTGTGGATCAACTTCACCAGACGCCATCCAAAATCTCCATCCTCTCACTGCTTATGTGCTCCGAAGCCCATCGGAATGCACTACTGAAAGTACTGCACGCAGCTTACGTGCCCGAGGAGATTACTGTCAACCAATTGGAAACCGTTGTTGGAAATGTTACTGCTAGCAATGGGCTAGGGTTTACCAATTCTGACTTGACAGTGGATGGTCGTAACCACAACAAAGCCTTGCACATAACCATGGAATGCAAAGGAGCTGTCCTTTCTCATGTGCTGGTGGACACAGGTTCTTCCCTAAATGTCTTGCCAAAGAAGGCTCTGGTGAAGCTTGAATATGAGGGATTGGCATTGAGACCCAGCAACCTGGTGGTTAGAGCTTTTGATGGCTCAAAGAGATCGGTTCTGGGAGAGATTGAGCTGCCCGTGACAATTGGCCCGCAGACTTTTAAAACTATCTTTTATGTGATGGACATTCAGCCCGCCTACAGCTGTTTGTTGGGTAGACCCTGGATTCACGCCGCCGGCGCAATAACGTCTACCCTTCACCAAAAGTTAAAATTTGAGTGGGAGGGTCAAGTTGTCACAATCTGTGGAGAAGAGGACATCTTTGTTAGCCACCTGGCTACCTACAAGTACATTGAGATGGATGGAGAAATCCATGAAACGATGAGCCAAGGTTTTGAAGCCTTGAATGTCAATGAAGCATCTGCTGTTTCAGGAATCTCCATGTCATCTTACCAACAAGCCCGGAAGGTTGTTGAAGAAGGAACCGCCCAAGGCTGGGGCAAGGTCTTAGCTGTGGAGGAGAAGAAGGACAAATTTGGGTTGGGTTACAGACCAACTCAACATCAAGTGAAGGCTGCTGGAGAGCCTGGTTTTGTCAGTGGGGGAATGCTTACCCCCGATGCTATCAACTGTCTGGAAGACGAGCTGGAAGAGGAGCGCAACCTGGAGAATTGGATTCGTCCAAAGGTCCCGGGGAGCAGTGTCTCGAACTGGTCTTCCCAGGGAATTATAAATGTTACTCGAGCAGAGTAATTATTATTTCCTGTATCTTTTATAGCATGCATCCAAGTCTTGCATCTTGCCCAAGATGACAAGACTCATTTTGTAACCAGGGCCATCTGTACTTTTGTGCAAACAAGATTAAATTAATGAAATATCAGACAATCTTTTTGCAAACGAGTCTTTTTCTTTTCTGCTCACTGTTTTTCCATTTTTCTTTTTGTACAAAAATAAATGGCGGTGTTTTCAAAATGATAACTTCATTTCACTTTTTTCTAAAGCAAGATTAAAATCAATCACTAAAATGAACCGACTTAACCCTTGCAGAGAGTGCCTTCCTGACAGCACCGACAACAGCACGGCTATGACATCGTATGACTTTGACAATCCAATCAATCAAGCTGATGAAGGGGTTGATGAAGAATATGAGCTTCCTGAAGAACTAGCTAGGTTGTTGAGACAAGAGGAAAAGGTCATTACTCCTCACCAGGAGGAGGTTGAAGTGATTAACCTTGGTACAGAGGAAAACGTGAAAGAAGTTAGAATCGGGGCCTGCCTGCAAGACTCAGTGAAGAGACAGCTGATAGATCTGCTTCAAGAGTATGTTGATGTGTTTGCTTGGTCCTACCAAGATATGCCAGGGTTGGATACCGATATTGTTGTGCATAAGCTGCCTTTGAGGGAAGAATGCCCACCAGTCAAACAGAAGTTGCGCCGAACTCGCCCAGACATGGCTATGAAAATCAAGGAAGAGGTACAAAAGCAATGGGACGCCGGGTTCCTTGCTGTGACTAGCTATCCGCCGTGGGTTGCTAATATAGTACCTGTGCCTAAGAAAGACGGCAAAGTAAGAATGTGTGTTGATTACCGGGATCTGAACAGAGCCAGCCCGAAGAATGATTTCCCATTACCTCACATTGACGTATTGGTGGATAATACGGCTCAGTTCTCGGTATTCTCCTTCATGGATGGGTTTTCGGGATACAATCAGATCAAGATGTCACCTGAAGACATGGAGAAGACAACATTCATCACACCTTGGGGCACGTTCTGTTATAAAGTGATGCCATTCGGACTGAAGAATGCTGGTGCAACGTATCAACGGGCTATGGTAACATTGTTTCATGACATGATCCATAAAGAGATAGAATGCTATGTGGATGACATGATTGCCAAGTCCCTTACAGAGGAAGACCATCTGGTGAATCTGCTCAAGTTATTTAAGCGTCTGAGGAAGTACCAACTGAAGTTGAACCCCAACAAATGCACATTCGGGGTGCGATCCGGTAAGCTGCTGGGCTTTATTGTAAGTGAGAAAGGGATTGAAGTTGACCCTGATAAAGTCAAAGCTATTCAAGAAATGCCTGCACCGAAAACTGAGAAAGAAGTTCGAGGGTTCTTAGGTCGATTGAACTACATTTCACGGTTCATATCTCACCTTACAGCAACTTGTGAACCCTTATTCAAGCTGTTAAGAAAGGAGCAAACGGTCAGGTGGAACGAAGACTGCCAGAAGGCTTTTGACAAGATCAAGGAGTATTTGCAAGAACCTCCAATCCTTATGCCTCCAGTTGAAGGAAGACCTCTGATTATGTACTTGACAGTATTAGAAGAATCGATGGGGTGTGTACTAGGTCAGCATGACGAGTCTGGTCGAAAAGAGTATGCGATATACTACCTAAGCAAAAAGTTTACCGACTGTGAACAGCGTTATTCACTGCTCGAGAAAACTTGCTGTGCTTTAGCGTGGGCTGCTCGCCGACTGAGACAGTATATGTTGACCCATACTACTCTATTGATCTCAAAAATGGATCCGGTTAAGTACATTTTCGAGAAGCCAGCTCTTACCGGACGGGTTGCAAGATGGCAGATGATCCTCACAGAATACGACATACAGTACACATCTCAGAAAGCCATCAAGGGCAGTGTACTATCTGAATATCTTGCTGAGCAACCCATTGATGACTACCAGCCTATGAGGTTCGACTTCCCCGATGAAGACATCATGTTCATTAAAGCAAAAGATCATGAAGAGCCTATCCACACTGAAGGGCCTGACCCAGAAGAAGAATGGACTATGATGTTTGATGGGGCTGTCAACATGAATGGCCGTGGTGTTGGTGCAGTACTCATTACACCTAAAGGGGTTCACATGCCTTTCTCGGCAAAGCTCACTTTCAACTGCACTAACAACGAAGCTGAATACGAAGCTTGCATTATGGGTCTTGAGGAAGCCATTGACCTCAGGATCAAGACATTGACTGTATTCGGAGATTCAGCTTTGGTAGTCAATCAGACCAACGGAAAATGGTACACCCACCAAGATCATCTGATACCTTACAGGGATTATACAAGAAGGTTACTGACTTTCTTCACAACAGTCAAACTTGAGTATATCCCTCGGGACGAGAATCAGTTTGCAGATGCTCTTGCTACCATTTCATCCATGATCAAAGTTCAAGCTGCTAACTTTGTACCTCAGATTTCAGTATCGAGACTTGATAGACCAGCATATGTATTTGCAGCAGATATTGCTAAAGATGATAAGCCTTGGTTCCATGACATCAAGTGCTTCTTGGAGGATCAAACGTACCCACCTGGGGCATCTTCCAATGATAAAAAGACTTTAAGAAGGCTTGCTGGAAGTTTCTTTCTGAACACTGATGGATCTTTATACAAGAGGAACTTTGATATGGTACTCCTCAGGTGTGTTGACAAGACAGAAGCAGATTTGTTGATGCATGAAGTGCACGAAGGATCCTTTGGTACCCATGCAGGAGGGCATGCCATGGCTAAGAAGTTGTTAAGATCAGGCTATTACTGGATCACAATGGATGCAGACTGTTGTGCTTACGCCAGAAAATGCCATAAATGCCAGATTTATGCAGACAAGGTGCATGTGCCTCCCAATCCCCTGAACATAATGTCTTCACCATGGCCCTTTGCTATGTGGGGCATTGACATGATTGGCAAAATTGAGCCAACTGCTTCGAACGGCCACAGATTCATCCTGGTCGCCATCGATTATTTTACAAAGTGGGTTGAAGCAGCCTCATATGCAAATGTCACAAGGCAAGTGGTAGCCAGATTTCTGAAAAGAGATATCATCTGTCGGTATGGAGTGCCCGAGCGAATCATTACTGATAATGGTTCCAATCTCAACAACAAAATGATGGCAGAGCTGTGCCGGGACTTCAAGATCCAACATCACAACTCTTCTCCTTACAGGCCAAAGATGAATGGCGCTGTTGAGGCAGCAAACAAGAATATCAAGAAGATTGTGCAGAAGATGGTAGTCACCTACAAAGATTGGCATGAAATGCTACCGTTTGCCTTGCATGGGTACCGCACATCAATCAGGACGTCCACTGGGGCAACACCGTATCAGCTTGTGTATGGTATGGAAGCAGTCCTACCTGTTGAAGTTGAACTACCCTCGTTACGAGTATTAATGGATGTTAAACTGAGTGAAGCAGAATGGGTTCGGTCCCGATACGAACAACTGAGTCTGATCGAGGAGAAAAGATTGGCTGCAATCTGTCACGGGCAGTTATATCAGAAAAGAATGAAGAGAGCCTTCGATCAGAAAGTCAGGCACCGAGAGTACCAAGTGGGAGATCTCGTGCTGAAAAGAATCCTCCCTCCTCATACAGACCACAGGGGCAAATGGACTCCGAATTATGAAGGACCATTCGTCGTAAAGAAAGTTTTCTCTGGTGGAGCACTAATGCTCAGCACCATGGATGGTGAAGATTTCCCATCCCCTGTGAATTCAGATGCAGTTAAAAAATACTTCGCATAAAATGACCCGCTGGACATAAAAAACAGAATGTAAGTCCAGGCAAAAATAGGGCATCCCGGCGAGTCAAAAACAGAATAAAAGACTCGGGCAAAAATAAGGGAAAATAAACAAAAAATGTACACCCGCTGAGTTGAAAAGCCGCATTGGACAGCTCAGGCAAAAATGGGTATCCCGATGGATTGAAAACCCGAAAGGGCGATCCATGCAAAATAAGGGAATAAGCGAACAACTGCATTCTGAATTCGTCTGTATCACTTGCAACTTGGTAAGTTTCAAAGGATCAAGCTTCAATCAGAATCAACTTTCTCCAGAAAGCAAGACGAGAAGAACGTCATTGTCATACGAGTCATAGCGGGAGAGGAAGCTCCTCAAAGCGTCATCAACACCGCCAGCACTTTGTTTCTCAATTTGTAACAATCTCCTCATTTCAGGAGATATGTTTCTTTGACTGTATCTTGCCAATTCAGGGCACGCAAATTAATAAAGTCGAATTTTCAGTCATGTTTCGTTTTTACATTTATGTTTTGCAAAGAGTTGTCTGATATCTCTAAAAATACAATTGCATAAGTACAGATGCCTCTCTCTAAAAATAAAAACACATGCTTACAGGGAATATACTTACTCTCGAAAGTACTTGTCTCCTATGACGGAATCCAGTAAGGGGTACCTCGGGACCTTTTCGTGCGTTTCCTTATCTTTGCAGGATTGCAGGTATCCAGAATGCAACTTGGGGCATGCAAGTTACGTCTCAGCAAACTGGCAAATCATTATCAACTCACCTGGCCCTGGGAGGTGCCCATTTCCCCAGCAAGTTGCCAAATCAACATACAGCATCGGGAATGCTCTACCCCCAGCTGAGTTGCCTCTCACAATTCCCCAGCTGAGTTGGCCGCTTATTACTTATCCCCATCAGAATGGGCAGGTGTCACAGAAGATGCCCTTATCCCCGGCGGGGTCAAGAAGTCACCGTAACAGATTTTCTAGGGAGATCTTTCAGCGATGCCTCTCTCTCTCCCCAGCCGAGTTGTCATCTCGCCCTCAGCTGAGTACAAATCAGGGAATCATCCCCACAGAGCTCCGGCCTCTTTTCAGAAGATGCAACGCGCGAAGAGATCACAACAGAGTACAGAAAGCTTCTACAAACCCCAGCTGGGTCCCGTGTTATAAGGATATGTCAACCAATGACCTATGTCCCCAAGCAAATATCATCATTAGATCCACCAATGATCTTATCCCCAGCTGGGATGTCTTCCTCAGCAGATCGATCAGAGATCTTTGCAGCAACGGGATCCGAATCCCGGATCGGTGCCTCTTTGCATAATCATAGCATTCGCATCATATTCACCCCCAGAGCGTAGCATTCCGTCTAATACGGAGCATTACGGCAAAAAAATCAAACGCATAGCATAATCATAAGTCATGTTGTGAATTGAACACTTGTAAATATTGACAATCTGTCATTATACAGAATACTTTCCCTCAGAATCCCCATCAGAGTCCCAGCAAAAGCAATTGCATCCACAATCATAATCACCAGTACATACACCTTTTGGCACCCGTCCGTGCCGTTTTTCCCCAGTAAAGTCGCCTGAATACACCTTACAAATCAAGATCACCAGTATTACAGATACTTTCTGACACCCGTCCGTGTCAAATCACCAGCAGAAAGCCAAAGACATCCTCTTTGCACTCACACAATCTTTGACACTCGTCCGTATCATATCCCCAGCGTGGTCGCCTGTACTTGTACACTTTCTTGACACCCGTCCGTGTCATATCCCCAGCACAGTCGCTTACACTTTTGCAACCCATATACTTGTTAATATTACACTTTTCCCTCCTGACACTCGTCCGTGTCACTCCCCCCAGCAGATAAACACTCATATATACCTATTACTCACTGGTACACTTACACAGATACTCGTCCGTGTCTTGTATACACCATGTATATCCCCGCAGATTCGACAGTAGTCCTTGTTCTTTGTCAACCAGTTGGTACTCGTCCGTACCATCATCTCAGAACATTGCGTCTAGTGTTTGTTTCTACATGATACTCTTAAGGATGCTCGTCCGCATCTTTAATCCATACACTGTGTCAAACACTTATGTCTTCGTGAATATAGATGCTCGTCTGTGTCTACTATTCCCCAGAAGGATACTTTCAGATGCAACACTCGTCCGTGTTCCTTGTTAACCAGTTGATACTCGTCCGTATCATCAGTTCTGAGCACGTGTCAGTTTGTTTCTACATGATACTCGTCCGTATCATAGTCTTAAGGATGCTCGTCCGCACCTTTAATCTATACAATACCAAACACTTATACCTTTTGTTTCTTGGATGTAAACGCTCGTCCGTGTTTACTATCTCCCCAGTAGATTGCCAACGAATTTTCCTTTTATCTAACACTCGTCCTGTGTTATGATACCTTTGAGAGCAGCCGTCCCCTGCTGAGTGGTCGTCCTCCACTTCTTGATGGTCGTCCTCCATCATGCTCATCCGATGGCCGTCCCCATCGTTGATTTTAGCAGCCGTCCCCTGCTAGGTGGTCGTCCTCCACCTTTTGATGATCGTCCTTCATCATTTTATCCAATGGCCGTCCCCATTGTTGATTTTAGTTGCCTAACACTCATCCTGTGTTATGATAAACTTTGAGAGCAGCCGTCCCCTGCTGAGTGGTCGTCCTCCACTTCTTGATGGTCGTCCTCCATCATGCTCGTCCGATGGCCGTCCCCATCGTTGACCTTTTCTATCCGATGGCCGTCCCCATCGTTGATATTTTGGCAGCCGTACCCTGCCAGGTGGTCGTCCTCCACCTTTGATGGTCGTCCCCATCATATTTCTTTTATGCCCAACAGAGCAGCCGTCCCCTGCTAGGTGATCGTCCTTCGCCTTTGATGGCCGTACCCCATCATCTGTTTATTTCATTTATTCTTTAACCCGATGGCCGTCCCCGTCGTGGTCCCTTTTCTTTTTAACCCGATGGCCGTCCCCATCGTTGGTTACTTTACCTTTGTGAACTGGATGGCCGTCCCCGTCATGTTTCACCAATCCCCAGAGAATGTTACTACTTTATCTTGATGGCCGTCCCCATCATATTATCTTAGTTTTTCCAGCTAGTCGGCCGTCCCCGTCTTAGCTTTATCTTTTATCCCCAGCATGTCGGTCGTCCCCGTCATCGCTTTATTTTACACACTTTTCCCAGCATGTCGGCCGTCCCCGTCATTGCTATTTACCCAGCAGTCGTCCTCTGCTCGACGGTCGTCCTCCGTCGCCCATACTTTACGACATACTTTATTTGCTTTTACAATCTATATCCCTTTTCTTCTTCATTTCTGTGAGTGCAAATTTTGGACTGTCTTTGGTATTCAACCACAAGTTATCTTGTTTGCCTGTTAAGCCGCCGCTTACAACCTGCACAGCTAACTCATGTTTGAATAGGGGCAGCTGTAAACACCCCAAATTTGCCCTCACCCATTCACACATGACTTGTGATCATCTCATATGCATAAACACAATCACATCATCTCATGTCTCATTTGGTTTCACTGGATAGTTTCTAAGGCATCTGCACCTAGGGTTTGTGATCTGAGCAACCTCAGGGCATCTTGAGCCATTCCAAAGGCCACTAATCAACTCAAAGAGGTCCATGTGTGTTCTTATATCATGTTACATCCTCACAAAGCCAAAATTGCAGAGGGATCACAAGAACTAGGGTTTGAGTGGATGCAGAGCCAGGTTGAACTGCACAGTTGACCTAAAATTAGGGTTTTGGTTTCAGAGGCCATAACTCCAAATTTTTTGGTCATTCTTATTTCCATTGGTCTCTATATGGTATAGGGAGTATGCATATCAATTTTCATGAAGAAATTCCATGGGGAAGTCATCTGATCAAGAGTTGACTTTTCAGACAAGTCAGTGCAAAATCAGGGCATCTGAGGCCCCCAATGACCCAACCAATGGGTGATCTTCATCATTTTGAGTGTATATGATCTTTATTTGGTCATGGAAGAAGGTTGAAGTTCATAAAAATCAAGAATTTAGGGTTTTTGCAAATGTTGACTTTTTGGGCATAGTTGACTTTTCAAGAATGCACCATTTTAGGTCAATTTTCAAGCCTTGATTCATGATCCAAAAAGGCTTCAAATGGAAAAACTTTGGTCATGAAAGTTGTAGATCTCATCTTTCCCTTTTCAAAAAGTACAAGAACATGATCTAACTCTTCATGGATCAAAAGTTATGGCCATGCAAAGTTGCCAAAAATCATTGTTTTTCAAGTTATGCACCAAGTGGAAATTTTGCTAAGTCTTGAATCAATGCATGATTGCTGCCTCAAATTCATGTCAAACCAGCATGTGAACATCCTCTAAGTCACAAAAATCAGAAATGGACCAAGTTTGCTCATGGTTTGGTTCATGAAACTTGATTTTTTCTCATGGAAATCCATAAAGCTAACCAAGTTGCAAAACACTCATGAGCTTTCAACCAACTTGCTGCATTGAGCCTTGGGTCAAGCCAACCTCTCACACTCACCATGCTGCACCAGAACCCAAGTTGTCCTTGCCTAGTATCATGCCATGCCCTATCTTACACAAAAGTGGACTTTGAGCAAAAAGCAACTCACCTATCATAGCAGGCCATGTCACATCAAGAGGCCAATCAGAATTGTTTATTCATTCATTTTGCTAGCCATATCACATAGCAACCAAGGGCTGAAACCAACACATTCACAACTTACACAAAAAACACCCCAACTTGCAACTTCCTTCGAATTTCATTACACAGCCTGCAAACACAAAATCTTTTTCCTCCATTCATCTCACCTTGATCCATAGAACACAAAGCATCAAGAACCAGAGCTTGAAACAACCAAAACACTTCACTGCCATCTCTCACCTCAGTTTGCAGTTTCACTTGCAACTCTCTCTATAGCCCACAAACATCAAAACAAACTTTGCCAAACTTCTCCACACACTTCATAGATCACAAACAACCATCTCTCATAGCCTGAAAGTGCCAAAATCTCAACTGCCATTGTTGGCTGAACTGAAGCAGCTCTCTTCGAAACTCCTCATCCAACAAATATAAACTCCATTTGAGCATTCAAGCAACTTTGGGGGACCAAGAGGAGCAGGTTGAGCAAGGAGAGGAGGCCTGAAAGTTCCAAAATCAAAGGTTGCAAATCTCAGGTAACTCCAAATTATTTTTTCCAGAAATCAATTTGATTGTTACAAACTTGCTCTACATGTCTTGCTGACCATTCTGGTACCATTGGTTTTGAAAATGGTTGCGTTTTGAGAGTTTAATTGCTGTTTGAAGCTCACGAACCCTAGATTTTGTTTTCTTCGATTCAACTTGTTTAGGTTAGATAAATTTGTTTTGAGAGAGGGTTTTAATTCGTGAGGTGTTGGGGATCATTTCCCATGGCTTAGTTTTCATTTATTTTGCGTTTTGAGAGGTTTTGAACTTTTTCAGGCAAGCTTCTGGCCGGAGAAGACGACCGGAAGTCTTCTCCGGCCACCTGAGATTATTTAGGGCTTAATCCCATAATTAGTGTAAGTTTGAATGCTGGCCGTGGATATGCGTTGACCCATTGACTTCCCTCCAGATTGAAAGGTCCAGATCATTGCAATTAGCCCTAATCCACGTGTTAGGGTTAATTAACCACGTTTTATTTAATTTGATCTGAAGCAATCTGGGCCTCTCATTCTGGCGCGCAGTCAACCCCATTTGAATCCTGGACGCATCCTGGCCATCCATCCTGCATACTTCAGTTTTAATTCATTTTAATTCATTTTTCTTTCATTTTATTTGCATAATTTATTTAAAATAGTTAAAAATTCATAAAAATTATGAAACTTTTTCTTTAAGGTTTTATTAAATTTTTGTGACACAAAAACATTTTTATTTTATTTTTTACCATTAAAAAGTATTTTTAAATATTTAAAAGATTATTTTTAATTGATTAATGAGAATTAATTAATTAAAAATACTTTTAGGTATTTAAAAATTACAAAAAAATTCATGAAGTGTTCTAAGACATTTAGAAACATTGTCCAACCTTCAAACCAAATTTCTTTTTTGATCTTGATGCATTTTAAGAATTTTTCATTGAATTAAATCATTTTTGATGCATTATTTTGATCATAAGTTTGAAAATTCATTTCTGTCTTTTGGTGAAGGTTGAGACATTGATTCTTTTTGCTTTGTTTTTCATTTGGCATGTACTTTCAAGGATAAAAAGGCCATGATTTGATCTTGCATTTTCTAATTGATTGGCATTTCTTTTGTTACAAACCCTAAAAAACCCTAATAACTTGTAAAATTCATAACTTGAGTTTGGTTGAGAGTTGAGAGCTCCCCTTTGGGCAGTGGTTCATTATAGGTCTAGGGTTTCTTTAGGTACCATTTTCCATTTTTCATATTAGGGTTTGCTTCTGTTTTTGGTTTATGTGTGATGTTTGATCCATGAACCCTAATTTGGGCTTTCATTTGCATCACTCTTGCATTCTCTTGCATAACATGATTTGCCATTGCATTTTGTGCATTCTTATGATTCATTTGACATCTTAAGACATGTATAAAGCATCATTGATCATTGCATTACATATTTGCCATGTCATTTGTCTTGTATGATTCATAACCTTTCATGCTTGTTCATGCTCCTTAACTTGCATCATTTGCATTCATAATCTTGTATGAACATCTCCATGTCTTGCCTCATGTTTGCAGCACTTCATAACATCATAATCATCATGTGTATGCTCCTGGTTTTGCTTTGTATCATGTCATTACATCTCATCTTGTATTGCATTGCATTTGTTTCTAACATTTCAGGTGGTAAGTAAACTTGAGAAGTGAATTTGCCTTCACTTCTCATAACTCTTCTTCTCATCTCTCTTGCATACCTTGCTGCATTCTTATTTGTGTTTGAGTTTGAGCTTGCTCATTCTTCTCCTTCTCACTTTCTTTCTTCAAGTGACTTGACTTCTTGAATGAAGCAAGTCACTTTGCTTCTCTTGATCCTGTTCATCAGCTTCCTGGTGGTTCCTTTGAAGATTGTTCTTGCAAACCTCACAAACCTTAGGATCATCCAAGCATGATAATGAATTAGGGTTTTGATTAGTCTCCCCCATAGTTTCTACCTTTGTGTCTCTCCTTGAGTCATCTCCCCTCACCTCATAATCAGGGACTAAACCCTCAAGGCTTTAAAACTTTGTGATTAAGATCATACCTGCATCCTTCTTTTAGGATGGAGTGTATAACTTTAATCCTAAGTCTTGGACCCTTAAGGTGTTGAACTCTCTTAATCAATCCACATAACAATCATCAAGACATCACACTTGTAACTTGGGCCTTGCATTAGGGTTCTAATTCTTCCTAAATTGGTTAAGAAGGACTAACCCTAAAGTTAATGGACAAGTCCCCCTCAAGTTGTCTTACAAATCATAAAATTCACTTCATCATCATATCATTAATCTAAAATCCACTTAATAAAGGCTTGTTTTGTCATGGGTTTAATCCCTAATCATGGATTAAGTTGAGGAGTCTTCCTCAGCTTAAACACTCTCATCTATTATCCTTCTTTTAGGATGGTGTAATGAGTCTGTTTAATCCTTGCTTATGGCTTAATCTCATTACTCAACACTAAACAAAATCACAAAAACATCTAATTAATCACAAGTAGGTTAATGATCTTAACCCTACATCAAAGGTGATTAAGTGTGAGAATCTGACTTCACACTTAAGGTATTCTCATTACCCCTAATCAGAGGGAAGATGTGATGAGTTTACTAAATCCATTGGTTTAGGCTTAAGCTCATTAACTTATGACAAACTTTCAAAAGCAATAAAAGACTGAAAACTCAAAAACAAACAATAATCGTCTCCTCCGGGATTCTTTTCTCATCTCATTCACTCACAACCGAGAACTTGCTTCTCCCGTCTAATGCAAGACAGTTAGCACCTGAGCCAGACAGGTCATACACTTGAGCATTGACAAGCAAGCAGTTCACAAGTCAATTCATCCTTTCAGTCTCTTTGGGTCGAACTACGGTGTTCTGACTTCCTCATTGCACGAGAGGATACGTAGGCATAACTTAACGGTTATCGAACAAAAGTCTCTGTTCATTCCCCCTCTTTCCAGCTTTATTCTTTAAGCCTCATGATCATGAGCATCTCATCTTTGTTCCTACACTGACACTGTATATATCACACTTCACACTTCTTACACTGACACCTGTACATTCTTTTCCAGCTCTTTTATGCACAAATAGCACTGACACTACCCCTTTAAAACACAAATCTTTCAAGCGTGGATCCCGTCGAGTACGACGGACAATCTGGGTGCTAATACCTTCCCAGGTTGTAACCAACCCCCTTTCTCAGTCTCTCTGGTTCGCAACCGTCTTATCCATTTCTTTTCTAGGCCTATGCAGCATTGCCTTTCCTCCGGGATAAAAATGCCTAGCTGGCGACTCTTTTCATTCTCCAGTGAGTTCACGGCTGTGTGTTCTCACTGTTCCCTTCGCCGACCGTTCGCGTCTGTACCTTCATCTGACCCTGTTTCATTTGTCGGGAGCGACACTATTGTCATAAACTTTAGTGATATACATATAGCAAAAAAAAATCTAATAAAAAAACTTCTTTTAAAAGACTTGAACAAACTTCCAATCGTTTTCCTTTGAGATTCTTTCTCCTTCCTTTTCGTAAGGGCATGTTAATTTTGTTCTACCTTTGCAACCTGTAGTCCCACAAACTACAAACGCTCTGATTTTTTCATTGGTTAATGAAGATACGTAGGCACAATGGTGAAGTCTTGGCGAGCGCAATTCCCACAATTCCCCTTTCATCCGTAGTCTTCCGAACTACGTTGACTCTTACTTTCCCATTGTACAAGGGAATACGTAGGCATGAGATTGCGAGATCCCATCGAGTCACTTTCATTTCCCCCCTTTTTGTTTCCGTTTTCCCTTTGCAAGTAGGTTTTAGATATGTACACCCTTTTGATTAGAACAACAAGAGTGGATCTCGTTGAGTACAACGGGCGCAAGGATGTGCTAATACATTCCCTTGTGTAATCGACTCCCGAATCCAAGATTTGGTTGCGAGACCATGTTCTTTCCCTTTTTGAGGTTTCATCGAACGTTCCATTTTCCTGCTGGGATAAATAACGTTCCGTGGCGACTCTGTTTAGCGCCAGTTGTTTTTTCGCGTTGTGACAACGACATTTTAATTATACTACCTCAGTTTTTTACTATAAGTCGCTTTGAATTTTTTTACCACAATATAAGTCGTTTTATAAAATCATTAATGTTGATTTTTCTATTATATCCTTAAATATTCATTATTCTCTCCGTTCAATTATATAAATTTGTCTTTCCAATACTATTACTAACATACAATTTTGTAAAATCTTTTATAATTTTTCTTATCAACACTATAATTATTATATTTCTTAATACATTTAAAAAATTAAAATGACTTATAATAAAAAACTGAGTGAGTATCTTAGAAGGTGAGGTGGAGATTTGATATAAATTTCATAAGGACATAATAAATACAAAATTTATTCGATTTACAACGAAAAGTAATTAGCAATAATTAGTTGATTTTTTGAATTAATAATTAAATTTGACAAAAAAATGTATTTTCTATGAACAATATATCCTTTGATCGAAGAAAAAAAATGCATAAAAGGTAAAATATATTTCAGAGAAGCGTAAATAGAAGATACACCGACAATGTACAATAATTTTATATTATTATTCAATCAACGCCAGCATACAATCCACCATATTATATTGATAATTTAAAATGATTTGATAGATTAATGATTTTTTTATTGGACGACCAATAAAATTTCTTTATATTTCATTAAAACTTTTCGGGGAGAATGTATATCTGAGTGAAGAAATAAAGAATTGAAAAAATAGATATGAAAAATGATTAAAATATGATTTACTTCTTAATTTTGTTTTCTTCATAATTTTGTTTTCTCTTAATAATTAAGGAAGTTTTATATACAAATATTAAAATCCTTTATAAACCGAATTTACTTGTTTTTATCAAAACCAGCAAAACTATAGTACTATAGAAAAATATTAAAATAATTTATTTCTTACTTTACTGCAATGAAAATTAATGGATTTTTTAAGGATACTTGTCAGTGAATTTTTTAAGGATACTTCTCAATTAAGTTAACAAATAATCTTTTCATAATATTACTTCTTAATTTTGTTTCTTCTTGCTTTTGTGTTGATTATATTTCTTTATGGATACTTCTCAATTAAGTTAACAAATAATATTACTTTTTATATATAAAAATATTAAATTGAATTTATTTTTAACACATACTGTGGGTTCTGATGGTTTAAGTAGCCGGAACCTTCAATTTGCAACCACTAGTTTTTGTCCATTGAAGCCTGGGCAAGAGTCACCGCCGGAAACGCCTGAGTCTCGCCGATCTGCAACCACCGAAAACGCCTGAGTCTCGCCGATCTGCGACCACCGAAAACGCCTGAGTCTCGCCGATCTGCGACCACCGAAAACGCATGAGTCTCGCCGATCTTCAACCACCGAAAATGCCCGAGTCTCGCCGATCTTAAACCGTCAGCGATTTTATCATTGAAAGCTCATTGTGATAGATGGAAAAGAAGGTTAGTAACTGCATGAATGATGATATTTCATTTAACATTCTGTCGAAATTGCCTTTAAAATCATTGAAGCGATTTGGGTGTGTTTGCAAATCATGGTCAGTTTTATTTGAAAACAATCATTTTATGAAAATGTTCCGCTCGGATTTCATAACTAATCACGATTCTTTCTATGACGATGATACATCTCTCATCCTACAAGTTACTGGTAGAGAGTTTCATATATTGTCCGATGATGATGATGATGATGATGATGATGATGAATTTGAAAACACAGTCCATTTACCAAATCCACTTCAAGAGGAGAATCCACATTTTAACATTTTAGGTTCTGGTACTATTACCGGAATTCTTTGTCTCCATCGATGGCAACGTGGACCAGTTGTACTTTGGAATCCATCTACCCAAGAATTTAAAATCATTCCTCCAAGTCCGGGTGAATCTGTACCACGTTACCAACTATTTTTGCCTGTTCTTAATGGATTTGGATATGACCCTGTTAGAGATGATTATAAGTTGATTAAGCATATATATTACTATTCCCCAAATCACGGTGATTGTGAAAATCTTGGCCTACTTGATGTGCCATGGGAAGATGTATTAGTTAATGAATCTTTATGGGAGATATACAGTCTTAGAACTAACTCTTGGAAAAAACTTGATCTTGAACTCGAAGGTGTACCATGTATTTTTTCTTCTCCTAATAGTCTTTGCGGCTCGCTCTTGTATTTGGATGGAAAGTGCCATTGGTGGCATTTTGCTGATAACTCTGATGCTGATATAGCTTTGGCATCATTCGACTTGGTCAATGAGGTCTTATGTAGTACACTCGTACCGATGGATATACATAATATTGCGGCAGCACATTTGGTGGGATTAAGTGGTTCTATTGCTTTGATATCTTGGATGCCTGGTAGTAGCACATCTACTTTTGACATATCAATTTTAGGAGAAATTGGTGTAAAAGAATCATGGACTAAATTATTTATTGTTGGACCTATGTCATGCATTGAAAGACCTATAGGATCAGGTAAAAATGGTGATATATTTTTTATTAAAAAAGATGGTGAAATTATTTTGTTAAATTTGAGTATTCAAATAATTGAGGAGCTTGGTTTTAGAGAAGACGGACATAAAAAGTATAGTCAGGTATATATGTATAAGGAAAACTTTCTTTCAATTGAAAGTGTAGGTTGATTTTTATCCAACAGATTTATGACAAAGAATGTACAAGAACATCCTATTTGATGTAGAAATAATTTATATTTGGGGAACTTTATGATATTATCATAATTACATATTATACATTTAAGTTTATTACATTTTCATCAAAATATTTATATCATGCGTGCTTTATTTTTTTAAAAATCCCAAATCAATTAATTTGACTCGATGTGAAGCACTCCTATGTATTTTAACATAGAGAAGTGATTATGTTCTAGCTAAAAACTTTGACTTCTCTAATACTAATCAGGAAAGGTCATAAGCAATTGGTTAAAGTGTCTGTGATTCATCTTTGGAACCTCTAAGTCTTGCTCTCACCCAATTACTTCACCTTTTTTTATTTTACTCATTGTTCAAATGCCTCCATTTTTGTTGGTCTCTAAGACCCATATATATTGTTAGCCTCTCTTTTTCCACTAAATAGTCACAATAAATAGGTCTTATGGACATAATAAACATAATCGTTTATTTAACTATTTGTAGCAAACTTAATAAGTACTTCTTACTGTTAATGACCATTAATGATATGTAATCGATTTATTAATCATTCTGTAACGGTTTTTGACCTTTGATTGTTCCAGAAATGTTAGAACAGTTATGACTTAGCCTATTCCTTCAAAGCCCAGTTTATTTAGTCTGTGATGAATATGGAAATCGTTGTTTGAGCTCGTAATAGTTCTTCGACCTCATAAAATCATCGGGATATATACCGGCCATATTTGGGTTCTAATATAATTCGGGATGTACAATAATATTTTGTAACATTCATATTATAATTAGTCTTCCTCTTAACTGTTAAGGAATCCGGTCGCCTGACATTTGGGGTCGGTCAATGTGTGTCGGTCTGAGGCTCCTACATGATCATCTCGACCAACATTAAAAATAGGTACCTCGGTCGGTCAAATAATTTCTGGGTGTACATAAGCCCACGGGCACGAATCCTAAAAAGGTGAAATGTTCGGATAAGAGAAGCTCAAAAATTATTCTTCGTTTGAAGATTATAACCCGACCTACTTTCACTTGCATGCACTTTCTAAATTGGCACAATGATGTTTTAAATCTTTTATATCATGGGACATATCTTTTTGCCAGATGTTATTTCTCTCTCTCTCTCTCTCTCTCTCTCTCTCTCTCGTAATATGTATGGATCTTATTGGGGTCCTTAGATTTATAACAATGCTATATTTTGATTTACTTCTACTGATTTGTGATAATTATCATGCCTTTAAGCCCAAAACATATTTTGTTTTGCTAAGGAGAAAAGTAAGCACCAAGCGTATGTTTGGGAAGATCTACGACTTTAATGGTGTCAGAAAACACCACGTCTTTAATAAAGAAGTCGAAGGTCCCTAGTAGATTCTTGACCTAGTGTCATTGTAGAACTCGATAAGTTTCAGACATGGAGAAGTTGGAGAGCCCTAGTGGGGTCTCGACCTATTGAAGTTCTATTTTAACCACTCCAGTGTTTGGTCTTGATCTTAGATTTGTAATAACCCATGTTGGTTTGAGTATTGTGATAATTCAGACTCCATTACCGACCTCCTTCACAGTATTTCAATTTAAATAAAATTTGGTTCTACCCACATACCATTGAGGTCGGTTCACCTATCCTGGCCGAGATATATGTAGGATAATAATTCTTAACAAATCGACGATTTATTCTAATCAGACTATGGTGACTCCGACTAGACGTCTGTATCATAATGGGTCCTTGAAGGTCCTAAGTACATTATCTTGACCTGACCAGAAGTGTTGATTTGGTATTTATGAAAGGACATGGATTTTCTAACCTATTCGATGTTCAGAGCCCCTATGAGGGTTTACGTTAAATTGAGGTCAAAGGCTTTTATTTTGCATGACTGACGTTCATAGCCCCATGGGTGTTGACGCCAATGAAGGTCAGAGGCTTTTATTTTGCATGACCCGACCTTATCTGATTATGCTAGAGGCTTCAAGTTGCTTGAACTTCATTTAGGCCAGATGTATATTAACTTAGTTTGATCGTAGCCGATTATGCCAGAGGCTTCAAGTTGCTTGGACTTCAGTTGGGCCAGAGGTTTCAATTAACTTAGCCCGACTACAACCAATTATGCCATAGGCTTTAAGTTGCTTGGACTTTATCTAGGCCAAAGGTATATTAATTTAGCCCGATCATAGTCGATTATGCCAATGGCTTCAAGTTACTTGGACTTTAGTTAGGTCAGAGGTTTCAATTAAATTAGCTCGGTTGCAGTCGATTATGCCAGAGGCTTCAAGTTGCTTAGACTTAAGTTAGGCCAGAGGTTTCAATTAACTTAGCCCGACCGTAGCCAATTATTCCAAAGACTTCAAGTTGCTTGGAATTTAGTTAGGCTATATGTTTCAATTAACTTAACCCTTTGTGGAGGTTATCGTCGTTCTCGGTCCCTTTTTTATTGGAGGGTAAGTCTCGTTGGATGTTTGTTCCGACAACAATCCAACATGACTTTAAGAGCTTATAAAAAAGAAGGTACCTCCCGCCCTTACATGGGAAAAGAGCGACACCCATTTTCCTAACGTAAGTTCTAAATGGTTACAAACGAAATAGAAACTAGACCAACTTATCCGACAATATAGATAATTAATTTAAAGCATACGTTTGTACTTGTTCGGCGTCTTGGTTCTCTTGTCAGTTTCTTATGGTCATAAATCCTTAAATCCTTAATAGATATTTCAATTTCATATCTTAATAAATGGTATCCTCAAATTTACTGCCAATCTCAATTTGATTGAAGGTGTGAGAAAACACAAGAAATGAGGGTTTGAATTGGGTTTTAAATCTTGAAAGCTCTTTGTGAATACACAAACAAGTAAACCAATAAACAAACGAGAGATAAGAACACATGATTTATCCTGGTTCACTTGATAACCTTAAGCTAATCTAGTCCACCCACCAAGGTGATTTTACCTTAACCAATGACTTAATCCATTATAACCAAACTGATTACATTGCACAAACAACTGTTGTGACTAACAACTCTTCACAACCAACTATTTTGATTAACAACATTGCATAACTACATGTTGTGACTAACAACCACTAAGACACACAATCTTAGTCTTCCTACAACTTCATACCTCACTGGTCCTTTAGGGTATACAAACAACCGTTTGTAAAAAGGGTTTGTTTACAATTAAATTCTTCTTCATAAGCTGAGTAAACACATTGAATAACAGTTGACTAGAAGATAAACTATACACACATTATGAATATTGAGTTGTATTATAGTTCAGTATTATGTGAAGTCTTCTTCAGCATAATAGCAACAACTACAACCATCATCACATTATTTTTCACGGGACCACATGCTTATATAGCCAATAATAGACCCGTTGGAGGGCAGATCAGTAATTCTTGAATTAGATGGATACTTAAAGAATGTCGTTACACAGGGATAAAATGTGTACATCATATTTGTCCTTTTCCACAAAATCAGGGTAGTGGAGTGGAATCTTTTGTACTATGTATTATTCCCTTGTAAATGTTAACCTTATCTTATGTTCTTCAAAGGCTTCTGATTCTTAGATGATTGAAGCATGAAAAGAAGAATAAATATCTGGGTCTTCAGAATCTCAAGTCTTTAGAGTCTTCCGAACTTGTTCACCAGAACCTTGTCTTCAGAAACTTCAGAACTTGTCTATGAAACCCTTGGTCTTCAGAAACTTAAGTCATCAGAGTCTTCAGAACTTTGTTCACAGAACCTTGTATTCAGAAACTTCAACAATTTTCTTTGAAACCTTTGGTCTTCAGAAACTTAAGTCATCAGAGTCTTCAAAACTTTGTTCAAAAGAACCTTATCTTTAGAGTCTTTAACAATTAGTCTCCAGATCCTTTAATCTTCAAAAACCTTAAGTCTTTAGAATCTTCAGAACTTCTTTCAGCAGAACCTTGTCTTCAGAATTCTTCAACACTTAGTCTTCAGAAGATAACGACTTCAGAAGCTTAACATGCTTCAGAAGTAGAACATCAGAACACAAAACACAGAATCCAAGAGAGCATTGCAGTAGCAACATCGTATCTTCTTAGGATATTTATGATTGTGATCAGATACAGAAGCAACCTTGCTTCTCTGGAATAGAAGTGACTTATGTCTCACATAGTGACTCTCATATATTCTTTATCAATCATCAGAACCTATTTCTTATATCTATAAAATAAAAAACGTTAGAGCACCAAATTTGTTCATGCCTAAATATTTACAAATGGGCTATATAGCTGGAGAATAACATTTGTCCCAACACGGGTAGTCTCACAGTATGCCATCCTCGAACCATTCATCATACCCAACCCGCCTTTCATGAGGTTGGGTACCACATCATATCAATTCTGGATTCTAGGAATTCATATACTTGACAGCTGAAGAGATGTAACGGTTCTGACGCATCAATGTTGACTGTTACTGAGTCTTCAAGAAGACAATGATGAAGCATGGTTACGAATTAAAGGCCTGTAACGGCAAAATGTGAGGGGACATATCTTAATGGTTCCTCCTTATGAAGACAACTATATAATGAGGCTCTCGCCAGAGGGATAAGCAAGAAACATATCTTAAGACTTGCTTTCGCAACACTACACTCGAATCCCCCAACGTACTGCACAATATAGATAAAGTAACTCTCCCTACTCAGAGGGGGAGGGCTAGCACCTTTGGTGTCCTAACCAAATTTGGCTAAAACATTTGGCGCCCACCGTGGGCTCTGGTAAAATTTTTCCTAGGCCACAATAACTATTATCAACATGTCAAACGACGACAATGATCATCCACCTACAGTGGCCCAACTTTTGGCCATGATGGAGGAAATGCGCCAGCAAAATGAATCACTACAGGATAGTGTACACACACTACAACAAAAGACTCAAGTTGAAGAAGAAACAGAGGAGGAAGTTCTCGAACCACAACCTATGTCTTAATAAATTTGGGACGATCACGTCCCAAACAATTTCAAGGCACCAACATTGGTAACGTATGATGGCAAGACGAATCCGTAGGAACACATTATAACCGTGAACAATCAAATGGCTATAGTGACGCCTACAAATTCTCTAAAGTGTAAACCTATAACGGGTACTTTCAAAGACGTAGCACTCAGATGGTATACGAGCCTCCCCCTCCTTTCAATTACTAGCTACCAGGATTTGACCAAAAAGTTGGTGCAACATTTCTCGGCAAGCAAACGTCGAAGTGTGTCCACCACTAATCTATTTAGTGCCCGACAGAGGCACTCTGAATTTCTAAGGAAGTATCTTACTAGATTCAATGAAGATACCCTCAAAGTATCTCATCATAATCAAGAATTGTTCGTGGGAGCCTTTCAGAATGGATTACGAGCCAGAGAGTTTAATGAGTCCATATCCCAAAAGTCGGCCGCTAATACGGACGAAATTACACCGCGGGCGAGTGTTACATAAAGGGTGAAGAAATAAACCAAGAAAAAAGGGATCAAGACGGCACTTAAAGAGAAAAGAACAAGGAGGAAATCCCAATCCAGAAAAAGGAAGCACCCTGGCCTGATGCTTGTTTGATGCACATGTTCAAGGTTTGTTTCATATGTCTTCTTTTGACCTACTTCTTCATCCTTTCTCATCTATGCTTCTACTTGACTTGTATTTGGTTTGTGTATGCCATGTCATAGAATTCATTTGCATCTCATTCATTTCAAATGCCATTCATGTCTTACTTTACATACTTGAACATGTTTCATCCAAATGCATGATTTTTCTTCTCTTAACTTCAAAATGACTTGTAACTGTTCAAATGTGATTAACTTGTGCATCTTATCTTCATTTTAACATGTCATATTGCTTCTGACCATGATGTTTGACCATTCATATTTCATGTTTTATGTTTGACTTGCATGATAAGTAACTTTTCTTTCCATGTTTGATCCATGTTCACTTCTTCTAACTTCTTCTCCTAATCACTCTAAATGCTTGGACACTTGCCTATATGCTTTGTATGACTTTTGAACACAATGCTTAGGCACATGTTTAGGTAGTCCATATTTTGAATTTGACATTACTTGAAGCATTCTTGCATGATCACCTTGCATATCCACTCATTCTTCTTCTACTTCTTCTTTAATGATCTTTTTGGTTGCTTTGCCACTTGTTTGCATTCTTTTTGCTTGAGTTTTCTTGGTAGACATTATAGGCCACTTCCAAAGTGTTCATTCTGACTTTGTTGCTTTTGGTTTTGTTTGTAACCTTTCTTCTTTGAACTTTGCCTTGCTTGAGTTCTCTTTACTTCACTTGTGCTTATCTTTGTTTTTGCTAACCATGTAGGGGATAATGGTAAGTAAGAGGGATGTGGATGAGCATCCACATTCCAAATCTCATATTCTCTTTTATGCATTCAATTTTTTTTGCCTTAGCATCTAGTATGTTTTGTTTGTATAACTTCTTCATCTCCCATTTAGAAACAACTTAACTTCTTTTGAGAAGTAAATTGTCTTCTAGCTTCTTTTTTTCTTCCTCTTCTTTTTCTTTCTTTTCTCTCCCTTTTCATCATTAGGATATAGTTCTCTTCAAACCTTAATAACCTAGGTTTATCCAAGCATGACAACTTACTTAGGATTGTTTAGTTCCCATTAGAATTTTTACCTTTGGTTCTCTTTTGGTGCTTCTCTCTCCCTCTCTCCCTCATCTTCAAACAAAAAGCTAAAAAACATTTAATAATGATTGAAGTGACTTTATGTGTATGGACTTATGCCATGGGGCATTTACATCTATCTCGTCTTGGGGTAATCTAAACTTGTCTAGCATGATGTACAAGTTTAATCATGAAGTCACATTCACAAATAAAAGCTTAAAAATTACTTCTTCACTTCAAAAGGCAAAACATTTAACAAATGCCAATAGGGTAGTGTACTTGAGCCCTTATCTTTGGAACCAAGTCTTGGGGGATTTTCTCCTTACTTTGAGTTCTGAGAAATAAGACTTGGATACACTCTCCTGTGCAAACTTCAGAGAAAAAAGCTTCTAAAAAACACTGAACAAACAATAATCGTCTTTCCTTCGGGAATTCTCTTCTCATCTACTTCACTCTTAATGAAAGAACTTGCTCCTACTTGTCTTTTGCAAGACGGTAAACGCACTCATTCCAGATGAGCATGTAACACCTGAGCATAGACATAAGCAGTTCAATCTAAAAAACACCAACACGTTTCCTCCCTAGTTAGGGGAACTACATCGACTCTGATTCTCATTTCCCGATGAGATACGTAGGCAGTGGGGTAGGGCCCATTCAAACACTCTTTTATTTTCCCTACATTTCCCCTTTACCTTTCTTTTCTTCTTTCCAGTTCCAATATCGGTTCTTTTGTTCAACAACTGTTTTCTTTCACCCTTTGAAACAGATTAGCAAGCGTGGATCCCGTCGGGTACGACAGACGATCTGGGGTGCTAATACCTTCTCATTTTGTAACCGACTCCCTTACCCTTTCTCTTTGGTTCGCGAGACCCCTCTTTCTCCATTCCTTTTCCGGTTTGTGCAGCATTACCCTTCCTCCGGGATAAAAATGACTGGCTGATGACTCTACCTTTTTCGTGTCACTTTCTCGTCTATACCAGGATGAAAATCTAGGGAGCGACATATATACCCGATCAAAGACCCTATTTTAGAAAGCTATACATATGCTTGGAAACATGTAAGAAAAGTTTCAAATTATGCAGACATTTCATTGGTCTTGATGGATGTTTCTTGAAAGGGCTTTGTGGAGGTCAAATCTTGGCAGCCATAGGTAGAGAGATCCAAATGATCAAATGCTTCCAATAACATTTATTGTAGTTGAAAGTGAAAATAAGGATAGTTGGACATGGTTCTTGGAGCAACTTATTAATGATCTTGGTGGTTGAGAAAAGTGCCTCACATACACGTTATATCTGATCAACAAAAGGTATACTAATTCCTGTTGAGTTTAATGTTAATATTTATGTTTAATATTGATATGTTTCTAAAACGGATATGTTTAATATTGATGTGTACCTATGATAGCTCTTTTAAATGCTATTAAATTTTTTCATTAATAGCACTTTTCATTAAGTGTTATCGTAGCCTTTTTTCCAGTTCAACACAAATTCACTAAAGAGGATTTAATAGCGCTTTTTAAGAAAGCACTATTACATGTCAAGCCAGTAATAACACTCTTTAACAAAGCGCTATCGTAAGCATGTGTATTTATAAAAAAAATATTATCATTAAAATAAATTTTAACTTTTTTTCATTAATCTTTTATATATATATATATATATATATATATATATATATATATATATATATATATATATATATATATATATATATATATATATATATATATATATATATATATATATATATATATATATATATATATATAAGTGATTCAACTCATTTGTTATAAATGAACCTAAGAATCAAATACCAATAACAAATATAAAAACAACATCCTTCATCATTAAAGTAAAATTACAAGACTTGTTTTTGTTAAACGTAACATTACATATAAAATGTTATAAATAAGTTTTCAAAAAATGAAAGTGAAGTATAAAACTATAGATATAAAAGTTTTACTCTACTTTAAAAAATATATTAAGGATGCCTACGCCATTGTTTCAATACTAGGAAAAGAAAAAATATTTTTGTTTCACTAAACACAACCATACAACAAAACATATGAAAACATATAGATTGAAAAATATAAAGAGCGTATGGTAGGTTCTTTTTAATGATTTCAAAACATTAGACCGCATCTAAATTACAAAAAAAAAAAAAGGCTAAGATCCAATGTATCCACTTCTAAATATCTCTTTTCTTTATCTAACTTGCTTATCCACCTCTAAATATCACCTTTCTTGGTCCAACTTGCTTATCCACCTCTATAGAACTATTCCTGTAAAGCCTCTAATAAATAAGTCATAAAAAAAACTTCTAAATGTTATACATATCAGCAAGTAGTAAATGTATTAAAACCATATATTTATAATTTATGAGACCATGTCTTACAAATTCTTTTTTTCCAGCTTATCCAAACAAACTAATTAAATCATTCACAACTTATTGTTGCAGACTCCTATATGAAGAGCTTGAAGTTTATACACCACTAAATTTAAATGCTAGAGCGGATCTAAAACCGTCTTCAATTTTGATAAATTCTGCTAGTATATTTGTGCGACATACTAACTATGACGCCTGTAAACACCCCAAATTTGCCCTCACCCATTCACACCATGGCTTGTGATCTTTTCATATGCATAAGTTCAATCATATCATCTCATGTTGCACTTTTGTTTCACTGCATTGACTCTAAGTCATCTGCATCTAGGGTTTGTGATCTGAGCTATCCAAGAGCTACTTGAGCCACTCCAAAGGTCATCAATCACTTCAAATGGGTCCATGTGTGTTCAAGCATCATATTATATCCCCACAAAGTCAAGAAAGTCAAAGAATCACAAGAACTGAGAAAGGCATGGAAGCAGAGCCAGGTTTGACTGCACAGATGACCTAGAATTAGGGTTTTGGTTTCAGAGACCATAACTCCAAATTTTTTGGTCATTATTGTTTCTATTGGTCTCTATATGGTATAGGGATCATGCATATCAATTTTCATGAAGAAATTCCATGGGGAAGGCATCTGACCAAGAGTTGATTCTTGAGCAAGTCAGTGTGAAATCAGGGCATCTGAGGCCCCCAATGACCCAACCAAAGGGTGTTCTTCATCATTTTGATTGTGTATGATCTTTATTTGATCATAGAAGATGTTAGAAGTTAACAAAATTGAAGAATTTCAAGCATTTGCAAAGTTGACTTTTTGGGAAAATGACTTGTAATGGAAACTTGCCATTTTGGGAAACTTTTTCAACCTTTGCTTTTTGATTCAAAAATGCTTCAAATGAGAAAACTTTGGTCATGAAAGTTGTAGAATGGATCATTCCCTTTTCAAAAAGTACAAGAACTTGTTCTAATTCATTTTGGATCAAAAGTTATGGCTTGTTAAAGTTGGGAAAATCACATAATTTCAAGTTTTGTACCAAAGAGGCAAAGTTGCAAAACCACTTGCCAAGACAAATTGTGCTATCAAATGGACTTCTAATCTTCATACAAACATGAACCAATGTCTAAAAGTCAGATTGCATCAAGAGTTTGCTCATTTTTATGACTTGTGGATCAAGAAACTTCAAAAGGGGCAAAGTGGAACAAAGTTGCAAAACCTCACTCAAACCCTAATCCATTTGCTGGCTGACTTCAGAATTGATCATATGGTTCTCCTCACTTCTTGATGCGCAGGACACCCCTCTTGTCCTTGGCTAGCCATGAGCCCATACCTCTCTTACACAAAGCTTGACTTTTTGGCAAAAGACCCATACCAATCACAATAGGGCACACCAACTCCACAGACCTATCCATGAGTGATAAGTGGACCAAAGGCAAGCCATAACACACAACAACTCATGCTGAAACACTCTCCAAGCCATAGTTACCAAAAATCCTCCAACTTGCAAAACCATTCGAAACACACAGCACAAGCATCAAACACAAAAACAAACTTCACAAAACATCTCAGCACACTCCCCTGATCATTTCCCTGCCCTCACTCATCCCTGAAACCTCACATAAACCAAATACGATTTCTTCCCCTCTTTGAACAGAACTCAAGCAATCTCTCAAACTAGCCCAAATAAACTCCAGATAAGCTTTGCAAACACTTGAGGGAGGTCAGTGGAGTTGATTGGAAGCAAGAAACTGGTCCAGAAGCTCTTGGGTTGAAAGCTTCGATTCAGGTAGCCATGGAAATTCATTTTTCCAGAACTCTTATTTCTTGTTTCTAAATGATAAAGCATGCTCTCCTGATCACACTGAACCTTTTATTTTTGAAAATTATTGAGTTTTGAGGTTGTATGGATGTTCTGAAATTTTGTTCAGTTTTAAGTTTTTGTTCGAATCTTGTTGTTGATGATGAATAAATGAAATTTGATGCTGGATTCTTGTTCTAGGGCACTTGGGGATCATTTCTGGAGATTTGGGGGGTTTGATTTGACCTAGGGAGTGTTTTTGAGATTTTCAGGGAGGGAGGTCACCGGAGAAGACGACCGGAGCTCGTCTCCGGTGACCTGAAAATAATTAGGGCTAATTAATTAGGGTTAGCCAGGTTTGAATATGGACCCTTGATCTGGTTGACTAAGTCAATCTCCCGCGTGTTCCAATGGCCAGGATGCTTTCATTAAACCCTAATCCACGTCATTAATTCATTTAATTAAGTTTATAAATTAATCCTGCCAGTTTGAATTTCAACCCTTAGATCTGGCGCCAGTCAATTCCCGCGCCCTAGGTTCAAACCTCAGCCACTGGATCTGTTGACTTTCATTTATTTTCATTTTAATTCATTTTCTTTTGATTTATTTTGCACGAATTATTAAAAATAGCAAAAAATGTTTAAAAATTATGAAAATTTTTGTCAAGGTTTTCATTATTTTTCAGAACACAAAAATATTTTTATTTTTTGCATTAAAAATTATTTTTAAATCATTTAAAAGATTATTTTTAATTAGTTAATGAAAATTAATTAATTAAAAATACTTTTGGGTATTTAAAAATCACAAAAAAAATTCACATAGCATTTAGGAACATTTAGAAACATTGTCCAACTCTCAAACCAAATTTATTTTTTGTTCTTGATGCCTTTTGATTATTTTCTTTGGAATTAAATTCATTTTGAGGCAATATTTTGTGACAAACTTCAAAAATTCATTTCTGCCTAACCATTGAGAGTTGGATGATGATTCTTTTTGCATTGCATCTTGCATAACATGTAGTTTATAGGATAAAATTGGCATGAATTGATCTTGCATTTTCAATTTGTTTTGCATTTTTCTTGACAAGGTACCTTAAAACCCTAGCAATCTTAGGAAATTCATAACTTTCAATAGGTTAAGAGTTGGATCCCCTCCTTTGGGCAGTGAGTTTGTATAGGTTTAGGATTCCTTTGATTGCATTTTCAAATTTTTATCATGTCTCTTGCTTCTGGTTTTGAATTTTGCTTTGTGTGTTGATCATAAACCCTAATTTATGCCTTCCTTTGCATCCATCTTCCATTTGCTTGCATACCATGACTTGCCATGACATTTTATGTATTCATTTGATTCATAATACATCTTAAGACATATTAGAATCATGTTTGATCATTGCACCTTGCATTTGCCATGTTATATGTCCATTACATTTCATAACTTTTCATGTACATCCATGGTTCAAAACATGCTTCTCTTGCATCCATATGCTTGCTTGACCTTTCTCATGTCTTGCCTCATGTTTGTATCATCACTTAGCATCATTAACATCATACTTATGCTTCTGGTTTTGATTTGCATCATGCCATTTCATCTCATTTGCATTGCATTTCATTTCTTTTACTAACTTTTCAGGTGGTAAGTTACTTTGAGAAGTGAATTTGCCTTCACTTCTCACATTCTCTTTTCATCTCTTTCATAATTCATTTGCTGCATTTTGTATGTGTTTGGGTTTGAGCTTGCTCATCCTTGTTCATCTTACCCTCTTTCTTCAAGCAACTTGTCTTCTTAAGTGAAGCAAGTTGTTTTGCTTCTCTCTGCTCCTTTCCTTTGTTTCCTGGTGGTTTCTCTGAAGATCTTTCTCTTAAACCTCACTAACCCTAGGAACAACCAAGCATGATAACAATTAGGGTTTGTTTAGTCCCCCATTTAGCTTTTACCTTTGTGTCATCTTTGAGTCTTCTCTTCTCATCACATAATCAAGGACTAAACCCTAAAGGTTTTAAGGCTTTGTGATTAAGCTTATGCCTGCATCCTTCTATTAGGATGGAGTGTATAACTTTAATCCTAAGTGTTAAACCCTTAATGTGTTTAAATCCTTTAATCAATTCACCTAATCATCATCAAGACATCAAGCTTGTAACTTGGGCCTTGCATTAGGGTTCTAATTCTTCCTTAATTGGTTAAGAAGGACTAACCCTAGTGTTAATGGACAAGTCCTCCTCAAGTTGTCTTACAAATCATAAAATCCACTTATTCATCTTACCATTAACTAAAATCCACTTTAATAAAGGCTTTGTTTTGTCATGAGGTTAATCCCTAATCATGGATTAAGTTGAGGAGTCTTCCTCTACTTAAACATTCTCATCTATTATCCTTCTATTAGGATGGTGTAATGAGTCTGTTTAATCCCTGATTATGGCTTAGTCTCATTACTTAACACTAAACAAAAACAACAAAAATATCTAAGTAAATGCAAGTAGGTTAATGATCTTAATCCTACATCAGGGTGATTAAGTGTGAGATGCTGACTTCACACTTAAGGTATTCTCATTACCCCTAATCAGAGGGAGGATGTGATGAGTTTACTAACCCAGTGGTTTAGGCTTAAGCTCATCAACTTATGACAAACTCCAAAAAGCAATAAAAGACTGAAAATACAAAAACAAACAATAATCGTCTCCTCCGGGATTCTTTTCTCATCATCTTCACTCACAAACGAGAACTTGCTTCTTCCGTCTAATGCAAGACAGTTTGCACCTGAGCCAGATAGGTCATGCACTTGAGCATAGACAAATAAGCAGTTCACAAGTCAATTTATCTTTCAGTCTCTTTGGGTCGAACTACGGTGTTCTGACTTCCTCATTGCACGAGAGGATACGTAGGCATAACTTAACAGTTATCGAACAAAAGTCTTTGTATATTCCCCCTTTTCCAGCATCATTCTTTTAAGCCTCATAGTCTTGAGCATTCCATTATTGTTCTTACACTGACACTTCACATATCTCACTTCACTTTCTTTTTACACTGACACTTGCATTCTTTCCAGCTTTGATACACAGATTGCACTGACACTACCCCTTTAAAACACAAATCTTTCAAGCGTGGATCCCGTCGAGTACGACGGACAATCTGGGTGTTAATACCTTCCCAGGTTGTAACCAACCCCCTTTCTCAGTCTCTCTGGTTCGCAACCGTCTTATCCATATCTTTTCCTAGGTTTATGCAACATTACCTTTCCTACGGGATAAAAATGCCTAGCTGGTGACTCTATTCATTCTTCCTCTTTCGCCGACCGTTCGCGTCTGTACCCCTCTTGGCCCTGTGTCATTTTGGTGGGAGCGACAACTTGGCGACTCTGCTGGGGACCCTTATACTGTAACCAGGGCTTCTGGTTCTTTTTGTGGGTTCCTCCTAGCGCTTGTTTGATTTGTGTTTACTGGGGTGTTATGTGCTAATTGTGTTTGTATATTTGCTTTATTTACTGCTTTATGTACAGTTATTTATTACTTTCTTTACAGCTTTATATGTCATACTATCATACTGTTATCTGGCTGGATCTGGTTTATTGTTTTGATGGGTGGGGTTTCATTGAGAGTTTAAGGTCCTATACCTGGGACCTGAGTGACACCTAGGCTAGAGTGGTTCATGTTCTTTCCCATTCCATTTCGGTCTGGTGCGGGAATATGAAACACGGTTCAGATGTGGGTTTCTTCTTGAGAACTCTGTGCTACAAATTTCCTGTAGTGCTAGGGCTATCTGGGAAGCCTGCTAAGTCTGGATGACCTTTATTATGACCTTCATAAACTGAGGTGAATTAGAGGAGGATCTTTTATGGTTATTGTAAACACTGTACCTCCGGGTTAGAAGTGTTTACACTTCTCATAACTGATCCAAGTCTGAGGATCCTTGTTTTAGAACACCACCTGTGAGGGGGTTGGGCT
Organism: Lathyrus aphaca; assembly: GCA_963966055.1. Classification (NCBI taxonomy): domain Eukaryota; kingdom Viridiplantae; phylum Streptophyta; class Magnoliopsida; order Fabales; family Fabaceae; genus Lathyrus; species Lathyrus aphaca. Next base: position 9,832,663 of record OZ014525.1, read on the forward strand.
GTTTACAGGTTTGCAGGTACCCTTGGCCACATCATACCCTGATACTCTGTTTTGATTAAGAGTACTCCACTTTGGACAGTTCTTGTGATTTGAACCCTGGACATGTGGCTCTTTATTTGAGTCCCCCACCTTGGTTACTGGACTTCTGAACCTCCATCTGGACTTCTTGAACCTACATGGATTTCATACCAAGGCAGTAGTCAGATCCAGCTTGATCACAAACCCTTGCATATCATTTTGCATACTCATCATTTGCATCATTTAACATTTGTTTATTTGTTTTTCAGGGTATCCACATTATATCTGGCTTGGTTTTGACCCCTTCATCTGCATAGAGCTCTGTTTCATCAGCTATCTGTTTCAGCTATCTTCATCAGTTGCCTGCTTCAGCTACCTCCATTATCATCCTCAGCCTATCAGTGGCTCATCTCCAGTATCAGTCTTCATCATCAGCATTTGTTTTCAGCTCTTCATCAGCAGTCATGGCACCCAAGAAGAGCAACATTTCATACCATTTCTTTGAGCCTGTGCTGGCTGGCATCTGGCAGGTCCAAGCACTTGTCACTCCAGACCACATCCCATTATTCAGAGAGCATTATGGAGGCATCCTTGATATGGTTATGGACTTGGACCCTTCTCAGAGGAGTTTGATCCACACCTGCCTACAGTTCTATGACCCTCCCTTGAGATGTTTCACTTTCCAGAACTTTCAGCTAGGACCTCTGCTGGAGGAGTTCTCATCATTGATTGGAGTACCTGTCAGGGGTGGTATCCCTTTCAACCCAGAAATGGCTTCTCCCAGCAATGAAGAAGTGGCAAAAGCACTGTACTTGGAGCCTATATTAATTGAGCAGAACATGACAGCAAAGGTTGGGATCCCTGGTTTGCACCTAGACTTTCTGACTTCTCAGGCCATCCTGAACGCCTCTTTGGGAGAATGGAGGGCAATTTGTGCATTATTAGCCCTCAATATATATGGAGTGATATTATTTGCAGATGAGCCCAAGTTTATCAGCAAGAATGCCATTCATCTTTTCCTTCTGAGGAACCCAATACCCACCTTGCTGGGAGATTTCTATTATTCTATTCACCAAAGGAATGAGAAGCAAAGAGGGAGGTTGGTGAGATGCTGTGCTCCCCTATTCCATACCTGGCTGCTTAAACACTTACCCAAGACTGATGCCTTCCTGAATCCTCACCAACAGAAGAATTGGGCTAAGAGACTTATTGCTTTGACTTCAGATGACATCAGATGGTGCACCCAGAGCACCAAAGGCAGGGACATAATTACTAGCTGTGGACAGTTCCCCAATGTACCTCTGATAGGAGTGAAGGGTTGCATCAACTACAATCCTTTGTTGTTTAAGAGACAGTTGGGCTATGCTTTGGTTCACCCTCCTAGAGTGCAGGACTTGGCTGAAACCCTTTATTGTGAGATAAAACCTAATTTAGTTGTTGTCAGACAAGCATCCTGGGCTTGGGACAACATCCAGACCAAAGGGATGGCCATTCTTGGGAGATGCAATAATGTGGCTTCAGCTCAGTACTATGAATGGTCTCATGCAAGGGCTCAACTTTCTGGGATGCCTTTCACCATTGAGGATACACCTGGACCATCCACAGTACCACCTCCAGCCACTGTCAGCATGGAAGAATTTGAGAAACTAAAAGAGAGGAATGAGAATCTGTCTCAAGCTCTAAAGAAGACCCTCTGGGAGAGGAGTGATGGTCGTCTAGACATTGAGAGGTTAGAAAAGCTAAAGGTGGAGCATCTAGCCAGGATTGAAAAATCAGAGGACTACATCAAGAAATCAAGAGCTGGAGAGCAGATTTTGAAGAATGCCTGTAAAGAGGCCCAGTTTCAGAAGGCTAGGACTGATCTTTATCTGAAAGAAAGTCAAGCTAGGTGGATCAGGATCACTGAAGCTCGTACTCAAGAAGATAAGAGAACTCAAGCCAGGATTGAGCAGTTAGAGGCCATTGAAAAGAAACAACAAGAGGCTCTGCTAGCAGCCCAGAAGGAAATTTCAGAATTGAAGCTTAAGGCTGGTGTGAAGAGGTCAAAGGACCAGGACAAGCACAAGAAGCTGACCACTGCTATTGCCACCAGGAATCTTCTTATCAGAAACATTACAGAGCATCCGGCTGGTCCTGTAACTGAAGCACTTTTGAAGGAGGTTAAGGAGGATGAGTTTGGATTAGATGTTTGACTTCTTTACTTGTTGTTATTTCCATTCCATGTACTTTTCTTTTTATGTTGTATTTTGACCCCACAGGGGCATGTGTTGTAAAAACAAACTATGTATGATCCACCTTTTGTAATGTATTTGTTAGTTTGTTTCATTGAGTTCCTTTCCTCAAGCAACAGCAAAGCATACTCCTCAGGGTCTGGAAAGGTCAAAACCAAGAGCCAAGCCGGATACCTTGGAAAATAAATAAGCATACTGCATTGCATGCTAACATTTGTTCTGTTTTGTAGGGTTTTGTTTTGTTTGTTACTAACTCTGTTGTGATTCAGGAATTATTGCTCGCCGTCGGGTGTTCCCTCTCAACCGTCCGCACAAATATCCTACTCGCAACAACCTTCCTGGTATCCAGATGGATCAAGTACAGCAAGATCTGACAGAGGTCAGAACCCAGATGGCTAATGAAAGGCTGGAGATGAGAAACCAAATGACCCAATTCATAGAAGTGATGAATGGCTTGGCCCAAAGTCAAGAAAGATTGAGGGCATTGGTAGAAAGACAAACCCCGGAAGAACCCCATCTGGGAACTGGAGGAACAAGTAACAATGAAAGGGGTCAGCCTCATGTTAACCACCAGTATATGGGCCCCATCTACATCCGGAAGTCAACATCCCGGGTAATGTGCAAGGAAATACTACTGCAGGCAGGATCTTACAGGAAGACCCCCAAGAAGAGCAGTTTACTGTGATGGGAGCTGGGGATGAAGTTTATGATAGGAGGTTTGATGAAATTGCTGAGAAGTTGAGATCTCTGGAGTCTCAAAATTCCCTGGGTTTTGATGTCATGGATATGGGGTTAGTGGACGGGGTAAGAATTCCCCACAAGTTTAAACCCCCGTGCTTCGAGAAGTACAATGGAACTTCCTGTCCACGAACTCACTTACAGTCTTTTCTGGGAAGACTTAAGGCATACACCATGGATGAAAAACTATGGATGTTTTACTTTGAAGATAGTTTGACTGGGGCTTCAAGGGAGTGGTACTCACACTTGACCAGAGCTACTATCAGATGCTGGAAGGACCTAGCTGAAGCCTTCATCAGGCAGTACCAATACAATCTGGACATGGCTCCTAACAGGACCCTTTTGATGGGAATGTCTCAGTCCTCCAGAGAAAGCTTCAGGGAATATGCCCAGAGGTGGAGACAGCTTGCTGCTGCTGTCCAGCCACCCATGTCGGAAAGAGAAATGGCCGACATGTTCATGAATACTCTGCAAGGAACATATATTGATAGGCTAGCTGCCTTTTCTTCCACCAGCTTCGCTGACGTAGTTATAGCTGGAGAAACAATTGAGAGCCTTCTGAAGATGGGTAAAATTTCTGATAATGGTGCAAGTTCGTCTAGCAACTCCAGGAAGCCTTTTGTGGGACCTAGAAGAACCAGTGAGGCAAATGCCATTTATGCCAACAGGGGCAGACCTCAGCATGTCCACAGATCAGTAGCAGCTGTCACTATTCCGGCTCCGATTCCTCAGCAACCAACATATCAACCACAACAACAACCCCACTATCAACAGCAAGTTCAGTATCCACCACAAAGGACCTACAACAACAACAACAACAATCAACAACAAAGACCTTTCCAGCAAAGACCATCATAGGCAAATAGGGTGATTGACCCTATCCCTATGCCTTATGCCGCTTTGTTGCCACAACTCCTGAAACTCAACTTGGTTGAGCTAAGGACATTGGCACCACCAGATCCTTCCAATCTTCCAAGAAATTACGACGTCAATGCCCGATGTGCTTTCCACTCCAATGCACCTGGCCACAATACGGAGAAATGCAGGGCTTTACAAATGAAAGTACAAGATCTGGTGGATTCTAAAGCCCTCAACTTTGCACCCCCTCCAAATGTCAACAAGAATCCCATGCCCAATCATGGAGGACCAAGAATTAATGCCATTGAGGAAGACAAACCATCTTTCTTAATCACCAGTGTTGGACAGATTCGGACACCTCTGGTCGAAATTAAAGCCCAACTTCTAGAGTGCCAGATGTTCCCCGGGTGTGAGCTCGGTTGTGGATACTGCAACATTTCAGTCAACGGGTGTGATAATTTGAGAAGCGGCATAGATGGTCTTATCAAAAGTGGTATACTTCAGATCTCAACATCAACACCTACAAATCCAGCAATCCCTTTGTCAACAATTCCTGGCTCTTCTACAACTGCAACGACAATCATTCCGACCAATTCATCAATATCATCAACAATGGCTCCGTCCATCACTTCAGCAAACCAGATGTCAACAACCATTTCTTCTACAACATCAGCACCCATTTATTCAGCAAAATCTTCTACAACGCCAACAGAAACTAATGAAGATATCTCAGCAGTCACCATTTACTATGATCCGTCAGAATTTCCTCCAAACAACAACTTTCAGCAACAAACAGTGGTACCTCCTGCCAGGTCACCAGTCACCATTTACTACGATCCGCACACCATCTCAGTACCTTCCTCTGCAGCAGTCAGTCCAGTTACCATCACGGTGCCTGGACCAGTCCCATATGAAAGCAGTAATGCCATACCTTGGCATTATGGCTCTGACCTCTACTGCAACGGGGAGAAAATCACCTTGGACTCTTCAACTTCTTCTCCACAGATTGATAATGTTGGGGGAGGCGGAGGCTTCACCAGAAGCGGACGCCTTTTTGCCTCACAATTGCAAAGACCTAATGCCAAAGCAGAAGCTGCTGCCAAAGCAAAGGGGAAGAGTGTGATATCTGAAGAACCGATCATCAAAGAAACTCAGAAGACATCTTTTGAGCAAGATGTAGACGAGTTTATGAGAATTATAAAGAGAAGTGATTACAAGGTGGTGGATCAGCTTCACCAAACTCCCTCAAAGATCTCCATATTATGCCTGTTGATGTGTTCTGAAGCTCACAGGAATGCATTATTGAAAGTCTTGCACGCAGCTTACGTGCCAGAGGAGATCACTGTTAATCAGCTAGAAACCGTGGTGGCAAATGTCAACACCAGTCATGGACTGGGCTTTACCAATGCTGACTTAACAACTGAGGGGCGTAACCACAACAAGGCTTTACACATCACTCTAGAGTGTAAGGGTGCTGTTCTATCACATGTACTGGTGGACACTGGGTCCTCACTCAATGTTCTACCAAAGAAAGCCTTGGTGAAGCTGGAGTATGATGGCTTGGCACTGCGTCCAAGTAATTTAGTGGTGAGAGATTTTGATGGCTCTAAGAGATCAGTGCTAGGGGAGATTGATCTGCCTGTGATGATTGGCCCGCAGACCTTCAAAATTACCTTCTATGTGATGGACATTCAGCCGGCCTACAACTGTTTGTTGGGTAGACCTTGGATCCATGCCGCTGGCGCTGTTACGTCTACCCTTCACCAGAAGCTAAAATTCGAGTGGGAAGGCCAGATCATCACCATCTGTGGTGAAGAAGATATCTTTGTTAGCCATCTGGCTACGTATAAGTATATTGAGATGGATGGAGAGATCCATGAAACTATGAGCCAGGGATTTGAGGCCCTGAACATTAATGAAGCATCTGTTGTACTTGGAACCTCCATGAAATCTTAACAGCAAGCCAGGAAGGTTGTTGAAGAGGGTACTGCCCAAGGCTGGGGCAAGCTGCTGCCCGTGGAGAAGAAGGAGGACAGATTTGGGTTGGGTTACAAACCAACTCAACAAGATCAATCAGAGGCTGCCAAGAAGCCCAGTTTTGTCAGCGGGGGAATGCTCACCCCGGATGCAGTAAACAACTTGGAAGACGAGGAGGAAAGCGACCGCAACCTGGAGAGCTGGATACGTCCAAGGATCCCGGGGAGCCAAGTCCTTAACTGGTCTTCCCAGGAAATTATAAGGGTTACTCCTGCAGAGTAATTATTATTTCCTGTATTTTTAAGCATGCATCAAGTCTTGCATCTTGCCCAAGATGACAAGACTCATTTTGTAATCGGGCCATCTTGTAATTTTGTGCAAACAGATCAATCAATGAATATCAGACATCTTTTGCAAATGAGTCTTTTTCTTTTCCGCTCACTGTTTTTCATTCTTCTTTTTGTACAAAAATAAAATGGCAATGTTTTCCAAAATGATAACTTCATTTCACTTTTTCTAAACAAGATTAAAATCAATCACTAAAACGAACAATCTAAACCCTTGCAGAGAGTGCCTTTCAGACTGCACCGACAACAACACAACTATGACTTCGTATGACTTTGACAATCCAATCAATCAAGCTGACGAAGGGGTTGAAGAAGATTATGAGCTTCCTGAAGAGCTAGCCAGGTTGTTAAGGCAAGAGGAGAAGATTATCACTCCTCATCAGGAGGAGGTTGAAACGGTTAATCTTGGTACGGAAGAAGATGTGAAAGAGGTTAAAATCGGGGCCTGCCTACAAGATTCAGTGAAAGAGCAACTGATTGATATGCTTCGGGAATATGTGGATGTCTTTGCTTGGTCTTATCAGGATATGCCAGGATTGGACACCGATATTGTCATGCACAAGCTGCCTTTAAAAGAAGACTGCCCGCCAGTAAAATAGAAGATGCGCCGTACTCGCCCAGATATGGCCATGAAGATTAAGGAAGAGGTACAAAAACAGTGGGACGCCGGTTTCCTTGCTGTGACTAGCTATCCGCCGTGGGTTGCTAATATTGTACCTGTGCCCAAGAAGGATGGCAAGGTAAGGATGTGTGTGGATTACCGGGATCTGAACAGAGCCAGCCCAAAAGATGACTTCCCATTACCTCACATTGATGTATTGGTTGATAATACGGCTCAGTTCTCGGTATTCTCCTTCATGGACGGGTTTTCAGGATACAATCAGATCAAGATGTCACCTGAAGACATGGAGAAGACTACTTTCATCACACCCTGGGGCACGTTCTGTTACAAGGTGATGCCATTCGGATTGAAGAATGCTGGTGCAACCTATCAACGGGCTATGGTAACATTATTCCACGACATGATCCATAAAGAAATTGAATGTTATGTGGATGACATGATTGCCAAGTCCCTCACAGAAGAAGACCACCTGGTGAATCTGCTGAAGTTATTCAAGCGTCTAAGGAAGTACCAACTGAAGCTGAACCCTAACAAGTGCACATTCGGGGTGCGCTCTGGTAAGTTGCTGGGATTTATTGTAAGTGAGAAAGGGATTGAAGTTGACCCTGATAAAGTCAAAGCCATTCAAGAAATGCCTGCACCAAAGTCAGAAAAAGAAGTTCGAGGGTTTCTAGGTAGATTGAACTACATTTCAAGGTTCATATCTCACCTTACTGCAACCTGTGAACCCTTGTTCAAGCTGTTAAGAAAAGAACAAACGGTCAGGTGGAATGAAGACTGCCAGAGGGCTTTTGACAAAATCAAGGAGTACTTACAAGAACCTCCAATCCTTATGCCTCCAGTTGAAGGAAGACCTCTAATCATGTACTTGACAGTATTAGAAGAGTCAATAGGGTGTGTTCTGGGCCAGCATGACGAGTCTGGTCGAAAAGAGTATGCAATATACTACCTAAGCAAAAAGTTTACCGACTGTGAACAACGTTATTCACTGCTCGAGAAAACTTGCTGTGCTTTAGCGTGGGCTGCTCGCCGACTAAGGCAGTATATGTTGACCCACACCACTTTATTGATCTCAAAGATGGACCCAGTTAAGTACATATTTGAGAAGCCAACACTTACCAGACGGGTTGCAAGATGGAAAATGATCCTCACAGAATACGACATTCAGTACACATCTCAGAAGGCCATCAAAGGCAGTGTATTGTCTGATTACCTTGCTGAGCAACCCATTGACGATTACCAGCCTATGAGATTTGACCTCCCTGATGAAGACATCATGTTCATAAAAGCAAAAGATCATGAAGAGCCTATTCACACTGAAGGGCCTGACCCGGAGGAAGAATGGACTATAATGTTTGACGGGGCCGTTAATATGAATGGTCGTGGTGTTGGTGCAGTACTCATCACACCTAAAGGAGTTCACATGCCTTTCTCGGCAAAGCTCACCTTTAACTGCACTAACAACGAAGCTGAATACGAAGCTTGTATTATGGGTCTTGAGGAAGCCATTGACCTCAGGATCAAGACTTTGACTGTATTCGGAGATTCAGCTCTGGTAGTTAATCAAACCAACGGCAAATGGTACACCCACCAAGACCATCTGATACCTTACAGGGATTATACAAGAAAGTTGTTGACTTTTTTCACAACAGTCAAGCTTGAGTATATCCCTCGAGATGAGAATCAGTTTGCAGATGCTCTTGCTACCATTTCATCCATGATCAAAGTCCAAACGGCCAACTTTGTGCCTCGGATTTCAGTTTCCAGACTTGACAGACCAGCATATGTATTTGCAGCAGATGTTACCAAAGATGATAAGCCTTGGTTCCATGATATCAAATGCTTCTTGGAGGATCAAACATACCCACCTGGGGCATCTTCCAATGATAAGAAGACTTTGAGAAGGCTAGCTGGTAGTTTCTTCCTGAATACTGACGGTTCTCTGTACAAAAGAAACTTTGATATGGTACTCCTCAGATGTGTTGACAGGACAGAAGCAGACTTGTTGATGCACAAAGTGCACGAAGGATCCTTTGGTACCCATGCTGGAGGGCATGCAATGGCTAAAAAGTTGTTAAGATCAGGCTATTACTGGATCACAATGGATGCCGACTGTTGTGCTTATGCCAAGAAGTGCCATAAATGCCAGATTTATGCGGATAAGGTGCATGTGCCTCCCAATCCTTTAAATGTGATGTCTTCACCCTGGCCCTTTGCCATGTGGGGCATTGATATGATTGGCAAGATTGAACCGACTGCTTCAAATGGCCACAGATTCATCCTGGTTTCCATTAACTATTTCACCAAGTGGGTCGAAGCAGCTTCTTATGCAAATGTTACAAGGCAAGTGGTAGCCCGATTTCTGAAGAGAGATATCATCTGTCGGTATGGAGTTCCCGAGCGAATCATTACTGATAATGGTTCCAACTTGAACAACAAAATGATGGCAGAGCTATGCCGGGACTTCAAGATCCAACACCACAATTCTTCTCCTTACAGGCCAAAGATGAATGGCGCTGTTGAGGTAGCTAATAAAAACATTAAGAAGATTGTGTAGAAGATGGTAGTCACCTACAAAGACTGGCATGAAATGCTACCATTTGCCTTGCATGGGTACCGTACGTCAATCAAAACATCCACTGGGGCGACACCGTATCAGCTTGTTTATGGTATGGAGGCAGTCCTACCTGTTGAAGTTGAACTACCCTCCCTACGGGTATTAATGGATGTTAAGCTGAGTGAAGCAGAATGGGTCCGATCCCGATATGAACAACTGAGTCTGATTGAAGAGAAAAGATTGGCTGCAATCTGTCATGGGTAGCTATATCAGAAAAGAATGAAGAAAGCCTTCAATCAGAAAGTCAGGCTCCGAGAATACCAAGTAGGAGATCTTGTGCTGAAAAGACTCCTCCCTCCTCATACAGACCACAGGGGCAAGTGGACTCCGAACTATGAAGGACCATTCGTAGTAAAGAAAGTTTTCTCTGGTGGAGCACTGATGCTCAACACTATGGATGGTGAAGACTTCCCGTCCCCTGTGAATTCGGATGCAGTTAAAAAATACTTCGCATAAAATGACCCGCTGGACATAAAAACAGAATGTAAGTCCAGGCAAAAATAGGGCATCCCGGCGAGTCAAAAACAGAATAAAAGGCTCGGGCAAAAATAAGGGAAATAAACAAAAAATGTACACCCGCTGAGTTGAAAAGCCGCATTGGACAACTCAGGCAAAAAAAAGGTATCCCGATGGATTGAAAACCCGAAAGGGCGATCCATGCAAAATAAGGGAATAAGCGAACAACTGCACTCTGGATTCATCTGTATCACTTGCAACTTGGTAAGCTTCAAAAGGATCAAGCTTCTTTCAAAATCGGCCTTCTTCAGAGAGCAAGATGAGAAGAACGTCAAATGTCATACGAGTCATAACAAAGGGGAAGCTCCTTGAAGCATCATCAACATTGCCAACGTCTTTTTGTTTCTCAATTTGTAACGATCTCCTCATTTTAGGGGATCTGTTTCTTTGACTGTATCTTGCCAATTCAGGGCACTTGAATTAATAAAATCAGATTTTCAGTCATGTTTCGTCTCGTGCATTTTATTTTCATTTGCAAGAATGTCCGATGTCTTTAAAATACTGATTGCATAAATACAGATGCTTCCTTTCTGAAACTACGTGCTTGCAGGAAATATACTTACTCCCGGGGGTGTCTAAACTCCTATGATGGAATCCGGTAAGGGATACCTCGGGATTACTTGTGCACTTCTCTATCTTTTCGGGATTGCAGGCATCCGAAGCACAAAATGGGGCATGAAAGCTTTACCCCAGCAAGTTGGAAAATCATTACCTACTCAGTCCATCTCACAATTAACACAGGAGGTGCTATCTCCCCAGCTGAGTTGCCATTTACTACTCCTCCTCAGCCAAGTACAAAAGCCCGGGAACCATCTCCCCACAGAGTTTCAGCCTCTACCCGGAAGAGCAACGAATGAAGGAACCACAACAGAGTGGAGAAAGTTTCTACAAACCCCAGCTGGGTCCCCCATTACCAGGATATGTCCATCAGTGACCTATTCCCCAAGCAGATACATCTTATTAGATCTACCAATGATCACACTTCCAGCTGGGGGGTCCACTTCAAGCAGATCGGCCAGAGATCTTCGCAGTAACGGGATCCGAATCCCGGATGGTTACCTCTTGCATAATCATAGCATTCGCATCATTATTTTCCCCACATAGCGTAGCATTCCGTCTAATACGGAGCATTACGGCAAAAATCAAACATATTGCATAATCATAAGCCATGTTCTGAAGTAAACACTTGTAAAAAACTGACAATCCATCAGGAGTATACAGAAGAAAAACTCCCCAGACTCCCCTGCAGAGAGCCAAAGCATTGACCTTACAAATGCATACTTCTTTTAGGCACCCGTCCGTGTCATCATTCCCCAGTAAAGTCGCCCGAGCATTCTTTACAAACAGGCACTCATATATTACAGATACTTATTGACACCCGTCCGTGTCATATCCCCAGTAGAAGGCCAAAGCGTCCTCTTTGCACTCACAGATGCACATACCTATACAGATTCCCTGACACCCGTCCGTGTCACCCTCCCCAGCAAGTTAAACACTCATCTATACACCACTCATACTTGTTAATCCTGTTTTACTCATACATATACTCGTCCGTATCTTTTATACACCACTTATACATCCTCAGATTCGACACTCGTCCGTGTTCTCTGTTAACCAGTTGATACTCGTCCGTATCATCATCTCAGAACATGCGTCAAGCGTTTGTTTCTACCCGATACTCGTCCGTATCGTAGTCTTAAGGATGCTTGTCCGCATCTTTAATCTCTACACCGCGTCAAACACTTATGTCTTCTTGAATTTAGACACTCGTCTGTGTCTACTATTCCCCAGAAGAGTCCCCGCAGAATCAATACTCGTCCGTGTTCTTTGTTAACCGGTTGATACTCGTCCGTATCATCATCTCTGAACATGTGTCAGTCTTTTGTTTCTATCTGATACTCGTCCGTATCATAATATTAAGGATGCTCGTCCACATCTTTAGTCTATACACAGTGCCCGAACATTTATACCTCCATTTCTTGGATGTAAACACTCGTCCGTGTTTACTATTCCCCAACAAACTCCCCAACAAACTTGTTGAACTATTTCCTTTCTATCTGACATTCGTCCTATGTCATGATACCTTTTCGGCAGCCGTACCCTGCCAGGTGATCGTCCTTCACCTTTGGATGACCGTCCCTCATCCTTTCCCCAGCGGAGTCTCCTTTATTGGAACCCCTTCTTATCCGGCATTCGTCCTATGTCGTGATATTTGAGCAGTCGTACCCTGCTAGGTGATCGTCCTTCACCTCCTGATGATCGTCCTTCATCATTTTGTCCGATGGCCGTCCCCATCGTTGATCTTGCTATCTGACATTCGTCCTATGTCATGATAAACCCTGAGAGTAGCCGTACCCTTCTAGGTGATCGTCCTTCACCTCTTGATGATCGTCCTTCATCATGCTTATCCGATGGCCGTCCCCATCGTCGACCTTTTCATCCGGCATTCGTCCTATGTCGTGATACTTTCGGCAGCCGTACCCTGCCAGGTGATCGTCCTTCACCTTAGATGACCGTCCCTCATCTTATCCCCAATAGAGCAGCCGTCCCCTGCTAGGTGATCGTCCTTCACCTTTGATGACCGTACCTCATCGTTTATTTTTACCTCTAATCCCCAGAGAATCTTATAGCTCTGCTTGATGGCCGTCCCCATCATAATTTCTTATATCCCCAGCATGTCGGCCGTCCCCGTCATTGCTCTTTCCCCAGCAGTCATCCTATGCTCGACGGTCGTCCTCCGTCGCCCACACTTTATAATATACTTTATTTTCCTTTACAATCTATATCCCTTTTCTTCTTCATTCTGTGAGCGCAAATTTTGGACTGTCTTTGGTATTCAACCACAAGTTATCTTGTTTGCCTGTTAAGCCGTTGCTTACATCCTGCACAGCTAACTCATGTTTGAATAGGGGCAGCTGTAAACACCCCAAATTTGCCCTCACCCATTCACACCATGGCTTGTGATCTTTTCATATGCATAAGTTCAATCATATCATCTCATGTTGCACTTTTGTTTCACTGCATTGGCTCTAAGTCATCTGCATCTAGGGTTTGTGATCTGAGCTATCCAAGAGCTACTTGAGCCACTCCAAAGGTCATCAATCACTTCAAAGGGGTCCATGCGTGTTCAAGCATCATATTATATCCCCACAAAGTCAAGAAAGTCAAAGAATCACAAGAACTGAGAAAGGCATGGAAGCAGAGCCAGGTTTGACTGCACAGATGACCTAGAATTAGGGTTTTGGTTTCAGAGACCATAACTCCAAATTTTTTGGTCATTCTTGTTTCTACTGGTCTCTATATGGTATAGGGATCATGCATATCAATTTTCATGAAGAAATTCCATGGGGAAGGCATCTGACCAAGAGTTAACTTCTTGAGCAAGTCAGTGTGAAATCAGGGCATCTGAGGCCCCCAATGACCCAACCAAAGGGTGTTCTTCATCATTTTGATTGTGTATGATCTTTATTTGATCATAGAAGATGTTATAAGTTCACAAAATTGAAGAATTTCAAGCCATTTGCAAAGTTGACTTTTTGGGAAAATGACTTGTAATGGAAACTTGCCATTTTGGGAAACTTTTTCAACCTTTGCTTTTTGATTCAAAAATGCTTCAAATGAGAAAACTTTGGTCATGAAAGTTGTAGAATGGATCATTCCCTTTTCAAAAAGTACAAGAACTTGTTCTAATTCATTTTGGATCAAAAGTTATGGCTTGTCAAAGTTGGGAAAATCACATAATTTCAAGTTTTGTACCAAAGAGGCAAAGTTGCAAAACCACTTTCCAAGACAAATTGTGCTATCAAATGGACTTCTAATCTTCATAAAAACATGAACCAATGTCTAAAAGTCAGATTGCATCAAGAGTTTGCTCATTTTTATGACTTGTGGATCAAGAAACTTCAAAAGGGGCAAAGTGGAACAAAGTTGCAAAACCTCACTCAAACCCTAATCCATTTGCTGGCTGACTTCAGAATTGATCATATGGTTCTCCTCACTTCTTGCTGCGCAGGACACCCCTCTTGTCCTTGGCTAGCCATGAGCCCATACCTCTCTTACACAAAGCTTGACTTTTTGGCAAAAGACCCATACCAATCACAATAGGGCACACCAACTCCACAGACCTATCCATGAGTGATAAGTGGACCAAAGGCAAGCCATAACACACAACAACTCATGCTGAAACACTCTCCAAGCCACAGTTACCAAAAATCCTCCAACTTGCAAAACCATTCGAAACACACAGCACAAGCATCAAACACAAAAACAAACTTCACAAAACATCTCAGCACACTCCCCTGATCATTTCCCTGCCCTCACTCATCCCTGAAACCTCACATAAACCAAATACGATTTCTTCCCCTCTTTGAACAGAACTCAAGCAATCTCTCAAACTAGCCCAAATAAACTCCAGATAAGCTTTGCAAACACTTGAGGGAGGTCAGTGGAGTTGATTGGAAGCAAGAAACTGGTCCAGAAGCTCTTGGGTTGAAAGCTTCGATTCAGGTAGCCATGGAAATTCATTTTTCCAGAACTCTAATTTCTTGTTTCTAAATGATAAAGCATGCTCTCCTGATCACACTGAACCTTTTATTTTTGAAAATTATTGAGTTTTGAGGTTGTATGGATGTTCTGAAATTTTGTTCAGTTTTAAGTTTTTGTTCGAATCTTGTTGTTGATGATGAATAAATGAAATTTGATGCTGGATTCTTGTTCTAGGGGACTTGGGGATCATTTCTGGAGATTTGGGGGGTTTGATTTGACCTAGGGAGTGTTTTTGAGATTTTCAGGGAGGGAGGTCACCGGAGAAGACGACCGGAGCTCGTCTCCGGTGACCTGAAAATAATTAGGGCTAATTAATTAGGGTTAGCCAGGTTTGAATATGGACCCTTGATCTAGTTGACTAAGTCAATCTCCCGCGTGTTCCAATGGCCAGGATGCTTTCATTAAACCCTAATCCACGTCATTAATTCATTTAATTAAGTTTATAAATTAATCCTGCCAGTTTGAATTTCAACCCTTAGATCTGGCGCCAGTCAATTCCCGCGCCCTAGGTTCAAACCTCAGCCACTGGATCTGTTGACTTTCATTTATTTTCATTTTAATTCATTTTCTTTTGATTTATTTTGCACGAATTATTAAAAATAGCAAAAAATGTTTAAAAATTATGAAAATTTTTGTCAAGGTTTTCATTATTTTTCAGAACACAAAAATATTTTTATTTTTATTTTTTGCATTAAAAATTATTTTTAAATCATTTAAAAGATTATTTTTAATTAGTTAATGAAAATTAATTAATTAAAAATACTTTTGGGTATTTAAAAATCACAAAAAAAATTCACATAGCATTTAGGAACATTTAGAAACATTGTCCAACTCTCAAACCAAATTTATTTTTTGTTCTTGATGCCTTTTGATTATTTTCTTTGGAATTAAATTCATTTTGAGGCAATATTTTGTGACAAACTTCAAAAATTCATTTTTGCCTAACCATTGATAGTTGGATGATGATTCTTTTTGCATTGCATCTTGCATAACATGTAGTTTATAGGATAAAATTGGCATGAATTGATCTTGCATTTTCAATTTGTTTTGCATTTTTCTTGACAAGGTACCTTAAAACCCTAGCAATCTTAGGAAATTCATAACTTTCAATAGGTTAAGAGTTGGATACCCTCCTTTGGGCAGTGAGTTTGTATAGGTTTAGGGTTCCTTTGATTGCATTTTCAAATTTTTATCATGTCTCTTGCTTCTGGTTTTGAATTTTGCTTTGTGTGTTGATCATAAACCCTAATTTATGCCTTCCTTTGCATCCATCTTCCATTTGCTTGCATACCATGACTTGCCATGACATTTTATGTATTCATTTGATTCATAATACATCTTAAGACATATTAGAATCATGTTTGATCATTGCACCTTGCATTTGCCATGTTATATGTCCATTACATTTCATAACTTTTCATGTACATCCATGGTTCAAAACATGCTTCTCTTGCATCCATATGCTTGCTTGACCTTTCTCATGTCTTTCCTCATGTTTGTATCATTACTTAGCATCATTAACATCATACTTATGCTTCTGGTTTTGATTTGCATCATGCCATTTCATCTCATTTGCATTGCATTTCATTTCTTTTACTAACTTTTCAGGTGGTAAGTTACTTTGAGAAGTGAATTTGCCTTCACTTCTCACATTCTCTTTTCATCTCTTTCATAATTCATTTGCTGCATTTTGTATGTGTTTGGGTTTGAGCTTGCTCATCCTTGTTCATCTTACCCTCTTTCTTCAAGCAACTTGTCTTCTTAAGTGAAGCAAGTTGTTTTGCTTCTCTCTGCTCCTTTCCTTTGTTTCTTGGTGGTTTCTCTGAAGATCTTTCTCTTAAACCTCACTAACCCTAGGAACAACCAAGCATGATAACAATTAGGGTTTGTTTAGTCCCCCATTTAGCTTTTACCTTTGTGTCATCTTTGAGTCTTCTCTTCTCATCACATAATCAAGGACTAAACCCTAAAGGTTTTAAGGCTTTGTGATTAAGCTTATGCCTGCATCCTTCTATTAGGATGGAGTGTATAACTTTAATCCTAAGTGTTAAACCCTTAATGTGTTTAAATCCTTTAATCAATTCACCTAATCATCATCAAGACATCAAGCTTGTAACTTGGGCCTTGCATTAGGGTTCTAATTCTTCCTTAATTGGTTAAGAAGGACTAACCCTAGTGTTAATGGACAAGTCCTCCTCAAGTTGTCTTACAAATCATAAAATCCACTTCTTCATCTTACCATTAACTAAAATCCACTTTAATAAAGGCTTTGTTTTGTCATGAGGTTAATCCCTAATCATGGATTAAGTTGAGGAGTCTTCCTCTACTTAAACATTCTCATCTATTATCCTTCTATTAGGATGGTGTAATGAGTCTGTTTAATCCCTGATTATGGCTTAGTCTCATTACTTAACACTAAACAAAAACAACAAAAATATCTAAGTAAATGCAAGTAGGTTAATGATCTTAATCCTACATCAGGGTGATTAAGTGTGAAATGCTGACTTCACACTTAAGGTATTCTCATTACCCCTAATCAGAGGGAGGATGTGATGAGTTTACTAACCCAGTGGTTTAGGCTTAAGCTCATCAACTTATGACAAACTCCAAAAAGCAATAAAAGACTGAAAATACAAAAACAAACAATAATCGTCTCCTTCGGGATTCTTTTCTCATCATCTTCACTCACAAACGAGAACTTGCTTCTTCCGTCTAATGCAAGACAGTTTGCACCTGAGCCAGACAGGTCATGCACTTGAGCATAGACAAGTAAGCAGTTCACAAGTCAATTTATCTTTCAGTCTCTTTGGGTCGAACTACGGTGTTCTGACTTCCTCATTGCACGAGAGGATACATAGGCATAACTTAACAGTTATCGAACAAAAGTCTCTGTATATTCCCCCTTTTCTAGAATCATTCTTTTAAGCCTCATAGTCTTGAGCATTCCATTCTTGTTCTTACACTGACACTTCACATATCTCACTTCACTTTCTTTTTACACTGACACTTGCATTCTTTCCAGCTTTGATACACAGATTGCACTGACACTACCCCTTTAAAACACAAATCTTTCAAGCGTGGATCCCGTCGAGTACGACGGACAATCTGGGTGCTAATACCTTCCCAGGTTGTAACCAACCCACTTTCTCAGTCTCTCTGGTTCGCAACCGTCTTATCCATATCTTTTCCTAGGTTTATGCAGCATTACCTTTCCTACGGGATAAAAATGCCTAGTTGGCGACTCTATTCATTCTTCCTCTTTCGCCGACCGTTCGCGTCTGTACCCCTCTTGGCCCTGTGTCATTTTGGTGGGAGCGACAACGCCGACAACGATTTTAGAGACCATCACAAGTTTGAAGGAGCCAACAAAAGGAGCAACATGCGCAGCGGCGACACCTCCTGCAATGTTTGATGAATGACATGTTTCAATAGCAGTGGAGAACCAGCCTGGAAGGTATCAGAGCAGGATCGGAAGCGGGAGGGAGGGGATCGATGCGAAGGAATAGAAGTATCGAGGTGAGTCGGTACACTCAACATTATAAGTGTCGCAAAATTGAAGAAACAAAATTGATTGGATGCATTAGAGATAGATAGTGTGAAAAATAATCTTAAGCAATGTAAAGCCAACATTGATTCCAAATAAAAATACGTTTAACATTGAAATGGTATTTACCTTTCGTCTCTTTTGGCTTAACACCTTCACTTCCATGTCTCGCACCAAACTCTATGATTGAATGAGGAATCAACAAGCCTTACAAAAATTCCTACTCATATCGTTTTTGTCCATACTTTTCAAAATATTAAACAATTTCAGTTAAGTTGTATCATGGAAAAATAAGATTATTCCAAATTAGTGGAAGATTGAAATTGGAAAAAAGATATTAAGATCATACACCTGGTTGAAAATGGATCCAACTCCAACTTCTACTTTAGTATTGCAAAAAAAAAAAGAAAATCCAAATTTACAAATGCGGATGACATGGTAACAATTTTGTATTCATAACTGGATACAAGAGAATGCAATGCTATTGCCCTCAAATCTTACCCAAAACATCTAGTCTGTATCTATTAGCAGCAATTGCAAATAGAGAAACAATTCCCTTACACACAAGACAACAGTGGACACAATAGTCCTGTTTGTACTATTATTAAACCAATCCAAACATATCCTTTACAATAAAAAGTCTAGTTTGATTTTCATTATTTGTGAGCTAATGTTTTTAACACATTTTTATAACTTTCCATTCCAAAGATTTAAGTTATAAACACGACATATACTCACAGGACAACAACATATAATATTAACCAAACACTAACACAATTTAGAATATCTAATTGTCAACACTGTCATCACAGTGTAATATGTGTATGTGCTAATCTCACAAAGCCCTAGGGTCTTAAAGGAAAACGAAAAGAAATGTTAACCAATTTCTATAATATATACTTTTCTCACAAGTTTTTAATCCACAAATACTGCCTTCCAATTAGAAAATGAAAAATAATAATGATGTTGGTGCATCAAACAAATGAACTTAAGCTTAGCATACAAAATCGTGTAAATGTCTTATTGTTTCATGATCACTAGAACTTAAAACTCATTTGCTTCTAAAGTGAACTTAATAACATCATACTGATTCCAATTTCAAACCACTCAAGCATACAAGAACTTCCTTTGGCCAATGATGTTTACCTTTTGGTGAAATTGAGGAAAAACATATGTGCTTTTAGGACTGATATTCCACTACCAGTAATTACCCTTTTTTTATTCATTATCTTTATAAATATCAAGCCATATTGAATACAATTGCAGTATTTCTTCTATTTCACTATCATCCTTATATATTTAAGTACATCTCATTAGTTATACCAATCAGTGGATCTCAAAGTATAAAACAAAGTACAAATCAAAGCTTATCGTTAATGGATAAATATTTCACGTGCCTTTCCATTTCCAATCACTTCTACTTCACCAGCTACGGTTCCGGCTCAACTTCCAACACTTACGAGTCAAGAGTATGATAAACTAGTCAATGACCCTAACATAGGTTTCACTACTATTATCACTATTTATATACTCTTATTGAAAGATTGAGAAATTATGAAATGAATGAAAAGTTTTTCTCTATTTTTCTTAGATAGCTTTATTGTTTCTCTTAGATTTGTTTAATCTTGTTAGGTTTAGCTTTTGCTTCCAAACAAATGATGCTTTCATCCATGTACTCAAATCCTTCTATGGATTATCCTTATCATACACATTCTTATCATCCATGAAGCATTCCTCCTTCCTATCCTACAAACCTCTATTTTCCAACTCCTACCACATATTCATTTCCATCTTTTCCATGGGAGATTTTCTCACCTTATTCCACAAATCCACATGTCACAACCCCATATTTGTATTTTAATCAAGGGTACTCACCACCTAACCATGACAGATATCCATCAAATTCCTCTACCACAACAACAACAACATCACACACAAACTTTATTCCACTCACATCAACAGTCATACCTTTCAACAACAAGCATATGACTATCACACACATTTCTATCACTAAAATATCTCCACTCCTGTTATTCTTCAAAACCAGTCCCATCCATCATCAGACTATCAACAATTTTCCTTTGTAGATTCAACGATGCAGCGACACTCTAGTTATCACTCTCAAATCACTCTTGTAGATCGAACTTCTGCAACAAGGGTTTTTGTCAAATCTAAGAAGTCAAAGGCTTACTTCAAAGGATACCAAGTCATGTTTAAGAGAATGGGCGAGGGTAAGACCGATTACCGAGCTCGGATGTATCATGTAGACACGTCGAAGGGAAACAATGCTTCATTTGAGGAAGGTGATCCGAGTTTGTTTGTTGGTGCTAGTCATCTCCCAGAACCTGTTGATACATATCTTATGAGAACAATTTATGTACATGCGAAGGAACCGAGTCCATTTTCTCTTTCCCCTCAAGGAAGTCTATATGAAGAATTAACTGACACAAAGTACTTATTTTTCCCCTTTGCATGTTCTAGAGCATCCCAACATACTGAGAGCTCTCTCCTTGCACCAGATTCTAAGGAACAGGAATATGTTTTGGATGTTTCGTTGCCTCCTACTCCTAGTGGTGAAGTCAGTCCACATAGTGGTCTCGATAGTATTGGTGTTGTAAAGGAAATTAATAAGATTCATGGATTGTTGTATAAAGTTGGGTTGGAATTATATGTTTTTGTTGGAAGTGCTTTGGTTAATACTTACTTGAAATTTGGATTTGTGGCTGATGCACATGAGATGTTTGAGGAATTTCCTGTTAGATATGTTGTGATATTCCCCCTCGACCAACTCAAACAAGTCGTAGTTATCGCCACCGGTTGCAATTCATGCTCCTATGTTTATGATTCATCTTCTAACAAGAACCATGTTTCCACTAGCGACACAATGCCTGCACTTTATTCCAATCTTCTTCACAATCCTGACGAATTCATTACCAATGATAAGTAATTAACGATGGCTCATGAACCTATAACCATTTTGTCTTCACTCTTATCAATGTCCAAGTCCCTATGCTATATAAATAGAGATATTTTTGTTCAGTACCAATGTTTCATCAGTCCCAAATTCTATATCTACAAGGATCTCCCGATGGGTTTGAACAACACGTGGCAATCATGACGCGCATTGTTGATTTTTTCGGCGTTCCTCAAACTCGACAGAGAGAACAAATAGTTCAGAACCCTAGGGTGGGTGTCGAAGAGGAACCCACAATAAATCAAAGGCCTTTAGACATCCCTCAGGCAAACCATAGAAACCAAGAGGAAGTAGTCCAACAACCTCATGTAGAAATCCCTGTCTAACAAGAGTCTAGGAGGATATTAGTCCAAAGAGGCCAAGATGTTGATGATGTAGTGCAGCAAATTCGGTATAATAACTTGCCTACCAAAAATAATTTAGCAGCCATGGTGATAATGCGAAATTATATCGTAATTTCGGCTTGACTTACATGAATTAATAATATGTTTTATTTGATTTTTATTATTTTATGCATTATAATTATATTATTTATTTATGTTTTTCAGATTTATCAAATCGGTCGGAAAAATTCGAGAAACGAAGAAATGTCAAAGAAATATTAAAAGGAGAAGTTGAAGAAAATAAGAAAAAAAAGAAAAAGAAAATAGAAGAAGAAAGAAGAAAAGGAAAATGAAAAGAAAAATAAAAAAGAGGTGGGGGCCCACCACTCAGAACACATGGCGCATACCATGTAGGGGTGGCGCCTACCACCCCACATTTCCTCTATAAAAGTGGCGCATACCATGTTTGGAGAGAGAGAGAGAGAGAGAGAGAGAGAGAGAGAGAGAAGAGTGGCGCAGGCCACTCGGTCTCCCCTCCCACTCTCTCTTCGTCCTTTTCTCACGCGACTTTCCAGACTTCTCGCTCACGCACAAACAAGGCCCAATGAGATTTTTACGGAACAACTGCAACCGTTTGATGGATATAAATAGAGGCATTTTGGCACATTTGTGGGTCCCGGATTTTTTCTCCAGATTTCCAGTTTTCGTCCAGCTTTTATATTTTTAGGCTTAGTATTATTTTCAGTATTATTTTCAATTCAGCAACCTTATTTCGTGTACGCTTTGGATACTACTAGTCTGTATTCAAATTAATTCCAGTACCAATTTAATTACAGGTTCTTATTTTATTGCTTTATTTATTTACTGCATTATTATTTAAGCATGTTTACCATATATTATTTATTTTGTTCATCCGTAGTTTATTTAATAACCATGTCCAGCTAATTTAATTATATCAGTATGTAAACAAATCATTGAGAGAAATTTAATTAAATCAGTGTTGATTAATTTTACCAATTTATAATTTTAGACTGAGGTTTCTTAAATTAAATTTAATACTTTTGTTACGAGAGTAAGGAAGTAATTAAGGCTAAATTCAATAGAGCGAGAGTTTGAGAATTTAACCGGATAGCTGAAACTAGGCATTCATTTTAAATGCAACGAGAGCGCTTTAGGATTAATTGAAATTTATTTGCTTTCAAAAATTATTTCTAAACACTTATGGGCTAGTGAGAGCAGGCATAGGACTTTAGAAGTGTAGTCTGCATCAATAGAGCGAGAGTTTGAGACGAGGGCTTTTAAATAAATATTGTTCACTGAAAAAGTATTTTGACTTGTAAGCCTTCACCGATTAATAAATTAAATTCCCGACAATTGATAAGTTGCATACTGATATATCGTTATCATTATTATTTATAAATTTAATTTAATTTGTCTTAAACCAAACCAATAGAAACGAATAGCCTTAGATTTACATAGTAACGTTAGATAACGTTAGATCGATTTTTAGTCTCTGAGGGATCGATAATCTTTTAAAACTACACGTACGACTGTGCACTTGCAGATATAATCCTTTAGACATATAGTCGAGAGATCAAGTTTTTGGCGCCGTTGCCGGGGACAAATTAAGTCGATATCGTAACTCCAGTGTTACACCGTATTGACTAAGGCAAAACCATTTATTTTTCCCAATTCTTATTCACCGAATGTATGCCAAGTACTCACTCTCAAGGCGAAGACTTGCAACCACCAATCTCTGAATTAGAACGTTTTTTACATTTAAGACGCCGTATAGTAGAGTACCAACGAAGGTACGATATTCCTGATCTTCTAGCTCATCCACCAGAACCAGTAGAAGAACCAATTGGAACATCCGAGATGGCCGTTGAAGAAGAAACTCATCCACTCAAGTATTACGCTATCCCGTCACAAGATGAACCTCATACCAGTATTGTCGCACCCAGTATCAACTGAAACGATTTCTAGTTGAAACTATCACTAATATCAGCTGTGCAACAGAACCAATTCTCCAGAAATCTTACCGAAGATCCAAATTAACATATGTCGACTTTTTTCAATATGCGGATACAGTTAAATCTAATGGTGTTACCCAAGAAGTAATTAGAGTGCATCTTTTTCCTTTTTCGCTACGAGACAGAGCAAGAGATTGGCTCCAATCTCTACCCTCAAATTCAATCACCACATGGAATGAACTGAAGAAAGTATTCTTAGCAAGATATTTTCCACCTAGCAAAATAGTTATGCTAAGAGCTCAAATCAACGGATTTAAACAAAAGAAAAATGAATCTCTTTTCGAAGCTTGGGAACAATACAAGGATATGCTGAGACTTTGTCCATATCATGGTTTAGTAAACTGGATGGTAATCTATACCTCTTACAATGGTCTCTTGTATAACACAAGAGCGAAGATAGACGGTGCTGCGGGCGGTTGTCGCTCCCGACAAATGAAATTTGGATCAGATGAAGGTACAGACGCGAACGGTCGGCGAGAGGGACAGTGAGAACACACAGCCGTGAACTCACTGGAGATGAATAGAGTCACCAGCTAGGCATTTTTATCCCGGAGGAAAGGCAATGCTGCATAGACCTAGAAAAAGATGGATAAGACGGTTGCGAACCAGAGAGACTGAGAAAGGGGGTTGGTTACAACCTGGGAAGGTATTAGCACCCAGATTGTCCGTCGTACTCGACGGGATCCATGCTTAAAAGATTTGTGTTTTAAAGGGGTAGTGTCAGTGCAATTTGTGTGTGAAAGAGCTGGAAAGGGATGTACAGGTGTCAGTGTAAAAGAAGTGTGAAGTGTGATATATACAATGTCAGTGTAAGAATGGAGTGAAATGCTCATGATAATGAGGCTAAAAGAATGAAGCTGGAAGAGGGGGAATGTACAGAGACTTTTGTTCGATAACTGTTAAGTTATGCCTACGTATCCTCTCGTGCAATGAGGAAGTCAGAACCCCGTAGTTCGACCCAAAGAGACTGAAAGATGAATTGACTTGTGAACTGCTTACTTGTCTATGCTCAAGTGTATGACCTGTCTGGCTCAGGCGCTTACTGTCTTGCATTAGACGGAAGAAGCAAGTTCTCGTTTGTGAGTGAATGAGATGAGAAAAGAATCCCGAAGGAGACGATTATTGTTTGTTTTGAGTTTTTAGTCTTTTATTGCTTTTTGAAGTTTGTCATAAGTTAATGAGCTTAAGCCTAAACCAATGGATTTAGTAAACTCATCACATCTTCCCTCTGATTAGGGGTAATGAGAATATCTTAAGTGTGAAGTCAGATTCTCACACTTAATCACCTTTGGTGTAGGGTTAAGATCATTAACCTATTTGTAAATATTTAGATGTTTTTGGTGTTTTTGTTTTAGTGTTGAGTAATGAGGTTAAGCCGTAATCAAGGATTAAACAGACTCATTACACCATCCTAATAGAAGGATAATAGATGAGAATGTTTAAGCTGAGGAAAGCTCCTCAACTTAATCCATGATTAGGGATTAAACTCATGACAAAACAAGCCTTTGATTAAGTGGATTTTATTCAATGGTAAGATGATGAAGTGATTTTTAGGGTTTGTAAGACAACTTGAGGGGGACTTGTCCATTAACACTAGGGTTAGTCCTTCTTAACTAATTAAGGAAGAATTAGAACCCTAATGCAAGGCCCAAGTTACAAGTGTGATGTCTTGATGATTATTAAGTGGATTGATTAAGAGATTTAAACACATTAAGGGTTTAACACTTAGGATTAAAGTTATACACTCCATCCTAATAGAAGGATGCAGGCATAAGCTTAATCACAAAGCCTTAAAGCCTTTAGGGTTTAGTCCCTGATTATGAGATGAGAAGAGAAGACTCAATGAGACACAAAGGTAAAAACTAAGAGGGGAGACTAATCTAAACCCTAATCATTGTCATGCTTGGTTGTTCCTAAGGTTTGTGAGGTTTGCAAGAACAATCTTCAGAGGAACCACCAGGAAGCAGATGAATGGAGCAAAGAGAAAGCAAAGTAACTTGCTTCATTCAAGAAGTCAAGTCACTTGAAGAAAGAAAGTGGGAGGAAGAAGAATGAGCAAGCTCAAACTCAAACACATATAAAAATGCAGCAATGGATGCAAGAGAGACGAAAAGAAAAGTTATGAGAAGTGAAGGCAAATTCACTTCTCAAAATCACTTACCACCTGAAAGGTTAGAAAAGAAATGTAATGCAATGCAAAAATGGGATGAGATGACATGATGAAAAACAAAGCCAGAAGCATGTACATGATGCTAATGATGCTATGAACATGAGGCATCACATGGAAATGATCATACAAGTTCATGGATGCAAAAGAAGCAAGTTAGGAACCATGTACAAACATGAAAAGTTATGAAGTGCACATGGCATATAACATAGCAAATACATGATGCAATGACCAAACATGCTTTCAATATGTCTTATGATGTCAAATTAATCAAATGGATGCTTGAAATGTCATGGCAAGTCATGTTATGCAAGAGGGTGCAAGATGGATGCATATGGAAGCCCAAATTAGGGTTTATGAACAAAACATCAAACAAAAACCAAAATCAGAAGCAAACCCTAAGACAAAAAATGGAAAATGCCACTCAAAGAACCCCTAATCCTACACCAAACCACTGCCTAAAGGAGAAGTCTCAACTCCTAACCTAACTCAAGTTATGATTTTCTAAAGATTCTAGGGCTTTTAGGGTCCTAAACAAGAAAATTACCAAACAATTTGAAAATGAAAGATCAAATCATGAACATTTAATCTCAAAAACTACATGTTAAACACAAAGCAATGCAAGAAGAATCAATGTCCAACTCCTCATGAATAGGCAGAAATGATTTTTGGAACTTTGGATCAAATTAATGCATAAAAATGATTTTTATTCAATGAAAAATTCTTAAAATGCATCAAGATCAAAAAAGAAATTTGGTTTGAAGGTTGGACAATGTTTCTAAATGTCTTAGAACATTTCATGAATTTTTTGGTGATTTTTAAATACCTAAAAGTATTTTTAATAAATTAATTTTCATTAATCAATTAAAAATAAACTTTTAAATATTTTAAAATACTTTTTAAATGCTAAAAATGAAAATAAAAATATTTTTGGGTCTTAAAAATTAATAAAACTCTTGAGAAAAAGTTTCATAATTTTTAAACAAGTTTTGCTATTTTAAATAAATTATGCAAATTAAATGAAAGAAAATGAAATAAAAATGAAAATAGACTGAAGTCAACAGAGTGGAGGGCCAGGATTGAGTCTGGATTTGAATGGGTTGACCACGCGCGTTTTTGGAGGGACAGGATTGCATCTGGGTTAATTAATTATGATTATTTTAATTAAACAAGATTAGGGCAAATGAAAGAATCTGGACCATTCGTGCACGCGGGAAGTCAATAAAGTCCTACCATCCAACGCACGAAATTCAAATGGAATTAATTACACTGATTAAAACCCTAATGATTTTCAGGTGGCCGGAGAAGACCTCCGGTCGTCTTCTCCGGTGGGAACCCCACCTGAAAACTTCTAAAACTCTCAAAACCTAACTAAAATGAAATCTAAGAACATGGAAATGATCCCCACAACTTACTGAATCAAAACCCCAAGCCAAAGCTCATTTATTTTTCCCCAAACTCATGAATCGAGCAAAACATTTTTTAGGTCACAGAGTTTCAGAACACGATTACATTCTCATTTCATCACCATTTTCAAAACTAAAGGCATCAGAACAATCAGTGAAGCATGGAGAACAAGTTTAGAACTTAAAAATCCATTTCTGGAAAAAAGTTCTTGAGCTACCTGAGATTCGAAGCTTTCACTCCAGCAACTTTCTGACCTCCCCTCCTTGTGAAATCCACTCCTTATGACCTCTTGATGATGCTTGAATGCTTTGGAGAAGTTTATGCTGGCTAGATGAAGAGTTTGAACAGCTTCTGCTCAAGCTCAGTTGAAAATGGCAATGGTGATGCAGGCAGTTTCAGGCCAAGGTGAGTGGTTCTTTGTGATCAGGGTGATGTTTTAAAAAGGTTTGTGGAGTTTGTTTGGATGTTTGTGAGCTGTGGAAGGTGTTTCGAAGGAAACTGCAGTTTGGAGTGAAAATGGTGAGGTGATGTTATGGCTTGTTTCAGGCCTGGTTCTTTGTTGGTTTGGGCTCAATGTGGCAAGGTGAGATGATTAGTGAAACTTGCTTGGATGTTTGTGAGCTGGGCAGAGAGATTCGAAGAGAAATGCAAATGGGGTGTCTTTTGTGTATGGTGTGTTGCTATCTGTTTCAGCCTTGCTTGGTGTTATGTTTGGCTAGCAAATGGAAAGTATAAACAATCCCAATTGGCCAGATGATGTGACATGGCCTGCTGTGATTGGGATGTTTGCTTTTGCCAAAAGTCAACTTTTTTGTAAGAGAGGTATGGCTTGAGTTCTAGCTTGGTACAATGGCTAGGGCTGGCGCAGCATGGTGTGTGTGGAAGGCTAGAGTGGTTCAAAGGCCAATGCAGCAAGTTGGTGAAGTGTGATCATGAGTTTTGCAAGTTGGTTCCTTTTGAAACTTCATGAAAATGCCTTGTTATACAAACCATGATCATGAGAAACTTTGGTCCAATTCTGATTTTTAGAACCCATGTGATGTTTGTACATTGGTTTGAAGTGAACTAGAAGTTGCAAATAGCCTTGGTTCATGATTTTGCAAATTTCTCATTTGGTGCACATCTTGAAAATCAATGATTTTAGCCAACTTTGTCACACCATAACTTTTGATCCAAGAAGAATTAGGTCATGTTCTTGTACTTTTTGAAAAGGGAAAAATGTATTCTACAACTTTCATGACCAAAGTTTTTTCATTTGAAGCATTTTTGGATCAAGAATCAAGGCTTGAAAAATGACCTAAAATGACACATTCTTGAAAAGTCAACTATGCCCAAAAGGTCAACATTTGCAAAAACTCCAAATCCTTGAATTTTGTGAACTTCAACCTTCTTCCATGATCAAATAAAGATCATATACACTCAAAATGATGAAGATCACTCCTTGGTTGGGTCATTGGGGGCCTCAGATGCCCTGATTTTGCACTGACTTGTCCAGAAAGTCAACTCTTGATCAGATGACTTCCCCATGGAATTTCTTCATGAAAATTGATATGCATACTCCTTATACCATATAGAGACCAATGGAAACAAGAATGACCAAAAAATTTGGAGTTATGGCCTCTGAAACCAAAACCCTAATTTTAGGTCAACTGTGCAGTCAAACTTGGCTCTGCTTCTATACCAATCCCAGTTCTTGTGATTCTTTGGCATTTTTGACTTTGAGGGGATGTAATATGATATAAGAATACCCATGGATCCCTTTGAAGTGATTGGTGGTCTTTGGAGTGGCTCAATAAGCTCTTGGATTGCTCAGATCACAAACCCTAGGTGCAGATGACTTTGAAACAATGCAGTGGATCAAAAATGTGATATGAGATGATATGATTGTGTCTATGCATATGAAATGATCACAAGCCATGGTGTGAATGGGTGAGGGCAAATTTGGGGTGTTTACAGCTGCCCCTATTCAAACATGAGTTAGCTGTGCAGGATGTAAGCTATGGCTTAACAGGCGAACAAGATAACTTGTGGTTGAATACCAAAGACAGTCCAAAATTTGCACTCACAGAATGAAGAAGAAAAGGGATATAGATTGTAAAAGAAAATAAAGTATATTGTAAAGTATGGGCGACGGAGGACGACCGTCGAGCAGAGGACGACTGCTGGGTAAAGAGCAATGACGGGGACGGCCGACATGCTGGTCAAAGTGTGTGAGGTAAAGCGATGACGGGGACGGCCGACATGCTGGGGATAAAAGGCAAAGCAAAGACGGGGACGGCCGACTAGCTGGAAGAAAAAGATATCATGATGGGGACGGCCATCAAGATAAAGCTGCAAAATTTTCTGGGGATCGAATGAAACGTGACGGGGACGGCCATCAAGTTCATAAAGTGAAGTAATCAACGATGGGGACGACCATCGGGCTAAAAAAGAAAAGGGACCACGACGGGGACGGCCATCGGGTTAAAGAATAAATGAAAAGGGACCACGACGGGGACGGCCATCGGGTTAAAGAATAAATGAAATAAACAGATGATGAGGTACGGTCATCAAAGGTGAAGGACGATCACCTAGCAGGGGACGGCTGCTCTGTTGGGTTAAGATGAGAGACGGTCATCCAAGGTGGAGGACGACCACCTGGCAGGGTACGGCTGCCGAAAATATCGCGACATAGGACGAATGCCGGATAAAAGGTCAACGATGGGGACGGCCATCGGACGAGCATGATGGAGGACGACCATCAAGAGGTGGAGGACGACCACCTAGCAGGGGACGGCTGCTCTCAAGGTTTGTCATGACATAGGACGAATGTCAGATAACCAAAAATCAACAATGGGGACGGCCATTGGATAAAATGATGAAGGACGATCATCGAGAGGTGGAGGACGACCACCTAGCAGGGGACGGCTGCTAAATATCAACGATAGGGACGGCCATCGGATGAGCATGATGGAGGACGACCATCAAGAGGTGGAGGACGACCACCTAGCAGGGTACGGCTGCTCTCAGGGTTATCATAACACAGGATGAGTGTTAGATAAAAGAGGAAGATTTCTTTGTTGGCGATCTACTGGGGAGATAGTAAACACGGACGAGTGTTTACAACCAAGAAAAGAAAGTATAAGTGTTTAGATGTTGTGTATAGATTAAAGATGCGGACGAGCATCCTTAAGACTACGATACGGACGAGTATCTGGTAGAAACAAATACTGACACGTGTTCAGAGATGATGATACGGACGAGTATCAACGGGTTAACAAAGAACACGGACGAGTGTTGCATCTGAAGGGACTCTTCTGGGGAATAATAGATACAGACGAGTATCTATATTCAAGAAGACATAAGTGTTTGACACGGTATATGGATTAAAGATGCGGACGAGCATCCTTAAGACTATGATACGGACGAGTATCATGTAGAAACAAACACTAGACACAATGTTCTGAGATGATGGTACGGACGAGTACCAACTGGTTAACAAAGAACAAGGACTATTGTCGAATCTGTGGGGATATAAATGGTGTATACAAGATACGGACGAGTATCTGTATAAGTGTAACATGAGTAGTGAGTATGAGTATTGTATAGATGAGTGTTTTATCTGCTGGGGGGAGTGACACGGACGGGTGTCAAGAGAGAAAAGTATAATGATATCAACAAGTATATGGGTTGTAAAAGTGTAGGTGACTGCGCTGGGGATATGACACGGACGAGTGTCAAGAAAGTGTATATATAGGTATATGTGAGTGCAAAGAGGATGTCTTTGGCTTTCTGCTGGAGATTTGACACGGACGGGTGTCAGGAAGTATCTGTAATATGGGTTTTGTTTGTAAAGATGTTCAGGCGACTTTACTGGGGAGTGATGACACGGACGGGTGTCCATAGGAGTATATACTGGTGTTTGTGAATTGTGAGGCAACTGCTTTTGCTGGGGACTCTGGTGGGGATATTTGTATCGTATTTTGTATATTGACGGATTGTCAATAGCCACAAGTGTATGACTCACAACATGACTTGTGATTATGCTATGCATTTGATTTTTGCCGTAATGCTCCGTATTAGACGGAATGCTACGCTCTGTGGGTGAATATGATGCGAATGCTATGATTATGCGAGGGTACAGATCCGGGATTCGGATCCCATTGCTGTAAAGATCTCTGGTCGATCTTCTTGGAGTGAATATCCCAGTTGGGGATGAGACCATTGATAGATCTGATGAGATGTATCTGCTTGGGGATATAGGTCACTGATTGACATATCCTTGTAATGAAGACCTAGCTGGGGTCTGTAGAAGCTTTCCGTACTCTGTTGTGACTCCTTCGTGCGTTGCTCTTCTGGATAGAGGCTGAGGATTCTGTGGGGAGATGATTCCCTGACTTCTGCATCCTGCTGAGGAAGAATGATTGGCACTCTGGCTGGGGAAGTTGGCAAGTGGCAACTGGCTGGGGAAAGTTGTTGGCCACTCAGCTGGGGAGAGTAATGAGAGGCAACTCAGCTGGGGAGAGAGCACTTCGGATGCTGAGATTATTTGTTGATTTGCCAGCTTGCTGGGACGTAGCTTGCATGCCCCAAGTTGCATTCTGGATACCTGCAATCCTGCAAAGATAAGGAAACGTACAAATGGTCCCGAGGTATCCTTTACTGGATTCCGTCATAGGAGTTAAGCACTTTCGAGAGTAAGTATATTCCCTGCAAGCATGTGTTTTTATTTTTTAGAGAAACACATCTGTACTTATGCAATCAGGTTTTTAGAGACATCAGACATTCTTTGCAAATAAAAATGTACAAGACGAAACATGACTGAAAAATCTGGTTTTATTAATTCGTGTGCCCTGAATTGGCAAGATACAGTCAAGGAAACAAATCTCCTAAAATGAAGAGATTGTTACAAATTGAGAAACAAAGTACTGGCGATGTTGACGACGCTTTCAAGGAGCTTCCTCTTCTGCTATGACTCGTATGACTTTTGACGTTCTTCTCGTCTTGCTTTTTGAGGAAGATTGATCCTGATTGAAGCTTGATCCTTTTGAAGCTTTCCAAGTTGTAAGTGATACAAACGAATTCAGAATGCAGTTGTTCGCTTATTCCCTTATTTTGCATGGATCGCCCTTTCGGGTTTTCAATCCATCGGGATACCCATTTTTGCCTGAGTTGTCCGATGCGGCTTTTCAACTCAGCGGGTGTACATTTTTTGCTTATTTTCCCTTATTTTTGCCCGAGTCTTTTATTCTGTTTTTGACTCGCCGGGATGCCCTATTTTTGCCTGGACTTACATTCTGTTTTTTATGTCCAGCGGGTCATTTCTATGCGAAGTATTTTTTAACTGCATCCGAATTCACAGGGGACGGGAAATCTTCACCATCCATGGTGCTGAGCATCAGTGCTCCACCAGAGAAAACTTTCTTCACCACGAATGGTCCTTCATAATTCGGAGTCCATTTGCCCCTGTGGTCTGTATGGGGAGGGAGGATTCTCTTCAGCACAAGATCTCCTACCTGGTACCCTCGGTGCCTGACTTTCTGATCAAAGGCTTTCTTCATTCTCTTCTGATATAACTGCCCATGACAGATTGCAGCCAATCTCTTCTCTTCGATCAGACTCAGTTGTTCGTATCGGGCCCGAACCCAATCTGCTTCACTC
Source organism: Lathyrus aphaca (assembly GCA_963966055.1). Classification (NCBI taxonomy): domain Eukaryota; kingdom Viridiplantae; phylum Streptophyta; class Magnoliopsida; order Fabales; family Fabaceae; genus Lathyrus; species Lathyrus aphaca. The sequence continues at coordinate 9,865,220 of OZ014525.1, forward strand.
AGTTTAACATCCATCAATACTCGTAAAGAGGGTAATTCAACTTCAACAGGTAGGACTGCTTCCATACCATACACAAGCTGATACGGTGTTGCCCCAGTGGATGTTCTGATCGACGTGCGGTACCCATGCAAGGCAAACGGTAGCATTTCGTGCCAGTCTTTGTAAGTGACTACCATCTTCTGCACAATCTTCTTGATATTTTTATTGGCTGCCTCAACAGCGCCGTTCATCTTTGGTCTGTAAGGAGAAGAATTGTGGTGTTGGATCTTGAAGTCCCGGCACAGCTCTGCCATCATTTTGTTGTTCAAGTTGGAACCATTATCAGTAATGATTCGCTCGGGCACTCCATATCGACAGATGATATCTCTCTTCAGAAATCTGGCTACCACTTGCCGTGTAACATTTGCATATGAGGCTGCTTCAACCCACTTGGTGAAATAGTCAATGGCGACTAAGATGAATCTGTGGCCATTTGAAGCAGTTGGCTCAATCTTGCCGATCATATCAATGCCCCACATGGCGAAGGGCCATGGTGAAGACATTATGTTCAAAGGATTGGGAGGCACATGCACCTTATCCGCATAAATCTGGCATTTGTGGCATTTCCTGGCATAAGCACAACAGTCTGCATCCATTGTGATCCAGTAATAACCTGATCTTAGCAACTTCTTAGCCATGGCATGCCCTCCTGCATGGGTACCAAAAGATCCCTCGTGCACTTCATGCATCAACAAATCTGCTTCCGTCCTGTCAACACATCTGAGGAGTACCATATCAAAGTTCCTCTTGTATAAAGACCCATCAGTGTTCAAAAAGAAACTACCAGCAAGCCTTCTTAAAGTCTTCTTATCATTGGAAGATGCCCCAGGTGGGTATGTTTGATCCTCCAAGAAGCACTTAATGTCATGGAACCAAGGCTTATCGTCTTTGACAACATCTGCTGCAAATACATATGCTGGTCTATCAAGTCTGGCCACTGAAATCTGAGGTACAAAGTTAGCAGCTTGAACTTTGATCATGGATGAAATGGTAGCGAGAGCATCTGCAAATTGATTCTCGTCCCGAGGGATATACTCAAGCTTGACTGTTGTGAAGAAAGTCAATAACCTCCTTGTATAATCCCTGTAAGGTATCAGATGATCCTGGTGGGTGTACCATTTCCCGTTGGTTTGATTAACTACCAGAGCTGAATCTCCGAACACGGTTAATGTCTTGATCCTGAGGTCAATGGCTTCCTCAAGACCCATAATGCAAGCTTCGTATTCAGCTTCGTTGTTAGTGCAGTTGAAGGTGAGTTTTGCCGAGAAAGGCATGTGAACCCCCTTAGGTGTAATGAGTACTGCACCAACACCACGACCATTCATGTTAACAGCCCCGTCGAACATCATAGTCCATTCTTCTTCCGGGTCAGGCCCTTCAGTGTGAATAGGCTCTTCATGATCTTTTGATTTAATGAACATGATGTCTTCATCAGGGAAGTCAAATCTCATAGGCTGGTAGTCATCAATAGGTTGCTCAGCAAGATATTCAGATAGTACACTGCCCTTGATGGCTTTCTGAGATGTGTACTGTATGTCGTATTCTGTAAGAATCATTTGCCATCTTGCAACCCGTCCGGTAAGAGCTGGCTTCTCGAAAATGTACTTAACTGGGTCCATTTTTGAGATTAATAAGGTAGTGTGGGTCAACATATACTGTCTCAGTCGGCGAGCAGCCCACGCTAAAGCACAACAAGTTTTCTCGAGCAGCGAATAACGCTGTTCACAGTCGGTAAACTTTTTGCTCAGGTAGTATATTGCATACTCTTTTCGACCAGACTCGTCATGCTGGCCCAGCACACACCCCATCGACTCTTCTAATACTGTCAAGTACATTATCAGAGGTCTTCCTTCAACTGGAGGCATAAGGATTGGAGGTTCTTGTAGGTACTCCTTGATCTTGTCAAAAGCCCTTTGGCAGTCTTCGTTCCACCTGACCGTTTGTTCCTTTCTTAACAATTTGAACAAGGGTTCACAAGTCGCTGTAAGGTGAGATATGAACCGTGAGATGTAGTTCAATCGACCTAAGAACCCTCGAACTTCTTTCTCAGTTTTCGGTGCAGGCATCTCTTGAATGGCTTTGACTTTATCAGGGTCAACTTCAATCCCTCTCTCGCTCACAATAAATCCCAGCAGCTTACCAGATCGCACCCCGAACGTGCATTTGTTGGGGTTCAGCTTCAGTTGGTACTTCCTCAGACGCATGAATAGCTTTAGCAGATTCACCAGGTGATCTTCCTCTGTAAGGGGCTTGGCGATCATGTCATCCACATAACACTCGATTTCTTTATGGATAATATCGTGGAATAATGTCACCATAGCCCGTTGATATGTGGCACCAGCATTCTTCAATCCGAATGGCATCACCTTGTAACAGAACGTGCCCCAGGGTGTGATGAAGGTTGTCTTCTCCATGTCTTCAGGTGACATCTTGATCTGATTATATCCTGAAAATCCTTCCATGAAGGAGAATACCGAGAACTGAGCCGTATTATCCACCAATACGTCAATGTGAGGTAATGGGAAATCATCTTTCGGGCTGGCTCTGTTCAGATCCCGGTAGTCAACACACATTCTTACTTTGCCGTCTTTCTTAGGCACAGGTACTATATTAGCAACCCACGGCGGATAGCTAGTCACAGCAAGGAACCCGGCGTCCCACTGCTTTTGTACCTCTTCTTTGATTTTCATTGCCATGTCTGGGCGAGTACGGCGCAACTTCTGTTTAACTGGCGGGCATTCTTCCCTCAAAGGCAGCTTGTGTACAACAATGTCGGTGTCCAACCCTGGCATATCTTGATAAGACCAAGCAAACACGTCCACATACTCTTGAAGCAGATCAATCAGTTGTCTCTTCACCGAGTCTTGCAGGCAGGCCCCGATTTTAACTTCCTTCACGTCTTCATCGGTACCAAGATTAATCACTTCAACCTCCTCCTGGTGAGGAGTAATAACCTTTTCCTCTTGTCTCAACAACCTGGCTAGCTCTTCAGGAAGCTCATATTCTTCTTCAACCCCTTCATCAGCTTGATTGATCGGATTGTCAAAGTCAAACGAAGTCATAGCCGTGCTGTTGTCGGTGCTGTTTGGAAGGCACTCACTGCAAGGGTTCAGTTTGTTCATTTTAGTGATTGATTTTAATCTTGCTTTAGAAAAGTGAAATAAAGTTATCATTTTGAAAACATCGCCATTTATTTTTTGTACAAAAAGAAAAATGGAAAAAACAGTGAGTGGAAAAGAAAAAAGACTCATTTGCAAAAAGATGTCTGATATTTCATTGATTAATCTTGTTTGCACAAAAAGTACAGATGGCCCGATTACAAAATGAGTCTTGCCATCTTGGGCAAGATGCAAGACTTTGATGCATGCTATAAAAATACAGGAAATAATAATTACTCTGCATGAGTAACTCTTATAATTTCCTGGGAAGACCAGTTTGAGATACTGCTCCCCGGGATCTTCGGACGAATCCAATTCTCCAGATTGCGCTCTTCTTCCAGCTCGTCTTCCAAATTGTTGATAGCATCAGGGGTGAGCATCCCCCCACTGACAAAACCAGGCTTCTCAGCAGCCTCTGCTTGATTTTGTTGAGTTGGTCTGTAACCCAACCCAAATTTGTCCTTCTTCTCCTCCACAGATACAACCTTGCCCCAGCCTTGGGCAGTTCCTTCTTCAACAACCTTCCGGGCTTGTTGATAAGATGACATGGAGATTCCAGATACAGCAGATGCTTCATTAACATTCAAGGCCTCAAACCCTTGACTCATTGTTTCATGGATCTCCCCATCCATCTCAATATACTTATAAGTAGCCAGATGGCTGACAAATATATCCTCCTCCCCACAGATTGTAACTACTTGGCCTTCCCACTCAAATTTTAACTTCTGGTGAAGGGTAGACGTTACTGCGCCAGCGGCGTGAATCCAAGGTCTACCCAACAAACAGCTGTAGGCAGGCTGAATGTCCATCACATAGAAGATAGTTGTAAAAGTTTGTGGGCCAATTGTCACAGGCAGCTCAATTTCCCCCAGCACCGATCTCTTAGAACCGTCAAAGGCTCTTACTACCAGGTTACTGGGACGCAATGCTAATCCTTCATACTCTAGCTTCACCAGGGCCTTTTTCGGTAGGACATTAAGGGATGACCCTGTGTCTACCAGCACATGGGAAAGGACTGCACCTTTACATTCCATGGTGATGTGCAAGGCTTTGTTATGGTTGCGACCTTCCGTTGTCAAGTCAGTATTGGTGAACCCTAGCCCGTTGCTAGCAGTAACATTTCCAACCACGGTTTCCAATTGATTGACAGTGATCTCCTCAGGCACGTAAGCTGCGTGCAAGACTTTGAGTAGTGCATTCCGATGGGCTTCGGAGCACATAAGCAATGATAGGATTGAGATCTTGGATGGCGTCTGGTGAAGCTGATCCACAATTTTGTAATCACTCTTTTTGATGATCCTCATAAACTCATCAAATTCTTGATCGAATGGTGTTTTCAAAGTTTCCTTAACAGCTTGATCTTCCTGCACCGGGCTCTTTCCTTTTGCCTTGGCAGCAGCTTCTGCTTCGGCAGTGGGTCTTTGAATTGGTGGAGCAAAGAGACGTCCGCTTCGAGTGAAGCCTCCGCCTCCTCCCACATTATCTATTTGTGGTGCAGGTGTTGATGTATCAAGAGTGATTCTTTGTCCCTCGCAGTATATGTCAGAGCCGTAGTGCCAAGGGATGGCCCTACTGCTTTCATATGGTACTGGTCCAGGCACCGTGACAGTGACTGGACTGATGGCTGCTGCAGAAGGAACTGTGATTGTTTGTGGATCGTAATAAATCGTGACTGGTGCTCTAATGGGAGCAGCACCTTCTGAGTTGTAGGCAGAGTTGTTTTCAGGATCATAAAATATGGTGACAGTAGAGACATCTTCATGATTGGTTGCTGGTGTTGTAGGAGACATTGTTGGAAGGATGGACGTTGTTGTTGTAGGAGATTCAAAATGGAGTGATGCTGAAGTTGTAGCAGAAAAATTTGTTGATAACTGATCAGTTGAGAAGACAGATGAAGTACTTGTTGATGAAGCCGAAGAATTGTCAGGAACAATGGTTGCTGCAGTTGTAGGAGATATATGATCTGTTGCTGATGAGATTGCTGGATTTGTTGGAAATGATGTGGTGATCTGAAGCTGGCCACTCTGAATAAGACCGTCTATGCCATTCCTCAGATTATCGCACCCATTTACTGAGATATTGCAGTAAGCACACCCTAACTCACACCCCGGGAACATTTGACATTCCAAGAGCTGAGCTTTGATTTCTACCAACGGTGTCCGGATCTGACCCACACTGGTTATTAAATAAGACGGCTTGTCTTCTTCAATAGCGTTAATTCTGGGACCACCGTGGTTTGGCATTGGGTTCTTATTGACATTGGGTGGTGGTGCGAAATTCAGAGCTTTTGAGTCCACCAGGTCTTGTACCTTCATGTGCAAGGCTCTGCACTTTTCTGTACTATGGCCAGGTGCGTTTGAATGGAAGGCACATCTGGCGTTGGAGTCGTAGTTCCTGGGTAGACTGTTGGGGTCTGGAGGTGCCAACGTCCTTAGCTCAACTAGGTTGAGTTTCAGGAGTTGTGGCAGTAATGTAGCATATGGCATAGGGATCGGATCGATTACCCTGTTGGCTTGAGAAGGCCTCTGCTGGAATGGCCTTTGCTGGTTATTGTTGTTGGTGTTGCTGTTGTTGTAATTTCTTGGAGGATACTGATTTTGTTGCTGGTACTGAGGTTGTTGCTGATAGTTTTGCTGAGGAGGTTGATAAACTGGTTGTGGATGAGCTGGAGCAGGGATAGTGACTGCAGCCACAGATCTGTGAACATATTGGGGCCTACCCCTGTTGGTGTGGATGGCATTAGTCTCACCAGTCCTTCTTGGGCCTGCAAAAGGTTTTCTTGCATTACTGGATGAGCTTGCACCATTATCTGAGATCTTACCCATCTTCAATAGGCTTTCAATTCTCTCCCCGGCTATGACAACATCTGCAAAGCTGGTAGATGAGAAAGCAGCTAACCTATCAATATAGGTCCCCTGAAGGGTGTTCATGAACATATCAGCCATTTCCCGTTCTGACATAGGTGGTTGGACAGCAGCAGCAAGCTGTCTCCACCTTTGAGCATATTCTCTAAAGCTCTCCCTAGATGACTGTGACATTCCCATTAGGAGGGTCCTGTTGGGTGCCATATCCAGATTATACTGATACTGTCTGATGAAGGCCTCTGCCAGGTCCTTCCAGCATCTAATAGTTGCTCTTGTCAGATGGGAATACCATTCCCTTGAAGCTCCAGTCAAGCTATCCTCAAAGTAGAACATCCACAGCTTCTCGTCCATGGTATAGGCTTTTAGCCTCCCGAGAAAAGATTGTAGATGAGTTCGGGGACAGGAAGTCCCGTTATACTTCTCAAAGCATGGTGGCTTAAACTTGTGGGGAATCCTGACCCCGTCTACCAAGCCCATATCCATGACATCAAATCCCAAAGAGTTTTGAGACTCTAAGGATCTTAACTTTTCAGCTATTTCATCCAACCTTCTATCATAAGCTTCTTCCCCTGCTCCCATTACTGTGAACTGGTCTTCTTGAGGATCTTCTTGCAGTACCCTCCCTGCTGTGGCAGTTCCTGGTATATTGACAGGGATGTTGGCCTCTGGATGGAGATGGGGTCCAAAGACTGGAGGATTGACATGAGGTTGGACTCTTTCATTGTTGCTAGTCCCAGCAGTCCCTGGTTGATGATCTTCCTGATTTCTCCCTTCTACCAGTGCTCTGAGCCTCTCCTGGCTTTGAGCCATGTTGTTCATTACCTCCATAAACTGTGTCATTTGGTTCCTCATTTCCAACCTTTCGTTGGTCATTTGGTTCCTGACCTCTGTAAGGTCCTGCTGCATCTGATCCATCTGTATGCCCGGAAGATTGTTTCGGGTGGGGTATCTGTGTGGCCTGTTGAGTGGGAACCCTCGTCGTCGAGCAATAATTCCTGAACATCACAACAGAGTTAGCAACAACAAAATAAAAACCTACAAAACAAACAAAAGGTTAGCATGCAATGCAGTATGCTTATTTGTTCTCAAGGTATCCGGTTTGGCATTCAGTTTTGACCCTTCCAGACCCTTGAAGATGCGGTTGATGTTGCTTTCGAAGTAAACTCAGATGAAACAAACCAACACAAATATATATTACAGAAAGTAAAACAATACAACTTGTTCTTTTTACAACACAAGCCCTCTAAGGGGTCAAAATACATCATAAGAAAATAAAAGTACATGGAAAGAAAGCAACAACAAACAAATGGTCAAACACCAAGACCAAACTCATCCTCCCGAACTTCCTTGAGAAGTGCCTCGGTCACAGGATCAGCCGGACGCTCCGTAAGGTTCCTGATAAGGAGATTCCTTGTAGCAACGGCTGCAGTTAGTTTCTTGTGTTGACCTTGGTCCTTTGACCTCTTCACTCCTGCTCTGATCTTTAGCTCTGATATCTCCCTCTGGGCTGCTGCCAGGGCTTCTTGCTGCTCTTTTGCATTAGCTTCCATCTGTTCCATCTTGTCTTGGACCCTCTTGTCCTCCAGAGTACGAGCCTCGGTGATCCTGACCCACCTAGCCTGAATCTCCTTTAGATACAAGTCTGTCCTGGATTTCTGGAACTGAGCTTCCTTGCAGGCATTCTTCAGGATTTGTTCTCCAGCCCTAGACTTCTTAATGTAATCCTCAGACTTCTCAATTCTAGCCAAGTGTTCCACTTTCAACTTCTCCAACCTCTCAATATCCAGTCTTCCATCACTCCTCTCCCAGAGGGTCTTCTGTAGAGCTTGAGTCAGCTTCTCATTCCTCTCTTTCAATTTCTCAAACTCCTCTAAGCTGATAGTTGCTGGAGGTGGTGTTGTGGAAGGCCCAGGCATATCTCCAATAGTAAAAGGCATCCCAGAGAATTGGGCCCTGGCATGAGACCAATCATAGTATTGTGCTGATGCCACATTGTTACACTTCCCCAGGATGGTCACCCCTTTAGTCTGCACATTGTCCCAGGCCCAGGTTGCCTGCCTAACAATAGCCAGATTAAGCTTGTTCTCACAATAAAGAGTCTCCACCAAGTCCTGTGCCTTAGGAGTGTGGACCAGTGCATAGCCCAGTTGTCTTTTGAACAGCAGAGGGTTGTAATTAATACTTCCTTTAACTCCTATTAAGGGCACATTGGGAAAATGCCCACAGCTGGTGATGATATCCCTGCCTTTTGTGCCTTGAGTGCACCATCTGATATCAGCTGAAGTTAGAGTAGTAAGCCTTCCAGCCCAGTTTCTCTGCTGATGAGGGTTCAAAAATGCATCTGTCCTGGGCAAATGCCTGAGAAGCCAAGTATGGAACAAAGGAGCACAGCACCTCACTAATCTACCCCTCTGCTTTTCATTCCTCTGATGCACTGAATAGTAGAGATCCCCCAATAAAGTTGGCACTGGGTTCCTTAGAATGAACAGATGAATTGCATTCCTACTAACAAATCGAGGCTCATCTGCAAATAGAACAATCCCATATATGCTTAAGGCCAATAAAGCACAGACTGCTTTCCATTCTCCTAAAGAAGCTTTCAGGGTAGCTTGAGAGATTAAGAAATCCAGATACAGGCCAGGGATTCCAGCCTTAGAAGTCAAATGCTGCCCAATCAAGGCTGGTTCCAGATGCAATGCCTTTGCTACCTCTTCATTACTTGGGAAAACCATCTCAGGGTTGAAAGGGATTTCTCTCCTGATAGGTATACCAACTAATGATGAGTATTCTTCCAATAAAGGGCCCAACTGAAAGTCCTGAAAAGTGAAACATCTCAGTGGGGAATCATAAACTGAAGGCAAGTGTGGATCAGGCTTCTCTGTGAAGGGTCCAGATCCATAACCATATCAAGTATATCTCCATAGTGTTCCCTGAACAGTGGTATATGGTCTGGAGTGATCAGGGTCTGAATCCTCCTGATGTCAGCTAACTCTGGTTGGAAGAAGTGGTAGGTGATGTTGCTCTTCTTAGGTGCCATGATGTTGAGACTGAGTAGAGACAAGTGCTGATGATGATACTGAAGAATGGGCCACTGATTGGCTGAAGTGGATAGCTGATAGCTGAAGCAAGTGCTGATGAAGATAGGTCAATACTGAAGATGGGGTCAAAACCAAAACCAAATGAAGATGGATACCCTGAAACACAAATAAGCAAATGTCAATATGATGCAATGATTATGTATGCAAATGATATGCAAGGGTTTGTGACTGAGCTGGATCTGATCAAGTGCTCTGATATAAGTCCATGTGTGTAAGAAATCCAGATGGAGGTCTATAAGTCCAGTAACCAAGGTGGGGGGGCTCAAATAAAGAGCCACATGTCCAGGGTTTCAGAATCACAAGAACTGTTCCAACATGGAGTATTCTTAATCAAATCAAAGTAACAGGGTATTCTGAGGTCAAGGTACCTGCAAACCTGTAAACAGCCCAACCCCCTCACAGGTGGTGTTCTAAAACAAGGATCCTCAGACTTGGATCAGTTATGAGAAGTGTAAACGCTTCTAACCCGGAGGTACAGTGTTTACAATAACCATAAAAGTTCCTCCTCTAATTCACCTCAGTTTCTGAAGGTCAATACTAAAAGGTCATTCAGACTTAGCAGGCTTCCCAGATAGCCCTAGCATTGCAGGAAATCTGCAACACAGAGTTCTCAAGAAGAAACCCATATCTGAACCGTGTTTCATATTCCCGCACCAGACCGAGATGGAATGGGAAAGAATATGATTCACTCTAGCCTAGGTGTCACTCAGGTCCCAGGTATAGGACCTTAACTCTCAATAGAACACCCACCCACCAAAACAAAAACCAGATCCAGCCAGCAGTATGACAGTATGATATATACAAAAGCAATAAAGAAAGCAGTAAAGCAACTGTACATAAAGCAAAAATAGATACAAATATATAAGCACCAATAAGCACATAACACCCCAGTAAACACAAATCAAACAAGCGCTAGGAGGAACCCACAAAAAGAACCTGAAGCCCTGGTTACAGTATAAGGTTCCCCAGCAGAGTCGCCAAGCTGTCGCTCCCGACAAATGAAATTTGGATCAGATGAAGGTACAGACGCGAACGGTCGGCGAGAGGGACAGTGAGAACACACAGCCGTGAACTCACTGGAGATGAATAGAGTCGCCAGCTAGGCATTTTTATCCCGGAGGAAAGGCAATGCTGCATAGACCTAGAAAAAGATGGATAAGACGGTTGCGAACCAGAGAGACTGAGAAAGGGGGTTGGTTACAACCTGGGAAGGTATTAGCACCCAGATTGTCCGTCGTACTCGACGGGATCCACGCTTAAAAGATTTGTGTTTTAAAGGGGTAGTGTCAGTGCAATTTGTGTGTGAAAGAGCTGGAAAGGGATGTACAGGTGTCAGTGTAAAAGAAGTGTGAAGTGTGATATATACAGTGTCAGTGTAAGAATGGAGTGAAATGCTCATGATAATGAGGCTAAAAGAATGAAGCTGGAAGAGGGGGAATGTACAGAGACTTTTGTTCGATAACTGTTAAGTTATGCCTACGTATCCTCTCGTGCAATGAGGATGTCAGAACCCCGTAGTTCGACCCAAAGAGACTGAAAGATGAATTGACTTGTGAACTGCTTACTTGTCTATGCTCAAGTGTATGACCTGTCTGGCTCAGGCGCTTACTGTCTTGCATTAGACGGAAGAAGCAAGTTCTCGTTTGTGAGTGAATGAGATGAGAAAAGAATCCCGAAGGAGACGATTATTGTTTGTTTTTAGTTTTTAGTCTTTTATTGCTTTTTGAAGTTTGTCATAAGTTAATGAGCTTAAGCCTAAACCAATGGATTTAGTAAACTCATCACATCTTCCCTCTGATTAGGGGTAATGAGAATACCTTAAGTGTGAAGTCAGATTCTCACACTTAATCACCTTTGGTGTAGGGTTAAGATCATTAACCTATTTGTAAATATTTAGATGTTTTTGGTGTTTTTGTTTTAGTGTTGAGTAATGAGGTTAAGCCATAATCAAGGATTAAACAGACTCATTACACCATCCTAATAGAAGGATAATAGATGAGAATGTTTAAGCTGAGGAAAGCTCCTCAACTTAATCCATGATTAGGGATTAAACTCATGACAAAACAAGCCTTTGATTAAGTGGATTTTATTCAATGGTAAGATGATGAAGTGATTTTTAGGGTTTGTAAGACAACTTGAGGGGGACTTGTCCATTAACACTAGGGTTAGTCCTTCTTAACCAATTAAGGAAGAATTAGAACCCTAATGCAAGGCCCAAGTTACAAGTGTGATGTCTTGATGATTATTAAGTGGATTGATTAAGAGATTTAAACACATTAAGGGTTTAACACTTAGGATTAAAGTTATACACTCCATCCTAATAGAAGGATGCAGGCATAAGCTTAATCACAAAGCCTTAAAGCCTTTAGGGTTTAGTCCCTGATTATGAGATGAGAAGAGAAGACTCAATGAGACACAAAGGTAAAAACTAAGAGGGGAGACTAATCTAAACCCTAATCATTGTCATGCTTGGTTGTTCCTAAGGTTTGTGAGGTTTGCAAGAACAATCTTCAGAGGAACCACCAGGAAGCAGATGAATGGAGCAAAGAGAAAGCAAAGTAACTTGCTTCATTCAAGAAGTCAAGTCACTTGAAGAAAGAAAGTGGGAGGAAGAAGAATGAGCAAGCTCAAACTCAAACACATATAAAAATGCAGCAATGGATGCAAGAGAGACGAAAAGAAAAGTTATGAGAAGTGAAGGCAAATTCACTTCTCAAAATCACTTACCACCTGAAAGGTTAGAAAAGAAATGTAATGCAATGCAAAAATGGGATGAGATGACATGATGAAAAACAAAGCCAGAAGCATGTACATGATGCTAATGATGCTATGAACATGAGGCAGCACATGGAAATGATCATACAAGTTCATGGATGCAAAAGAAGCAAGTTAGGAACCATGTACAAACATGAAAAGTTATGAAGTGCACATGGCATACAACATAGCAAATACATGATGCAATGACCAAACATGCTTTCAATATGTCTTATGATGTCAAATGAATCAAATGGATGCTTGAAATGTCATGGCAAGTCATGTTATGCAAGAGGGTGCAAGATGGATGCATATGGAAGCCCAAATTAGGGTTTATGAACAAAACATCAAACAAAAACCAAAATCAGAAGCAAACCCTAAGACAAAAAATGGAAAATGCCACTCAAAGAACCCCTAATCCTACACCAAACCACTGCCTAAAGGAGAAGTCTCAACTCCTAACCTAACTCAAGTTATGATTTTCTAAAGATTCTAGGGCTTTTAGGGTCCTAAACAAGAAAATTACCAAACAATTTGAAAATGAAAGATCAAATCATGAACATTTAATCTCAAAAACTACATGTTAAACACAAAGCAATGCAAGAAGAATCAATGTCCAACTCCTCATGAATAGGCAGAAATGATTTTTGGAACTTTGGATCAAATTAATGCATAAAAATGATTTTTATTCAATGAAAAATTCTTAAAATGCATCAAGATCAAAAAAGAAATTTGGTTTGAAGGTTGGACAATGTTTCTAAATGTCTTAGAACATTTCATGAATTTTTTGGTGATTTTTAAATACCTAAAAGTATTTTTAATAAATTAATTTTCATTAATCAATTAAAAATAAACTTTTAAATATTTTAAAATACTTTTTAAATGCTAAAAATGAAAATAAAAATATTTTTGGGTCTTAAAAATTAATAAAACTCTTGAGAAAAAGTTTCATAATTTTTAAACAAGTTTTGCTATTTTAAATAAATTATGCAAATTAAATGAAAGAAAATGAAATAAAAATGAAAATAGACTGAAGTCAACAGAGTGGAGGGCCAGGATTGAGTCTGGATTTGAATGGGTTGACCACGCGCGTTTTTGGAGGGACAGGATTGCATCTGGGTTAATTAATTATGATTATTTTAATTAAACAAGATTAGGGCAAATGAAAGAATCTGGACCATTCGTGCACGCGGGAAGTCAATAAAGTCCTACCATCCAACGCACGAAATTCAAATGGAATTAATTACACTGATTAAAACCCTAATGATTTTCAGGTGGCCGGAGAAGACCTCCGGTCGTCTTCTCCGGTGGGAACCCCACCTGAAAACTTCTAAAACTCTCAAAACCTAACTAAAATGAAATCTAAGAACATGGAAATGATCCCCACAACTTACTGAATCAAAACCCCAAGCCAAAGCTCATTTATTTTTCCCCAAACTCATGAATCGAGCAAAACATTTTTTAGGTCACAGAGTTTCAGAACACGATTACATTCTCATTTCATCACCATTTTCAAAACTAAAGGCATCAGAACAATCAGTGAAGCATGGAGAACAAGTTTAGAACTTAAAAATCCATTTCTGGAAAAAAGTTCTTGAGCTACCTGAGATTCGAAGCTTTCACTCCAGCAACTTTCTGACCTCCCCTCCTTGTGAAATCCACTCCTTATGACCTCTTGATGATGCTTGAATGCTTTGGAGAAGTTTATGCTGGCTAGATGAAGAGTTTGAACAGCTTCTGCTCAAGCTCAGTTGAAAATGGCAATGGTGATGCAGGCAGTTTCAGGCCAAGGTGAGTGGTTCTTTGTGATCAGGGTGATGTTTTAAAAAGGTTTGTGGAGTTTGTTTGGATGTTTGTGAGCTGTGGAAGGTGTTTCGAAGGAAACTGCAGTTTGGAGTGAAAATGGTGAGGTGATGTTATGGCTTGTTTCAGGCCTGGTTCTTTGTTGGTTTGGGCTCAATGTGGCAAGGTGAGATGATTAGTGAAACTTGCTTGGATGTTTGTGAGCTGGGCAGAGAGATTCGAAGAGAAATGCAAATGGGGTGTCTTTTGTGTATGGTGTGTTGCTATCTGTTTCAGCCTTGCTTGGTGTTATGTTTGGCTAGCAAATGGAAAGTATAAACAATCCCAATTGGCCAGATGATGTGACATGGCCTGCTGTGATTGGGATGTTTGCTTTTGCCAAAAGTCAACTTTTTTGTAAGAGAGGTATGGCTTGAGTTCTAGCTTGGTACAATGGCTAGGGCTGGCGCAGCATGGTGTGTGTGGAAGGCTAGAGTGGTTCAAAGGCCAATGCAGCAAGTTGGTGAAGTGTGATCATGAGTTTTGCAAGTTGGTTCCTTTTGAAACTTCATGAAAATGCCTTGTTATACAAACCATGATCATGAGAAACTTTGGTCCAATTCTGATTTTTAGAACCCATGTGATGTTTGTACATTGGTTTGAAGTGAACTAGAAGTTGCAAATAGCCTTGGTTCATGATTTTGCAAATTTCTCATTTGGTGCACATCTTGAAAATCAATGATTTTAGCCAACTTTGTCACACCATAACTTTTGATCCAAGAAGAATTAGGTCATGTTCTTGTACTTTTTGAAAAGGGAAAAATGTATTCTACAACTTTCATGACCAAAGTTTTTTCATTTGAAGCATTTTTGGATCAAGAATCAAGGCTTGAAAAATGACCTAAAATGACACATTCTTGAAAAGTCAACTATGCCCAAAAGGTCAACATTTGCAAAAACTCCAAATCCTTGAATTTTGTGAACTTCAACCTTCTTCCATGATCAAATAAAGATCATATACACTCAAAATGATGAAGATCACTCCTTGGTTGGGTCATTGGGGGCCTCAGATGCCCTTATTTTGCACTGACTTGTCCAGAAAGTCAACTCTTGATTAGATGACTTCCCCATGGAATTTCTTCATGAAAATTGATATGCATACTCCTTATACCATATAGAGACCAATGGAAACAAGAATGACCAAAAAATTTGGAGTTATGGCCTCTGAAACCAAAACCCTAATTTTAGGTCAACTGTGCAGTCAAACTTGGCTCTGCTTCTATACCAATCCCAGTTCTTGTGATTCTTTGGCATTTTTGACTTTGAGGGGATGTAATATGATATAAGAATACCCATGGATCCCTTTGAAGTGATTGGTGGTCTTTGGAGTGGCTCAATAAGCTCTTGGATTGCTCAGATCACAAACCCTAGGTGCAGATGACTTTGAAACAATGCAGTGGATCAAAAATGTGATATGAGATGATATGATTGTGTCTATGCATATGAAATGATCACAAGCCATGGTGTGAATGGGTGAGGGAAAATTTGGGGTGTTTACAGCGGTGCCTTGATGAACAAAGAGTATAGCGATGCTTATGAACTTATCAAGAGTATGGCTCCGAATCATTATCAATGGGGAAGCGAAAGAACCGCAACAGAGAAACCAACAAAAGGAGGTATGTGTAAACACACCAAATTTTCCCTCACTTTTCTCACACCATGGCTTGTGATATTTCATTGTTGCATAAGCATAAGCATACCATCTCATATTGCATATTTGTTTCACTGCATAGTTCCTTTTTCATCTGCATCTAGGGTTTGTGATCCGAGTAATCCAAAAATCAATCTGAGCCATCCCAATGGTCTTGAAGCTTTCCAAGAGGGTCCATGTGTGTTCTATGGTCATAATATGCTCCCCAAAGTTCATGAAAGTCAAGAGATCACAGAGAATGACAAAGGCATGGAAGCAGAGCTAGGGTTTTCCTGCACAGATGACCCAAATTAGGGTTTTGGTTTCAGAAGCCTTAACTCCAAATTTTTTGGTCATTTTTGTTTCTAGTGTTCTTAATATGTTATAAGGATCATGTGTACCAAGTTTGATGAAGAAATTCATTGTGGAAGTCATCTGATCATTGGGTAACTTCTTGAGCAAGTTAAGTCAAAATCAGGGCATCTGAGGCCCCCAACAAGGGTACCAAAGGATCATGTTCATCAAATTGAAGTTCTATGATCTTTATTTGATCTTAGAAGTGGTTGGAAGTTCACAAGATTGAAGAATTTTGAGCCAAATGAAAACTTGCTATTTTTGGAAATGACTTGTAATGGAAACTTTCCATTTTGGGAAAGATTTTCAACCTCCTCTTTCATAACCAAAAATGCTTCAAATGAAAAATTATTGGACATGAAAGTTGTATATTAGGTCTTTCCCTTTTCAAAAAGTACAAGAACATGTCTTGATTCATCCTAGAACTCAAGATATGGCCTTTCAAAGTTGGCAAAAATCACATAATTTCAAGTTTCATGTCAAAGAGGCAAATGTGCATTTTTGGTTTCCAAGCACTCAAATGACTTCTAATGTGCCAAAATGTGACATAATATGTACATACACCTAACCATAAAGAGTTTGAACTTGAATCTTTTTGCATTGTTTCACATATTGCATGTAGTTTCTAGGTTATTTTCCTCATGAATTTATCTTGCATTTTCAAATTGATTTGCATTTTCCTTTGAGAATCACCCAAAAACCCTAACAAACTTAGGAAATTCATAACTTCCAATATGATTAGCTTTTAACCCTCTCCTTTGGGGTATGAGCTTGTATAGGTTTAGTGTTTGATTGAGCTTGATTTCATTTTTTTTATCATGTTGTATGCTTCTGTTTTGTTCATTTGCATCTCATACATTCATAAAACCCTAATTTCTCATGTTCATTTGCATTCATCTTTGCATATCATCGTCATGTGAACTTACCATGACATTTCAAGCATTCATTTGTCATCTTAGACATCTTAGGACATGTTAGAACATTGCTTGATCATTTCCTCATTCATTTTCCATGTCTTGCATTCATTACATTTCATAAACATTCATGTGTTTTCATACTTCTAAACATGCTTTCAAATGGTCACCGATTCATTCTGGTAGCCATTGATTACTTCACCAAATGGGTTGAAGCAGCTTCGTATGCAAACGTCACCAGACAAGTGGTAGCCAGATTTCTGAAAAGAGACATCATTTGTCGATATGGAGTTCCCGAGCGAATCATTACTGATAATGGTTCCAATTTGAATAACAAAATGATGGTTGAGTTATGCCGGGACTTCAAAATTCAACATCACAACTCTTCTCTTTACAGGCCAAATATGAACGGCGCTGTTGAGGCAGCTAACAAGAACATCAAAAAGATTATGCAGAAGATGGTAGTTACCTACAAAGACTGGCATGAGATGCTACCATTTGCTTTGTATGGGTACCGAACCTCAATCAGAACATCTACTAGGGCAACGCCTTATCAGCTTGTGTACTGTATGAAAGTTGTCCTACCTGTTGAAGTTGAGCTACCCTCCTTGCGGATAATGATGGATGTGAAACTGGACGAAGCAAAATGGATCCGGTCCCGATACAATCAACTGAATCTGATCGAAGAGAAGAGATTAACTGCAATCTGTCAAGGGCAGTTATATTAGAAGCGAATGAAGAGAGCCTTCGATCAGAAAGTCAGACCTCGGGAATACCAAGTGGGAGAGATTGTTTTGAAAAGAATCCTTCCTCCTCATACAGACCACAGGGGCAAGTGGACACCAAACTATGAAGGTCCCTAAGTGATAACTAAAGTCTTCTCAGGGGGAGCACTGATGCTCGCAACCATGGATGGTGAAGACTTCCCGTCTCCTGTGAATTCAGATGCAGTTAAAAAATACTTCGCATAAAATGACCCGCTGGACATAAAAACAGAATGTAAGTCCAGGCAAAAATAGGGCATCCTGGCGAGTCAAAAAACAGAATAAAAGACCCGGGAAAAAATAAGGGAAAAATTGAAAAAATGTACACCCGCTGAGTTGAAAAGCCGCATTGGACAACTCAGGCAAAAATGGGTATCCCTGTGGATTGAAAACCCGAAAGGGTGATCCACGCAAAATCAGGGAATAAGCGAACAACTGCATTCTGAATTCGTCTGTATCCCTCACAACATTGGCAAACTCCGAGAAAATAAAGCGTTAGTCAGAATCAACCTTCTTCAGAGAGCAAGATGAGAAGAACGTCAAGGTCATACAAGTCATAGCAAAGGAAGCTCACCAGAGCGTCACCTTCAAACATTGCCAACACTTTATTTTCTCAATTTACAACAATCTCCTCCTTTCAGGGGATTTACTTATTTGACTGTACTTTCCTATTCAGGGCACAAAAATCAATAAAATCAGAATATTCAGTCACACTTTGTTTTGTATATTTTTGTTTCGTTTGCAAAATATCCAATGTTCATAATACAACACTTGCATAAAACATATGAGCCATTTTTAATAAATGCTTGCAGAAAATATTTTACTTTCAGGTAAATCTAACTCATATGACGGAATCCGGTTAAGAATACCTCAAGACACTTGTGCGTTTTCCTTTGTCTTAACAGGTTACAGGTACTCAAGACGGACAATCTTTTGCAACATGGGGCATATCAAGAATTGAATCCCTAGCACACTACTTCCCAGAAGTTATCTCCTCCCCGGGCGGGATCTCCCGAGCAATTCCTGATAGCCTCTTCCACTGCAAGGTGGTCAAGGATTTTCCTATACCCCACCAGAGTGCCAAATTTCCCTCGTCCTCAGCAGAGTTGGTGGAATTGATTCCCCACAGAGTTGCCTCCCCCAGTAGAGCAATACCTGAAACACATCCCCATCGGAGTTGCTAAAACTTCCTCATCCCCATTAAGGATTCTCCCTCTGGACAGATCTATCAATGATCTATTTCCCCAAGCAGAGTTCTCCCTCCGGACAAATTTATCAATGATCTCTTCCCCCAGCCGGGTTATTCCTCCCAGCAGACCAGTCAGAGATCCTTATCCCTGCAGGATCCGAGTCTCGGACCAATTCTCTCACTTGCATAATCATAGCATTCACATCATATTCACCAAAATAAGCGTAGCATTCCGTCTAAAATGGAACATTACGGAAAAAATCAAACATTAGCATGATCGTAAGCCAGGTTCGATCCAGTCACTTGCAAATACCATCAATACTTGACCAACAATATACAAAACTCATATCACATGCAGATGAAAGCCAAAGCGTCCCCTTTTCACTCTCAAAACACAGATGCCTGCTTACTTATACATGCATTTTTCGACACCCGTCCGTGTCATCTTATCCCCCGCAGGTCGCCAGAATACCTTTTGCACCCTCAAATACATGATATTTGTTCATAACTTGTACATATCCATTTTTGACACTTGTCCGTGTCATACTTCCCCAGCAAGTCAAAAACTCGTCTGTGTCCCTTGCCCAATCTTTCGACACTCATCTGTGTCTTGCACATACTTCACCAACAGATCAATACTTATACATACTTATACAGAAGTCTTTGATACTCGTCCGTATCTTGTATATGTCACTCCTCAGCAGATCAAACACTCGTCCATGTTCCTTGCCTAACCGATTGATAATCATCCGTATCATCGTCCTTAAACACGTGTCATCATTTGCTTCTACCGATACTCGTCCGTATCATGGTCCTAAGGATGCTCGCCCACATCTTTAATCTATACACACCGTCAAACACTTATATCTTTTATTTAAGCGTAAGCACTCGTCCGTGTTTACCATTCCCCAGTAAGTCGCCAACAAAACAACTTGTTTATATCCGACATTCGTCCTATGTCGTGATACTTTCGGCAGCCGTCCCCTGCCAAGTGATCGTCCTTCACCTTTGGATGACCGTCCCTCGTCCTTTTCCCTAGTGGAATCCCCATTGATGGAACCTTCTATTCGGTATTCGTCCTATGTCGTGATATTTTTAGCAGCCGTCCCCTGCTAGGTGATCGTCCTTCACCCTTTTGATGACCGTCCCTCATCATTTATCCGATGTCCGTCCCCATCGTTGATTTTGTGGTCCGACATTCGTTCTATGTCGTGATAATCCCCGAGAGCAGCCATACCCTGCTAGGTGTTCGTCCTTCACCTCTGATGACCGTCCCTCATCAAATATTTTGTTTATTATTTAACCCGATGGCCGTCCCCATCGTTGTTTACTTTACTTTCTAAACCTGTTGGCCGTCCCCGTCAGTGTTTTCCTCATTCCTTCAAACCCCCAGAGATTTTTATTTCCTTACCCGATGGCCGTCCCCGTCGTGGTCTCTTTATTTCCCCAGCTTGTCGGCCCTCCCCGTCATTGCTTAACTTATCCCCAACAGTCGTCCTCTGCTCGATGGTCGTCCTCCATTGATTTCATTTGATACTTATACTATGCTACCTTTTACAGTTTATATCCCTTTTCTTCTTCTCCCCAACGAGTGCAAATTTCGGACTGTCTTTGGTATTCAACCACAAGTTATCTTGTTTGTCTGTTAAGCCAAGCACTTACACCTTGCACAACTAACTTATGCTTGAATAAGGGCAGCTGTAAACACCCCAAATTTGCCCTCACTTTTTCTCATACCATGGCTTGTGATATTTCATTGTTGCATAAGCATAAGTATACCATCTCATATTGCATATTTGTTTCACTGCATAGTTCCTTTTTCATCTGCATCTAGGGTTTGTGATCTGAGCAATCAAAATATCAATCTGAGCCATCCCAATGGTCTTGAAGCTTTCCAAGAGGGTCCATGTGTGTTCTATGTTCATAATATTCTCCCCAAAGTTCATGAAAGTCAAGAGATCACAGAAAATGACAAAGGCATGGAAGCAGAGCTAGGGTTTTCCTGCACAGATGACCAAAATTAGGGTTTTGGTTTAAGAAGTCTTAACTCCAAATTTTTTGGTCATTTTTGTTTCTAATGTTCTTAATATGTTATAAGGATCATGTGTACCAAGTTTGATGAAGAAATTCATTGTGGAAGTCATCTGATCATTGGGTAACTTCTTGAGCAAGTTAAGCCAAAATCAGGGCATCTGAGGCCCCCAACAAGGGTACCAAAGGATCATGTTCATCAAATTGAAGTTCTATGATCTTTATTTTATCTTAGAAGTGGTTGGAAGTTCACAAGATTGAAGAATTTTGATCCAAATGAAAACTTGCTATTTTTTGAAATGACTTGTAATGGAAACTTTCCATTTTGGGAAAGATTTTCAACCTCCTCTTTCATAACCAAAAATGCTTCTAATGAAAAATTATTGGACATGAAAGTTGTAGATTATGTCTTTCCATTTTCAAAAAGTACAAGAACATGTCTTGATTCATCCTAGAACTCAAGATATGGCCTTTCAAAGTTGGCAAAAATCACATAATTTCAAGTTTCATGTCAGAGAGGCAAATGTGCATTTTTGGTTTCCAAGCACTCAAATGACTTCTAATGTGCCCAAATGTTACATAATATGTACACACACCTTGCCTAGACCAGAATTGAGCCTTGCATCACAAGTTTTCATGGCCAATTTCTCAAGAAAGTTCAAAGAGGGAAAGTTGCAAAATGCCTTGGATCCTTCCATCCACTTGTGCCAGCTGCATCAAATTGATTCTATGGCTCTCCATGAATCTTGCTGAGGCCAGACACCCCAAAAATCTAGCTCTGCCATGGCCCATACCTCCAAGTACATAAATTTGACTTTTTTGCAAAACCTCCCATACCAATCAAGCTGAGTCACAACTACTCTTCTGACCAATCAAGACTCCACATACATGCCTCATGGACCTCATTTCATATCATCTTGGAGCCTGAAACACAACACAACTCAGAATTCACAAAATCCACCAAAACCTTCCTCTCTTCGATTCTCTCAACACAAGCTACAAACCTCAAAACAAACTTCACCAATCATCTAAACACCACTCATAGAACATAAAGCAACCCTCAAAATGGCCTGAAACCTCCTAAATCAAAAACATGATTCCTCCTTCATTAGAATTGAACCTTCAAAACCAAGACATACAAGCCTCATTCAAGCATTTCAGAAGCTTCAGGGAGTTCATTGGGGTGGTTTAAGATTAAGGAGAAGTCCAGAAAGCTCAGATTGAGAAAGCTTCACCTCAGGTATCATCAAGAACAATTTTTCCAGAAACCTTCTTTTAAGTTCTTAAATGATTCTACATGCTTCCCTGATCATGCTGATGTCTTTACTTTTGAAAATGATTGAGAAATGAGTGTGTATGCTTGCTCTGAAACTTTGCCTGTGAAACATGTTCTTGTTTGATTCTCTTGATTCATGAAAAATAAATGGTTTTTGTTGATGGATTATTGTTTAGGGTTGTTAGTTGAGTGATTCTGGAAAGTTTGATGCATTTTCATGGCGTATTGAGAGAGATTGAGTGAGGTGCCTGCCAGAGAAGATGACCGGAGCTAGCTCCGGTCACCTGAGAATTATTAGGGCACTAATTAGGGTTTAGGGGGTCAGTTTGAATGTGGGCCGTAGGATTTGGATTTCGCGCATGGATGAAGGGCCTGGATGTGTTCATTAACCCTAATAAGTTATTTAGTTTTAATTAATTAGGATTAATTTTAAAAAATGCCAGATTGAATCCTAGCCATACAAATGCGCGCCAGTCAATTCCCTCTCTTTTTGTTTAAATCTCAGCCACTGGATGCGCTGACTTCCATTTAATCCATTTTTTATTTCATTTTATTTTATTTCTTTTGCATAATTTATTTAAAATAGTAAAACTCTTCACAAAAATTTGACCTTTTGCATTTCTGATCCAAATATTTTTCTCAACCCAAAAATGTTTTTTATTTTATTTTTTTCATTAAAAGAGTATTTTAAAAATATTTAAATGTAATTTTTAATTAATTAATGGATTTTAAATAATTAAAAATACATTTAGGTTTCTAAAAATCACAAAAAAAATCATGAACCATTCCAATACATTTAGAAACATTTTCAAACTCTTCATAAAAATTTATTTTTAGGTTTGATCATAATTTCACAATTTTCTTTGAATTAGGGTTCTTTAAAATCACATTTTTTAACCCTAATTTGAAAAATTCATTTCTGCCTAACCATAAAGAGTTTGAACTTGGTCCTTTTTGCATTGTTTCACATATTGCATGTAGTTTCTAGCTTATTTTCCTCATGGATTTATCTTGCATTTTCAAATTGATTTGAATTTTCCTTTGAGAATCACCCAAAAACCCTAACAAACTTAGGAAATTCATAACTTCCAATAGTATTAGCTTCTGACCCTCTCCTTTGGGGTATGAGCTTGTATAGGTTTAGGGTTTGATTGAGCTTGATTTCATTTTTTATCATGTTGTATGCTTCTGTTTTGTTCATTTGCATCTCATACATTCATAAAACCCTAATTTCTCATGTTCATTTGCATTCATCTTTGCATATCATCATTATGTGAACTTACCATGACATTTCAAGCATTCATATGTCATCTTAGACATCTTAGTACATGTTAGAACATTGCTTGATCATTTACTCATTCATTTTCCATGTCTTGCATTCATTACATTTCATAAACATTCATGTGTTTTCATACTTCTAAACATGCTTTCATGACATCTCATCTTTGTATGAACATTCATATGAACATTGTATGACATTGAATCATCTCATATGCCATTTGCATTGCATAATCACTTCTGACTTTGGTCTTTGCATCTCATTTCAATTCATTTCTTCATGCTTTATGTCTTATGCATTCATACTAATATTTTCAGGAACTTTTGGTAAGTTATTTTGGGAAGTAGATTTGCCTTCACTTCCCACCTTTTATTATCTCATTCATGTGAATCTTTATATGTATTTTAAGTGAAATTGTTCACTTATGTTCCATCCTTCTTACTTTTTTTATTTAAGTTACTTATCTTCTTTAGGAAGTAAGTAACTTGTTCTTCTCCTTCCTTCTCTTTTCATCTGCTTCTTCCATTGGTGGCCTTGAAGATCCTTTCTCTTAAGCCTTACAAACCATAGGATATCCAAGAATGATAATGTTTAGGGTTTTTTTAGTCCCCTTAGATTTTTACCTTTGAGTCTCCTTGAGTCTCTCTTCTCATCTCAATAATCAGAGACTAAACTCTTAAAGTTTTAGGACTTTGGAATTAGGGTTATGCATGCATCCTTCTCTTAGGATGGAGTGTATAACTTTAATCCTAAGTGTTAAACCTTTAATTTGTTTAAACCTATTAATCAAATCACACTAATAATCACCAAGACTTTATCTTGTAACTTGGCCCTTACATTAGGGTTCTATCTCTTCCTTATGGTTAAGAGGGACTAACCCTAGTGTTTAATGGACAAGTCCCCTTCAAGTTGTCTTACAAACATAAAATCCACTTCTTAATCTCACCCTTTAATTAAAATCCATTTAATAAAGGCTTGTTATATAATGAATTTAATCCCTAACCATGGATTAAGTTGAGGTATCTTCCTTAGCTTAAGTGTGTTCATCTATTATCCTTCTATTAGGATGGTGTAATGAGTTCACTAATATGTGATTAGAGATTAAAATCATTACTTAACACTAAACAAAAACCAAAAAACATCTAATTAATCACAAGTAGGTTAATGATCTTAATCCTACATCATCATGGTAATTAAGTCGAGATGCTTATCTCATACTTAAGTAGGCTCATTATCCCTAATTAAGGAGGATATAATGAGTTTGCAAGCCCTTGATTTAGGCTTAAGCTCATTAACTTATGCAAAACACCAAAAAACAATAACAAAACTAAAAACACAAAAGCAAACAATAATCGTCTCCTTCGGGATTCTTTTCTCATCACACTCACTCTAAAAACGAGAACTTGCTTCTTCTGTCTAATGCAAGACAGTTAGCACTCGAGCCAGACGAGTCATACACTTGAGCATAAACAAGTAAGCAGTTCACAATTAATCATTTTTCAGTCTCTTTGAGTCGAACTACGGTGTTCTGACTTCCTCATTGCACGCGAGGATACGTAGGCATAACTTAACAGTTATCGAACAAAAGTTTCTTTGTCATCCCCCTCTTTCAGCATTCTTTTCTAAGCCTTAGTTCCTGAGCAATTCACCTTTTTGCACTGACACCTGTATTTTCTTTCCCTAGATTTTTGCACACATATAACACATAAACTTACCCCTTTTAACACAATCCTTTAAGCGTGGATCCCATCGAGTACGACAGACGATCTGGGTGCTAATACCTTCCCAGGTCGTAACCAACTCCCTTTCTCAGTTTCTCTGGTTCGCAACCGTCTTATCCATCTCTTTCTAGGTTTATGCAACATTACCTTTCCTTTGGGATAAAAATGCCTAGCTGGCGACTATATTCATATTCATATTCATTTTCTCCTTTCGCCGACCGTTCGCGATTGTACCGGGATGCAAATCTTCGGGAGCGACAGTATGTATGAAGTGAGTAGTATGGATCAAGTTAATGCTAAATTTGATGTTCTCGCTCAAAAGATCGACAACTTGGCCATAACACCAACAACCATTATGGCTGCTGTAACACCTAATTATGAGCTATGTGGAGTTCCAGGACATGCTGCTTTCGATTGTCAGCTATTAGCTGGAATCCCCACAGACCAAGTGAATTATGCTCAAGGAAACCCTTACTCAAATACATACAACGCAGGTTGGAAAAATCATCCAAACTTCTCCTACAAGAATAACAATGCTTTGTATGCACCTGATCAAGAACCAACTACACCACTAGGATATCAAAAGACTGCCACAATCGCTCCTAATGTCCCTAGGAAATCAAATCTTGAACTAATGATGGGAAATTTCTTAGCTACCCAAACTCAAACGAACAAAGATTTCCTAAACCAAAACATACACACTAGTGAGCAAATTAAGCAATTGGCAAACAAAGTTGATGCGTTGGCTACCCATAACAAAATGCTTGAAACTCAAATTTCACAAGTAGCTCAACAACAAGAACCTATTGTTGCCCCAGTTGGCCTATTTCCTGGTCAACCACAACCTAATCCGAAAGGACATGCAAATGCGATAATACTGAGAAGTGGAAAAGAATTAGACGAACCTGATGATCCAAGACTTCAAAATCCAGCTATGTATCAAAAGATGGATAAACCAACTAGAAAGGAAAGTGAACCAGAAGAAAAGGAGGATAATAACCAAGAAGTCATGGAGAAGGAACAACCATATGTACCTCCACTACCCTATAAACCTCTTATCCCTTATCCTCAAAGACTTGTCAAATCAAAGACTGCAGGATAATTTAAAAAATTTGTTGAACTTCTGAAACAATTAAACATAACAATACCATTTACATAAGCTATCACTCAAATGCCATCATATGACAAATTCCTTAAATAAATCTTATCCAACAAGAAAAAGATCAAGGATAATGAAACAGTTACACTTACTGCTGAGTGTAGCGCAATAATTCAAACTAAAAGCCCCC
Source organism: Lathyrus aphaca (assembly GCA_963966055.1). NCBI lineage: Eukaryota > Viridiplantae > Streptophyta > Magnoliopsida > Fabales > Fabaceae > Lathyrus > Lathyrus aphaca. The sequence continues at coordinate 9,891,422 of OZ014525.1, forward strand.
TTAAGCTAAAAGATCCAAGTAGTTTCTCCATACCATGTGTAATTGGAAAATTCATCATAGACAAAGCTCTATGCGACTTAGGAGCCAACATTAGTGTTATGCCCCTAACAATTTGCAAAAGGCTTGATATGGGAGAATAAAGACCTACAAAAATGTTTGTTCAGTTAGCTGACCGCTCTGTTAAATATCATGTTGGTATACTAGAGAATGTTCCAGTACGAATATGACAATTATATATTCCCACTGATTTTATAATCATGGATATTAAAGAAGAATCCATAACCCCTATTATATTAGGAAGACCATTCTTAGCTACCGCTGGATCCATTATAGATGTGAAGAGAGACAAGCTAACCTTTGAAGTAGGTGAAGAAAAGGTTGAATTTATTTTGACACAATTCTTACAATCACCAGCTATAGAGGATACGTGATATCTATTAGATGTCATTGACGAATGTGTAAGAGAAATAGAAATGGAACAAACCACATATTCAGATATAATAAAAATTCCAATTCCGCTCATTTTTGAAGATGACAATTGGCGTGATCCCTACCAAGATGATAACCTAAGCGAATGCTTAGCACTTACACCAGATTATATGTCGTGCCCAAAGAAACCAACTTTAGAAATTAAAAACATTACCTAAAAATATTAGATATGAATTTCTAGACGAAGAACTCGCACGACTAGTAATAGTCAATGCAGATCATGCTGCATTGTTGTTTTAAAGAAATATCCACCTACGTTAGGCTACAACATTGTTGATCTGAAAAGAATAAGTCCTTCCACCTGTATGCATAGAATTATGCTAGAGGAAGACCTACAACATTGTTGAACTTTTAGGAGCGAAAAATAATTATTTAAACAGATCATGCAACTATTAGATACCTACTGACTAAAAAGGATAACAAAAGGTGGATCCTACTTTTACAAGAATTCGATTTAGAGATCAAAGATAAGAAAGGTACCGAGAATGTCGTAGAAGACCATTTATCAAGATTAGAAGGTATTAAACCTGAACATGTGCCTATCAATGATGATTTCCCATATGAACAACTGATAGCACAGATAAAAGGCGATTTGGCTCAGCTAGATCAAAACAAACCAAAAACCAAAGAAGTCGTGGAAGCAATACATTTAGATAAAACACTGTCGTGGTATGCTGACTTTGTTAACTACCTTGCAGCTAGAGTACTTCCACCCGATCTAACCTACCAACAAAAGAAAAAATTCTTTCATGATCTTAAACATTATTATTGGGACGAACCTATTCTATTCAAAAGAGGTGCCGATGGTATTTTTCGTCGATGTGTTCCAGAAGATGAAATCGAAAACGTCATAGCTCAATGTCATTCCGCCCCTTATGGTGGACATGCAATCACTTCTAAGACCTGTACTAAAATCTTACAAGCTGGCCTCTTCTGGCCCAATCTTTGGAAATACGTTCATATCGCTGTTAAAAATTATGACTGGTGTCAATGCACTGGAAATATATATAGACATGATGAGATGCCACAGAAAGGCATTATGGAAGTAGAAGTCTTCGACGTTTGGGGGATATATTTTATGGGACCGTTCCCATCTTCTTTCGGCAATAAATATATACTCGTCGCAGTTGATTACATTTCAAAATGGATCAATGTTGTAGCCTCTCCGGCAAATGACACATGAGTAGTGATTAAGCTATTTAAGAACATAATCTTTCCCAGATTCGGTGTGCCGAGACTCATCATAAATGACGGTGGATCGCACTTTATATCTAAAATCTTTGAGAAATTACTTTTGAAGTATGAAGTCAGACACCGAGTCACAACTCCTTATCATCCACAAACGAGTGGACAAGTAGAGGTCTCCAACAAAGAAATAAAACAAATATTAGAAAAAATTGTTGCTATCTCTAGGAAAGATTGCTCGTCTAAATTGCAAGAAATTTTATGGGCGTATAGATCCGCATTTAAAGCACCGATAGGAACTACCCCATTTAAGTTAGTTTATGGAAAATCATGTCACCTGCCAGTTGAGCTTGAACATAAAACCTATTGTGCTATTAAAACCCTTAATCTAGACTACACTGCCGCAGGAGAGAAACAAATCATAGATCTCCATGAATTAGAAGAGCTTAGGTTAGATGCTTACGAGAACGCAAAAAATAATAAATAAAGAACTAAAAAATGGCATGATAGGTGTATCTCTAAGAAAGAGTTCAATGAAGGCGATGTTGTGCTCTTATTTAATTCGAGACTAAAGCTTTTCCCAGGTAAACTATTTTCTAGATGGGTCGTGTCGTATATGATTACCAAAATATTTTCTAGCGGAGCTGTTGAAATAAAAGGAAAATCTAGCGAACCATTTATAGTTAACGGACAACGCCTTAAGCATTATCACATGATCGAAAACCAAGATTACTTAGCTAGTCTCCTACTCAATGAGTTGCCTGCTCACTTAAATGATTGATCCCTAAAAAGAGCTTAGTTGAGCCCTCGACATTAAACGAAGCGCTTAGTGGGAGGCAACCCACATTTTATTCCCCTTATTTAAATTTTTGTTTATCTTTCTATCTTATTTTTCCGTCTAAATTTTAAATTATTTCCCCTTACTATTTTTATATTTATATTTGTACTTTATATTTTATATTTTTTCTCTTTTATTATAACTTTAACATGGTATTATTATTATTTATTCCTCCATTATGACTAACCTTCTTCGCGTTGTTTACTTACTTACATGCTAACTCTTTTGCTAGTAACTAACATTTGTATGGATTCGGTAGACAACACGAATGTTATTTTTAGAGGAAGAGGACAAAGGCGGGATATGAGGATTTATCTCAGAAAGCCATGACTTTTACCATTTATCACGATGAGCCCATTTTGACTAAGTTAGGCATTAAGGATAGTGTCTACTTTCTATATAGTCAGATGGGGTGGGATGCTGCTCTTATTCGACGAATGTTTAATTCCTATCGTCAGCTTACGCTTGAGTTTTTGAGTTCACTTATCCACTTACCTGACCATGGCCTAGGAATTCAGACATGATTAATTACCTTTAGGATGTTCAACATTGACTTTAGTTTCACACATAACCAATTTGTTGAACTTCTAGGTTTTCCTAGTGGCCCTGATGTTTTTACTGCTACTCGGGAGGAGTTACTCATGAATCTTGCACTGAATAATTTTTGGGGTAGCATAATAGGTAATGATGATCCTGAACCTTATGATATGTTTTCTAAAAATATCTATAAGCCTGCTTACTTCCATAAAATCCTAGCCCATACCCTATTTGGAAAAGAGGAGAATAATACCTTTGTATCACGAGATGAGTTGTTTATCCTTTAATGTGCTTCACAAGGCCGACATGTTAATAGAGTTGTCTTCATGATAGTGAGTTTTGTCCGCCTTATTCATAACACTCGTATAGCTATACCCATAGGAGGCTTGGTGACTATGTTAGCCAATAAAATTGGCCATAGGTGGAAACTTAACAAAATACACCTCTTAGGTGCGATCCGTCCTATGGATATTGATTTTTGCTTTGATCGTAGAATCATAGGAAACGTCGGACCCGACACCTTTGATCTCCTGATTAACAATGAAGTTGTCCATCTTTTCACATTACCTAACCATGAGCGCACCCGTTTACATAATAGAAACAATTGGTTATATGGTTTAAGCATACCAATTCCCCCTCCTTCACCTCCAGAGACACCTCAGATTTATGAAATTCATTATCATTATTTGTCAGATACTGATTCGCACACACTTGAGATACCAGTTGCCCCACCTATTGACCACACTTCTACCATAGCCGCTTTAGAGACAATACTTGCTAATATTAAAACCAGTATTAATGCTTTGCGGATGGATATTTTAGGTTTTATGGATGTAGTCACTAAGCAGCTAGACCATTTTCATCAGCAATTATTTTCTGCCGGTCTCACTAATAACAATAACAATCGTGGCTAGAGTTTAGTATTTTTAGTTTTTATTCCGACTCTTATGATTGGACAATGAGGACATTGTCCGGTTTAAGTATGGGGGAAGGAAATTAATTAGAATTACCTGTTTTTCTAATTAGAATTTTTTCTATTATTTCGTACTTTACATTTATTATAGTATTTATTTTATTTTGTTACATTATTTCGTTTCAATAATATTAGCAGTATTTCATTTCATTTTATTTATCCCAATGTTTGTTTATCTCTAAGTATCATATTTAATGTTCCAGTATTAATATAATGAAAGCTGCAAAAAACTATTAAAAACAAAATGTCAAAACAACTAAAACAAAGAAATGAAGAAAAAAAATTCCCACCCCCATGCATGGCCTGCGCCACGCACAGAGAATGGAGGGCATGGCATGCGCCATGCACCACCCAACCTCTATGGCCTTCGCCATATATGCCTTATGGGGTCCACCTTGTTTTTCATTATATTTTATTTTATTTTACTTTACTGCATGTTGTTCTTTCTACACCAACATGCAATTGTCTCCTCTCACATGCACTAGTCAATCCACTTACATGCACACCAACAAATGTACTTCATGCACCTCTTATAATCATGCAACATGATAATTGTCATGAATTTTTCAAAATTCAAATTCAAAATTCAAATTCAAATTTACCACCAAACAAAATTAATACCCATTATTACCAACTACCCCTATTTAATTCTCCACTCCTATAAAAACTCATCTAACTCTACTTATTTCTTACACTCAAAATATTTTTTACTATCATTATTTCATAAGTAAGTGTTAGAAGGCAAAGGAAAGAAATTATGGAGCCATCTCGTGTGCGCTTTAGAGACCAGGATCAGGTAGATTTATTTAGAAATATTCTCGAGCGGGATATGGAATCCACCAAGTATGTCGATACAATTTGCTTAGAAACATTAGGTTTAAAAGACAACGTAGAATATTTACTCGAGAGAATTAGCTTGAAAAAAATTTATCACATAAAGATCCTGTCTACACTCGACTTACTGCGGAATTTTTAAGTTCCTTAACTGTTGATTTTAATGAAAGAAAAGCTTGGTTTAAGATGTTTAACGATAATTATACTTATTCTTTTGATGAGTTAGCTGATCTTTTAGATTTTCCAGTCGGAGAGGACGTGTGCTACAAAATACCACATGGGGAAGAATGGGTAAAATCGTATAAAATGTTTTGGAAAGGAATAACGGGTACATTTATGCAGAGTATTGAAGGCGTCAGAGCCACCTTTATTCACAACCCGACCGTTTGTTATTTTTGCCAGCTTTTGGCTACAACTATTTTTGGCCAGTCCAACACGAGTAAGGTAAACGAGAGAGAATTAATGTATCTTATGGATGCTTTCTCAGGTTCTAAAATAAATCATGTTCCGTTTATTTTGCACCATATGGCGAGTGTAACCGCAAACAAAGATTCTATATCCTTTGGCGGTTTGATCACAACGATAGCTAGAGCCTTAGGACTCGAAGCTAAATTATCGTCAGTAGAACAAAATCCCGTTGAAACAATAGATTTGAATATTGCAAGGAGCATGAAATTGGTGAAACCGTGTATAAATTGATTTTATGAGCTTTTAATTGATAATAAAGTGCTATCGAGTTTTATTTTACCGAACCGAGTCGCACTGATGTGAGAAATGAGAGGAATCTCCTCTACTTTGTGTCGTACCCCAAAAAATACGACCTCACGCGATCCGAAAATACGGAGTCACGCGCTGGACAGACTGAAGAGTCGCCACCTAATTCTATTTATTCCCAAAGAGGGAAAGGGGAGATATAGATACAACCCGGGAAGAGAAGGATGAGGACAAAGGTCAACGGAACCATTGCCTGGGTTCGGGAGTCGGTTATGCAGGGGGAAGGTATTAGGACCCCCTATATCCATCTTACTCGATGGGAACCATCTAAGTTAACGTGCGCGAAAGGATGTCTATGATTAAACGAATTGCTTGCTAGAGGGAAATGAGTTTGAATTATAAGTTAGATTGATCCTAGGTGCTCGGCAAGGATTGAGATCCTCGTGCCTACATACTCCCGTGTGCAATGGGAAAGTCAGAGCCTCGTAGTTCGGCCTACTAAGGGTAATGGTTGTTTGATTTTATTACCTTTCTTCGACGAAAGGGTTTAGGAGTTGAAATGCACTAAAGACTATGGATAGTTTATCTCACCCAACAAGACGAGCGTCTTGCGTCGAAATAATCGGAGCGAGTAACGAGAGCGCGTTATCCTCCTTTCTACCGCTTAAGGCTCGTGGCGTACAGATCTTCTCATATTATTAGAATGTATTTTATTTCCTAAGACCGCTTGACGTTGGATCAAGGGTTTGGATCTAATCGAAACATTTTGGTTTTTTGAGGTTTAGAGGGTAAATGCAAATGGAGGTTTATTTTGTGGTTTGTTTAGCGAGGCACAAAGCGCTCGGCTCGCAAGGTGGAGTGGATCCTAATAAACGATAAAGATAACTGGAAAATAAAGTGTAAGTGTGCGAGTGAAATCGCTTGGCATTGGACCAAGGATTCAGAATTAAATAAAATACGGAAAATAAAATGCGTACAAAGTAATGGGAGAGGGATACAAAATAAATACAGGGGATTGCGAGAAATAAAGAGGTCTCGTTGTAGTTTGCCCAAGAGGAAGCGTGTGTGCAGTGTTTTGAACGGTTCGAAGGCGTTCGGCCTTTTTAATCGGAAACAACTATTCGAAGGCGTTGGACCTTTTAATCGAGAACAACTATTCGAAGGCGTTGGACCTTTTTGGTCGGAAACAACTATTCGAAGGCGTTGGACCTTTTTGGGACGCGTCGAAATTTAGTTCGTGAACTACCTTAGAATCGATTCAAAATTGGAATCATTCTATAAGGAGTCGAAACATTATTTGAAATAAGAAATTAATAAATAAAATTGAATTGAATTGCTAGAATTAAATTGAAATAAATTAAATAATTAAATAAATTGAGTGATATTAAGAATAATAAATAAATTAAATTAATTTAAGTGTTTGTTTGCTAAGATAATAAAAATGAATAATAATAAAAAAAAACTAATTACAAGGAGGGCCTCATATTGACCGAACATCACCGATTTAACAAAATCGGGCGAATACCGGCCTTTTATTATGTCATTGGCCCAAAAGGGTAAACAAAAAATAAAAAGAATACTAAATGGATCACTAGTATTTTTTTAAAAACGTTTTCTAAATAATAAAATGAAATTGATTAAAGTAAGAAATAACCAAAAAAAAAAATGTTAGTAATAAAACTTAGTTGGCTAAAAGAAAAAGAAAAAAGAACATTGTTAAGAAACTAGAGGGATGTCGTCTAATTCTAGGGAATAAATATGGCAATGCAGATTGGGCCAAGGTCTTTTAGAAACTCAATATCCATCCAAAATCACAAAGGTCTTGAATAAAAATTTAAAAAGAAATATAAACAAAGGGTGTAACAACTATAGTGGTGTGTGATCAGTAGGAATCAGAACCAAGGAAATGGGCCGTGAAAGCCCATCAAGAACAACACAAAAATAAATAAATTAAATCATTGGTAAAGAAGGGGATTGCATTCTATTTTTTATTTTTAAAATAATAAAAAAAACTAAACTATAGTCAAAACGGTTTCAGAAAATAAATACATAACACCAAAAAAAGCCAATAGAAAAAACCATGTTTCCGAATCTTACCTTCGCCGGTCTTGACACACTCAACGTTTATGGGTTTCACACATTTGCGTCAAAATATCTCTCTGTTCTCGAATGCCCTCACTCAACACGATGTCACTCTGCTTTCAACTCAGTTTTGGATCGCGGTTTCTCTCAATCAATTTCTCCGCTCTCTCAATCGCTTCTGCTTATTGTTGATGTTTTGACTCGCGGAGATGGTAAAAGCTTGGGTCCGACGCGAGTGGCTATGGTGGTTCTTCGGTGAAGATGGTGGCTTCACGGTTAGTTTCGAATCTCTCCTCCTCTCACGGTCTGACTTTGCGGCGGTTTCCGGTGAGATGAAAGTGATGGATTGTTTGCTTGGTTTGTGTCAACGGTAGCAGATTCACAGCGTTCTGGTGTTGGTTTCTCTCAGTTTTTGGTTTCATGGTGGTGCTGTTTTCACAGCAAGGTGGTCGATGGTTCTGCGTTTGAAGATGACGGTTTGAGATTCTTTGCGATTTTCTGGTTTTGGTGGTGTGAGATGGTATGAACGGCTTTGTGTGGAAAGGATTTGTGGGGGTTAAGAAGCAGTTTCAGTGATTTGGGGGTTCTGATTTGCTGCGTTAGTGGATGGTCGGCGGGGCTGGTTTATGAAGAGGGTGACGGATTTGAAGGTGGTTCATGGCTGAGCTTTGGTGGTGCGGAGTGTCGCTCCCACCAAATGAGGCTAAGTCAAATGGGGTACAGACGCGAACGGTCGGCGAAAGAGGAGGGAATGAATAGAGTCGCCAGCTAGGCATTTTTATCCCGAAGGAATGGTAATGCTGCATAAACCTAGAAAAGGTATGGATAAGACAGTTGCGAACCAGAGAGACTGAGAAAGAGGGTTGGTTACAACCTGGGAAGGTATTAGCACCCAGATTGTTCGTCGTACTCGATGGGATCCACGCTTAAAAGATTTGTGTTTGAAAGGGGTAGTGTCAGTGCAATCTATGTATCAAAGCTGGAAAAGAAAACAAGTGTCAGTGTAAAAGAAAAGTGAAGTGTATAAATGAAGTGTCAGTGTAGGAAATGAATGAAGTGCTCAAGACAATGAGGCTAAAAGAATAAAGCTGAAAGAGGGGGGAATATACAGAGACTTTTGTTCGATAACTGTTAAGTTATGCCTACGTATCCTCTCGTGCAATGAGAAAGTCAGAACACCGTAGTTCGACCCAAAGAGACTGAAAGATAAATTGACTTGTGAACTGCTTACTTGTCTATGCTCAAGTGTATGACCTGTCTGGCTCAGGTGCAAACTGTCTTGCATTAGACGGGAGAAGCGAGTTCTCGTTTGTGAGTGAAGGTGATGAGAAAAGAATCCCGGAGGAGACGATTATTGTTTGTTTTTTGTGTTTTCAATCTTTTATTGCCTTTGAAAGTTTGTCATAAATTAATGAGCTTAAGCCTAAACCAATGGGTTAGTAAACTCATTACATCCTCCCTCTGATTAGGGGTAATGAGAATACCTTAAGCATGAAGTAAGCACCTCACACTTAATCACCATGGTGTAGGATTAAGATCATTAACCTACTTGTGATTAATTAGATGTTTTTGTTGTTTTTTTTTAGTGTTAAGTAATGAGTTTAAGCCATAACCAGGGATTTAATGGACTCATTACACCATCCTAATAGAAGGACAATAGATGAGAACATTTAAGCTGAGAAAGACTCCTCAACTTAATCCATGATTAGGGATTAACCTCATGACAAAACAAAGCCCTTATTATATGGATTTTAGTTAATGATAAGATGAAGAAGTGAGTTTTATGGTTTGTAAGATAACTTGAGGGGGACTTGTCCATTAACACTAGGGTTAGTCCTTCTTAACCATTTAAGGAAGAATTAGAACCCTAATGTAAGGCCCGAGTTACAAGCTTGATGTCTTGATGATTATTAGGTGAATTGATTAAAGGATTTAAACACATTAAGGGTTTAAGACTTAGGATTAAAGTTATACACTCCATCCTAATAGAAGGATGCAGGCATAAGCTTAATCACAAAGCCTTAAAGCCTTTAGGGTTTAGTCCCTGATTATGAGATGAGAAGAGACGACACAAAGATGACACAAAGGTAAAACTAAATAGGGAACTAATCAAACCCCAATTGTTATCATGCTTGGGTATCCCTAGGGTTTATGAAGCTTGCAAGAGATCTTCAAAAGAAAAGCCACCAGGAGAAGAAACAGATGAAAGGAGGAAGCAGAGAGAAGCAAGACAACTTGCTTCACTTAAGAAGTCAAGTTGCTTGAAGGAAGAAAGTGGGAAGGAACATGAATGACCAAGCTCAATCCAATACACATACAAAATGCAGCAAAGAAGTTATGAAAGAGATGAAAAGAGATCATGAGAAGTGAAGGCAAATTCACTTCTCAAGCAACTTACCACCTGAAAAGTTAGCATAAGAAATGAAATGCAATGAGAATGGGATGAAATGCCATGGTGAAAACCAAAACCAGAAGCATAAACATGATGTTAGTGATGCTAGGAGATGATACACACATGAGGCAAGACATGGGAATGATCAAACAAACATAATGATGCAAATGAGGCATGCATTGAACCATGAACATACATGAAAAGTTATGAAATGCAATGGACATACAACATGGAAAATGAAAGATGCAATGATCAAACATGATTCTAATATGTCCTAAGATGTATTATGAATCATGTGGATGCACAAAATGTCATGGTAAGTCATTGGATGCAAGCAAATGAAAAATGGATGCAAAGGAAGGCACAAATTAGGGTTTCATGCATCATACAAAGCAAAAATCCAAAACCAGAAGAAAATGACATGATAAAAATTTGAAAATGCAATCAAAGATACCCTAAACCTATACAAGTTCAATGCCCAAAGGAGAGTGTCCAACTCCTAACCTAATGAAAGTTATGAATTTCCTAAGATTGCTAGGGTTTTAAGGTACCTCAACAAGAAAAATGCTAAACAAATTGAAAATGCAAAATCAATTCAAACTAATTTTATCCTATAAACTACATGCTATGAAGAGTGCAATGCAAGAAGAATCATCATTCAACTCTCAATGGTTAGGCAGAAAGAAATTTTTGAAGTTTGACATAAAATATTGCCTTGAAATGAAATTAAATCCAATGAAAATGATCAAAAGGCATCAAGAACAAAAAAGAAATTTTTTTTGAGAGTTGGACAATGTTTCTAAATGTTTCTAAATGCAATGTGAATTTTTTTTGTGATTTTTAAATACCTAAATGTATTTTTAATTAATTAATTTCCATTAATTAATTAAAAATAAACATTTAAATAATTTAAAAATAATTTTCAGTGCAAAAAATAAAAATAAAAATATTTTCAGAATGAGAAAAATATTTAGAACCTTAATGCAAAAAATGAGAATTTTTGGATGCATTTTGCTATTTTAAATAAAATGTGGAAATAAATACAATTTAAATGAATTAAAAATACGAATTTATGAAAGTAATCCAATCCAGTGGCTGAGATTCAAATAAAAAGGGAGGGAATTGACCAGCGCGCGCATCTGGATGACTGAGATTCAAACTACACTAATTACGTCATTAAGCCCTAATCTGAACCCTAAACACTTTCAGATGACCGGAACAGTGTTCCGGTCATCTTCTCCGGCAAGCTGTTCATGCTAGCTCACTCCCTACGCATCAAATCTTCACCAAAATCTCCTGAATCAATCCTTAAACATCATTAAACCTAAACCCCACCCCAAAAATCATTTATTTTCACTGAATCAGAAGTATCAAACCAAAACTCATTTCACGGGCAAAGTTTCAAAACAAGCATACATGGCCATTTTTCACTCATTTTTCTAAACAAATCACATCATGATAATCAGTGAAGCATAAGGAAGCATTTAGAAACTAAAAATGGAAGTTCTGGAAAAATAAATGCCATGGCTACCTGAGCTTGAGCTTTCGAAACAGGGACTTTCTGGCTGCTTCTTTGGTTCGAACAAGCTCCAATGATCCTCCTTTGAAGCTTTTGACACTTAGCTAGAGTTTATATGGCCTCCAGAGAAAGTTGGCAGAAGCTTAGGTCAAGGGAGTGTGGAAATCGTATTTCTGATTGTGGTGGTTTCAGGGGCAAGTGAGGGGTGGGAAATGATCAGTGAATCACGGTGAGTTGATTAGTGAAAGAATTTCTAAGTTTTAGTGGCTGAGTTGAGAGATTCGATAGAAAATGCAAAAAGAGGGATTTTTGTGTATGCTGGCTTGTGTGTGTGTTCAGGCTCCAAGATCATATGAAATGGCTTGCTTTAAGTGTGTTTGTAAAGTCCTGGTTGGTCAGAATAGTTGGTGTGGCACAGGCTGATTGGTATGGGTGTTTTTGCATAAAGTCCAAGTTAGGTGTACTTGAGGTATGGGCAAGTGTGAGGTTGTGATAGGGGAATGGTTGGGCTCAGCTGAGATCATGGAGTTCTTGTGGATCAGATTCTATGAGCTGTAACAAGTAGAGGCATGGCTTCATGAGTTTTTGCAAGTTGGTACATGTTTGCCCCCTTTGGAAATTCATGAAGTTCAAGGTACCAAAATGCATAATTCTTGGGCCAATTCTGATTTTTAGAAGTCACATGAGCATGTTGTGATGAGTTTGTACACATTTGAAGCTTTTAGAATGCTTGATCATACCATTTTGCAAAATGCCTCTTTGGTACAAAACTTGAAATTATGTGATTTTCCCCAACTTTGACAAGCCATAACTTTTGATCCAAAATGAATTAGAATGAGTTCTTGTACATTTTGAAAAGGGAATGATCCATTCTACAACTTTCATGACCAAAGTTTTCCCATTTGAAGCATTTTTGAATCAAAAAGAAAGGGTTGAAAAAGTTTCCCAAAATAGCAAGTTTCCATTACAAGTCATTTTCCCAAAAAGGCAACTTTGCAAATGGCTTGAAATTCTTCAATCTTGTGAACTTCTAACATCTTCTATGATCAAATAAAGATCATACACATTCAAAATGATGAAGAATACCCTTTGGTTGGGTCATTGGGGGCCTCAGATGCCCTGATTTTATAATGACTTGCTCAAGAAGTCAACTCTTGATCAGATGCCTTCCCCATGGAATTTCTTCATGAAAATTGATATGCATGATCCTTATAACATATAGATACCAATAGAAACAAGAATGGCCAAAATTTTTGGAGTTATGGCCTCTTAAACCAAAACCCTAATTCTAGGTCATCTGTGCAGTTAAACCTGGCTCTGCTTCCATGCCTTTTCAGTTCTTGTGATTCTTTGACTTCTCTGACCTTGTGAGGATATAATATGATGCTTGAACATACATGGAACCCTTTGAAGTGATTAATGACCTTTGGAGTGGCTCAAATGGCTCAGGGATGGCTCAGATCACAAACCCTAAATGCAAATGACTTAGAATCAATGCAGTGAATCAAAAAAAGTGGTATGAGATGCTATGATAGAATTTATGCACATGTAAAGATCACAAGCCATGGTGTGAATGGGTGAGGGCAAATTTGAGGTGTTTACAGCTGCCCCTATTCAAGCATGAGTTAGTTGTGCAGGATGTAAGCAACGGCTTAACAGGCAAACAAGATAACTTGTGGTTGAATACCAAAGACAGTCCAAAATTTGCACTCACAGAATGAAGAAGAAAAGGGATATAGATTGTAAAAGGAAAATAAAGTATGCTTATAAAGTGCGGGCGACGGAAGACGATCGTCGAGCAGAGGACGACTGCTGGGGATGAAACAATGACGGGGACAGCCGACAAGCTGGGAAAAATGCGGGAAATACAACAGTGACGGGGACGGCCGACAAGCTGGGGATGCAGGAAATTATGATGGGGACGGCCATCAAGATAAAGCTATAAGATTCTACGGGGATTATGAAATAAATGATGTGGTACGGTCATCAAAGGTGAAGGACGATCACCTAGCAGGGTACGGCTGCTCTGTTGGGGATAAGATGAGGGACGGTCATCTAAGGTGAAGGACGATCACTGGGCAAGGTACGGTTTCCAAATGCATCACGACATAGGACGAATGTCGGATAAAAAGGTCGACGATGGGGACGGCCATCGGATAAGCATGATGAAGGACGATCATCAAGAGGTGAAGGACGATCATCAAGAGGTGAAGGACGATCACCTAGCAGGGTACGACTGCTCTCGGGTTTTATCATGACACAGGACGAATGTCAGATATCAAGATCAACGATGGGGACGACTGTCGCTCCCGGGATTTTCATCCTAGTACAAACGCGAAAGTGGCGCGGAAAGGTTAGAGTCGCCAGCCAGACATTTTTATCCCGAATGAATGGGAAAGGTAATGTTGCACAAACTTGAGGAAGAAGGAAAGGACAAGGCCTTGCGAACCAAAGATCTGAGTTCGGGAGTCGGTTACGACCTGGGAAGGTATTAGCACCCCAGATCGTCCGTCGTACCCGACGGGATCCACGCTTGCTTGTTTGTTTCAAAGGGTGAGAAAAATAAAGTTGCTGCTGAAGGAAACCACTAATTGGAAACTGGAATGGAATGGAATGAGAAAAGGAACTGAAATAAGAGAATGAGAATAAAAAGGGGAAATGTAGGGAAAATAAAGAATGTGCTCGAACGGGCCCTACCCCGCTGCCTACGTACCTCATCGGGATAATGAGGATCAGAGTCGACGTAGTTCGCCTAACCTAGGCGGGAACTATTTGTTTGTGTTTTTTATGCTGGAACTGCGTATGTCTATGCTCAGGTGTTGCATGCTCGTCTGGTACGAGTGCGTTTACCGTCTTGCATGTGTGACAAGTCGTCGCGAGTTCGCATTGTGAGTGAATGAGATGAGAAGAGAAGTTCCCGCAGGATAGTCGCTTGTTATTTGTTTTTGTATTTTATGAGAAGTGTTTTGGATTTGTTTGTTTTATGAAACAATCCCTTGATGAGACTTGTGCATCATGATAGACGAGCTTACACCACTCCAAGATGGAATGAATGCAAGTGTTTCATGGAATAAGGCTATACACAAAGGATCCTTTCATTTATTTGTTAAGTGTTTTTGGATTTTGTTTGAAGATGAGAAGAGAATGACTCAAATTGCAAAAAGGACAAACTAAGGGGACTAAGACACAACCCTAATTTTATTTGTTTATTTACAAGAGAGGTCCTATGGTTGATGAGGTTTTCTAATCCTAAGAAAGAAAAGGAAAAGAAGAAAAGAGAACTTAGAAATCAACTTACTTCCTAAGGAAGGTAAGTTGTTTCTAAAGAAAGGGAAAACCTATAAGCAAGCACCAAGTGCTAAGGAAAACACAACTATAATGCATAAGAGATAGGAATGAAGTGAGACTTACCTCAATCTTGCCCCTACAAAACAAAAGTTAGTATGACAATGCGTATTGAAAGTAAAATCAAAGCATAAAAGCGATTAAGTATCATAAACGTCCTAGAATGGAACTAGGGTTCAAAATAAGACCTAAGTCTAAAGGTGAAGGTACCTAAAGGTTACATGACTTCTAAAGTCAGTAGCTACATGCTATAGGTCCCTAAGGATACTAGGATACCTCACAAGATCAAACTATGTCAAACTATGTACAAAAAGTTCACATAAATTCACCTAAATGCAAGTTAGGGTTTATGGATGAAGTATGAATGCGTATGGCTTACAAACATGAATTAGTACATGAAATGAACATCAAAGTCAGTAGTGAATGCTTATGAAGATGGATGAGTGAATATACAATCATGGATTCAATAGATTAGGCATATGGAGCAATGAGAAGAAGATATGAGAAGAAACGAACAAAAATCGCATAAGATCGCACATGATGAAAGTTAAAGATGAATGGCATGTGAATATGCATGAAATGATTATGGGTCAGTAGCATACAAGGCATGAGATGCAATGAGAATGCATGAATAGGCATTAATGATTTCCACACAATTCAAGTTATTATTTAGAGGAGAAGAGAAACTAGTTTAGGTTGAAGCTAGTTCACATAAGTATGCACTTTAAAGCACCAAAATAAACCAAATAATTATGGTTCCAAAAATGACCTATGACTGGAATTAAAGGCATAAAAATGACCTATAATTAACTCCTAAAAGTTACCAAAAAGCATCTCAAGCAAATGGCATGAATGCCTTCTTAAATCCTAGGATATGGAGCAAATACACACATGAATCAACCTAGGATCTAGGTGACATGGAAAAATAGCAAAAAGCCTTTAAAAATTATGAAATTAAATCCCTGGAATAATATAATGATTATCTTACATGGTCCAAAAGGATTCTACAAAATTATGCACCAAAGTGCCAAAACAATTCCTTGACTAGCAAGGTAACAAAGCATGTTTATCGAAAAACAACTCCACAAAGTGGATCAAAAAGGGCACTAAAAATTATGGAAAAAATGCCTAATGAGAATCCTAATGTCACAAATTACAGTGATTAATCATACACAAAAAATAGGTCTAACACCTATGGGGAAAAATCGATTTCGGTCCCTTATGCCAAAACCTTCCTTTTTGGAACAGCTTATGATCTAAAATCCAAATTAATTATTAAAACCACCCAAATCTGGGAAAAAAAAATATGACAAATTAATTAAGAGGATGAGGATCACTCATGAATTTTTCCAGAATTTTATCACACCTAAAACTATTTTTAAAAAATGCGACGAAATAGGCAAAAAATGGATCTTAAGGGGAAGTGAAAGGAATCGATCCTAATGGTTCGTAACCTAATCCCTAAGTTCCGAAATCGATACATATCATCAAACAATCACAAATATAACCAATGCCTCAGGTGGGAGGGCTCAGTATGCATCTTAAATTATATGATCCTAAGCCACATACAACTAGAATGATGCTTAAAAGCCGAAAAAAGCTCGAAATCACTTACTTGAATGAAATGCCGATTCTTCACATAAAAGAAATCCGAAAAATATCCCAAGCAAGGTCTTGTAGTCTTCTATGAGCAAAATAAATGCCCACCTTCCATATTGGCTTTGTGAAGCTCCACCATAATCCAAATCGATTCTTATTGATAAAAAGCGCTCATGAACATTCATATCACAAATTAATTCAAATATTAGTTCATAACCATAATTAATATTATCAACAAAAAATCCTAATTAAAATTGTTAAAGCATTAAATAATATGCTAATTACCAAAACATAATTAACAAGAAAATTAATATGCATTTTTTTTAACAAGAAATTACTAACAAATTAGCAAAAAATGATGAAAACTGTGGGAGGTAAATTAGGAAATCAAATGACATCAAATATATGAAAAAAACTGGCCCAAGGCCCAATTTTCTCTTGCAAAGGCGCAGGGGGGGTATTGTCCGAAAATTGAGGTTGTAGATAGCATTTTACATGGGCTTATAAGCCCAATCCTCAAATGAACTCTCGTGGAAAGGGTGTGAAGATGAAATTGGGAGTGCGAAAATTGATCCATGATGCTGATGAATCGCTGAGCCCAGTCCACGTTTTTTATTGTCCTTAACCTAATAACTTAAGGTGAGGATGAACACAAGCCGTGAGTGGAACTCCTCCTTCAGTAAAACAAAAGCTTCAACTCCATGACTTCCGAAGGCTTCATTCTCTCACCGCCTTCACACAAAAAAAACGCCAACCTAAGAGAAACTTCCGTCGCGCCTTTCACTTCTGACCTCTTCTCATCACCTTCTCGCCGAAGAACAAACCGCGCCGACGACACATACTCGAAAATCACACAAACGCCTCACTCTTCTTCGCGATCCGCATAAGAACAACACGCTCCGCCGCGCCCTGGCTTTTTTTGTTGTTGGCGTCATCATCTCCCTTTGTAGCACCATCGCGTCGATTTCAATCGACGAAATCTCCACCGAGAAAAAGAAACGCCGTCCTCCTTCTTCGTACGCCGCACCAGACTGTGCCATAAACGGCGCCGCCACGATTTCAAGGAGACTTATGTAACCGATTGCTCTCACCAACTAAATCGTTGCTCTCATCGACTAAATCGTTGCTATCATCGCCGATCATGGAGGCGGCCTACCCCTATGTCCAGATCTAAGTGAGACAAGCGACGAACCACCACAAAGCCTATGGCGATGCAACCAACTCCGAAGACGCGATTTTAGGTTCAGACTGATTTCAGGTTCAAACTCTCGATCTTGCTCTCTTTTCGTAGCAGCATCGTCCTTGTTCCTCTCTTCTTCTTGTGATTTTGAATCGTTTTCTCTGTGAGTTTGTATTGCGGATTCTTGAATCGATTTATTGTTGATTCTTGGACACTTTGCGAATATGAAGTTGATACAGGTTGATTGATGAATCTACGAATTGTTGTTGATGTTTGCGTTTTGTGGTTTTTTGCAGGTTTTCGAGATGCCGTGAATCTGAAGGTGTTGTAGTGGTTGTGTCGATGCCAAATTGAGGGTTTGAGGCTGAGACTTTGTTGACGATTGAGGGGGAAGGTTGCAGAGTGTTGAAAATGGTGGAAGATGGAGGGTGAACTTCAGTTTGAAGCTCCTATGAATGTGGATTTCTTGTGAGTTTTTAGTGAAGACATATCTTCAGAGGTTGATAATTGATGGTGCAAGTCTGTAGAAGACTCAAGGTTGAGTTTTTGAGATTGATGATGAAAGGTTCCGTTTTACCATTTGGCTGAAAAATAGATGAAGCACCCAAGAAGCATCTCCAAGAGTGAAGGTTATGACGAGTGTAGAAGACTGACTAAGAAGATTGAGAGTGGGAGATTCCGTTTCTGTTTTTCTGTTATGCCTCCCCTGTAACTGAATTTTTTCACTTCTCTTTTCTGTTATGTTATATCAGTTATATCTATAACTGATTTTTCCCTCCTTTCTTTTTTGTTGTATCAACTCTCAAGAGATAATTAGGATTCCTTTTGTTGTTGGAACTGATTTTTTTGTTATGAGTTTTTTCTTTCTACTTTGTTATCAGTTTCTCCCTTTAACTGATTCTGTTATCCCTTTCTTATATCTGAGGTTTTCTATTGATTTGTAACTGAAAATCAGTTAAATTTTGTAACCGAATTCTCCTTCTGCATTGCTATTGATTTTTCCGGGTAAATGCTAATGAATAAAGAAAAACTGATTTTTATTTTAATGTACCTTATTTCAGATCAGCCCCCCTTGTATTGCCATGAGCTTGTATATGTAAAAATAAAGGAAAAACTCTTATCACTTTTGTTATACACACACACTTATTTATTTCATAATGACCTTTTGTAATAATAGTTAATAGATGGAAATATGGATTAATGGGCTTAAGAAAGGTTTAGGAAATCGATTAGGAAAATAGTATTTGAAAATGGGCAACAATGGTATTGAATTTTGAATATGGTTTTCAAAAAATAAAAAAAATGAAAGAATTTTTGTTATAAGAGATTTTTGGTAATTGGGTAAATAATTTGGAATGGATAATGGACTTGGTCTAAAATATGTGTAGAACAATGGTTTTATGTGGATTATAATGGATTCGACAAATGGATAAAACAATGGTAAAGACTTAGACTTGAAAAGAATATTCGAATGAGTTTATGGTGACTTTTGAATGAACAACAATGACACCTTGATGCCTTCCAAATAAACCATGATCATGCGCTCTCCACCTTTAACGTGAACCCAACTCCTGATCCAAGACCAATTCTTATGAACCGTGATGTCATAGTAAATCTAAAAGCCCACACCTTAGGCCATGCTTCTTGAATCACCAGTGCAACCTAGGATACCAAGAAGAAGAGAATAGTCTAATGAATCCTCTAGATAAGGAAGATTTCTGAACTTGATGAATCCTATAACAAAGAACATGACTTTGATGATGTGAACTCAAACTTCGTTCATCTCGAATATAATGACCCGATAGATCACCCATGAATATAAGAATCCCAATCACAAGGAAATGTTTCGATCCCATGCCTTATGGATTTAATGCAAATGTAGGGTTATGAATATTATGACCTAATGGAGAATGCAGATGAATATGAAGCGATAAGCCAGTTAGGGCAAAAAGAATGAGGGAAAATTTTGAGGTATTACAACGACCATCGGATAAAATGATGAAGGACGATCATCAAGAGGTGAAGGACGATCACCTAGCAGGGGACGGCTGCTGAAAATATCACGACATAGGACGAATTTCGGATAGGAAGGGGTTCTACTGAATAGAGACTCCACTGGGAATGATGATGGACGATCATCAAAAAGGTGAAGGACGATCACCTGGCAGGGTACGGCTGCCGAAAAGGTATCATGGCATAGGACGAATGTCAGATAGAAAGGTAACAGTTTAACAAGTTTTGTTGGGGACTTCGCTGGGGAAAAGTAAACACGGACGAGTGCCTACATCCAAGAAATGAGAGGTATAAGTGTTTGGCACTGTGTGTAGATTAAAGATGCGGACGAGCATCCTTAAGATTATGACACGGACGGGTATCAAACACTGACATATGTTCAGAGATGATGATACGGACGAGTATCAACTGGTTAACAAAGAACACAGACGAGTGTCGGATCTGAGGGGACTCTTCTGGGGAATAATAGACACAGAAGAGTGTCTAAATTCTAAAAAGAGGTAAGGGTATCTGACATTGTGTATGGATTAAAGATGCGAACGAGCATCCTTAAGACTATGATACGGACGAGTATCAGTAGAGACAAACGCTGACACATGTTCAGAGATGATGATACGGACGAGTATCAACTAGTTAACAAAGAACACGGACGAGTGTTGAATCTGGGGGGATATAAGTGGTGGATATGGACGAGTATTTGCATGAGTAAAAAGATGATGAGTAACAAGTATGAGTGGTGTACAGATGAGTGCTTAACTTGCTGGGGAGAGTGACACGGACGATTGTCAAAGGAGAAAAGTGTAATATAAACAAGTATTTGATTTACAAAGTGTTCAGGTAACTATGTTGGGGAAGGTGACACGGACGGGTGTCAAGGAAGTTGTATATATATATATGTATCCGTGAGTGCAAAGAGGACGCTTTGGCTTTCTACTGGGGATATGACACGGACTGGTGTCAGGAAGTATCTGTATCCTTAGGGAAAGTGCCTTGGCTCTCTGCCGGGGAATCTGGGGAGTTTTCTGTATATCGTCGATGGATTGCCAGTATTCACAAGTGTTTGATTATGATTATGCAATATGTTTGATTTTTGCCGTGATGCTCCGTATTAGACGGAATGCTACGCTCTGCGGGGAGAGTATGATGCGAATGCTATGATTATGCAAAAGATACCGATCCGGGGTCTGGATCCCGTTGCTGCGAGGATCTCTGGCTGATCTGCTTGAAATGGATATCCCAGCTGGGGATGAGATCATTGGTAGATCTGACATATGTGACTCTGCTTGAGGATATAGGTCACTGATAGACCTATTTTGGTAATGAGGGACCCAACTGGGGTTTGTAGAAGCTTTCTTCACCCTGTTGTGAGATCTCCAGGCGTTGCTCTTCTGGATAGAGGTTGACACTCTGTGGGGAGATGGTTCCCTGGCTTTTGTACTTGGCTGAGGAGGAATGATAAATGGCAACTCAACTGGGGAGAAAGCACCTCCGGTGCTAAGGCTGAGTAGATAATGATTTGCCAGCTTGCTGGGATGAAGCTTTCATGCCCCATGCTATGCTTTGAATACCTGCAATCCTGAAAAGTCGGAGGAACGCACAAGTAATCCCGAGGTATCCTTTACCAGATTCCATCATAAGAGTTTAGGCACTCCTGGGAGTGAGTATATTTCCTGCAAGCACATATTTTAGAAGAGAAGCATCTGTATTTATGCAACCAGTATCTTAAAGACATCGGACATTCTTGCAAATGAAAATAAAATGTACGAGACGAAACATGACTGAAAATCTGATTTTATTAATTCGTGTGCCCTGAATTGGCAAGATACAGTCAAAGAAACAAATCCCCTAAAATGAGGAGATTGTTACAAATTGAGAAACAAAAGATGTTGGCAATGTTGATGACGCTTTAAGAAGCTTCCCTTTTGCTATGACTCGTATGACATTTGACGTTCTTCTCATCTTGCTTTCTGAAGAAGGCTGATTCCGACTGACGCTTGGACCTTTCGAAACTTGCCATGTTGTAAGTGATACAGATGAATTCGGAATGCAGTTGTTCGCTTATTCCCTTATTTTGCGTGAGTCGCCCTTTCGGGTTTTCAATCCACCGAGATACCCATTTTTGCCTGAGTTGTCCAATGCGGCTTTTCAACTCAGCGGGTGTACGTTTTTTATTTATTTTCCCTTATTTTTGCCCGAGTCTTTTATTCTGTTTTTGACTCGCCGGGATGCCCTTTTTTTGTCTGGACTTACATTCTGTTTTTATGTCCAGCGGGTCATTTTTATGCGAAGTATTTTTTAACTGCATCTGAATTCACAGGGGACGGGAAGTCTTCACCATCCATAATGCTGAGCATCAGTGCTCCACCAGAGAAAACTTTCTTTACTACGAATGGCCCTTCGTAGTTCGGAGTCCACTTGCCCCTGTGGTCTGTATGAGGAGGGAGGAGTCTTTTCAGCACAAGGTCTCCTACTTGGTACTCTCGGAGCCTGACTTTCTGATCGAAGGCTTTCTTCATCCTTTTCTGATACAACTGCCCATGACAGATTGCAGCCAATCTCTTCTCTTCGATCAGATTCAGTTGTTTTTATCTGGATCGGACCCATTCTGCTTCGTTCAACTTAACATCCATCAGTACCCGCAGGGAGGGTAATTCAACTTCAACAGGTAGGACTGCCTCCATACCATACACAAGCTGATACGGTGTTGCCCCCGTGGACGTTCTGATCGACGTACGGTACCCATGCAAGGCAAATGGTAGCATTTCATGCCAGTCTTTATAGGTAACTACCATCTTCTGCACAATCTTCTTGATATTCTTATTAGTTGCCTCAACAGCGCCATTCATCTTTGGCCATTAAGGAGAAGAATTGTGATGTTGGATCTTGAAGTCCCGACATAGTTCCGCCATCATTTTATTGTTTAAGTTGGAACCATTATCAGTAATGATTCGCTCGGGCACTCCATACCGACAGATGATGTCTCTCTTTAGAAATCGGGCTACCACTTGCCTCGTAACATTTGCAAATGAAGCTGCTTCGACCCACTTGGTAAAATAATCAATGGCTACCAGGATGAATCTGTGGCCATTCGAAGCAGTCGGTTCAATCTTGCCAATCATATCAATGCCCCACATGGCAAAGGGTCAGGGTGAAGACATCACATTCAGAGGATTCGGAGGCACATGCACTTTGTCCGCATAAATCTGGCATTTATGGCATTTTCTGGCATAAGTACAACAGTCAGCATCCATCGTGATCCAGTAATAACCTGATCTTAGCAACTTCTTAGCCATGGCATGCCCTCCCGCATGGGTACCAAAGGATCCTTCGTGCACCTCGTGCATCAACAAATCTGCTTCTGCCCTATCAACACATCTGAGGAGTACCATATCAAAGTTTCTCTTGTACAGGGAACCGTCAGTATTCAGGAAGAAACTACCAGCTAGCCTTCTTAATGTCTTCTTATCATTGGAAGATGCCCCAGGTGGGTATGTTTGATCCTTCAAGAATCATTTGATATCATGGAACCAAGGTTTATCATCTTTTACAATGTCTGCTGCAAATACATATGCCGGTCTGTCAAGTCTGGACACTGCAATTTGAGATACAAAGTTGGCAGCTTGAACTTTGATCATGGATGAAATGGTGGTAAGAGCATCTGCAAATTGATTCTCGTCCCGAGGGATATACTCAAGCTTGACCGTTGTAAAGAAAGTCAATAACCTCCTTGTATAATCCCTGTAAGGTATCAGATGATCTTGGTGAGTGTACCATTTGCCGTTGGTTTGATTAACTACCAGAGCTGAATCTCCGAACACAGTCAAAGTCTTGATCCTGAGGTCAATGGCCTCCTCAAGACCCATAATACAAGCTTCGTATTCAGCTTCGTTGTTAGTGCAGTTAAAGGTGAGTTTTGCCGAGAAAGGCATGTGAACTCCCTTAGGTGTAATGAGTACTGCACCAACACCACGACCATTCATGTTAACAGCCCCATTAAAAATCATAGTCCATTCTTCTTCCGGGTCAGGCCCTTCAGTGTGAACAGGATCTTCATGATCTCTTGCTTTTATGAACATGATGTCTTCATCAGGGAAGTAAAATCTCATAGGCTGGTAATCATCAATGGGTTGCTCAGCAAGATAATCAGACAATACATTACCTTTGATGGCCTTTTGAGAGGTGTACTGAATATCATACTCCGTGAGGATCATTTGCCATCTTGCAACCCGTCCGGTAAGTGTTGGCTTCTCAAAAATGTACTTAACTGGGTCCATCTTTGAAATCAACAAGGTAGTGTGGGTCAACATATACTGCCTTAGTCGGCGAGCAGCCCACGCTAAAGCACAGCAAGTTTTCTCGAGCAGTGAATAACGTTGTTCACAGTCGGTAAACTTTTTGCTTAGGTAGTATATTGCATACTCTTTTCGACCAGACTCGTCATGTTGGCCCAACACACACCCCATTGACTCTTCTAATACTGTCAAGGACATGATTAGAGGTCTTCCTTCAACTGGAGGCATAAGGATTGGAGGCTCTTGCAAGTACTCCTTGATTTTGTCAAAAGCCCTCTGGCAGTCTTTGTTCCACCTGACCGTTTGTTCTTTTCTTAACAAATTGAACAAAGGCTCACAAGTTGCTGTAAGGTGAGATATGAACCTTGAAATGTAGTTCAATATACCTAGAAACCCCCGAACTTCTTTTTCTGTCTTCGGTGCAGGCATTTCTTGAATGGCTTTAACTTTATCAGGGTCAACTTCAATCCCTTTTTTACTTACAATAAATCCCAGCAGCTTACCAGATCGTACCCCGAATGTGCACTTATTGGGGTTTAACTTTAGTTGGTACTTCCTCAGACGCTTGAATAGTTTCAACAGATTTACCAGGTGATCTTTTTCTGTGAGGGACTTGGCAATCATGTCATCCACATAACATTCAATTTCTTTGTGGATCATGTCATGGAATAATGTTACCATAGCCCGTTGATAAGTTGCACCAGCATTCTTCAGTCCGAATGGCATCACCTTATAACAGAACATGCCCCAGGGTGTGATGAAAGTTGTCTTCTCCATGTCTTCAGGTGACATCTTGATCTGATTATATCCTGAAAATCCGTCCATGAAGGAGAACACCGAGAACTGAGCCGTATTATCAACCAATACATCAATGTGAGGTAAAGGGAAGTCATCTTTAGGGATGGCTCTGTTCAGATCCCGCTAATCCACACACATCCTTACTTTGCCGTCCTTCTTAGGCACAGGTACAATATTAGCAACCCACGGAGGATAGCTAGTCACAACAAGGAACCCGGCGTCCCACTGCTTTTGTACCTCTTCTTTAATCTTCATTGCCATATCTGGGCAAGTACGGCGCAATTTCTGTTTAACCGGTGGGCAGTCTTCTTTCAAAGGCAGCTTGTGCATGACAATATCGATATCCAACCCTGGCATATCCTGATAAGACCAAGCAAAGACAACCACATACTCCCGAAGCATATCAATCAGCTGCTCTTTTACTGAATCTTGTAGGCAGGCCCCGATCTTAACTTCTTTCACATCTTCTTCCGTACCAAGATTAACCGTTTCAATCTCCTCCTGGTGAGGAGTAATAACCTTCTCCTCTTGCCTTAACAACCTAGCTAGCTCCTCAGGAAGCTCATAATCTTCTTCAACCCCTTTATCAGCTTGATTGATTGGATTGTCAAAGTCATACGAAGCCATAGCTGTGTTTTTGTTTGTGCAGTCTGAAAGGCACTCTCTGCAAGGGTTTAGATTGTTCATTTTAGTGATCGATTTTAATGTTTTTTAGAAAAAAGTGAAATGAAGTTGTCATTTTGGAAAACATTGCCATTTTATTTTTGTACAAAAAGAAAAAATGAAAAACAGTGAGCGGAAAAGGAAAAGACTCATTTGCAAAAGATGTCCGATATTCATTGATTGATCTGTTTGCACAAAATTACAAGATGGTCCGATTACAAAATGAGTCTTGTCATTTTGGGCAAGATGCAAGACTTGATGCATGCTTAAAAAATACAGGAAATAATAATTACTCTGCAGGAGTAACCCTTATAATTTCCTGGGAAGACCAGTTAAGGACTTGGCTCCCCGGGATCCTTGGACGTATCCAGCTCTCCAGGTTGCGGTCGCTTTCATCCTCGTCTTCCAAGTTGTTCACTGCATCCGGGGTGAGCATTCCCCCGCTGACAAAGTTGGGCTTCTTGGCAGCCTCTGATTGATCCTGTTGAGTTGGTTTGTAACCCAACCCAAATCTGTCCTCCTTCTTCTCCACGGGCAGCAGCTTGCCCCAGCCTTGGGCAGTAGCTGTCGTACCCCGAAAAATACGACCTCACGCGATCCGAAATGGACGGGAGCCGCGCGCCGGACGGACTGAAGAGTCGCCACCTAATTCTATTTATTCCCGAAGAGGGAAAGGGAAGATATAGATACAACCCGAGAGGAAAAGGATGAGGACAAAGGTCGACGGAACCATTGCCTGGGTTCGGGAGTCGGTTATGCAGGGGGAAGGTATTAGCACCCCCTACATCCATCGTACTCGATGGGAACCATCTAAGTTATCACGCGCGAAAGGATGTCTATGCTTAAAGGAATTGCTTGCTAGAGGGAAATGAGTTGAATTATAAGTTAGATTGAACCTAGGTGCTCAGCAAGGATTGAGATCCTCGTGCCTACGTACTCCCGTGTGTAATGGGAAAGTCAGAGCCTCGTAGTTCGGCCTACTAAGGGTAATGGTTGTTGATTTTATTACCTTTCGTCGATGAAAGGGTTTAGGAGTTGAAATGCACTAAAGACTATGGATAGTTTATCTCTCCCAACAAGACGAGCGTCCTACGTCGAAATAATCGAAGCGAGTAACGAGAGCTCGTTATCCCCCTTTCTATCGCTTAAGGCTCGTGGCGTACAAATCTTCTCGTATTATTAGAATGTTTTATTTCCTAAGACCGCTTGACGTTGGATCAAGGGTTTGGATCTAATCGAAAAACTTTGGTTTTTTTGAGGTTAAAGGGTAAATGCAACTTGGAGGTTATTTTTGTGGTTTTGTTAGCAAGGCACGAATCGCTCGGCTCGCAAAGGTGGAGTGGATCTTAAACGAAAAAGATAACTGAAAAATAAAGTGCGAGTGTGCAAGTGCAATCGCTTGGCGTTGGACCAAGGATTCATAATTAAAATAAATACAAAACATAAAGTGCGTAAAAATTAATGGGAGAGGGATACAAAATAAATACAGGGGATTGCGAGAAATAAATGGTCTCGTTGTAATTAGCCCAAGAGAAAGCGTGTGTGCAGTGTGTTTGAACTATTCGAAGGCGTTCTGCCTGTTTAATCAGAATGCAACTATTCGAAGGCGTTGAACCTTTTAATCGAGCGCAACTATTCGAAGGTGTTGGACCTTTTCGGGACGCGACGAAATTTTGTTCGTGAACTGCCTTAGAATCGGTTCAAAATGGGAACCATTCTATAAGGAGTCGAATCGTAATTTTTTAATGCGAAAATGAATTAAATAAATTGAATTTGCTAGAATTAAATTAAATTGAATAATAAAATAAATTAAATAATGTTAAGAATAATAAAATAAAATAAATTGATTTACATGTTTGTTTTGTCGAAATAATAATAAAAATAATTACAAAGGGGCCTCATATTGACCAAAAATCACCGATTAGAATCGGGCGATAAATTGGCCGTTTAGTATATCATTGGCCCTAAATAATAAAGAAAGGCAAAAGAATTAAAGCAAAGTAAACCAAATAATAGTGAATTCAAAACATAATCTAAAGAAGAACCTATATCTCAAAATAAAAATAGGATTAAGAACTTAGGAAAGAAAATTGAAAAGAAAAGTAAAATAAAATAAAACTTAAGAAAATGAATTGTTGTATAAAAATATGTATGCAGAAAAACGAGTGGGCCTAAAGCCCGGTAACAGCAAACAAAATAATACATTTTTATATTTTTCTTAAAAAAAATAAATCTGAAAAGGGGGAGGGATGTCTGCTATCGTTACATGTGTCAATTGGGAAGCCATGGATATAGCCCACAATTTAATAAATCTAAATTTAATTTATAAAAAAATAAAAAAAATAAATAGAAAAGAACAAATGGAAGCAAACGTGGTAAAAACAAGACTCAGTTCAAACAGAAATGAGAGAAAAACCTCAAAACCTCCGGCGATTCTCAAATCTCAGCTCTCGCGACCCTCGTCTGGTTTCAATCACGGTCCCGACGCCAGCTTCTCACGTTCATCTCCAGCTCGCGCTTTCACGGCTGCGCCTCCGTCTCTGGTTCTCTCTCAATCGGTTTTCCTTTCTTTCGCCGGCTCCGATCGTCTCTCTCTCTTGGCTCGCGCGGTGGTTGGCTCGGATTTTACGCTCGACGGTTACGTCTTGGTCTGAGTCTTGGTGTATATTTCGGTCTCAATTTCCGCGGATGGTTGTCGGCTGGTTCTCTGGTTTTTGACGGCGGATCTGAGTTTGATGGTTGGTTGGAATGCGTTTCAATGGTTTGTATTCTCTCTACTCAGTCGCGGTTTCTCTGTTCACGCACGGTTTTGCGGCGTTAGTTTGGGATTTTTTTCGCAGTTCTGTGTAATGCGGTTTCAATGAAAACAGAGGTGTGGCGGAAGTGATTTGTTCAGGTTTGTGAAAGGTGGGTGAGCTTTGGTTTGGTGAAGGTCAGCACGGATTTCTGCGTGCGTTTATGGGTGTGGTTGAAGGTGGATGGATGGAAGCGCTAATGGTAGCAGTTTTGTTTGCGGGTCGGTATATTTGGTTGATGTTTGGGTCTGCAGTTTGAACAAGCAAGATTTTGACTGGATTTGTGGTGTGATTCACGGCGGGTTTGCAAATTAATGGAGGTTTCGGCGTTTGGAGATGGAGGCTGACGTTTACAAGGTGGTGAGCGGTTGGGTATTTTGAAACAGGGGGTTTCGACTGAGTTTTGGGATGGTGGTTTTTTGGTAGCTTGAACGGTAACAGTTTAGGCGATTGAATGTTGTTCAGTGGCTTTTCGACGCGTCACTCTCTCATTTCATCATCTGTTTTCTCTTTTTCTTTTTCTTTGGGTGATTTGAGAGTAGTGATTTTTCTGCGTTTCTGCTAGCTGTTTTGGTGAGTGAGGATGCCAGTCAATTGTTGGAGTGGCTTTTGATATAGGTAGTGGCTGTGCGGATTTTGCCGTTGAGAAATAGCTGGAAAAACGAGTGCGTATTGTTGCGAGTGGGAGGACGCCCAAATGCCATGTGCGTTTTGGAATCTTTTGATGGTATGATATTTTGCTAGTGGAAGAAAGACGTGGCCACTGAAAACAAATGCAAGTTGATTTTCTAAAAAAAATAATTACACAAAAGTAAAGTCAAAGTATAGAAATAATAATAGTAAAAAATAACAAATCTAATAATGATAATATAAAATAAAACAAAGAATAGAAAATGATGGAATAGAATAACAATGGAAATAATAGAAATAGATATTTTAACCTAAGGTAATGAAAAGAAGAAAAAAAAATGTAAATAAATGTTTTAGTAGGAACCCGACTAAACGAACTAAAGCAAAAAGTGTATTTAAATTTTCTGAATAAATATGCGGGTAGGAAAAAAGAAATGGTGGGCCATGAAGGAATATTAGCTGGCTGATATATGCATTTGGCTAGTAACGTGGAAAATGAATAAAATAAAAATTGAATGAATACATATATAACCTTTTCTTTTTATAATAGAAATAAATTATGAATAAAGACAACAAAATATAATAATAATAATAATAGTTATAATAATAATAAAGTAATAATAAAAGTAATAAAAATGAAAGATGATGGAATAATAGTAATGGGTAAATGAAAATAATATATATATTTTTTATATATATTTTTTTTGTTAATGAAATAAAGAGAAGTTGAATTTCAGTTTGAAAAGAAATAAATGCCCTTTTTTTATATTTTTTTTAAAATAATGATTAGACAGTAAAAATGGTGTTGGTAGGACAAATTTGGGGTATGACAGATGCCCCTATCGAATTGGCTTAGACTGAGTAAGATGAACTGGCTCGCGTTCAATCTTTCAAGGTATAAGATAATTAGATACTAAAAGACTCCAAATTTGTCCGATAAAGAAAGAAATTGTAAAAATAAACAGATGATTAAAATTGGGTGACACAACAAGAATCAAATTAATAAAATAAGTCACTTATCACCAGAGGATGATAAGGCAAATAACTGAAAATAAACTCACTTATCATCAGAGGATGATAAGGCAACAGACAGAAAATAAAATCACTTATCAACTGAGGAAGATAAGGCAAATAACTGAAAATAAACTCACTTATCAACAGAGGAAGATAAGGCAACAGACAGAAAATAAAATCACTTATCAACTGAGGAAGATAAGGCAAATAACTGAAAATAAACTCACTTATCAACAGAGGAAGATAAGGCAATAAACTGAAAATAAAATCACTTATCAACAGAGGATGATAAGGCAATAGACAGAAAAAATAAACTCACTTATCAACAGAGGATGATAAGGCAATAGACAGAAAAAATAAACTCACTTATCAACAGAGGATGATAAGGCAAATAACATTTAAACATGACCATTGAATCTGCCAGGAGGATGCCTGGAATCTGATTGATATGATCCTGACTTCCGCTGGGGGAAAGGACTGGAAACTTGTGTTGATCCTGGATCCTGAATTATGCAACTATGCTTGATTGTTTGAAATGGTATTCCATAAGGATGGAGATACGATGCAAATGTTTATGCACTGAGATATAAGTTGAAAAAGTTAAAAAAAGTGTTCTTTTTGGGTATGCATATGATGCACATGTTGTAAATGATTGATGTAAATGATGCGTATGACTGCATATGATGCACAATGATGCATATGAGCGATTGAAAGGTGCCAGCTTGGTGGACTTTTGGTTTGGTAGTTGCCAATAACGATTGGCTTTGGGTGGGAGGAGGGCTTGATTCCCCGACATTCGATCTTCGACGATGTATGATCAGAAGATGGATCTGAAAGCTCCAAGTTTGGTTATCTGCTGGTGAGCGAAGCGACTTAATTGACACATGAAGACTGATTTGCTTTAAACGATTGCTAATGTCTAGCAAGACCTGCTTGTCCAGCTGGGGAGAAGAGATGAGAAGATTTGCTCCTTGTTTGCTTGCCCCTGTCTGTAGGGTATCTGAAATAAATTTGATGGGGAAGCTTCGACAGTGGCCATGACATGACCTGCCCCTGATTGAGCTTTTGAAGGTGACTTGCCCCTGATTGAGCTGATTTTGAAATAAATTACCCCTGATTGGGCTGTTGAAGATAGTTTGTCCCTGATTGGACTGCTGAGGTAGTCTTGATTCATGTTGGCATCAAGGAAGCTCAAATTTTCTTTTTTGATTTCCCCTTGTGTAAACACCCCAAATTTGCCCTCACCCATTCACACCATGGCTTGTGATCTTCATGAGCATTAATCCAATCATAGCATCTCATACCACTTTTTTTGATTCATTGCTTTGGTTCAAAGTCATCTGCATCTAGGGTTTGTGATCTGAGCAATCCAAGAGCTTCTTGAGCCATTCCAAAGGTCATCAATCACTTCAAAGGGGTCCATGTATGTTCAAGCATCATATTATATCCTCTCAAAGTCAAGGATGTCAAAGAATCACAAGAACTGAGAATGGTATGGAAGCAGGGCCAGGTTTGACTGCACAGATGACCTAGAATTAGGGTTTTGGTTTCAGAGGCCATAACTCCAATTTTTTTGGTCATTATTATTTCTATTGGTCTCTATATGGTATAGGGAGCATGCATATCAATTTTCATGAAGAAATTCCATGGGGAAGTCATCTGATCAAGGGTTGACTTTCTAAGCAAGTCAGTGTAAAATCAGGGCATCTGAGACCCCCAATGACCCAACCAAAGGGTGTTCTTCATCATTTTGATTGTGTATGATCTTTATTTGATCATAGAAGATGTTGGAAGTTCACAAAATTGAAGAATTCCAAGTCATTTGCAAAATTGACTTTTTGGGAAAGTTGACTTATAATGAAAATTGCCATTTTGGGAAACTTTTTCAACCCTTGCTTTTTGATCCAAAAATGCTTCAAATGGAAAAACTTTGGTCATGAAAGTTGTAGAATGGATCATTCCCTTTTCAAAAAGTACAAGAACATGACCTAATTCATTTTGGATCAAAAGTTATGGATTGTCAAAGTTGGCTAAAATCACAAAATTTGAAGTTTTCTACCAAAGAGACATTTTGCAAAATGGTTTGTTCAAGTGTTCTAAAGGCCTCAAATGTGTATCATTTCTTCACAACATGATCATATGACCTCTAAAATTCAGAATGGGCCAAAGAACTTTGCACTTTGATGCTTTGAAACTCAAGAAATCCCAAAGAAACCAAACATGAACCAACTTGCAAAACTTATCATAAGTTATAAACCACTTGCTGCATTGCCTCTAAACCTTTTTCATAGCATTCCTTGATTCAAGCTGAGCAAAAGCAAGCCAAAAAGCAAGTTGTACCATAGCCCATGCTTCAAGTACACATCAAGTTGACATTTTGGCCAAAGACCCATACCAATCACCATAGGCCACCAACAACTTTCTGACCTATCCCCTTTTGATACATGGACCAAAACCCAGCCTAACACATAACACAACTCACTCTGATCTTGCCCACAAGCCATAGTTATCATTTTTTCTCCAACTTGCATTTTCATTCGAAACACTCTCCACAGGCTGCAAACACACAAACCAACTTCACAAATCAACTCAGCACACCTCACTGACCAAAAACCACCCATCACCATAGCCTGAAACTCCCTGAATCAAAAACACGATCACCACCCTCCCTTGAACAGAACTTCTGCCATCTCTCAAACCATCCATTATAAACTTCAAACAAGCATTGAAAGCTTCTCAGGGGGTCCAGTGGAGTTGATTGAAAGCAAGAAACCAACCAGAAAGTACCAGAAACCAAAGCTTCAGTTCAGGTAGCCATCTCAAACTTTTTTTCCAGAAACTCCATTTTAAGTTCTTAAATGCTTCTATGCACTCCCCTGATCATGGGGATATGATTATTTTTGAAAATGGTTGAGAAACCAGGATGTATGAATGCTCTGAAACTTTTTTTCCCTAGGAATGTTTTGCTTCGATTTGGCTGATTGATGAATGAAAAATGATGTTTGTTTGGGGGTTTTGATTTAGTTTCGAATGGGGATGATTTCTGGGCCTTTAGTTTTCATTTTCATGGAGTTTTGAGGATTTTAGCAACTTTCAGGTGAGGGTCTTGCCGGAGAAGACGACCGGAAGTCTTCTCCGGCCACCTGAAAGTGTTTAGGGCTAATCCATGTAATTAAATGCAGTTTGAATTTGGTGCGTTAGATGAGTTGACTTAGGCTGACTGGCGCGCGTTTGAATGGCTAGGATGTGTCATTAGAAACCCTAATCTATAATTAACTTAATTAATTCAGTTTAATTAATTAAAAAGAGGA
The DNA here is from genome assembly GCA_963966055.1 of Lathyrus aphaca. Lineage (NCBI taxonomy): Eukaryota > Viridiplantae > Streptophyta > Magnoliopsida > Fabales > Fabaceae > Lathyrus > Lathyrus aphaca. The sequence goes on from OZ014525.1 coordinate 9,924,625, forward strand.
TTTAGCTCAGTTTGAATCTCACCCCTTGGATCTGGCGCGCAGTCTTTCCCTCCTTCCCCAGTTTGAATCCTGGCCACTGGATGCGCATACTTTTCATTTAATTCATTTTTTATTTGCATTTAAATTCATTTGTTTTCTACATTTTATTTAAAATAGTAAAAATCATTCAAAAATTCTGAAAATTTTTATGCAACCTTTTATTAATTTTCAGAAACCAAAAACATTTTTATTTTTATTTTTTGCATTAAAAAATATTTTTAAATCATTTAAAAGATTATTTTTAATTAATTAATGAGAATTAATTAATTAAAAATACTTTTAGGTATTTAAAAATCACCAAAAAATTCATGAAACCTTTAAAACCATTTAGAAACATTTTCCAACCCTCAAACCAAATTTCTTTTTTGATCTTGATGTCTTTTGACAATTTTTCATGGACTTAATTTCATTTTAAGGCATTGTTTTGATCCTAACTTTGAAAATTCATTTCTGCCTAGTCTTTAAGAGTTGGACTTTGATTCTTTTTGCATTGTGTCTTGCACATCATGTAGTTCATAGGATTAATTTGGCTTGATTTGATCTTGCATTTTCAATTTGTTTGACATTTTTCTTGGCAAGGTACCATAAAACCCTAGCATTCTTAAGAAATTCATAACCCTCATTAGGTTAAGAGTTAGAACCCCTCCTTTGGGCAGTGAGTTTATATAGGTTTAGGGTTCCTTTGAATGCATTTTCAATTTTTAATCTTTATGTTTGCTTCTGGTTTTGGTTTTTGTTTTGTGCATTGATCATAAACCCTAATTTGGGCTTTCATTTGCATCCATCTTGCATTTGCTTGCATACCATGACTTGCCATGACATTTTGTGCATTCATTTGATTCATATTAAATCTTAAGACATATTAGAATCATGTTTGATCATTGCATCTTGCATTTGCCATGTTGTATGTCATTTGCATTTCATAACTTTTCATGTATGTTCATGGTTCTAAGCATGCTTCTCTTGCATCCATATGCTTGTATGATCATCCTCATGCCTTGTTTCATGTTTGCATCATCTCATAGCATCATTAACACCATGTATATGCTTCTGGTTTTGATTTGTATCATGCCATTTCATCTCATTTTGCATTGCATTGCATTTCTTTCACTAACTTTTCAGGTGGTAAGTTACTTTGAGAAGTGAATTTGCCTTCACTTCTCACAATTTCTTTTCATCTCTCTTATGCATCATTGCTGCATTTTGTCTTGTGTTTGAGATTGAGCTTGCTCATTCTTGTTCCTCTTACTTTCTTCCTTCAAGTGACTTGTCTTCTTAAATGAAGCAAGTTACTTTGCTTCTCTTTGCTCCTTTCATCTGCTTCCTGGTGGTTCCTCTTAAGATTTCTCTTGTGAACCTCACAAACCTTAGGAACAACCAAGCATGACAATAATTAGGGTTTTGATTAGTCCCCCCTCTTAGGTTTTACCTTTGTGTCTCATTTGAGTCTTCTCCTCTCATCTCATAATCAGGGACTAAACCCTAAAGGCTTTAAGGCTTTGTGATTAAGTTTATGCCTGCATCCTTCTATTAGGATGGAGTGTATAACTTTAATCCTAAGTGTTAAACCCTTAATGTGTTTAACTCCTTTAATCAATCCACTTAATAATCATCAAGACATCAAGCTTGTAACTTGGGCCTTGCATTAGGGTTCTAATTCTTCCTTAATTGGTTAAGAAGGACTAACCCTAGTGTTAATGGACAAGTCCCCCTCAAGTTGACTTACAAACCCTAAAAATCACTTCATCATCTTATCATTAACTAAAATCCACTTAATAAAGGCTTTGTTTTGTCATGAGTTTAATCCCTAATCATGGATTAAGTTGAGGAGCTTTCCTCAGCTTAAACATTCTCATCTATTATCCTTCTATTAGGATGGTGTAATGAGTCTGTTTAATCCTTGATTATGGCTTAATCTCATTACCTAACACTAAACAAAAACAACAAAAACATCTAAATAATCACAAGTAGGTCAATGATCTTAATCCTACACCATGGTGATTAAGTGTGAGAAGCTGACTTCACACTTAAGGTATTCTCATTACCCCTAATCAGAGGGAAGATGTGATGAGTTTACTAAATCCATTGGTCTAGGCTGAAACTCATTAATTTATGACAAACTTCCAAAAGCAATAAAAGACTGAAAACACAAAAACAAACAATAATCGTCTCCTCCGGGATTCTTTTCTCATCTCATTCACTCATAAACGAGAACTTGCTTCTTCCGCCTAATGCAAGACAGTTAGCACCTGAGCCAGACAGGTCATACACTTGAGCATAGGCAAGTAAGCAGTTCAGAAGTCAATTCATCTTTCAGTCTCTTTGGGTCGAACTACGGTGTTCTGACTTCCTCATTGCACGAGAGGATACGTAGGCATAACTTAACAGTTATCGAACAAAAGTCTCTGTATATTCCCCCTCTTTCCAGCATTATTCTTTAAGCCTCATGATCTTGAGCATTTCATTCTTGTTCTTACACTGACACATCATTTATACACTTCACACTTCTTTTACACTGACACATGTACATCCTTTTCCAGCTCTTTTATACACAAATTGCACTAACACTACCCCTTTAAAACACAAATCTTTTAAGCGTGGATCCCGTCGAGTACGACGGACAATCTGGGTGCTAATACCTTCCCAGGTTGTAACCAACCCCCTTTCTCAGTCTCTCTGGTTCGCAACCGTCTTATCCATATCTTTCTAGGTCTATGCAGCATTGCCTTTCCTCCGGGATAAAAATGCCTAGCTGGCGACTCTTTTCTTTTCCTATGAGTTCACTCCTGTGTGTTCTCACATCATCCTTTCGCCGACCGTTCGCGTTTGTACCTTTATTTGGGTCAGTCTCATTTATCGGGAGCGACAGCTTGGCGACTCTGCTGGGGTCCCTTATACTGTAACCAGGGCTTCTGGTTCTTTTTGTGGGTTCCTCCTAGCGCTTGTTTTATTTGTGTTTACTGGGGTGTTATGTGCTATTTGTGTTTGTATATTTGTTTTATTTATTGCTTTATGTACAGTTTGTTTACTGCTTTCTTTACAGCTTTATATACATCATACTGTCATACTGTTCTGGCTGGATCTGGTTTTGTTGCTTTGGTGGGTGGGTGTTCTATTGAGAGTTTAAGGTCCTATACCTGGGACCTGAGTGACACCTAGGCTATAGTGGTTCATGTTCTTTCCCATTCCATTTCGGTCTGGTGCGGGAATATGAAACACGGTTCAGATATGGGTTTCTTCTTGAGAACTCTGTGCTACAGATTTCCTGTAGTGCTAGGGCTATCTGGGAAGCTTGCTAAGTCTGGATGACCTTTAGTATTGACCTTCAGAAACTGAGGTGAGTTAGAGGAGGATCTTTTATGGTTATTGTAAACACTGTACCTCCGGGTTAGAAGTGTTTACACTTCTCATAACTGATCCAAGTCTGAGGATCCTTGTTTTAGAACACCACCTGTGAGGGGGTTGGGCTGTTTACAGGTTTGCAGGTACCCTTGACCTCAACATACCCTGTTACTATGTTTTGATTAAGAGTACTCCATTTTGGAACAGTTCTTGTGATTTTTAACCCTGGACATGTGACTCTTTATTTGAGTCCCCCACCTTGGTTACTGGACTTATGAACCTCCATCTGGATTTCTTGAACATATATGGACTTATACCAAGACAGTGATCAGATCCAGCTTGATCACAAACCCTTTCATATCATTTGCATACATCATCATTGCATCATTTAACATTTGCTTATTTGTTTTTCAGGGTATCCATACTGTATTTTGGCTTGGTTTTGACCCCTTCATCTGCATAGACCTATCTTCACCAGTATCTGCTTCAGCTATACTCATCAGCTACCTGCTTCAGTCACCTGCATCACCAGCATCAGCCTGTCAGTGGCCCATCTTCTAGAATCAGTCATCATCATCAGTATCTGTTTCAGCTCTTCTTCAGCAACATGGCACCCAAGAAGAGCAACATCTCATATCATTTCTTTGAGCCTGAGCTGACTGGCATCAGGAAGATCCAGGCCCTTATCACTCCAGACCATATACCACTATTCAGAGAACATTATGGGGGCATCCTTGATGTGGTTATGGATTTGGACCCTTCCCAGAGGAGCTTGATTCATACTTGCCTGCAGTTCTATGATCCTCCTTTGAGATGCTTCACTTTCCAGGATTTTCAGTTGGGACCCTTGTTGGAAGAGTATTCATCACTGATTGGTGTACCTATCAGGGGTGGAGTCCCCTTCAACCCTGAGATGGCTTTTCCTAGTAATGAAGAGGTGGCAAAGGCATTGTATCTGGAGCCATTTCTGATTGAGCAGAACATGACAGCAAAGGCTGGAATCTCTGGTCTACCCTTGGATTTCTTGACCTCTCAGGCTATTCTGAAGGCTTCCTTAGGAGAATGGAAGGCAGTCTGTGCATTATTAGCCCTAAGCATATATGGGGTTATATTATTTGCAGATGAGCCTAAGTTTATTAGCAAGAATGCAATCCATCTTTTTATTCTAAGGAACCCAGTGCCCACCTTACTGGGAGATTTCTACTACTCTGTTCACCAAAGGAATGAAAAGCAAAGAGGAAGATTGGTGAGATGTTGTGCTCCCCTATTCCATACCTGGCTGCTCAAGCACTTGCCCCAGACTGATGCATTCTTGAATCCTCACTAGCAAAAGAATTGGGCTAGAAGACTCATTGCTTTAACCTCAGCTGACATCAGGTGGTGCACTCAGAGCACCAAAGGCAGGGACATCATTACTAGTTGTGGGCAGTTCCCCAATGTAACCCTGATAGGAGTGAAGGGTTGCATCAACTACAACCCTCTGCTATTCAAAAGACAACTGGGCTATGCATTGGTCCACCCTCCTAGAGTACAAGATCTAGCTGAGACCCTTTATTGTGAGATCAAGCCTAATCTGGCTATTGTCAGACAAGCATCCTGGGCTTGGGACAATGTCCAGACCAAAGGGGTAACCATCCTTGGGAGATGCAACAATGTGGCCTCAGCTCAGTATTATGAGTGGTCCCATACCAGGGCTCAAGTTTCTAGGATGCCCTTCACCATTGAAGATGTACCTGGACCATCCATAGCACCACCACCAGCCATTGTCAGCCTGAAGGAGTTTGAGAAGCTAAAAGAGAGGAATGAGAATTTGACTCAAGCTCTGCAGAAGACCCTCTGGGAGAGGAGTGATGGTCGTATGGACATGGAAAGGTTAGAAAAGCTTAAGGTGGAGCATCTAGCCAGGATTGAAAAGTCAGAGGACTACATCAAGAAGTCAAGGGCTGGAGAACAGATTTTGAAGAATGCCTATAAAGAGGCCCAATTTCAGAAAGCCAGGACTGATCTCTATCTGAAGGAGAGCCAAGCTAGGTGGGTCAGGATCACTGAAGCTCGCACTCAGGAGGATAAAAGAACTCAGGACAAGATTGAGCAGTTGGAGGCTAATGCAAAGGGGCAACAGGAAGCCCTATTAGCAGCCCAGAGGGAGATCTCAGAATTGAAACTCAGAGCTGGTGTAAAGAGGTCAAAGGACCAAGGCAGACACAAGAAGCTAACTGCAGCTATTGCCACCAGGAATCTTCTCATCAGGAATCTCACAGAGCATCCAGCTGACCCTATGACTGAAGCACTTCTGAAGGAAGTTCAGGAGGATGAGTTTGGCCTTGATGTCTGACTTTTGCTTGTTGTTGCTTTCATTTTCATGTACTTTTCTTTTTCTTATGTTGTATTTTGACCCCTCAGAGGGCATGTATTGTAAAAAACAAACTATGTATCATTCACTTTTTTTTGTAATATATTCATTAGTTTGTTTCATTTGGATCTCTCTCTCCTAAGCAACATCAAACAGCATCTTCCTCGGGGTCTGGAAAGGTCAAAACCAAGTGCCAAGCCGGATACCTTGGAAACAAATAAGCATACTGCATTGCATACTAACATTTTGTTTTGTTTTGTAGGTTTTGTTTTGTTTTTGTTACTAACTCTGTTGTGATTCAGGAACTATTGCTCGACGTCGGGTGTTCCCACTCAACCGTCCACACAGATATCCTACCCGCAACAACCTTCTGGGTATACAAATGGACCAAGTACAGCAGGACCTTACAGAGGTCAGGACTCAAATGGCCAATGAGAGACTGGAAATGAGAAATCAGATGACCCAGTTTATGGAGGTGATGAATGGATTGGCACAGAGCCAAGAGAGATTAAGGGCACTAGTAGAAAGGCAGACCCAGGAGGAACCCCATCTAGGGACTGGGGGAACAAGAAACAATGAGAGGGTTCAGCCTCATGTTAATCCTCCAGTGTATGGGCCCCACCTTCATCCAGAGATCAACATCCCTGCAAATGTGCAAGGGAATGCCACTGCAGGCAGAATATTACAGGAAGACCCCCAAGAAGATCAATTTACTGTAATGGGAGCTGGGGATGAAGCCTATGACAGAAGGCTAGATGAAATTGCTGAAAAATTGAGATCCCTGGAGTCTCAGAATTCCTTGGGCTTTGATGTTATGGACATGGGTCTAGTGGACGGGGTAAGGATTCCCCACAAGTTTAAACCTCCGTGCTTTGAGAAGTACAACGGAACTTCCTGTCCCCGAACCCATTTACAATCCTTTCTGGGGAGGCTGAAGGCATATACCATGGATGAAAAGCTATGGATGTTTTATTTTGAAGATAGCTTAACAGGAGCTTCCAGGGAATGGTACTCTCACTTGACTAGAGCAACCATCAGATGCTGGAAGGACCTAGCTGAGGCCTTTATCAGACAATACCAGTACAACTTGGATATGGCTCCTAACAGGACCCTCCTGATGGGAATATCTCAATCATCCAGGGAAAGCTTCCGGGAGTACGCCCAGAGGTGGAGACAGCTTGCTGCTGCTGTCCAACCACCCATGTCGGAGAGGGAAATGGCCGATATGTTTATGAACACCCTCCAAGGGACATACATTGACAGGCTAGCTGTCGCTCCCACTAAATGAAGCTAGGTCAAATAGGGTACAGACGCGAACGGTCGGTGAAAAGAGAAATGAATAGAGTCGCCAGCTAGGCATTTTTATCCCGAAGGAAAGGTAATGCTGCATACACCTAGAAAGATATGGATAAGACGGTTGCGAACCAGAGAGACTGAGAAAGGGGGTTGGTTACAACCTGGGAAGGTATTAACACCCATATTGTCCGCCGTACTCGACGGGATCCACGCTTAGAAGATTTGTGTTTTAAAGGGGTAGTGTCAGTGCAATTTGTGTATGGAAAGAGCTGGAAAAGGATGTACAGGTGTCAGTGTAAAAGAAAAGTGGAGTGTAATATGTACAGTGTCAGTGTAAGGACAAGAGTGAAAGGCTCATGATAATGAGGCTAAGAATAATGCTGGAAGGAGGGGGAATGGACAGAGACTTTTGTTCGATAACTGTTAAGTTATGCCTACGTATCCTCTCGTGCAATGAGGAAGTCAGAACACCGTAGTTCGACCCAAAGAGACTGAGAGATAAATTGACTTGTGAACTGCTTAACTTGCCTATGCTCAAGTGTAAGACCTGTCTGGCTCAGGTGCAAACTGTCTTGCATTAGACGGAAGAAGCAAGTTCTCGTTTATGAGTGAATGAGATGAGAAAAGAATCCCGAAGGAGACGATTATTTTTTGTTTTTGAGTTTTCAGTCTTTTATTGCTTTTTGGAAGTTTGTCATAAATTAATGAGCTTAAGCCTAAACCAATGGATTTAGTAAACTCATAACATCTTCCCTCTGATTAGGGGTAATGAGAATACCTTAAGTGTGAAGTCAGCTTCTCACACTTAATTACCTTTGATGCAGGATTAAGATCATTAACCTACTTGTGATTATTTAGATGTTTTTGTTGTTTTTGTTTAGTGTTAAGTAATGAGGTTAAGCCATAATCAAGGATTAAACAGACTCATTACACCATCCTAATAGAAGGATAATAGATGAGAATGTTTAAGCTGAGGAAAGCTCCTCAACTTAATCCATGATTAGGGATTAAACTCATGACAAAGCAAAGCCTTTATTAAGTGGATTTTAGTTAATAATATGATGAAGAAGTGAGTTTTATGATTTGTAAGACAACTTGAGGGGGACTTGTCCATTAACACTAGGGTTAGTCCTTCTTAACCAATTAAGGAAGAATTAGAACCCTAATGCAAGGCCCAAGTTACAAGCTTGATGTCTTGATGATTATCAGATGAATTGATTAAAGGAGTTAAACACATTAAGGGTTTAACACTTAGGATTAAAGTTATACACTCCATCCTAATAGAAGGATGCATGCATAAGCTTAATCACAAAGCCTTAAAACCTTTAGGGTTTAGTCCTGGATTATGAGATGAGAAGAGAAGACTCAATGAGACACAAAGGTATAATCTAAATGGGGGACTAATCAGAACCCTAATTATTGTCATGCTTGGTTGTTCCTAAGGTTTGTGAAGTTTACAAGAGAAGATCTTCAAAGGAACCACCAGGAAGCAGATGAAAGGAGCAAAGAGAAAGCAAAGTAACTTGCTTCATTCAAGAAGTCAAGTCACTTGAAGAAAGAAAGTAAGAAGAAGAAGAATGAGCAAGCTCAATCTCAAACACATAACAAAATGCAGTAAGGATGCATAAGAGAGATGAAAAGAAGTTGTGAGAAGTGAAGGCAAATTCACTTCTCAAAGTAACTTACCACCTGAAAAGTTAGTGAAAGAAATGCAATGCAATGCAAAATGAGATGGAATGGCATGATGCAAACCAAAACCAGAAGCACATACATGATGTTAATGATGCTATGAGATGATGCAAACATGAAACAAAGCATGGGGATGATCATACAAATTTATGGATGCAAATGAAGCAAGTTAAGAACCAAGAACATACATGAAAAGTTATGGAATGCAAATGGCATACAACATGGCAAATGCAAGATGCAATGATCAAACATGCTTCTAATATGTCTTAAGATGTCTAATGGATCAAAAGGATGCATGAAATGTTATGGCAAGTCATGGTATGCAAGAAAATGCAAGATGAATGCATATGGAAGCCCAAATTAGGGTTTATGATCAATGCCACAAACAAAAATCAAAATCAGAAGCAAACATCAAGATAAAAAAATTGAAAATGCACTCAAGGGAACTCTAACCCAACACAAACTCACTGCCCAAAGGAGGGGTTCTAACTCTTAACCTAATTAGGGTTATGAATTTCCTAAGATTTCTAGGGTTTTTGGGTACCTTAACAAGAAAAATGTCAAACAAAATGAAAATGAAAGATCAAATCATGCCAATTTAATCTCACAAACTACATGATATGCAAAACACAATGCAAAAAAAATCAAAGTCCAACTCTCAATGGTTAGGCAGAAATGATTTTTTGAACATTGGATCAAAATAATGCTTTGAAATTGAATTAATTCCATGGAAAATTGTCAAAATGCATTAAGATCAAAAAATAAATTTGGTTTGAGGGTTGGACAATGCTTCTAAATGATTTTAGAGGTTTCATGAATTTTTTGGTGATTTTTAAATACCTAAAAGTATTTTTAATTAATTAATTCTCATTAATTAATTAAAAATAAACTTTTAAATGATTTAAAAATCTTTTTTAATGCAAAAAATAAAAACAAAAATGTTTTTGGTTTCTGAAATTTAATAAAAGTTTGCATAAAAAATTTCAGAATTTTTAAAATTGTTTTGCTATTTTAAATAAAATGGAGAAAATAAATGAATTAAAAAGAAAAATAATATGAATTAAACTGAAAATGGGAGAAGTCAGCACATCCAAGGGCCTAGGTTTGAACTGGCAGCGCGCGCGTTTGACTTGGCGCCACATCCAAGGGCTGAAATTCAAACTTCGCTAATTAAATGATTAAGCCCTAATCCTGCCCTAATCACATTCAGGCGACCGGAACACTGTTCCGGTCGTCTTCTCCGGCCAACTCAACTCTCAATCTCTCTCAATATGCCATGAAATCATGCCAAACTCTCCAGAATCAATCATTAATCATCACTAAACCTAAAGCCCACCCCAAAATCCATTCATTTCCACTGAAACATGAGGAACAAATCAAAACGGAAAACAACACAAAAATTTCAGAGATCAAATACATCCTACACACGCAACCATTTTCAATGATTCAAAGCTTAAAATGATCAGCACATCACATAGAATCAGTTTGTAACTCAAAACACAAGTTCTGGAAAAATGTTCTTGGATGATACCTGAGATGGAGCTTTCGATTCCAGAGCTTTCAGGCTGTTTCTTTGGCTCAAATCTACTCCACTGATCCTCCTAAGAAGCTTGCAAGGTTTGTTTGATGTTTGCAATGGCTGGTTTGAGAGTTTGCTTGAGTTCTGTTCAAAGGGGGCAGAAATCGTATCTGGCTTATGTGAGGTTTCAAGGGTGAATGAAGGCAGGGAAATGATCAGGAGGATGTGGTGATATGTTCTGTGAAGTTTGTTTGTGAGTTTGTAGCTTGTATGATGAGTTTCGAATGCTTTTGCAAATGGGGTGGAAAATGAGAATGTTGTGCTATGGAGTGTTTCAGGCCTGTGTTCTTGTTGCTTTGGCTTGCTTTTGGCTTGTATAAACAATTGTCATTGGTCAGATGAAGTGATGTGTGCTTTATTGATTGGTATGGCTCAAGTTGCCAAAATGTCAAAGTTGTGTAAGAGAGGTATGGGCTACTTTCTAGCCAAGGACAAAGGGTGTGTCCTGCGCAGCATGATGTGGGGAGAACCCTAGGATGGTTCAGCAAGTCAGCAAGCAAGTGGATGGTAGCTTATGATGAGTTTTGCAACTTGTCTTGCTTTTGCTTCTTATGAAAAAATCTTGATCCATAGGCCACAAAAATGAATGATCCCTTGGCCCATTCTGATTTTTAGGTCTTGTATGATCATTTTGTGAAGCTTAGAAATGCATTTGATAACTTAATTTGCCTTGAGAAATGAATTTGCAACTTTGCCTCTTTGGTGGAAAACTTCAAATTTTGTGATTTTTGCCAACTTTGACAAGCCATAACTTTTGATCCAAAATGAATTAGGTCATGTTCCTGTACTTTTTGAAAAGGGAATGATCCATTCTACAACTTTCATGACCAAAGTTTTTCCATTTGAAGCTTTTCTGAATCAAAAAGTAAAGGTTGAAAAAGTTGCCTAAAATGGCAATTTCATTAAAAGTCAAACTTTCCCAAAACGTCAACTTTGCAAAAGACTTGAAATTCTTCAATTTTGTGAACTTCCAACTTCTTCTATGATCAAATAAAGATCATATACAATCAAAATGATGAAGAACACCCCTTGGTTGGGTCATTGAGGGCCTCAGATGCCCTGATTTTGCACTGACTTGCTTAAAAAGTCAACTCTTGATCAGATGACTTCCCCATGGAATTTCTTCATGAAAATTGATATGCATACTCCCTATACCATATAGAGACCAATAGAAACAAGAATGACCAAAAAATTTGGAGTTATGGCCTTTGAAACCAAAACCCTAATTCTAGGTCATCTGTGCAGTCAAGCCTGGCTCTGCTTCCATACCATTCTTAGTTCTTGTGATTTTTTGACATTCTTGACTTTGAGAGGATATAATATGATGTTTGGACATACATGGACCTCTTTGAAGTGATTGATGACCTTTGGAGTGGCTCAAGAAGCTCTTGGATTGCTCAAATCACAAACCCTAGATGCAGATGACTTAGAATCTATGCAGTGAATCAAAAATGTAATATGAGATGCTATGATTGGGTTTATGCATATGAAAATGATCACAAGCCATGGTGTGAATGGGTGAGGGAAAATTTGGGGTGTTTACAGCTGCCCCTATTCAAACATGAGTTAGCTGTGCAGGATGTAAGCAACGGCTTAACAGGCTAACAAGATAACTTGTGGTTGAATACCAAAGACAGTCCAAAATTTGCACTCACAGAATGAAGAAGAAAAGGGATATAGATTGTAAAGGAAAATAAAGTATATTGTAAAGTGTGGGCGACGGAGGACGACCGTCGAGCAGAGGACGACTGCTGGGTAAAGAGCAATGACGGGGACGGCCGACATGCTGGGAGAAGTGCGGGAAATAAAGCAATGACGGGGACGGCCGACTGTCGCTCCCGATAAATGGGAATGGCCCAGATAAAGGTACAGACGCGAACGGTCGGTGAAAGGAGGATGTGAGAACACACAGGAGTGAACTCACAGGGAATGAAAAGAGTCGCCAGCTAGGCATTTTTATCCCGGAGGAAAGGTAATGCTGCATAGACCTAGAAAGATATGGATAAGACGGTTGCGAACTAGAGAGACTGAGAAAGGGGGTTGGTTACAACCTGGGAAGGTATTAGCACCCAGATTGTCCGCCGTACTCGACGGGATCCACGCTTAAAAGATTTGTGTTTTAAAGGGGTAGTGTCAGTGCAATCTGTGTATAAGAGAGCTGGAAAAGAATGTACAGGTGTCAGTGTAAAAGAAGTGAAGTGTATAAGTGAAGTGTCAGTGTAAGAACAAGAATGAAATGCTCATGATAATGAGGTTAAAGAATAAGGCTAGAAGGAGGGGGAATATACAAAGACTTTTGTTCGATAACTGTTAAGTTATGCCTACGTATCCTCTCGTGCAATGAGGAAGTCAGAACACCGTAGTTCGACCCAAAGAGACTGAAAGGTAAATTGACTGATGAACTGCTTGCTTGTCTATGCTCAAGTGTATGACCTGTCTAGCTCAGGTGCAAACTGTCTTGCATTAGACGGAAGAAGCAAGTTCTCGTTTATGAATGAATGAGGTAAGAAAAGAATCCCGGAGGAGACGATTATTGTTTGTTTTTTGTATTTTCAGTCTTTTATTGCTTTTGGAAGTTTGTCATAAGTTAATGAGCTTAAGCCTAAACCAATGGGTTAGTAAACTCATCACATCTTCCCTCTGATTAGGGGTAATGAGAATGCCTTAAGTGTGAAGTCAGCTTCTCACACTTAATCACCATGGTGTAGGATTAAGATTATTAACCTACTTGTGATTATTTAGATGTTTTTGGTGTTTTTGTTTAGTGTTAAGTAATGAGATTAAGCCATAATCAGGGATTAAACAGACTCATTACACCATCCTAATAGAAGGATAATAGATGAGAAAGTTTAAGCTGAGGAAAGCTCCTCAACTTAATCCATGATTAGGGATTAACTTCATGACAAAACAAAGCCTTTATTAAGTGGATTTTAGTTAATGATTAGATGATGAAATGAGTTTTAGGGTTTGTAAGACAACTTGAGGGGGACTTGTCCATTAACACTAGGGTTAGTCCTTCTTAACCAATTAAGGAAGAATTAGAACCCTAATGCAAGGCCCAAGTTACAAGCCTGATGTCTTGATGGTTATTAAGTGGATTGATTAAAGGAGTTAAACACATTAAGGGTTTAACACTTAGGATTAAAGTTATACACTCCATCCTAATAGAAGGATGCAGGCATAAGCTTAATCTCAAAGCCTTAAAGCCTTTAGGGTTTAGTCCCTGATTATGAGGTGAGAAGAGAAGACTCAATGAGACACAAAGGTAAAAACTAAGTGGGGGACTAATCAAAACCCTAATTATTGTCATGCTTGGTTGTTCCTAAGGTTTGTGAAGTTTACAAGAGAAGTCTTCAGAGAAACCACCAGGAAGCAGATGAAAGGGAGCAAAGAGAAACAAAGTAACTTGCTTCATTTAAGAAGACAAGTCACTTGAAGAAAGAAAGTAAGATGAAGAAGAATGAGCAAGCTCAATCTCAAACACATAACAAAATGCAGCATGGATGCATAAAAGAGATGAGAAGAAAATGTGAGAAGTGAAGGCAAATTCACTTCTCAAAGTTGCTTACCACCTGAAAAGTTAGTGAAAGAAATGCAATGCAATGCCAAATGACATGAAATGGCATGATGAGAATCAAAACCAGAAGCACATACATGATGTTAATGATGCTATGAGATGCTACAAACATGTAACAAGGCATGGGGATGATCATACAAACTTATGGATGCAAATGAAGCAAGTTAAGAACCATGATCATACATGAAAAGTTATGAAATGCAAATGGCATACAACATGGCAAATGCAAGATGCAATGATCAAATATGCTTTCAATATGTCTTAAGATGCCAAATGAATCAAATGGATGCACAAAATGCTATGGCAAGTCAAGGTATGCAAGCAAATGCAAGATGGATGCATATGGAAGCCCAAATTAGGGTTTATGATCAAAGCATCAAACAAAAACCAAAATCAGAAGCAAACATCAAGATAAAAAATTGAAAATGCATTCAAAGGATCCCTAAACCTATACTAACTCACTTCCCAAAGGAGAGGTTCTAACTCTTAACCTAATAAAAGTTATGAATTTCCTAAAATTTCTAGGGTTTTAGGGTACCTTAACAAGGAAAATGCCAAACAAATGGAAAATGAAAGATCAAATCATGCCAATTTAATCTCACAAACTACATGCTAAACAAAATGCAATGCAAGAAGAATCAAAGTCCAACTCTCAATGGTTAGGCAGAAATGATTTTTTGAAGTTTGGATCAAAATAATGCCTTGAAATGATTTTAATTCCATGAAAAATTCTCAAAATGCATCAAGATCAAAAAAGAAATTTGGTTTGAGAGTTGGACAATGTTTCTAAATGATTATAAAGGTTTCATGAATTTTTTGGTGATTTTTAAATACCTAAAAGTATTTTTAATTAATTAATTCTCATTAATTAATTAAAAATAAACTTTTAAATGATTTAAAAATATTTTTTAATGCAAAAAATAAAAATAAAAATGTTTTTGGTTTCTGAAATTAAATAAAAGTTTGTATAAAAAATTTCAGAATTTTTGAAAAGGTTTTGCTATTTTTAATAAATATGAGAAAACAAATGAATTAAAAAGAAAAATAAAATGAATTAAAGCTGAAAAAGGAAAAGTATGCGCATCCAAAGGCCAGGATTCAAACTAAAAGGGAAGGAATTGACCTGCGCGCGTATCTGGACGGTCGAAATTCAAACTTGCGCAATTAAGACTAAACCCTAATTAATTAACCCTAATGACTTTCAGGCGACCGGAACACTGTTCCGGTCGTCTTCTCCGGCCAATCAAAACGCCTAACTTCTTCCCTAGGTCACTAAACCCCAAATTTCTTGCCCAGAAATGATCCCCAAGCATCATACATCATGAATCAGCAAACAAAACACATTTATCATTCACCAAAAACAAGATTCGAAGCAAATCGTGAAACTGAACAAAACTTTCAGAAGTTCAATACATGCTCATTTCTTAATCATTTTCAAAAGTAAACATATCAGGATAATCAGTGAGGCATGTAGATTCATTTAGAAACTTAAAAAGCATGTTCTGGAAAAAAAGTTCATGAAGCTACCTGAGATTGAGCTTTCGATTCAGGAGCTTTCTGGCTGGTTCTTTGGCTCAAACAAGTCCCAATGATCCTCCTTTGAAGCTTCTGACACTTAGTTGGAGTTTGTGTGGCCTCTAGAGAAAGTTGGCAGAAGCTCAGGTCAAGTGTATGTTGAAATCGTGTTTTTGATGTAGGGGGTTTCAGGCCATGGTAAGGGGTGGTTTGTGATCAGTGAAGTGAGTTGAGATTGTTTGTGAAGTTTGTTTTTGTGTTTGAGGCTTGTGGAGAGTGTTTCGAAGGAAAATGCAAGTTGGAGAGATTTTGTGAATCCTGTCTTGTGGGAGGTTTCAGCCTTGTATGTGTTATGTGTTGGGTTGCTTTTGGTACACATTTCAATCCTTGATAGGTCAGAGAGTTGTTGTGGAGCAGTGTGATTGGTATGGAGCAAAATGCACAAAGTCAACTTTTTGTGTAAGAGAGGTATGGGCCATTTCTGCCAAGGTACAAAGCATGGCTTGGCTGCAGCTTGAAACAAGGAGAACCATGGAAGAGGTTTTGAGGCAATGCAGCAAGTGGTATAAAGTTTATGATGTGTTTTGCAAATTTCACAAGTTTTGGCCCCTTTATGAATTCTTGAGTTTCAAGGCATGAAAATGCAAAGTTCCTTGGCCCATTCTGAATTTTAGGTGTTGCATGATCATGTTGTGAAGATTAGAAGTGCATTTGATATCTTTAGAACACTTGATCAAGTCATTTTGCAAAATACCTCTTTGGTAGAAACTTTGAAATTTTGTGATTTTTGCCAACTTTGACAAACCATAACTTTTGATCCATAATGAATTAGGTCATGTTCTTGTACTTTTTGAAAAGGGAAAGATCTATTCTACAACTTTCATGACCAAAGTTTTTCCATTTGAAGCTTTTTTGAATCAAAAAGTAAAGGTTGAAAAAGTTGCCTAAAATGGCATTTTCATTAAAAGTCAAACTTGCCCAAAAAGTCAACTTTGCAAAAGACTTGAAATTCTTCAATTTTGTGAACTTCCAACCTCTTCCATGATCAAATAAAGATCATATACAATCAAAATGATGAAGAACACCCTTTGGTTGGGTCATTGAGGGCCTCAGATGCCCTGATTTTGCACTGACTTGCTTGAAAAGTCAACTCTTGATCAGATGACTTCCCCATGGAATTTCTTCATGAAAATTGATATGCATACTCCCTATACCATATAGAGACCAATAGAAACAAGAATGACCAAAAAATTTGGAGTTATGGCCTTTGAAACCAAAACCCTAATTTTAGGTCAATTGTGCAGTCAAGCCTGACTCTGCTTCCATACCAATCCCAGTTCTTGTGATCCTTTGACATTCTTGACTTTGAGAGGATGTAATATGATACTTGAGCATACATGGACCCCTTTGAAGTGATTGATGGCCTTTGGAGTGGCTCAAGAAGCTCTTGGATTGCTCAGATCACAAACCCTAGGTGCAGATGACTTAGAATCAATGTAATGAATAAAAAATGTGGTATGAGATGCTATGATTGTGTTTATGCATATGGAATGATCACAAGCCATGGTGTGAATGGGTGAGGGCAAATTTGGGGTGTTTACAGCTGCCCCTCTATTCAAACATGAGTTAGCTGTGCAGGATGTAAGCGACGGCTTAACAGGCAAACAAGATAACTTGTGGTTGAATACCAAAGACAATCCAAAATTTGCACTCACAGAATGAAGAAGAAAAGGGATATAGATTGTAAAAGAAAATAAAGTATATTGTAAAGTATAGGCGACGGAGGACGACCGTCGAGCAGAGTATGACTGTTGGGTAAAGAGCAATGACGGGGACGACCGACATGCTGAAAAGTGCGAAAAATAAAGCAATGACGGGGACGGCCGACATGCTGGGGATAAAAGGGGTTATGATGGGGACGGCCATCAAGTAAAGCTGCAAAATTCTTTGGGGGTTAATGAAACATGAAGGGGACGGCCATCAAGTTCATAAAGCAAAGTAACCAACGATGGGGACGGCCATCGGGCTAAAAAGAAAAGGGACCACGACGGGGACGGCCATCGGGTTAAAGAATAAATGAAATAAACAGATGATGAGGTACGGTCATCAAAGGTGAAGGACGATCACCTAGCAGGGGACGGCTGCTCCGTTGGGGTTAAGATGAGGGACGGTCATCTAAGGTGGAGGACGACCACCTGGCAGGGTACGGCTGCCGAAAATATCGCGACATAGGACGAATGCCGGATAAAAGGTCAACGATGGGGACGGCCATCAGATGAGCATGATGGAGGACGACCATCAAGAGGTGGAGGACGACCACCTAGCAGGGGACGACTGCTCTCAAGGTTTATCATGACGTAGGACGAACGCCAGATAACCATAATCAACAATGGGGACGGCCATTGGATAAAATGATGAAGGACGATCATAAAAAGGTGAAGGACGATCACCTAGCAGGGGACGGCTGCTAAATATCACGACATAAGACGAATGTCGGATAGAAAATCAACGATGGGGACGGCCATCGGATGAGCATGATGAAGGACGATCATCAAGAGGTGGAGGACGACCACCTAGCAGGGTACGGCTGCTCTCAGGGTTTATCATGACATAGGACGAATGTCAGATAAAAAGAAATTCACTTTACTGGGGAAGAAGTAAACACGGACGAGTGTTTACATCCGAGAAATGAAAGGTATAAGTGTTTGGCATGTGTGTAGATTAAATATGCGGACGAGCATCCTTAAGACTATGATACGGACGAGTATCAGGTAGAAACAAATACCGACACGTGTTCAGAGATGATGATACAGACGAGTATCAACTGGTTAACAAGGAACACGGACGAGTGTTGAATCTGAGGGGACTCCTCTGGGGAATAGTAGACACAGACAAGTGTCTATATTCAAGAAGACAAAAGTGTTTGACACGGTGTATGGATTAAAGATGTGGACGAGCATCCTTAAGACTACGATACGGACGAGTATCGGGTAGAAACAAACGCTTGACACATGTTCTGAGATGATGATACGGACGAGTACCAACTGGTTAACAAAGAACAAGGACTAGTGTTGAATCTGCGGGGATATAAATGGTGTATACAAGATACGGACGAGTATCTGTATAAGTATGAGTATGAAGTATGGGTGATGTATATTTAAGTGTTCCACCTACTGGGGAAAGTGACACGGACGAGTGTCGAAAGGAGAAGAGTATAGTATAAACAAATATCTGGTATACAAAGTGTTTACATTACTGTACTGGGGACAATGTCATGGACGGATGTCAGGAAAGTTATATATATATCTGTATCTGTGAGTGCAAAGGGGACGCTTTGGCTTTCTGCTGGGAATATGACACGGACGGGTGTCAAGAAGTGTCTGTAATATACAAGTGTTTGTTTGTAAAGAAAAGCTCGGGCGACCTTACTGGGGAATGATGACACGGACGAGTGCCACAAGGAGGGTGTATTCGTATTGGTGAATGTGGGGCAACTGCTTTTGCTGGGGAATCTGGGGGGTATTCTGTATATTGTTGATGGGTTGATAATATTCACAAGTGTTTGATTCAGACCATGGCTTATAATTATGCTATATGTTTGATTTTTGCCGTAATGCTCCGTATTAAACGGAATGCTACGCTTTGTTTGGTGAATATGATGCGAATGCTATGATTATGCAAAGGAAAACAGATCCGAGATTCGGATCCCGTTGCTGTGAAGATCTCTGGTCGATCTGTTGGAGTGAACATCCCAGCTGGGGATGAGATCGTTGGTAGATCTGATGAGATATATCTGCTTGGGGAAATGGGTCAATGATAGACCTATTCTTGTAAATGAGGGACCCAACTGGGGTTTGTAGAATCTTTCGTCACTCTGTTGTGATTCCTTCGTGCGTTGCTTTTCTGGATAGAGGCTGATACTCTGTGGGGAGATGGTTCCCTGGCCTTTTAGCTGAGGAAGAATTATTGGCAACTCGGCTGGGAGAAACAGCAAGTGGCAACTCAGCTGGGGAGCAGGCACTTGGGTGCTAAGATTGAGTGAGTGTTGATTTTCCAGCTTGCTGGGATGAAGCTTTCATGCCCCATGTTGCGCTTTTGAATACCTGCAATCCTGCAAAGACAGAGAAACGCACAAGTAATCCCGAGGCATCCCTTACCGGGTTCTGTCATAGGAGTGAGACACTCCCGAGAGTAAGTATATTTCTTGTAAGCACGTAGTTTTTATTTTATTTTTGAGGATAAACATTTGTATTCATGCAGTCAGTATTTAAAGATATCAGACATTCTTTGCAAATGAAGTGTACGAGGTGAAACTTGACTAAAAATCTGTTTTTATTAATTCATATGCCCTGAATTGGCAAGATACAGTCAAAGAAACGAATCTCCTGAAATGAGGAGATTGTTACAAATTGAGAAACAAAAATGCTGGCAATGTTGTCGACGCTTCAAGGAGCTTCCCTCTTGCTATGACTCGTATGACTTTTGACGTTCCTCTCGTCTTGCTTTCTGAAGAAGGCTGATTCTGACAGAAGCTTGATCCTTTCGAGGTTTACCAAGTTGCAGGTGATACAGACGAATTCAGAATACAGTTGTTCGCTTATTCCCTTGTTTTGCATGGATCGCCCTTTCGGGTTTTCAATCCATCGGGATACCCATTTTTGCCTGAGCTGTCCAATGCGGCTTTTCAACTCAGCGGGTGTACAACTATTTTTTTTATTTATTTCCCTTATTTTTGCCCAAGTCTTTTATTCTGTTTTTGACTTGCCGGAATGCCCTATTTTTGCCTGGACTTACATTCTGTTTTTATGTCCAGCGGGTCATTTTTACGCGAAGTATTTTTTAACTGCATCTGAATTCACAGGGGACGGGAAATCTTCACCATCCATGGTGCTGAGCATCAGTGCTCCACCGGAGAAAACTTTCTTTACCACGAATGGTCCTTCATAGTTCGGAGTTCATTTGCCCCTGTGGTCTGTATGAGGAGGGAGGATTCTTTTCAACACAAGATCTCCTACTTGGTACCCTCGGTGCCTGACTTTCTGATCAAAGGCTTTCTTCATTCTCTTCTGATACAACTGTCCATGACAGATTGCAGCCAATCTCTTCTCTTCGATCAGACTCAGTTGTTCGTATCGGGACCGGACCCACTCTGCTTCGTTCAGCTTAACATCCATCAGTACTCGCAAGGAGGGTAATTCAACTTTAACGGGTAGGACTGCCTCCATACCATACACAAGCTGATACGGTGTTGCCCCAGTGGATGTTCTGATTGACGTGCGGTACCCATGCAAGGCAAACGGTAACATCTCATGCCAGTCTTTGTAGGTAACTACCATCTTCTGCACAATCTTCTTAATATTCTTATTAGCTGCCTCAACAGCGCCGTTCATCTTTGGCCTGTAAGGAGAAGAATTGTGGTGTTGGATCTTGAAGTCCCGACATAGTTCAGCCATCATTTTGTTGTTCAAGTTGGAACCATTATCAGTAATGATTCGCTCGGGAACTCCGTATCGACATATGATATCTCTCTTCAGGAACCGGGCTACCACTTGCCTTGTAACATTTGCATATGAGGCTGCTTCAACCCACTTTGTGAAATAGTCAATGGCTACTAGGATGAATCTGTGGCCGTTTGAAGCAGTCGGTTCAATCTTGCCAATCATATCAATGCCCCACATAGCAAAGGGCCAGAGTGAAGACATTACGTTCAGAGGATTGGGAGGCACATGCACCTTATCCGCATAAATCTGGCATTTATGGCATTTCCTAGCATATGCACAACAGTCAGCATCCATTGTGATCCAGTAATAACCTGATCTTAGTAATTTCTTGGCCATGGCATGCCCTCCTGCATGGGTACCAAAGGATCCTTCGTGCACCTCGTGCATTAACAAGTCTGCTTCTGTTCTATCAACACATCTGAGGAGTACCATATCAAAGTTTCTCTTGTACAAAGAACTATCAGTGTTTAGAAAGAAACTACCAGCAAGCCTTCTCAAAGTCTTCTTATCATTGGAAGATGCCCCAGATGGGTATGTTTGATCCTCCAAGAAGCACTTAATGTCGTGGAACCAAGGCTTATCATTTTTAACAACATCTGCTGCGAACACATATGCTGGTCTGTCAAGTCTGGACACTGAAATCTGAGGCACAAAGTTGGCAGCTTGAACTTTGATCATGGATGAAATGGTAGCCAGAGCATCTGCAAACTGATTCTCATCTCGAGGGATATACTCAAGCTTGACCGTTGTGAAGAAAGTCAATAACCTCCTTGTATAATCCCTGTAAGGTATCAGATGATCCTGGTGTGTGTACCATTTGCCGTTGGTTTGATTAACTACCAGAGCTGAATCTCCGAATATAGTCAAAGTCTTGATCCTGAGGTCAATGGCTTCCTCAAGACCCATAATGCAAGCTTCGTATTCAGCTTCGTTGTTAGTGCAGTTAAAGGTGAGCTTTGCTGAGAAAGGCATGTGAACTCCCTTAGGTGTAATGAGTAATGCACCAACACCACGACCATTCATATTAACAGCCCCATCAAACATCATAGTCCATTCTTCCTCCGGGTCAGGCCCTTCAGTGTGAATAGGCTCTTCATGATCTTTTGCCTTTATGAACATGATGTCTTCATCAGGGAAGTCAAATCTCATAGGCTGGTAATCATCAATAGGTTGCTCAGCAAGATATTCTGACAATACACTGCCCTTGATGGCTTTCTGAGATGTGTACTGGATGTCATATTCCGTGAGAATCATTTGCCATCTTGCAACCCGTCCGGTAAGAGCCGGCTTCTCGAAAATGTACTTAACTGGGTCCATTTTGGAGATCAATAAAGTAGTGTGGGTCAACATATACTGTCTCAGTCGGCGAGCAGCCCACGCTAAAGTACAGCAAGTTTTCTCGAGCAGTGAATAACGTTGTTCACAGTCGGTAAACTTTTTGCTCAGGTAGTATATTGCATACTCTTTTCGACCAGACTCGTCATGCTGGCCCAACACACACCCCATTGACTCTTCTAATACTGTCAAGTACATTATTAGAGGTCTTCCTTCTACTGGAGGCATAAGGATTGGAGGCTCTTGTAAGTACTCTTTGATCTTGTCAAAAGCCTTCTGGCAGTCTTCGTTCCACCTGACCGTCTGTTCTTTTCTTAACAGCTTGAACAAGGGTTCACAGGTTGCTGTAAGGTGAGATATGAACCGTGAAATGTAGTTCAATCTACCTAGAAACCCTCGAACTTCTTTTTCTGACTTCGGTGCAGGCATATCTTGAATGGCTTTGACTTTTTCAGGGTCAACTTCAATCCCTTTCTCGCTTACAATAAAACCCAGCAGCTTACCAGATCGCACCCCGAATGTGCACTTGTTGGGGTTCAGCTTTAGTTGGTACTTCCTCAGACGCTTGAATAACTTCAGTAGATTTACCAGGTAGTCTTCTTCTGTGAGGGACTTGGCAATCATGTCATCCACATAACACTCGATTTCTTTATGGATCATATCGTGGAATAATGTTACCATAGCCCGTTGATATGTTGCACCAGCATTCTTCAATCCGAATGGCATCACCTTGTAACAGAACGTGCCCCAGGGTGTGATGAAGGTTGTCTTCTCCATGTCTTCAGGTGACATTTTGATCTGATTGTATCCTGAAAATCCGTCCATGAAGGAGAATACCGAGAACTGAGCCGTGTTATCGACCAATACATCAATGTGAGGTAATGGGAAATCATCTTTCGGGCTGGCTCTATTAAGATCCCGGTAGTCAACACACATCCTTACCTTGCCGTCTTTCTTAGGCACAGGTACTATATTAGCAACCCACGGTGGATAGCTAGTTACAGCAAGGAATCCGGCGTCCCACTGCTTTTGCACCTCTTCTTTGATCTTCATTGCCATGTCTGGGCGAGTACGGCGCAATTTCTGTTTGACCGGTGGGCAGTCTTCTCTTAAAGGCAGCTTGTGCATAACAATATTGGTGTCCAACCCTGGCATATCTTGATAAGACCAAGCAAACACATCCACATATTCCTGAAGCAGGTCAATCAGTTGTCTCTTCACTGAGTCTTGTAAGCAGGCCCCGATTTTAACTTCTTTCACATCTTCATCTGTACCAAGATTAATCGTTTCTACCTCCTCCTGATGAGGAGTGATAACCTTTTCCTCTTGTCTCAACAATCTGGCTAGCTCTTCAGGAAGCTCGTAATCTTCTTCAACCCCTTCATCGGCTTGATTAATTGGATTGTCAAAGTCATACGAAGTCATAGCCGTGCTGTTGTCGGTGCGGTCTGGAAGGCACTCTCTGCAAGGGTTCAGTTTGTTCATTTTAGTGATTGATTTTAATCTTGTTTTAGAAAAGTGAAGTAAAGTTGTCATTTTGAAAACATTGCCATTTATTTTTTTGTACAAAAAGAAAAATGGAAAAACAGTGAGCGGAAAAGAAAAAGACTCATTTGCAAAAGATGTCTGATATTTCATTGATTAATCTTGTTGCACAAAAATTACAGATGGCCCGATTACAAAATGAGTCTTGTCATCTTGGGCAAGATGCAAGACTTGATGCATGCTTAAAATATACAGGAAATAATAATTACTCTGCAGGAGTAACCCTTATAATTTCCTGGGAAGACCAGTTTGAGATACGGCTCCCCGGGATCCTTGGACGTATCCAGCTTTCCAGGTTGCATTCATCTTCCGACTCATCTTCCAAGTTGTTGACAGCATCAGGGGTGAGCATTCCCCCACTAACAAAGTTGGGCTTCTTAGCAGCCTCTGCTTGATCTTGTTGAGTTGGTTTGTAACCCAACCCAAATCTATCCTCTTTCTTCTCCACAGGCAACAGTTTGCCCCAGCCTTGAGCATTCCCCTCTTCCACAACCTTCCGGGCTTGCTGGTAGGATGTCATGGATGTCCCAAGTACAACAGATGTTTCATTAATATTCAGGGCCTCAAACCCTTGACTCATCGTCTCGTGGATCTCCCCATCCATCTCAATGTATTTGTATGTAGCCAGATGGCTAACAAAAATATCCTCCTCTCCACAAATAGTAACGACCTGGCCCTCCCACTCGAATTTTAACTTCTGGTGAAGGGTAGACGTAACTGCGCCAGCGGCATGAATCCATGGTCTACCCAACAAACAGCTGTAGGCAGGCTGAATGTCCATCACGTAGAAGATCGTTTTGAAAGTTTGTGGGCCAATCGTTATAGGCAACTCATTTCTCCCAGAACTTATCTCTTAGAACCGTCAAAGGCTCTCACTACTAAGTTGCTGGGACGTAATGCCAATCCTTCATACTCCAGCTTCACAAGGGCTTTTTTAGGTAAGACATTGAGGGATGACCCTGTGTCTACCAGTACATGTGAAAGAACTGCACCCTTACACTCCATGGTAATGTGCAAAGCCTTGTTGTGATTGCGGCCTTCCGAAGTCAAATCAGTGTTGGTAAATCCTAGTCCATTGCTAGCATTAACATTCCCAACCACAGTTTCCAACTGATTGACCGTGATCTCTTCTGGCACATAAGCTGCGTGCAAGACTTTTAGTAGTGCGTTCCGATGAGCCTCGGAGCACATAAGCAATGATAGAATGGAGATCTTGGACGGCGTCTGGTGAAGCTGGTCTATTATCTTGTAATCACTTTTCTTGATGATTCTCATGAATTCATCAACTTCTTGATCAAAATGTGTTTTCAAAGCTTCTTTAACAATTTGCTCTTCTTGCACCATGCTCTTCCCTTTTGCCTTGGCAGCAGCTTCTGCTTCGGCGCTGGGTCTTGGAATTTGCGGGGCAAAGAGACGTCCGCTTCGAGTGAAGCCTCCGCCTCCTCCCACATTGTCTATTTGTGGTGAAGAAGTTGATGATTCAAGAGTGATCTTCTGTCCTTCGCAGTATAGATCGGAGCCATAATGCCAAGGGATGGCATTACTGCTTTCATAAGGTACTGGCCCAGGCACTGTGATAGTGACTGGACTGATGGCAGCTGCAGAAGGGACCACGATAGTCTGTTGATCATAGTATATTGTGACTGGTGCTCTGATAGGAGTGGTATTTTGTGAGTTGTAGGCAGAATCATTGGCAGGATCATAATAAATTGTAACTGTTGAGACGCTTTCTGTTGAAGTTGTAGGAGACATTGTTGGAAGGATGGGTGTTGTTGTTGTAGGAGATTCTGAATGAAGGGGTGCTGAAGTTGTAGAAGGGATGTTTGTTGATATTTGGTCCGTTGAAGTAACAGATGAAGCATTTGTTGATGAGATTGAAGAGTTGTTTGGAACAATGGTTGTTGCAGTTGTAGACGATTCTGGAACTGTTGTTAAGGAGATTGCTGGATTGGTAGGTATTGATGTCGTGATTTGAAGCAGGCCACTCTGGATGAGACCATCTATGCCATCCCTCAAGTTATCACACCCATTCACGGAAATGTTGCAATAAGCACACCCTAACTCACATCCCGGGAACATTTGACATTCAAGGAGTTGAGCTTTAATCTCTACCAAGGGTGTCCGAATCTGACCCACACTGGTTATCAAGTAGGACGGCTTATCCTCTTCAATAACATTGATTTTGGGTCCTCCGTGGTGTGGCATAGGGTTCTTGTTAACATTTGGTGGTGGTGCAAAATTTAGAGCTTTGGAATCCACTAGGTCTTGCACTTTCATGTGCAAAGCTCTGCACTTCTCTGTACTGTGGCCAGGTGCATTTGAGTGGAAAGCACATCTGGCGCTGGCGTCATAATTTCTGGGCAGACTGGCAGGATCTGGAGGTGCCAATGTCCTTAGCTCAACTAGGTTGAGTTTTAGGAGTTGTGGCAATAATGTGGCATAGGGCATAGGGATCGGATCGATCACCCTATTGGCCTGAGAAGGTCTCTGTTTGAATGGTCTTTGCTGATTGTTGTTGTTGGTGTTGTTGTTGTTATAATTTCTCTGAGGAGGATACTGAGTTTGTTGCTGATAATTTTGTTGCTGTGGTTGATAAGCTGGTTGAGGATGAATTGGAGCGGGAATGGTGACTGCTGCCACAGACCTATGAACATATTGGGGTCTGCCCCTGTTGGTATGGATAGCATTGGTCTCACCAGTTCTTCTTGGGCCTACAAAAGGCTTTCTTGTATTGCTGGACGAGCTTGCACCGTTGTCAGAAATTTTGCCCATCTTTAACAGGCTCTCAATTCTTTCCCCGGCTATGACTACATCAGCAAAGCTAGTGGAAGAAAAGGCAGCTAGCCTGTCAATGTATGTCCCTTGGAGGGTGTTCATAAACATATCAGCCATCTCCCTCTCTGACATGGGTGGCTGGACAGCAGCAGCAAGCTGTCTCCACCTTTGAGCGTACTCCCGGAAGCTTTCCCTGGATGATTGAGACATTCCCATCAGGAGGGTCCTGTTGGGAGCCATATCCAAGTTGTACTGATATTGTCTAATAAAGGCCTCAGCCAAGTCCTTCCAGCACCTGATGGTTGCTCTGGTCAGGTGAGAGTACCATTCCCTTGAAGCTCCTGTTAAGCTATCTTCAAAATAAAACATCCATAGCTTTTCGTCCATGGTATATGCCTTCAGCCTCCCCAGAAAGGATTGTAAATGGGTCCGGGGACAGGAAGTTCCGTTATACTTCTCAAAGCACGATGGTTTAATTTTGTGGGGAATCCTGACCCCGTCCACTAGACCCATGTCCATAACATCAAAGCCCAAAGAATTCTGGGACTCCAGGGACCTTAGTTTCTCAGCAATCTCATCTAGCCTTCTGTCATAGGCTTCCTCCCCAGCTCCCATCACTGTAAATTGATCTTCCTGGGGGTCTTCTTGTAATACTCTGCCTGCAGTGGCAGTCCCTTGCATATTAACAGGGATGTTGATCTCGGGATGAAGGTGGGGTCCATAGACTGGAGGATTAACATGGGGTTGAACTCTCTCATTGTTGCTTGTCCCAGCAGTCCCTGGATGGGGGTCTTCCTAATTCCGCCCCTCTACCAGTGCTCTTAATCTCTCTTGGCTTTGAGCCATATTATTCATCACCTCCATAAACTGTGTCATCTGATTCCTCATTTCCAATCTCTCGTTGGCCATTTGAGTCCTGACCTCTGTAAGGTCCTGCTGTACTTGGTCCATTTGTATACCCGGAAGGATGTTGCGGGTTGGATATCTGTGTGGACGGTTGAGTGGAAACACCCAACGTCGAGCAATAGTTCCTGAGATCACAACAGAGTTAGTAACAAAAACAAAACAAACCTACAAAACAAACAAAGGTTAGTATGCAATGCAGTATGCTTATTTGTATCCAAGGTATCCGGCTTGGCACTTGGTTTTGACCTTTCCAGACCCCTGGGGAAGATGCCTTTGATGTTGCTTGAAAGAACTCAGATAAAACAAACCAACACATATATTACAAAAAGTAAATGATACATAGTTTTTTTTTACAATACATGCCCTCTGAGGGGTCAAAAATACAACATAAAGAAAAGTACATGAAATGAAAGCAACAACAAGCAAAAGTCAGACACCAAGACCAAACTCATCCTCCTGAACTTCCTTTAGAAGTGCTTCAGTCACCGGATCAGCTGGACGCTCTGTAAGGTTCCTGATGAGAAGATTCCTTGTAGTAACAGCTGCAGTTAGCTTCTTGCGTTGACTCTGGTCCTTTGACCTCTTCACACCAGCTTTAATTTTCAACTCTGAGATTTCCCTCTGGGCTGCTGCCAGGGCTTCCTGTTGCTTCTTTGCACTAGCTTCCTGCTACTCAATCTTTTCCTGAGTCCTCTTATCCTCCTGAGTACGAGCTTCGGTGATCCTAACCCACCTAGCCTGACTCTCCTTCAGATACAAATCAGTCCTAGCTCTCTGGAATTGGGCCTCTTTGCAGGCATTCTTCAAGATCTGCTCTCCAGCCCTAGACTTCTTGATATAGTCTTCTGACTTTTCAATCCTGGCTAGATGCTCCACCTTTAGCTTTTCTAACCTTTCAATGTCCAGCCGACCATCACTCCTCTCCCAGAGGGTCTTCTGTAGAGCCTGAGTCAGATTCTCATTTCTCTCTTTCAATTTCTCAAACTCCTCTAAGCTGACAGTTGCTGGACGTGGTGCTGTGGAGGGTCCAGGCACATCTTCAAGGGTGAAGGGCATCCCAGAAACTTGAGCCCTGGCATGAGACCACTCATAGTACTGAGCTGAGGCCACATTATTGCATCTCCCAAGAATGGTTACCCCTTTAGTTTGTACATTGTCCCAAGCCCAGGATGCTTGCCTGACAATAGCCAGATTAGGCTTGTTCTCACAATAAAGGGTCTCAGCTAGATCTTGTGCTCTAGGAGGGTGGACTAATGCATAGCCCAGTTGTCTTTTGAATAGCAGAGGGTTGTAGTTGATGCAACCCTTCACTCCTATCAGAGGCACATTGGGAAATTGCCCACAACTAGTAATGATGTCTCTGCCATTGGTGCTCTGAGTACACCACCTGATATCATCTGAGGTTAGAGCAACAAGCCTCCTAGCCCAGTGTTTCTGCTGGTGAGGGTTCAAGAATGAATCAGTCTTTGGCAAATGTTTGAGCAGCCAAGTATGGAATAAAGGAGCACAACATCTCACTAATCTTCCCCTTTGTTTTTCATTCCTTTGGTGAACAGAGTAGTAAAGATCTCCCAGTAAGGTGGGCACTGGGTTCCTCAGGATGAAAAGATGGATTGCATTCTTGCTAACAAACTTAGGCTCATCTGCAAAAAGTATGACCCCATATATGCTAAGGGCCAACAAAGCACAGACTGCCTTCCACTCTCCCAAAGAAGCCTTCAGGGTAGCCTGAGAGGTCAAGAAATCCAGATGTAGACCAGAGATTCTTGATTTGGTAGTCATATTCTGCCCAATCAGAACTGGTTCCAGATACAAAGCTTTTGCTACCTCTTCATTACTAGGGAAAGCCATCTCAGGGTTGAAAGGGACTCCACCCCTGATAGGTACACCAATCAGTGATGAATACTCTTCCAACAAGGGTCCCAACTGAAAATTCTGGAAGGTGAAGCACCTCAGAGGGGGATCATAGAACTGCAGGCAAGTATGAATCAAGCTCCTCTGTGAAGGGTCCAAATCCATAACCACGTCAAGGATTCCTCCATAATGTTCTCTGAATAGTGGTATATGGTCTGGAGTAATCAGGGTCTGAATCTTCCTGATGCTAGCCAACTCAGGCTCAAAGAAATGATAGGAGATGTTGCTCTTCTTGGGTGCCATTTTGCTGAAGAAGAGCTGAAACAGATGCTGAGAATAACACTGAAGATGGGCCACTGACAGGCTGAGATTGGTGATGCAGGTGACTGAAGCAGGTAGCTGATAGCTGAAGTAAGTACTGATGAAGATAGGTCTATGCTGATGAAGGGGTCAAAACCAAGCCAAAATATATGATGGATACCCTGAAAAACAAATAAACACATGTTAAAATGATGCAATGAGGATGTATGCAAATGATATGCAAGGGTTTGTGACTGAGCTGGATCTGACTAACTGCCTTGATATAGGTCCATGTGTGTTCAAGAAATCCAGATGGAGGTTCATAAGTCCAGTAACCAAGGTGGGGGACTCAAATAAAGAGTCACATGTCCAGGGTTAAAATCACAAGAACTGTTCCAACATGGAGTACTCTTAGTCAAAACAAAGTAACAGGGTATGTTGAGGTCAAGGGTACCTGCAAACCTGTAAACAGCCCAACCCCCTCACAGGTGATGTTCTAAAACAAGGATCCTCAGACTTGGATCCGTTATGAGAAGTGTAAACACTTCTAATCCGGAGGTACAGTGTTTACAATAACCATAAAAGATCCTCCTCTAATTCACCTCAGTTTCTGAAGGTCAATACTAAAGGTCATCCAGACTTAGCAGGCTTCCCAGATAGCCCTAGCACTACAGGAAATCTGTAGCACAGAGTTCTCAAGAAGAAACCCATATCTGAACCGTGTTTCATGTTCCCGCACCAGACCGAAATGGAATGGGAAATAATATGAACCACTCTAGCCTAGGTGTCACTCAGGTCCCAGGTATAGGACCTCAACTCTCAATAGAACACCCACCCACCAAAGCAACAAACCAGATCCAGCCAGCACAGTATGACAGTATGATATATGTAAAGCTATAAAGAAAGCAATAAAACAACTGTACATAAAGCAAAAATAAATACAAATACAAGCACAAATAGCACATAACACCCCAGTAAATACAAATCAAACAAGCGCTAGGAGGAACCCACAAAAAGAACCAGAAGCCCTGGTTGCAGTATAAGGGTCCCCAGCAGAGTCGCCAAGCTGTCGCTCTCGATAAATGGGAATGGCCCAGATAAAGGTACAGACGCGAACGGTCGGCGAAAGGAGGATGTGAGAACACACAGGAGTGAACTCACAGGGAATGAAAAGAGTCACCAGCTAGGCATTTTTATCCCGGAGAAAAGGTAATGATGCATAGACCTAGAAAGATATGGATAAGACGGTTGCGAACCAGAGAGACTGAGAAAGGGGGTTGGTTACAACCTGGGAAGGTATTAGCACCCAGATTGTCCGCCGTACTCGACGGGATCCACGCTTAAAAGATTTGTGTTTTAAAGGGGTAGTGTCAGTGCAATCTGTGTATAAGAGAGCTGGAAAAGAATGTACAGGTGTCAGTGTAAAAGAAGTGAAGTGTATAAGTGAAGTGTCAGTGTAAGAACAAGAATGAAATGCTCATGATAATAAGGCTAAAGAATAAGGCTAGAAGGAGGGGTAATATACAGAGACTTTTGTTCGATAACTGTTAAGTTATGCCTACGTATCCTCTCGTGCAATGAGGAAGTCAGAACACCGTAGTTCGACCCAAAGAGACTGAAAGGTAAATTGACTGATGAACTGCTTGCTTGTCTATGCTCAAGTGTATGACCTGTCTGGCTCAGGTGCAAACTGTCTTGCATTAGACGGAAGAAGCAAGTTCTCGTTTATGAATGAATGAGGTAAGAAAAGAATCCCGGAGGAGACGATTATTGTTTGTTTTTTGTATTTTCAGTCTTTTATTGCTTTTGGAAGTTTGTCATAAGTTAATGAGCTTAAGCCTAAACCAATGGGTTAGTAAACTCATCACATCTTCCCTCTGATTAGGGGTAATGAGAATTCCTTAAGTGTGAAGTCAGCTTCTCACACTTAATCACCATGGTGTAGGATTAAGATTATTAACCTACTTGTGATTATTTAGATGTTTTTGGTGTTTTTGTTTAGTGTTAAGAAATGAGATTAAGCCATAATCAGGGATTAAACAGACTCATTACACCATCCTAATAGAAGGATAATAGATGAGAAAGTTTAAGCTGAGGAAAGCTCCTCAACTTAATCCATGATTAGGGATTAACTTCATGACAAAACAAAGCCTTTATTAAGTGGATTTTAGTTAATGATTAGATGATGAAATGAGTTTTAGGGTTTGTAAGACAACTTGAGGGGGACTTGTCCATTAACACTAGGGTTATTCCTTCTTAACCAATTAAGGAAGAATTAGAACCCTAATGCAAGGCCCAAGTTACAAGCCTGATGTCTTGATGGTTATTATGTGGATTGATTAAAGGAGTTAAACACATTAAGGGTTTAACACTTAGGATTAAAGTTATACACTCCATCCTAATAGAAGGATGCAGGCATAAGCTTAATCTCAAAGCCTTAAAGCCTTTAGGGTTTAGTCCCTGATTATGAGGTGAGAAGAGAAGACTCAATGAGACACAAAGGTAAAAACTAAGTGGGGGACTAATCAAAACCCTAATTATTGTCATGCTTGGTTGTTCCTAAGGTTTGTGAAGTTTACAAGAGAAGTCTTCAGAGAAACCACCAGGAAGCAGATGAAAAGGAGCAAAGAGAAGCAAAGTAACTTGCTTCATTTAAGAAGACAAGTCACTTGAAGAAAGAAAGTAAGATGAAGAAGAATGAGCAAGCTCAATCTCAAACACATAACAAAATGCAGCATGGATGCATAAAAGAGATGAGAAGAAAATGTGAGAAGTGAAGGCAAATTCACTTCTCAAAGTTGCTTACCACCTGAAAAGTTAGTGAAAGAAATGCAATGCAATGCCAAATGACATGAAATGGCATGATGAGAATCAAAACCAGAAGCACATACATGATGTTAATGATGCTATGAGATGCTACAAACATGTAACAAGGCATGGGGATGATCATACAAACTTATGGATGCAAATGAAGCAAGTTAAGAACCATGATCATACATGAAAAGTTATGAAATGCAAATGGCATACAACATGGCAAATGCAAGATGCAATGATCAAATATGCTTTCAATATGTCTTAAGATGCCAAATGAATCAAATGGATGCACAAAATGCTATGGCAAGTCAAGGTATGCAAGCAAATGCAAGATGGATGCATATGGAAGCCCAAATTAGGGTTTATGATCAAAGCATCAAACAAAAACCAAAATCAGAAGCAAACATCAAGATAAAAAATTGAAAATGCATTCAAAGGATCCCTAAACCTATACTAACTCACTGCCCAAAGGAGAGGTTCTAACTCTTAACCTAATAAAAGTTATGAATTTCCTAAAATTTCTAGGGTTTTAGGGTACCTTAACAAGGAAAATGCCAAACAAATGGAAAATGAAAGATCAAATCATGCCAATTTAATCTCACAAACTACATGCTAAACAAAATGCAATGCAAGAAGAATCAAAGTCCAACTCTCAATGGTTAGGCAGAAATGATTTTTTGAAGTTTGGATCAAAATAATGCCTTGAAATGATTTTAATTCCATGAAAAATTCTCAAAATGCATCAAGATCAAAAAAGAAATTTGGTTTGAGAGTTGGACAATGTTTCTAAATGATTATGAAGGTTTCATGAATTTTTTGGTGATTTTTAAATACCTAAAATTATTTTTAATTAATTAATTCTCATTAATTAATTAAAAATAAACTTTTAAATGATTTAAAAATATTTTTTAATGCAAAAAATAAAAATAAAAATGTTTTTGGTTTCTGAAATTAAATAAAAGTTTGTATAAAAAATTTTAGAATTTTTGAAAAGGTTTTGCTATTTTTAATAAATATGAGAAAACAAATGAATTAAATAGAAAAATAAAATGAATTAAAGCTGAAAAAGGAAAAGTATGCGCATCCAAAGGCCAGGATTCAAACTAAAAGGGAGGGAATTGACCTGCGCGCGTATCTGGACGGTCCAAATTCAAACTTGCGCAATTAAGACTAAACCCTAATTAATTAACCCTAATGACTTTCAGGCGACCGGAACACTGTTCCGGTCGTCTTCTCCGGCCAATCAAAACGCCTAACTTCTTCCCTAGGTCACTAAACCCCAAATTTCTTGCCCAGAAATGATCCCCAAGCATCATACATCATGAATCAGCAAACAAAACACATTTATCATTCACCAAAAACAAGATTCGAAGCAAATCGTGAAACTGAACAAAACTTTCAGAAGTTCAATACATGCTCATTTCTTAATCATTTTCAAAAGTAAACATATCAGGATAATCAGTGAGGCATGTAGATTCATTTAGAAACTTAAAAAGCATGTTCTGGAAAAAAAGTTCATGAAGCTACCTGAGATTGAGCTTTCGATTCAGGAGCTTTCTGGCTGGTTCTTTGGCTCAAACAAGTCCCAATGATCCTCCTTTGAAGCTTCTGACACTTAGTTGGAGTTTGTGTGGCCTCTAGAGAAAGTTGGCAGAAGCTCAGGTCAAGTGTATGTTGAAATCGTGTTTTTGATGTAGGGGGTTTCAGGCCATGGTAAGGGGTGGTTTGTGATCAGTGAAGTAAGTTGAGATTGTTTGTGAAGTTTGTTTTTGTGTTTGAGGCTTGTGGAGAGTGTTTCGAAGGAAAATGCAAGTTGGAGAGATTTTGTGAATCCTGTCTTGTGGGAGGTTTCAGCCTTGTATGTGTTATGTGTTGGGTTGCTTTTGGTACACATTTCAATCCTTGATAGGTCAGAGAGTTGTTGTGGAGCAGTGTGATTGGTATGGAGCAAAATGCACAAAGTCAACTTTTTGTGTAAGAGAGGTATGGGCCATTTCTGCCAAGGTACAAAGCATGGCTTGGCTGCAGCTTGAAACAAGGAGAACCATGGAAGAGGTTTTGAGGCAATGCAGCAAGTGGTATAAAGTTTATGATGTGTTTTGCAAATTTCACAAGTTTTGGCCCCTTTATGAATTCTTGAGTTTCAAGGCATGAAAATGCAAAGTTCCTTGGCCCATTCTGAATTTTAGGTGTTGCATGATCATGTTGTGAAGATTAGAAGTGCATTTGATAGCTTTAGAACACTTGATCAAGTCATTTTGCAAAATACCTCTTTGGTAGAAACTTTGAAATTTTGTGATTTTTGCCAACTTTGACAAACCATAACTTTTGATCCATAATGAATTAGGTCATGTTCTTGTACTTTTTGAAAAGGGAAAGATCTATTCTACAACTTTCATGACCAAAGTTTTTCCATTTGAAGCTTTTTTGAATCAAAAAGTAAAGGTTGAAAAAGTTGCCTAAAATGGCATTTTCATTAAAAGTCAAACTTGACCAAAAAGTCAACTTTGCAAAAGACTTGAAATTCTTCAATTTTGTGAACTTCCAACCTCTTCCATGATCAAATAAAGATCATATACAATCAAAATGATGAAGAACACCCTTTGGTTGGGTCAATGAGGGCCTCAGATGCCCTGATTTTGCACTGACTTGCTTGAAAAGTCAACTCTTGATCAGATGACTTCCCCATGGAATTTCTTCATGAAAATTGATATGCATACTCCCTATACCATATAGAGACCAATAGAAACAAGAATGACCAAAAAATTTGGAGTTATGGCCTTTGAAACCAAAACCCTAATTTTAGGTCAACTGTGCAGTCAAGCCTGGCTCTGCTTCCATACCAATCCCAGTTCTTGTGATCCTTTGACATTCTTGACTTTGAGAGGATGTAATATGATACTTGAGCATACATGGACCCCTTTGAAGTGATTGATGGCCTTTGGAGTGGCTCAAGAAGCTCTTGGATTTCTCAGATCACAAACCCTAGGTGCAGATGACTTAGAATCAATGTAATGAATCAAAAATGTGGTATGAGATGCTATGATTGTGTTTATGAATATGAAATGATCACAAGCCATGGTGTGAATGGGTGAGGGCAAATTTGGGGTGTTTACACCGACATGCTGGGGATAAAAGGGATTATGATGGGGACGGCCATCAAGTAAAGCTGTAGGATTCTCTAGGGATTAATGAAAAATGATGGGGACGGCCATCAAGTTCATAAAGCAAAGCAACCAACGATGGGGACGGCCATCGGGCTAAAAAGAAAAGGGACCACGACGGGGACGGCCATCGGGTTAAAGAATAAATGAAATAAACAGATGATGAGGTACGGTCATCAAAGGTGAAGGACGATCACCTAGCAGGGGACGGCTGCTCTGTAAGGATTAAGATGAGGGACGGTCATCTAAGGTGGAGGACGACCGCCTGGCATGGTACGGCTGCCGAAAATATCGCGACATAAGACGAATGTCGGATAAAAGGTCAACGATGGGGACGGCCATCGGATGAGCATGATGAAGGACGATCATCAAGAGGTGGAGGACGACCACCTAGCAGGGGACGGCTGCTCTCAAGGTTTATCGTGACATAGGACGAATGTCAGATAACCAAAATCAACAATGGGGACGGCCATTGGATAAAATGATGAAGAACAATCATCAAAAAGGTGAAGGACGATCACCTAGCAGGGGACGGCTGCTAAATATCACGACATAGGACGAATGCCGGATAAAGGGTCAACGATGGGGACGGCCATCGGATGAGCATGATGAAGGACGATCATCAAGAGGTGGAGGACGACCACCTAGCAGGGGACGGCTGCTCTCAAGGTTTATCATGACATAGGACGAATGTCAGATAAAAAGAAAATTCACTTTACTGGGGAAAAAGTAAACACGGACGAGTGTTTATATCCAAGAAATAAAAGGTATAAGTGTTTTGACGTTTGTGTATAGATTAAAGACGCGGACGAGCATCCTTAAGACTACGATACGGACGAGTATCGAGTAGAAACAAATACTGACACGTGTTCAGAGATGATGATACGGACGAGTATCAACTGGTTAACAGAGAACACGTACGAGTGTTGAATCTGAGGGGACTCTTCTGGGGAATAGTAGACACAGACGAGTGTCTATATTCAAGAAGACAAAAGTGTTTGACACAGTGTATGGATTAAAGATGCGGACGAGCATCCTTAAGACTATGATACGGACGAGTATCAAGTAGAAACAAACGCTTGACGCATGTTCTGAGATGATGATACGGACGAGTATCAACTGGTTAAAAAAGAACAAGGACTAGTGCTGAATCTGCGGGGATATATAAATGGTGTATACAAGATACGGACGAGTATCTGTATAAGCATGATTGGAGTATGGGTGATGTATAGATGAGTATTTGTCCTGCTGGGGAGAGTGACACGGACGAGTGTCAAAAGGAGAAAAGTATAGTATAAACAAGTATCTGGTATACAAAGTCTTAGGTTACTGTGCTGGGGAAAATGACATGGACGGATGTCAAGGAAGTTATGTATATATAAGTATTTGTGAGTGCAAAGGGGACGCTTTGGCTTTCTGTTGGGGATATGACACGGACGGGTGTCGAGAAGTGTCTGTAATATACAAGTGTTTGTTTGTAAAGAAAAGCTCGGGCGACTTTACTGGGGAATCATGACACGGACGGGTGCCAGGAAGTATCTGTATTTGTTAGTGGAAATGCCTTAACTCTCTGTTGGGGAATCTGGGGAGCATTCCGTATACTGTTGATGGGTTGCTAATATTCACAAGTGTTTGATTCAGACCATGACTTATGATTATGCTACATGTTTGATTTTTGCCATAATGCTTCCGTATTAAACGGAATGCTACGCTTTGTGGGGTGAATATGATGTGAATGCTATGATTATGCAAAAGATACCGCTCCGGGATTCGGATCCCATTGCTGTGAAGATCTCTGGCTGATCTGTTTGAAGTGAACATCCCAGCTGGGGATGAGATCATTGGTAGATCTGATAAGATGTATCTGCTTGGGGGAATAGGTCATTGATAGACCTGTCTTAGTTAATGAGGGACCCAGCTGGGGTTTGTAGAAGCTTTCGTCACTCTGTTGTGATTCCTTCATGCGTTGCTCTTCTGAATAGAGACTGAATCTCTGTGGGGAGATGGTTCCCTGGCTTTTGTACTTGGCTGAGGAAGAATGATTGGCACCTCTGTAAACACCCCAAATTTGCCCTCACCCATTCACACCATGGCTTGTGATCATTTCATATGCATAAACACAATCATATCATCTCATATCTCATTTTTGTTTCACTGCATAGATTCAAAGTCATATGCACCTAGGGTTTGTGATCTGAGCAATCCAAGAGCTTCTTGAGCCATTCCAAAGGCCACCAATCACTTCAAAGGGATCCATGTGTGTTCTTGCATCATATTACATCCTCTCAAAGTCAAAAATGCCAAAGAATCACAAGAACTGGGATTGGTATGGAAGCAGAGCCAGGTTTGACTGCACAGTTGACCTAAAATTAGGGTTTTGGTTTCAGAGGCCATAACTCCAAATTTTTTGGTCATTCTTGTTTCCATTGGTCTCCATATGGTATAGGGAGTATGCATATCAATTTTCATGAAGAAATTCCATGGGGAAGTCATCTGATCAAGAGTTGACTTTCTGGACAAGTCAGTGCAAAATCAGGGCATCTGAGGCCCCCAATGACCCAACCAAGGGGTGATCTTCATCATTTTGAGTGTATATGATCTTTATTTGATCATGGAAGAAGGTTTAAGTTCACAAAATTCAAGAATTACAAGTTTTTGCAAAGTTGACTTTTTAGGGCATGGTTGACTTTTCAAGAATATGTCATTTTATGCCACTTTTCAAACCTTACTTTTTGATCCAAAAATGCTTCAAATGGAAAAACTTTGGTCATGAAAGTTGTAGATTAGATCTTTCCCTTTTCAAAAAGTACAAGAACATGATCTAATTCATTTTGGATCAAAAGTTATGGTGTATTAAAGTTGGCAAAAATCACTAATTTTCAAGTTATGCACTAAAAGGAAAACTTGCAATTTCATGAACCAAGCATTCTAGTAGCTTCAAAGTGACTTCAAAGCTGCATTACATGATCACACCTGACCCCAAAAACAGGTTTGGTCCAAGGAATTTTGGATGGCTTGCCTTGATTTTCAAAAGTTCCATAAAGCATTTTCATAAGTATGCAAAAAGAGGATTCTTGGCAAAATCATGCTTCAAGGAATTATGTGATCACTAGCTGATCTCTAAACATTGCCATGACCAATTGAGACATCATGTGACAAAATTCAGCAAGCATTGTTTCATGTACTTAGCATAAACTCATGAGAAAACACAAGTTGTCAAGTTGCAAAAGCTAGCATAGCTTGTCATCCATATGTTGCAGTCAGCTACAAACAATCCAAGGGCTCTCCTCAACTCAAGCTGGAGCAAGACATGACTTGAACCTGCTGCTGCCATGACCCATACTCTCAAGGACACAAACTTGACTTTTTTGCAAAAGGCTCCCATACTCTTGGCACAGTGCCCAGCCACCCTACTGACCTGCCTCACAGTCTATCCACACAAGTTGGAGATGATATAGCTAAGCATTGAGCATTGAAGCTGGCCAAGAACTCAGCATATCACAAAACTGTCCAAAACTCTTCTCCCTTCGAATCTCATTTTCCAGCCATCAAACATCCCATTTCTCTTCACCAACAAATCAAATACATAAAAAAGAACCAGAATCCACCATGAATGCAGCCTGAAACCCTACTAATCACAACTGCCAAACCTGCCATATCAGAACTCAAGCTTCCAAAATAGCCACTAGCAAGAGGTTGTGAACATCCCATTGGCTTCAGGGGGTCCAGAGAAGGCATTTTGCACCAGAGCAAGGTCAGGAGAGCTCAAAGTCACAGTTCATCACTTCAGGTAGCTTCAGGTTTACAACTTTTCAGAGCTTGATTTTTATGTTAAAAATTGATTGTGTATGCTTTGCTGGTCATGGGGATGGTTTTAGATTTAAGAATGAGTGAGAAATGAGGATTTACCAGGGCTCTGAAATTTTGCCCGTGAAACTTCATGGCTTCGATTCCTTTAGTTTAAGCATGAGAAATTCATTTTGAGAGTTGATTCGAGTAAGGTTTGAGTAGAGGAACATTTCCCTGGCATTAATTTGAAGAATGGTGGCCTGAATCGTATTTTAGGGTTTTGGGGTCGCCGGGGAAGATGACCGGAGCTCCCCTCCGGTCACCTGAGTTTAATTAACCCTAATCCTGTAATTAATTTCCATTTGAATCTGGCACGTTGGATCAGTGGACTTCGTTGACCTCCCGCGCGCATGTGTGGCCTGGATTCACTCAATTAGCCCTAATCCATTTTATTTAGTTTAATTAATCTTAATTAAATTAATTTAATCAGAACCAACCACAGCCCTTGGATAACGCGCGTGGTCAGCAGTTTCAAACCCAGGATCAATCTCAGCCTTCCATTCTGTTGACTTTTCCATTTTTCTCTATTTTATTTCATTTATTTCATATTTGTTTTGCATAATTAATTTAAAATAGCAAAATTGTTTTAAAAATTATGAAACTTTTTCTCAAGAGTTTCATTAATTTTTAAAACACAAAAATATTTTTATTTTCATTTTTTTGCATTTAAAAAGTATTTTAAAATATTTAAAAGTTTATTTTTAATTGATTAATGAAAATTAATTTATTAAAAATACTTTTAGGTATTTAAAAATCACCAAAAAATTCATGAAATGTTCTAAGACATTTAGAAACATTGTCCAACCTTCAAACCAAATTTCTTTTTTGATCTTGATGCATTTTGAGAATTTTTCATTGAATTAAAATCATTTTTATGCATTAATTTGATCCAAAGTTCAAAAAATCATTTCTGCCTATTCATGAGGAGTTGGACATTGATTCTTCTTGCATTGCATTGTGTTTAGCATGTAGTTTTTGAGATTAAATGGCCATGATTTGATCTTTCATTTTCCATTTGTTTGATAATTTTCTTGTTTAGGAACCCTAAAAACCCTAGAATCTTAAGAAAACCATAACTTGAATTTGGTTAGGAGTTGAAACCTCTCCTTTGGGCATTGGTTTAGTATAGGATTAGGGGTCCTTTGAGTGGCATTTTCAATTTTTCATAATGTTGTTTGCTTCTGGTTTTGGTTTTTGCTTGTTGTATTGTTCATAAACCCTAATTTGGGCTTCCATATGCATCCATCTTGCATTCTCTTGCATAACATGACTTGCCATGACATTTCAAGCATCCATGTGATTCATTTGACATCATAAGACATATAGAAAGCATGTTTGATCATTGCATCATGTATTTGCCATGTTGTATGCCATGTGCACTGCATAACTTTTCATGTTTGTTCTTGGTTCTTAGCTTGCTTCATTTGCATTTATGAACTTGTATGATCATTTCCATGTGCTGCCTCATGTTTGTAACATCTCATAGCATCATTAACATCATGCATGTGCTTCTGGTTTGGCTTCTCATCATGTCATCTCATCCCATTTTGCATTGCATTGCATTTCTTTCCTAACATTTCAGGTGGTAAGTGAATTTGAGAAGTGAATTTGCCTTCACTTCTCATGACTTTTCTTTTCATGTCTCTTGCATCCATGCT
Organism: Lathyrus aphaca; assembly: GCA_963966055.1. Taxonomy (NCBI): domain Eukaryota; kingdom Viridiplantae; phylum Streptophyta; class Magnoliopsida; order Fabales; family Fabaceae; genus Lathyrus; species Lathyrus aphaca. The sequence goes on from OZ014525.1 coordinate 9,965,716, forward strand.
GCATTTTTATATGTGTTTGAGTTTGAGCTTGCTCATTCTTATTCTTCCCACTTTCTTTCTTCAAGTGACTTGACTTCTTGAATGAAGCAAGTCACTTTGCTTCTCTTGATCCTTTCATCTGCTTCCTGGTGGTTCCACAGAAGATTGTTCTTGTAAACCTCACAAACCCTAGGAACAACCAAGCATGACAATGATTAGGGTTTTGATTAGTATCCCCTCTTAGTTTTACCTTTGTGTCTCTCTTGAGTCTCTCTTCTCATCTCATAATCAGGGACTAAACCCTAAAGGCTTTAAGGCTTTGTGATTAAGCTTATGCCTGCATCCTTCTATTAGGATGGAGTGTATAACTTTAATCCTAAGTGTTAAACCCTTAATGTGTTTAAATCTCTTAATCAATTCACTTAATAATCATCAAGACATCACACTTGTAACTTGGGCCTTGCATTAGGGTTCTAATTCTTCCTTAATTGGTTAAGAAGGACTAACCCTAGTGTTAATGGACAAGTCCCCCTCAAGTTGTCTTACAAACCATAAAACTCACTTCATCATCATATCATTAATCTAAAACCCACTTAATCAAAGGCTTGTTTTGTCATGAGTTTAATCCCTAATCATGGATTAAGTTGAGGAGTTTTCCTCAGCTTAAACATTCTCATCTATTATCCTTCTATTAGGATGGTGTAATGAGTCTGTTTAATCCCTGATTATGGCTTAACCTCATTACTCAACACTAAACAAAAACAACAAAAACATCTAAATAATCACAAGTAGGTTAATGATCTTAATCCTACACCAAAGGTGATTAAGTGTGAGAATCTGACTTCACACTTAAGGTATTCTCATTACCCCTAATCAAAGGGAAGATGTGATGAGTTTACTAACCCATTGGTTTAGGCTTAAGCTCATTAACTTATGACAAATTCAAAAAGCAATAAAAGACTGAAAACACAAAAAACAAACAATAATCGTCTCCTCCGGGATTCTTTTCTCATCATCTTCACTCATAAACGAGAACTTGCTTCTTCCGTCTAATGCAAGACAGTTAGCATCTGTGCCAGACAGATCATACACTTGAGCATTGACAAGCAAGCAGTTCACAAGTCAATTCACCTTTCAGTCTCTTTGGGTCGAACTACGGTGTTCTGACTTCCTCATTGCACGAGAGGATACGTAGCCATAACTTAACAGTTATCGAACAAAAGTCTCTGTATATTCCCCCTCTTTCAGCATCATTCTTTAAGCCTCATTATCATGAGCATTTCCTCTTTGTTCTTACACTGACACTTTCATACTTCATATCACTTATGCACTATACACTGACACCTGTACATCCTTTTCCAGCTCTTTATACACAAATTGCACTGACACTACCCCTTTAAAACACAAGTCTTTCAAGCGTGGATCCCGTCGAGTACGGCGGACAATCTGGGTGCTAATACCTTCCCAGGTTGTAATCAACCCCCCTTCCCAGTCTCTCTGGTTCGCAACCGTCTTATCCATCTCTTTCTAGGTCTATGCAGCATTGCCTTTCCTCCGGGATAAAAATGCCTAGCTGGCGACTCTATTCATCTCCAGTGAGTTCACTGCTGTGTGTTCTCATTGTCCCTCTCGCCGACCGTTCGCGTCTGTACCTTTACCTGGGCCTATGTCCCATTTTATCGGGAGCGACAGCTTGGCGACTCTGCTGGGGACCCTTATACTGCAACCAGGGCTTCTGGTTCTTTTTGTGGGTTCCTCCTAGAGCTTGTTTGATTTGTGTTTACTGGGGTGTTATGTGCTTATTTGTGTTTGTATACTTGTTTTATTTTTACTGCTTTATGTACAGTTGCTTTACTGCTTTCTTTATTGCTTTTGTATATATCATACTGTCATGCTGCTGGCTGGATCTGGTTTTTGTTTTGGTGGGTGGGTGATTCATTGAGAGTTAAGGTCCTATACCTGGGACCTGAGTGACACCTAGGCTAGAGTGAATCATATTCTTTCCCATTCCATCTCGGTCTGGTGCGGGAATATGAAACACGGTTCAGATATGGGTTTCTTCTTGAGAACTCTGTGTTGCAGATTTCCTGCAATGCTAGGGCTATCTGGGAAGCCTGCTAAGTCTGGATGACCTTTTAGTATTGACCTTCAGAAACTGAGGTGAATTAGAGGAGGAACTTTTATGGTTATTGTAAACACTGTACCTCCGGGTTAGAAGTGTTTACACTTCTCATAACTGATCCAAGTCTGAGGATCCTTGTTTTAGAACACCACCTGTGAGGGGGTCGGGCTGTTTACAGGTTTGCAGGTACCTTGACCTCAGAATACCCTGTTACTTTGTTTGAATAAGAGTACTCCATTTTGGGACAGTTCTTGTGATTCTAAACCCTGGACATGTGGCTCTTTATTTGAGCCCCCCACCTTGGTTACTGGACTTATAGACCTCCATCTGGATTTCTTACACACATGGACTTATATCAGAGCACTTGATCAGATCCAGCTCAGTCACAAACCCTTGCATATCATTTGCATACATAATCATTGCATCATATTGACATTTGCTTATTTGTGTTTCAGGGTATCCGTCTTCATTTGGTTTTGGTTTTGACCCCATCTTCAGTATTGACCTATCTTCATCAGCACTTGCTTCAGCTATCAGCTATCTACTTCAGTCACCTGCACCAGCCAATCAGTGGCCCATTTCTTCAGTATCCTCATCAGCACTTGTCTTTACTCAGTCTCAACATCATGGCACCTAAAAAGAGCAACATCACCTACCACTTCTTCCAGCCAGAGCTATCTGACATCAGGAGGATTCAGACCCTGATCACTCCAGACCATATACCACTGTTCAGGGAACACCATGGAGATATACTTGATATGGTTATGGATCTGGACCCCTCACAGAGAAGCCTGATCCACACTTGCCTTCAGTTTTATGATCCCCCACTGAGATGCTTCACTTTTCAAGACTTTCAGCTGGGCCCTCTATTGGAAGAATACTCATCATTAGTTGGTATACCTATCAGGGGTGGAGTCCCTTTCAACCCTGAGATGGTCTTTCCTGGTAATGAAGAGGTAGCAAAGGCATTGCATCTGGAACCAGTCCTGATTGGGCAACATATGACTTCTAAGGCTGGAATCCCTGGCCTGCATCTGGATTTCTTGATCTCTCAAGCTACCCTGAAAGCTTCTCTAGGAGAATGGAAAGCAGTCTGTGCTTTGTTGGCCTTATGCATATATGGGATTGTATTATTTGCAGATGAGCCTCGATTCATTAGTAAGAATGCAATTCATCTTTTCATCCTGAAGAACCCAGTGCCAACTTTGTTGGGGGATCTCTATTATTTAGTGCATCAGAGGAATGAAAAGCAAAGGGGGAGATTAGTAAGATGCTGTGCTCCTTTGTTCCATACTTGGCTTCTCAGGCATTTGCCCAAGACAGATGCATTTTTGAATCCTCATCAGCAGAGAAACTGGGCTGGAAGACTTACTACTCTAACTTCAGCTGATATCAGGTGGTGCACTCAAAGCACAAAAGGCAGGGATATCATCACCAGCTGTGGGCATTTTCCCAATGTGCCCCTAATAGGAGTTAAGGGTAGCATTAATTACAACCCTCTGCTGTTTAAAAGACAACTGGGCTATGCACTGGTCCACATTCCTAAGGCACAGGACTTGGTTGAGACTCTTTATTGTGAGAACAAGATTAATCTGGCTATTGTTAGGCAGGCAGCCTGGGCCTGGGACAATGTGCAGACTAAGGGGGTAACCATCCTGGGGAAGTGTAACAATGTGGCATCAGCACAATACTATGATTGGTCCCATGCCAGGGCCCAATTCTCTGGGATGCCCTTTACTATTGAAGATATGCCTGGGCCTTCCACAGCACCACCTCCAGCAACTGTCAGCTTAGAGGAGTTTGAGAAATTGAAAGAAAGAAATGAGAAGTTGACTCAAGCTTTGCAGAAGACCCTCTATGAGAGGAGTGATGGAAGATTGGATATTGAAAGGTTGGAAAAGTTGAAGAAAGAGCATCTGGCTAGGATTGAGAAGTCTGAAGATTACATTAAGAAGTCTAGGGCTGGAGAACAAATTCTGAAGAATGCTTGCAAGGAAGCCCAATTCCAGAAAGCCAGGACAGACTTGTATCTGAAGGAGAGTCAGGCTAGGTGGGTCAGGATCACCGAGGCTCGTACTCTGGAGGACAAAAGGGTCCAGGATAAGATGGAACAGGTGGAAGCTAGTGCAAAAGAGCAACAAGATGCCCTGGCAGCAGCCCAGAGGGAGATATCAGAGCTGAAGATCAGAGCTGGAGTGAAGAGGTCAAAGGACCAAGGTCAACACAAGAGGCTAACTGCAGCTGTTGCTACAAGGAATCTCCTCATCAGGAACCTTACGGAGCGTCCAGCTGATCCTGTGACCGAAGCACTTCTCAAGGAAGTTCGGGAGGATGAGTTTGGTCTTGGTGTTTGACCATTTGCTTGTTGTTGCTTTTATTCCATGTACTTTTATTTTCTTATGATGTATTTTGACCCCTTAGAGGGCTTGTGTTGTAAAAAGAACAAGTTGTATTATTTTACTTTCTGTAATATATGTTTGTGTTGGTTTGCTTCATTTGAGTTTTCTTCAAACAACATCAACAGCATCTTCGAGGGTCTGGAAGGGTCAAAACTGAATGCCAAGCCGGATACCTTGAGAACAAATAAGCATACTGCATTGCATGCTAACCCTTTGTTTGTTTTGTAGGTTTTTGTTTTGTTGTTGCTAACTCTGTTGTGATGTTCAGGAATTATTGCTCGACGACGAGGGTTCCCACTCAACAGGCCACACAGATACCCCACCCGTAACAATCTTCCGGGCATACAGATGGATCAGATGCAGCAGGACCTTACTGAGGTCAGGAACCAAATGACCAACGAAAGGTTGGAAATGAGGAACCAAATGACACAGTTTATGGAAGTAATGAACAACATGGCTCAAAGCCAGGAGAGGCTCAGAGCACTGGTAGAAGGGAGAAATCAGGAAGATCATCAGCCGGGGACTGCTGGGACTAGCAACAATGAAAGAGTCCAACCACATGCTAATCCCCCAGTCTTTGGACCTCACCTCCATCCAGAGGCTAACATCCCTGTCAATATACAAGGGACTGCCACAGCAGGAAGGGTACTACAAGAAGACCCTCAAGAAGACCAGTTCACAGTGATGGGAGCCGGGGAGGAGGCTTATGATAGAAGGTTGGAGGAGATAGTTGAGAAATTAAGGTCCTTGGAGTCTCAAAACTCTTTGGGTTTTGATGTTATGGATATGGGCTTGGTAGACGGGGTCAGGATTCCCCACAAGTTTAAGCCACCATGCTTCGAGAAGTATAATGGGACTTCCTGTCCCCGAACCCATCTGCAATCTTTTCTCGGGAGGCTAAAGGCCTGTACCATGGACGAGAAGCTGTGGATGTTCTACTTTGAGGATAGCTTGACTGGAGCTTCGAGGGAATGGTATTCCCATCTGACAAGAGCAACTATTAGATGCTGGAAGGACCTGGCAGAGGCCTTCATCAGACAGTATCAGTATAATCTGGATATGGCACCCAACAGGACCCTCCTAATGGGGATGTCACAGTCATCTAGAGAGAGCTTCCGAGAGTATGCTCAAAGATGGAGACAGCTTGCTGCTGCTGTCCAGCCACCTATGTCAGAAAGGGAGATGGCTGATATGTTCATGAACACCCTTCAGGGGACTTACATTGATAGGCTAGCTGCCTTCTCATCTACCAGCTTTGCAGATGTAGTCATAGCCGGGGAGAGAATTGAAAGCCTATTGAAGATGGGTAAGATCTCAGACAATGGTGCAAGCTCATCCAGTAATGCAAGAAAGCCTTTTGCAGGCCCAAGAAGGACTGGTGAGACTAATGCCATCCACACCAATAGGGGCAGGCCCCAATATGTTCATAGATCTGTGGCAGCAGTCACTATTCCCACTCCAGCCCATCCACAACCAGCTTATCAACCTCCGCAGCAAAACTATCAGCAACAACCTCAGTACCACCAACAAAATCAGTATCCTCCGAGAAATTACAACAACAGCAACACCAACAACAATAATCAGCAAAGGCCATTCCAGCAGAGGCCTTCTCAAGCCAACAGGGTGATCGATCCGATCCCTATGCCATATGCTACATTGCTGCCACAACTCCTGAAACTCAACCTAGTTGAGCTAAGGACGTTGGCACCTCCAGATCCCAACAGTTTACCCAGGAATTACGACTCCAACGCCAGATGTGCCTTCCATTCAAATGCGCCTGGCCATAGTACAGAAAAGTGCAGAGCCTTGCACATGAAGGTACAAGACCTGGTAGACTCTAAGGCCCTGAATTTCGCACCACCGCCCAATGTCAATAAGAACCCCATGCCAAACCACGGTGGTCCCAGAATTAACGCTATTGAAGAAGACAAGCCGTCTTATTTAATAACCGATGTGGGTCAGATTCGGACACCGTTGGTGGAGATCAAGGCTCAACTCCTCGAATGTCAAATGTTCCCGGGGTGTGAGTTAGGGTGCGCTTACTGCAATATTTCAGTAAATGGGTGCGATAACCTGAGGAATGGCATAGATGGCCTTATTCAGAGTGGCCAGCTTCAGATCACCACATCATTTCCAACAAATCCAGCAATCTCATCAGCAACAGTTCATGTATCTCCTACAACTGCAGCAACCATTGTTCCTGACAATTCTTCGGCTTCATCAACAAGTACTTCATCTGTCATCTCAACTGATCAGTTATCAACAAATATTCCTGCTACAACTTCAACATCACTCCATTTTGAATCTCCTACAACAACAACATCCACCCTTCCGACAATGTCTCCTACAACTCCAGCAACAAACTCTGAAGATGTCTCAACTGTCACCATCTTTTATGATCCTGAAAACAACTCTGCCTACAACTCAGAAAGTGCTGCTCCCATCAGGGCACCAGTCACGATTTATTATGATCCGCAAACTATCACAGTCCCTTCAGCAGCTGCCATCAGTCCAGTCACTGTCACAGTGCCTGGACCAGTACCTTATGAAAGCAATAGGGCCATCCCTTGGCACTACGGCTCTGACATATACTGCGAAGGACAAAGAATCACTCTTGATGCATCAACACCTGCACCACAAATAGATAATGTGGGAGGAGGCGGAGGCTTCACCCGAAGCGGACGTCTCTTTGCTCCACAAATGCAAAGACCCACTGCCGAAGCAGAAGCTGCTGCCAAGGCAAAAGGAAAGAGCCCGGTGCAGGAAGATCAAGCTGTTAAGGAAGCTTTGAAAACACCATTCGATCAAGAAGTTGATGAGTTTATGAGAATCATCAAAAAGAGTGATTACAAAATAGTGGATCAGCTTCACCAGACGCCATCCAAGATCTCAATCCTATCACTGCTTATGTGCTCCGAAGCCCATCGGAATGCACTACTCAAAGTCTTGCACGCAGCTTACGTGCCTGAAGAGATCACTGTCAATCAGTTGGAAACCGTGGTTGGAAATGTTACTGCTAGCAATGGGCTAGGGTTCACCAATACTGACTTGACAACGGAAGGCCGCAACCATAACAAGGCCTTGCACATCACCATGGAATGTAAAGGTGCAGTCCTTTCCCATGTGCTGGTAGACACAGGGTCATCCCTTAATGTCTTACCAAAGAAGGCCCTGGTGAAGCTAGAGTATGAAGGACTGGCATTGCGTCCCAGTAACCTGGTAGTAAGGGCCTTTGATGGTTCTAAGAGATCGGTTCTAGGAGAGATTGAGCTACCTGTGACAATTGGCCCACAAACTTTTACAACGATCTTCTATGTGATGGACATTCAGCCTGCCTACAGCTGTTTGTTGGGTAGACCTTGGATTCATGCCGCTGGCGCAGTAACGTCTACCCTTCACCAGAAGTTAAAATTTGAGTGGGAAGGCCAAGTTGTTACTATCTGTGGGGAGGAGGATATATTTGTTAGCCATCTGGCTACTTATAAGTACATTGAGATGGATGGGGAGATCCATGAAACAATGAGCCAAGGATTTGAGGCCTTGAATGTCAATGAAGCATCTGCTGTATCCGGAATCTCCATGGCATCTTATCAACAAGCCCGGAAGGTTATTGAGGAAGGAACTGCCCAAGGCTGGGGCAAGGTTGTATCTGTGGAGGAAAAGAAAGACAAGTTTGGGTTGGGTTACAGACCAACTCAACAACATCAAGCGAAGGCTGCTGAAAAGCCCGGTTTTGTCAGTGGGGGGATGCTCACCCCTGATGCTATCAACAATTTGGAAGACGAGCTGGAAGAGGAGCGCAATCTGGAGAATTGGATTCGTCCAAAGATCCCGGGGAGCAGTATCTCAAACTGGTCTTCCCAGGAAATTATAAGAGTTACTCATGCAGAGTAATTATTATTTCCTGTATTTTTATAGCATGCATCAAAGTCCTGCATCTTGCCCAAGATGACAAGACTCATTTTGTAATCGGGCCATCTGTACTTTTTGTGCAAACAAGATTAATCAATGAAATATCAGACATCTTTTTGCAAATGGGTCTTTTTCCTTTTCGTTCACTGTTTTTCCATTTTTCTTTTTGTACAAAAAATAAATGGCGATGTTTTCAAAATGATAACTTTATTTCACTTTTCTAAGCAAGATTAAAATCAATCACTAAAATGAACAAACTGAACCCTTGCAGAGATTGCCTTCCAGACAGCACCGACAACAGCACGGCTATGACTTCGTATGACTTTGACAATCCAATCAATCAAGCTGATGAAGGGGTTGAAGAAGAATATGAGCTTCCTGAAGAGCTAGCCAGGTTGTTGAGACAGGAGGAAAAGGTTATCACTCCTCATCAGGAGGAGGTCGAAACGATTAATCTTGGTACAGATGAAGACGTGAAAGAGGTTAAAATCGGGGCCTGCTTACAAGACTCAGTGAAGAGACAACTGATTGATCTGCTTCAAGAATATGTGGACGTGTTTGCTTGGTCTTATCAAGATATGCCAGGGTTGGACACCGACATTGTGGTGCACAAGCTGCCTTTGAGAGAAGAGTGCCCACCGGTCAAACAGAAACTGCGCCGTACTCGCCCAGACATGGCAATGAAAATCAAAGAAGAGGTGCAAAAGCAGTGGGACGCCGGGTTCCTTGCTGTAACTAGCTATCCGCCGTGGGTTGCTAATATAGTACCTGTGCCTAAGAAAGACGGCAAAGTAAGAATGTGTGTTGACTACCGGGATCTAAACAGAGCCAGCCCGAAAGATGACTTCCCATTACCTCACATTGATGTATTGGTGGATAACACGGCTCAGTTCTCGGTATTCTCCTTCATGGACGGATTTTCAGGATACAATCAGATTAAAATGTCACCTGAAGACATGGAGAAGACAACATTCATCACACCTTGGGGCACGTTCTGTTACAATGTGATGCCATTCGGACTGAAGAATGCTGGTGCCACATATCAACGGGCTATGGTGACATTATTCCACGATATGATCCATAAAGAAATAGAATGTTATGTGGATGACATGATCGCCAAGTCCCTTACAGAGGAAGATCACCTGGTAAATCTGCTGAAGTTGTTCAAGCGTCTGAGGAAGTACCAATTGAAGCTGAACCCCAACAAGTGCACATTCGGGGTGCGATCTGGTAAGCTGCTGGGCTTTATTGTAAGCGAGAAAGGGATTGAAGTTGACCTTGATAAAGTCAAGGCTATTCAAGAGATGCCTGCACCGAAGTCTGAAAAAGAAGTTCGGGGGTTCTTAGGTCGATTGAACTACATTTCACGGTTCATATCTCACCTTACAGCAACCTGTGAACCTTTGTTCAAGCTGTTAAGAAAAGAACAGACGGTCAGGTGGAACGAAGACTGCCAAAGGGCTTTTGACAAGATCAAAGAATATCTGCAAGAACCTCCAATCCTTATTCCTCCAGTTGAAGGAAGACCTCTGATAATGTACTTGACAGTATTAGAAGAGTCTATGGGGTGTGTGCTGGGCCAACATGACGAGTCTGGTCGAAAAGAGTATGCAATATACTACCTAAGCAAAAAGTTTACCGACTGTGAACAACGTTATTCAATGCTCGAGAAAACTTGTTGTGCTTTAGCGTGGGCTGCTCGCCGACTGAGACAGTATATGTTGACCCACACTACTTTATTGATCTCAAAAATGGACCCGGTTAAGTACATTTTCGAGAAGCCAGCTCTTACCGGACGGGTTGCAAGATGGCAAATGATTCTCACGGAATATGACATCCAGTACACCTCTCAGAAAGCCATCAAAGGCAGTGTACTATCTGAATATCTTGCTGAGCAACCCATTGATGACTACCAGCCTATGAGATTTGACTTCCCTGATGAAGACATCATGTTCATTAAATCAAAAGATCATGAAGAGCCTATTCACACTGAAGGGCCCGACCCGGAAGAAGAATGGACTATGATGTTTGACGGGGCTGTTAACATGAATGGTCGCGGTGTTGGTGCAGTACTCATTACACCTAAAGAAGTTCACATGCCTTTCTCGGCAAAACTCACTTTCAACTGCACTAACAACGAAGCTGAATACGAAGCTTGCATTATGGGTCTTGAGGAAGCCATTGACCTCAGGATCAAGACATTGACTGTATTCGGAGATTCAGCTCTGGTAGTTAATCAAACCAACGGAAAATGGTACACCCACCAGGATCATCTGATACCTTACAGGGATTATACAAGAAGGTTATTGACTTTCTTCACAACAGTCAAACTTGAGTATATCCCTCGGGACGAGAATCAGTTTGCGGATGCTCTTGCTACCATTTCATCCATGATCAAAGTTCAAGCTGCTAACTTTGTACCTCAGATTTCAGTGTCCAGACTCGACAGACCAGCATATGTATTTGCAGCAGATGTTGTCAAAGATGATAAGCCTTGGTTCCATGACATTAAATGCTTCTTGGAGGATCAAGCATACCCACCTGGGGCATCTTCCAATGATAAGAAGACTTTAAGAAGGCTTGCTGGTAGTTTCTTTCTGAACACTGATGGGTCTTTATACAAAAGGAACTTTGATATGGTACTCCTCAGATGTGTTGATAAGGTGGAAGCAGATTTGTTGATGCATGAAGTGCACGAAGGATCTTTTGGTACCCATGCTGGAGGACATGCCATGGCTAAGAAGTTGCTAAGATCAGGTTATTACTGGATCACAATGGATGCAGACTGTTGTGCCTACGCCAGAAAATGCCATAAATGCCAGATTTACGCAGATAAGGTGCATGTGCCTCCCAATCCTTTGAACATCATGTCTTCACCATGGCCCTTTGCCATGTGGGGCATTGATATGATTGGCAAGATTGAGCCAACTGCTTCGAACGACCACAGATTCATCCTGGTCGCCATTGATTATTTCACCAAGTGGGTTGAAGCAGCATCATATGCAAATGTTACAAGACAAGTGGTAGCCAGATTTCTGAAGAGAGATATCATTTGTCGATATGGAGTTCCCGAGCGAATCATCACTGATAATGGTTCCAATCTAAACAACAAAATGATGGCTGAGTTGTGCCGGGACTTCAGGATCCAACATCACAATTCTTCTCCTTACAGGCCAAAGATGAATGGCGCTGTTGAGGCAGCAAATAAGAATATCAAGAAGATTGTGCAGAAGATGGTAGTCACTTACAAAGACTGGCATGAAATGCTACCGTTTGCCTTGCATGGGTACCGCACGTCAATCAGAACATCCACTGGGGCAACACCGTATCAGCTTGTGTATGGTATGGAAGCAGTCCTACCTGTTGAAGTGGAATTACCCTCTCTGCGGGTACTAATGGATATTAAACTGAGTGAAGAAGAATGGGTTCGGGCCCGATATGAACAACTGAGTCTGATCGAAGAGAAAAGATTGGCCGCAATCTGTCATGGGCAGTTATATCAGAAGAGGATGAAGAAAGCCTTCGATCAGAAAGTCAGGCACCGAGAATACCAAGTAGGAGATCTTGTGCTGAAAAGAATCCTCCCTCCTCATACAGACCACAGGGGCAAATGGACTCCAAATTATGAAGGACCATTTGTGGTAAAGAAAGTTTTTTCCGGTGGAGCACTGATGCTCAGCACCATGGATGGTGAAGATTTCCCGTCCCCTGTGAATTCAGATGCAGTTAAAAAATACTTCGCATAAAAATGACCCGCTGGACATAAAACAGAATATAAGTCCAGGCAAAAATAGGGCATCCCGGCGAGTCAAAAACAGAATAAAAGACTCGGGCAAAAGTAAGGGAAAATAAACAAAAAATGTACACCCGCTGAGTTGAAAAGCCGCATTGGACAACTCAGGCAAAAATGGGTATCCCGATGGATTGAAAATCCGAAAGGGCGATCCATGCAAAATAAGGGAATAAGCGAACAACTGCATTCTGAATTCGTCTGTATCACCTACGACCTGGTAAGCCTCTAAAGGATCAAGCTTCAATCAGAATCAGCCTCCTACAGAAAGCAAGACGAGAAGAACGTCAAAAGTCATACGAGTCATAGCGAAAGAGGAAGCTCCTTTGAAAGCGTCGTCAACATCGCCAACACTTTGTTTCTCAATTTGTAACAATCCCCTCATTTCAGGAGATATGTTTCCTTGACTGTATCTCGCCAATTCAGGGCACATGAATTAATAAATTCAGAGTTTTCAGTCATGTCTCGTCTTATACATTTTTATTTGCAAAAATGTCTGATGTCTCTAAAAAACTGATTGCATAAGTACAGATTCTTTTCTCTAAATAAAACGCGTGCTTGCAGGGAATGTACTTACTCTCAAGAGTGTCTAACTCCTATGACGGAATCCGGTAAGGGATACCTTGGGACCATTTGTGCGTTTCCTTATCTTTGCAGGATTGCAGGTATCCAGAATGCAACTTGGGGCATGAGAGCCTCGCCTCAGCAAGTTGACAAATCAATACTCGCTCGGTCTTAGCACCCGGGTGTTGTATCCCCAGCTGAGTTGCCAACGACTTTCCCCAACTGAGTTGCCACTTATTACTTATCCCCGTCAGAGTTGCCAGGCATCACAGAAGGCGCCCATATCCCCGGCTGAGTCAAGAATCCACCTCAACAGAATTTCTAGGGAGGTCTTTCAGTGATCTCTCTTTCTCCCCAGCTGAGTTGCCAACAACTTCCTCCCCCAACTGAGTTGCCAACAACTTTCCCCAGCCGTAGTGCCGATCATTCTTCCTCAGCCGAGTACAAAAGTCAGGGAACTATCTCCCCACAGATCCTCAGCCTCTATCCAGAAGAGCAACGCATAAAGGAGTCACAACAGAGTACAGAAGGCTTCTACAAACCCCAACTGGGTCCTATATTACAAGGATATGTCAATCAGTGACCTAGATCCCCAAGCAAATACATCTCACCAGATCTATCAATGATTTCGTCCCCAGTTGGGATGCCCATTTCAAACAGATCAGCCAGAGATCTTCGCGGCAGTGGGATCCGAATCCCGGTTTGGTACCCTCGCATAATCATGGCATTTGCATCATATTCACCCACACAGCGTAGCATTCCGTCTAAAACGGAGCATTACGGCAAAAATCAAATACATAGCATAATCATAAGTCATGTTTTGAATCAAACACTTGTGAATAATAACCATTCATCAGAATACAGAATACTTTCCCCAAAATCCCCACCAGAGTCCCCAGCAAAAGCAGTTGCCTCACAATTCACAAATACCAGTATATGTTCCTTTTGGCACCCGTCCGTGTCATCACCCCCCAGAAAAGACGCCTAAATACTCTTTACAAACAAGACCACCCGTATTACAGATACTTCTTGACACCCGTCCGTGTCACACCCCCAGCAGAAAGCCAAAGACATCCTCTTTGCACCCACCTATACTTGTATATACACATTTTCTTGACACCCGTCCGTGTCATGTCCCCAGCGCAGTCGCTTACACCTTTACAACTCATATACTTGTTGATACTTTTTTCTCCTTTTGACACTCGTCCGTGTCACTCTCCCCAGCAGATAAATATTCATCTGTACAAAACTCATACTTACTACTCATGTTACACCTATACAGATACTCGTCCGTATCTTGTATATACCAGTCATATCCCCACAGATTCGGCATTGGTCCGTGTTCTTTGTTAACCAGATGGTACTCGTCCGTATCATCATCTCAGAATATGCGTCAAGTGTTTGTTTCTACATGATACTCGTCCGTATCATAGTCTTAAGGATGCTCGTCCGCATCTTTAATCCATACACTGTGTCAAACACTTGTGTCTTCTTGAATATAGATACTCGTCTGTGTCTACTATTCCCCAGAAGAATTCCTTCAGATTCAACACTCGTCCGTGTTCTTTGTTAACCAATTGATACTCGTCCGTATCATCATCTCTGAACATGTGTCAGTACTTGTTTCTATCCGATACTCGTCCGTATCGTAGCCTTAAGGATGCTCGTCCGCATCTTTAATCTATACATCTAAACACTTTTACCTTTTTATTTTTGGTTGTAAGCACTCGTCCGTGTTTACTAGATCCCCAGTAGATCACCAACAAAGCAAATTTTCCTTTTTTATCTAACACTCGTCCTGTGTTATGATAACCCTGAGAGCAGCCGTACCCTGCTAGGTGGTCGTCCTCCGCCTCTTGATGGTCGTCCTCCATCATGCTCATCCGATGGCCGTCCCCATCGTTGATTTTTTAGCAGCCGTCCCCTGCTAGGTGGTCGTCCTCCACCTCTTGATGATCGTCCTTCATCATTTTATCCAATGGCCGTCCCCATTGATGATTTTTGGTTATCTGACATTCGTCCTATGTCATGATAAACCCCGAGAGCAGCCGTCCCTTGCTAGGTGGTCGTCCTCCACCTCTTGATGGTCGTCCTCCATCATGCTCGTCCGATGGCCGTCCCCATCGTTGACCTTCTATCCGGCATTCGTCCTATGTCGCGATATTTTCGGCAGCCGTACCCTGCCAGGTGGTCGTCCTCCACCTAAGATGACCGTCCCTCATCTTAACCCGACAGAGCAGCCGTCCCCTGCTAGGTGATCGTCCTTCACCTTTGATGACCGTACCTCATCATCTGTTTATTTCATTTATTCTTTAACCCGATGGCCGTCCCCGTCGTGGTCCCTTTTCCTTTTAGCCCGATGGCCGTCCCCATCGTTGGTTACTTTGCTTTATGAACTTGATGGCCGTCCCCGTCATGTTTCATTCGATCCCCAGAGAATCTTGCAGCTTTACTTGATGGCCGTCCCCATCATGATACCTCATTTTTCCCAGCTAGTCGGCCGTCCCCGTCTTGGCTTTACCTTTTATCCCCAGCATGTCGGCCGTCCCCGTCATTGCTTTATTTCCCACACTTTTCCCAGCATGTCGGCCGTCCCCGTCATTGCTATTTACCCAGCAGTCGTCCTCTGCTCGACGGTCGTCCTCCGTCGCCCACACTTTACAATATACTTTATTTTCCTTTTACAATCTATATCCCTTTTCTTCTTCATTCTGTGAGTGCAAATTTTGGCTTGTCTTTGGTATTCAACCACAAGTTATCTTGTTTGCCTGTTAAGCCGTAGCTTACAACCTGCACAGATAACTCATGTTTGAATAGGGGCAGCTGTAAACACCCCAAATTTGCCCTCACCCATTCACACCATGGCTTGTGATCATTTCATATGCATAAACACAATCATATCATCTCATATCTCATTTTTGTTTCACTGCATAGATTCAAAGTCATCTGCACCTAGGGTTTGTGATCTGAGCAATCCAAGAGCTTCTTGAGCCATTCCAAAGGCCACCAATCACTTCAAAGGGATCCATGTGTGTTCTTGCATCATATTACATCCTCTCAAAGTCAAAAATGCCAAAGAATCACAAGAACTGGGATTGGTATGGAAGCAGAGTCAGGTTTGACTGCACAGTTGACCTAAAATTAGGGTTTTGGTTTCAGAGGCCATAACTCCAAATTTTTTGGTCATTCTTGTTTCCATTGGTCTCCATATGGTATAGGGAGTATGCATATCAATTTTCATGAAGAAATTCCATGGGGAAGTCATCTGATCAAGAGTTGACTTTCTGGACAAGTCAGTGCAAAATCAGGGCATCTGAGGCCCCCAATGACCCAACCAAGGGGTGATCTTCATCATTTTGAGTGTATATGATCTTTATTTGATCATGGAAGAAGGTTGAAGTTCACAAAATTCAAGAATTACAAGTTTTTGCAAAGTTGACTTTTTAGGGCATGGTTGACTTTTCAAGAATATGTCATTTTATGCCACTTTTCAAACCTTACTTTTTGATCCAAAAATGCTTCAAATGGAAAAACTTTGGTCATGAAAGTTGTAGATTAGATCTTTCCCTTTTCAAAAAGTACAAGAACATGATCTAATTCATCTTGGATCAAAAGTTATGGTGTATTAAAGTTGGCAAAAATCACTAATTTTCAAGTTATGCACTAAAAGGAAAACTTGCAATTTCATGAACCAAGCATTCTAGTAGCTTCAAAGTGACTTCAAAGCTGCATTACATGATCACACCTGACCCCAAAAACAGGTTTGGTCCAAGGAATTTTGGATGGCTTGCCTTGATTTTCAAAAGTTCCATAAAGCATTTTCATAAGTATGCAAAAAGAGGATTCTTGGCAAAATCATGCTTCAAGGAATTATGTGATCACTAGCTGATCTCTAAACATTGCCATGACCAATTGAGACATCATGTGACAAAATTCAGCAAGCATTGTTTCATGTACTTAGCATAAACTCATGAGAAAACACAAGTTGTCAAGTTGCAAAAGCTAGCATAGCTTGTCATCCATATGTTGCAGTCAGCTACAAACAATCCAAGGGCTCTCCTCAACTCAAGCTGGAGCAAGACATGACTTGAACCTGCTGCTGCCATGACCCATACTCTCAAGGACACAAACTTGACTTTTTTGCAAAAGGCTCCCATACTCTTGGCACAGTGCCCAGCCACCCTACTGACCTGCCTCACAGTCTATCCACACAAGTTGGAGATGATATAGCTAAGCATTGAGCATTGAAGCTGGCCAAGAACTCAGCATATCACAAAACTGTCCAAAACTCTTCTCCCTTCGAATCTCATTTTCCAGCCATCAAACATCCCATTTCTCTTCACCAACAAATCAAATACATAAAAAAGAACCAGAATCCACCATGAATGCAGCCTGAAACCCTACTAATCACAACTGCCAAACCTGCCATATCAGAACTCAAGCTTCCAAAATAGCCACTAGCAAGAGGTTGTGAACATCCCATTGGCTTCAGGGGGTCCAGAGAAGGCATTTTGCACCAGAGCAAGGTCAGGAGAGCTCAAAGTCACAGTTCATCACTTCAGGTAGCTTCAGGTTTACAACTTTTCAGAGCTTGATTTTTATGTTAAAAATTGATTGTGTATGCTTTGCTGGTCATGGGGATGGTTTTAGATTTAAGAATGAGTGAGAAATGAGGATTTACCAGGGCTCTGAAATTTTGCCCGTGAAACTTCATGGCTTCGATTCCTTTAGTTTAAGCATGAGAAATTCATTTTGAGAGTTGATTCGAGTAAGGTTTGAGTAGAGGAACATTTCCCTGGCATTAATTTGAAGAATGGTGGCCTGAATCGTATTTTAGGGTTTTGGGGTCGCCGGGGAAGATGACCGGAGCTCCCCTCCGGTCACCTGAGTTTAATTAACCCTAATCCTGTAATTAATTTCCATTTGAATCTGGCACGTTGGATCAGTGGACTTCGTTGACCTCCCGCGCGCATGTGTGGCCTGGATTCACTCAATTAGCCCTAATCCATTTTATTTAGTTTAATTAATCTTAATTAAATTAATTTAATCAGAACCAACCACAGCCCTTGGATAACGCGCGTGGTCAGCAGTTTCAAACCCAGGATCAATCTCAGCCTTCCATTCTGTTGACTTTTCCATTTTTCTCTATTTTATTTCATTTATTTCATATTTGTTTTGCATAATTAATTTAAAATAGCAAAATTGTTTTAAAAATTATGAAACTTTTTCTCAAGAGTTTCATTAATTTTTAAAACACAAAAATATTTTTATTTTCATTTTTTTGCATTTAAAAAGTATTTTAAAATATTTAAAAGTTTATTTTTAATTGATTAATGAAAATTAATTTATTAAAAATACTTTTAGGTATTTAAAAATCACCAAAAAATTCATGAAATGTTCTAAGACATTTAGAAACATTGTCCAACCTTCAAACCAAATTTCTTTTTTGATCTTGATGCATTTTGAGAATTTTTCATTGAATTAAAATCATTTTTATGCATTAATTTGATCCAAAGTTCAAAAAATCATTTCTGCCTATTCATGAGGAGTTGGACATTGATTCTTCTTGCATTGCATTGTGTTTAGCATGTAGTTTTTGAGATTAAATGGCCATGATTTGATCTTTCATTTTCCATTTGTTTGACAATTTTCTTGTTTAGGAACCCTAAAAACCCTAGAATCTTAAGAAAACCATAACTTGAATTTGGTTAGGAGTTGAAACCTCTCCTTTGGGCATTGGTTTAGTATAGGATTAGGGGTCCTTTGAGTGGCATTTTCAATTTTTCATAATGTTGTTTGCTTCTGGTTTTGGTTTTTGCTTGTTGTATTGTTCATAAACCCTAATTTGGGCTTCCATATGCATCCATCTTGCATTCTCTTGCATAACATGACTTGCCATGACATTTCAAGCATCCATGTGATTCATTTGACATCATAAGACATATAGAAAGCATGTTTGATCATTGCATCATGTATTTGCCATGTTGTATGCCATGTGCACTGCATAACTTTTCATGTTTGTTCTTGGTTCTTAGCTTGCTTCATTTGCATTTATGAACTTGTATGATCATTTCCATGTGCTGCCTCATGTTTGTAACATCTCATAGCATCATTAACATCATGCATGTGCTTCTGGTTTGGCTTCTCATCATGTCATCTCATCCCATTTTGCATTGCATTGCATTTCTTTCCTAACATTTCAGGTGGTAAGTGAATTTGAGAAGTGAATTTGCCTTAACTTCTCATGACTTTTCTTTTCATGTCTCTTGCATCCATGCTGCATTTTTATATGTGTTTGAGTTTGAGCTTGCTCATTCTTCTTCTTCCCACTTTCTTTCTTCAAGTGACTTGACTTCTTGAATGAAGCAAGTCACTTTGCTTCTCTTGATCCTTTCATCTGCTTCCTGGTGGTTCCACAGAAGATTGTTCTTGTAAACCTCACAAACCCTAGGAACAACCAAGCATGACAATGATTAGGGTTTTGATTAGTCTCCCCTCTTAGTTTTACCTTTGTGTCTCTCTTGAGTCTCTCTTCTCATCTCATAATCAGGGACTAAACCCTAAAGGCTTTAAGGCTTTGTGATTAAGCTTATGCCTGCATCCTTCTATTAGGATGGAGTGTATAACTTTAATCCTAAGTGTTAAACCCTTAATGTGTTTAAATCTCTTAATCAATTCACTTAATAATCATCAAGACATCACACTTGTAACTTGGGCCTTGCATTAGGGTTCTAATTCTTCCTTAATTGGTTAAGAAGGACTAACCCTAGTGTTAATGGACAAGTCCCCCTCAAGTTGTCTTACAAACCATAAAACTCACTTCATCATCATATCATTAATCTAAAACCCACTTAATCAAAGGCTTGTTTTGTCATGAGTTTAATCCCTAATCATGGATTAAGTTGAGGAGTTTTCCTCAGCTTAAACATTCTCATCTATTATCCTTCTATTAGGATGGTGTAATGAGTCTGTTTAATCCCTGATTATGGCTTAACCTCATTACTCAACACTAAACAAAAACAACAAAAACATCTAAATAATCACAAGTAGGTTAATGATCTTAATCCTACACCAAAGGTGATTAAGTGTGAGAATCTGACTTCACACTTAAGGTATTCTCATTACCCCTAATCAAAGGGAAGATGTGATGAGTTTACTAACCCATTGGTTTAGGCTTAAGCTCATTAACTTATGACAAATTCAAAAAGCAATAAAAGACTGAAAACACAAAAAACAAACAATAATCGTCTCCTCCGGGATTCTTTTCTCATCATCTTCACTCATAAACGAGAACTTGCTTCTTCCGTCTAATGCAAGACAGTTAGCATCTGTGCCAGACAGATCATACACTTGAGCATTGACAAGCAAGCAGTTCACAAGTCAATTCACCTTTCAGTCTCTTTGGGTCGAACTACGGTGTTCTGACTTCCTCATTGCACGAGAGGATACGTAGGCATAACTTAACAGTTATCGAACAAAAGTCTCTGTATATTCCCCCTCTTTCAGCATCATTCTTTAAGCCTCATTATCATGAGCATTTCCTCTTTGTTCTTACACTGACACTTTCATACTTCATATCACTTATGCACTATACACTGACACCTGTACATCCTTTTCCAGCTCTTTATACACAAATTGCACTGACACTACCCCTTTAAAACACAAGTCTTTCAAGCGTGGATCCCGTCGAGTACGGCGGAAAATCTGGGTGCTAATACCTTCCCAGGTTGTAATCAACCCCCTTTCCCAGTCTCTCTGGTTCGCAACCGTCTTATCCATCTCTTTCTAGGTCTATGCAGCATTGCCTTTCCTCCGGGATAAAAATGCCTAGCTGGCGACTCTATTCATCTCCAGTGAGTTCACTGCTGTGTGTTCTCATTGTCCCTCTCGCCGACCATTCGCGTCTGTACCTTTACCTGGGCCTATGTCCCATTTTATCGGGAGCGACAACCTCGGCTGGGGAGAAAATAACAAGTGGCAACTCAGCTGGGGAGCAAGCACTTGGGTGCTAAGACTGAGTGAGTGTTAATTTGCCAGCTTGCTGGGATGAAGCTTTCATGCCCCATGTTGCGCTCTTGAATACCTGCAATCCTGCAAAGACAGAGAAACGCACAAGTAATCCCGAGGCATCCCTTACCGGATTCCGTCATAGGAGCGAGACACTCCCGAGAGTAAGTATATTTCCTGCAAGCACGTAGTTTTTATTTTTTGAGGATAAACATCTGTATTCATGCAATCAGTATTTTAAAGATATCAGACATTCTTTGCAAATAAAAAGAAGTGTACGAGGTGAAACTTGACTGAAAATCTGTTTTTATTAATTCATATGCCCTGAATTGGCAAGATACAGTCAAAGAAACATATCTCCTGAAATGAGGAGATTGTTACAAATTGAGAAACAAAATGCTGGCAATGTTGACGACGCTTCAAGGAGCTTCCCTCTTGCTATGACTCGTATGACGTTTGACATTCTTCTCGTCTTGCTTTCTGAAGAAGGCTGATTCTGAAAGAGGCTTGATCCTTTCGAAGCCTACCAAGTTGTAAGTGATACAGACGAATTCAGAATGCAGTTGTTCGCTTATTCCCTTATTTTGCATGGATCGCCCTTTCGGGTTTTCAATCCATCGGGATACCCATTTTTGCCTGAGCTGTCCAATGCGGCTTTTCAACTCAGCGGGTGTACATTTTTATTTATTTCCCTTATTTTTGCCCAAGTCTCTTATTCTGTTTTTGACTTGCCGGGATGCCCTATTTTTGCCTGGACTTACATTCTGTTTTTATGTCCAGCGGGTCATTTTTATGCGAAGTATTTTTTAACTGCATCTGAATTCACAGGGGACGGGAAGTCTTCACCATCCATGGTGCTGAGCATCAGTGCTCCACCGGAGAAGACTTTCTTTACCACAAATGGTCCTTCATAGTTTGGAGTCCACTTGCCCCTGTGGTCTGTATGAGGAGGGAGGATTCTTTTCAGCACAATATCTCCTACTTGGTACTCTCGGTGCCTGACTTTCTGATCAAAGGCTTTCTTCATTCTTCTTTGATACAACTGCCCATGACAGATTGCAGCCAATCTTTTCTCTTCAATCAGACTCAGTTGTTCGTATCGGGACCGGACCCACTCTGCTTCGTTCAGCTTAACATCCATCAATACCCGTAGGGAGGGTAATTCAACTTCAACTGGCAGGACCGCTTCCATACCATACACAAGTTGATACGGTGTTGCCCCAGTGAATGTTCTGATTGACGTGCGGTACCCATGCAAGGCGAATGGTAGCATTTCATGCCAGTATTTGTAGGTGACT
Organism: Lathyrus aphaca; assembly: GCA_963966055.1. NCBI lineage: Eukaryota > Viridiplantae > Streptophyta > Magnoliopsida > Fabales > Fabaceae > Lathyrus > Lathyrus aphaca. Next base: position 9,987,787 of record OZ014525.1, read on the forward strand.
ACCATCTTCTGCACAATCTTCTTGATATTCTTATTAGCTGCCTCAACAGCGCCATTCATCTTTGGCCTGTAAGGAGAAGAATTATGGTGTTGTATCTTGAAGTCCCGGCATAGCTCAGCCATCATTTTGTTGTTTAAGTTGGAACCATTATCAGTAATGATTCGCTCGGGAACTCCGTATCGACAAATGATATCTCTTTTCAGAAATCTGGCTACCACTTGCCTTGTAACATTTGCATAAGAAGCTGCTTCAACCCACTTGGTAAAATAGTCAATGGAAACCAGGATGAATCTGTGGCCATTTGAAGCAGTCGGCTCGATCTTGCCAATCATATCAATGCCCCACATAGCAAAGGGCCAGGGTGAAGACATTATGTTCAGAGGATTGGGAGGTACATGCACCTTATCCGCATAAATCTGGCATTTATGGCATTTTCTGGCGTAGGCACAACAGTCGGCATCAATTGTGATCCAGTAATAACCTGATCTTAGCAATTTCTTAGCCATGGCATGCCCTCCTGCATGGGTACCGAAGGATCCTTCGTGCACCTCGTGCATCAACAAGTCTGCTTCTGTTTTATCAACGCACCTGAGGAGTACCATATCAAAGTTCCTCTTGTACAGGGAACCGTCAGTGTTCAGGAAGAAGCTACCAGCAATCTTTCTTAAAGTCTTCTTATCATTGGAAGATGCCCCAGGTGGGTATGCTTGATCCTCCAAGAAGCACTTAATGTCATGGAACCAAGGCTTATCATCTTTGACAACATCTGCTGCGAACACATATGTTGGTCTGTCAAGTCTGGACACTGAAATCTGAGGCACAAAGTTGGCAGCTTGAACTTTAATCATAGATGAAATGGTAGCCAGAGCATCTGCAAACTGATTCTCATCTCGAGGGATATACTCAAGCTTGACCGTTGTGAAGAAAGTCAATAACCTTCTTGTATAATCCCTGTAAGGTATCAGATGATCCTGGTGGGTGTACCATTTGCCGTTGGTTTGATTAACTACCAGAGCTGAATCTCCGAACACGGTCAATGTCTTGATCCTGAGGTCAATAGCTTCCTCAAGACCCATAATGCAAGCTTCGTATTCAGCTTCGTTGTTAGTGCAGTTAAAGGTGAGCTTTGCCGAGAAAGGCATGTGAACTCCCTTAGGTGTAATGAGTACTGCACCAACACCACGACCATTCATATTAACAGCCCCATCAAACATCATAGTCCATTCTTCTTCTGGGTCAGGCCCTTCAGTGTGAATAGGCTCTTCATGATCTTTCGCTTTTATGAACATGATGTCTTCATCAGGGAAGTCAAATCTCATAGGCTGGTAATCATCAATAGGTTGCTCAGCAAGATATTCAGACAATACACTGCCCTTGATGGCTTTCTGAGAAGTGTACTGAATGTCATATTCCGTGAGGATCATTTGCCATCTTGCAACCCGTCCGGTAAGAGCTGGCTTCTCGAAAATGTACTTGACTGGGTCCATTTTGGATATCAATAAAGTAGTGTGGGTCAACATATACTATCTCAGTCGGCGAGCAGCCCACGCTAAAGCACAGCAAGTTTTCTCGAGCAGTGAATAACGTTGTTCACAGTCGGTAAACTTTTTGCTCAGGTAGTATATTGCATACTCTTTTCGACCAGACTCGTCATGCTGGCCCATCACACACCCCATTGACTCTTCTAATACTGTCAAGTACATTATCAGAGGTCTTCCTTCAACTGGAGGCATAAGGATGGGAGGCTCTTGTAAGTACTCCTTGATCTTGTCAAAAGCCTTCTGGCAGTCTTCATTCCACCTGACCGTCTGTTCTTTTCTTAACAGCTTGAACAAGGGTTCACAGGTTGCTGTAAGGTGAGATATGAACCGTGAAATGTAGTTCAATCTACCTAGAAACCCTCGAACTTCTTTTTCAGACTTCGGTGCAGGCATTTCTTGAATGGCTTTGACTTTATCAGGGTCAACCTCAATCCCTTTCTCGCTTACAATAAAACCCAGCAGCTTACCAGATCGCACCCCGAATGTGCACTTGTTGGGGTTCAGCTTCAGTTGGTACTTCCTCAGACGCTTGAATAATTTCAGTAGATTTACCAGGTGGTCTTCTTCTGTGAGGGACTTGGCAATCATGTCATCCACATAACACTCGATTTCCTTATGGATCATATCGTGGAATAATGTTACCATAGCCCGTTGATATGTTGCACCAGCGTTCTTCAATCCGAATGGCATCACCTTGTAACAGAACGTGCCCCAGGGTGTGATGAAAGTTGTCTTCTCCATGTCTTTAGGTGACATCTTGATCTGGTTGTATCCTGAAAATACGTCCATGAAGGAGAATACCGAGAACTGAGCCGTATTATCAACCAATACATCAATGTGAGGCAATGGGAAATCATCTTTCGGGCTGGCTCTGTTTAGATCCCGGTAGTCAACACACATTCTTACTTTGCCGTCCTTCTTAGGCACATGTACTATATTAGCAACCCACGGCGGATAGCTAGTTACAGCAAGGAACCCGGCGTCCCACTGCTTCTGTACCTCTTCCTTGATCTTCATTGCCATGTCTGGGCGAGTACGGCGCAGTTTCTGTTTAACCAGCAGGCAATCTTCTCTCAAAGGCAGCTTGTGCATAACAATATCGGTGTCCAACCCTGGCATATCCTGATAAGACCAAGCAAACACATCCACATATTCTTGAAGCAGGTCAATCAGTTGTTTCTTCACTGAGTCTTGTAAGCAGGCCCCGATTTTAACTTCTTTCACATCTTCATCTGTACCAAGATTAATCGTTTCGACCTCCTCTTGATGAGGAGTGATAACCTTCTCCTCTTGTCTCAATAATCTGGCTAGATCTTCAGGAAGCTCGTAATCTTCTTCAACCCCTTCATCGGCTTGATTGATTGGATTGTCAAAGTCATACGAGGTCATAGCCGTGTGTCGCTCCCGATAAAATGGGACTGGCCCAAATAAAGGTACAGACGCGAACGGTCGGCGAGAGGGACAATGAGAACACACAGCCGTGAACTCACTGGAGATGAATAGAGTCGCCAGCTAGGCATTTTTATCCCGGAGGAAAGGCAATGCTGCATAGACCTAGAAAGATACGGATAAGACGGTTTGCGAACCAGAGAGACTGAGAAAGGGGGTTGGTTACAACCTGGGAAGGTATTAGCACCCAGATTGTCCATCGTACTCGACGGGATCCACGCTTAAAAGATTTGTGTTAAAAAGGGGTAGTGTCAGTGCAATCTGTGTATAGAAGAACTGGAACAAGGATGTACAGGTGTCAGTGTAAAAGAAGTGCAAAGTGAGATATATACAGTGTCAGTGTAAAGACAGAGTGAAATGCTCAAGATCATGAGGCTAAAAGAATAAAGCTAGAAGAGGGGGAGTGTACAGAGACTTTTGTTCGATAACTGTTAAGTTATGCCTACGTATCCTCTCGTGCAATGAGGAAGTCAGAACACCGTAGTTCGACCCAAAGAGACTGAAAGATGAATTGACTTGTGAACTGCTTGCTTGTCAATGCTCAAGTGTATGATCTGTCTGGCACAGATGCAAACTGTCTTGCATTAGACGGAAGAAGCAAGTTCTCGTTTATGAGTGAAGATGATGAGAAAAGAATCCCGGAGGAGACGATTATTGTTTGTTTTTGAGTTTTCAGTCTTTTATTGCTTTTGAGAGTTTGTCATAAGCTAATGAGCTTAAGCCTAAACCAATGGATTTAGTAAACTCATCACATCTTCCCTCTGATTAGGGGTAATGAGAATACCTTAAGTGTGAAGTCAGATTCTCACACTTAATCACCTTTGATGCAGGATTAAGATCATTAACCTACTTGTGATTATTTAGATGTTTTTTGTGGTTTTTGTTTAGTGTTGAGTAATGAGGTTAAGCCATAATCAGGGATTAAACAGACTCATTACACCATCCTAATAGAAGGATAATAGATGAGAATGTTTAAGCTGAGGAAAGCTCCTCAACTTAATCCATGATTAGGGATTAAACTCATGACAAAACAAACCTTTGATTAAGTGGATTTTATTTAATGGTATGATGATGAAGTGGATTTTATGATTTGTAAGACAACTTGAGGGGGACTTGTCCATTAACACTAGGGTTAGTCCTTCTTAACCAATTAAGGAAGAATTAGAACCCTAATGCAAGGCCCAAGTTACAAGAGTGATGTCTTGATGATTATTAAGTGAATTGATTAGAGGATTTAAACACATTAAGGGTTTAACACTTAGGATTAAAGTTATACACTCCATCCTAATAGAAGGATGCAGGCATAAACTTAATCACAAAGCCTTAAAGCCTTTATGGTTTAGTCCTTGATTAGGAGGTGAGAAGAGAAGACTCAATAGAGACACAAAGGTAAAAACTAAGGGGGGACTAATCAAAACCCTAATCATTGCCATGCTTAGTTGTCCCTAAGGGTTGTGAGGTTTGCAAGAAGAATCTTTAATGGAACCACCAGGAAGCAGAGAGAAGGATCAAGAGAAGCAAAGTGACTTGCTTCATTCAAGAAGTCAAGTCACTTGAGGAAAGAAAGTGAGAAGCAAAAGAAAGAGCAAGCTCAATCTCATACACAAATAAAAATGCAGCATGGATGCATAAAAAGAGATGAAGAGAAGTTATGAGAAGTGAAGGCAAATCCACTTCTCAAAATCACTTACCACCTGAAAAGTTAGAAAAGAAAGTGCAATGCAATGCAAAATGGGGTGAGATGTCATGATGAGAAACAAAACCAGAAACATTTACATGATGCTAATGATGCTATGAGATGCTACAAACATGAGGCAGCACATGGAAATGATCATACAAGCTCATGAATGCAAATGAAGCAAGTTAAGAAGCATGGACATTCATGAAAAGTTATGAAGTGCACATGGCATACAACATGGCAAATACATGATGCAATGATCAAACATGCTTACAAGATGTCTTAAGATGTTAAATGAATCAAATGGATGCTTGAAATGTCATGGCAAGTCATGTTATGCAAGAGAATGCAAGATGGATGCATATGGAAGCCCAAATTAGGGTTTATGAACCATACATCAAACAAAAATCAAAATCAGAAGCAAACCTTAAGATAAAAAATTGAAAATGCACTCAAAGGACCCCTAATCCTATACTAACTCACTGCCCAAAGGAGAAGTTTCAACCCCTAACCAAATTCAAGTTATGGTTTTCTTAAGATTTCTAGGGTTTTAGGGTTCCTAAACAAGAAAATTACCAAACAAATGGAAAATGAAAGATCAAACCATGGCCATTTAATCTCACAAACTACATGCTAAACACAATGCAATGCAAAAAGAACCAAGGTCCAACTCTTCATGGATTGGCAGAAATGATTTTTTGAACTTTGGATCAAATTAATGCATAAAAATGATTTTTAATCAATGAAAAATTCCCAAAATGCATCAAGATCAAAAAATAAATTTGGTTTGAAGTTTGGACAATGTTTCTAAATGTCTTAGAACATTTCATGAATTTTTTGGTGATTTTTAAATACCTAAAAGTATTTTTAATAAATTAATTTTCATTAATCAATTAAAAATAAACTTTTAAATATTTAAAAATACTTTTTTGATGCTAAAAATAAAAATAAAAATATTTTTGTGTTTTAAAAATTAATTAAACTCTTGACAAAAAGTTTCATAATTTTTAAACAATTTTTACTATTTTAAATAAATTGTGGAAGTTAAATGAAAGAAAATGAAATAAAAATTAAAATAAACTGAAGTATGCAGGATGGATGGCTGGGATTGAATCTGGGAATGAGACCATTGACTGCGCGCCAGATCTGATGGATCACATTCAAACTGGCTAAATTGAATTAATTAACTTAATTAATTAAGATTAGGGTTAAATGGATGATCTGAGCCACACGTACACGCGCGAAGTCAAACAAGTCAACTGATCCTACGCACGAAATTCAAACTGCACTTAATGACCTGATTAAAACCCTAATGATTTTCAGGTGGCCGGAGAAGACCTCCGGTCGTCTTCTCCGGTGGGAACCCCACCTGAAAATCCCCAAAAACCTCAAAACGCAACGAAAATGAAAACCAAGCATACAGAAATGATTCCCATAATCCACTGAATCAAAACCCCATCACAAACAACATTTATATTTCCTCAAACTCATGAATCGAAACAAACAAGATTTTAGGGCAAGACTTTCAGAACACGATTACATCCTTATTTCATCACCATTTTCAAAACTAAAGACATCAGAACAATCAGTGAATCATGAAGAACAACTTAAGAACTTAAAAAATGATTTCTGGAAAAAATGTTCTTGAGCTACCTGAGTTTCGAAGCTTTCACTCTTGCAACTTTCTGTCCCCTTCCTTCGATGAAAACCACTCCTTATGACCCCTTGATGATGTTTGGATGCTTTGAAGAAGTTTATGTTGGCTTGTTGAGGAGTTTGAACAGCTTCTGCTCAAGCTCAGGTGAAAATGGTGCTTGTGATTCAGGCTGTTTCAGACAAAGGTGAAGGGTTCTTTATGACCAGGATGATGAATGGAGAAGGTTTATGAAGTTTGTTCAGGTGTTTGTGGCCTGTGGAATGAGTTTCGAAAGTTTTGGCTTTGAGAGTGAAAAATGGGGAAGCTCAGTTCTTGCTTGGTTCAGGCCTAAGTCTTGTTGGTTTTGGCTCAGTGAAGCAAGGTGAGTTGATCCATGAAACTGGTTTTTGTGTTTGTGAGCTATGGAGACAAATTCGAAAGGTTTTGCTTGAGAGGGTGATTTTGTGAATGGTGAGTTGTGGTGAGCTTCAGCCTTGCTTGATGTATGAAATGGCCAGCATTTGCTTTGCATAAGAAACTCCCATTGGTCAGATGATGTGACCTGGCCTGCTGTGATAGGTAAGTTCACTTTTGCAAAATGTCAACTTTGGTGTAAGGAAAGCATGGGCCAAGTTCTAGGCTAGTACAATGGCTATGGGCTGCGCAGCATGGTGAGGGGAAAGGGCTAGTGTGGTTCAGCAGCCAAGGCAACAATTGGATGAGGTGTGATGATGGTTTTTGCAAGTTGGTCCTCTTTGGTTCACATGAAAATATCTTGCTCCAAAGGCATGAAACATGAGGAACTCTTGGTTCAAATCTGATTTTTAGAACTTGTATGATGTTTGTATAATGGTTAGACATGAACTAGAAGTCACAAATGCCTTGGTACAAAGTTTTTGCAAGTTTCTCATTTGAGGCATATCTTGAAAATTAGTGATTTTTGCCAACTTTGACACACCATAACTTTTGATCCAAGAAGAATTAGATCATGTTCTTGTACTTTTTGAAAAGGGAAAGATCTAATCTACAACTTTCATGACCAAAGTTTTTCCATTTGAAGCATTTTTGGATCAAAAAGCAAGGCTTGAAAAGTGGCATAAAATGACATATTCTTTAAAAGTCAACCATGCCCTAAAAAGTCAACTTTGCAAAAACTTGTAATTCTTGAGTTTTGTGAACTTCATCCTTCCTCCATGATCAAATAAAGATCATATACACTCAAAATGATGAAGATCACCCCTTGGTTGGGTCATTGGGGGCCTCAGATGCCCCGATTTTGCACTGACTTGTCCAGAAAGTCAACTCTTGATCAGATGACTTCTCCATGGAATTTCTTCATGAAAATTGATATGCATACTCCTTATACCATACAGAGACCAATAGAAACAAGAATGACCAAAAAATTTGAAGTTATGGCCTCTGAAACCAAAACCCTAATTTTAGGTCATCTGTGCAGTCAAGCCTGGCTCTGCTTCCATACCAATCCCAGTTCTTGTGATTCCTTGGCATTCTTGACTTTGAGAGGATGTAATATGATATAAGAACACACATGGACCCCTTTGAAGTGATTAGTGGCCTTTGGAATGGCTCAAGAAGCTCTTGGACTGCTCAGATCACAAACCCTAGGTGCAGATGACTTTGAATCTATGCAGTGAATCAAAAATGTGACATGAGATGCTATGATTGAGTTTATGCATATGAAATGATCACAAGCCATGGTGTGAATGGGTGAGGGAAAATTTGGGGTGTTTACAGCTGCCCCTATTCAAACATGAGTTAGCTGTGCAGGTTGTAAGCAACGGCTTAACAGGCAAACAAGATAACTTGTGGTTGAATACCAAAGACAGGCCAAAATTTGCACTCACAGAATGAAGAAGAAAAGGGATATAGATTGTAAAAGAAAATAAAGTATATTGTAAAGTATGGGCGACGGAGGACGACCGTCGAGCAGAGGACGACTGCTGGGTAAAGAGCAATGACGGGGACGGCCGACATGCTGGGAAAAGTGTGAAGTAAAGCGATGACGGGGACGGCCGACACGCTGGGGATAAAAGGTAAAGCCAAGACGGGGACGGCCGACTAGCTGGGAAAAAAAGAAATTATGATGGGGACGGCCATCAAGATAAAGCTGCAAGATTCTCTGGGGATCAAATGAAACATGACGGGGACGGCCATCAAGTTCATAAAGCAAAGTAAACCAACGATGGGGACGGCCATCGGGCTAAAAAGAGAAGGAAAAGGGACCACGACGGGGACGGCCATCGGGTTAAAGAATAAATGAAAAACAGATGATGAGGTACGGTCATCAAAGGTGAAGGACGATCACCTAGCAGGGGACGGCTGCTCTGTTGGGGTTAAGATGAGGGACGGTCATCTAAGGTGGAGGACGACCACCAGGCAGGGTACGGCTGCCGAAAATATCGCGACATAGGACGAATGCCGGATAAAAGGTCAACGATGGGGACGGCCATCGGATGAGCATGATGGAGGACGACCATCAAGAGGTGGAGGACGACCACCTAGCAAGGGACGGCTGCTCTCAAGGTTTATCATGACATAGGACGAATGTCAGATAACCAAAAATCAACAATGGGGACGGCCATTGGATAAAATGATGAAGGACGATCATCAAGAGGTGGAGGACGACCACCTAGCAGGGGACGGCTGCTAAAAATCAACGATGGGGACGACCATCGGATGAGCATGATGGAGGACGACCATCAAGAGGTGGAGGACGACCACCTAGCAGGGTACGGCTGCTCTCAGGGTTATCATAACACAGGACGAGTGTTAGATAAAAAGGAAAATTTGCTTTGTTGGTGATCTACTGGGGATATAGTAAACACGGACGAGTGTTTACAACCAAGAAATAAAAAGGTATAAGTGTTTAGATGTTGTGTATAGATTAAAGATGCGGACGAGCATCCTTAAGACTATGATACGGACGAGTATCAGGTAGAAACAAGTACTGACACATGTTCAGAGATGATGATACGGACGAGTATCAACGGGTTAACAAAGAACACGGACGAGCGTTGAATCTGAAGGGACTCTTCTGGGGAATAGTAGACACAGATGAGTATCTATATTCAAAAAGACATAAGTGTTTGACACGGTGTATGGATTAAAGATGCGGACGAGCATCCCTAAGACTATGATACGGACGAGTATCATGTAGAAACAAACACTTGACGCATATTCTGAGATGATGATACGGACGAGTACCATCTGGTTAACAGAGAACATGGACCAATGCCGAATCTGTGGGGATGTAAGTGATATATACAAGATACGGACGAGTATCTGCATAAGTATGAGTGTGAATATTGTATAGATGAGTGTTTATCTGCTGGGGAGGGTGACACGGACGAGTGTCGAGAGAGAAAAGTATAATAATATCGACAAGTATATGGGTTGTAAAAGTGTAAGCGACTGCGCTGGGGATATGACACGGACGGGTGTCAAGAAAATGCATATAAGTAGGTGAGTGCAAAGAGGATGTCTTTGGCTTTCTGCCGGTGGTTTGACACGGACGGGTGTCAAGAAGTATCTGTAATACGGGTGATCTTGTTTGGGTAAAGAGTGTTCAGGCGACTTTACTGGGGAGTGATGACACGGACGGATGTCAAAAGGAGTATATACTGGTGTTTGTGACGTGAGGCAACTGTTTTTTGCTGGGGACTCTGGGGGATTTTGGGGAAAGTATTCTGCATTCTGATGAATGATTATTATTCACAAGCGTTCGATTCACAACATGACTTATGATTATGCTATGTATTTGATTTTTGCCGTAATGCTCCGTATTAGACAGAATGCTACGCTTTGTGGGTGAATATGATGCAAATGTCATGATTATGCAAAGATACAAATCTGGGATTCGGATCCCACTGCCGCGAAGATCTCTGGCTGATCTGCTTGAAATGGATCTCCCAGCTGGGGATGAGATCATTGATAGATCTGGTGAGATGTATTTGCTTGGGGATATAGGTCACTGATAGACATATCCTTGTAATATAGGACCCAGCTGGGGTTTGTAGAAGCCTTCTGTACTCTGTTGTGACTCCTTCATGCGCCGCTCTTCCGAATAGAGGCTGAAATTCTGCGGGGAGATAGTTCCCTGACTTTTGTACTCGGCTGAGGATGAAATGGCAACTCGGCTGGGGAGAAAGAGAGATCACTGAAAGACCTCCCTAGAAATTCTGTTGAGGTGGATTCTTGACTCAGCCGGGGATATGGGCGCCTTCTGTGATGCCTGGCAACTCTGATGGGGATAAGTAATAAGTGGCAACTCAGCTGGGGAAAGTCGTTGGCAACTCAGCTGGGGATACAACACCCGGGTGCTAAGACTGAGCGAGTATTGATTTGTTAGCTTGCTGAGGTGAGGCTTTCATGCCCCGAGCTGTGCCTCGGATACTTGCAATCCTGAAAAGACAAAGAAACGCACAAGTATTCCCGAGGTATCCCTTACCGGATTCCGTCATAAGAGTTATACACTTCTGAGAGTAAGTATATTCCCTGCAAGCACGTGTTTTTATTTTTTAGAGGAAAACATCTGTACTCATGCAATTGGTTTTTTAGAGACATCAGACATTCTTTGCAAATAAAAATGTATAAGACGAAACATGACTGAAAAATCTGATTTTATTAATTCATGTGCCCTGAATTGGAAAGATACAGTCAAGGAAACGAATCCCCTGAAATGAGGAGATTGTTACAAATTGAGAAACAAAATTGCTGGCAATGTTGACGACGCTTTCAAAGGAGCTTCCTCTTTCGCCATGACTCGTATGACTTTTGACGTTCTTCTCGTCTTGCTTTCTGAAGAAGGTTGATTCCGATAGAAGCTTGATCCTTTCGAAGCTTACCAAGTTGCAGGTGACACAGACGAATTCAGAATGCAGTTGTTCGCTTATTCCCTTATTTTGCATGGATCGCCCTTTCGGGTTTTCAATCCATCGGGATACCCATTTTTGCCTGAGCTGTCCAAAGCGGCTTTTCAACTCAGCGGGTGTACATTTTTGTTTATTTTCCCTTATTTTTGCCCGAGTCTTTTATTCTGTTTTTGACTCGCCGGGATGCCCTATTTTTGCCTGGACTTACATTCTGTTTTTATGTCCAGCGGGTCATTTTTATGCGAAGTATTTTTTAACTGCATCTGAATTCACAGGGGATGGGAAATCTTCACCATCCATGGTGCTGAGCATCAGTGCTCCACCAGAGAAAACTTTCTTTACTACAAATGGTCCTTCATAATTCGGAGTCCACTTGCCCCTGTGGTCTGTATGAGGAGGGAGGATTCTTTTCAGCACAAGATCTCCCACTTGGTACTCTCGGTGCCTGACTTTCTGATCGAAGGCTTTCTTCATTCTCTTCTGATACAACTGACCATGACAGATTGCCGCCAATCTTTTCTCTTCAATCAAACTCAGTTGTTCGTATCGGGACCGAACCCACTATGCTTCGTTCAGCTTAACATCCATCAGTACCCGTAGGGAGGGTAATTCAACTTCAACAGGTATGACTGCCTCCATACCATACACGAGTTGATACGGCGTTGCCCCAGTGGATGTTCTGATTGACGTGCGGTACCCATGCAGGGCAAATGGTAGCATCTCATGCCAGTCTTTGTAGGTGACTACCATCTTCTGCACAATCTTCTTGATATTCTTGTTAGCCGCCTCAACAGCGCCATTCATCTTTGGCCTGTAAGGAGAAGAATTGTGGTGTTGGATTTTAAAGTCCCGGCATAACTCAGCCATCATTTTGTTGTTTAGATTGGAACCATTATCAGTAATGATTCGCTCGGGAACTCCATATCGACAGATGATATCTCTCTTCAGAAATCTGGCTACCACTTGTCTCGTAACATTTGCATATGAGGCTGCTTCAACCCACTTGGTGAAATAATCAATGGCGACCAGGATGAATCTGTGGCCATTTGAAGCAGTTGGCTCAATCTTGTCAATCATATCAATGCCCCACATGGCAAAGGGCCATGGTGAAGACATTATATTCAAAGGATTGGGAGGCACATGCACCTTATCCGCATAGATCTGACATTTATGGCACTTTCTGGCATAAGCACAACAGTCTGCATCCATTGTGATCCAGTAATAACCTGATCTTAGCAATTTCTTGGCCATTGCATGCCCTCCAGCATGGGTACCAAAGGATCCTTCGTGCACTTCATGCATCAACAAATCGGCTTCCATCTTGTCAACACATCTGAGGAGTACCATATCAAAGTTCCTTTTGTATAAAGACCCATCAGTGTTCAGAAAGAAACTACCAGCAAGCCTTCTCAAAGTCTTCTTGTCATTGGAAGATGCCCCAGGTGGGTATGTTTGATCCTCCAAGAAGCATTTAATGTCGTGGAACCAAGGCTTATCATCTTGGACAACATCTGCTGCGAACACATATGCTGGTCTATCAAGTCTGGACACTGAAATCTGAGGTACAAAGTTAGCAGCTTGAACTTTGATCATGGATGAAATGGTAGCAAGAGCATCTGCAAACTGATTCTCGTCCCGGGGGATATACTCAAGCTTGACTGTTGTGAAGAAAGTCAATAACCTTCTTGTATAATCCCTGTAGGGTATTAGATGATCCTGGTGGGTGTACCATTTTCCGTTGGTTTGATTAACTACCAGAGCTGAATCTCCGAATACAGTCAATGTCTTGATCCTGAGGTCAATGGCTTCCTCGAGACCCATAATGCAAGCTTCGTATTCAGCTTCGTTGTTAGTGCAGTTGAAAGTGAGTTTTGCCGAGAAAGGCATGTGAACTCCTTTAGGTGTAATGAGCACTGCACCAACACCACGACCATTCATATTAACAGCCCCATCAAACATCATAGTCCATTCTTCTTCCGGGTCAGGCCCTTCAGTGTGAATAGGCTCTTCATGATCTTTTGCTTTAATGAACATGATATCTTCATCAGGGAAATCAAATCTCATAGGCTGGTAGTCATCAATAGGTTGCTCAGCAAGATATTCAGATAGTACACTGCCCTTGATGGCTTTCTGAGAGGTGTACTGGATGTCATATTCCGTGAGAATCATCTGCCATCTTGCAACCCGTCCGGTAAGTGCTGGCTTCTCGAAAATGTACTTAACTGGGTCCATCTTTGAGATCAACAAAGTAGTGTTGGTCAACATATACTGTCTCAGTCGGCGAGCAGCCCACGCTAAAGCACAGCAAGTTTTCTCGAGCAGTGAATAACGCTGTTCACAGTCGGTAAACTTTTTGCTTAGGTAGTATATTGCATACTCTTTTCGACCAGACTCGTCATGCTGGCCCAGCACACACCCCATTGACTCTTCTAATACTGTTAAGTACATTATCAGAGGTCTTCCTTCAACTGGAGGCATAAGGATTGGGGGTTCTTGCAGATATTCTTTGATCTTGTCAAAAGCCTTCTGGCAGTCTTCATTCCACCTGACCGTCTGTTCTTTTCTTAACAGTTTGAACAGAGGCTCACAGGTTGCTGTAAGGTGAGATATGAACCGTGAAATGTAGTTCAATCGACCTAAGAACCCTCGAACTTCTTTCTCTGTTTTCGGTGCAGGCATCTCTTGAATAGCTTTGACTTTATCAGGGTCAACTTCAATCCCTTTCTCGCTTACAATAAATCCCAGCAGCTTACCAGATCGTACCCCGAATGTGCACTTGTTGGGATTCAGCTTTAGTTGGTACTTCCTCAGACGCTGGAATAGTTTCAGCAGGTTTACCAGGTGGTCTTCTTCAGTAAGGGACTTGGCGATCATGTCATCCACATAACATTCTATTTCTTTATGGATCATATCGTGGAATAATGTCACCATAGCCCGTTGATATGTTGCACCAGCATTCTTCAATCCGAATGGCATCACTTTGTAGCAGAACGTGCCCCAAGGTGTGATGAATGTTGTCTTCTCCATGTCTTCAGGCGACATCTTAATCTGATTGTATCCTTAAAATCCGTCCATGAAGGAGAATACCGAGAACTGAGCCGTGTTATCCACCAATACATCAATGTGAGGTAATGGGAAGTCATCTTTCGGGCTGGCTCTGTTCAGATCCCGGTAGTCAACACACATCCTTACTTTGCCGTCTTTCTTAGGCACAGGTACTATATTAACAACCCACGGTGGATAGCTAGTTACAGCAAGGAAACCGGCGTCCCACTGCTTTTGTACCTCTTCCTTGATCTTCATTGCCATGTCTGGGCGAGTACGGCGCAACTTCTGTTTAACCGGTGGGCATTCTTCTCTTAAAGGCAGCTTGTGCACAACTATATCGGTGTCCAACCCTGGCATATCTTGATACGACCAAGCAAACACGTCCACATATTCTCGAAGCAGATCAATCAGTTGTCTCTTCACTGAGTCTTGCAGGCAGGCCCCGATTTTAACTTCTTTCACGTCTTCATCTGTACCAAGATTAATCGTTTCCACCTCCTCCTGATGAGGAGTGATAACCTTCTCCTCTTGTCTCAACAACCTGGCTAGCTCTTCAGGAAGCTCATATTCTTCTTCAACCCCTTCATCAGCTTGATTGATCGGATTGTCAAAGTCATACGAAGTCATAGCCGTGTTGTTGTCGGTGCTGTCTGGAAGGCACTCTCTGCAAGGGTTCAGTTTGTTCATTTTAGTGATTTGATTTTAATCTTGTTTTAGAAAAGTGAAATAAAGTTGTCATTTTGAAAACATCGCCATTTATTTTTTGTACAAAAAAGAAAAATGGAAAAAACAGTGAGCGGAAAAGAGAAAGACTCATTTGCAAAAAGATGTCTGATATTTCATTAATTAATCTTGTTTGCACAAAAAGTACAGATGGCCCGATTACAAAATGAGTCTCGTCACCTTCGGCAAGATGCAAGACTTTGATGCATGCTATAAAAATACAGGAAATAATAATTACTCTGCATGAGTAACTCTTATAATTTCCTGGGAAGACCAGTTTGAGATACTGCTCCCCGGGATCTTTGGACGAATCCAGCTTTCCAGGTTGCGCTCCTCTTCCAGCTCGTCTTCCAAATTGTTGATAGCATCAGGGGTGAGCATCCCCCCACTGACAAAACCGGGCTTTTCAGCAGCCTCTGCTTGATTTTGTTGAGTTGGTCTGTAACCCAACCCAAATTTGTCCTTCTTCTCCTCCACAGATAAAACCTTGCCCCAGCCTTGGGCAGTTCCTTCCTCAACAACCTTCCGGGCTTGTTGATAAGATGACATGGAGATTCCAGATACAGCAGATGCTTCGTTAACATTCAGGGCCTCAAACCCTTGGCTCATTGTTTCATGGATCTCTCCATCCATCTCAATATACTTATAAGTAGCCAGATGGCTAACAAATATATCCTCCTCCCCACAGATAGTGACGACTTGGCCTTCCCACTCAAATTTTAACTTCTGGTGAAGGGTAGACGTTACTGTGCCAGCGGCGTGGATCCATGGTCTACCCAACAAACAGCTGTAGGCAGGCTGAATGTCCATCACGTAGAAGATTGTTTTAAAGGTTTGTGGGCCAATCGTCACAGGCAACTCAATTTCTCCCAGAACCGATCTCTTAGAACCATCAAAAGCTCTTACTACCAGGTTACTGGGACGCAATGCCAATCCTTCATACTCTAGCTTCACCAGGGCCTTTTTTGGTAAGACATTAAGGGATGATCCTGTGTCTACCAGCACATGGGAAAGGACTGCACCTTTACATTCCATGGTGATGTGCAAGGCTTTGTTATGGTTGCGGCCCTCCGTTGTCAAGTCAGTATTGGTGAACCCTAGCCCATTGCTAGCAGTAACATTTCCAACCACGGTTTCCAACTGATTGACAGTGATCTCTTCAGGCACGTAAGCTGCGTGCAAGACTTTGAGTAATGCATTCCGATGGGCTTCGGAACACATAAGCAGTGATAGTATAGAGATCTTGGATGGCGTCTGGTGAAGCTGATCCACTATTTTGTAATCACTCTTTTTGATGATTCTTATGAACTCATCAACTTCTTGATCGAATGGTGTTTTCAAAGCTTCCTTAACAACTTGATCTTCCTGCACCGGGCTCTTTCCTTTTGCCTTGGCAGCAGCTTCTGCTTCGGCAGTGGGTCTTTGAATTTGTGGAGCAAAGAGACGTCCGCTTCGAGTGAAGCCTCCGCCTCCTCCCACATTATCTATTTGTGGTGCAGGTGTTGATGTATCAAGAGTGATTCTTTGTCCCTCGCAGTATATATCAGAGCCGTAGTGCCAAGGGATGGCCCTACTACTTTCATAAGGTACTGGTCCAGGCACTGTGACAGTGACTGGACCGATGGCAGCTGCAGAAGGGACTGTGATAGTTTGTGGATCGTAATAAATTGTGACTGGTGCTCTGATGGGAGCAGCACTTTCTGAGTTGTAGGCAGAGTTGTTTTCAGGATCATAAAATATTGTGACAGTCGAGACATCTTCATGATTTGTTGCTGATGTTGTAGGAGATATTGTTGGAAGGATGGATGTTGTTGTTGTAGGAGATTCAAATTGGAGTGGTGCTGAAGTTGTAGAAGAAAAATTTGTTGATAGCTGATCAGTTGAGATGATAGATGAAGTGCTTGTTGATGAAGCCGAAGAATTGTCAGGAACAATGGTTGTTGCAGTTGTAGGAGATACCGGAACTGTTGCGGATGAGATTGCTGGATTTGTTGGAAATGATGTGGTGATCTGAAGCTGGCCACTCTGAATAAGACCATCTATGCCATTCCTCAGGTTATCGCACCCATTTACTGAAATATTGCAGTAAGCACACCCTAACTCACACCCCGGGAACATATGACATTCGAGGAGCTGAGCCTTAATCTCCACCAACGGTGTCCGAATCTGACCCACACTGGTTATTAAATAAGATGGCTTGTCTTCTTCAATAGCGTTGATTCTGGGACCACCGTGGTTTGGCATAGGATTTTTATTGACATTGGGTGGTGGTGCGAAATTCAGGGCCTTAGAGTCTACCAGGTCTTGTACCTTCATGTGCAAGGCTCTGCACTTTTCCGTACTATGGCCAGGTGCGTTTGAATGGAAGGAACATCTGGCGTTGGAGTCGTAATTCCTGGGTAGACTGTTGGGATCTGGAGGTGCCAATGTCCTTAGCTCAACTAGGTTGAGTTTCAGGAGTTGTGGCAGCAATGTAGCATATGGCATAGGGATCGGATCGATCACCCTGTTGGCTTGAGATGGCCTCTGCTGGAATGGCCTTTGCTGATTATTGTTGTTGGTGTTGCTATTGTTGTAATTTCTCGGAGGATACTGAGCTTGTTGATGGTACTGAGGTTGTTGCTGATAGTTTTGCTGTGGAGGTTGATAGGCTGGTTGTGGATGAGCTGGAGTGGGAATGGTGACTGCTGCCACAGATCTATGAACATATTGGGGCCTGCCCCTATTGGTGTGGATGGCATTAGTCTCACCAGTCCTTCTTGGGCCTGCAAAAGGCTTTCTTGCATTACTGGATGAGCTTGCACCGTTGTCTGAGATCTTTCCCATCTTCAATAGGCTTTCAATTCTCTCCCCGGCTATGACTACGTCTGCAAAGCTGGTAGACGAGAAGGCAGCTAGCCTATCAATGTAAGTCCCCTGAAGGGTGTTCATGAACATATCAGCCATCTCCCTTTCTGACATAGGTGGCTGGACAGCAGCAGCAAGCTGTCTCCATCTTTGAGCATACTCTCGGAAGCTCTCTCTAGATGACTGTGACATTCCCATTAGGAGGGTCCTGTTGGGTGCCATATCTAGATTATACTGATATTGTCTGATGAAGGCCTCTGCCAGGTCCTTCCAGCATCTAATAGTTGCTCTTGTCAGATGGGAATACCATTCCCTCGAAGCTCCAGTCAAGCTATCCTCAAAATAGAACATCCACAGCTTCACGTCCATGGTATAGGCCTTTAGCCTTCCGAGAAAAGATTGCAAATGGGTCCGGGGACAGGAAGTCCCATTATACTTCTCAAAGCATGGTGGCTTAAACTTGTGGGGAATCCTGACCCCATCTACCAAGCCCATATCCATAACATCAAAACCCAAAGAGTTTTGAGACTCCAAGGATCTTAACTTCTCAGCTATCTCATCCAACCTTCTATCATAAGCTTCTTCCCCGGCTCCCATTACTGTAAACTGGTCTTCTTGGGGGTCTTCTTGCAGTACCCTCCCTGCTGTGGCAGGCCCTTGTATATTGACAGGGATGTTGGCCTCTGGATGGAGGTGGGGTCCAAAGACTGGGGGATTGACATGAGGTTGGACTCTTTCATTGTTGCTAGTCCCAGCAGTCCCTGGCTGATGATCTTCCTGATTTCTCCCTTCCACCAGTGCCCTGAGCCTCTCCTGGCTTTGAGCCATGTTGTTCATTACCTCCATAAACTGTGTCATTTGGTTCCTCATTTCCAACCTCTCGTTGGTCATTTGGTTCCTGACCTCTGTAAGGTCCTGCTGCATCTGATCCATCTGTATGCCCGGAAGATTGTTACGGGTGGGGTATCTGTGTGGACGGTTGAGTGGAAACCCTCGGCGTCGAGCAATAATTCCTGAACATCACAACAGAGTTAGCAACAATAAACAAAACCTACAAAACAAACAAAGGGTTAGCATGCAATGCAGTATGCTTATTTGCTTTCAAGGTATCCGGCTTGGCATTCAGTTTTGACCCTTCCAGACCCTTGAAGATGCTGTTGAAGTTGCTTTTGAAGTAAACTCAGATGAAGCAAACCAACACAAATATATATTACAGAAAGTAAAATAATACAACTTGTTCTTTTTACAACACAAGCCCTCTAAGGGGTCAAAATACATCATAAGAAAACAAAAGTACATAAAATGAAAGCAACAACAAACAGAGGTCAAACACTAAGGCCAAACTCATCCTCCTGAACTTCCTTGAGAAGTGCTTCAGTCACAGGATCAGCCGGACGCTCCGTAAGGTTCCTGATGAGGAGATTCCTTGTAGCAATAGCTGCAGTTAGCTTCTTGTGCTGACTTTGGTCCTTTGACCTCTTCACTCCAGCTCTGATCTTCAGCTCTGATATCTCCCTCTGGGCTGCTGCCAGGGCTTCCTGTTGCTCTTTTGCACTAGCTTCTAGTTGCTCTATCTTGTCCTGAGTCCTTTTGTCCTCTTGAGTACGGGCTTCGGTGATCCTGACCCACCTAGCCTGACTCTCCTTCAGATACAAATCAGTCCTGGCTCCTTGCAAGCATTCTTCAAAATTTGTTCTCCAGCCCTAGACTTCTTAATGTAATCTTCAGACTTCTCAATTCTAGCCAGATGCTCCACTTTCAACTTCTCCAACCTCTCAATATCCAGTCTGCCATCACTCCTCTCCCAGAGGGTCTTCTGCAGAGCTTGAGTCAGCTTCTCATTTCTCTCTTTCAACTTCTCAAACTCCTCTAAGCTGACAGTTGCTGGAGGTGGTGTTGTGGAAGGTCCAGGCACATCTTCTATAGTAAAGGGCATTCCAGAGAATTGAGCCCTGGCATGGGACCAATCATAGTATTGTGCGGATGCCACATTGTTACACTTCCCCAGGATGGTTACCCCCTTAGTCTGCACATTGTCCCAGGCCCAAGCTGCCTGCCTAACAATAGCCAGATTAGGCTTGTTCTCACAATAAAGAGTCTCAACCAAATCCTGTGCCTTAGGAGTGTGGACCAGTGCATAGCCCAGTTGTCTTTTGAACAGCAGAGGATTGTAATTAATACTACCCTTAACTCCTATTAGGGGCACATTGGGAAAATGCCCACAGCTGGTGATGATATCCCTGCCTTTTGTGCTCTGGGTGCACCACCTGATATCAGCTGAAGTTAAGGTAGTAAGTCTTCCAGCCCAGTTTTTCTGTTGATGAGGGTTCAAAAATGCATCTGTCCTGGGTAGATGCCTGAGAAGCCAAGTATGGAACAAAGGAGCACAACATCTCACTAATCTTCCCCTCTGCTTTTCATTCCTCTGATGCACTGAATAGTAGAGATCCCCCAATAAAGTTGGCACTGGGTTCCTTAGAATGAACAGATGGATTGCATTCTTACTAATGAATCGAGGCTCATCTGCAAATAATACAATCCCATATATGCTCAAGGCCAATAAAGCACAGACTGCTTTCCACTCTCCTACAGAAGCTTTCAAAGTAGCTTGAGAAATCAAGAAATCCAGATGCAGGCCAGGGATTCCTGCTTTAGAGGTCATATGCTGCCCAATCAGGACTGGTTCCAGATGCAATGCTTTTGCTACCTCTTCATTACCAGGAAAGACCATCTCAGGGTTGAAAGGGACTCCACCCCTGATAGGTATACCAACTAATGATGAGTATTCTTCCAATAAGGGGCCCAGCTGAAAGTCCTGAAAAGTGAAACATCTCAGTGGGGGATCATAAAACTGAAGGCAAGTGTGGATCAGGCTTCTCTGTGAGGGGTCTAGATCCATAACCATATCAAGTATATCTCCATGGTGTTCCCTAAACAGTGGTATATGGTCTGGAATGATCAGGGTCTGAACCCTCCTGATGTCTGCTAACTCTGGCTGGAAGAAGTGGTAGGTGATGTTACTTTTCTTAGGTGCCATGATGTTGAGACTGAGTAGAGACAAGTGCTGATGATGATACTGAAGAATGGGCCACTGATTGGCTGGTGCAGGTGACTGAAGTAGACAGCTGATAGCTGAAGCAAGTGCTGATGAAGATAGGTCAATACTGAAGATAGGGTCAAAACCAAAACCAAATGAAGATGGATACCCTGAAACACAAATAAGCAAATGTCAATATGATGCAATGATTATGTATGCAAATGATATGCAAAGGGTTTGTGACTGAGCTGGATCTGATCAAGTGCTCTGATATAAGTCCATGTGTGTAAGAAATCCAGATGGAGGTCTATAAGTCCAGTAACCAAGGGGGGGGGCTCAAATAAAGAGCCACATATCCAGGGTTTAGAATCACAAGAACTGTTCCAACATGGAGTATTCTTAATCAAATCAAAGTAACAGGGTATTCTGAGGTCAAGGTACCTGCAAACCTGTAAACAGCCCAACCCCCTCACAGGTGGTGTTCTAAAACAAGGATCCTCAGACTTGGATCAGTTATGAGAAGTGTAAACACTTCTAACCCGGAGGTACAATGTTTACAATAACCATAAAAGTTCCTCCTCTAATTCACCTCAGTTTCTGAAGGTCATTACTAAAAGGTCATCCAGACTTAGCAGGCTTCCCAGATAGCCCTAGCATTGCAGGAAAGCAGTAAACGACTGTACATAAAGCAAAAATAAATACAAATACAAGCACAAATAACACATAACACCCCAGTAAACACAAATCAAACAAGCGCTAGGAGGAACCCACAAAAAGAACCAGAAGCCCTGGTTACAGTATAAGGCTCCCCAGCAGAGTCGCCAAGCTGTCGCTCCAGATAAAATGGGACTGGCCCAAATAAAGGTATAGACGCGAACGGTCGGCGAGAGGGACAATGAGAACACACAGCCGTGAACTCACTGGAGATGAATAGAGTCGCCAGCTAGGCATTTTTATCCCGGAGGAAAGGCAATGCTGCATAGACCTAGAAAGATACGGATAAGACGGTTTGCGAACCAGAGAGACTGAGAAAGGGGGTTGGTTACAACCTGGGAAGGTATTAGCACCCAGATTGTCCATCGTACTCGACGGGATCCACGCTTAAAAGATTTGTGTTAAAAAAGGGTAGTGTCAGTGCAATCTGTGTATAGAAGAACTGGAACAAGGATGTACAGGTGTCAGTGTAAAAGAAGTGCAAAGTGAGATATATACAGTGTCAGTGTAAAGACAGAGTGAAATGCTCAAGATCATGAGGCTAAAAGAATAAAGCTAGAAGAGGGGGAGTGTACAGAGACTTTTGTTCGATAACTGTTAAGTTATGCCTACGTATCCTCTCGTGCAATGAGGAAGTCAGAACACCGTAGTTCGACCCAAAGAGACTGAAAGATGAATTGACTTGTGAACTGCTTGCTTGTCAATGCTCAAGTGTATGATCTGTCTGGCACAGATGCAAACTGTCTTGCATTAGACGGAAGAAGCAAGTTCTCGTTTATGAGTGAAGATGATGAGAAAAGAATCCCGGAGGAGACGATTATTGTTTGTTTTTGAGTTTTCAGTCTTTTATTGCTTTTGAGAGTTTGTCATAAGCTAATGAGCTTAAGCCTAAACCAATGGATTTAGTAAACTCATCACATCTTCCCTCTGATTAGGGGTAATGAGAATACCTTAAGTGTGAAGTCAGATTCTCACACTTAATCACCTTTGATGCAGGATTAAGATCATTAACCTACTTGTGATTATTTAGATGTTTTTTGTGGTTTTTGTTTAGTGTTGAGTAATGAGGTTAAGCCATAATCAGGGATTAAACAGACTCATTACACCATCCTAATAGAAGGATAATAGATGAGAATGTTTAAGCTGAGGAAAGCTCCTCAACTTAATCCATGATTAGGGATTAAACTCATGACAAAACAAACCTTTGATTAAGTGGATTTTATTTAATGGTATGATGATGAAGTGGATTTTATGATTTGTAAGACAACTTGAGGGGGACTTGTCCATTAACACTAGGGTTAGTCCTTCTTAACCAATTAAGGAAGAATTAGAACCCTAATGCAAGGCCCAAGTTACAAGAGTGATGTCTTGATGATTATTAAGTGAATTGATTAGAGGATTTAAACACATTAAGGGTTTAACACTTAGGATTAAAGTTATACACTCCATCCTAATAGAAGGATGCAGGCATAAACTTAATCACAAAGCCTTAAAGCCTTTATGGTTTAGTCCTTGATTAGGAGGTGAGAAGAGAAGACTCAATAGAGACACAAAGGTAAAAACTAAGGGGGGACTAATCAAAACCCTAATCATTGCCATGCTTAGTTGTCCCTAAGGGTTGTGAGGTTTGCAAGAAGAATCTTCAATGGAACCACCAGGAAGCAGAGAGAAGGATCAAGAGAAGCAAAGTGACTTGCTTCATTCAAGAAGTCAAGTCACTTGAGGAAAGAAAGTGAGAAGCAAAAGAAAGAGCAAGCTCAATCTCATACACAAATAAAAATGCAGCATGGATGCATAAAAAGAGATGAAGAGAAGTTATGAGAAGTGAAGGCAAATCCACTTCTCAAAATCACTTACCACCTGAAAAGTTAGAAAAGAAAGTGCAATGCAATGCAAAATGGGGTGAGATGTCATGATGAGAAACAAAACCAGAAACATTTACATGATGCTAATGATGCTATGAGATGCTACAAACATGAGGCAGCACATGGAAATGATCATACAAGCTCATGAATGCAAATGAAGCAAGTTAAGAAGCATGGACATTCATGAAAAGTTATGAAGTGCACATGGCATACAACATGGCAAATACATGATGCAATGATCAAACATGCTTACAAGATGTCTTAAGATGTTAAATGAATCAAATGGATGCTTGAAATGTCATGGCAAGTCATGTTATGCAAGAGAATGCAAGATGGATGCATATGGAAGCCCAAATTAGGGTTTATGAACCATACATCAAACAAAAATCAAAATCAGAAGCAAACCTTAAGATAAAAAATTGAAAATGCACTAAAAGGACCCCTAATCCTATACTAACTCACTGCCCAAAGGAGAAGTTTCAACCCCTAACCAAATTCAAGTTATGGTTTTCTTAAGATTTCTAGGGTTTTAGGGTTCCTAAACAAGAAAATTACCAAACAAATGGAAAATGAAATATCAAACCATGGCCATTTAATCTCACAAACTACATGCTAAACACAATGCAATGCAAAAAGAACCAAGGTCCAACTCTTCATGGATTGGCAGAAATGATTTTTTGAACTTTGGATCAAATTAATGCATAAAAATGATTTTTAATCAATGAAAAATTCCCAAAATGCATCAAGATCAAAAAATAAATTTGGTTTGAAGGTTGGACAATGTTTCTAAATGTCTTAGAACATTTCATGAATTTTTTGGTGATTTTTAAATACCTAAAAGTATTTTTAATAAATTAATTTTCATTAATCAATTAAAAATAAACTTTTAAATATTTAAAAATACTTTTTTGATGCTAAAAATAAAAATAAAAATATTTTTGTGTTTTAAAAATTAATGAAACTCTTGACAAAAAGTTTCATAATTTTTAAATAATTTTTACTATTTTAAATAAATTGTGGAAGTTAAATGAAAGAAAATGAAATAAAAATTAAAATAAACTGAAGTATGCAGGATGGATGGCTGGGATTGAATCTGGGAATGAGACCATTGACTGCGCGCCAGATCTGATGGATCACATTCAAACTGGCTAAATTGAATTAATTAACTTAATTAATTAAGATTAGGGTTAAGTGGATGATCTGAGCCACACGTACACGCGTGAAGTCAAACAAGTCAACTGATCCTACGCACGAAATTCAAACTGCACTTAATGACCTGATTAAAACCCTAATGATTTTCAGGTGGCCGGAGAAGACCTCCGGTCGTCTTCTCCGGTGGGAACCCCACCTGAAAATCCCCAAAAACCTCAAAACGCAACGAAAATGAAAACCAAGCATACAGAAATGATTCCCATAATCCACTGAATCAAAACCCCATCACAAACAACATTTATATTTCCTCAAACTCATGAATCGAAACAAACAAGATTTTAGGGCAAGACTTTCAGAACACGATTACATCCTTATTTCATCACCATTTTCAAAACTAAAGACATCAGAACAATCAGTGAATCATGAAGAACAACTTAAGAACTTAAAAAATGATTTCTGGAAAAAATGTTCTTGAGCTACCTGAGTTTCGAAGCTTTCACTCTTGCAACTTTCTGTCCCCTTCCTTCGATGAAAACCACTCCTTATGACCCCTTGATGATGTTTGGATGCTTTGAAGAAGTTTATGTTGGCTTGTTGAGGAGTTTGAACAGCTTCTGCTCAAGCTCAGGTGAAAATGGTGCTTGTGATTCAGGCTGTTTCAGACAAAGGTGAAGGGTTCTTTATGACCAGGATGATGAATGGAGAAGGTTTATGAAGTTTGTTCAGGTGTTTGTGGCCTGTGGAATGAGTTTCGAAAGTTTTGGCTTTGAGAGTGAAAAATGGGGAAGCTCAGTTCTTGCTTGGTTCAGGCCTAAGTCTTGTTGGTTTTGGCTCAGTGAAGCAAGGTGAGTTGATCCATGAAACTGGTTTTTGTGTTTGTGAGCTATGGAGACAAATTCGAAAGGTTTTGCTTGAGAGGGTGATTTTGTGAATGGTGAGTTGTGGTGAGCTTCAGCCTTGCTTGATGTATGAAATGGCCAGCATTTGCTTTGCATAAGAAACTCCCATTGGTCAGATGATGTGACCTGGCCTGCTGTGATAGGTAAGTTCACTTTTGCAAAATGTCAACTTTGGTGTAAGGAAAGCATGGGCCAAGTTCTAGGCTAGTACAATGGCTATGGGCTGCGCAGCATGGTGAGGGGAAAGGGCTAGTGTGGTTCAGCAGCCAAGGCAACAATTGGATGAGGTGTGTGTAACACCCCAGATTTGCCCTCTTCATTTTAAGCATCATATCATATCATATTCATCATACTCATATCATTTCTTCAGCATCATACCATGGAAATATGAAGCATAACATCCCTCATGTCCCAACATAAGCATATGGTCATTGGTGGGGTTCCCAGAAGCACTTCAGGCCATGACAAGGATCCCAATGAGTTGGTACAAGTCCTATGGTGAGCCTACACTCCATTTACAAGAGCATTTTCATTTGCAGAAGCTCTGAAGATTGCTTAATCATCATAAGTTTTAAGACAATGCAAAGCTCCTAAGCAGTGCAACCAAATTAGGGTTTTGACTTCAAGGGCTTTAACTTCATAATTTTGGCCAACTCTTTTGGGCAATGTTTTCTATATGATAAGAGGTCCCTACATGTCAATTTTCATGAGAAAATTCTAAATGGAAGTCAGTCATTGCCTTAGTTGCTTGCAGATGAAGTAATTGGTCAACTGTGCCTGTAAAAAGTCAACTGTCTGATTTCAAGGGGTCCAAGTCACTTTTTCTTGCCAAGGGAGGTCTTTACAATGTTATAAGATGTTTGGAATGGTTGGAGATCAAGAATCATGGCTATTTGGAGGTTTTTGCAAAAATGGTATAAAGTTGGTTTTTGAGATTTTCCAAATTTAGCAACTTTTGCCCTAATTTTCAAGTGAGCTTAGCATGGTCAAAAATTCTTCAAATGAACCCAACCCAAACATGAAAGTTGAAGACTAAGGCCTGCCATTTTCAAAAAGTACAAGTACATTTTCATGGGGTTTATGGTTTGAGAGATAAAGCCCTCGAAAATTTCATGTATTTTAGGGCAAAATCACATTTCCATGCACACACCAAATGCAAGAGTGCTCAAAACTCATTTTTAAGTGCTGGAATGGATCAAGTGAGCTTACTAAGTTACAATGCAATGTATTTAGGTGGTTTTGCTCAAGAGAAACTTGCATTTTGATGCCAAGCATGGAAATGGCCTCAAAAGTGCAAATTTAGCCAAATCATGAGAAGTATGTATTGGCTAGTTCTAAGGGCCAAAGTTGTTGTTGTTCTGACCAAGGATTGGAAAAGGCTTATACATGTACCAAAAGGCCAAGCAAAGAGTGAGGTATGTGAGCTTATCTCACACTTTTGCAAACGATGCAAAATCTCAAAAAGGGCTCATTTATTCCCATTCCAAGTGCAATGTGAGGCCACCATCCTTTTATTCATGCCATATCAAGTTGAAAGCTCAAGAGAAATGGGAGGGTCCAGGCAAGGAATTTGACACATTTCCCAAAGTGCAAATGCATGGATATATGAGATTTTGGTGGCACATGAGATGTCAATTTTTCACCAAAGAGCAAGTTGTCATGGAATGAGGTGGCAAGCCCATTTGTGTACAATTTTAAATCATCACATCATTATGCATGGTATGAGAGAATTTTGGCTCAAAGAGGATCACAAAAATCGTGCATGGGGTGCATGGTTTCATCCTAGTTGCAAAAGGTGCATGAGCATGAGAATTTGTAACACACTTTGATCCAAGGGCTGAGAGTGTTCCACTATTAATCAGCAAAGGAAATAGGATTAGCATGTGCAAGGTACAAGGACAAGGCACGAGCTAATGCCTCCATCACACTCTTTATGCATTTTTTGCAATAACAATTGGATCACACTCCTCTCACGTGCATTTTCTTTTCTCATTCCTTGGACTGATTTAGGGCATCATAAAAGGACCAGCTAGGGTTTTAGCTTGGCAGAAAATCGCCACCATTCTCCCATTCCTCAGTTTTTGCTCCTGTTGCATTTTCCTCCATAGCTCATCATCCACTGCCCCATTCACAAAGCAGACCTCATATTCTTGTTCATGAAGCTTCATAGGACATAGATCAAGCTCCATTTCAAGCTAGAGAAAGTTTCTTATACCAGTCCAGTTCAAACCAGATTCCACCAAAGGGCAAGGTTGAAGTGGTTTTGAAGCTTCTTTCACATTTATTTTGTGAAAGGAGGTTGCTAGAAGATCATCCCAGGCTGGAATTTGTTTTTCTTGAAGAAATTTGAAGTGGTGTGATCTCAGGTATGCCTCTAATCCATGAGTTTGTAAATGATTTTGGTGAGGTGCATTGTAATCTACTTGTTGCACTGAGCATGTGGAGCTTTTTGTTTTTGAAAATGATGGTGAAATGAGGTCGGGTTAGGGTTTTGAAGTTTCTAGATCCAAACTGTTTTGATGATGTTCATGCTGTGTGTTTTGTTTTACGTGTTTGTGATGTTTGATTCATGTTATGCTTAGCAAGAGGATCATTTTTGATGTTGGGTTTGTGTGTTTTCATGGAGAAATGGAGGAGTTATGCTTCTCTGGTTTTGTGTTTGTGCTGGCTGTTTGTTCTTGTTCCATTCGTGTTTTGCAGCTTTGTTTTCATGTTGTGAGGTTGAAGATGATGAGGTGGAACGCAGGGATTGGATGGATCCATGTTTTGTCTTTTCTGTTTTTAAAACCCTAGCATGACCGGTTGATACAATGTTACATGTTTTTGTGTATTTGGCTTGCCTTGTGAAGTATGCCCTAAGTTCATGCGTGCCTGAGTATTTTTGTCTTGCATTGCTGCATGGGCCTGAGGCCAACATGCTAGGCGCGCCCCCCATGCTGGGCCCAGGCGTTTGGCATGTGCTGGCCAGCTTTGTTTTGCACCCTCCCACCATGTTTCATAGTCCTTTTATTCCCTTCTTTTTCTTCTTGCATTTTGTTCATTTTAAAATATTTCCAAACTTATAAAAAATCCATAAAAATTCATGTGCACTCTTCAGTTCATCTAGTATTTTATCATATTTTTTTCACATTTTATTGTTATTTCCACGTGGCTAAATTAATTCAACACTAGGTTTTGCTTTATGGTAGGCTCTCTTGGACCAATCTGCCTTGTCCAATTTCCATCTTCTTCATCCTTTAAGCTATGAACCTCATTCTTTTTGCATTCAAATCTTAAGACATCCTTCTATCTTCATGATTTATCTTAGATTTTTCACAAATTTCCTTGCTGGATTTTGATTATGTTATTTGTGCATCAATTTTCTAAACCCTAGATGATGATACCTTGCATTTTTGGGTTTCATTGACCTAGTTTGGGGCTGATTCTTTGCAAACCCTTTTGGATTCTCATTTCCTAGTATGTGAAGAGTACTTTGCTGGTTGGATAGATTTTTTAGATGTTTGGATTTATTTCTTAGGTATTTTCTTCTTCACCTTGCTTTGTTTTGCACATTTTGAGTCTTTTGGTTTCTTTTAAGTTTGGAAGGAGACTTATGCCAACTTTTCCTCATCTTTTGGGATCCTTTAAAGGTCTAGAGTTGTTCCTGGTCTTAGGATAGGTTTTGATTTTGCTTGAGCTTTGGT
The DNA here is from genome assembly GCA_963966055.1 of Lathyrus aphaca. Classification (NCBI taxonomy): domain Eukaryota; kingdom Viridiplantae; phylum Streptophyta; class Magnoliopsida; order Fabales; family Fabaceae; genus Lathyrus; species Lathyrus aphaca. Next base: position 10,016,951 of record OZ014525.1, read on the forward strand.
TTTGATTCCTTTCTTTGTGTATTACATCCTTAAGTGTTATGCATGCTTTCTTTGCATTTGTTTCACTCCCAATCATCTTGATATGATCTTGTATTGCTTTGTATATCATTTTGTGAACTCTTTGCCATGCCTATATGCTTGTGTAGCTTCTGACTTGTTGGTTCATGCCTTGATTGTATGTTGTTACACTAACTTTGCAGGAGCTTTGGTAAGTGTGAGATGTGGGAATTGAGTTCCACATCTCTTTCTCTCATATCTTCTCATCTTGTTTATATGGACTAACATTTTTCTTGTTGGGTTTAGGCCTTTCTCATCCCCTCTTCTATCTTCTCCTTTTCTTTTTCTTCAGTAGGATAGACACCCCACAAACCCTAGGAACCCCATGCACGCTAACTTAGGATAGAAACTTCCCTCTAGTTTTTTCCTTTGCTCCTTTTGGTTCTTATTCTCTTCTCATCTTCAAACTTAATTCTAATTCATTTAATAAAGGTTGAGTACTTTCATGCGACATGAGACTTTGCTATGAGATGCTCACACGCGTTCCATTTCGGGGCGAGGTGTGAGTCATCACTCGTGGTGGATAGGTCTTAGCATGAGTACCTCACAAAGAAAAGCTAAAAAACACTTCTTAACCAAAAAACCACAAAATACTTAATAATGGTAATAGGCCAGTGTGTTTGAGCCTTCACTTGTGGGACTAGCTTTGGGGATTTCCTCCATAGATAGGTGTGCCTCTTGCGCATTCCATTTCGGGATGATGTGAGACGTACACATCCCGTTGAGTAAGACTTAGGTACACTTGCCTATGCAAACCTTCACAAATAAAAGCCTCATAAAAAACACAAACAAACAATAAGCGTCTTTCCTTCGGGAATTCTTTTCTCATCTCCTTCGCTTCGTCCGCGAACTTGCTCCTACTTGTCACTTTGCAAGACGGTTACGCACTCGTCGTCCGAGCCTGCAACACCTGAGCAATGGCATAGGCAGTTCAAGCCTTAATTCCCAAGCATTTTCCTTTTGTTACCCCTAGTTAGGGGAACTACGGCGTCTCTGATCCTCATTGTCCTGATGAGGTACGTAGGCAGCGGGGTAGGGCCCGTTCGAGCACAATCTTTATTTTCCCTACATTTTTCCTTTGTTCCTTTTGCTTTCTTTTCTCAGTTTATTTTCCAGTCCATTTCTTTTCTTTTGCTGCATCTTTCGTACCCTCACCTTTTGAAACAGTTTCTTTTGCAAGCGTGGATCCCGTCGGGTACGACGGATGATCTGGGGTGCTAATACCTTCCCAGGTCATAACCGACTCCCGAACTCAGTCTCTTTGGTTCGCAGGACCTGTGTCCTTCCTTTTCTTTCTTCTGGTTTGTGCAGCATTACCATTCCCTTTCTTCGGGATAAAAATGCCTGGCTGGCGACTCTATTCTTTTTCCGCGCCACTTTCGCGTCTGTACCAGGATGGAAATCCCGGGAGCGACAGCTTGGCGACTCTGCTGGGGACCGAACCCAGAATCTCTGGTTCCCCTGTGAGTCTCTCCTAGCGCTTGTGTATTACTGTTTCATTGGGGTGATGTTTGTTTGATGTGGCTTGTTGTATTGTATTGTTGTTTGTTTGCAGCTTTATTTACAGCTTTATTTACAGTTTTCAGTATTTATTTTATGCATCATGTATATCATACTGGACTGTCTGGACTGGTTTTCTGTTTGGTGGGCTCGGGTGATACTATTTCTGAGAGATAAGCCAAGTACCCGGCTTGAGTGCACCCTAGGATTAGAGTGGACATATTGTACTCGCATGAGGCATGATGAGTGGCGATGTGTTTCACGCCCAGATTGCGACTGCCTTGGAAATATCTTGTGTGGGGATTTCCTCCACTTCGGGATAGGACCTTGATAGTTATGTGCATCTGGGGACCGATCATTGAGAACCTTTGTGGAAACAACTCTCTCCAGTGGTGGCAGTGGCAGACCACGTTTTGTGGCAAACCCATTCGCACCCGAGGGTCCACTGGGGACTCGCATAGGATGGCCTGGTTCTCTTATAGGAACTCAGTCAAAGCATCTGGTCGTATGACATTAGTACTGTATCCTACGGGCTGAATGTACTATTGTTTCTCGATCTCAGCGCTTGAAGCTGGGAACTTATAAGGGATGCTTGTTTTTTCCCGGACTCAGCTGAGGCCTCCCTGCGTAGTACATAATGCCTAACCGATTCCCTGATTTGGTCATGAGCCATTTCTCGGAAATGGTGGAAGTATTATTGCTATTCGGCTTTGAGAGTCCGTGATGTTTGACCCGGAGCACACCTGTGAGATTGAGGATGGGTTTACAGGTTTGCAGGAACCCTTGACCCCATCATACCCTTGTTATCAGTGCAGTTCATGATACAGTTACTTTGGTTCCGGAGTTCTGGTTTTCTGGTTCTGGTATTCTTGATACTGTGGTCCAGAGATTCTCTTCAGAGGGTTGTGATTATCAGAGAGTGTGATTCAGTGGACTTTTGGTTTGTCAGTTATTCAGAGGGACCTTGTCAGTGGCCAGACTCCAGACAGTCTCAGATGGCCATATGTCTTTGCATTTGCATTTGCATTGCATCATTGCATCATTAATCATTGTTTTTGTTTTCATTCACAGGTTCATATATCTGCTCCCGGTTCCGGTATTCTTTTCAAAGATGGAAGATCCTCGCAAGCAGAATATTCACTTCAAGTTCTTTGATATCAAGGTCGGTTTGCTGAAGAAGATGGTAAAGCTGATTACACCCAACCAGGTAGAGAGATTCAGAAAAGCTTATGGGAGTATTCTTGATGTGGTGGTAGAGTTAAATCCTTCAGAGAGGAGTGCCATTCACACATTGCTTCAGTATTATGATCCTCAGCTCCGTTGTTTCACCTTTCCTGATTTCCAATTGGGACCTATGCTGGAGGAGTATGCTTTGATCCTGGGTGTGCCAGTTCAAGATCAGGTTCCTTTCAACTCTGAGATGAGTAGACCAGCACCGGAGGCTATTGCTAAGGCTCTTTATTTGAGTCCTTCTACTGTGAAGTCTTTGACCATTATCAAAGGAGGAGTGTCTGGATTTTCTTTGGAGGCTTTGGTAAAGAAAGCGGGAGAATTGGCTGTTGAAGAAGAATGGGATGCTGTGTGTGCTATTTTGGCTCTGTCTATCTATGGCATCATTTTGTTTGCTGATATGGAGAAGTTCATCGATATAAATGCCATACATCTCTTTTTGCTGAAGAACCCGGTGCCTACCTTACTGGGGGATTTGTATTACTCAGTTCATTACAAAACTGAAAAGAAGAGGGGAGGTTTGGTTCGTTGCTGTGCTCCGTTGTTTCACATGTGGTTCATGAGGCATTTGCCTAGTACGGGAGCGTTTAGTGACCATGGCTTGATATGGGCCCAGAAGCTGGAAAAGTTGCTTGCCAAGGATGTTAGGTGGTTCACTCAGAGGCTGCAAGGTGCACGTTTCATTACTAGTTGCGGAAGTTATCATAGTGTGCCTTTGTTGGGAATAGCTGGGGGGATTAATTACAATCCAACCTTGTTAAGAAGACAATTAGGATACGCTTTGAGAGATGTGCCTGAAGATTTGAAGCTGACCCCTATTTTCTACTTCCCAGTGGAAGATAATATGCCCTTAGTAAGGAAGGTTGCGGGAGCTTGGAAGTGCATTAAAGGAGAAGGAATAGCTAGTTTCGGGAAATGCAACAATCAGACGTTCCCAGAGTACGAAGCTTGGTTGAAAGATAGAGCCAGAAGAGTTTTGTTACCATTCTCAGCACCAGTTCCCCCTGTTGCTGAGCCCATTGATACTGTGCCTCTAGAGGAATTCAAGAAGTTAGAAGCCCAGCTACATGCAGTTAGAGTTGAAAATACCGAGATGGTAAGCTTGTATCACCAAGCTAACAGGGCCAAGAAGGAAGCTGAGGAGAAGTTGCTCAAGATACAGACGACTTTGGAGGCTAAGGAGAAAGACTTTGCAGGAAAAGAAGCGCATTTCCGCAGGTTGGGGATGATGGAAGCCCAAAGAGAGGTTGAGCGCAAGAAGAAGTCAAAGACCCTCAGAGATGCTCGGCAGTCTATTGTCTGGTTGAAGGGACAAAGGGAGCAAGAGTTGAAGCAATATAAAGAAAAAGAAGAGTTCTTTGAATTTCAGATGGCTTACAAGAAAGAAGAGGTGGAGCAGGCTCACAGGATTCGCAGAGAGAAGACCCAACAGCTCGCAGACAATCAACAAGCCCTCGAAGCAGCGCTTAAGGAGGTTGAAGATTTAAAGTTGATGGCGGGAGTCAAGAAGGTCAGATCTGATGGGGTTTTTAGTGATGAAGTTTCAGGGCCTTTAGGTTTTGGTTCTGCTTCTTAGTTTATTTTTCTTGTATCTGGACTACCTACAGGCATGTTGTAGGAGTCCTAGTTGTTTGTTTCTCCTTTGTAAAGACTTGTACCCTACAGGGAATTCTGTGTTATTTGTCTGATAGGTTGATTTATGTTTTGGTTTTTTCTTCCATTATCTCCTGGTTCGTTTACTGTGTGGTTTGAATATGGTCTCTCGAGAAGGTTCCTGGAAGTCGAGGATCAATGCCCATCTGGTTCTCCTTGCTGAAATACCGGGACCGGAGCATAAGTGACTTGTGATTGGAAACATAAACAACTGCATTGCATCCATATAACCTGTTTGTTGTTTTGCAGGTAGTGTCTCGGTTTACTAACGTATTTTGTGTTTCAGGCACTATAGCTCCTCGAAAAGCTCGGGGGCAGCCAACAGTACACAGGTACCCAACCAAGATTAACAGGGAGAGAGTCATGGATCAAATGCAGGCAGATTTGGCAGACCTAAGGCAGAGAATGGATAATTTCATGACGTTAATGGCCGGTATGGGGCAGAATCAAGAACGGCTGCGAGAGTTGGTTGAGAATCAGAACCGGAATGCTGCTGCTGCTGCAAATGCTGATAATCATGCTGGTGCGGGCGCACATCAAGGTGGAATTCCTGCTACACGACCAGGGGCGACAACAGTCAACGACGAGATGCATAACATTCATGTGGACCACCAGGAGGACCAGTTCACTTTGCTTGATGAGACCGAGGGTCAAGGGGTCGAAATGAACAAGAGATTCGAAGAGATGGCCGAGCAAATCAAGGCTATTCAGTCCCAGAGTTCTTTGGGATTCGACGTAACGGACTTGGGTTTGGTTCCGGGAGTCAGGATTCCATATAAATTCAAAGTTCCTACTTTCGAGAAGTATAACGGCACTGCTTGCCCAAGGACCCATCTGCAATCGTATGTTGGGAGAATTGCGGCGCATACGGACGATGAAAAGCTATGGATGTATTACTTTCAGGACAGCTTGGTGGGAGCTTCCCTTGAGTGGTACATGAAGCTCAGCAGGGTCAATGTTAAGAGCTGGAAAGATCTCGCTGAGGCCTTCGTGAAGCAATACCAATATAACATGGATATGGCTCCAAATCGCACCCAGTTGCAACATATGGCTCAGACAGCAAAAGAAGGCTTTAAAGAGTACGCCCAGAGGTGGCGTCAGCTAGCTGCCAGGGTGCAGCCACCCTTGTTAGAGAATGAAATGGCCGATATGTTTATGGGTACCCTCCAGGGAGTATTTCTTGAAAGATTGGCGTCGAGTTCTGCTACAAAGTTCAACGATATTGTCATTGCAGGAGAAAGGGTTGAAACACTGTTGAAGATGGGGAAGATACAAGACCCTGGTGCTAGTAGTTCGAATGGGGCGAGGAAAGCTTTGAGCGGACCTCCGAGAAGGCGAGAAGGTGAGACCAATGCTGTATTCGGCCGAAGCCAGGGCCGTGGCTACAGAAGACCTTATGAGCATATGGCTGCTGTTACCATTCCTGCAGCTCCCGTACAACAGATGCTACCTCAACAACAACAACAACAACAACAACCTAGAGCCAACTACCAGCAAAGGCCTTATCAGCCGAGGCAGGCTCGTCCTGCTAACAGGGTGATTGAAGCTATTCCGATGACATATAATGCTTTGTTGCCAAGGCTACTAGACTTGAACCTTATTCAATTGAGGACTTTGGCACCACCACCTCCTGGAGAGCTTCCAGCTGGTTATGACGTCAACGCGCGATGCGCTTTTCATTCAGGGGCACCCGGGCACTCAACCGAGAAGTGCAGGGCGCTACATCACAAAGTTCAAGATCTCGTGGATTCAAAGGCAATCAACTTTGCGCCACCACCGAATATCAACTCGAACCCTATACCTGATCATGGAGGGGCAAGGGTTAATGCTGTTGAGCGTGATGACAAGTTGAGCTTGGTACTGAGTATTGATGAGGTCAAGACGCCGTTGAAGGTGGTGAAAGAAAGACTGTTGAAAGGTCAAGTATTTCCTGGTTGTTCTCTCGACTGTGAAGACTGTGCAAGTGCTGTGAATGGCTGCGAGAAATTGAAGATGGGTCTGCAAGGGCTGATTGATGATGGATCTCTGCAATTTAGCAAGATTAGTAATGAAAAGGCTGATGATGTGTCAACCATTACTATCTTCTATGATGAAGCTGATATGCCCGTCAGACAAAGGCCGGTTACCGTTTACGCTCCTCAGATTAGTCCTGTGACTATAACTGTACCTGGGCCAATGCCGTATAATGATGATAGAGCCATTCCGTGGCATTATGGTTCCGACGTCTATGTGGCGGGACAGAAGATGGAAAGTAGACCTGTTGCTGACTTGACTATTGAGAATGTGGGAGGTGTCGGAGGTTTTACTCGAAGTGGCCGTTTGTTTGCTCCCCCTGCACTGAGAAAGGATCCTGAGGTCGAAGCTTCATCAAAAGACAAAGGAAAGCAGATTGTGAATGATGAGTCGAATACTCCTGTAGCTGGACAGGGGACTTTTGAAAAGGAGGTAGAGGAATTTATGAAGATCATCAAGAGGAGTGACTATAAGGTGGTTGACCAGCTGAATCAGACGCCTTCAAAGATTTCTATTTTGTCGCTGTTGATGTGTTCTCCTGCACACCGAGAAGCCTTGCTGAAAGTACTTCAAATGGCTTACGTTCCTCAAGAGATTACGGTCAATCAACTTGAAGCTGTTGTCGGAAGTGTCAATGCTAGCCATGGCTTGGGCTTCACTGATAGAGATCTCACGTTGGAGGGAAGAAATCACAATAAAGCGCTGCATATCACGATGGAATGCAGGGGCGCTGTGTTATCCCATGTTCTGGTGGACACAGGCTCTTCTTTGAACGTGCTCCCGAAAAAGGCATTGATGAAGCTTGACATTGATGGGGTTATCCTGACGCCGAGTGATTTGGTGGTTAAAGCTTTCGATGGGTCAAGAAGATCAGTTTTCGGAGAGGTTGAGTTGCCTGTCAAGATAGGCTCTCAAGTATTCAAGAGTGTCTTCTATGTAATGGACATCCAGCCTGCGTACAGTTGCTTGTTGGGCAGACCATGGATACACGCAGCTGGAGCTGTCACCTCAACTCTACACCAAAAGCTTAAGTATGTGGTGGACGGTCAAGTCATCACAGTTTGCGGGGAAGAAGATATATTCGTCAGCCACCTGTCGACATTCAAATATGTGGAAATGGACGGAGAAATTCACGAGACTTTGTGCCAAGCATTTGAGGCAGATGTCAGTATCTTGACTCCGGTGAAGAAAAACAACGGAGGCACGTCAATTCACTCCTACCAGGAAGCAAAGGAGGTCGTCCAATCAGGCAGTGCCCAGGGCTGGGGCAAGTTGTTGGAGATGGAAAAGAAGGATGATAAATTCGGCTTAGGGTATCAGCCTGGGGGGTCTGCTCAGAGTGGTAAGGCTATCTCATTTACAAGTGCTGGTTTGCTCGGCCGCGATCAAATCTGTATGGCAAGCCAAGACGGGGATAGTGACAAAGACTGGGACAACAATTGGATCCGCCCGTGTGCACCCGGCGAGGAGCTAGGAAATTGGTCTGCTGAAGACATTGTTCAAGTCACCTGGCTCTCAAAGTAATTGTTTTGTTTCCTTTTATTAGCATACTGCATTGTCAAATCCAGCATTCTGCCCAAGATGCTTGGATCCATTGTATTGGGCCACCACGTTTTGCATCGCATTGTTATTTTTGCTATGAAATAAAAGGACATTTTCAGACAAACTGTGTTCCCTGTCTTTGTTTTTAAACTTTTTCAAAAAAAAATATATAAAAAAATGGCAATGTGTTTTCATTTTTTTGTTTTGTGATAGCGTCTCTTTTCAAAAAGTAAGCAGATTCTGAATAAGCACATCATTTGTGCAGTGTTGATCATCCGGATTCCACGGATAACGCTCCTGCTATGACTATGCATGACTTTGATAATCCAGTCTACCAAGCTGATGAAGGGGTTGAAGAAGATTGTGACCTCCCTGAAGAATTGGTTAGATTGTTGAAACAAGAAGAACGAGTTATTCAGCCTCATCAAGAAGAGATTGAGATCGTCAACCTTGGTAGCGAAGACGCAAAGAAAGAAATCAAGATAGGGGCCAATCTGCAGGCCGATGTCAAGCAAGAGCTGATCAGTATGTTGAGAGAGTATGTGGATATCTTTGCTTGGTCATATCAAGATATGCCAGGTCTAGATACCGATATTGTGATGCATAAGCTACCCCTGAGAGAAGACTGTCCTCCTGTAAAGCAAAAGTTGAGAAGAACTCGCCCGGATATGGCGATGAAGATTAAAGAGGAGGTGCAGAGGCAGTGGGAGGCCGGGTTCCTTGCCGTGACTAGTTATCCACCTTGGGTAGCTAACATCGTACCAGTACCTAAGAAGGATGGCAAGGTCCGGATGTGCGTTGACTATAGAGATTTGAACAGAGCAAGCCCGAAGGATGATTTTCCGTTGCCACACATTGACGTGTTGGTCGACAATACTGCTCAATTTTCAGTGTTCTCCTTCATGGATGGATTCTCCGGTTATAATCAGATAAAAATGGCGCCGGAAGACATGGAGAAGACAACGTTCATAACCCCGTGGGGGACATTCTGCTATAAGGTCATGCCCTTCGGTCTGAAGAACGCAGGGGCAACTTATCAGCGGGCAATGGTCACATTGTTCCATGACATGATCCACAAGGAGATCGAATGTTATGTGGATGATATGATTGCAAAGTCCAAAGACGAAGAGGAGCATTTGATTAATTTGAAGAAGTTGTTTGATAGATTGGTCAAGTATAAGCTAAGGTTAAATCCGAACAAGTGCACTTTCGGAGTGCGTTCCGGAAAATTGTTGGGTTTCATTGTAAGTCAAAGAGGAATTGAGGTAGATCCTGCTAAAGTGAAGGCCATTCAAGATATGCCTGCGCCAAAGACCGAAAAAGAAGTACGCGGATTCTTAGGTAGATTGAACTACATTTCTCGGTTCATATCCCACCTAACCGCCACGTGCGAGCCGATATTCAAACTGCTAAGAAAAGAGCAGACGGTCAGGTGGAATGATGATTGCCAAAGAGCTTTCGACAAAATAAAGGAATATTTGCAGGAACCCCCAATTCTGATGCCTCCAGTGGAAGGGAGACCGTTAATCATGTACTTGACCGTACTAGAAGGATCGATGGGGTGTGTACTCGGCCAACATGACGAGTCTGGTCGAAAAGAGTACGCCATTTATTACCTTAGCAAAAAGTTTACCGACTGTGAATCCCGATACTCACTGCTCGAGAAAACTTGCTGCGCTTTGGTATGGGCTGCTCGCCGACTAAGGCAGTACATGTTGACCCATACTACACTTCTCATTTCCAAGATGGATCCTGTCAAGTACATCTTTGAGAAACCAGCATTGACCGGAAGGGTTGCTAGATGGCAGATGATTTTAACTGAATACGACATCCAGTACACTTCTCAGAAAGCCATCAAAGGAAGTGTATTGTCGGAATACCTTGCTCAGCAACCTCTTGAGGATGACTATCAGCCGATGAGATTTGATTTCCCTGATGAGGACATCATGTGCCTCAAAACAAATGATTATGAGGAACCACTTCCGGAGGAGGGGCCTGACCCTGAATCCAAATGGAAGTTGATGTTTGATGGGGCCGTCAATATCAATGGTCGTGGAGTTGGTGCCGTACTCATTACTCCTGAAGGTGTCCACTTACCCTTCGCTGCCAAAATTACTTTTGGCTGCACCAACAATGAAGCGGAATACGAGGCGTGTATAATGGGAATAGAGGAGGCAATTGATCTTCGGATTAAGAACCTCGATATATTCGGAGATTCAGCCCTCGTCATTAACCAAGTTACCGGCAAGTGGTATACACATCAAGAGCATCTAGTTCCATACAGGGATTATGCTAGAAAACTGTTGACATTCTTCACGACGGTTGAGCTCAAATACATACCACGTGATGAAAATCAATTTGCCGATGCTCTGGCCACTCTTTCTTCGTCGATTAAAGTTCTGTGTTGGAATTTTGTGCCCAGAATTGACATCTCCAGGCTCGACTCTCCAGCTTATGCTTTCTCTGTAGACGCCGTGTCTGACGAGAAACCTTGGTATTTTGATATCAAGTTATTCCTGGAGAAGCAAGAATACCCAACAGGTGCATCTTCTAAAGACAAAAAGACCTTGAGACGACTTGCTGCTAGTTTCTTCTTGAACACAGACGGGGTTTTGTACAAGAGGAACTTCGACATGGTCTTGCTCAGATGCGTGGATAGACACGAAGCAAGCCTGTTGATGCAGGAAGTCCATGAAGGATCTTTTGGTACCCATGCAGGAGGGCATGCTATGGCAAAGAAACTACTGAGATCAGGGTATTACTGGATGACAATGGATGCAGACTGTTGTTCATTCGCTCGTAAATGCCACAAGTGCCAAATATACGCAGATAAAGTGCATGTTCCTCCTAATCCGCTCAACGTCATGTCATCTCCTTGGCCTTTCTCTATGTGGGGCATTGACATGATCGGGAAGATCGAGCCAACTGCTTCGAACGGTCATCGCTTCATTCTGGTCGCGATTGATTACTTTACCAAGTGGGTAGAAGCGGCGTCTTATGCCAATGTCACTCGTCAAGTGGTGGCAAGATTTCTGAAAAGAGATATCATATGCAGATATGGAGTGCCCGAAAGGATCATTACTGATAATGGTTCTAATCTCAACAATAAGATGATGGCAGATTTATGTCGGGACTTCAAAATACAGCATCACAATTCTTCTCCTTACCGACCAAAGATGAATGGTGCGGTAGAGGCAGCTAACAAGAATATCAAGAAGATTGTGCAGAAAATGGTTGTCACCTATAAGGATTGGCATGAGATGTTACCATTTGCTTTGCATGGGTACCGAACGTCGGTCAGGACGTCAACAGGGGCAACTCCTTTCTCTCTAGTGTATGGCATGGAAGCAGTCCTGCCTGTTGAAGTAGAGATTCCTTCACTGCGCGTGATGATGGATGTCAAGTTGGATGAGGCTGAATGGGTGCGTGCTCGTTACAATCAGTTATGTTTAATTGAGGAAAAGAGATTAGCGGCTATCTGTCATGGTCAGCTTTATCAGCGGAGAATGAAGCGGGCATTCGATCAACGAGTACGTACTCGAGAGTACCAAGTGGGAGAGCTCGTGTTGAAGAGAATCGTCCCTCCAGGTTCAGATAACAGGGGCAAGTGGACCCCAAACTACGAAGGACCATTCATAGTGAAGAAAGTCTTCTCAGGAGGAGCGCTGATGCTCACCACTATGGATGGAGAAGACTTCCCGTCTCCTGTTAACTCGGACGCAGTTAAAAAATACTTCGCATAAAGAGACCCGCTGGACACAAAAACAGAATGTAAGTCCAGGCAAGAAAAGGGCATCCCGGCGAGCTAAAAACAGAATAAAAAGCTCGGGCAAAAATTAGGGAAATAAATATAAAGAAATGTGTACACCCGCTGAGTTGAAAAGCCACATTGGACAGCTCAGGCAAAAAAGGGTATCCCGGTGGATTGAAAACCCGAGAGGGCGATCCACGCAAGATAAGGGAATAAGCGAACAACTGTGATCCGAGTTATCTGAACCACGTCATCGTTTCGTACAGTTTGACAATATCAGAAGGATAGGAAACAGTCCCCTCGTCCTCTCAGAAAGCTAAAACAGAATGAAAGTATTGAAGATGTGCAGGTCATAGCAGAAATGGAACTCTTTGGAATGCCATGTACATTGCCATTAGGATAGTTTCTTTTCTCATTTTTTTTTAGTGGCTATCTCTTTCCAGGTAGTTGCTTCCTGATGTAAATCTTTGCCTATTCAGAGGCTATCCAATAAAATAATATTCAGTCAAAAAGATGTGTGTGTTTATTTTTGTTTGCAAAATGTCCTGAATTTTTGGCAAAAATAGCGTTGCATCTAAATATGGTGATATTTTTGAAAAGAAAACTGACATGCAGGGAAACTGTAACCCTCTTTGAGTGTCGGGTGACGATGGATGAACCGCTCATTCCATGCGAATCCCCAGGACACACGTGTGTTTTCTGTTGTTGCAGGTTGCAGGATGGCGTCACTTTCTCTCAAGCAATTCACTCTTCCCCAGTAGAGTATCTCCCCAAGCAGGGATTTCTTCTTCCAGCAGGTATCTGAAAGCCTGACTCGTTTAAACAGAGATTTTCCTCCAACCAAGCCTTGGCAGCAGCCCAACTTCTTCCCCAGTGAAGTAACAGTCCACTCTTCCCCAGTGGAGTATACCCCGCAGGTGCCTGAAGACCTGACATCATCAGAGAGGGAATTGCCAGTATTCTATCCCCAGCAAGAATTCTTGCCTGTCAGACACCTGAAAGCCTGATATCCCTTCAGAGTCTTGAAGCATCAGATGCTCTCCCCGGCCAGAGTATTTGCCCAGGAAGCTTCCCCAGCCAAGTCTGAAGATGATCTGTCCCCACAGAGTTCATATTGGATTTTCACCTCCGTCCGTGAAATATTTCTCAGCCAAGTTGCCATACTTTTGGGTATTTGATGATACAGTCAGGTATTCATCACTTCAGTCAGAGTTGAGTGTCCAAACCTCTTGACTTGTCTTCCCCTACAGAGTTGTATCTCTTGCTGCCAATCAGGCATTTGTCTACCGCTCGTCTGCGTTTGTCAACACTCGTTTGTGTTATCCCTAAACGGAGTTTTCCCCAGCATTGGTATTACTGCTTTATCGTCGCTCGTCTGCAGCTTTCAACACCCGTCTGTGTTGGCTCTATGGTTTGCTCGTCTGCTTTTCCCCTACATTGACTTATGATTACCTTGATATTGCTCGTCTGCAATTTTCCGACACTCATCTGTGTTTGTTTATGATAGTTGTTATTGCTCGTCCGCAACTCTTCAACACTCGTCTGTGTTCTGATAGGATATTTGTTGTTGCTCGTCTGCAACCTCCCAACACTCGTCTGTGTTTGGTATTAGATCCGCTGCACTCGTCTGTGCCTTGATATGTGTACTCTATTGTTGCTCGTCTGCAACGGTGCAGCACTCGTCCGTGTTTGTTCGAAGCTCGCCTGCCTTTATTCCCCAGGAGTCGTCTGTGTTCTGAAGCTCGTTTGCTTTAATACTCGTCTGTATCGTTCTCAGCACTCGTCTGTGCTTGCACCTGAATGTGAAGATTTGCTGTTTACCCTGATATTTCTGTGACTATTTCAAATGCTCGTCCGTGTTTGAATTTCTGGTATTCGTCTGTACCAGTGGCTGATGCTCGTCTGTATCATTGTCTGGAACGCTCGTCTGTGTTTCTCAGATCATCGTCTGATACTCGTCTGTATCATTGACTTATGGCACTCGTCTGTGTTATCTTGATGATCATCCAATACTCGTCTGTATTGAAGAGGTTTAGAATCCTGACAGTGGGAATTGGATGTCGAAATGGTTACCGGTCCTGGCGTAACAGGTAAATCCGAAGGAGGCTCGTCTGTCTCAAACACCAATTATGGTTGCGGCACCTGGCGTGACAGGTTTGCTCAGAAGACTCGTCTGTCTTATACCATATATCCGCGGATAATATATGAAGAAGGTTCGTCTACCTTGATTGCATGTCTATCCCACAGACTTATATGCATTCCCGGAGCCTGCGTAAGGGTTATCCGAAGAAGACTCGTCCGTCTTATTCCACTTATCTGCGTGAGGATTGGTGAAGGAGATTCGTCCATCTCAGGCTACTTTGAAGATCCTTAAGGGCTCGTCCGCTCTCTGCACCTGGCGTCACAGGTCATTCAAAGACTCGCCTGTCAACAAGATAGTATTCCAGATATCAGTTTCAACTTGGAAGAAGCTCGTCTGCTTTTTCTCCCTTTCTTATCCCCAGAGCGTCATCTGGTCGGGTTTATTTCCCGGTGTTGCATTCTTCGTCAGAGTGCAAATTTCTGGTCTTCTTGGTATTCAATCACAGTTTATCTCGAATGTCTGATAGCTCGTGCTCTCATCCTTTTCAGATTAACAGTTGATTGAATAGGGGCAGCTGTAACACCCCAGATTTGCCCTCTTCATTTTAAGCATCATATCATATCATATTCATCATACTCATATCATTTCTTCAGCATCATACCATGGAAATATGAAGCATAACATCCCTCATGTCCCAACATAAGCATATGGTCATTGGTGGGGTTCCCAGAAGCACTTCAGGCCATGACAAGGATCCCAATGAGTTGGTACAAGTCCTATGGTGAGCCTACACTCCATTTACAAGAGCATTTTCATTTGCAGAAGCTCTGAAGATTGCTTAATCATCATAAGTTTTAAGACAATGCAAAGCTCCTAAGCAGTGCAACCAAATTAGGGTTTTGACTTCAAGGGCTTTAACTTCATAATTTTGGCCAACTCTTTTGGGCAATGTTTTCTATATGATAAGAGGTCCCTACATGTCAATTTTCATGAGAAAATTCTAAATGGAAGTCAGTCATTGCCTTAGTTGCTTGCAGATGAAGTAATTGGTCAACTGTGCCTGTAAAAAGTCAACTGTCTGATTTCAAGGGGTCCAAGTCACTTTTTCTTGCCAAGGGAGGTCTTTACAATGTTATAAGATGTTTGGAATGGTTGGAGATCAAGAATCATGGCTATTTGGAGGTTTTTGCAAAAATGGTATAAAGTTGGTTTTTGAGATTTTCCAAATTTAGCAACTTTTGCCCTAATTTTCAAGTGAGCTTAGCATGGTCAAAAATTCTTCAAATGAACCCAACCCAAACATGAAAGTTGAAGACTAAGGCCTGCCATTTTCAAAAAGTACAAGTACATTTTCATGGGGTTTATGGTTTGAGAGATAAAGCCCTCGAAAATTTCATGTATTTTAGGGCAAAATCACATTTCCATGCACACACCAAATGCAAGAGTGCTCAAAACTCATTTTTAAGTGCTGGAATGGATCAAGTGAGCTTACTAAGTTACAATGCAATGTATTTAGGTGGTTTTGCTCAAGAGAAACTTGCATTTTGATGCCAAGCATGGAAATGGCCTCAAAAGTGCAAATTTAGCCAAATCATGAGAAGTATGTATTGGCTAGTTCTAAGGGCCAAAGTTGTTGTTGTTCTGACCAAGGATTGGAAAAGGCTTATACATGTACCAAAAGGCCAAGCAAAGAGTGAGGTATGTGAGCTTATCTCACACTTTTGCAAACGATGCAAAATCTCAAAAAGGGCTCATTTATTCCCATTCCAAGTGCAATGTGAGGCCACCATCCTTTTATTCATGCCATATCAAGTTGAAAGCTCAAGAGAAATGGGAGGGTCCAGGCAAGGAATTTGACACATTTCCCAAAGTGCAAATGCATGGATATATGAGATTTTGGTGGCACATGAGATGTCAATTTTTCACCAAAGAGCAAGTTGTCATGGAATGAGGTGGCAAGCCCATTTGTGTACAATTTTAAATCATCACATCATTATGCATGGTATGAGAGAATTTTGGCTCAAAGAGGATCACAAAAATCGTGCATGGGGTGCATGGTTTCATCCTAGTTGCAAAAGGTGCATGAGCATGAGAATTTGTAACACACTTTGATCCAAGGGCTGAGAGTGTTCCACTATTAATCAGCAAAGGAAATAGGATTAGCATGTGCAAGGTACAAGGACAAGGCACGAGCTAATGCCTCCATCACACTCTTTATGCATTTTTTGCAATAACAATTGGATCACACTCCTCTCACGTGCATTTTCTTTTCTCATTCCTTGGACTGATTTAGGGCATCATAAAAGGACCAGCTAGGGTTTTAGCTTGGCAGAAAATCGCCACCATTCTCCCATTCCTCAGTTTTTGCTCCTGTTGCATTTTCCTCCATAGCTCATCATCCACTGCCCCATTCACAAAGCAGACCTCATATTCTTGTTCATGAAGCTTCATAGGACATAGATCAAGCTCCATTTCAAGCTAGAGAAAGTTTCTTATACCAGTCCAGTTCAAACCAGATTCCACCAAAGGGCAAGGTTGAAGTGGTTTTGAAGCTTCTTTCACATTTATTTTGTGAAAGGAGGTTGCTAGAAGATCATCCCAGGCTGGAATTTGTTTTTCTTGAAGAAATTTGAAGTGGTGTGATCTCAGGTATGCCTCTAATCCATGAGTTTGTAAATGATTTTGGTGAGGTGCATTGTAATCTACTTGTTGCACTGAGCATGTGGAGCTTTTTGTTTTTGAAAATGATGGTGAAATGAGGTCGGGTTAGGGTTTTGAAGTTTCTAGATCCAAACTGTTTTGATGATGTTCATGCTGTGTGTTTTGTTTTACGTGTTTGTGATGTTTGATTCATGTTATGCTTAGCAAGAGGATCATTTTTGATGTTGGGTTTGTGTGTTTTCATGGAGAAATGGAGGAGTTATGCTTCTCTGGTTTTGTGTTTGTGCTGGCTGTTTGTTCTTGTTCCATTCGTGTTTTGCAGCTTTGTTTTCATGTTGTGAGGTTGAAGATGATGAGGTGGAACGCAGGGATTGGATGGATCCATGTTTTGTCTTTTCTGTTTTTAAAACCCTAGCATGACCGGTTGATACAATGTTACATGTTTTTGTGTATTTGGCTTGCCTTGTGAAGTATGCCCTAAGTTCATGCGTGCCTGAGTATTTTTGTCTTGCATTGCTGCATGGGCCTGAGGCCAACATGCTAGGCGCGCCCCCCATGCTGGGCCCAGGCGTTTGGCATGTGCTGGCCAGCTTTGTTTTGCACCCTCCCACCATGTTTCATAGTCCTTTTATTCCCTTCTTTTTCTTCTTGCATTTTGTTCATTTTAAAATATTTCCAAACTTATAAAAAATCCATAAAAATCCATGTGCACTCTTCAGTTCATCTAGTATTTTATCATATTTTTTTCACATTTTATTGTTATTTCCACGTGGCTAAATTAATTCAACACTAGGTTTTGCTTTATGGTAGGCTCTCTTGGACCAATCTGCCTTGTCCAATTTCCATCTTCTTCATCCTTTAAGCTATGAACCTCATTCTTTTTGCATTCAAATCTTAAGACATCCTTCTATCTTCATGATTTATCTTAGATTTTTCACAAATTTCCTTGCTGGATTTTGATTATGTTATTTGTGCATCAATTTTCTAAACCCTAGATGATGATACCTTGCATTTTTGGGTTTCATTGACCTAGTTTGGGGCTGATTCTTTGCAAACCCTTTTGGATTCTCATTTCCTAGTATGTGAAGAGTACTTTGCTGGTTGGATAGATTTTTTAGATGTTTGGATTTATTTCTTAGGTATTTTCTTCTTCACCTTGCTTTGTTTTGCACATTTTGAGTCTTTTGGTTTCTTTTAAGTTTGGAAGGAGACTTATGCCAACTTTTCCTCATCTTTTGGGATCCTTTAAAGGTCTAGAGTTGTTCCTGGTCTTAGGATAGGTTTTGATTTTGCTTGAGCTTTGGTTTTGATTCCTTTCTTTGTGTATTACATCCTTAAGTGTTATGCATGCTTTCTTTGCATTTGTTTCACTCCCAATCATCTTGATATGATCTTGTATTGCTTTGTATATCATTTTGTGAACTCTTTGCCATGCCTATATGCTTGTGTAGCTTCTGACTTGTTGGTTCATGCCTTGATTGTATGTTGTTACACTAACTTTGCAGGAGCTTTGGTAAGTGTGAGATGTGGGAATTGAGTTCCACATCTCTTTCTCTCATATCTTCTCATCTTGTTTATATGGACTAACATTTTTCTTGTTGGGTTTAGGCCTTTCTCATCCCCTCTTCTATCTTCTCCTTTTCTTTTTCTTCAGTAGGATAGACACCCCACAAACCCTAGGAACCCCATGCACGCTAACTTAGGATAGAAACTTCCCTCTAGTTTTTTCCTTTGCTCCTTTTGGTTCTTATTCTCTTCTCATCTTCAAACTTAATTCTAATTCATTTAATAAAGGTTGAGTACTTTCATGCGACATGAGACTTTGCTATGAGATGCTCACACGCGTTCCATTTCGGGGCGAGGTGTGAGTCATCACTCGTGGTGGATAGGTCTTAGCATGAGTACCTCACAAAGAAAAGCTAAAAAACACTTCTTAACCAAAAAACCACAAAATACTTAATAATGGTAATAGGCCAGTGTGTTTGAGCCTTCACTTGTGGGACTAGCTTTGGGGATTTCCTCCATAGATAGGTGTGCCTCTTGCGCATTCCATTTCGGGATGATGTGAGACGTACACATCCCGTTGAGTAAGACTTAGGTACACTTGCCTATGCAAACCTTCACAAATAAAAGCCTCATAAAAAACACAAACAAACAATAAGCGTCTTTCCTTCGGGAATTCTTTTCTCATCTCCTTCGCTTCGTCCGCGAACTTGCTCCTACTTGTCACTTTGCAAGACGGTTACGCACTCGTCGTCCGAGCCTGCAACACCTGAGCAATGGCATAGGCAGTTCAAGCCTTAATTCCCAAGCATTTTCCTTTTGTTACCCCTAGTTAGGGGAACTACGGCGTCTCTGATCCTCATTGTCCTGATGAGGTACGTAGGCAGCGGGGTAGGGCCCGTTCGAGCACAATCTTTATTTTCCCTACATTTTTCCTTTGTTCCTTTTGCTTTCTTTTCTCAGTTTATTTTCCAGTCCATTTCTTTTCTTTTGCTGCATCTTTCGTACCCTCACCTTTTGAAACAGTTTCTTTTGCAAGCGTGGATCCCGTCGGGTACGGCGGATGATCTGGGGTGCTAATACCTTCCCAGGTCATAACCGACTCCCGAACTCAGTCTCTTTGGTTCGCAGGACCTGTGTCCTTCCTTTTCTTTCTTCTGGTTTGTGCAGCATTACCATTCCCTTTCTTCGGGATAAAAATGCCTGGCTGGCGACTCTATTCTTTTTCCGCGCCACTTTCGCGTCTGTACCAGGATGGAAATCCCGGGAGCGACAGTGTGATGATGGTTTTTGCAAGTTGGTCCTCTTTGGTTCACATGAAAATATCTTGCTCCAAAGGCATGAAACATGAGGAACTCTTGGTTTAAATCTGATTTTTAGAACTTGTATGATGTTTGTATAATGGTTAGACATGAACTAGAAGTCACAAATGCCTTGGTACAAAGTTTTTGCAAGTTTCTCATTTGAGGCATATCTTGAAAATTAGTGATTTTTGCCAACTTTGACACACCATAACTTTTGATCCAAGAAGAATTAGATCATGTTCTTGTACTTTTTGAAAAGGGAAAGATCTAATCTACAACTTTCATGACCAAAGTTTTTCCATTTGAAGCATTTTTGGATCAAAAAGCAAGGCTTGAAAAGTGGCATAAAATGACATATTCTTTAAAAGTCAACCATGCCCTAAAAAGTCAACTTTGCAAAAAATTGTAATTCTTGAGTTTTGTGAACTTCATCCTTCCTCCATGATCAAATAAAGATCATATACACTCAAAATGATGAAGATCACCCCTTGGTTGGGTCATTGGGGGCCTCAGATGCCCCGATTTTGCACTGACTTGTCCAGAAAGTCAACTCTTGATCAGATGACTTCTCCATGGAATTTCTTCATGAAAATTGATATGCATACTCCTTATACCATACAGAGACCAATAGAAACAAGAATGACCAAAAAATTTGAAGTTATGGCCTCTGAAACCAAAACCCTAATTTTAGGTCATCTGTGCAGTCAAGCCTGGCTCTGCTTCCATACCAATCCCAGTTCTTGTGATTCCTTGGCATTCTTGACTTTGAGAGGATGTAATATGATATAAGAACACACATGGACCCCTTTGAAGTGATTAGTGGCCTTTGGAATGGCTCAAGAAGCTCTTGGACTGCTCAGATCACAAACCCTAGGTGCAGATGACTTTGAATCTATGCAGTGAATCAAAAATGTGACATGAGATGCTATGATTGAGTTTATGCATATGAAATGATCACAAGCCATGGTGTGAATGGGTGAGGGAAAATTTGGGGTGTTTACACCGTGCTGTTGTCGGTGCGGTCTGGAAGGCACTCTCTGCAAGGGTTCAGTTTGTTCATTTTAGTGATTGATTTTAATCTTGTTTAGAAAAGTGAAATAAGGTTGTCATTTTGAAAACATTGCCATTTATTTTTTGTACAAAAAGAAAAATGGAAAAACAGTGAGCGGAAAAGAAAAAGACTCATTTGCAAAAGATGTCTGATATTTCATTGATTAATCTTGTTGCACAAAAATTACAGATGGCCCGATTACAAAATGAGTCTTGTTATCTTGGGCAAGATGCAAGACTTGATGCATGCTTAAAATATACAGGAAATAATAATTACTCTGGAGGAGTAACTCTTATAATTTCCTGGGAAGACCAGTTTGAGATACGGCTCCCCGGGATCCTTGGACGTATCCAGCTCTCCAGGTTGCGCTCATCTTCCGACTCATCTTCCAAGTTGTTGACAGCATCAGGGGTGAGCATCCCCCCACTAACAAAGTTGGGCTTCTCAGCAGCCTCTGCTTGATCTTGTTGAGTTGGTTTGTAACCCAACCCAAATCTATCCTCTTTCTTCTCCACAGGCAACAGCTTGCCCCATCCTTGAGCATTCCCCTCCTCAACAACCTTCCTGGCTTGCTGGTAGGATGTCATGGAAGTCCTAAGTACAGCATATGTTTCATTAATATTCAGGGCCTCAAACCCTTGACTCATCGTTTCGTGGATCTCCCCATCCATCTCAATGTATTTGTATGTAGCCAGATGGCTAACAAAAATATCTTCTTCTCCACAAATAGTAACGACTTGGCCCTCCCACTCGAATTTTAACTTCTGGTGAAGGGTAGACGTAACTGCGCCAGCGGCATGAATCCATGGTCTACCCAACAAACAGCTGTAGGTCGGCTGAATGTCCATCACGTAGAAGATTGTTTTGAAAGTTTGTGGGCCAATCGTTATAGGCAACTCAATTTCTCCCAGAACGGATCTCTTAGAACCGTCAAAGGCTCTCAATACCAAGTTACTGGGACGTAATGCCAATCCTTCATATTCCAGCTTCACAAGGGCTTTTTTAGGTAAGACATTGAGGGATGATCCTATGTCTACCAGTACATGGGAAAGAACTGCACCCTTACATTCCATGGTAATGTGCAAAGCCTTGTTGTGATTGCGACCTTCCGTAGTCAAATCAGTGTTGGTAAATCCTAGTCCATTACTAGCATTAACATTTCCAACTACAGCCTCCAACTGATTGACGGTAATCTCCTCTGGCACATAAGCTGCGTGCAAGACTTTTAGTAGTGCGTTCCGATGAGCCTCGGAGCACATAAGCAATGATAGAATAGAGATCTTGGAAGGCGTCTGGTGAAGCTGATCCACTATCTTGTAATCACTTTTCTTGATGATTCTCATGAATTCATCAACCTCTTGATCAAAAGGGGTTTTCAAAGCTTCTTTAACTACTTGTTCTTCTTGCACCATGCTCTTCCCTTTTGCCTTGGCAGCACCTTCTGCTTCAGCAATGGGTCTTGGAATTGGCGGGGCAAAGAGACGTCCGCTTCGAGTGAAGCCTCCGCCTCCCCCCACATTGTCTATTTGTGGTGAAGAAGTTGATGATTCAAAAGTGATTTTCTGTCCTTCGCAGTATAGATCGGAGCCGTAATGCCAAGGGATGGCATTACTGCTTTCATAAGGTACTGGCCCAGGCACCGTGATAGTGACTGGACTGATGGCAGCTGCAGAAGGGACCATGATAGTCTGTGGATCATAGTATATTGTGACTGGTGTTCTGATAGGAGTGACATTTTGTGAGTTGTAGGCAGAATCATTTGCAGGATCATAATAAATTGTAACCGTTGAGACATTCTCATTGTTTGCTGTTGATGTTGTAGGAGATATTGTTGAATGGATGGATGTTGTTGTTGTAGGAGATTCTGAATGAAGGGGTGCTGAAGTTGTAGAAGGGATGTTTGTTGATATTTGGTCCGTTGAAGTAACAGATGAAGCATTTGTTGATGAGATTGAAGAGTTGTTTGGAACAATGGTTGTTGCGGTTGTAGAAGTCTCGGGAATTGTTGTTAAGGAGATTGCTGGATTGGTAGGTATTGATGTTGTGATTTGAAGCAGGCCACTCCGGATGAGACCATCTATGCCTTCTCTCAAGTTATCACACCCATTCACTGAAATGTTGCAATAAGCACACCCTAGCTCACATCCCGGGAACATTTGACATTCAAGGAGTTGAGCTTTAATCTCTACCAAGGGTGTCCGAATCTGACCCACACTGGTTATCAAGTAAGACGACTTATCTTCTTCAATAGCATTGATTCTGGGTCCTCCGTGGTGTGGCATAGGGTTCTTGTTAACATTTGGTGGTGGTGCAAAGTTTAGAGCTTTAGAATCTACCAAGTCCTGTACTTTCATGTGCAAAGCCCTGCACTTCTCTGTGCTGTGGCCAGGTGCATTCGAGTGAAAAGCACATCTGGCGCTGGCGTCATAATTTCTGGGCAGACTGGCAGGATCTGGAGGTGCCAACGTCCTTAGCTCAACCAGGTTGAGCTTTAGGAGTTGTGGCAATAATGTGGCATAGGGCATAGGGATCGGATCAATCACCCTATTGGCCTGAGAAGGTCTCTGTTGGAACGGTCTTTGTTGATTGCTGTTGCTGGTGTTGTTGTTGTTATAATTTCTCTGAGGAGGATACTGAGTTTGTTGTTGGTAATGGGATTGCTGCTGCGGTTGATAAGCTGGTTGTGGATGAATTGGAGCGGGAATGGTGACTGCTGCCACAGACCTGTGAACATATTGGGGTCTGCCCCTGTTGGTATGGATAGCATTGGTCTCACCAGCTCTTCTTGGGCCCACAAAAGGCTTTCTTGTGTTGCTGGACGAGCTTGCACCGTTGTCAGAAATCTTACCCATCTTTAATAGGCTCTCAATTCTTTCCCCGGCTATGACTACATCAGCAAAGCTAGTGGAAGAAAAGGCAGCTAGCCTGTCAATGTATGTCCCTTGGAGGGTATTCATAAACATATCAGCCATTTCCCTCTCTGACATGGATGGCTGGACAGCAGCAGCAAGCTGTCTCCACCTCTGAGCGTACTCCCGAAAGCTTTCCCTGGATGATTGTGACATTCCCATCAGGAGGGTCCTGTTGGGAGCCATATCCAAGTTGTACTGGTATTGTCTAATAAAGGCCTCATCCAGGTCCTTCCAGCACCTGATGGTTGCTCTAGTCAGGTGAGAGTACCATTCCCTTGAAGCTCCTGTTAAGCTATCTTCAAAATAAAACATCCATAGCTTTTCGTCCATGGTATATGCCTTCAGCCTCCCCAGAAAGGATTGTAAATGGGTCCGGGGACAGGAAGTTCCGTTATACTTCTCAAAGCACGGTGGTTTAAATTTGTGGGGAATCCTGACCCCGTCCACTAAGCCCATGTCCATGACATCAAAGCCCAAAGAATTCTGGGACTCCAGGGATCTCAGTTTCTCAGCAATCTCATCTAGCCGTCTGTCATAGGCTTCCTCCCCAACTCCCATCACTGTAAATTGATCTTCCTGGGGGTCTTCTTGTAACACTCTGCCTGCAGTGGCAGTCCCTTGCACATTAACAGGGATGTTGATCTCTGGATGAAGGTGGGGTCCATAGACTGGAGGATTAACATGAGGTTGAACCCTCTCATTATTGCTTGTCCCAGCAGTCCCTATATGGGGGTCTTCCTGATTCTGCCTCTCTACCAGTGCTCTTAATCTTTATTGGCTTTGAGCCATATTATTCATCACCTCCATAAACTGAGTCATCTGATTCCTCATTTCTAGTCTCTCATTGGCCATTTGAGTCCTGACCTCTGTAAGGTCCTGCTGTACTTGGTCCATTTGTATGCCCGGAAGGTTGTTGCGGGTGGGATATCTGTGTGGACGGTTGAGTGGGAACACCCGACGTCGAGCAATAGTTCCTGAGATCACAACAGAGTTAGTAACAAAAACAAAACAAACCTACAAAACAAACAAAGGTTAGTATGCAATGCAGTATGCTTATTTGTTTCCAAGGTATCCGGCTTGGCACTTGGTTTTGACCTTTCCAGACCCCTGAGGAAGATGCTTTTAATGTTGCTTTGAAAGAACTCCGATAAAACAAACCAACACATATATTACAAAAAGTAAATGATACATAGTTTGTTTTTTACAATACATGCCCTCTGAGTGGTCAAAAATACAACATAAAGAAAAGTACATGAAATGAAAGCAACAACAAGCAAAAGTCAGACACCAAGACCAAACTCATCCTCCTGAACTTCTTTTAGAAGTGCCTCAGTCGTAGGATCAGCTGGACGCTCTGTGAGGTTCCTGATAAGGAGATTTCTGGTAGCAACAGCTGCAGTTAGCTTCTTGTGTCGACTCTGGTCCTTTGACCTCTTCACACCAGCTCTAATATTCAACTCTGAGATCTCTCTCTGGGCTGCTAGCAGGGCTTCCTGCTGCTCCTTTGCACTAGCCTCCAGCTGCTCAATCTTGTCCTGAGTCCTCTTATCCTCTTGAGTACGAGCTTCGGTGATCCTGACCCACCTAGCTTGACTCTCTTTCAAATATAAATCAGTCCTAGCCTTCTGGAATTGAGCCTCATTGCAGGCATTCTTCAAGATCTGCTCTCCTGCTCTTGACTTCTTAATGTAGTCCTCTGACTTCTCAATCCTGGCTAGATGCTCCAACTTTAGCTTTTCTAACCTCTCAATGTCCAGCCGACCATCACTCCTCTCCCAGAGGGTCTTCTGTAGAGCCTGAGTCAGATTTTCATTTCTCTCTTTGAGCTTCTCAAACTCTTCCAGGCTGACAGTTGCTGGAGGTGGTGCTGTGGAGGGTCCAGGCACATCTTCAATGGTGAAGGGCATCCCAGAAATTTGAGCCCTTGCATGTGACCACTCATAGTACTGAGCTGAGGCCACATTATTGCATCTCCAGAGAACGGTTACCCCTTTAGTCTGTACATTGTCCCAAGCCCAGGATGCTTGCCTGACAATAGCCAGATTAGGCTTAATCTCACAATAAAGGGTCTCAGCTAGATCTTGTACTCTAGGAGGGTGGACCAATGCATAGCCCAGTTGTCTTTTGAATAGCAGAGGGTTGTAGTTGATGCAACCCTTCACTCCTATCAGAGGTACATTGGGAAATTGCCCACAACTAGTAATGATGTCTCTGCCCTTGGTGCTTTGAGTGCACCACCTGATATCATCTGAGGTCAGAGCAACAAGCCTCCTAGCCCAGTTCTTCTGCTGGTGAGGGTTCAAGAATGCATCAGTCTTTGGCAAATGTTTGAGCAGCCATGTATGGAACAAAGGAGCACAACATCTCACTAATCTTCCCCTTTGCTTTTCATTCCTTTGGTGGACAGAGTAGTAGAAATCTCCCAGTAAGGTGGGCACTGGGTTCCTCAGGATGAAAAGATGGATTGCATTCTTGCTAACAAACTTAGGCTCATCTGCAAATAATATGACCCCATATATGCTAAGGGCTAATAATTCACAGACTGCCTTCCACTCCCCCATGGAGGCCTTCAGAATAGCCTGAGAGGTCAAGAAATCCAAGTGAAGACCAGAGACTCCAGCCTTTGCTGTCATGTTCTGCCCAATCAGAACTGGTTCTAGATACAATGCCTTTGCCACCTCTTCATTACTAGGGAATGCCATCTCAGGGTTGAAAGGGACTCCACCCCTGATAGGTACACCAATCAGTGATGAATACTCTTCCAACAAGGGTCCCAACTGAAAGTTCTGGAAGGTGAAGCACCTCAGAGGGGGATCATAGAACTGCAAGCAAGTATGAATCAAGCTCCTCTGGGAAGGGTCCAAATCCATAACCACATCAAGTATGTTCCCATAATGTTCTCTGAATAGTGGTACATGGTCTGGAGTAATCAGGGTCTGAATCTTCCTGATGCCAGCTAGCTCAGGCTCAAAGAAATGATAGGAGATGTTGCTCTTCTTAAGTGCCATGTTGCTGAAGAAAAGCTGAGACAGATGCTGAGAATAATACTGAAGATGGGCCACTGACAGGCTGAGACTGGTGGTGCAGGTGACTAAAGTAAGTAGCTGATGAGGAATAGCTGAAGCAGATGCTGGTGAAGATAGGTCTATGCAGATGAAAGGGTCAAAACCAAGCCAAAGTACAGTATGGATACCCTGAAAAACAAATAAGCAAATGTCAAATGATGCAATGATGATGTATGCAAATAATATGCAAGGGTTTGTGATCAAGCTGGATCTGATTAACTGCCTTGGTATAGGTCCATGTATGTTCAAGAAGTCCAGATGGAGGTTCATAAGTCCAGTAACCAAGGTGGGGGACTCAAATAAAGAGTCACATGTCCAGGGTTAAAATCACAAGAACTGCTCCAAGATGGAGTACTCTTAATCAAAAACAAAGTAACAGGGTATGCTGAGGTCAAGGGTACCTGCAAACCTGTAAACAGCCCAACCCCCTTACAGGTGATGTTCTAAAACAAGGATCCTCAGACTTGGATCAGTTATGAGAAGTGTAAACACTTCTAACCCGGAGGTACAGTGTTTACAATAACCATAAAAGATCCTCCTCTAATTCACCTCAGTTTCTGAAGGTCAATACTAAAGGTCATCCAGACTTAGAAGGCTTCCCAGATAGCCCTAGCACTACAGGAAATCCGTAGCACAGAGTTCTCAAGAAGAAACCCATATCTGAACCGTGTTTCATATTCCCGCACCAGACCGAAATGGAATGGGAAAGAACATGAACCACTCTAGCCTAGGTGTCACTCAGGTCCCAGGTATAGGACCTTAACTCTCAATAGAACCCCACCCACCAAAGCAACAAAACCAGATCCAGCCAGCACAGTATGACAGTATGATATATGTAAAGCTATAAATAAAGCAGTAAACCAACTGTACATAAAGCAATAAATGAAACAAATATACAAACACAAATAGCACATAACACCCCAGTAAACACAAATCAATCAAGCGCTAGGAGGAACCCACAAAAAGAACCAGAAGCCCTGGTTGCAGTATAAGGGTCCCCAGCAGAGTCGCCAAGCTGTCGCTCCCACTAAATGAAGCTAGGTCAAATAGGGTACAGACGCGAACGGTCGGCGAAAAGAGAAATGAATAGAGTTGCCAGCTAGGCATTTTTATCCCGAAGGAAAGGTAATGCTGCATACACCTAGAAAGATATGGATAAGACGGTTGCGAACCAGAGAGACTGAGAAAGGGGGTTGGTTACAACCTGGGAAGGTATTAGCACCCAGATTGTCCGCCGTACTCGACGGGATCCACGCTTAGAAGATTTGTGTTTTAAAGGGGTAGTGTCAGTGCAATTTGTGTATGGAAAGAGCTGGAAAAGGATGTACAGGTGTCAGTGTAAAAGAAAAGTGGAGTGTAATATGTACAGTGTCAGTGTAAGGACAAGAGTGAAATGCTCATGATAATGAGGCTAAGAATAATGCTGGAAGGAGGGGGAATGGACAGAGACTTTTGTTCGATAACTGTTAAGTTATGCCTACGTATCCTCTCGTGCAATGAGGAAGTCAGAACACCGTAGTTCGACCCAAAGAGACTGAGAGATAAATTGACTTGTGAACTGCTTAACTTGCCTATGCTCAAGTGTAAGACCTGTCTGGCTCAGGTGCAAACTGTCTTGCATTAGACGGAAGAAGCAAGTTCTCGTTTATGAGTGAATGAGATGAGAAAAGAATCCCGGAGGAGACGATTATTGTTTGTTTTTGAGTTTTCAGTCTTTTATTGCTTTTTGGAAGTTTGTCATAGATTAATGAGCTTAAGCCTAAACCAATGGATTTAGTAAACTCATCACATCTTCCCTCTGATTAGGGGTAATGAGAATACCTTAAGTGTGAAGTCAGCTTCTCACACTTAATTACCTTTGATGCAGGATTAAGATCATTAACCTACTTGTGATTATTTAGATGTTTTTGTTGTTTTTGTTTAGTGTTAAGTAATGAGGTTAAGCCATAATCAAGGATTAAACAGACTCATTACACCATCCTAATAGAAGGATAATAGATGAGAATGTTTAAGCTGAGGAAAGCTCCTCAACTTAATCCATGATTAGGGATTAAACTCATGACAAAGCAAAGCCTTTATTAAGTGGATTTTAGTTAATGATATGATGAAGAAGTGAGTTTTATGATTTGTAAGACAACTTGAGGAGGACTTGTCCATTAACACTAGGGTTAGTCCTTCTTAACCAATTAAGGAAGAATTAGAACCCTAATGCAAGGCCCAAGTTACAAGCTTTATTTCTTGATGATTATCAGATGAATTGATTAAAGGAGTTAAACACATTAAGGGTTTAACACTTAGGATTAAAGTTATACACTCCATCCTAATAGAAGGATGCAGGCATAAGCTTAATCACAAAGCCTTAAAACCTTTAGGGTTTAGTCCTGGATTATGAGATGAGAAGAGAAGACTCAATGAGACACAAAGGTAAAATCTAAATGGGGGACTAATCAGAACCCTAATTATTGTCATGCTTGGTTGTTCCTAAGGTTTGTGAAGTTTACAAGATAAGATCTTCAAAGGAACCACCAGGAAGCAGATGAAAGGAGCAAAGAGAAAGCAAAGTAACTTGCTTCATTCAAGAAGTCAAGTCACTTGAAGAAAGAAAGAAAGTAAGAAGAAGAATGAGCAAGCTCAATCTCAAACACATAACAAAATGCAGCAAGGATGCATAAGAGAGATGAAAAGAAGTTGTGAGAAGTGAAGGCAAATTCACTTCTCAAAGTAACTTACCACCTGAAAAGTTAGTGAAAGAAATGCAATGCAATGCAAAATGAGATGGAATGGCATGATGCAAACCAAAACCAGAAGCACATACATGATGTTAATGCTGCTATGAGATGATGTAAACATGAAACAAAGCATGGGGATGATCATACAAATTTATGGATGCAAATGAAGCAAGTTAAGAACCAAGAACATACATGAAAAGTTATGGAATGCAAATGGCATACAACATGGCAAATGCAAGATGCAATGATAAAACATGCTTCTAATATGTCTTAAGATGTCTAATGGATCAAAAGGATGCATGAAATGTTATGGCAAGTCATGGTATGCAAGCAAATGCAAGATGAATGCATATGGAAGCCC
The DNA here is from genome assembly GCA_963966055.1 of Lathyrus aphaca. Lineage (NCBI taxonomy): Eukaryota > Viridiplantae > Streptophyta > Magnoliopsida > Fabales > Fabaceae > Lathyrus > Lathyrus aphaca. The sequence goes on from OZ014525.1 coordinate 10,046,366, forward strand.
AAATTAGGGTTTATGATCAATGCCACAAACAAAAATCAAAATCAGAAGCAAACATCAAGATAAAAAAAATTGAAAATGCACTCAAGGGAACCCTAACCCTACACAAACTCACTACCCAAAGGAGGGGTTCTAACTCTTAACCTAATTAGGGTTATGAATTTCCTAAGATTTCTAGGGTTTTTGGGTACCTTAACAAGAAAAATGTCAAACAAAATGAAAATGAAAGATCAAATCATGCCAATTTAATCTCACAAACTACATGATATGCAAAACACAATGCAAAAAGAATCAAAGTCCAACTCTCAATGGTTAGGCAGAAATGATTTTTTGAACATTGGATCAAAATAATGCTTTGAAATTGAATTAATTCCATGGAAAATTGTAAAAATGCATTAAGATCAAAAAAGAAATTTGGTTTGAGGGTTGGACAATGCTTCTAAATGATTTTAGAGGTTTCATGAATTTTTTGGTGATTTTTAAATACCTAAAAGTATTTTTAATTAATTAATTCTCATTAATTAATTAAAAATAAACTTTTAAATGATTTAAAAATCTTTTTTAATGCAAAAAATAAAAACAAAAATGTTTTTGGTTTCTGAAATTTAATAAAAGTTTGCATAAAAAATTTCAGAATTTTTAAAATTGTTTTGCTATTTTAAATAAAATGGAGAAAATAAATGAATTAAAAAGAAAAATAATATGAATTAAACTGAAAATGGGAGAAGTCAGCACATCCAAGGGCCTAGGTTTGAACTGGAAGCGCGCGCGTTTGACTTGGCGCCACATCCAAGGGCTGAAATTCAAACTTCGCTAATTAAATGATTAAGCCCTAATCCTGCCCTAATCACATTCAGGCGACCGGAACACTGTTCCGGTCGTCTTCTCCGGCCAGCTCAACTCTCAATCTCTCTCAATATGCCATGAAATCATGCCAAACTCTCCAGAATCAATCATTAATCATCACTAAACCTAAACCCCACCCCAAAATCCATTCATTTCCACTGAAACATGAGGAACGAATCAAAACGGAAAACAACACAAAAATTTCAGAGATCAAATACATCCTACACACGCAACCATTTTCAATGATTCAAAGCTTAAAATGATCAGCACATCACATAGAATCAGTTTGTAACTCAAAACACAAGTTCTGGAAAAATGTTCTTGGATGATACCTGAGATGGAGCTTTCGATTCCAGAGCTTTCAGGCTGTTTCTTTGGCTCAAATCTACTCCACTGATCCTCCTAAGAAGCTTGCAAGGTTTGTTTGATGTTTGCAATGGCTGGTTTGAGAGTTTGCTTGAGTTCTGTTCAAAGGGGGGCAGAAATCGTATCTGGCTTATGTGAGGTTTCAAGGGTGAATGAAGGCAGGGAAATGATCAGGAGGATGTGGTGATATGTTCTGTGAAGTTTGTTTGTGAGTTTGTAGCTTGTATGATGAGTTTCGAATGCTTTTGCAAATGGGGTGGAAAATGAGAATGCTGTGCTATGGAGTGTTTCAGGCCTGTGTTCTTGTTTCTTTGGCTTGCTTTTGGCTTGTATAAACAATTGTCATTGGTCAGATGAAGTGATGTGTGCTTTATTGATTGGTATGGCTCAAGTTGCCAAAATGTCAAAGTTGTGTAAGAGAGGTATGGGCTACTTTCTAGCCAAGGACAAAGGGTGTGTCCTGCGCAGCATAATGTGGGGAGAACCCTAGGATGGTTCAGCAAGTCAGCAAGCAAGTGGATGGTAGCTTATGATGAGTTTTGCAACTTGTCTTGCTTTTGCTTCTTATGAAAAAATCTTGATCCATAGGCCACAAAAATGAATGATCCCTTGGCCCATTCTGATTTTTAGGTCTTGTATGATCATGTTGTGAAGCTTAGAAATGCATTTGATAACTTAATTTGCCTTGAGAAGTGAATTTGCAACTTTGCCTCTTTGGTGGAAAACTTCAAATTTTGTGATTTTTGCCAACTTTGACAAGCCATAACTTTTGATCCAAAATGAATTAGGTCATGTTCTTGTACTTTTTGAAAAGGGAATGATCCATTCTACAACTTTCATGACCAAAGTTTTTCCATTTGAAGCTTTTCTGAATCAAAAAGTAAAGGTTGAAAAAGTTGCCTAAAATGGCAATTTCATTAAAAGTCAAACTTTCCCAAAAAGTCAACTTTGCAAAAGACTTGAAATTCTTCAATTTTGTGAACTTCCAACTTCTTCTATGATCAAATAAAGATCATAGACAATCAAAATGATGAAGAACACCCCTTGGTTGGGTCATTGAGGGCCTCAGATGCCCTGATTTTGCACTGACTTGCTTGAAAAGTCAACTCTTGATCAGATGACTTCCCCATGGAATTTCTTCATGAAAATTGATATGAATACTCCCTATACCATATAGAGACCAATAGAAACAAGAATGACCAAAAAATTTGGAGTTATGGCCTTTGAAACCAAAACCCTAATTCTAGGTCATCTGTGCAGTCAAGCCTGGCTCTGCTTCCATACCATTCTTAGTTCTTGTGATTTTTTGACATTCTTGACTTTGAGAGGATATAATATGATGTTTGGAAATACATGGACCTCTTTGAAGTGATTGATGACCTTTGGAGTGGCTCAAGAAGCTCTTGGATTGCTCAAATCACAAACCATAGATGCAAATGACTTAGAATCTATGCAGTGAATCAAAAATGTAATATGAGATGCTATGATTGGGTTTATGCATATGAAAATGATCACAAGCCATGGTGTGAATGGGTGAGGGCAAATTTGGGGTGTTTACACTAGCTGCCTTTTCTTCCACTAGCTTCGCTGACGTAGTCATAGCTGGGGAAAGAATTGAGAGCCTATTAAAGATGGGCAAGATTTTTGACAATGGTGTGAGCTCGTCCAGCAACCCCAGAAAACCTTTTGTAGGTCCAAGAAGAACCGGTGAGACTAATGCTATTCAGGCTAGCAGGGGCAGACCACAATATGTTCATAGGTCAGTGGCAGCAGTCACCATTCCCACTCCACTTCCTCAGCAACCGGCATATCAACCGCAACAACAACCCCATTACCAGCAACAAACTCAATATCCGCCTCAAAGAAACTACAACAACAACAACAACAATCAGCAAAGACCATTTCAACAGAGACCGTCTCAGGCCAATAGGGTGATTGATCCAATCCTTATGCCTTATGCCGCCTTACTGCCACAGCTCCTGAAGCTCAACCTGGTTGAGTTAAGGACGTTGGCACCACCAGATCCTTCCAGTCTACCAAGAAACTATGACGCCAATGCCAGATGTGCTTTTCACTCCAATGCACCTGGCCACAGTACAGAGAAGTGTAGGGCTCTACAAATGAAAGTACATGACTTGGTAGATTCTAAAGGTCTAAACTTTGCACCACCGCCAAATGTTAACAAGAACCCTATGCCCAACCATGGAGGGCCCAGAATTAATGCTATCGAGGAAGATAAGCCGTCTTTCTTGATAACCAGTGTTGGGCAGATCCGGACACCCCTGGTAGAGATTAAAGCTCAACTCCTTGAATGCCAGATATTCCCTGGGTGTGAGCTCGGTTGCGGTTATTGCAACATTTCGGTAAATGGATGTGACAACTTGAGAAGCGGCATAGACAGTCTTATCCAGAATGGTCTACTTCAAATCACAACATCAATACCTTCAAATCCAGCAATCTCTCCGACAACAGTTCCAGAATCTCCTACAACTGCAACAACAATTATTCCAAACAATTCTTCAGTTTCATCAACAAATGCTTCAAATATCACTTCAACAAACCAGACGTCAACAAACATTCCTTCTACAACATCAGCACCCCTCTATTCAGAATCTTCTTCTACAACACCAGCAAATATCTCAGCAGTCACTATTTATTATGATCCGTCAAGTATTCCTCCGAACAAAAATTTTCAACAACAAACAGTGGCATCTCCTGCCATATCACCAGTCACTATCTATTATGATCCACATACTATTTCAACACCCTCCTCTGCTGCAGTCAGCCCGGTTACCATCACGGTACCTGGGCCCGTTCCATATGAAAGCACTAATGCCATCCCTTGGCATTATGGCTCTGACCTATACTGCAACGGGGAGAGAATCACTCTTGACTCTTCAACCTCTTCTCCACAGATTGACAATGTCGGGGGAGGCGGAGGCTTCACCAGAAGCGGACGCCTTTTTGCCTCGCAATCACAAAGACCCAATGCCGAAGCAGAAGCTGCTGCCAAAGCAAAGGGAAAGAGTGTAATAGCTGAAGAGCCCATTCTCAAAGAAACACAGAAGACATCTTTTGAACAAGATGTAGACGAGTTTATGAGAATTATCAAGAGGAGTGACTACAAAGTGGTGGATCAGCTTCACCAAACTCCCTCAAAAATCTCCATTTTATCCCTGCTGATGTGTTCCGAATCTTACCGGAACGCATTACTAAAAGTCTTGCACGCAGCATATGTGCCGGAGGAGATCACCGTTAATCAGCTGGAGACCGTGGTAGCAAATGTCATTACCAGCCATGGATTGGGTTTTACCAATGCTGATTTAACAACTGAGGGTTGTAACCACAATAAGGCTTTACATATCACCCTGGAATGCAAGGGTGCTGTTCTATCACATGTACTGGTAGACACTGGGTCTTCACTCAATGTCTTACCAAAGAAAGCCTTGGTGAAGCTAGAGTATGATGGCTTGGCATTACGGCCAAGTAATTTGGTAGTGAGAGCATTTGACGGCTCTAAGAGATCAGTGCTAGGAGAGATTGATCTACCTGTGATGATTGGCCCACAGACGTTTAAAATAACCTTCTATGTGATGGACATTCAGCCGGCCTACAGCTGTTTGTTGGGTAGACCTTGGATTCATGCCGCTGGCGCAGTTACGTCTACCCTTCACCAGAAGTTAAAATTCGAGTGGGAGGGCCAGATCATCACCATCTGCGGTGAAGAAGATATTTTTGTTAGCCACCTGGCTACATACAAATACATTGAGATGGATGGGGAGATCCATGAAACCATGAGTCAGGGATTCAAAGCCCTGAACATCAATGAAGCATCTGCTGTACTTGGGACTTCCATGACATCTTACCAGCAAGCCAGGAAGGTTGTTGAAGAGGGGAATGTTCAAGGCTGGGGAAAGCTGTTGCCTGTGGAGAAGAAAGAGGACAGATTTGGGTTGGGTTACAAACCAACTCAACAAGATCAATCAGAGGCTGCTAAGAAGCCCAGTTTTGTCAGTGGGGGGATGCTCACCCCCGATGCAGTAAACAACTTGGAAGATGAGTCGGAAGATGAGCGCAACCTGGAGAGCTGGATACGTCCAAGGATCCCGGGGAGCTGTATCTCAAACTGGTCTTCCCAGGAAATTATAAGGGTTACTCCTGTAGAGTAATTATTATTTCCTGTATATTTTAAGCATGCATCAAAGTCTTGCATCTTGCCCAAGATGACAAGACTCATTTTGTAATCGGGCCATCTGTAATTTTTGTGCAAACAGATCAATCAATGATAATCAGACATCTTTTGCAAATGAGTCTTTTTCCTTTCCGTTCACTGTTTTTCCATTTTTCATTTTGTACAAAAATAAATGGCAATGTTTTCAAAATGATAAACTTCATTTCACTTTTTCTAAACAAGATTAAAATCAATCACTAAAATGAACAAATTGAACCCTTGTAGAGAGTGCCTTCCAGACCGCACCGACAACAGCACGGCTATGACTTCGTATGACTTTGACAATCCAATCAATCAAGATGATGAAGGGGTTGAAGAAGAGTATGAACTTCCTGAAGAGTTAGCCAAGTTGTTGAGACAAGAAGAAAAGGTTATCACCCCTCATCAGGAGGAGGTTGAAACAGTTAATCTTGGTACAATTGAAGACGTGAAAGAGGTTAAGATCGGGGCCTGTCTACAAAATTCAGTGAAAGAACAACTGATTGATCTGCTTCGGGAGTATGCGGATGTGTTTGCTTGGTCTTACCAGGATATGCCAGGGTTGGACACCGATATCGTCATGCACAAGCTGCCATTTAAAGAAGACTGCCCGCCAGTTAAACAGAAGCTGCGACGTACTCGCCCGGATATGGCAATGAAGATAAAGGAAGAGGTACAAAAACAGTGGGACGTCGGGTTCCTTGCTGTAACCAGCTATCCGCCGTGGGTTGCTAATATAGTACCTGTGCCTAAGAAAGACGGCAAAGTAAGAATGTGTGTTGACTACCGGGATCTGAATAGAGCCAGCCCGAAAGATGATTTCCCATTACCTCACATTGACGTATTGGTTGATAATACGACTCAGTTCTCGGTATTCTCCTTCATGGACGGATTTTCAGGATACAATCAGATCAAGATGTCACCTGAAGACATGGAGAAGACAACTTTCATCACACCCTGGGGCATGTTCTATTATAAGGTGATGCCATTAGGATTGAAGAATGCTGGTGCAACCTATCAACGGGCTATGGTAACATTATTCCACGATATGATCCATAAAGAAATCGAGTGTTATGTGGATGACATGATTGCCAAGTCCCTCACCGAAGAAGACCACCTGGTAAATCTGTTGAAACTATTCAAGCGTCTGAGGAAGTACCAACTGAAGTTGAACCCCAACAAGTGCACATTCGGGGTGCGATCTGGTAAGCTGCTGGGTTTTATTGTGAGCGAGAAAGGGATTGAAGTTGACCCTGATAAAGTCAAAGCCATTCAAGAAATGCCTGCACCGAAGTCTGAAAAAGAAGTCCGAGGGTTTTTAGGTAGATTGAACTACATTTCACGGTTCATATCTCACCTTACAGCAACCTGTGAGCCCTTGTTCAAATTGTTGAGAAAGGAACAAACGGTCAGGTGGAACGAAGACTGCCAGAAGGCTTTTGACAAGATCAAGGAATACTTACAAGAGCCTCTGATCCTTATGCCTCCAGTTGAAGGAAGACCTCTAATCATGTACTTGACAGTATTAGAAGAGTCAATGGGGTGTGTGTTGGGCCAGCATGACGAGTCTGGTCAAAAAGAGTATGCAATTTACTACCTGAGCAAAAAGTTTACCGACTGTGAACAACGTTATTCACTGCTCGAGAAAACTTGCTGTGCTTTAGCGTGGGCTGCTCGCCGACTGAGGCAGTATATGTTGACCCACACTACTTTATTGATATCAAAGATGGATCCAGTCAAGTACATTTTTGAGAAGCCAGCACTTACTGGACGGGTTGCAAGATGGCAAATGATCCTTACAGAATATGACATCCAGTACACATCTCAGAAAGCCATCAAGGGCAGTGTATTGTCTGAATATCTTGCTGAGCAACCTATTGATGATTACCAGCCTATGAGATTTGACTTCCCTGATGAAGACATCATGTTCATAAAAGCAAAAGATCATGAAGAGCCTATTCACACTGAAGGGCCTGACCAGGAAGAAGAATGGACTATGATGTTTGATGGGGCTGTTAATATGAATGGTCGTGGTGTTGGTGCAGTACTCATTACACCTAAGGGAGTTCACATGCCTTTCTCGGCAAAACTCACCTTCAACTGCACTAACAACGAAGCTGAATACGAAGCTTGCATTATGGGTCTTGAGGAAGCCATTGACCTCAGGATCAAGACATTGACCGTGTTCGGAGATTCAGCTCTGGTAGTTAATCAAACCAACGGCAAATGGTACACACACCAGGATCATCTGATACCTTACAGGGATTATACAAGGAGGTTATTGACTTTCTTTACAACAGTCAAGCTTGAGTATATCCCTCGGGACGAGAATCAGTTTGCAGATGCTCTGGCTACCATTTCATCTATGATCAAAGTTCAAGCTGCCAACTTTGTACCTCAAATTTAAGTATCCAGACTTGATAGACCAGCATATGTGTTCGCAGCAGATGTTGTCAAAGATGATAAGCGTTGGTTCCATGACATTAAGTGCCTCTTGGAGGATCAAACATACCCACCTGGGGCATCTTCCAATGATAAGAAGACTTTGAGAAGGCTTGCTGGTAGTTTCTTTCTGAACACTGATGGTTCCCTGTACAAGAGAAACTTTGATATGGTACTCCTCAGATGCGTTGATAGAACAGAAGCAGACTTGTTGATGCACGAGGTGCACGAAGGATCCTTTGGTACCCATGCAGGAGGGCATGCAATGGCCAAGAAGTTGCTAAGATCAGGCTATTACTGGATCACAATGGATGCCGACTGTTGTGCTTACGCCAGAAAATGCCATAAATGCCAGATTTATGTGGATAAGGTGCATGTGCCTCCCAATCCTCTGAATGTGATGTCTTCACCCTGGCCCTTTGCCATGTGGGGCATTGATATGATTGGCAAGATTGAACCGACTGCTTCAAACGGCCACAGGTTCATCCTGGTTTCTATTGATTATTTTACCAAGTGGGTTGAAGCAGCTTCCTATGCAAATGTTACAAGGCAAGTGGTAGCCAGATTTCTGAAGAGAGATATCATTTGTCGGTATGGAGTTCCCGAGCGAATCATTACTGATAATAGTTCCAACTTAAACAACAAAATGATGGCAGAGCTATGCCGGGACTTCAAGATCCAACACCACAATTCTTCTCCTTACAGGCCAAAAATGAACGGCGCTGTTGAGGCAGCTAATAAAAATATCAAGAAGATTGTGCAGAAGATGGTAGTCACCTACAAAGACTGGCATGAGATGTTACCGTTTTCTTTGCATGGGTACCGCACGTCAATCAGAACATCCACTAGGGCAACACCGTATCAGCTTGTGTATGGTATGGAAGCAGTCCTACCTGTTGAAGTTGAATTACCCTCCCTACGAGTACTGATGGATGTTAAGCTGAACGAAGCAGAGTGGGTCCGATCCCGATACGAACAACTGAGTCTGATCGAAGAGAAAAGATTGGCTGCAATCTGTCATGGGCAGTTATATCAGAAAAGAATGAAGAGAGCCTTCGATCAGAAAGTCAGGCACCGAGAGTACCAAGTAGGAGATCTTGTGCTGAAAAGACTCCTTCCTCCTCATACAGACCACAGGGGCAAGTGGACTCCGAACTATGAAGGACCATTCGTAGTAAAGAAAGTTTTCTCTGGTGGAGCACTGATGCTCAGTACTATGGATGGTGAAGACTTCCCGTCCCCTGTGAATTCAGATGCAGTTAAAAAATACTTCGCATAAAAATGACCCGCTGGACATAAAAACAGAATGTAAGTCCAGGCAAAAATAGGGCATCCCGGCGAGTCAAAAACAGAATAAAAGACTCGGGCAAAAATAAGGGAAATAAATAAAAAAATGTACACCCGCTGAGTTGAAAAGCCGCATTGGACAACTCAGGTAAAAATGGGTATCCCGATGGATTGAAAACTCAAAAGGGCGATCCATGCAAAATAAGGGAATAAGCGAACAACTGCATCCTGAATTCGTCTGTATCACCTACAACTTGGTAAGCTTCGAAAGGATCAAGCCTCTTTCAGAATCAACCTTCTTCAGAAAGCAAGACGAGAAGAGTTGTCAAATGTCATACGAGTCATAGCAAAAGGGAAGCTCCTTGAAGCGTCGTCAACATTGCCAACATTTCGTTTCTCAATTTATAAGCAATCTCCTCATTTCAGGGGATATGTTTCTTTGACTGTATCTTGCCAATTCAGGGCATACGAATTAATAAAATCAGATTTTCAGTCATGTCTTGTCTCGTACATTTTATTTTCATTTGCAAAATGTCCGATGTCTTTAAGATACTGTTTGCATAAATACAGGTGTTTCTTTTAAAAGAATACGTGCTTGCAGGAAATATACTTACTCCCAGGTGTGTCTAAACTCCTATGATGGAATCCGGTAAGGGATACCTCGGGATTACTTGTACGTTCCTATCTTTGCAGGATTGCAGGTATTCAAAACACGACATGGGGCATGAAAGCTTCATTCCAGCAAGCTGGCAAATCAATACTCACTCAAGTCTTAGCACCCAAAGTGCTTTCTCCCCAGCTGAGTGGCCACTTGCTATTCCTCCCCAGCCGAGGTGCCAATCATTCTTCCTCCTCAGCCAAGTACAAAAGCCAGGGAACCATTGTAAACACCCCAAATTTGCCCTCACCCATTCACACCATGGCTTGTGATCATTCTCATATGCATAAACACAATCATAAGATCTCATACCACATTTTTGATTCACTGCATAGATTCAAAGTCATCTGCACCTAGGGTTTGTGATCTGAGCAATCCAAGAGCCTCCTGAGCCACTCCAAAGGCCATCAATCACTTCAAAGGGGTCCATATGTGTTCAAGTATCATATTATATCTTCTCAAAGTCAAGAATGCCAAAGAATCACAAGAACTGGGATTGGTGTGGAAGCAGAGCCAGGCTTAACTGCACAGATGACCTGAAATTAGGGTTTTGGTTTCAGAGGCCATAACTTCAAATTTTTTGGTCCTTCTTGTTTCTATTGGTCTCTATATGGTATAGGAAGTATGCATATCAATTTTCATGAAGAAATTCCATGGGGAAGTCATCTGATCAAGAGTTGACTTTCTGGACAAGTCAGTGCAAAATCAGGGCATCTAAGGCCCCCAATGACCCAACCAAGGGGTGATCTTCATCATTTTGAGTGTATTTGATCTTTATTTGATCATGGAAGAGGTTGGAAGTTCACAAAATTGAAGAATTTGAATTTTTTGCAAAGTTGACTTTTTTGGGCAAGGTTGACTTTTAATGAAAATGTCATTTTATGCAACTTTTTCAACCCTTACTTTTTGATTCAAAAATGCTTCAAATGGAAAAACTTTGGTCATGAAAGTTGTAGAATAGATCTTTCCCTTTTCAAAAAGTACAAGAACATGACCTAATTCATTTTGGATCAAAAGTTATGTTTCATCAAAGTTGGCTAAAATCACTAAATTTCAAGTTATGCACCAAATGAGAAACTTGCAAAAACTTGTACCAAGGCCATTTGTGACTTCTAGTTGATGTCTAATCCTTATACAAACATCACACAAGTCTTAAAGTTCAGATTGAACCAAAGGGATCACATGTTTCATGGCTTGTGAGGCAAGATCTTTTCATGAGAACTAAAAGCAAGCAAGTTGCAAAACCAATGATAACTTCTCATCCACTTGTTGCCTAGCCTGCTGACCAATCCTAGCCTTTCTCCCTCACCTTGCTGCGCAACCCACACCCTTTGTACTTGGCTGGAACATGACCCATGCTTCTCTTACAAGAAGTTGACATTTTGGCAAAAGCTACCATACCTATCACAAAAGGGCATGTCATGTCATCTGACCAATAGGATTAGTTTATACAAACAAATGGCAAGCAAAACAACATAACAAGCAAGCCTGAAACCAGCAAGGAGAACACATTCTCATTTTCACTCCCAAAAAGCAAAAGCCTTCGAAACTCAGAAAACAAGCCACAAACACTTAAACAAACTTCATAGATCAACTCAACTCATCATCCTGATCACAAAGCACCCCTCACCCTTGCCTTAAACTCAAAGAATCAAGAACACGATTCTCACCTGAGCTTGAGCAGAACCTGTTCAAACTCTCAAGCCAGCCAACACAAGCTCCTTCTAAGCATCCAGACATCATCAAGGGACCAAAGGGAGTGGTTTGCATCAAGGGAAGAGGTCAGAAAGCTGCAAAGTTGAAAGCTTCAAAACTCAGGTAGCTCAAGAACTTTTTTTCCAGAAATGATTTTTAAAGTTCCTAAGTTGTTCTTTGTAGTTCACTGATCACTCTGATGTCTTTGGTTTCGAAAATGGTGAAGAGATGAGAGTTTAATCTGTTTCTGAAACTTTTTGCCCTAAAATTAGTTTGATTCGATTCTCATTGTTTAGGAATGATAAATGTTGTTTGAATGGGGGTTTTGATTCGTTTTTGAGTGGGGATCATTTCTGTGTAATTAGATTTCATTTTAGATGCGTGTGGAAGGAGTTTGTGATTTTGAGTGATCGGAGAAGATGACCGGAACACTGTTCCGGTCACCTGAGAGTCATTAAGGCTGTGATTAGGGCTAATTAATTAGGGTTAGTGAGTTTGAATTCCAGCCGTAGGATCTGGCGCCAAGTCAAACGCGCGCGCAGCAGGTTTAAATGAGGGCCATCAGATTGTTTGACTTTTCTTTTTCAGCATTTAAATTCATTTTATTTTCATATTAATTCATTTGTTTTCTATATTTTATTAAAAATAGCAAAACTTATTCAAAAATTCTGAAATTTTTTATACAAGATATTATTTAATTTCAGAACACAAAAATATTTTTATTTTTATTTTTAGCATCAAAAAAGTATTTTTAAATATTTAAAAGTTTCCTTTTAATTAATTAATGAGAATTAATTAATTAAAAATACTTTTAGGTATTTAAAAATCACCAAAAAATTCATGAAACATTTAAAAACATTTAGAAACATTGTCCAACCTTCAAACCAAATTTCTTTTTTGATCTTGATGCATTTTGAGAATTTTCCATGGAATTAAAACCATTTTAATGCATTATTTTGACCCAAACTTCCAAAAATCATTTCTGCCTAACCCAAGAGAGTTGGACTTTGATTCTTTTTGCATTGCATTGTGTTTAGCATGTAGTTTGTGAGATTAAATGGCCATGATTTGATCTTTCATTTTCAATTTGTTTGGTAATTTTCTTGTTAAGGAACCCTAAAACCCTAGAAAACTTAGAAAAATCATAACTTGAACTTGGTTAAGAGTTGGAACCTCTCTTTTGGGAAGTGAGTTAGTATAGGATTAGGGATCCTTTGAGTGCATTTTCAATTTTTTATCTTGATGTTTGCTTCTGATTTTGGTTTGTGTTTGATGCTTTGATCATAAACCCTAATTTAGGCTTCCATATGCATCCATCTTGCATTTGCATTCATACCTTGACTTGCCATGACATTTTATGCCTCCATGTGATTCATTTAACATCATAAGACATATTGAAAGCATGTTTGATCATTGCATCTTGCATTTGCCATGTTGTATGCCATTTGCATGTCATAACTTTTCATGTATGTTCATGTGTCTTAACTTGTTTCATCTGCATCCATGAGCTTGTATGATCATCCCCATGTGTTGTCTCATGTTTGCATCATCTCATAGAATCATTATCATCATGAATGTTCTTCTGGTTTTGATTTTCATCATGCCATTTCATCTCATTTTTGCATTGCATTTCATTTCTTTCACTAACATTTCAGGTGGTAAGTTGTTTGAGAAGTGAATTTGCCTTCACTTCTCATAACTTCTCTTCATCTCTTTTATGCATCCTTGCTGCATTTTTGTTTGTGTTTGAGTTTGAGCTTGCTCATCCTTCTTCTCCTTACTTTCTTTCCTCAAGTGACTTGTCTTCTTAAATGAAGCAAGTTACTTTGCTTCTCTTTGCTCCTTTCATCTGCTGCCTGGTGGTCCCTCTGAAGATTTCTCTTGTAAACCTCACAAACTTTAGGAACAACCAAGCATGACAATGATTAGGGTTTTGATTAGTCCCCCACTTAGTTTTACCTTTGTGTCTCTTTTGAGTCTTCTCTTCTCATCTCATAATCAAGGACTAAACCCTAAAGGTTTTAAGGCTTTGTGATTAAGCTTATGCCTGCATCCTTCTATTAGGATGAAGTGTATAACTTTAATCCTAAGTGTTGAACCCTTAATGTGTTTAAGTCCTTTAATCAATTCACTTAATAATCATCAAGACATCACACTTGTAACTTGGGCCTTGCATTAGGGTTCTAATTCTTCCTTGATTGGTTAAGAAGGACTAACCCTAGTGTTAATGGACAAGTCCTCCTCAAGTTGTCTTACAAACCCTAAAAATCACTTCATCATCTCACCATTAAATAAAATCCACTTAATCAAAGGCTTGTTATGTCATGGGTTTAATCCCTAATCATGGATTAAGTTGAGGAGCTTTCCTCAGCTTAAACATTCTCATCTATTATCCTTCTATTAGGATAGTGTAATGAGTCTGTTTAATCCCTGATTATGGCTTAATCTCATTACTTAACACTAAACAAAAACACCAAAAACATCTAAATAATCACAAGTAGGTTAATGATCTTAATCCTACACCATGGTGATTAAGTGTGAGAATCTGACTTCACACTTAAAGTATTCTCATTACCCCTAATCAGAGGGAAGATGTGATGAGTTTACTAACCTATTGGTTTAGGCTTAAGCTCATTAACTTATGACAAACTTCCAAAAGCAATAAAAGACTGAAAACTCAAAAAAACAAACAATAATCGTCTCCTCCGGGATTCTTTTCTCATCTCATCCACTCACAAACGAGAACTCGCTTCTTCCGTCTAATGCAAGACAGTTAGCACCTGAGCCAGACAGGTCATACACTTGAGCATAGACAAGCAGGAAATTCACAAGTCAATTCATCTTCCAGTCTCTTTGGGTCGAACTACGGTGTTCTGACTTCCTCATTGCACGAGAGGATACGTAGGCATAACTTAACAGTTATCGAACAAAAGTCTCTGTATATTCCCCCTCTTCCAGCTTTATTCTTTTAGCCTCATGATCTTGAGCCTTATACTCCTGTTCTTACACTGACACTGTATATATCACACTTCACATTCTTTACACTGACACCTGTACATTTTCTTCCAGCTCTTTTACACACAGATTGCACTGACACTACCCCTTTAAAACACAAATCTTTTAAGCGTGGATCCCGTCGAGTACGACGGACAATCTGGGTGCTAATACCTTCCCAGGTTGTAACCAACCCCCTTTCTCAGTCTCTCTGGTTCGCAACCGTCTTATCCATATCTTTCTAGGTCTATGCAGCATTACCTTTCCTCCGGGATAAAAATGCCTAGCTGGCGACTCTTTTCTTCTCCAGTGAGCTCACGGCTGTGTGTTCTCATTGCTCCTCTCGCCGACCGTTCGCGTCTGTACCTTTATCTGGGCCGTTTCCCATTTATCGGGAGCGACAGCTTGGCGACTCTGCTGGGGAACCTTATACTGTAACCAGGGCTTCTGGTTCTTTTTGTGGGTTCCTCCTAGCGCTTGATTGATTTGTGTTTACTGGGGTGTTATGTGTTATTTGTGTTTGTATAGTTGTTTTACTTTTGCTTTATGTACAGTTACTTTATTGCTTTCTTTATAGTTTTGCATATATCATACTGTCATGCTGTCTGGCTGGATCTGGTTTTGCTTTGGTGGGTGGGGCTCTATTGAGAGTTAAGGTCCTATACCTGGGACCTGAGTGACACCTAGGCTAGAGTGGTTCATATTCTTTCCCATTCCATCTCGGTCTGGTGCGGGAATATGAAACACGGTTCAGATATGGGTTTCTTCTTGAGAACTCTGTGTTGCAGATTTCCTGCAGTACTAGGGTTATCTGGGAAGCCTGCTAAGTCTGAATGACCTTTAGTATTGACCTTCAGAAACTGAGGTGAATTAGAGGAGGAACTTTTATGGTTATTGTAAACACTGTACCTCCGGGTTAGAAGTGTTTACACTTCTCATAACTGATCCAAGTCTGAGGATCCTTGTTTTAGAACATCACCTGTGAGGGGGTTGGGTTGTTTACAGGTTTGCAGGTACCCTTGACCTCAGCATACCCTGTTACTATTGTTTTGATTAAGAGTACTCCATGTTGGAACAGTTCTTGTGATTTTTAACCCTGGACATGTGACTCTTTATTTGAGTCCCCCACCTTGGTTACTGGACTTATGAACCTCCATCTGGATTTCCTTGAACATATGTGGGCCTATATCAGAGCAGTTAATCAGATCCAGCTCAGTCACAAACCCTTGCATATCATTTGCATACATCCTCATTGCATCATTCTAACATGTGTTTATTTGTTTTTCAGGGTATCCATCCTATCATTTTGGCTTGGTTTTGACCCCTTCTTCAGCTTAGACCTATCTTCATCAGCACTTGCTTCAGCTATCAGCCACTTGCTTCAGCCACCTGCATCACCAGTCTCAGCCTGTCAGAGGCCTATCTTTAGTATTGTTCTCAGCACTTGTCTCAGTTTCCTTTGAGCAACATGGCACCTAAGAAAAGTAACATCTCCTATCATTTCTTTAAGCCTGAGTTGGCTAGCATCAGGAAGGTTCAGACCCTGATTACTCCAGACCATATACCACTTTTTAGAAAACATTATGGAGGAATCCTTGATGTGGTTATGGATTTGGACCCTTCACATAGGAGCTTGATACATACTTGCTTGCAGTTCTATGATCCCCCTCTGAGGTGCTTCACCTTCCAGAATTTTCAGTTGGGACCCTTGTTGGAGGAATATTCATCATTGGTTGGTGTACCTATCAGGGGCGGAATCCCCTTCAACCCTGAGATGGCTTTCCCAAGTAATGAGGAGATAGCCAAAGCATTACACCTGGAACCAGTTCTGATTGGGCAGAATTTGACATCTAAAGCTGGAATCTCTGGTTTTCATCTGGATTTCTTGACTTCTCAGGCTAGTCTGAAGGCCTCCTTGGGGGAGTGGAGGGCAGTCTGTGCTCTGTTGGCCCTTAGCATATATGGGATCATACTTTTTGCAGATGAGCCCAGGTTTGTTAGCAAGAATGCAGTCCATCTTTTCATCCTAAGAAACCCAGTGCCCACCTTACTGGGAGATCTTTACTACTCTGTTCATCAAAGGAATGAAAAGCAAAGGGGGAGATTAGTGAGATGCTGTGCACCTTTGTTCCATACTTGGCTGCTCAAGCATTTGCCAAAGACTGATGCATTCTTAAACCCTCACCAGCAGAAGAACTGGGCTAGAAGGCTTGTTGCTCTAACCTCAGATGATATCAGGTGGTGCACTCAGAGCACCAAGGGCAGAGACATCATTACAAGTTGTGGGCAGTTTCCCAATGTGCCTCTGATTGGAGTGAAGGGTTGCATCAACTACAACCCTCTGTTATTCAAAAGACAACTGGGCTATGCATTAGTCCACCCTCCTAGAGCACAGGATCTGACTGAGACCCTTTATTGTGAAATCAAGCCTAATCTGGCTATTGTCAGGCAAGCATCCTGGGCCTGGGACAATGTGCAGACTAAGGGGGTAACCATTCTTGGAAGATGCAATAATGTAGCCTCAGCCCAGTACTATGAGTGGTCTCATGCCAGGGCTCAAATTTCTGGAATGCCTTTCACTATTGAAGATATGCCTGGACCTTCCACAGCACCACCTCTAGCAACTGTCAGCTTAGAGGAGTTTGAGAAATTGAAAGAGAGAAATGAGAAGTTGACTCAGGCTCTACAGAAGACCCTCTGGGAGAGGAGTGATGGTAGGTTGGATATTGAAAGGTTGGAAAAGTTGAAAGTGGAGCATTTGGCTAGAATTGAGAAGTCTGAGGATTACATTAAGAAGTCTAGGGCTGGAGAACAGATCTTGAAGAATGCCTGCAAGGAAGCTCAGTTCCAGAAGGCCAGGACTGATTTGTATTTGAAGGAGAGTCAGACTAGGTGGGTCAGGATCACCGAAGCCCGTACTTAGGAGGATAAAAGGACTCAGGATAAGATTGAGCAACTGGAAGCTAGTGCAAAAGAGCAACAGGAAGCCCTGGCAGCAGCCCAGAGGGAAATCTCAGAGTTGAAGATCAGAGCTGGTGTAAAGAGGTCAAAGGACCAAAGTCAGCACAAGAAGCTAACTGCAGCTATTGCTACAAGGAATCTCCTTATCAGGAATCTTACAGAGCGTCCGGCTGATCCTGTGACTGAAGCACTTCTCAAGGAAGTTCAGGAAGATGAGTTTGGTCTTGGTGTTTGACTTTTGCTTGTTGTTGCTTTCATTTTGTGTACTTTTCTTTATGATTGTACTTTTGACCCCTCAGAGGGCATGTATTGTAAAAAACAAACTATGTATCATTTACCTTTTTGTAATATATGTGTTGGTTTGTTTCATCTGAGTTTTCTTCAAGCAACATCACAAGCATCTTCTTCAAGGGGTCTGGAAAGGTCAAAACCAAGTGCCAAGCCGGATACCTTGGAAACAAATAGACACACTGCATTGCATACTAACCTTTTGTTTTGTTTTGTAGGTTTTGTTTTATTGTTACTAACTCTGTTGTGACTTCAGGAACTATTGCTCGACGTCGAGGGTTTCCACTCAACCGTCCACACAGATACCCCACCCGCAACAATCTTCCGGGCATACAGATGGACCAAATGCAGCAGGACCTTACAGAGGTCAGGAATCAAATGACCAACGAGAGGTTGGAAATGAGGAATCAGATGACACAATTTATGGAAGTGATGAACAATATGGCTCAAAGCCAGGAGAGGTTAAGAGCACTGGTAGAAGGGAGAAACCAGGAAGACCATCAGCCAGGGACTGCTGGGACAAGCAACAATGAAAGAGTCCAACCTCATGTTAATCCCCCAGTCTTTGGACCCCACCAACATCCAGAGATCAACATCCCTGTCAATGTGCAAGGGACTGCTACAGCAGGTAGAGTGCTGCAAGAAGACCCCCAGGAAGATCAGTTCACAGTGATGGGAGCTGGGGAGGAAGCCTATGACAGAAGGCTGGATGAGATAACTGAGAAATTAAGATCCTTAGAGTCTCAAAATTCTTTGGGTTTTGATGTTATGGACATGGGCTTGGTAGACGGGGTCAGGATTCCCCACAAGTTTAAGCCTCCTTGCTTTGAGAAGTATAACGGGACTTCCTGTCCCCGGACCCATTTACAGTCTTTTCTGGGGAGGCTGAAGGCCTATACCATGGACGAGAAACTATGGATGCTTTATTTTGAGGATAGCTTGACTGGAGCTTCGAGGGAATGGTACTCCCATCTGACAAGAGCAACCATCAGGTGTTGGAAGGACCTGGCAGAGGCCTTTATCAGACAGTATCAGTACAACTTAGATATGGCACCCAACAGGACCCTCCTAATGGGAATGTCACAGTCGTCTAGAGAAAGTTTCCGAGAGTATGCCCAGAGATGGAGGCAATTGGCTGCTGCTGTCCAGCCACCTATGTCAGAGAGGGAGATGGCTGATATGTTCATGAACACCCTCCAGGGGACTTACATTGATAGGCTAGCTGCCTTCTCATCTACCAGCTTTGCAGATGTAGTCATAGCCGGGGAGAGAATTGAAAGCCTATTGAAGATGGGTAAGATCTCAGACAACGGTGCAAGCTCATCCAGCAACCCAAGGAAGCCTTTTGTAGGCCCAAGAAGAACTGGTGAAACCAATGCTATCCACACCAACAGGGGCAGGCCCCAATATGTTCATAGGTCTGTGGCAGCAGTCACCATTCCCGCTCCAGCTCATCCACAACCAGCTTATCAACCACCGCAACAAAATTATCAACAACAACCTCAGTACCAGCAACAAACTCAGTATCCTCCGAGAAATTACAACAACAGCAACACCAACAACAATAATCAGCAGAGACCATTCCAACAGAGGCCCTCTCAGGCCAATAGGGTGATTGATCCGATCCCTATGCCCTATGCCACATTACTGCCACAACTCTTGAAACTCAACCTAGTTGAGCTAAGGACGTTGGCACCTCCGGATCCTAACAGTCTGCCCAGAAATTACGACGCCAGCGCCAGATGTGCCTTTCACTCAAATGCACCTGGTCATAGTACGGAAAAGTGCAGAGCTTTGCACATGAAAGTGCAGGATCTAGTGGATTCCAAGGCTTTAAACTTTGCACCACCACCAAATGTCAACAAGAACCCAATGCCACACCATGGTGGTCCCCGAATCAATGCTATTGAAGAAGACAAGCCGTCTTACTTGATAACCAGTGTGGGTCAGATTCGGACACCCTTGGTGGAGATTAAAGCTCAACTCCTAGAATGTCAAATGTTCCCAGGATGTGAGTTAGGGTGTGCTTATTGCAACATTTCAGTGAATGGTTGTAATAACCTGAGAGATGGCATAGATGGTCTCATTCAGAGTGGCCTGCTTCAAATTACAACATCAATTCCTACCCATCCAGCAATCTCATTAACAACAGCTCCAGAACCTCCTACAACTGCAACAACCATTGTTCCAGACAACTCTTCAGCTTCATCAACAAATTTTTCATCTATCATTTCAACTGACCAGATATCAACGAACATTCCTTCTACAACTTCAGCACCACTTCATTTTGAATCTCCTACAACAACAACACCCATCCTTCCAACAATGTCTCCTATAACATCAGCAGCGAACCATGAAGACGTCTCAACAGTTACGATTTATTATGATCCTTGTCGCTCCCGACAAATGACACCGGGTCACATGAAGGTACAGACGCGAACGGTCGGCGAAGGGAACAATGAGAACACACAGCCGTGAACCCACTGGAGATGAATAGAGTCGCCAGCTAGGCATTTTTATCCCGGAGGAAAGGCAATGCTGCATAGACCTAGAAAGATACGGATAAGACGGTTGCGAACCAGAGAGACTGAGAAAGGGGGTTGGTTACAACCTGGGAAGGTATTAGCACCCAGATTGTCCGTCGTACTCGACGGGATCCACGCTTAAAAGATTTGTGTTTTAAAGGGGTAGTGTCAGTGCAATTTGTGTGTCAAAGAGCTGGAAAAGGATGTACAGGTGTCAGTGTAAAAGAAGTGTAGTGTATAAATGCAGTGTCAGTGTAGGAATAAGAATGAAATGCTCAAGATCATGAGGCTTAAATAATAAAGCTGGAAAGAGGGGGGATATACAGAGACTTTTGTTCGATAACTGTAAAGTTATGCCTACGTATCCTCTCGTGCAATGAGGAAGTCAGAACACCGTAGTTCGACCCAAAGAGACTGAAAGATGAATTGACTTGTGAACTGCTTACTTGTCTATGCTCAAGTGTATGACCTGTCTGGCTCAGGTGCAAACTGTCTTGCATTAGACGGAAGAAGCAAGTTCTCGTTTGTGAGTGAATGAGATGAGAAAAGAATCCCGGAGGAGACGATTATTGTTTGTTTTTTGTGTTTTCAGTCTTTTATTGTTTTTGAAAGTTTGTCATAAGTTAATGAGCTTAAGCCTAAACCAATGGGTTAGTAAACTCATCACATCTTCCCTCTGATTAGGGGTAATGAGAATATCTTAAGTGTGAAGTCAGATTCTCACACTTAATCACCTTTGATGTAGGATTAAGATCATTAACCTACTTGTAATTATTTAGATGTTTTTGGTGTTTTTGTTTAGTGTTGAGTAATGAGATTAAGCCATAATCAAGGATTAAACAGACTCATTACACCATCCTAATAGAAGGATAATAGATGAGAATATTTAAGCTGAGGAAAGCTCCTCAACTTAATCCATGATTAAGGATTAAACCCATGACAAAACAAAACCTTTATTAGGTGGATTTTATTTAATGATAAGATGATGAAGTGATTTTTATGATTTGTAAGACAACTTGAGGGGGACTTGTCCATTAACACTAGGGTTAGTCCTTCTTAACCATTTAAGGAAGAATTAGAACCCTGATGCAAGGCCCAAGTTACAAGTGTGATGTCTTGATGCTTATTATGTGAATTGATTAAGAGATTTAAACACATTAAGGGTTTAACACTTAGGATTAAAGTTATACACTCCATCCTAATAGAAGGATGCAGGCATAAGCTTAATCACAAAGCCTTAAAGCCTTTAGGGTTTAGTCCCTGATTATGAGATGAGGAGAGATGACTCAAAGAGACACAAAGGTAAAACTATGAGGGGAGACTAATCAAGACCCTAATTCATTGTCATGCTTGGTTGTTCCTAAGGTTTGTGAGGTTTTCAGGAACAATCCTCAAAGGAGCCACCAGGAAGCAGATGAACAAGATCAAGAGAAGCAAAGCAACTTGCTTCATTCAAGAAGTCAAGTCACTTGAAGAAAGAAAGTGGGAGGAGAAAGAATGAGCGAGCTCAAACTCAAATACATATAGAAATGCAGCAATGGATGCAAGAGAGATGAGAAGAAAAGTTATGAGAAGTGAAAGCAAATTCACTTCTCAAAGTCACTTACCACCTGAAATGTTAGAAAGAAATGCAATGCAATGCAAAATGGGATGAAATGGTATGATGCTAAACAAAACCAGAAGCATGTTGATGGTGATTATGATGTTATGAGGTGCTGCAAACATGAGGCAAGGCATGTAGATGTTCATACAAGATTATGAATGCAAATGATGCAAGTTAAGGAGCATGAACAAGTATGAAATGTTATGAAGCATACAAGGCAAATGACATGGCAAATATGTGATGCAATGATCAAAGATGCTTTATGCATGTCTTATGATGTCAAATGAACCAAAAGAATGCATAAAATGCAAAGACAAGTCAAGTTATGCAAGGAAATGCAAGAAGGATGCAAAAGAAAACCCAAATTAGGGTTCATGGATCAAACAACAAACCAAAACCCAAAACAGAAACAAAACCTAAGATAAAAAATGGAAAATGCCACTTAAAGAAACCCTAAACCTATAATAGACCACTGCCCAAAGGGGAGCTCCCAACTCTCAACCAAACTCAAGTTATGATTTTTCTAAGTTATTAGGGTTTTTTAAGGTTCTTAACAAAATAAATGCCAAACAAATTGAAAATGAAGGAACAAATCATGGCCATTTAATCCTAGAAACTACATGCTAAACACAAAACAATGCAAGAAGAACCAATGTCCAACTCCTCTTAGATAGGCAGAAATGATTTTTTGAACTTATGATCAAAATAATGCACAAAAAATGATTTAATTCAATGAAAAATTCTTAAAATGCATCAAGATCAAAAAAGAAATTTGGTTTGAAGGTTGGACAATGTTTCTAAATGTCTTAGAACATTTCATGAATTTTTTTGTAATTTTTAAATACCTAAAAGTATTTTTAATTAATTAATTTCCATTAATCAATTAAAAATAATCTTTTAAATATTTAAAAATACTTTTTTAATGATAAAAAATAAAATAAAAATATTTTTGGGTCTTAAAAATTAATAAAACTTTTAGGAAAAAGTTACATAATTTTTAAGAATTTTTAACTATTTTAAAATAATTGTACAAGTTAATTGAAATAAAATGAATTAAAAACAAATAAAAATGAAAGTAATCAGAAAGAATGGCCAGGATTGAGTCTAAGTTTGAAATGGTTGACTGGCGCCAGATCCAGTGGCCAGGATTGAAGCTGAGGTAATTAAATTAATTATGATTAATTAAGCTAAGACACGTGGATTAGGGCTAATCAGAGAGATCCAGGCCACACATGCGCGCGGGAGGTCAACTGGTCAAAGGGATCGTACGCTCCAGATTCAAACTTGAGTTAATTACGTAATTAGGGCATAATCACTCTCAGGTGGCCGGAGAAGACTTCCGGTCGTCTTCTCCGGCCAGCACCTCACCTGGAAATCTCCAAACTCCCTCAAATCGTAACAAAAATGAAAACTAAGAAATGGGAAATGTTCCTCACATCCTCACGAATCAAACCCCTCTCTCAAAACACATTTATATTTCCTAAATCAACTGAATCGAAGAGAAAAAGTTCTAGGTCACGCAAGCTTCAAACACAAATTAAATGCTCATTTCGAAACCATTTTCAAAACCAATGGTACCAGAATGATCAGCAAGACATGAAGAACAAGTTTGTAACAAGAAAAATCATTTCTGGAAAAATAAATTTCAGGCTACCTGAGATTTGAAGCTCTCCACTTGAGGACTTTCTGGCTTTTTCTTTAAGTGCAAACCACTCCTTAGGACCCCTTGATGATGTTTGAATGCCTTAGAACAATTTATGCAGGCTGGTTGATGAGTTTCGAAAGCTCCTGCTTCAAGCTCAGTCAACAATGGCTATGGTGAATCTGGTTGATTCAGGCCATTGTGAATGATGGTTTGTGGTCTAGATGATGTATGGAAAAGCTTTGCAAGGTTTGTTTGGCTGTTTGTGGGCTAGGGAGGGAGATTCGAATGAATCTGCAGAATGAGGGTGAAGAATGGCAGTGGGGTGCTTTGGCTGTTTTAGGCTTGTGTTCCTGGTGATTTCAACTCAATGATACATGGTGAGTTGAATGGAGGAAAAGGTTTGAGTGTTTGCTTGCTGTGGAGAGGAAATCGAAGCAAGATGCAAAATGGGAGTGTTTTTGTGTAAGTGTTCAATGTGTATGTTTCAGCCTTGCTAGATGTATGGAATGGCTTGCCAAGGGATATGTTATTTTAATCCTATAGGTCAGATGATGTGACCTGGCCTATAGTGATTGGTAAGTTTGCTTTTGCAAAATGTCCACCTTCTTGTAAGATAGGGCATGGGAAACCTATAGCCAAGTACAAAGGGCATGGTCTGCGCAGCAAAGTGAAGGGAAAGGCTAGGCTTGGTCCAGCATTCAAGGCAGCAAGTTGGTGAAATGTTATGAGTGCTTTTGCAAGTTGTGACATTTTGGTTTACATGTGATTCTTTTGCATAACCAAACATAAACCATAGGCATTCTTGGTTCAATTCTGATTTTTATGACTTAGAGAATGTTTATGTAATGGTTTGAAATGAACTAGAGGTCATAATTGGCTTTGGTTCAAGACTTTGCAAAATTTCCATTTGAAGCATGCCTTGAAAAACAATGATTTTTGCCAACTTTGTCTTGCCATAAATTTTGATCCAAGAAGAGTTTGATCATGTTCTTGTACTTTTTGAAAAGGGAAAGATGAGATCTACAACTTTCATGACCAAAGTTTTTCCATTTGAAGCATTTTTGGATCAAGAATCATGGCTTGAAAAATGACCTAAAATGATGCATTCTTGAAAAGTCAACTATGCCCAAAAAGTCAACATTTGCAAAAACCCTAAATTCTTGATTTTTGTGAACTTCAATCTTCTTCCATGATCAAATAAAGACCATATACACTCAAAATGATGAAGATCACCCATTGGTTGGGTCATTGGGGGCCTCAGATGCCCTGATTTTGCACTGACTTGTCTGAAAAGTCAACCCTTGATCAGATGACTTCCCCAAGGAATTTCTTCATGAAAATTGATATGCATACTCCCTATACCAGATAGAGACCAATGGGAACAAGAATGACCAAAAAAATTGGGGTTATGGCCTCTGAAACCAAAACCCTAATTTTCAGTCAACTGTGCAGTCAAACCTGGCTCTGCATCCACTCAAACCCTAGTTCTTGTGATTCTTTTGAATTCTTGGCTTTGTGAGGATGTACTATGATGCTTGAACACATGTAGACCCTTTTGAATTGATTGGTTGCCTTTGGAGTGGCTCAAGAAGCCCTGAGATTGCTCAGATCACAAACCCTGGGTGCAGATGACTTAGAAACTATGCAGTGACTCAAAACTGAGGTATGAGATGATATGATTGTGTTTATGCATATGAGAATGATCACAAGCCATGGTGAAATGGGTGAGGGCAAGTTTGGGGTGTTTACAGCTGCCCCTATTCAAACATGAGTTAGCTGTGCAGGTTGTAAGCGACGGCTTAACAGGCAAACAAGATAACTTGTGGTTGAATACCAAAGACAGTCCAAAATTTGCACTCACAGAATGAAGAAGAAAAGGGATATAGATTGTAAAAGGAAAATAAAGTATATTGTAAAGTGTGGGCGACGGAGGACGACCGTCGAGCAGAGGACGACTGCTGGGTAAAGTGTGCTAAATAAAGCGATGACGGGGACGGCCGACATGCTGGGGATAAAAGGTAAAGCTGAGACGGGGACGGCCGACTAGCTGGAAAAAAGATAAGATATTATTATGATGGGGACGGCCATCAAGATAAAGCTGAAAAATTCTCTGGGAATTAATGAAACATGACGGGGACGGCCATCAAGTTCATAAAGGTAAAGTAACCAACGATGGGGACGGCCATCGGGCTAGAAGGAAAAGGGACCACGACGGGGACGGCCATCGGGTTAAAGAATAAATGAAATAAACAGATGATGGGGTACGGCCATCAAAGGTGAAGGACGATCACCTAGCAGGGGACGGCTGCTCTGTTGGGGATAAAAGAGATATGATGGGGACGGCCATCAAAGGTGGAGGACGACCACCTGGCAGGGTACGGCTGCCGAAAATATCAACGATGGGGACGGCCACCGGATAGAAAAGGTCAACGATGGGGACGGCCATCAAAGGTGAAGGACGATCACCTGGCAGGGTACGGCTGCCGAAAATATCAACGATGGGGACGGCCATCGGACGAGCATGATGGAGGACGACCATCAAGAAGTGGAGGACGACCACTCAGCAGGGTACGGCTGCTCTCGAGGTTTCTCATGACATAGGACGAATGCCAGATAACCAAAATCAACAATGGGTACGGCCATTGGATAAAATGATGAAGGACGATCATCAAAAGGTGGAGGACAACCACCTAGCAGGGGACGGCTGCTAAAATCAACGATGGGGACGGCCATCGGACGAGCATGATGGAGGATGACCATCAAGAAGTGGAGGACGACCACTCAGCAGGGGACGGCTGCTCTCAGGGTTTATCATAACACAGGACGAGTGTCAGATAAAAGAAAGATGCTTTGTTGGCGATCTATTGGGGGTATAGTAAACACGAACGAGCGTTTACAGCCAAGAAAGGAAAGTATAAGTGTTTGGTATTGTGTATAGGTTAAAGATGCGGACGAGCATCCTTAGACTATGATACGGACGAGTATCATGTAGAAACAAATACTGACACGTGTTCAGAGATGATGGTACGGACGAGTATCAACTGGTTAACAGAGAACACGGACGAGTGTTGAATCTGAAGGGACTCTTCTGGGGAATAGTAGACACGGACGAGTGTCTATATTCAAGAAGACATAAGTGTTTGAAACAGTGTATGGATTAAAGATGCGGACGAGCAACCTTAAGACTATGATACGGACGAGTATCATGTAGAAACAGACACTGACACATGTTCAGAGATGATGATACGGACGAGCACCATCTGGTTAACAAAGAACAAGGACTACTGTCGAATCTGTGGGGATATGAGTGATGGTGTATACAAGATACGGACGAGTATCTGTATAAGCGTACCAATGAATAGTGAGTATATACAGATGAGTGTTTTAACTGCTGGGGAGAATGACACGGACGGGTGCCAAGAGAGAAAAGTGTAATATAAACAAGTATATGGGTTGTAAAAGTGTAAGCAACCGCGCTGGGGATATGGCACGGACGGGTGTCAGGAAAGTGTATATAAGTATGTGTGGGTGCAAAGAGGACGTCCTTGGCTTTCTGCTGGTGATTTGACACGGACGGGCGTCAAGAAGTGTCTGTAATACGGGTGATATGCTATGAAGAGTGTTCAGACGACTTTTACTGGGGAGTGATGGACGGGTATCAAAAGGAAATATAAACTGGCGTTTGTGATTTGTAAGGCAACTGCTTTTGCTGGGGACTCTGGGGGATTTTGAGGGAAGTATTTTGTATTCTGATGGATGATTATTATTCACAAGTGTTGATTCCGAACATGGCTTATGATTATGCTATGCGTTTGATTTTTGCCGTAATGCTCCGTATTAGACGGAATGCTACGCTCTGAGGGGATAATATGATGCGAATGCCATGATTATGCAAAGATATCAAACCAGGATTCGGATCCCGTTGCTGCGGAGATCTCTGGCTGATCTGTCGGAAATGGACTTCCCAGCTGGGGATGAGATCGTTAGTAGATCTGGTGAGATGTATTCATGTGGGGATATAGGTCACTGGTTGACATATCCTCATAATACGGGACCCAGCTGGGGTTTGTAGAAGCTTTCTTCACTCTGTTGTGATCTTCTATGCGCTGCTCTTCTGGATAGAGGCTAGAACTCTGTGGGGAGATGGTTCCCTGACTCCTGTACTCAGCTAAGGATGAAATGGCAACTCGGCCGGGGAATTGTGAGAGGCAACTCAGCTGGGGAGAGCAACAAGAGGCAACTCAGCTGGGGATAGAGCATTTCAGATGCTGAGATTGAGTGTATGTTGATTTGGCAACTTTGCTGGGGAAGTGGGCACCCTCCAGTGCCACGTGGAAGATAGACCGAGTTGATAATGATTCGCCAGCTTGCTGAGAGTGAAGCTTTCATGCCCCAAGTTGCGTTCCGGATACCTGCAATCCTGAAAAAGATGGAAAAACGCACAAGATAATCCCGAGGTATCCCTTACTGGATTCCGTCATAGGAGTTAGGATACTTCTGAGAGTAAGTATATTCCCTGCAAGCATGTTTCTTTATTTTCTTAGAGAAGAACATCTGTACTTATGCAATCAGTTTTTTTCTTTTAAGACATCAGACATTTTTTGCAAATAAAATGTACAAAACGAGACATGACTGAAAATCTGATTTTATTAATTCATGTGCCCTGAATTGGCGAGATACAGTCAAAGAAACATATCTCCTGAAATGAGGAGACTGTCACAAATTGAGAAACAAAAGTGCTGGCAGTGTTGGCGACGCTTTGAGGAGCTTCCTCTTCTGCTATGACTCGTATGACAATGACGTTCTTCTCGTCTTGCTTTCTGAAGAAAGTTGATTCTGATTGAAACTTGATTCTATCAAAGCTTTCCAAGTTGTAGACGATACAGACGAATTCAGAATGCAGTTGTTCGCTTATTCCCTTATTTTGCATGGATCGCCCTTTCGGGTTTTCAATCCATCGGGATACCCATTTTTGCCTGAGCTGTCCAATGCGGCTTTTCAACTCAGCGGGTGTACATTTTTTTATTCATTTTCCCTTATTTCTGCCCGAGTCTTTTATTCTGTTTTTGACTCGCCGGGATGCCCTATTTTTGCCTGGACTTACATTCTGTTTTTATGTCCAGCGGGTCATTTTTATGCGAAGTATTTTTTAACTGCATCTGAATTCACAGGGGACGGGAAATCTTCACCATCCATGGTGCTGAGCATCAGTGCTCCACCAGAGAAAACTTTCTTTACCACGAATGGTCCTTCATAGTTTGGAGTCCATTTGCCCCTGTGGTCTGTATGAGGAGGGAGGATTCTTTTCAGCACAAGGTCTCCCACTTGGTACTCTCGGTGCCTGACTTTCTGATCGAAGGCTTTCTTCATTCTTTTCTGATACAACTGCCCATGACAGATTGCAGCCAATCTTTTCTCTTCGATCAGACTCAGTTGTTCGTATCGGGACCTAACCCATTCTGCTTCACTCAGTTTAACATCCATTAATACCCGTAGAGAGGGTAATTCAACTTCAACCGGTAGGACTGCCTCCATACCATACACAAGCTGATACGGCGTTGCCCCAGTGGACGTCCTGATTGACGTGCGGTACCCATGCAAGGCAAACGGTAGCATTTCATGCCAGTCTTTGTAAGTGACTACCATCTTCTGCACAATCTTCTTGATATTCTTATTTGCTGCCTCAACAGCGCCATTCATCTTTGGCCTGTAAGGAGAAGAGTTGTGATGTTGGATTTTGAAGTCCCGGCATAATTCAGCCATCATTTTGTTGTTTAAGTTGGAACCATTATCAGTAATGATTCGCTCGGGCACTCCATACCGACAGATGATATCTCTTTTCAGAAATCTTGCTACCACTTGTCTTGTGACGTTTGCATATGAGGCTGCTTCGACCCACTTGGTGAAATAATCAATGGCGACCAGGATGAATCTGTGGCCATTTGAAGCAGTTGGCTCGATCTTACCAATCATGTCAATGCCCCACATAGCAAAGGGCCAGGGTGAAGACATGATGTTCAAAGGATTGGGAGGCACATGCACCTTATCTGCATAAATCTGGCATTTATGGCATTTTCTGGCGTAAGCACAACAGTCTGTATCCATCGTGATCCAGTAATAGCCTGATCTTAACAACTTTTTAGCCATGGCATGCCCTCCGGCATGGGTACCAAAGGATCCTTCGTGCACTTCATGCATCAACAAATCCGCTTCCGTCTTGTTAACACATCTGAGGAGTACCATATCAAAGTTCCTTTTGTATAAAGACCCATCAGTGTTCAGAAAGAAACTTCCAGCAAGCCTTCTCAAAGTCTTCTTATCATTGGAAGATGCCCCGGGTGGGTATGTTTGATCCTCCAAGAAGCACTTAATATCATGGAACCAAGGCTTATCATCTTTGACAACATCTGCTGCGAATACATACGCTGGTCTATCAAGTCTCGACACTGAAATCTGAGGTACAAAGTTAGCTGCTTGAACTTTGATCATGGATGAAATGGTAGCAAGAGCATCTGCAAACTGATTCTCGTCCCGAGGGATATACTCAAGCTTGATTGTTGTGAAGAAAGTCAGTAACCTTCTTGTATAATCCCTATACGGTATCAGATGATCTTGGTGTGTATACCATTTTCCGTTGGTCTGATTGACTACCAGAGCTGAATCTCCGAATACGGTCAATGTCTTGATCCTGAGGTCAATGGCTTCCTCAAGACCCATAATGCAAGCTTCGTATTCAGCTTCGTTGTTAGTGCAGTTGAAAGTGAGTTTTGCCGAGAAAGGCATGTGCACTCCTTTAGGTGTAACGAGTACTGCACCCACACCACGACCATTCATATTAACAGCCCCATCAAACATCATAGTCCATTCTTCTTCCGGGTCAGGCCCTTCAGTGTGAATAGGCTCTTCATGATCTCTTGTTTTAATGAACATGATGTCCTCATCAGGGAAATCAAATCTTATTGGCTGGTAATCATCAATGGGTTGCTCAGCAAGATATTCAGACAATACACTGCCCTTGATGGCTTTCTGAGATGTGTACTGGATGTCATATTCTGTAAGGATCATTTGCCATCTTGCAACCCGTCCGGTAAGTGCTGGCTTCTCGAATATGTACTTAACTGGGTCCATCTTCGAGATCAATAAAGTAGTGTGGGTCAACATATACTGTCTCAGTCGGCGAGCAGCCCACGCTAAAGCACAGCAAGTTTTCTCGAGCAGTGAATAACGTTGTTCACAGTCGGTAAACTTTTTTCTTAGGTAGTATATTGCATACTCTTTTCGACCAGACTCGTCATGCTGGCCCAGCAC
Organism: Lathyrus aphaca; assembly: GCA_963966055.1. Classification (NCBI taxonomy): domain Eukaryota; kingdom Viridiplantae; phylum Streptophyta; class Magnoliopsida; order Fabales; family Fabaceae; genus Lathyrus; species Lathyrus aphaca. The sequence goes on from OZ014525.1 coordinate 10,077,191, forward strand.
ACACCCCATCGACTCTTCTAATACTGTCAAGTACATAATCAGAGGTCTTCCTTCGACTGGCGGCATAAGGATTGGAGGTTCCTGCAGATACTCCTTGATCTTGTCAAAAGCCTTCTGGCAATCTTCATTCCACCTGACCGTCTGTTCTTTTCTTAACAGCTTGAACAAGGGTTCGCAGGTTGCTGTGAGATGAGATATGAACCGTGAAATGTAGTTCAACCGACCTAAGAACCCTCGAACTTCTTTCTCAGTTTTCGGTGCAGGCATCTCTTGAATAGCTTTGACTTTATCAGGGTCCACTTCAATCCCTTTCTCGCTTACAATAAAGCCCAGCAGCTTACCGGATCGCACCCCGAATGTGCATTTGTTGGGGTTCAACTTCAGTTGGTACTTTCTCAGACGCTTGAACAACTTGAGCAGATTCACCAGATGGTCTTCTTCAGTGAGGGACTTGGCGATCATGTCATCCACATAACATTCGATTTCTTTATGGATCATATCGTGGAATAATGTTACCATAGCCCGTTGATATGTTGCACCGGCGTTCTTGAGTCCAAATGGCATTACCTTGTAACAGAACGTGCCCCAAGGCGTGATGAAAGTTGTCTTCTCCATGTCTTCAGGTGACATTTTGATCTGGTTGTATCCTGAAAAACCATCCATGAAGGAGAATACCGAGAACTGAGCCGTATTATCAACCAATACGTCAATGTGAGGTAATGGGAAATCATCTTTCGGGCTAGCTCTATTCAGATCCCGGTAATCAACACACATTCTTACTTTGCCGTCCTTCTTGGGCACAGGCACAATATTAGCAACCCACGGTGGGTAGCTAGTTACAGCAAGGAACCCGACGTCCCATTGCTTTTGTACCTCTTCCTTGATTTTCATAGCCATGTCTGGACGAGTTCGGCGCAGTTTCTGCTTAACTGGCGGGCATTCTTCTCTCAAAGGCAGCTTGTGCACGACAATATCGGTATCCAACCCTGGCATATCTTGATACGACCAAGCAAACACATCCACATACTCCCGAAGTAGATCAACCAGTTGCTTCTTCACTGAGTCTTGCAGGCAGGCCCCGATTTTAACCTCTTTCACGTCTTCCTCCGTACCAAGATTAATCACTTCAACCTCCTCCTGGTGAGGAGTAATAACCTTTTCCTCTTGTCTTAACAACCTGGCTAGCTCTTCAGGAAGCTCATATTCTTCTTCAACCCCTTCATCAGCTTGATTGATCGGATTGTCAAAGTCATACGATGTCATAGCCGTGCTGTTGTCGGTGCTGTCTGGAGGGCACACTCTGCAAGGGTTAAGTTGTTCATTTTAGTGATCTGATTTTAGTCTTATTTAGAAAAGTGAAATGAAGTTGTCATTTTGAAAACACTGCCATTTATTTTTTTGTACAAAAAAGAAAAATGGAAAAACAGTGAACGGAAAAGAAAAAGACTCGTTTGCAAAAAGATGTCTGATGTTTCATTAATTGATCTTGTTTGCACAAAAAGTACAGATGGCCCGATTACAAAATGAGTCTTGTCATCTTGGGCAAGATGCAAGACTTTAATGCATGCTTATAAAAATGCAGGAAATAATAATTACTCTGCGCGAGTAACTCTTATAATTTCCTGGGAAGACCAGTTCGAGATACTGCTCCCCGGGATCTTTGGACGAATCCAGCTCCCCAGATTGCGCTCCTCTTCCAGCTCGTCTTCCAGACAGTTGATAGCATCAGGGGTAAGCATCCCCCCACTCACAAAGTTGGGCTCTTCAGTAGCCTTTGCTCGATGTTGAGTTGGTCTGTAACCCAACCCAAACTTGTCTTCTTTCTTCTCTACTGACAGCAGTTTGCCCCAGCCTTGGGCAGTTCCTTCCTCGACAACCTTCCGGGCTTGTTGGTATGATGACATTGGAGTACCAGACACAGCAGATGCCTCATTCACATTCAAGGCTTCAAACCCCTGGCTCATTGTTTCATGGATCTCCCCATCCATTTCAATGTACTTATAAGTAGCAAGGTGGCTAACAAATATATCCTCCTCCCCACAGATTGTGACAACTTGGCCTTCCCACTCAAATTTTAATTTTTGGTGAAGGGTAGACGTTATTGCGCCGGCGGCGTGAATCCAGGGTCTACCCAACAAACAGCTGTAGGCGGGCTGAATGTCCATCACGTAAAAGATGGTTTTAAAGGTCTACGGGCCAATTGTCACAGGTAGCTCAATCTCTCCCAGAACCGATCTCTTAGAACCATCAAAGGCTCTTACCACCAGGTTGCTGGGTCTCAACGCCAAACCATCATATTCTAGCTTCACCAGAGCCTTCTTTGGTAAGACATTCAGGGATGAACCTGTGTCTACCAGTACATGAGAAAGGACTGCTCCTTTGCATTCCATGGTGATGTGCAAGGCTTTGTTGTGGTTGCGACCATCCGCTGTCAAGTCAGTATTGGTGAACCCTAGTCCGTTGCTAGCAGTAACATTTCCAACCACGGTTTCCAACTGGTTGACAGTAATCTCTTCCGGCACGTAAGCTGCGTGCAGGACTTTGAGTAGTGCATTCCGATGGGCTTCGGAGCACATAAGCAGTGAGAGGATAGAGATTTTGGATGGCGTCTGGTGAAGCTGATCCACAATTTTATAATCACTCTTTTTGATGATTCTCATAAACTCATCAACTTCTTGATCGAATGGCGTCTTCAAGGCTTCCTTAACAGCTTGATCTTCCTGCACCGGGCTCTTTCCTTTTGCCTTAGCAGCAGCTTCTGCTTCGGCAGTAGGTCTTTGTATTGGTGGGGCAAAGAGACGTCCGCTTCGAGTGAAGCCTCCGCCTCCCCCCACATTGTCTACTTGTGGTGCAGGTGTTGATGTTTCAAGAGTGATTCTTTTTCCTTCGCAATACACGTCAGAGCCATAGTGCCAAGGGATGGCCCTATTGCTTTCATATGGTACTGGTCCAGGCACCGTGACAGTGACTGGACTGATTGCTGCTGCTGAAGGGACTGTAATCGTTTGTGGATCATAAAAGATTGTAACTGGTGCTCTGGTGGGAGTAGCACCTTCTGAATGGTAGGCAGAGTTGTTCTCAGGATCATAAAATATTGTGACAGTAGAGACGTCTTCATGATTTGTTGCTGGAGTTGTAGGAGACATTGATGGAAGAATGGATGTTGTTGTTGTAGGAGGTTCGTGATGGAGTGGTGCTGGAGTTGTAGAAGGAACATTTGTCGACATCTGGTCAGTTGAAATGACAGATGAGGTACTTGTTGATGAAGCCGAAGAATTGTCGGGAACAATGGTTGTTGCAGTTGTAGGAGGTTCTGAAACCGTTGATGATGAGATTGCTGGATTTGTTGGAAATGATGTGGTGATCTGAAGTTGGCCACTCTGAATAAGGCCATCTATGCCATTCCTCAAATTATCGCACCCATTTACCGAGATGTTGCAGTAAGCACAACCCAACTCACAACCCGGGAACATTTGACATTCCAAGAGCTGAGCTTTGATTTCTACCAATGGTGTCCTGATCTGTCCCACACTGGTTATTAAATAAGACGGCTTGTCTTCTTCAATAGCGTTAATCCGGGGACCACCATGGTTTGGCATCGGGTTTTTATTGACATTGGGTGGTGGTGCGAAATTCAGAGCCTTTGAGTCTACCAGGTCTTGTACCTTCATATGCAGAGCCCTGCACTTTTCTGTGCTGTGGCCAGGTGCGCTTGAATGGAAGGCACACCTAGCATTGGAGTCATAGTTCCTTGGTAGACTGTTGGGATCTGGGGGTGCCAACGTTCTTAGCTCAACTAGGTTGAGTTTCAGAAGTTGTGGCAGCAAAGTAGCATATGGCATTGGAATTGGGTCGATCACTCTGTTAGCTTGAGAAGGCCTCTGCTGGAATGGCCTTTGTTGACTGTTGTTGTTGGTGTTGCTGTTGTTGTAATTTCTTGGAGGATACTGATTTTGCTGATGGTACTGAGGTTGCGGCTGATAGTTTTGCTGAGGAGGTTGATAGACAGGTTGAGGATGAGCTGGAGCAGGGATGGTGACTGCTGCTATGGACCTCTGAGCATATTGGGGCCTGCCCCTGCTGGTGTGGATGGCATTGGTCTCGCCAGTTCTTCTCGGGCCTGCAAAAGGCTTTCTTGCATTACTGGACGAGCTTGCACCGTTATCTGAGATCTTTCCCATTTTCAACAGGCTTTCAATTCTCTCCCCAGCTATGACAACATCCGCGAAGCTAGTGGAAGAGAAAGCAGCCAACCTGTCAATATAGGTTCCCTGAAGGGTATTCATGAACATATCCGCCATTTCCCGTTCAGACATAAGTGGTTGAACAGCAGCAGCTAGTTGCCTCCATCTCTGGGCATATTCTCGGAAACTCTCCCTTGAAGACTGTGACATTCCCATTAGGAGGGTCCTGTTGGGTGCCATGTCTAAATTATACTGATACTGTCTGATGAAGGCCTCTGCCAGGTCCTTCCAGCATCTAATAGTTGCTCTTGTCAGATGGGAATACCACTCCCTCGAAGCTCCAGTCAAGCTATCTTCAAAATAGAACATCCACAATTTCTCATCCATTGTATAGGCCTTCAACCTTCCTAGAAATGACTGTAAATGAGTCCGGGGGCATGAAGTCCCGTTATACTTTTCGAAACAAGGAGGCTTGAACTTATGGGGAATCCTGACCCCGTCTACCAAACCCATGTCCATGACATCGAAGCCCAAAGAGTTTTGAGATTCTAAGGACCTCAATTTCTCAGCTATCTCATCCAATCTCCTATCATAAGCTTCTTCCCCAGCACCCATTACTGTGTACTGGTCTTCTTGAGGGTCTTCTTGCAATACCCTGGCTGCAGTGGAGGTTCCTTGAACGTTTGCAGGAATATTAATTTCAGGATGGGGATGTGGACCAAACACAGGGGGGTTAACATGGGGTTGGACCCTTTCATTATTGCTGGTGTCGGCAGTCCCTATATGGGGTTCTTCTTGATTTTGCCTTTCCACCATGGCCCTCAATCTTTCCTGGCTCTGAGCCATGTTGTTCATTACTTCCATAAACTGAGCTATCTGTGTTCTCATTTCCAATCTTTCGTTTACCATTTGAGTCCTGACCTCTGCAAGGTCCTGCTGTACCTGATCCATTTGAATGCCCGGAAGGTTGCTACGGGTCGGATAACGGTGTGGACGGTTGAGGGGAAATACTCGGCGGCGAGCAATAATTCCTGAGATTCACAACAGAGGTTAGCAACAATAAAACAAAACCTACAAAACAAACAAAGGGTTAGCATGCAATGCAGTTATGCTTATTTGCTCTCAAGGTATCCGACTTGGCATTCAGTTTTGACCCTTCCAGACCCTTGAAGATGCTGTTGATGTTGCTTTTGAAGTGAAACTCGGACGGAACAAACTAATACATATATTACAAAAGCAAATGGTACATAGTTTGTTTTACAAATACAAGCCCTCTGAGGGGTCAAAATACATTACAGGAAAATAAAAGTACATGGAATGAAAGCAACAACAAACAAATGGTCAAACACCAAGACCAAACTCATCCTCACGAACTTCCTGGAGAAGTGCTTCGGTCACAGGATCAGCCGGACGCTTCATGAGATTCCTGATGAGGAGATTCCGGGTCATAACAGCTGCAGTTAGTTTCTTGTGCTGGCTTTGGTCCTTTGACCTCTTCAACCCAGCTCTGATCTTTAGCTCTGATATCTCCCTCTGGGCTGCTGCCAGGGCTTCTTGCTGTTCTTTTGCACTAGCTTCCAGTTGCTCCATCTTGTCTTGAACCCTCTTGTCCTCCAAGGTACGAGCCTCGGTGATTCTGACCCACCGGGCTTGACTCTCCTTCAAATACAAGTCTGTCCTTGCTTTCTGGAACTGGGCTTCTTTGCAAGCATTCTTCAGAATTTGTTCACCAGCTTTAGACTTTTTGATATAATCCCCAGACTTTTCAATCTTAGTCAAATGCTCCATTCTTAACTTCTCCAGTTTCTCAATCTCCCTCATACCTTCACTCCTCTCCCGGAGGGTCTTCTGCAAAGCCTGGGTTAACTTCTCATTCCTTTCCTTCAAGCTCTCAAACTCCTCCAAACTGATAGTGGCAGGGGGTGGTGCTGAGGATGACTCAGGCATATCTTCTATGGTAAAGGGCATCCCAGAGAATTGGGCCCTGGCACGGGACCACTCATAATATTGTGCTGATGCCACATTATTGCACTTCCCCAGAATGGTGACTCCCTTGGTTTGAACATGATCCCAGGCCCAGGCAGCCTGCCTAACATCAGCCAAATTAGTCTTGTTCTCACAATAAAGGGTCCCCACCAAGTCCTGTGCCCTTGGAGTGTGGACCAGTGCATAGCCCAGTTGCCTTCCGAACAGCAGAGGATTGTAATTAATACTGCCCTTAACTCCTATCAAAGGCACATTAGGAAAATGTCCACAGCTGGTGATGATATCCCTGCCTTTGGTGCTTTGAGTGCACCATCTGATATCTGCTGAAGTTAGGGTAGTGAGCCTCTTAGCCCAGTTGCTTTGCTGATGAGGATTTAGAAAGGCATCTGTCCTGGGTAGATGCTTTAGAAGCCAAGCATGGAATAATGGAGCACAACACCTCACTAATCTTCCTCTCTGCTTTTCATTCCTCTGATGCACTGAATAGTAGAGGTCCCCCAATAAAGTTGGCACTGGGTTCTTCAGGATGAACAGATGGATGGCATTCTTGCTAATGAATCGAGGCTCATCTGCAAACAATACAATTCCATATACACTCAAAGCCAACAAGGCACAGACAGCCTTCCACTCTCCTAAAGAAGCTTTCAGGGTAGCTTGAGAGATTAAGAAATCCAGATGGAAACCAAGAATTCCAGCCTTAGAGGTCATATGCTGCTCAACCAAAACAGGTTCCAGATGCAAAGCTCTTGCTACTTCTCCATTAGCAGGAAAGACCATCTCAGGGTTGAAAGGGATTCCACCCTTGATAGGTATGCCAACTAATGAGGAGTACTCCTCCAACAGAGGGCCCAACTGAAAGTCTTGAAAGGTGAAACATCTTAGTGGGGGATCATAAAACTGAATGCAGGTGTGGATCAGGCTTCTTTGTGATGGGTCCAGATCCATAACCATGTCCAGTATATCTCCATAACTCTCCCTGAACAAAGGTATGTGATCTGGAGTGATCAGGGTCTGAATCCTCCTGATGTCTGATAACTCTGGTTGGAAGAAGTGGTAGGTGATGTTGCTCTTTTTAGGAGCCATGACGTTGAAGACTGAGTAGAGACAGGTGCTGATGCTGAAGAAAAGGGCCACTGATTGGCTGGTACAGGTGGTAACTGAAGCAGACAGCTGATAACTGAAGCAGGTGCTGGTGGAGATGGGCCAATACTGAAGATGGGGTCAAAACCAGAACCAAATGAAGATGGATACCCTGAAACACAAATAAGCAAATGTCAATATGATGCAATGAGTATGTATGCAAATGAAATGCAAGGGTCTGTGACTGAGCTGGATCTGATCAAACTGTTCTGATATGGGTCCAAGTGTGTTCAAGAATTCCAGTCGGAGGTCTATAAATCCAGTAACCAAGGTGGGGGACTCAAATAAAGAGCCACATGTCCAGGGTTTAGAATCACAAGAACTGTCCAACATGGAGTATTCTTAATCAAAACAAAGTAACAGGGTATTCTGAGGTCAAGGTACCTGCAAACCTGTAAACAACCCAACCCCCCTCACAGGTGGTGTTCTAAAACAAGGATCCTCAGACTTGGATCAGTTATGAGAAGTGTAAACACTTCTAACCCGGAGGTACAGTGTTTACAATAACCATAACAATTCCTCCTCTAATTCACCTCAGTTTCTGAAGGTCAGTACTAAAAGGTCATCCAGACTTAGCAAGCTTCCCAGATAGCCCTAGCATTGCAGGAAATCTGCAACACAGAGTTCTCAAGAAGAAACCCACGTCTGAACCGTGTTTCATATTCCCGCACCAGACCGAAATGGAATGGGAAAGAATATGATTCACTCTAGCCTAGGTGTCACTCAGGTCCCAGGTATAGGGCCTTAACTCTCAATGAATCACCCACCCACCAAAGCAAACAACAGATCCAGCCAGCAACAATGACAGTATGATATAATGCAAAAGCAGTAAAGAAAGCAGTAAAGCAAACTGTATACAAAGCAAAAATAACTACGAATATACAAACACAAATAAGCACATAACACCCCAGTAAACACAAATCAAACAAGCGCTAGGAGGAACCCACAAAAAGAACCAGAAGCCCTGGTTGCAGTATAAGGATCCCCAGCAGAGTCGCCAAGCTGTCGCTCCCGACAAATGACACCGGGTCACATGAAGGTACAGACGCGAACGGTCGGCGAAGGGAACAATGAGAACACACAGCCGTGAACCCACTGGAGATGAATAGAGTCGCCAGCTAGGCATTTTTATCCCGGAGGAAAGGCAATGCTGCATAGACCTAGAAAGATACGGATAAGACGGTTGCGAACCAGAGAGACTGAGAAAGGGGGTTGGTTACAACCTGGGAAGGTATTAGCACCCAGATTGTCCGTCGTACTCGACGGGATCCACGCTTAAAAGATTTGTGTTTTAAAGGGGTAGTGTCAGTGCAATTTGTGTGTCAAAGAGCTGGAAAAGGATGTACAGGTGTCAGTGTAAAAGAAGTGTAGTGTATAAATGCAGTGTCAGTGTAGGAATAAGAATGAAATGCTCAAGATCATGAGGCTTAAATAATAAAGCTGGAAAGAGGGGGGATATACAGAGACTTTTGTTCGATAACTGTAAAGTTATGCCTACGTATCCTCTCGTGCAATGAGGAAGTCAGAACACCGTAGTTCGACCCAAAGAGACTGAAAGATGAATTGACTTGTGAACTGCTTACTTGTCTATGCTCAAGTGTATGACCTGTCTGGCTCAGGTGCAAACTGTCTTGCATTAGACGGAAGAAGCAAGTTCTCGTTTGTGAGTGAATGAGATGAGAAAAGAATCCCGGAGGAGACGATTATTGTTTGTTTTTTGTGTTTTCAGTCTTTTATTGTTTTTGAAAGTTTGTCATAAGTTAATGAGCTTAAGCCTAAACCAATGGGTTAGTAAACTCATCACATCTTCCCTCTGATTAGGGGTAATGAGAATATCTTAAGTGTGAAGTCAGATTCTCACACTTAATCACCTTTGATGTAGGATTAAGATCATTAACCTACTTGTGATTATTTAGATGTTTTTGGTGTTTTTGTTTAGTGTTGAGTAATGAGATTAAGCCATAATCAAGGATTAAACAGACTCATTACACCATCCTAATAGAAGGATAATAGATGAGAATATTTAAGCTGAGGAAAGCTCCTCAACTTAATCCATGATTAAGGATTAAACCCATGACAAAACAAAACCTTTATTAGGTGGATTTTATTTAATGATAAGATGATGAAGTGATTTTTATGATTTGTAAGACAACTTGAGGGGGACTTGTCCATTAACACTAGGGTTAGTCCTTCTTAACCATTTAAGGAAGAATTAGAACCCTGATGCAAGGCCCAAGTTACAAGTGTGATGTCTTGATGCTTATTATGTGAATTGATTAAGAGATTTAAACACATTAAGGGTTTAACACTTAGGATTAAAGTTATACACTCCATCCTAATAGAAGGATGCAGGCATAAGCTTAATCACAAAGCCTTAAAGCCTTTAGGGTTTAGTCCCTGATTATGAGATGAGGAGAGATGACTCAAAGAGACACAAAGGTAAAACTATGAGGGGAGACTAATCAAGACCCTAATTCATTGTCATGCTTGGTTGTTCCTAAGGTTTGTGAGGTTTTCAGGAACAATCCTCAAAGGAGCCACCAGGAAGCAGATGAACAAGATCAAGAGAAGCAAAGCAACTTGCTTCATTCAAGAAGTCAAGTCACTTGAAGAAAGAAAGTGGGAGGAGAAAGAATGAGCGAGCTCAAACTCAAATACATATAGAAATGCAGCAATGGATGCAAGAGAGATGAGAAGAAAAGTTATGAGAAGTGAAAGCAAATTCACTTCTCAAAGTCACTTACCACCTGAAATGTTAGAAAGAAATGCAATGCAATGCAAAATGGGATGAAATGGTATGATGCTAAACAAAACCAGAAGCATGTTGATGGTGATTATGATGTTATGAGGTGCTGCAAACATGAGGCAAGGCATGTAGATGTTCATACAAGATTATGAATGCAAATGATGCAAGTTAAGGAGCATGAACAAGTATGAAATGTTATGAAGCATACAAGGCAAATGACATGGCAAATATGTGATGCAATGATCAAAGATGCTTTATGCATGTCTTATGATGTCAAATGAACCAAAAGAATGCATAAAATGCAAAGACAAGTCAAGTTATGCAAGGAAATGCAAGAAGGATGCAAAAGAAAACCCAAATTAGGGTTCATGGATCAAACAACAAACCAAAACCCAAAACAGAAACAAAACCTAAGATAAAAAATGGAAAATGCCACTTAAAGAAACCCTAAACCTATAATAGACCACTGCCCAAAGGGGAGCTCCCAACTCTCAACCAAACTCAAGTTATGATTTTTCTAAGTTATTAGGGTTTTTTAAGGTTCTTAACAAAATAAATGCCAAACAAATTGAAAATGAAGGAACAAATCATGGCCATTTAATCCTAGAAACTACATGCTAAACACAAAACAATGCAAGAAGAACCAATGTCCAACTCCTCTTAGATAGGCAGAAATGATTTTTTGAACTTATGATCAAAATAATGCACAAAAAATGATTTAATTCAATGAAAAATTCTTAAAATGCATCAAGATCAAAAAAGAAATTTGGTTTGAAGGTTGGACAATGTTTCTAAATGTCTTAGAACATTTCATGAATTTTTTTGTAATTTTTAAATACCTAAAAGTATTTTTAATTAATTAATTTCCATTAATCAATTAAAAATAATCTTTTAAATATTTAAAAATACTTTTTTAATGATAAAAAATAAAATAAAAATATTTTTGGGTCTTAAAAATTAATAAAACTTTTAGGAAAAAGTTACATAATTTTTAAGAATTTTTAACTATTTTAAAATAATTGTACAAGTTAATTGAAATAAAATGAATTAAAAACAAATAAAAATGAAAGTAATCAGAAAGAATGGCCAGGATTGAGTCTAAGTTTGAAATGGTTGACTGGCGCCAGATCCAGTGGCCAGGATTGAAGCTGAGGTAATTAAATTAATTATGATTAATTAAGCTAAGACACGTGGATTAGGGCTAATCAGAGAGATCCAGGCCACACATGCGCGCGGGAGGTCAACTGGTCAAAGGGATCGTACGCTCCAGATTCAAACTTGAGTTAATTACGTAATTAGGGCATAATCACTCTCAGGTGGCCGGAGAAGACTTCCGGTCGTCTTCTCCGGCCAGCACCTCACCTGGAAATCTCCAAACTCCCTCAAATCGTAACAAAAATGAAAACTAAGAAATGGGAAATGTTCCTCACATCCTCACGAATCAAACCCCTCTCTCAAAACACATTTATATTTCCTAAATCAACTGAATCGAAGAGAAAAAGTTCTAGGTCACGCAAGCTTCAAACACAAATTAAATGCTCATTTCGAAACCATTTTCAAAACCAATGGTACCAGAATGATCAGCAAGACATGAAGAACAAGTTTGTAACAAGAAAAATCATTTCTGGAAAAATAAATTTCAGGCTACCTGAGATTTGAAGCTCTCCACTTGAGGACTTTCTGGCTTTTTCTTTAAGTGCAAACCACTCCTTAGGACCCCTTGATGATGTTTGAATGCCTTAGAACAATTTATGCAGGCTGGTTGATGAGTTTCGAAAGCTCCTGCTTCAAGCTCAGTCAACAATGGCTATGGTGAATCTGGTTGATTCAGGCCATTGTGAATGATGGTTTGTGGTCTAGATGATGTATGGAAAAGCTTTGCAAGGTTTGTTTGGCTGTTTGTGGGCTAGGGAGGGAGATTCGAATGAATCTGCAGAATGAGGGTGAAGAATGGCAGTGGGGTGCTTTGGCTGTTTTAGGCTTGTGTTCCTGGTGATTTCAACTCAATGATACATGGTGAGTTGAATGGAGGAAAAGGTTTGAGTGTTTGCTTGCTGTGGAGAGGAAATCGAAGCAAGATGCAAAATGGGAGTGTTTTTGTGTAAGTGTTCAATGTGTATGTTTCAGCCTTGCTAGATGTATGGAATGGCTTGCCAAGGGATATGTTATTTTAATCCTATAGGTCAGATGATGTGACCTGGCCTATAGTGATTGGTAAGTTTGCTTTTGCAAAATGTCCACCTTCTTGTAAGATAGGGCATGGGAAACCTCTAGCCAAGTACAAAGGGCATGGTCTGCGCAGCAAAGTGAAGGGAAAGGCTAGGCTTGGTCCAGCATTCAAGGCAGCAAGTTGGTGAAATGTTATGAGTGCTTTTGCAAGTTGTGACATTTTGGTTTACATGTGATTCTTTTGCATAACCAAACATAAACCATAGGCATTCTTGGTTCAATTCTGATTTTTATGACTTAGAGAATGTTTATGTAATGGTTTGAAATGAACTAGAGGTCATAATTGGCTTTGGTTCAAGACTTTGCAAAATTTCCATTTGAAGCATGCCTTGAAAAACAATGATTTTTGCCAACTTTGTCTTGCCATAAATTTTGATCCAAGAAGAGTTTGATCATGTTCTTGTACTTTTTGAAAAGGGAAAGATGAGATCTACAACTTTCATGACCAAAGTTTTTCCATTTGAAGCATTTTTGGATCAAGAATCATGGCTTGAAAAATGACCTAAAATGATGCATTCTTGAAAAGTCAACTATGCCCAAAAAGTCAACATTTGCAAAAACCCTAAATTCTTGATTTTTGTGAACTTCAATCTTCTTCCATGATCAAATAAAGACCATATACACTCAAAATGATGAAGATCACCCATTGGTTGGGTCATTGGGGGCCTCAGATGCCCTGATTTTGCACTGACTTGTCTGAAAAGTCAACCCTTGATCAGATGACTTCCCCAAGGAATTTCTTCATGAAAATTGATATGCATACTCCCTATACCAGATAGAGACCAATGGGAACAAGAATGACCAAAAAAATTGGGGTTATGGCCTCTGAAACCAAAACCCTAATTTTCAGTCAACTGTGCAGTCAAACCTGGCTCTGCATCCACTCAAACCCTAGTTCTTGTGATTCTTTTGAATTCTTGGCTTTGTGAGGATGTACTATGATGCTTGAACACATGTAGACCCTTTTGAATTGATTGGTTGCCTTTGGAGTGGCTCAAGAAGCCCTGAGATTGCTCAGATCACAAACCCTGGGTGCAGATGACTTAGAAACTATGCAGTGACTCAAAACTGAGGTATGAGATGATATGATTGTGTTTATGCATATGAGAATGATCACAAGCCATGGTGAAATGGGTGAGGGCAAGTTTGGGGTGTTTACAATCCTGAAAATGATTCTGCCTACAACTCACAAAATACCACTCCTACCAGAGCACCAGTCACAATATATTATGATCCACAGACCATCACAGTCCCTTCTGCAGCTGCCATCAGTCCAGTCACTGTCACAGTGCCTGGGCCAGTACCTTATGAAAGCAGTAATGCCATCCCTTGGCATTACGGCTCTGATTTATACTGCGAAGGACAGAAAATCACTTTTGAATCATCAACCTCTTCACCACAAATAGACAATGTGGGAGGAGGCGGAGGCTTCACTCGAAGCGGACGTCTCTTTGCCCCGCAAATTCAAAGACCCACTGCCGAAGCAGAAGCTGCTGCCAAGGCAAAAGGAAAAAGTATGGTGCAAGAAGAACAGGTTGTTAGAGAAGCTTTGAAAACACCTTTTGATCAAGAAGTTGACGAGTTCATGAGAATCATCAAGAAAAGTGATTACAAAATAGTGGACCAGCTTCACCAGACGCCTTCCAAGATCTCCATTCTATCATTGCTTATGTGCTCCGAAGCTCATCGGAACGCACTACTCAAAGTCTTGCACGCAGCTTATGTGCCGGAAGAGATCACCGTCAATCAGTTGGAAGCTGTGGTTGGAAATGTTAATGCTAGTAATGGACTAGGATTCACCAACACTGATTTGACTTCGGAAGGCCGTAATCATAACAAGGCCTTGCACATTACCATGGAATGTAAAGGTGCAGTTCTTTCCCATGTGCTGGTAGACACAGGATCATCCCTCAATGTCCTACCTAAAAAGGCCCTTGTAAAGCTGGAATATGGAGGATTGGCATTACGACCCAGTAACTTGGTAGTGAGAGCTTTTGACGGCTCTAAGAGATCAGTCCTGGGGGAAATTGAGTTGCCTGTAACGATTGGCCCACAAACTTTCAAAACGACCTTCTACGTGATGGACATTCAGCCTGCCTACAGCTGTTTGTTGGGTAGACCATGGATTCATGCCGCTGGCGCAGTAACGTCTACCCTTCACCAGAAGTTAAAATTTGAGTGGGATGGTCAAGTCGTTACTATCTGTGGAGAGGAGGATATTTTTGTTAGCCATCTGGCTACTTACAAATATATTGAGATGGATGGGGAGATCCACGAGACGATGAGTCAAGGGTTTGAGGCCCTGAATATTAATGAAACCTTTGCTGTGCTTGGGACCTCTATGACATCCTACCAACAAGCCCGGAAGGTGGTGGAAGAAGGAAACGCTCAAGGCTGGGGCAAACTGTTGCCTGTGGAGAAGAAAGATGATAGATTTGGGTTGGGTTACAAACCAACTCAAGAAGATCAAACAGAGGCTGCCAAGAAGCCCAACTTTGTTAGTGGGGGGATGCTTACCCCTGATGCTGTCAACAACTTGGAAGACGAGTTGGAAGAAGAACGCAACCTGGAAAGCTGGATTCGTCCAAAGATCCCGGGGAACAGTATCTCAAACTGGTCTTCCCAGGAAATTATAAGAGTTACTCATGCAGAGTAATTATTATTTCCTGTATTTTTATAGCATGCATCAAAGTCTTGCATCTTTCCCAAGATGACAAGACTCATTTTGTAATCGGGCCATCTGTACTTTTTGTGCAACAAGATTAATCAATGAAATATCAGACATCTTTTTGCAAATGAGTCTTTTTCTTTTCCGCTCACTGTTTTTCCATTTTTCTTTTTGTACAAAAAATAAATGGCGATGTTTTCAAAATGACAACTTTATTTCACTTTTCTAAACAAGATTAAAATCAATCACTAAAATGAACAAACTGAACCCTTGCAGAGAGTGCCTTCCAGACCGCACCGACAACAGCACGGCTATGACTTCGTATGACTTTGACAATCCAATCAATCAAGCTGATGAAGAGGTTGAAGAAGATTACGAGCTTCCTGAAGAGCTAGCCAGATTGTTGAGATAAGAGGAGAAGGTTATCACCCCTCATCAGGAGGAGGTCGAAACGATTAATCTTGGTACAGATGAAGACGTAAAAGAGGTTAAAATCGGGGCCTGCCTGCAAGACTCAGTGAAGAGACAACTGATTGACCTGCTTCAGGAATATGTGGATGTGTTTGCCTGGTCTTATCAGGATATGCCAGGGTTGGACACCGACATTGTTGTGCACAAGCTGCCTTTGAGGGAAGAATGCCCACCGGTTAAACAGAAACTGCGCCGTACTCGCCCAGACATGGCAATGAAGATCAAGGAAGAGGTACAAAAGCAGTGGGACGTCGGGTTCCTTGCTGTAACTAGCTATCCGCCGTGGGTTGCTAATATAGTACCTGTGCCTAAGAAAGACGGTAAAGTAAGGATGTGTGTTGACTACCGGGATCTGAACAGAGCCAGCCCGAAAGATGATTTCCCATTACCT